>CM069136.1:101398723-102815655 GCA_035221665.1 Okamejei kenojei | reverse complement strand
CATCAACACCATTTAGTTCAATTGAATCTTTGTACAAATACCTCATTTTAAGATTGAACGCGATGGCTGAGCTTGATACATACCCTAAGAAATTAAAAATCAACAATTCACCATCCTTCTATGTAATTGATATTTATCGATTGCCCATTCCTAAATGACCTTATCCCTTATATTTGACCCTTTATTCTCGCCACCCACAAGCATAGTAAAACATCGTGACCAATTGTAGTAATTGTATAAATTTTGGCGTGAGATTTTCTTCACCAATCTTCCAAATGCTTGAGAATACAGGTCCTAGGATAGATTAATACTATGAAATAAGGGTGCCCGATATATCCTCTTTTTGTACCACTAACCTTGTACTTCATTTTATGTAACTACTCTTGATTCCATTATCCATCTGCTCTTCTGTCCAATTGCATCTCATTTCCCAAATAAGGATAAACTCTATCCATGTCACCAGAGATGCAGCCTGACCACTAAACTACTCCATCACTTTGGCGTTTTTTTTTGTTGCAGACCAGCATCAGCAGTTCTCAGTGAACACCCCCCCCCCCCCCACCAGTTACCACTACCGAAATGTGCTCTTGTGAATCATTTGTCAATTTTAATTCCCGTGGGCAAAAGGTAACATTGTTCCACATAATATTTCTGATTCAGTCAGAAATGTCCCTTCAAATTAATGTCATCAGAAAATCTAGAAATTGTACTTTTGATTCAAACGTTAGGATCATTGTCGCTTATTAGCTGAAATAAACTTGTCACCAGGCCCCAATGCAATCTTTGTGGGATTTCACATTTCCTTTTATTATTTATTATTTATAATCACTTTTACTTGAAGCAATGTACAGTAGTAAAACCGCGGCATATGACAAAATCATTTGTGTTTAACTTTAACAAGAAATAGGTAGAACAAGAAAAAAGAACGAGAAAAAGAAAGAAGAAGAAGTAGTGAGCGTAAACCCCTAGACACCAGATGTGCAGTCCATGGGTGGAACAAGTGATAGCCCTAAAGAAAAATAAGATAAAAACCCATAAAAAATGAAAAAAGAAATAAAAGAAAAACAAAGAAGCAAAGAAAAAAAAGAGGAAAAAGGGAAAAAAAAGGGACCCTTATGTGTGGATCTACTGCTTCATATCTCACCACCAAAGCCCAAACCCCAAAAGAAAAAAAGAAAAGAGCAAAGAAAAAAAAGGGAAAAAAGGGACAAAAAGGGGAAAAGGAAAACCTCTTATTGTGGGGGGGTGCGAATCTCTGCTTCAATCTCACCACACCAAAAAGAAAGAAAAGAAAAGAGGCCAAAGAAAAAAAAGTAGGCGAAAAAGGGGGAACAAAAAGGGACCCTTATGTGTGGATCTACCTGCTTCATATCTCACCACACCCAAAAAGAAAGAAAAGAAAAGAGCAAAGAAAAAAAAGAGGGAAAAAGGGACAAAAAGGGACCCTTATGTGTGGATCTACCTGCTTCATATCTCACCACACCCATCGCCCAGTTCGTGAATTGGTTTATTTCCAGAGTTGTGTTGCACCATACTATACTTGTAATTAATCAGTATAAGGAGCCCATGTCATAAAAAATTTGTTCTGATTTTCCTGTGCTAAGACAAGTCCCATATCATCAAGATGTAGCGTCTCAGACATGCTTGTGATGCACATTTTCAAGCTTTGGGGTGGATTGCATTAAAAAAAAATTAAGTATACGTTTTTTTTGCCATCATCAGGCAGCAGTTTGAAACGTCATTATGAAATATTGATAACTCAAAGCAGGCACCTGTTGTTCCAAAAATAAACAATTCATGTGGGTGAGGCTCCAGTTTTGTTTTTAATAAACTTTGTGAAGATTTCAAAGATTTAATTTCCAAAATTAATGGAGTTTTTATGCAGTGAGCGGCGAAGGAGTGTGTTAACAGTTGCAATCGTGAGATAAACACAGTTCGTCACAGATGAGGGATACATTTGGAAACATTTTGTTTTTTCATTTATGTTGGGGGATTTCGACTTCCATCTTCTGTTATATGAATGGATTCTTTTAGCGTGTTAACCAATTTCCTGCTATCTTGTCTTGAAACTGGTGGCACCTCACATTGTACAAGTGGCACCTTGATAAACTACATGCCTTCCGATGGTGGTTCAACCATGAACCTGCAAACAAAAGTTTGCCTTTGTGGATCAGTTAGTTGCCTGATTTAGCCGTTTTCGCATGTTTGCATGATGTCCGTGTTGATAGGCTGACCTGGATTTATCAGCAGACCGCAAGTGCTTTTCTTTTTTTAAAAACCTTTAATTAATCTTAATGTTTATATATTATTTTTGTTATCGCTTCACAATCCTGGAATCTCATTAATCTCATTGGGACATTAAAATTTGTTGTTGAGTCACTATGTTCAAACAAACCATTTATTAGAGTGCGTTTGGTTCTCTAGTTTTTTTTTATTATTATTATTTTTGTTAGAATTAAGTTCAATAGTCTGGTACTTAAGTACCTAATACATAAATTACAATTTTCATTCCTTGCTACAACTTCATACTTTTGGTTCAATAATAAATGACAACAGTGAAGAAAAAAAGAACAAAGAGTTATGGAATAGATACGACATAGGCGAGTAGAAACAGAAAGCGAAATAAATAAAGGACAGAGATGAGAAGTTAAAAGATTGAAAGACAAAGGAAAAAGTAAAGAAAAGAAAGATTAGGAGAAGATCTACTATCTCAGATTTTTTCCCATCCATCACCCAATCTAAACCATTTAATTTCTAAGGTTATGTATTATGATGCAACCATATGCTTGTAAAAATTGATAAAAGGAGACCAAATCATTAAGAATTGGTCTTTTTGCCCTAGAAGGAGAATCTCATATCTTTCAAATTCAAGATGTAGCGTTCTCCGACATTGTTTGAGATCACATTTGAAATGTTTGGCGTAGGTGCGTTTTTTTCCAAAATTTAAGTATGGATATCTTTTGCTGTAATTAGACCATCATTAAGAAAACTACTTAGGAATATAGCTTAGTTTACATCCCTCTTTTCCATTGATCCAAAGATAATCCTATCTGAGTATTGGGTTTCAATTTTGTGTCTTCAAACTAGTTTCTCCTTTTGTAAAAATTCCAAAAATTAATCATTCCAAAATTTATACAGTTTTGTACAAGAGACAAAAGGAATTGTGCTATAGGTCGGCATTTAGAGTTAGAGACATTGTCGGCAAGGGGGGAAATCAATTTTCGAAAATATTTTTATTCAGCTTGTTTTCGAATAATACTAATCTATGTAAAATTTTAAATTGAATCGCGCTTATGTCTTACATTCAATTGAACATTTGTTTTCCACTATAATAAATTTTTTATCCCATCTAACGTTCGTAATTTTTAACCTCATTAACTGCACTTGTTCCGAGTCTCTCCTCATTGCCTCTGTCGTTGTGTATCTATATTTAGAGAATTACTATAAGTAGCATATTAAATTTCTTGATTCTTGTCTCTGCCTTCTAATCAAGCATCCTTCCTTCAATAGATCGGGGTTCTATACATCTTTGACTCGCGCGCCGATATCCCTTGTATATACCTTTTTCAAATAATCTTGATTTGAAGTATTTGAAATAATGATTACTTATTCAAATTATAATTATTGTAGTTGTTGCGGAAGGCATAAAAAATTTCCCATTCATACATATCTCCCATCGATTTTAATTACTATTCTTTCCACATGGATTAAACATTTTATCAATAAATACAACTGGATGGTTTGAATGAGGATGTATTAGCTAGTGATAAAAGAATTGATAATTTTATTCATTATTCTTAAAAGTTAATTTTATTTGTTTCCAAATTCGTATTATACTATGGAAGAATTGTCTTCTGTAAATTATATTGTTTCATTTTATCGGGGAAAGAGGAACGCTTCTGTATTTATAAGGGGAACAATCCTCTTTCTTCTCATACTTCTCCAATCTACTGTTGGGCAGCAAACTGTCCAACCCTTAGATTAATATTTTTAATATTCACTTGCTCAATAATAATACAATAAGTTAGGAGTGTCAGTCCCCCTGATTCTTTAGAATTGACATCAAAATGTTTTTTTTTAATTCTGTGTGATTTATAATCCATATATAGATTATAATAACAAATCTAATTTTTTGAAGAATTTTTTAGGTAAGTATATGGTATTGAATGAACTTAGTTACCAATATTTATCGAAGTAAAGAATATCATTTTTATTCGCTTTATTTTTCTGCCTTTTAAAGCAACGCAGTGTTCTTCCAAAATTTAATCAACCCATATATTTAATTGTTAATAAAGGCATATAGTTTGCGTTGAGTAATGATTTAAATAGTTCCTAGTAATTTGGATGCCCAAATACTTAATTTTTTCTGTTGTAAATTCTAAAAGGGAATTTCAACAGATGTGTCGACTATTGGTAGAGGTTTTATCGTCATATATTTTCGCTTTTGTTCCAAATTTAGATTTATATAATCCTGAAAAAGAACCAAATTCCTCTATTAAATTTAGTATATTTGGTATGCTAATGTTTGCGAATTTGTAAAATGATATAATAATATGTCGTCGGCTGCATGTAATGAAATTTTATTATTTGAGTGTTTTGGTAATATACCTATGAATATTCCGGATAGCTTCTTAAGTACTTTCAGCTAAAGACTTGATATGAGATTATAGTTCCTGGTTCTTACAGTTTTTTACTTCTATTTCAGAAATTTGAGAGAAGCAAGGGACATGCGATTGCTGCTGAAAAAGACCGTGACAACTGAATGCGGGAAAAAGTATGCCCACGCAAAATATGACCAGCTTCTGGAACAGTAAGTTTATATTAATGCAAAATGAATGTACAGAAAAAGATGAAAATTCTTGCAGGAAAAAATATATAAGCACTTAAGTAAAGGTATTGTACATTCCTATTTTTCCAGTATTACAATTAAATTTACTCCAGGTGATTATTGGGAATGTTATACTACAGTAACGTTATGTATTTTCCATCATGAGCCAAATGTAACTTGAGTGACAATTTGGCATTTTGCGGCAAGTGAGACGGGGTGGCCCCAGGCGATTGCTGAGACATATGCTCATCGATGTGGATCAGGGTGTTCAAAACATCATGACTGAATTGCTAACTCTGTTGCACCAGTAACAGTTGCCCAGTTGAAATATTCCCCCAGAAAATTAGATACAAAAATATTCAAGTCGGAGAATAATACACTTTTGTGACATCCAAGGTAACCCATAACCATACCAACACTATACCAAAAGCAGGATAAATGGGGACTGTGCACCACATTCTCGGTGTCCGACCATTCACAACGTGAGGAGCGGCTCTGACGCATGTGAACACGACGGAAAGCTGTCTAGGCCCCAGATGTAATATCTGGGAGAGTACTAAAGTCCCTTGTGCTGACCCATAATAACCCCCATATAAACATTATACATTTACAAGCACGGAAACAGGCCCTCTCGGCCCTTCCGCCAGTCCGTGCCGACTCATTATTTGTTTTCCCCCTAATCCCATCTACCTGCACTCAACCATACACGTCCAGTCCCTTCACTGTCCATAAAGCTAATCCACATTTACTTTTAAAATGTTAGAAATCGATCCTGCCTCCACCCATCTGCTGGAAGCTCATTCCACACAGCCACCACCCTCTGATGTTAAAGAAGATCCCCCTCCCCCTCGTTACCCCCTAAACTTCTGTCCCTTAAATTCTCATGTCATGCATGCTCTACGTGTTTGAGAATCTACATCCCTACCCTCTATGGTAAAAAGCGTATCCACGTCAACTCAGTCTATCCCTTTCATCATTTTAATGACCCTCAATCAAGTCCCCCCCCTTAACCTTCTGCCTCCAATATAAAGACCTAACTTGTTCATCTTTTCCTCTGTATACATAGTTGCTGGAACCTGGCAACATTCTAGTAAATCTGCTAATCAGCTAGCTCCAGGTGTAACACAACACAATATTCACCCTCTCCCTGGCCAAGTCCGGGATCCCTGCCACTGCTCAAGAGATCCACCATTGTCACCAGTGCCTAAGAATGCCTCTCCTCACCCTGCTTGAATGAACTACCGACTGGTGGCCTCACGTCGCGTGAAAATGCTCAAGCTGATTGATCAGGAACTACATCTGCGTGTTCCTCCCTTACACCATGGACCTGCTGCAGTTTACATACTAGAGTCCAACACAGATCCATGAATGATGTGGTCCTCCTAGGTTTTGCACACACTCTTCTCTCACCTTGACAGCCAGAAGGGGGGCTATGTGAGGATTCTTGTTCATTGATTTCAGTTCAAGCTTTCACACCATTGTCCAAACCATCCTTGCAGGAACTAGTCACAGACTAACACTCCCCTGTGTGCCTGGTCCTGGACTACATTCTCAACCGCCGCAGGACCCATGGTGGTCAAGATGTGGAGATATAAAAAACTACGCGTCCAACCCCCTCACCCTGAAACACAGGAAAATAGATCAAGAATAAAAATAGAAAGCATTGCATCGGTTAGAAGTTGCTGCCAGGCAGCACCACATGACCCCAGATTTGACCCTGACTACGGGTGCTGTCTGTACACTGATTTGTATATTCTCCTTATGACCACATGGTTTTTCCTCTGGAAATTCTCTATTCTCCCCCACATCCGAAAGTGTGCAGGTTTGTTAGATTAATTGGCTTCTGCTAAATTGTCCCTCGGCATGTAGGATACAACTGGTGTATGATAGATTGCGGTCCGTGTCGAGTTGTGTGGGCCGAAAGGCCTGTTTCCATATATATGTTTTACATATATATATCCTTAATTTCATTGAACCATATATGATTGAATATGTGGCATTATTTTCATCTTGTTCTAATAGTCAAAGGTAATTTAATTGATTATTGGTGCAGGATCATGATGGAAGTCAGACTCCTCCTTGCCCATTTCCTAGTTTTTTTGTTTCTCTCTATATATGCATAACACCTCTATATATGAATTTATGAATGTTAGTATATTTCATGAAATCTTCCAACATGAATATACTAAGGTCATTCATTGTGCTGCACCCTAGTTACATTCAAAGAGCCTGGCTCTATTGTGTAATGTAATTAGGAATGTAATTTAGCCTAACCTTATTCACACCCTAATCCAATTTGGAAGCATAAATGTTGCATATCAACTGTAAGTTAAAAGTATGCACACAGATTGCCACAATTTCAAACTGAAAAAAGCAAAAAGCTTCACTTACTTGTGTTCTTCTAACTGGGAGAGGGGGGGGTGGATACCCCCTCCCACCCCCCCCCCCCCCACCCCCCCCCCCCCCCCCCCCCCCCCCCCCCAAGTCGCTGCACTCCCTCGCAATTTCTCACTCTCACCTCTCACCCAATGTTCTCAGCCCTGAAACATGGTGCTGGAGTAACTCAGCAGGTCGGGCATCTCTGGAGGAAAAAAGATAGGTGAAGATTCGAGTCGGGCCCCTTCTTCTGATACTATGTTGAGTTTGACAACATCCTTCTCCAGTATTGATGTCCATGCTTCCCTCTCATCATTCCCATTGAACATCTGTGCAGCTGATCACTGGGCCTCCTTGCTGTGGCCATCGGCATCGTATTTCTTTGTTGTTATCTTGTCACATAGGGCGAAATAGTCAGACTGGGATGTCAGCTATTTAGTTCTTTGGATACATAGGCCATGGGAAGGATTATCATTCCACAGCCCCCCTGTTAATTATATGCTTTCAGTCAGAGGTTTCCTGCTCAGCAGATTCTACTGTATTCTTGATACAATTTACAGGTAGCTCTGCTATAACACGAGTTGCATTCCTAAGAAACCTTGTGTTATAGAAAATCGCATTATAAAGACAGATGTCAAATCATGTAAAGAGGACATGGTGTTGGAGACTTTCAGATTTACAATACTCGGTTATTTTGCTTGCAGGAATTTCAACATTAACAACAGCAAATAAACTTATTTTGTTGCAGCTAAAAATATTAAAGAATGTATGTTACTTTATTTAACGGTATTATTGCACAAGTGTAAATAGAAGCAGTCATGTGTCAATTTCAATGGCCACCTGTGGTTACAGTAGCAGCTCTGTTCTTAAGAGACAATGGTGTCTGAATTACTGCAGGGAAATATTTATTTCCCCAATGCTGATCCAACAACTTTTTCTTCTGCTTGTTAATTTCCAAAGTAACTTTTAAGTGATTCTCTAGTTTCCAGTCAAAATCGCATTATAACCGACCAAATCTGCCCGCATTATGTAGATAGTAATCCTTGATTTATCACTTGCATATATCTAATTTGTGTTTGGAAACACATTATTGTTTTACACTTACATTGATTCTGGCGGGTCAGTGACTGAGGGAAGACTTGATAGAAGGATATAAAGTAATGAGTGGCATAAATAAAACTATTAAGAACTTTTTTTCCCCATGATGGAAATGTCAAATACTGGTGGGAATAGCTTTAGGTGAGAGGGGCAAAGTTTTAAAGGAGATGTGTGGTGCAAGGTTTTGTTTACACAGAGATACTGGTGGGTGTTGGACGAGGTGCCAGGAGTGGCGATGGAGGCAGATACACACAGTGATCAACTGTGTAAAAGGAAAACCAAGGTTCCCCAAATGAAAAATGGAAAGAAAAAACGTCATTGATTTACCATTATTGAAATCCTTTCCATCAACTCCAACATTTATTAGTATGGCAGACTTTATTAAATTCATTCCTTGATGTGTCTTGATACTGTAAAGTGGTTTGTTTCAAACTCATGGATTTTATGTTGCAATTATGCATCATATCTGTTGGTTGTTGATAGTTAGTCAGGGTTATTATTATCGTATCACTGTGCAGTCTAGCATTGGAACGGAAATAGGATATTAAAAGTAATGTACACCATTAACATGCCAGTATAGAGTTTAAACTACAATTTTGAATAAACAGTTCAGGGGGGAACAATAATATACCCTCATTCTGTTGGCTTTTATCTATCAGTAGAAATCACATGGGAAGAGAAGTCACACAGTGTACATGGTTTGAATATATATAGAGCTCTTTCATCAGCTCAGCCACCAGCAATATGAGAGACTTGTATTCCCAGCTGCCTGATCCTGCCATTGCATTATCATTAATTTAGGCATCAGTGAATAATTGTCTCAATTTTCTTCGTTTTATTTTATATGGCTGACTTCTCCATCCAAACTGAGTCCTCGTTATATTCACGAGGGATAGGTGAAAGCAGTTCCTGCAAATAACAAAACAGAAATACCAATAAGGCTGTCGGCCTTGACTCTGAGACTGCATGATGTTCATTGGTCAATGTCTACATGGATATAACAACTTCTACGTAAGTTTGGGTGTGTGATTGTCAGCTTATAAGTGAGCCTAACATTCTACCCACCTCTACCCTTTGTGTTCCTAACCCAAGCCCCAGCTGCACAATGCCAACAGAATACATTAAATGCAACCCATTTGGCAAGCAAGGCACCACTGGAGAGGACTCAAGAGAAAGGCAAAATACTTTCTAAAATCTCAGTAATAGCCAATCTCACAAGCATGCAGGCCTCTGAATACCAAGTGAACAGATTATGAGGATGTAAGACTTTATTCACATTTATTCAGCATGCACTGTTTCTTCTAAGCCATTTATATTATGTGCATGGGAATTCCTTGGATATGTTTAAATGACTTTGATATTCTTATCTGGCTATTAATTTGACCAAAGGCCATTTTTACACCGAGATCGGTTTAATTAAGAGATGTTGTCTGAAAATAAATAACTTTATATTGCTGGCAGAGGGCTTAAATTTGGAGTGATGTATGTATGTGAATTAACTCATCACTCCACATGCATAAATCTTGTTTAGGCATTTTATTTTGGTCTTGATATGGAATAAGAAGAATCTTAGCTAAGGATAACATGTGATCCTTAAAGGCATGCAAGTGATACCATAAATAGAAATTAGGAAATGACAGGCTAATGATCATCTACTTTACCTTGGTCTTCCAATTGTGGATGTGGATTATAAAATAAAGATATAAGAAAAATTAAAAATAAATCAAATAAAAGGTACAAAGTACACACTGTCCGAGTAAAAGATAATGATGTACATGCTTTACTAATAGTTCAATACTAATTTCTGGTGATTTCCATACCCTGATGTATTAAAATAAGTGCCTGAGGAAATTGTCAATGCAATATTCTGAAGCACTTTATATCCTGGAATTGTACCTGATTGGAAAACTGCACAGTCAGTCTATTATTCAGAGTGAGGAGACAGAGATTAACTTTGCAGTTATAGTCTGTCCAGAGTCAATTGAGGGAAATTTGCTAGGTTCATTTATTAGGCATGGAGTATTCGGAATGTATCAAGAGTAACAAATTATTTATTATTGGTAGATAGGGCGTCCGATAAACTTTGTTACATTTTTACGGAAGTAACCAATGTGATATGTGAATTTGATGTGGTCAAATCAAGAAAGCATTAAACGACCGTCTACATAAGCGACTGAAAAAAATGCAAGTACCTTAAACTGTAGGCACCGATTGGAAGGAAATTAGTTTGTAATTTCCAGTTGGAGTAAAGAGCATGAATTTAAAATGGCATGGTATTACTGTTGTCTGTCTACAGTACTGTGGCTGCAGCTTATCACTGTTGGAAAAGGGAATCAAAGCCCTCATTATTTAAACACTCTATATTATATCTTTAGTTAAACATCTTTCTGAAATGATTTCTCACCTTAATCTTTTTGTAACCTTTTAAAATCAGATATTGTAGCTGATCTTAATCATGTCATCATGAAAGTGTTAAATTTCTGGTGTTACTAAGTTTTTTACAGATTAACAGTTTTTCTTTTGATTTGGACCTTTAAAAAATCTATTTGAACCCTTGACATAATACATAATGTTCTTTAAGAAAGAATAATAATTAGTTTGGCATCTATGGGAAACAAGGTTGAACATGTTTGTTGCAAATAGGGATAGATTGGCACATTTTAGAATAATATCGACCTGTGCAAACGAATAACAACTCAGGGTATTAGAAAGAAAATCCTTGTGTATAGTCTTGCATTGATTTATTATAGAAGTGGTGTTTTGAAATCAATGATGCACTGTAATTTATAGTTCAGCCAGACACCATTACTGCCACTCCAGAAAGAATATTGACAACATTTAGGATTGATCTGGTGTGAAAACAACACATAAGATAAAAGCTTAAAAATTCTATATTTCTGCTTTAGGAGCTTTAAATAATGTAAAATGGTTCGCTTGCACTTTTTTTGCTGCATCATTAGAATTGCTTTTAATTATGGTCCTGGTGTAATAGCAAAAAGATTTATGATAAGGGAAGTGATATGTGTGACTGCATCAATTTTGCACAGCTGTTAGAACTTAGCTGTACAATTAACATGCAAGATTTCAGCCTTTGCAGAAAACCACATCACAGTGCTGTGTGTGATTGACGGAGTAAGCTGAGGCTGAGAGGCCAGAAACTTTTATTCCTTTTTTAATTTTTTTTCTTTATCTTTATTTCGAACGATTTAAAAAAAAGAGAAGAAAAGAAAAGATGAAAATGAATAAATAAAAGGAAAATTATATATTTACACATATATACATAAATACATACACACATACATACATATACATGTACATACATATATACATACATATACACATATACACACATATACATAACATATATGTACATACATAAATTAAAAAATCAAAAGCCAATTTCAACATAATACACATTCGAAAAGGGATAGGAAGAAGCCTATGCTTGTCAAGTCCTACCCCCATTCTTCACCATTAACAAATTCAAAATTCAATAAAATAAACTAAACAGACAATTCAAATAAAACTACTCCAATCAAGCTATTAATAAAAAAAATTAAAAAAAATAAAAGAACAAAAGAACAAGCACCATTAACATCTGTGAGATTTACATTCTCCTTCCTCATTACTGTACTTTTCAAGGATATATCTTTTGTACATTTTTTTAAATTGCATTATATTCATACTTTGTTTAATCGTTTCGTCAAGACCATTCCACAAAACCACCCCACAAATGGAAATACACATACTTTTTAAATGGGTCCGAGCATAATGCTGTTTCAAGTTTAGTTTCCCTCTAAAGTTATAACCCCCCTCTCTGTCTTTGAACAGTCCAGATTCATGGACTGATCAAGAGACTGTTTGCTTGGAGCCTGAGGTGGTTTATGAAGTTGAAACCACGAAGAATGCCAGACCAATGCTTAAAAACATATTTTGATCAAAATGGTTAAGTTGCTGGAAATCCAAGCAAAAAAATCAAAATTTGCTAAAAGCACTCAGCAGGTCAGGCAGCATCAGTGGAGAGAGAAATTGAATCTTTTTGTATTATTGATCCTCAGCCACGATTAGAGAAGTGGGAAAAGAAGCTTATGTTAAGTTGCAAAGAGAGTAATAGAAAGTTGTGAAGGTAAAAGCTTCTTTATAAGATGGCAGTTGATGACAGTAAAGAAAACAAAAATAATTTGAAAGGTACAGATAGGTCTTGGGAGCGGGAGGAAAGAAAAAAGGTTATTCAATTCAGTATTATGTCCTGAAGGTTGCCAGGTACCAAAGCTATTCCTCGATCTTACATTGGACATCATTGGACTAATGTATTGGACTAAGGCCAAGGAATGAGAGATTCGAGTGGAAGTGGGATGTAGACATCAAGTGACTAGATTCAAAGTTTCAAGTTTTTAGGAGTAAATATCACTGGCAACATGTCCTGAACTAGCCATATCGAAGTAATAGCCAAGAAAGAACACCAACTCCTTTACTTCCTCAGAAGGCTGAGGAAATTCAGCATGTCCCCAACAGCTCTCATTAACTTCTATAGATACGCCATAGAAAGCATTTTATCGAGATGCATCACAGCATGGTTTTGGAACAGCTCCATCAAAGACCGCAAGAAATTGCAGAGTTGTGGACATAGACCAGACCTTCACACAGACCAACATACCTTGCATTGACTCCATCTACACATTACACTGCCTTGGCAAGACCATTGGTATAATCAAGGACGAGTCTCACCCATGGTCACTCACCTTCTCCCATCAGGCAAGAGGTACAGAAGTGTGAAAACGCATACCTCCAGATTCAGGGAGAGTTATTTTCCAACTTTTATCAGGCAACTGAATCATCCTATCACCAACTAGAGAACGGTCCTGACTTATCACCTACCTCAGTGTAGACACTGGGACTATCTTTAATCAGATCTTTTTCTTTACCTTGGAACTTGAATCTTTATCTGGTCGTTATCTTGCGCTAAATATATTTCCTTCATTCTGTATCTGTACACTGTAGACGGCTTAATTGTAATCATGTATATTCCCTTCATTCTGTATCTGTACACTGTAGACGGCTTAATTGTAATCATGTATAGTCTTTTCGTTGACTGGATAGCACACAACAACAACATCAGTACAGGAAATGTATTATGGCTTGTGTGGGAAAATGAACCCCACGCTCCCGTCTCCCCTACTCTCTCTCTCTCCCTTCTCTCTCCTCCTCTCTCTAGCACTCTTCTCTCTCTCCACCTCTCTCCCCTCTTCTCTCTCTCCTCCTCTTTCTCCCCTTCTCTCTCTCTCCCCCTTCTCTCTTCCCCCCCCCCCCCCACCCCGCTCTCTCTCCCTTCTGTCTCTCTCCCCTCTTCTCTCCCTCCTCCGTCTCCACCCGCGGGAGCGTCCCACAGTCACTGACCGCGATGCACCACCATCGGACCCCAACCTCCACACCAGGGTGACCCCCCCCTCTCCGACCCCCGGTCTTTGACACCCACACCAGGGTGATTCACCCAGGCCACGGGGCCAGACGGTTTATATATTACCGTCTCGGTGTTTGCGGAACGCACCCAAGCTCCCACGCACAAAACAGGCAACATCTCTGGAGAGAAGGAATGGGTGACGTTTCGAGCCGAGACCATTCTTCAGAGTGCATCTGAAGGGTCTTGACCCAAAACGTCACCCATTCCTTCTCTCCAGAGATGCTGCCTCTTCAGCTGAGTTACTCCAGCATTTTGTGTCTATCTTTGGTATGACAGTTGTGTCATTCATCGGCTTCGTGTATTGCGCGCCCAGGAGAGAAGCTGGAAATCCCGCTTGCATTTATTCAAACAAGTGCGCTCAAATTGAAATCCCACATTAACCATGTTCCCGAATGTAAGAATGATTTATACATGTAATACATGATATACACCAGTTAATTAACCATGTATAAATGTATATCATGTATTACATGTATAAATCGTTCTTATATTCGGGAACATGGTTAATGTGGGATTTCAATTTGAGCGCACTGAGGGGGTTTGGGTTGAAGTAAAATGGCACTGCATGCGAATGGTTGTTTGGGGGGTTTGGGTTGAAGTAAAAAGGCACTGCATGCAAATGGTTGTTTGGGGGGTTTGGGTTGAAGTAAAAAGGCACTGCATGCAAATGGTTGTTTGAGCTGAAGTAAAAAGGCACTGCATGCAAATGGTTGTGTGGGGGGTTTGGGTTGAAGTGAAAAGGCACTGCAGATGGATGTTTGTCTAAACTTGACAACTTCCTCTTTGTACTATATTGATTTTAGATAAACGCTACCACTTATGGCTGTGATTTTTGGCCATCTTACTCAGCCCCCTTCCGCTCATCAGGTGCAGAGGATTCTTCCCATCAATGAAAAACAAAAGTGTTATTAGTGTTTAAAAAATGTTGAGAATCTCTCCCCTGTCAATCACGTCATGAAGGCCACACCTTTTCCAGTGGGAGGGGGAGGGATTATAAAACCCGGAAGTGTGGGTGTGGCTCAGTCTCTGCATGATGGGGAGGGAGAGGTCATGACTCTGTCTGAGCTGTGAATCAACTGAGCACACTGAATGTGTACTGAACTGTGAGTGTGTGGTTTTATGGTGGTTTCACCCTGCTTGAAATAGTATGAAACTGCATTTGAATGTGGTAGCCTTGCACCCTGCATGAAATGGTATGGAACTGCATTTGAATGTGGTGTTGTTGCACCCTGCATGAAATGGTATGGAACTGCATTTTGAATTTGGTGGCCTTGCACCCTGCTTGAAGTGGTATGAAACTGCACTTGAATTTGGTGGTCTTGCACCCTACTTGAAGTGGTTGGAAACTGCACTTGAATTTGGTGGCCTTGCACCCTGCTTGAAGTGGTAGGAAACTGAACCTGAATTTGGTGGCCTTGCACCCTGCTTGAAGTGGTATGAAACTGCACATGAATTTTGTGGCCTTGCACCTTGCTCGAAGAGGTAAGAAACTGCACTTGAATTTGGTGGCCTTGCACCCTGCTTGAAATGGTAGGAAAATGGATTTGAATTTGGTGGCCTTGCACTCTGCTTGAAATGGAATTTCAAGGAATAGCCGTGAGGCAACTGTCGGCCCACCAGCCGTGAGTGAGCTGCCAGCACATCAGGCTTGAGGGACTGAGCTGCCACCCCAAGAATCCATTTGGCCCACAATGTCTATACTAGCCCTCTGGAGACCAGTAGTCCCTGCAGCCAACAACACCCATACCAGCGCTCCAGAAAGCCCCCAACCCCCCCCCCCCCCCATCCCCCCCATCCCCCCACTGGCCACGAATATTGGAATTGTTGGAGGGGTGGAATATTGCGTCGGGGGACCAGCCCTCCTGTGTGAACATGGGACCCAGTGGGTCCCACTTAGTCCAGAAAGCTAATAAGTTTAGACTTGATCAGTAGCAAAATGACAAACGGTTTTATCAACAACACTATCGAGTGGCACGTGCTCCAAATTAATCTGCGTACTTGTACCCAGTTTAGGGCTTGATGCAATCACCATGCTCCAGACTTCACAGTTGCACTCACCTCACCTCCAAAGGTAGTATTTGATGTGAGACATCTAAAAGACCTGAAACATGTATAGCCAATGAGCTATAAAGGGGATCCAGTGTTTAAGTTTCCACCGTACATAAAATAAAATTCTTGTGATTATTGGAAGTCAGTTATCCCAACTCCAGCAGGCACTGCAAGCATTCCTCTGGATAATGTCCTTGGTCCAACCATTTTCATCTGCCTTTGGAATGACTCCCCATCTAGCTGAAGGTTGGACATTTGTTGATGATTCCACAGTATTAATTTCTACTTGGAGTTTGTTAGCAAACAAAGCATGAAGATGTTTGAGAAGGAACTGCAGATGCTGGAAAATCGAAGGTAGACAGAAATGCTGGAGAAACTCAGAATGACAATAAAGGATAATTCAATTCTATTCAATTCAATCCTACTTGGTAAAAATATCACAGTTTCTTTGTTATCATTAGATCTAAATCCTAGAACAGATTACATCTGTACATTCACTTATTCAAAAATATGTGTCGTAAACCTTGCAGTAATTATCAGTGTTATTTCTATGTACGGTAATAGGAAATGAGTTGATATATTGGTGTTGCTGCAGCTCATTGTAATCTTCAACATTTTGAGTCCGAATAATGTTGCATAACCTAGTAATGGGTAGTGAAGCAGCTGTGATGCACTTCCATTAAGTCAAATAAAATATTTAATTCAACTTCTGAAGAAATTAATGTGAACACTATATTCAGAGCATCCATTGGCAGATTGGGGAAATATCTGCCCCAATTAGTGACCCAATTTGAAATAAATGTACTGTTTTTTACTTAGAAATAGTGATAAAAGTTATTTCGCTTAGGGTTCTAAACATTTTATTTTTGGTTCACAATAAATAGTGTTAGTAGATGTTGATGCAGTTGAAATATAATTTACTGTGTGAGCTAAGCTATATGCATGTGTTAATGAATGTCATCATTGGAAGATGACACAACCTCATGTATTTTGGATCCTGATTCACTGATCCCTCTATTAAAACCATTCCATTACATCTGCAGACATTCATGCCCATCAACAACAGATGCCATCAGAGTATTTTCAATCTGGTATTTGGAAGACATCCAAACTGGTAGTTCCTTAACCTCTTCAGCAGATATATTTGTGCTGCGAGGCAATACAAGAATTTGTAAGAATGTGCACCGAAATATCTTTCATTATATGTAATCTAGGACTGATGTTTATATAGATTATTTCTGCTGCTGTCACTCAACTTGAACATTTTAACCATAAAAATTGTGTTTCTCTGTTGATCTTCCAAGTTTTTCAAAAAAATAACCAAAACAAGGTTAAAAAAATGTTTTAAATGTAATAAAAAGGATGCTGGTTTTGCATTTGGCATAAGAGCGATACAAACTGCTGGAGTAACTCAGCGGGTTAGGCAGCATCTGTGAACGGTTAGTTTCATCTCAGGACCCTTCTTCAAGGCCCTTGAAATTGGGTTGTCTTGAACTCAATGATCCATTCCACTCTGGCATTTCTCAAAAGTTGTCCTCCTTCCTAAAATGTGGCTTTACCTCCACCATAGTGGATGGAGCTCTGTTCTCCATAGTGGAGTGGGGATGAGTCTGATTTTGTCCCCATTCTGCTGGGACAGAACCAAGATACAATTCCCCTGGTACCCGTCTTCCTAGGCTGTCAGCGTTCAAATTCAATGCATTCTTCACAATCTTCGCCAACTTCAACATGCTGCTCTCCGGTGAGCAGCAGCTGGTGGGGAAGAGGCGGCATACCTCACTGCAGGGCTGGGTTGGCGGCAGCGTAGTTCTGCAGGGCTGGGCAGCCGGCTGCAGACATCAGGTCTCCCAAGGCTGCGTGCTTCAGGTGAGTCCAAATTTCAATTCGGACAGTCGGGGTCACCAATGTAGCGACACCATACGTGGTGAATAAAGGTGAGACATCAGGTCGGTTCAAACGGTTGTTTATTCATTAGTGGCACGTTAGGTGGGTGCGCTAACTATATTGCAAAGTTGCTGTAGCTGAGCGAGGTTGTCAGCTACCTGTTGACTCTCCTAGGTCTCGAGGTAAGAGACCTTAAGTGCCAGGACACTCCCTCTAGCTCATGACGTCACGTGCCCGCCCTCGTATCTCCTGACGAGGGTTCGGCATTTTTGTTTGAAATTCTTGCATCTGCAGTTTTACTTGTTTTTCTTTTAATGGTATGACTATCCAGTGGCTGAGTAGATATGGGTCTAGAAAGAGGATAAGATGGCAGTGGATAAATATCTGATTTACAGCAGGACAGAAAAAACATTTCAATGGTCAGTTGGTGAGAAAGGATTAGAAGAAAGCAAGAGGCACATCAGAAGGAGGCATAGCAAGCTATCAAGGATCCAAACTGATGCTAAAACATGTGGCCTAATCTGCTCAATAAGTTTCCTCTCCATTGAACAAGATTAACACGGGTGGGAGATTGCATTCGTCGAAATAGGGCAGACCACGTGAAGGTTGCAATCAACCCGGTGTGCACAATCAAATAAGATCAAATAGAACAAGTTGTCCTACAACTTTAGGCTGTGCACACCATACACAAGAAGAAAAATACTAACACAGCTGCCCTCACTTTTCCTTTCCTTTCCGCATTCTTTTCCCTTTTTCTTCTCACCCTCCTCCTTGCTTCCTTTGACCACCATATCCCTCCCTTCCTTTCCCTCTTACCCCCTTAAACAGGGTCACTCCCCATAAACATTACTTGAAGATCCTCATTACAGTAAGTTGCCGTAGAAAACTTGCCGTTTTATTTGTCAAGAATTTTTCTAACATGCAGTTATGTCTATCGGATGCATTTTATCAATTGGCAATCACGAAATGGTTTGTGAAATACCCGTGTTAAGACTTTTCATTAAAATATTTTAAAGGGATAAAGATATAACCCATTAAATTACCATCAATTTAATATTTAAATGTTTGGTATGTTGCATTTTCACAAATAAATGTTAAATAAATCGGTGTTAAGTTTACTTGAAGGTTTGCACCACAAAAAAACCCATTAAATTCCATTATTTAGAAACAAAACTTAATTTGCTTTAAACTATTTGAGTTTGCAACAAGAATCAGATTTTATAAATGCTATATGGGGTTATCATTAATATTTTTTGAGAAAACTGAAATTCTGGATGGGCTTGCTTCGTGCAGAGGAGCTTTAATAAAATAAGCTGATGTATGTTTGCAATGTTAATGACTCGAGTAATTTGCTATGCCATACTTGGGCAGCATCAATCTGCATTTTATGCAGTCAACAGCTCAGTGGTTATGTATTTGTATGTTATTTATTTTACACTTTTTCAAATTTTCATGCAGCGGTTCACATGAGCTTAATTATCTTTGAAGTTTGCTATTTTCATGAATTACATAAATTAAACGGTACAGTACTTGCTCTGTTCGCTCTTGTTACTAGAGATGTACGATGGTGCAGCAAATGCATACTTTGAATGCCTGCAAATCCTTGTTACAGTTGTTGAGCATACCCAGAGTTTCAAGCAGGCAAAAAAAAAGATGGCTTACATTCATGCAATCAAAGTTTCTGAGCCAACAACAACAGATGCTGTGATACAGCTGAGATGTAAAATGATTTAGAAAATTACTCGAGCTGCATTTTGTTCAGGTCAAGACGAAAAAAGGAACAACGTTTTTGAGATTCCTTTACTATGTCTGGTGATGAGTACACGGCCATTGCTCACTGTTTGTGATGGTCACAATTACATATTTTCATTGCAGATTTAGGAAGTATGCAAGTATGTTGTGCTGCAAGTATATGGCAGAGTAACGAGATTTGTTTTTGCAACCGGACAATACTGTGCAATTCAGCTAAAGAAATCAAGTTCAAGGAACCTATTAATTGCACTGGTACACCAAATTAATGGTTGATACATAATCTGTGGGCCAAAGGGCCTGTCTCTTGCTGTATCTCTCTATGACACTTTTTAAATGATTTTATAAATTACTAGACCAAGTGGGACCCATTGGGCCTTGTTCCCCCAACGCAATATTCCACCACTCACCCATTTCCCCCAACGCAATATTCCACCACTCACCCATTGCCCCCAACTGCACAGGCACAGTTCATTTCCCCTCATCCCCCAGTATTCCCTCCCCCTCCTCCACCCTCCCTCTTCTTTCCCCTCTCCTCCTCCCTCCCCCCCACGCTCTCCCTCCCTCTTTTTTTTCCTACCCTCAGCCACTCCCTCCCTCCATAACTCCTCTCCCCTCCCTACCCCCCTTGACATCATAGTGATGTGGAAGCTGCTATTTTTTTAATATAAATCGGGGCTCTGATTTTTTTTTTTTCCCTGTTGCCAGCCGGGCAACCTAGGCTGCTTTTTAGGTTGCCAAATGACAGTGTAGTTGGTCATTTAAGATGGCTTGCATGACGCATGCGATAATGGGCTCGGACGAAGTGCGTAATTACCCGTCGGAATTATGCTCAATGCAGCATTCACATATTATTTCTGTTTCAAATAAAGTCACAAACTAAACATATTTACCAATCAAGACATGATATATACCACATGCAGCAAAATTATAATACAGTATCTCAACTCTTTTTACACATTGCAATTAATGTAATTTCTATTATTTCTTTCCACTTCCAAACAAAAATGTGGTTGGATTATTCAGCATATGATCCACCTGTATCAATAAATCCTGGACCATGATAACATGTATGCTTAACCATGCACTCTACAGATTGATGCAAGCATGTTTTCTGTGAAGGACCGAAAATTATCATGACATGGCCATAGCATGGGTCGTTATTGCTATTGGTACAGAAACACTGTCGCATCCCACATAATTTATCCACAACAAAATATACAGATTGCGAGGAATTTTCTAAAGGCATTTTATGATAATAGCTGTTAAAACTGACTATACCCATCTGACAGGTTAAACATTACACTAACTGACAAGAGATGGCCGAAGGACATAACTGCAGCAAATGTTCTTTTGGTAATATATTCAAAGGTGTCAAGACGCCACATTACCGGGCATTCAGATTAGATGTATGTGTTGTGAACAGCAATAACGATACCCAGTTTGTAAGCACCTGATATTTAAAAAAATGTTGATAAACGCTGTTTCCATCATTCCCACTTCAGAATTAATGTTAAAATTTCAACTGAAATATCTCCTGACCAAATTTGTGATGTATATGACTGACTGTAGAAGTAGAACCTGGATAAATCCAACGCTTCGTTGTGAATGTTGCTCATTAAATAACTACAGTACTGATACTCCATATTAAGAGCATTGATTTTCCGTTAAAATGAATTATGTAATAACGTGTCAACGGTAGCAGTGACAATCGAACACTGCGGTTTTAATGTTTCACATGTTCACAGTTGAATTAATCCACCTTTATGGATTAAAACAAATAATAACATTGGGAATTAAAACACATTTGATTGCATTCCATTATCAAACATAGTCAATGTTCGCTCTGAAGACATTTGTATGGCACAATAGGTCGGGAGGGGGTGGGGGGTCTGAATCAGTGCGGGATGGATAGATGGCGGGAGTGGGGGGGGGGGTTGAGAAGGCAATTGGTGCGGAATGGATGGATTGAGGCAGGGGAATTAGTGCGTGTTGGTTGGAGTAGGTAAAATTGCGAGGGGAGAGCGCGGGGGGTGACAGTGGGGTTGAATGGGGGGATCTGTGCAGGATTCAATTCAATTCAATTCAATCTTTATTGTTATTGTGCAGTGTACATTACAGAGACAACAAAATGCAATTGGTATCTCCGAAGGGCAAACTTACGAATAAACAAGTAATACATATACATATATTACTTGTCCGTGTCCGTGCAATTTGCTGGTGATTGGATAGTCCGGGGGGGGGGGGGTGTGTGAGGGGGGGGGGGGAGACAGGCAGTCATTGAGGTGCAGCATTGAGAAATGTGGGGAAGAAGCTGTTCTTGAGCCTGCTGGTCCGGCAGCGGAGGAACCTGTAGCGTCTCCCGGATGGGAGGGGGGTAAACAGTCTGTGGTTGGGGTGTGAGCTGTCCCTGGCGATGCTATGCGCCCTGTGCAGGCATCATTTACTATGGACAGACTCAATGGAGGGGAGTGAGGAGCCTGTGATGCGTTGGACGATCTTCACCACCCTCTGCAGAGCTTTCCGGTCGGCAACAGAGCAGTTACCATACCATACTGTGATGCAGTTTGGTAACGATGCTCTCGATGGTGGCAGCGGTAGAAGTTCACCAGAATCTGGGGAGACAGGTGGACCTTCTTAAGTCTCCTCAGGAAGAAGAGACGCTGGTGAGCCTTCTTTATCAGCGAGGATGTGTTTTGGGTCCAGGAGAGGTCATCGGAGATGTTGACCCCCAGGAACCTGAAGTTGGAGACACGTTCCACCTCCGTCCCGTTGATATGGATGGGGTTGTGCGTGCAGCCTCTCGATCTCCTGAAGTCAACAATGAGCTCCTTGGTCTTCTTGGAGTTGAGGGCCAGGTTATTGCCGGCACACCATGCTGTGAGGAGCTCACTGTGTGTTTAACGCGTCTGATGAGTGGGGAGTACTTAGGGAGCAGGAACCTCCTCCCTGTAGGCCGACTCATCGTTGTCGCTGATGAGGCCAATCACCGTCATGTCATCTGCATACTTGATGATGGTGTTGGTACCATGTACAGGTATGCAGTCGAGGGTGAAGTGGGATTAGAGGAGGAAGGCTCAGCACGCAGCCCTGGGGTACGCCAGTGTTCAGGGTGAGCATAGAAGAGGAGTGGTTATCCAACCTACCAGACTGTGGTCTGTTGGTTAGAAAGTCCAGTAACAAATTGCAGAGGGAGGGGTTGATGCCCAGGTCATCGAGTTTGGCGATCAATTCCGAGGGGATAATGGTGTTGAATGCTGAGCTGTAGTCGATGAACAGCATTCTCACATAAGTTTTTCTGTTGTCGAGGTGAGGGATGGCAGAATAGAGTGCCGTTGAGATGGCATCCTCCGAGCTCCTGTTCTTGCAGTATGCAAACTGGTAGGGGTCCAGAGTGGTAGGCAGCATTTGAGGTGTGCCATGACCAGCCATTCAAAGCACTTGGCGATGATAGGGGTGAGTGCAACTGGGCGGAAGTCGTTGAGGCTCGCCGCAGTGGAGTGTTTTGGCACTGGCACGATGGAGGTAGTTTTAAGGCACGTGGGGACAACTGCCTGGGCAAGTGACAGGTTAAAGATGTCAGTCCAGACGTCTGTCAGCTGTGCAGCACAGGTCCTGAGGACGGGCCCGGGGATGCCGTCAGGGCCGGCAGCCTTACGTACATTGATCCTGCTCAGTGCCACGTGCACGTCGTAGGGGTTGAGTGTGAGGGGCTGGTGGTCATCGGGGAGCACAGCCTTGATGGCCAACTCTTGGTTGTCCCTATCAAAGCGGCCATAAAAGTGATTGAGTTCCTCGAGGAAGGATGTGTCGCTGGAAGTGGGGGTGGAGTTGGTGGCTCTGTAGTCAGTGATGGCCTGGATGCCATGCCACATGCTTCGGGGGTCGGAGTTGCTGTCGAAGTGCTCATCGATCCGCAGCTTATATCTGTGTTTGGCGTTCTTGATGCCCCTCTTCAGATTGGCCCTCGATGAACTATAGGCACGGTCATCGCCTGACCTGAAAGCCGAGTCCCATGCTTTCAGCAGTCGCCTGACCTCGCTGTTCATCCATGGCTTCTGATTCGGGTATGTGGTGATTTGTTTGAGAGTGGTGACACTGTTGATGGAGGAATTGATGAAGTCCAGAACAGAGGAAGTATAGGCGTCAATGTCAGTGTGGGAGTCAAGGGTGGCCTGAGTTGCAAACGCATCCCAGTCAGTGTTACCAAAACACCGCTGGAGTGTGGAGTCCGCTTCATCTGACCAAACCTTGACTGTCCTCACTGTGGGTTTAACGCGTCTGATGAGTGGGGAGTACTTAGGGAGCAGGAACAATGATAAGTGATCAGACTGACCAAGGTGGGGGAGGGGGCTGGCTTTGTATGCTTCAGCCATGTTGGTGAGACTTTGTCCAGTGTCTTGTCCGCTCTAGTGGCGAAGGAGACATGTTGGTGGAATTTGGGGAGCATGGTCTTCAGGTTGGAGTGATTGAAGTCACCCGCAACAAGATGGATGGGGGATCAGTATGGATGGATAGGGGTAGACAAAAATGCTGGAGAAACTCAGCAGGTGAGGCAGCATCTATGGAGCGAAGGAAATAGGTAACGTTTCGGGTCGAGACCCTTCTTCAGACTGATCCTCCTTGAATGGGAGGATCAGTACAGAATGGATGGGGAGATCAGCGCAGGATAAATGGGGATCAGTACAGGAGGAATGGGAAGGGGTAGTACAGTATAGAGCATAGGGTCTGTGCAGGATGAATGGGTAGATCACTACAGGATGGATGGGGGGGATCACTACAGGATGGAGGGGGATCACTACAGGATGAATGAGGGGGGTCAGTACAGGATGAATGGTGGGATCGTAAAAGATGAATGGGGAATTGGTGCAGGATAAATGGAGGGGGGGTCAGTACGGGATGAATGGGGGTGATCAGTAGAGGATGGATGGGGGAGCAGTGCAGGATGGATGGGGAGCAGTGCAGGATGGATGGGATGGGAAGGGAAGGGAAGGGAAGGGGGGGGTCAGTACAGGATGAATTGGGGGATCAGTGTAGGATTGATGGGGAGTGGCAGGAGAATCAATGCGAGGTGGATAGGAAGATCAGTGCAGGATGAATAGATGGGGGGGGTGTAGATCAGGGGGGAACACACGGGATGTCAGTGAAGACTGAATAGAGGCAGGAATGGGGATCGAGTGCAGGATGGAGAGGAGGGGTCTCAGGATAAGGGGGGTGGAGGGGGGCGTACGAGAGAGAGAGAGAGAGAGAGAGAGGAAGGGGCAGAGGAGGTGGGAAGGAAGGTTAGCGCTCCTCGAACAACACTGGCATTATCGCTGCCTTGGCCGTCCCTGTCCACCACCAAGTGCCGCCACTAAAGGGGGAGGCAGTTGGGATCTCCTCACCACCACCTCCCCTCCTCCGCCAACCAACAGGAAGGTGCGGGGCCGAGCGGTGCAGATTCTTCAGGCATCAGAAGGAGGCCTCCCCCTTCCTCCCTCCTCCCTCCCTCCCTCCCGGCCTCGGCATGTTTTGAAAACGCCGTTGGCGGAGTGGCAGGCAGCGGCTGCTGACGGGGTGCAGGAGGAGTTGGTGATGGAGCCGCTGTTGTTGCTGCTGTGCGGGGCACGTCATTCGCTCCAACCCTCCGTCACGGCACACAAAGCATCTTTCCCACGCATTACAGCCGACACAAAACGTCACGTTCCTTTTCTCCAGAGATGCTGCCTGACCCGCTGAGTTACTCCAGTTTTTTGTGTCTATCTTCAGTGTAAACCAGTATCTGCAGTGCCAAGCCAGGCAAAATGACTCGCCATTTAGGTTGCCCGGCGGCACTTTGGGTGGTCATTGGCACCCGGGCAACTGTTCATTTCGAGCCCTGTAAATGAGATCCCATTGTGATGTAATCGTGGGCTGCAACACTGCTGACGGGCAGTTTTTTTTTTAAAACGGGAATTTTTTTTAAATGTAAATGAGAACCCATTGTGATGTCATTGACTGCTAACTGCCAGTGCAGATGGAAGATATTTTTCTCAGTGGGGTTTTGTAAATTTTAAAACATGAATAACTTGTAATATATACCATCAATCTGAACAAAACTTGATACACCACACACACAAACAATGGTGATTTAGATGGGGTAGCGCCATCGTGTACCGTTTGCCGTAATTTCAGGAGCAGAGCACGAACAGACAGACATAGAAACAAACAAGATGATAGTTTTAGTAAAATATTCTAGACCAAGTGGGACCCGTTGGGTCCCTGTCACACGGGAGGCCTGGTCCCCCAAGGCAACCCATTCCCCCAATGCAATATTCAACCACTCATCCATAGTCCCCAAGGGAGGCCTGGTCCCCCCCAACGGAACCCGTACCCCAAAGCAATATTCCACCACACCCATAGCCACCAACTGCGCAAGGGTGGCTGATTTCCCCTTATTCACCCTCCTTAAACTTAAAAAAAAAATCCAATTGCACTTGCTGCCAGGAAAAAAAATCAATTTGCACTTGCTGCCAGGACTCAGTGTCCTGGGATTTGCAGCATTGTAGCAGGCAGGGCCACAGTCCCATTGTGATGTCATAGCTGTAACTGTCACTGCAGTGTTCAAGTGATTCTTTCTCAAACTGGATTTTGTAAAGTTAAAAATGTGAATAACTTGTAAAATATAACATCAATGTGACCGAAACTTGATAAAAACACACCACAAGACAATTGTGTGATCCAAACATTGTAGCGCTATCATGTACCTTTTTGGCTTAGTTCCGGGATCATGCATGCATGCACACAGAATTACAAACAAGATGAGAGTTTTAGTAATATATATAGATAGATAGATAGATTCCAACTCTTGGAAATCTTCGTAGAAGTCATGAATAATTGGCTTTAGTTATAACTTGCCGTCCATATGTAATCCTTTTCAAAGCAAATTTCAGGCAGTTAATACATGTTGAGGAAAATTGAGGAGCAAGAAAGGAAGTTGATCCAGGACAAGGGGTCACAGTTTAAGGATAAGGGGGAAATCTTTTAGGACCAAGATGAGAAAAACGTTTTTTCACACAGAGAGTGGTGAATCTCTGGAATTCTCTGCCACAGAAGGTAGTTGAGGCCAGTTTGTTGGCTATATTTAAGAGGGAGTTAGATGTGGTCCTTGTGGCTAAAGGGATCAGGAGGTATGGAGAGAAGGCAGGTAAGGGATACTGAGTTGGATGATCAGCCATGATCATATTGAATGGTGGTGCAGGCTCGAAGGGCCAAATGGCCTACTCCTGCACCTATTTTCTATGTTTGTATGATCCTTTAACATACATGATCTCTTTTTAGATTTTAATAGTTCTCTAAAATCTAATTTACTGTAGCATTTTACTCATTTCGTTGCCATGGGATATTCTGGTTGTGAATCAGCTTATAAAATGTTAACATTTGTAACCTTTTTGAATTCATTATTAGAATCTTTATTTAATCTTTTTTTATTCAATATTCTCGCTACTAAAACATTCTACCATGGCTGTGACAGCTTGAAAGTATGTTTATGTAAATTGGCTAAATGAGAAATTGTACATTTTTCATAACTCTTTTGATTTCTAGGTTTAGGCAGCTACAGGTTAACACAGATAGCCGTGTATCCGAACTCATGAACCAGACAAAAGTAAAAACATTTGAGGCAGAACGAGCTCAGTTGGTACAAGAGGAAACAGCCAAAAATCTAAAGCACTGCCAGGTGGAATGTGATAAATACCAGAAGAAACTTGAGGTAAAGTAATTGATTTTATTTCACAACAACTAAATGCCAGATGTACTCTGATAATTTCAAGATGATGGAATTAACTATATTATATGCACTACAATTTGTCAACACCACACTCTTCTGCATTGTACATTTTGCTCTGTGGCTAAACTGTCTTGCAAAAGGGTACTAATATACTTGCTTTCCTTGCCTGCATCCCAAAATTATAAGCAGGATGCTGCTTATAACCATCCATTTCCTATCATGAAGTCGTTATAAACAATATGATTATTTATTGTGTTATCTGTGAGTATTGTGTTTACAAGAACATGATTATGCTGCTGCCACATAAGAATTTCATTGCTCTGATTGTTGGTACATGTGATAATTTAACACCACACTTGATGTAGTCAAATTTTAAGATTTAAATGCCTCTAACTTTATTGCACATGATAACACTCAGGAGCCAAGCACTTATTTCCCTCAAATGTTTAATTGTTCTGGGGAGGAAAAAATACAAATATAAATGCTAGATAATACACAGCAGGTAAGGCTTCCCCTGGGGGCCAAAGGGCCTGCTATACAGAGAGTAATTATGTTGGAAGTCCTATATTACATGATCAATGACACTAAAACAAGTATTTATGTTTGATATCTTTGTATAATATGAAATGGTGTTCGTAGCTAGGCTCTTAAAAAAAATCCTGTAAAGTTATAATGTAATAAAATTTAGTGTCCAAATATAGGAACATACACCTGAAACATTAAGTTGTGTCTTTCTCTCCCAGATTCAAACACCAGAAGCTGCTGGGTCTGCTGAGCATTTCCAAAATTTTAAGGGTTTTATTTTAAACATTTGGAAATACAAGCCCCTTCCCAACATAGAGAGGGTACTTATCCATCATATAAATAAAACCATAATATAAATTTGATAACAGTAATGGAATGACCAATAAGACTAGTGATATGAAGTTCTAGCCTGTCAGGGGCAGAAATTTTAAGTTTTCTAGTCATTTTGCAATCAAAACGTATATCTAATGGCAGATACTTCATGTAATGTAATTAGTCCCTAAACTAATGAGACCACATTTTCTGAAGGTAAAAACATTAGCTATGTAAGTTGCATCATAGTATCAATTTACAGACAGAACAAGAACCCAGCATGAAATAATGTGTGCTGAAGTGACAAGTTTGATTTGCCCAAATACAGTTTGAGTTTATACCAAGAAATGCCTACCCTCTTTTAGAAACATAGAAACATAGAAAATAGGTGCAGGAGTAGGCCATTCGGCCCTTCGAGCCTGCACTGCCATTCAATATGATCATGGCTGATCATTCAACTCAGTATCCTGTACCTGCCTTCTCTCCATACCCCCTGATCCCTTTAGCCACAAGGGCCACATCTAACTCCCTCTTAAATACCTCAACTATTGTATTGTATATCTTTATTATCATTTTTCTGAGTACTTGCATACCCAAAGGAAAACGAAAAAGCGTTTCTCAACCAGTGTCCATTCAGTGTGTGGTAAAAAATAAATAGAAATAAAGAATAAAAGTACATATATCACGAGTTCCGATCGGCAGTGGCACGACAATGGCTCTGCTTCAGTGTGTCCAAGTTGGTGTTTGGTGCGCGATACTTTGGCAGGGGGCAAAGTCCGTTTATCAGCCTAATTGCCTGCGGGAAGAAGCTGAGGAGCATCCTGCTGGTTTTGCAGCTGATGCTCCTGTACCTCTTCCCAGATGGCAGGATGAGGAATATGTGATGCGATGGGTGGTAGGGGTCTTTGATGATGGAGATGGCTCTGCTAATACATCTCTTCCTGTATATGTCCAACAATAAAGGGAGTGGAGCACCAATAATCCTGCTGGCGGTCTTCACAATCCTGTCCAGTTGGTGCCGTTCGTACGCCTTGCCGCTCCCGAACCAGGAGGTGATGCCTTAGGTTAATGTGCTCTCGATTGTCCCCCTATAAAAAGTTCGTAGGTGTGCAGTGGGGAGACCTGCTTTCCGTAGTCTTCGGAGAGGGTGTAGTCGCTGCTGGGCTCTCTTGACCAGTGCTGTGGTGTTGGTCGTGGACGTCAGGTCATCTGACGTGGAGTCCTAGGAACTTCACACTGCTGACTCTTTTCACATCAGCTCCATCGATGTGCAGAGGTG
Organism: Okamejei kenojei; assembly: GCA_035221665.1. Taxonomy (NCBI): domain Eukaryota; kingdom Metazoa; phylum Chordata; class Chondrichthyes; order Rajiformes; family Rajidae; genus Okamejei; species Okamejei kenojei. The sequence continues at coordinate 102,786,347 of CM069136.1, read as the reverse complement.
TATGGCGTTGTTTTCCCGCCTTCCTGAAGTCAACCACCATCTCCTTCATTTTTCCCACGTTGAGAATGAGGTTGTGGGATTTGCACCATCCTGTGAGCAGCTCCACCTCCATCCTGTACGCCAACTCATCATTGTCACTGATGAGACCCACCACTGTTGTGTCATCAACTACCTTCTGTGGCAGAGAATTCCAGAGACTCACCACTCTCTGTGTGAAAAATGTTTTCCTCATCTCGGTCCTAAAGGAATTCCCCCTTATCCTTAAATTATCCTTTTGAAGGATAACTTTTCTCATTTCCTTCAGACTAGTCCATGAGCACCATGTACTTAAGACTTCATGCTAGAGATTGCACTGGACGGAAGAAGAGATAGGGTATAGGAAGATAATAGTGATCTTTATTCCCCAGGATGTTTATGGATTATTGGGTGGTTTTGATGTCGGAGAATGCAGTCTGAAGACAATTAATTTGATCTAACAAGATCTAATGATAGATGATTTAACCAGTGGGGCATAGGAGTTTCTATTAGACAGACAATTGCAAGACCAAACATTTTACTGGGGACAAGGCCATCAAAAGTAGATATGAACCTGATCAGTTGAAAAGATCAAATACACAAATTAATTTCTGTTGGAATGATTTAGTTGAATCTTCACAGACAATTTAGAATATCTTCTAAGTGCGGATAAAATACAAGTCAGCACAGCAATTGAAAATATGATGTGCTTGAATATTTATAAAGCACGCTGATCAGATTGAATACATCTGAGAGTTCTGAAAATTGTTTCAGCTCATTAGACAAAACTGTGGCACCAGAAGTCTGGAAAAGAACAAATGTTATTCCAATCTTATAATACATCAGAAGCCTGATCCTGGGGATTATAGACTGTTACCTTGACTACTTGAATACAAAAAATGAATTTATTTTAAATAAGTTTTCGAGGTTGTCTAATGAGTACAAACAGTGCTTTCCAGAAATAATGAAACTCTCTCTTTTTTGTATTACGCATACTCTGAAATTGGTACTTTATTTATAAAAATAACAAATAAAACTTACCTTTTAAGTTAAAAAAAACAAAGGTTCCTGTGGGAACTATACTTTTTTTGGAAAGCATTATCCTTAATAATGAGGGCCAAAACAATCATTACATTTTTTTTTTCTTTGAGACGTGTTTAGTCAGCTTGGATTCCAGTGACAATCAATGAGTGGCCTTTCTGTGGATATTGGGAGGCCAGACATTTCACTGCATCTTATTATTTTGAATTTCATCATTAAATTTAATCAAAGTTCATGGTTTGAAATGGATTGTTTAATAAAAATTCTTGCCAAATTATTTTTCAAAGATTAGCAAAACATGCCTTCTGCTAGCCCTAGATCAAAATGGGGGGGGAAAACAAACCTTTCCCTCATCTTTCCTTTTTTAAATGCAAGATGAACCAAGATAATAGAATGAGAAAATTCTTCATATATTTAGTCTCCTTGCATAAGTTAATCTTTGCTATTTCAATCACAGAAATGTCTCATAATTTGCCTTTAGGCAATAATGGCTGTTCTTAAGTGCTCTTCACTTTGTTACTAGCAAAAACAATAACATGCCCTAATACACAGGAATGGTACAGGTTCATCTAATTTATGTTTTTTTGTGTTCTTGGTATGATTATGGAAATTCATTGTAAATATTTATAAATGCCCCCGCTTTAAAATATGAACCACCCCGGGAGCAACAGATATTCAATGAGGAAGGTGAAAGTAATTAGCGGCAGCAGTTTTTTTTTTCAGAACTGGCTATTCTGTTTTCTTAATTCTCATCTCCAAATTTCCATCTCCTCTAACTTCTCCCCCATCACCACCTATGCCTCCCTTTCACCAAATCCTCTTTCCATCATTAGCCCTATGTCCACAGCTGCTCTGTGCATCTCTTGCCATCCTACCAATTTGCTCCTCTCATCCATTGCTAATCCTTATTCTCTCCAATTCGCATTTATTTTATTCCTTTGTTATTCCAACAATTCCATCTGCCTCTTTGCCCTTCTCCTTCATCTCCTTTTCCATCCTCTGCCTAGTTATGCATGTCTTCCAACACAATGACCAGTCCGCTGCAATTGTTTGGGGTTCTTCATGTACAATTATAGGTGTGTGCAAATTTCATTTTACTGTTAATTCATCCCATAGTTAACCTTACAGTGAGTACCTGTGTTAAATAATGCATAGAAATTGTATGTGAGCATGTTATATAGCAGGCTGACGGAAAGTTAAGTGTAACAATGTGTATTCAAGTTTTGGAAGTTACTATGTAAAGGAGGTTTACAATTAATTGTCATTTCTTGCATTGTTGTCTCAACAGGTTTTAACAAAAGAATTTTACAAACTGCAAGCATCAGCAGACAAGCATACCACTGAGCTTCAGACTCAAAACACTGAGCTTCAAGCACGATTGGTGACATATGAGAAACTAGAACAGGAGCTGGATGGCGTTATAATGCAATCGGCAGAAAGTATGTTGCATCTGAAGATTAGGCTGAGGTTTTCTCACTGTTACTTAACAAAATTATAAACTGGTTAGTAGCAAAAAATCAGGTTCAATGATCTCCTTTGAGAGATCATACAGAGGTCCCATTTGTGACTCGAGTCACGGCAACCCTCTCCCAACTGCTTATCGCCATCCCTCTTCCTACTCCTATCCTTCTCCATTCCCCCTCATCCCCAGCACTCCCTCCCCATCTTCACCCTCCCATTTATTTTCCTTCTCCTCTCCCTCCCTCTCCTTGCCTCTACCCTCAGTCACTCCCTCCCTCCATAACCCCTCTCCAGTCCCAACCCCCCTCCTCTCTCTCTATCCCCCTGCTCACTACTCAATTTCCCCCTATTCCACAACCCCCCCCACAATGAAAATCATGATTTTTTTTTAAAAATGAAACATCCCCCCTATCTCCCCCCCCCCCCCTCCCCCACAGTGAAAATTGCAATGTTTTATAGGGAAGTGGGGGAGAAGAGAGGGAGGAGAGGGGTAGGGCCACCCAGCAGCCGTCGGCCTCAGAGTCAGCCTCAGCTCCTTGGTCTCGCATCCTCGGCGCATCCTCTCTGTAACCCCGGAGCCAGCCAGTTATCTCCAGGTCGTCACAGAGGTACGATTCCCGAATGCTTCAGACCCCGAGTACTGGGAGGGGGAGGGGGGGTGAAGTGGACGGAAGGGCATGGTCCCAAGTGAGCCTGCGGGCCACGAGCGAGGCACAGAGCGATCTGAGGAAGGTGAAAACAGCGAGGGGTCCAGCCGATCGTGGCTTCCGCCAGCGTGACAGAGCCGGGCCGGGGGGGGGGGGGGTGGGGTGTGAGGTGGAGGAGAACCGGGCGGCAGCAGCCATTATCGTCGTGCGGGGCACGCGATGAGAAGGTGGCCCTGGCGGCCATTACTCCCTCTGGATCTTTAGTCCGCAGCATACCGGGAGGCGAAAAAAATGGCTGAGTTGTGGGGGGAGGGTGGTGGAAAGTGCGCCTGCGCGTTGAGAGCATCTGCTTTAATCGAGAGCGGGGGGGCGGTGCCGCGAGCAAGGGCATTGTGACATCCGCAGCTGCCGCAACGGTTTGATTTTTTTTTTAAACATTCCGTTTTATAAACAACTTTATTAAAAATCTGGGGAAATAATTGATCAAATTTAGAGATGAGTCGATTTACAAAATCATGTTAAATTGCTACCGAAATATGTAAAAATCTCAACGTATTTGCATCTGGTTTTCGAGAAAATACGTTTCAAAGGCAAAATGACACCCACACACACACAGATTTAAAAGTATATAGATGGACCAAGTGGGACCCATTGGGCCCTGTTTCCCCAACGCAATATTCCACCACTCACCCGTAGCCCCCAATTGCGCAGACGCGGCTCATTTCTCCTCATCCCCAACATTCCCTCCCCCTCCTCTGCACCCTCCCTTTTCTCTCCCCTCTCTTCCTTCCGTCCTCCTCTCCCTCCCTCTCCTTTCCCCTACCCTCAGTCACTCCCTCCATGCATAACCCCTCTCCTCTCCCTACCCCCCTCCTCTCCCTCTATCCCCCTGCTCCCCCACTCCTCACCTCTCCCCTACCCCACTCCGCCACTAAACACAATGTTTAAATAACATTTCTCCTCTTCCCCTCCCCCACTCCCTACCTCTCCTTACAACAATGTAACAAATCTCTTATCAAAGATCCTTTAGCAAGCAAGATAGCCCACTCGATGAAAAAAGACGTAGTACGGTCATGGCCAGATTCATGGGTAATTTTCGGCCCCATTTCCGTAACCGGCTTCCGTCTCCGCATCAAAGATCCCATAGTGGAGCAAAGATACTAGTGCGGAGACGGAAGCCGGTTAAGGAAACATCCTCGTAAAAATAAAAGCTCTTTGGTATTTTCAGAATTATAATTTATTAACACAAACTGTTCCCCTCCAACGTTGATTACACTGCGAGTCGGGTCGGGTGGGTCGGGTTACTGAAATGGATGAAAAAAAGGCCCACGTTCCGCTCCGTTGCGTACTACCATTGCATTTAGCAGGAGTGGTCTATCCTGCTCCGCTATAGGATCTTTGTCTCTTATTGCACTGGGTGGAACACTGTTGATGGGCAGTTTATATAAATGAGATCACATTGTGACTTCATATGCTGCTAACTGCCAGTGGAACACTGCTGGGGGTCAATTTATGTAAATTAGATCCCATATTGACGTCATAGCTACTAACTGCCAGTGCAAATTTTTCTCAAAATGGGATTTTGTAAAGTTAAAAATGTGAATAACTTGTAAAATATACCATTAATCTGAATGAAACTTGACACACCACAGGACAATGGTGAATAATTGTCTCACCCGTAACGCCAATGCAACTCATTTCCCCAACGCAATATTCCACCACACACCCATAGCCGCCAAATGCGCAGGGGCGGCTCATTTTCCCTTATTCGCCTTACCTCATTTTAAACTTTTTTTAAATCCAATTGCGCTCGCTGCCAAGACACAGTATCCTGTGATTTGCAACATTGTTGCGGGCAGGGCCAGCAATTGGATTTAGATTTTTCACAGTGAGAAGTGAAAAGTTACATTTTTTAAGTTTTAAATGTAAATAACTTTAAAATATACCATATATCTGAACAAAACTTCATACACCGCACCACATGACAATGGCGAGTAAGGTGGTCCAAAAATTGTAGCGCTATCGTGTACTGTTTTGCCGTAATTCAAGGCATGACAAACAGACACGTACACAAACAAACAAGGTGAGAGTTTTAGTAATATATATATACTAGACCCGTTGGGCCTGCTCCCCCAAAGCACCCATTCCCTACCGATAGCCACCACGGGAGGCGTGGTCCTCCAACTTAAGCCGTTCTCGAACATAAGTAAAGCTGGTCACTGCTAGCCGAGCCATTGTGGACGTCATCTATTGAAGCTGGTCTTCAGTGAGGCTGACACTGGTCGTTTTAATTTTGAAAGTCTTTTGACTTTTTTAGAATTTTAATCAGTAATGAGTTTAGAATAAGTCGAGAAATAAAGCTTTAAATTTTCAGTGATGGTGATCTCGACCTCGAGGGGAAACGTGTGAATCAGAATATGTAAATATCTTGTGAACGTTGGCATTTTTAAAGCTTTAATCGTGAATAACGTATAAAATATAGGATGAAATCTTCAGTGAGCCTGATCACTGCTAGCCTAGCCATTGTGATGTCATCAGTTGAAGCTAGTCGTTTTAATTTCAGTCTTTTGACTTTTTTAGACTTTTAATCAGTAATGAGTCGAGAAATAAAGCATAAAATGTTCAGATAAGGTGAACCCGGTCTCGAGAGGAAATATGTCAATCGTAATGTGTAAAAATGTTATCATCACCGCGTAGTGTTTTTACGACAACCCCGCGCGCGCTCTCTCTCTCTCTCTCTCTCTCTCTCTATCTCTCTCTCTATCTCTCTATCTCTCTATCTCTCTCTCTCTCTCTCTCTCTCTCTCTCTCTCTCTCTCTCCACCCCCCTCCCTCCCTCTTCCCCCACCCCCATCCCCCCAAGTGGGATCTGTTGGGTCCCGTCCCCTCAATGCGGGGGGGGGGGGGGGCCTGCGGCGTCTCACACACACACACACTAACCACCACACACACACACTAACCCCCCCGGATATTATATTAACACTATTCATTCGCTCCTTTTACCCCATCCCCCGCCCTATCCACTCACGCATAGCCCCCAACTGCACAGGCGTGGCTAGAGAGGGAGGGAGAGGGGGTAGAGAGGGTGGGGTATGGGAAGGGGTAGAGGCAGCACCTACCCAGGTCTTAAAGCAGCGCCAGGGCCTGGAACTCGGCCTGGCGCTCGTACTCAGCCCGGCCCTGGCTGTAGACTGCAGACGTCAGTTCGGCCGACGCAGGCTCCAGTCCAGGCCCCGGCTTCATCTTCGGGCAGGTCCCGACTTCATCTCCGGGCTCGTCCTTTGTTCCACTGGCGGCTTATTTTTCAGCGCCGGTCACAGCCCCATCTCAAGTCCCGGGTCACTCCAGCTCCAGGCTCTGCTCCAGCCCAAGCCCAGTCACCGGGCTCAGCCCGCGGCAGCAGCCTCAAAAGAATTAAAGGGCATGAGAGAGTGTAAGTTGTAAGGTTACAGGGAAAATAAGAAGAGGGGAGATGAGACTGAATATACTCTTCTGCTGGTAGCTGTCATGGGCTCTTTGGGCTGAATGGCATCCCTCTAATTGGAATAATATACTCTTAGCTTCTCCTGAGGGAAGACCATAAAGTCACCTTGAACTACAGGATTAATAAAGATACTCCCACTATTGTATAGGGTCAACATTCCAGAATTTTAACCCAGTGACAATCAAGAAATTACAATTATCTGACAAGTTATAAATGCTATTGCTGCCATGCTCCGTGTTTTCTAGGTGGTGATGGTTAACAAATTAGAATCCGTTGCTAAACAACCCTGCCAGCAGCGTGTCAATTTTTTCTACTTTTTTTGTTTTTTTAGTGTGTTTAAATGTATGTTTTTAATGTTTCTCTGTGTGTCTTGTGTGGGGGGTGGTGTGGGGAAACTGTTTGGGTCGCCTCCCCTGTGGCCTAACATCGAGGATCGGTGCGGCCTTTCCCGGAGACGCGCCCGAGGTTTCAGCAGCGGGCACAGCGTGGACTCTCGCCGTGGAGCGGGCGAGCCCTCGCCGGAGGGGAGCACTCCGTTCGCTGGCCCGCAGTAGCCTGAAGCTGGGGTCTGCAGAGCTCCAGCTGGCGCGGCGCCCGCAGCCTGGGATCCCTCGTTGGGTACCCGGGAGAAGAAGAAGCTCCAACCGCCGGCCCCTGGCCAACTTCCACTGCAGGCGCGGCGAGGACTTATCATCAGGAGCGGGGTCCCTCGCAAGCGATCCCTGGAGGGGAGCTTCGACCGCCGGCCCTGCAGTCTGCGGTGCTTCTGGCTGCTGCGGCGGGAACTTTAAATCTTCGACCGCCGTCTTGCGGCCTACACCAACCTGAAGCCGCGGTCTGCGGTAGGGAAGCACCGATTCAGGATTTACCTGGACTTTTTACCTTGTCTACTCATCTGGACGCCCGCAGCGGCGGCTGCGGAGGGTTGAGATCCCGAGGTCAATGGAGGAGGACTGGCCAAATTTTGTGCCTTCCACCACAATGATGAATGCTGTGGTGGATGTTTGTGTTAACTTTTTATTGTGTTTTTGTGAGTTCTTTTTCATTGTACCGCTGCTGGCAAATTCATTTCACTTGCAGTTTATGTGCAAGTGACGAATAAAACTGATTGATTGATTGATGAAGGGACTGGCCCTTTGGATTTCTGGCTAAGACATTGATAGTCTGGAAATTACAATGAAAATGGCACTGAGTGTCAGAGCTGGTTCGGCTCTTCTGTGGATATAGTCATTCCCTAGCACTTGCCTGCCATTATTTGCCACCTGTTGGACGATCTGGATATTTCCCATATATTGGAGTGCAGCAGAAAACTGGTTTATTATTATCTGATTTGATATGCTAATTTGGGATCTCATTGGTGTGTCACTTCCATCTAATTTTTGTAATTACTCATAAACCTTTGGAGAGCAATATTCTTCAATATTTCAATGTCCAGTAACCCCATATATTTCACAAATAAAAGTGATAGCATGATGATCAGCAAGATTTTTTTCAATACAGGTATGTATCTAATGAATGGTAAATGCAACAAAGGTGACATGTAGCATTATTGTATTGTATATCTTTATTATCATTTTTCCTGCGTACTTACATACCCAGAGGAAACGAAAAAATGTTGCTCAACCAGTGTCCCTTCAGTGTGCAGTAAAAAATAAATAGAAATAAAAATAAAAATACATATATCATGAGTTTCAATCGGCAGCGGCACGCCAATGGCTCTGCTTCAGTGTGTCCAGGTTGGTGGTTGGTGCGCGATACTTTGGCAGGGGGCAAAGTCCGTTTATCAGTCTTATAGCCTGCGGGAAGAAGCTGAGGAGCATTCTTAGATACATTTAGAACAAATCTTGCCTTCCTAATCAATTAATAATAAAACATTTTTTTGTTGCACTCCAATATCTGGGAAATATCCAGATCGCCCAACAGGTGGCAAATAATATGCCTTGCAAGTGCTAGGGAATGACTATGTCCACAGAAGAGCTGAACTAGCTCTGACACTCAGTGCCATTATCATGTTACATTCCTAAAAAATGTGTTTTTTGTTGCTTATTGAGCATTATTGAATGATCCACAAGACTACCTCAAGGGCCTGTCCCACTTGGCCGTCATTTGCGCCTCATTTACGCGTCATATGTAAAATAGATCGACGCGTCGTTACTCGCGATGTCGCGCGCAAATCACGCGTCATCTTGCCGTCTGGTGTGCGTGACGTAATTAGAATATCCTGCAGCGCGCTGCGACGCATGGTTATGCACGGTGACGTAACCATGCGTCACCAGACGATACACGTGAGACATCGGGACGCAGCGTGCGATGCCAATGCGTCAGCGATCCGTCACGTAGGTGGCGCGCGAGGATTTTGTACAGCACAAAATGCTGGAGCACCGTGCGATACTGCGCCTAACTCCACTCCACACGCATCTCCATGCGCCCATCCTGCGCTACCCACACACTACCCGTGCGTCACAACACATCGACCTATTTTACATATGACGTGTAAATGAGGCGCAAATGACAGCCAAGTGGAACAGGCCCTTCAGTAAGCATTTGATGCATTACTGATGTTGCAGGCTGCAACTCATTAATAAAAGTGTATTCAGATTTTTCAAATTCTACTGCCATACATTTATAATTATTTATTTACTGATTGCAGTGGAAGATGAGGTTGATGCTGAACATGTCCTTTTCTCTTATGGTTATGGTGCTAACGTTCCCACAACAGCAAAACGGCGCCTTAAGCAGAGGTAAGGGCTTGATATTTGTTCACTTGTTTTTCCAACTACTGAATGCTGCATGTTGAAATTTGATATTTTTCCAATCATAATTCTGGATTAACATAACTTGAAGTGATTTTTCAAGCCAGTGTTCAAATCTTCTCAATTTTTCCTCTTCTTTTGGTTTAGACTTTATACAGTATATAATATATTGATTAGTACGGGTTATGGGGAGAAGGCAGGAGAATGTGGTGAGGAGGGAGAGATAGATCAGCCATGATTGAATGGCAGAGTAGCCTTGATGGGCTGAATGGCCTACTCCTATCACTTATGATCTATAAATTATTAATTATCTAAAATGGTAAAGGAATATTCAATTAAAGGAAATCGACTCTTTTAAACCTGGACAACTTGAATTCTCAGTCCCTTCATAATATAATCTATCCACAGTCATGGAATATTCCTCTAACAAGTATTGAAGTGGCAATTTAAGTATTGATGGAAATTCTATCATATCATACTACCGTCTATTGCATTTCGTTTTTAAATGACAATCCAAATAATAATAGGAGCTAAACTGAAACATTTAATCCTTTTCTCTACATTTCACCTACAGCGGTTAGGCATGAACTGCACCTGAAAAACGTTCAGTGTACTTAGCCATCTTAGAGTAAAACAAAACTAACTTGTAATGTAATACCTGGCTTGGCACAGAAATTCACTGCCATTGGCCTCTTTTCTGCTAAAATGTCCATAGTACTTCGCAGTAGTAACTGAATGATAAGGTAAATTGTTCATCCAGCATTGTGAAAAGATATTTGATTACATTCCATCACTGAAATTAATGCAGTGTTCACAATAGAGCATGATCAGATGCATACCATTTTTTCAGTCAATTTTGATGATAAATTGGTGATAATAAACAGGGTTAGATATTCTAACTAGGTTAGGACATTTCCATGTCCATTTCATTATCTCTACTAATTCCTCAACTATCCTGGCCACTTTCCTTGTCTGTGAATCCTCCCTTATTTTAAATTTGTACAGATGGAATATTTAATTCAAGACTATTCAGTGATTCATTAAACATTTAGTAGGAAATGTGCTAGTGAAATGATTATTCTATCCAGTTAAGGTTATCCATTTAAATCTATTGTGCATGGCTAGTATTAGAAAAATGCATAACCATTAATCTTAGATTTCTGATAATTGTTTTCCAACCGTTTCCCTTGTTTTTATAAAGCTGCTTTAAGCAAGATTATTTAACACCCCAGTAAGCAGACATACTAGATATTTATCCAGAATCGGGTCGTCATTACCATCGGTCTTTTTTCAAGCATTTCTGAGATTCCATTCTTATCCTTCAGTTTTACCCCATGGCACAACCTTTTACAAAAACCTTTGAGAATGCAAGCAGTGAAAACCTGATTAGCAAGTCTTCACAGTAAATATAGAAATTGGAAGGCCATTGGTGTGATGAATCTTAACATTAATCTGCAACATACTTTATTACCTACGTTTGTGTTTAGTTTATTATTGTCACGTGTAGCAAGATGCAGTGAAAAGTTTGTTTAGCATGCTATTCAGTCAAATCAAACTGCACATGAATACAGTTATAAACAAAAGAGTGAAATGATCAGTAAGTCCACTTCTGGGACGACACACAATAAATCACCACATTCCAGCATCATCCAGCAACATACAAGTGTCAGGTCTCTGAAAAGTCCAAACTTGGCCAAACGAGATATGCAATTTAATATTTTCTCACTTTAAGGCTCCGTGTCCACCAAGAACTAGGTTGAAAATGTCTGAAATCAGTTCACCTAGAGCACCTGATTACATTGGAGTCTACTTTCCATCAGTCTACTAAAACCTGCATCCCAAAAAAAAGTCAACTTGGAATCCTCTCACATTGTGTCACTGCAATATCTTTCAGCAGTTTGTTTAAAATGAGCATCAAGCTTCAAAAGTCTACCATTCATACATGTTAAAATGAGCTCAACAGCTGACTTTCAGAGGGTTATCCTATTGTTCATTAATGTGGCGTTAACTTGTTTAGATTGTATGGGCTCCTGGGAAAGCTTAATGCAGACACGTGTGAGGTGTTGCATTGTGGGAAATCAAACCAGGCAGGACCTTCACAGTGAATAGTAGGGCTCTGGGGGGCATTATAGAGCACAGTGATCTAAGAGTTAAGGTACATAATTCCGGCAGTACAGCTAGATATTGTGGTCAAGGAGGCTTTTGGTACATCGGCCTTCATCAGTCAGGGTTTTGAGTATAGAAGTAGTGACATTATGTTACAGTTGGAAAATAAGTTGGTAAGGCCACATTTGGAGTATTCTGTTCAGTTTTGGTCTTCCCTGTTATAGGAAAGATGTTGTTGAGCTGGAAAGAGTACAGAGAAGATTGATGAGGATGTTGCCAGAACTCGATTACCTGAGCTACAGGGGCAAGAAATTGGGCGAGCTAGGGCGTTATTTCTTGGAGGGCAGGAAGTTAAGGAGTGACCTTATAGAGGTATATAAAATCTTGAAGGGAATTGATAGGAAAATCAAGAACCAGAGGGCGCAGGTTTAAGGTGAGAGGGGGAAGATTTAATTGGAATTTAAGGGGGAACATTTTCACTGTAGAGGGTGGTGTGTGTATGGAATGAGCTGCTAGGGGAGGTGGTTGGGGCAGGTATAATAACAACATTTAGAAGATACTTGGACAGATACATGGATAGGAAAGATTTAGAGGGATATGTGCCAAATGCTAGCACATGGGACAATCTTAGATGGGGTATCTTGGTCAGCATGAACTAGTTGGGTTGAAGGGCCTGTATGACTCTATAACTGCTTCTGTGCACCATCTTCATGTCCCACTTCACTAGATTGATCATGGGACTTTAGGACTTTTCTGAAGGTGTGGGAGGTGAGCACACAGGCCATACACTACCATGACTTTCCATGCACCTATTGAGGCCATCTTTCTGCGCTGTTATTCATACAGTGATGTTTATTTTAACTGATCACTATTTATTGCTGCAAGCTTTTAGGGGCAAATATATGCCAAGAACCTATGTGCCATCTGTATATTACAAAGTATTTTCCATGCTTTCAATGTTTATTTTTAGAAAGAAAGAATCTGAATTAGAAGTCATTAATTTTATTAAAAATACATTTGTTATATGAATTGTATGTCAATCAATAATACGTTATATAAACCACATGAACACTAACCTCAAGCAGTGTTTTTGCCGGTCAGAAGTTTAATGCCAGTAAGTTTGTTGAATGTATTTTTTTTATTATGTTGCTATTCCACTAACATACAACAAATTTTTGAATAAGATTGCTGACTTGACATGTTGTCTGGGAATGTAGTTGTAAATCAGTGTTTAGAAGAGTATATATAGGCTGCAGCAGCACCTGTGATGACGTTTGATAAAGTACCCACTGAACTGCTCGTAACTAACAGTCACAGGTTTATAGAACTGGAGTTTCATTATGTGACAGGAAAATAACTGCAGTAACTATTTGAAAATCTTGATGTACTGAATAAAGCAGTAACTTTATCAAAATGTCATCTCTTTTTCTCCCATTTCTGAACTGCTGATTCTTTTTTGTATTGCTGTAGATGAGATCATAATCCTAATAATGCTGTAAGCTGCCAGGGAAACCCCTAGCCTTTCAATTGCAAATACATTGCCCTGAACAGCTAATTGGGTGACACTGTTTGTTGATTTTAGCTTTGCATTCAACACTATTGTGCCAGAGCTACTACACTCCAAACCTTCCGAGTTGACTGTGCCTGAACCCCTCTGTCAGTGGATCACCAGCTTCCTGACAGACAGGAAGCAGCATGTGAGGCTGGGAAAGCACATCTCAGACCCGCAAACCCTCAGCATAGGAGCACCGCAAGGCTGCGTACTCTCTCCACTCCTCTGCTCTCTCTTCACCAACGACTGCACCTCCACAGACACCTCTGTCAAGCTTCTCAAGTTTGCGGACGACACAACCCTGATTGGACTGATCCAAGATGGGGAGGAATCTGCCTACAGACAGGAAGTGTCACAGCTGGCGTCCTGGTGCCGTAGCAACAACTTAGAGCTCAATGCTTTTAAGACAGTGGAATTGATTGTAGACTTTAGGAGAGCTCCCCCTCCCCTCACCCCACTCACCATCAACAACACCACAGTCACATCTGTGGAGTATTTTAAGTTCCTGCGAACCATCATCTCCAAGGACCTTATGTGGGGGGCTACCATCGACTTCACAGTCAAAAAGGCACAACAGAGGATGTACTTCTTGCGGAAGCTAAGGAAGCACAATCTGCCACAGGCAATGATGGTCCAATTCTACATGGCCATCGTAGAGTCTGTTCTCACCTTCTCCATCATGGTCTGTTTGGCGCAGCCACCAAGCACGACACCTGCAGGCTGCAGCGAATCGTCCGATCAGCAGAGAAGATTATTGGCTGCAATCTTCCCTCCGTTGATGAACTGTACACTGCAAGGGCCAGGAAGCGAGCAGGCAATATCATCTCTAACCCCTCTCACCCTGGCCACAAACTCTTTGAATCACTTCCCTCTGGAAGTTGACTCCGGATTGTCAAAGCAGGGTACACAAAATGTCTGAAGAAGGGCTTCGGACCGAAACGTTGCCCATCTCCTTCACTCCATAGATGCTGCTGCACCCGCTGAGTTTCTCCAGCATTTTGTGTACTCCGGATTGTCAAAACTTCCACAGCCAGACATAAAAACAGTTTTTATCCACATGTAGTTGCTCTCCTCAACAGCCAAAAATCTGTAGCCTCCTTTGGATCTGGTATTTTGTTGGTTCACATGCTTGATCAATGTTTTATAATTAATGTCTTATTATTATTAATCTTTAGTGTTTTCTGAGTCATTCATAAATGTCACTGTATGTCATGTTGTTACTTGTGGGCGGAGCACCAAGGCAAATTCCTTGTATGTGAATACTTGGCCAATAAACTTACTTACTTTCATCATATGTCAGTCCCGCAATCCCGAGAATTAACCTGGTGAACCTACAATGCATTCCCTCAATAGCAAAAATTTCCTTCCACAAAATGAGGAGACCAAAATACTCCAGGTATTGCACACAATACTCCAGGTGCGGTCTCACTGTACAACTGCAGTAGGATGTCCTTGCTCCTAAACTCAAATCCTCTCGCATTGAAAGCCAACATGCCATTAGCTTTCTTCACTGTACACCCAGGTCTCGCTGCACCTCCCCTTTTCCTAATATGACACCATTCAGATAATAATCTGCCTTCCTGTTTTTGGCAGCAAAGTGGATAACCTCATATTTATCCACATTATACTGCATCTGCCTTGCATCTGCCAACTCATCCAACCTATCCAAGTCACCCTGTAGCCTCATCACATCCTCATTGCAACTCACACTGCCACCCAACTTTGTTATCCGCAAACTTACAGATGTCACATTTAATTCCCTCGTCTAAATCATTAATATATATTGTAATTAACTGGGACACAGCACCAAACCTTGCGGCACCCCACTAGTCACTGCCTTCCATTCTGAAAAGGACCCGTTAATTCCTACTCTTTGCTTCCTGTCTGCCAACCAGTTCTCTCTCCATGTCAATACCCTACCCCCAATACCATGTGCTCTAATTTTGCACACTAATCTCTTGTGTGGGTACTTGTCAAAGGCTTTTTGAAAGTCCAGATACAGCACATCCACTGACTCTCGCTTATCCATTCTACTTGTTACATTCTCAAAAAATTCCAAAAGATTATTCAAGCATGATTTCCCATTCATAAATCCATGCTGACCTTGACCAGTCCTATCACTGCTTTCCAAATGCGTTGCTATAACATTTTTAATAATCAACACGCATCCTCCCCACTACCGATGTAAGGCTAACTGGTCTATAATTCCTGTTTTCTCTCTCCCTCCTTTCTTAAAAAGTGGAGTTACATTGTCTACCCTCCAGTCCACAGGAACTGATCCAGAGTCGAGAGAACATTGTAAAATGATCACCAATGCATCCACAATTTCTAGGCCCACCTTCTTGAGCACTCTGGGATGCAGACCATCAGGCCCTGGTGATTTATCTGCCTTCGAACAGTTTACCTAACACCATTCCTGACTAATGTGGATTCCCTTCAGTTCCTCCCTCCCACTATATCCTCGGCCCCCTAGTATTTCTGGGAGATTGTTTGTGTCATCCTTAGTGAAGACAGAACCAAAGTACTTGTTTAACTGTTCTGCCATTTCCTTGTTTCCCATTATAAATTCACCTGTCTCTGATTGTAAAGGACCTACATTTGTCTTCACTAATCTTTTCCTTTTTACATATCTAAATATAAGCTTCCCGAGCAGAATACCAGGCGCTGTTTCTCCAGTTTCATTGAAGAATTCAATGCTCATATCATTGGTTTGTTAGCTACGCAGGCAAAATTTGAGGTGCTGTTCCTTCAGTTTATTGGAGAATTCGATGTTCAATGCAACGTGCACCTCCTGTACAGCATCCAATATTCCCGATATGGCTTCCTTCACATCGGCGAGACCAAGTGTAGACTCGGCGAACATTTCGCTGAACACTTGAGCTCAGTCTGCCAAGGCCTACTGGATCGTTCAGTCGCTAACCATTTAAACCCAATTCCAATTCTAAGCATTCCAGGACTTTGCCCTGGGCCTCTTCCATTGACAGATGAGGCCACACGCAAACTAGAACAGCACTTATGTTCTTTTTGGATAGCTTACAACCCAACGGTATGAATATTGAACTCTACAATATTAGCTAAGTAACGAACCCCCTCCCCTCCCTCTTCCCTATGCCCTATGTGGACTCACAGCTATTTTTACCCTGCCTCTCCTCCTATTTTCCCAAATATGTTATGTGAAAGTAATATTTTCAGAATTGAATGTAATTGAATGCAATACTTGTGAAAAACAAATGTATTGAACATAATGACAACAAAACATACCAGACAATTGTTCCTTTGACTTTTGTCTGGATTTGTGGTGCTTGGTATAATCACATTTTATGGAACTTCAGAGAATGACACCTGTATCAGAGGTCAAGAATTACATTTTTGCATTAAGAGATATGTCCTTACTTATAGTGGTGAAATCTACTAATATGTATGACTGTATATTATTTTTTTAGTTTTTTAATCCTCATGAGAACATTTTCTTTTGGATAGTATACGTTTTTTTTCAGCAATCATTGTGAAGCATACTCCATTTATGTAAATAGTGACTCACAAAAATCAAATAAAAGATGAAAGTCAATGAAGCATCATTATATCAAAATATAAATTTGCAATATGCAGGTCTTTTTCTGTCTCTAAGCAAAATACTGGCAAATTAAACATGTGCAAAGCGATTTGGTAAATTAAACAATCTCACTATTATCAATGACATGCCAATCAAGTTTTTTCCCCTGCATGCTTTCTTTAATTGCAGACTTCCCAAAATATGACAAGAGACTGTGATTTGTTTAGATTTTTATTCACTAAACCAAGATTGGCATGACTGAATGGGATATGAAACTTGATCTCCATCACGGTTAGTTATTTTTAATCTCTGGGACCACATTTACATGTAGAAAGGAATGCCTCTCTTAAGCATATACAAAGACTGCCAGAGAAAGAAATTGATATATTTACAAAAATATATTTATTTGCGGTTTGAAACGCATTTGTAGCATAGTAGAGCTAATAGGACTTGATGTTTCAATCCCTGTAATAAGTCGGCACTCTTGCAATTTGCAGTGGGATTGGAGTGATGAAAGGTAGGGTAGGTATGTCATCGGGGTCATCAGGTGGGCACCTTCCTTCTTTGACGTTTCATTGATAAGCCCACAACATCTCCAGAACGCTCAACGGTGATACCTGGCGTCCCAGTTACACTCCCCTCAATTCCATACCCTCCTGTATTCATCTTGCAGCCCAATTGTTGTCTCTCCTTTTGATCCAGATCCAATTGCTGCTTTTTTCCGCAGAATTTGATAATGATTTGATTGCTTGTTGGAGGCAGCGACCCCTCACCCCCATTTTCTTTAATAGCCTGGTCATAGATGAAGCAACAAATCCCCTGCATCCCACTTCGACAGGGAAAATCTTGGTCTTCCAGCCATTCTGGGAAGCTTCAGTTGCCAGTTCAGAATTTAACACTTTTTATAGTTGGCTGCAGCACACAATATTTTTTTTTAAACCAGAGGATTTATTATGTATGGGAAAAGACAAATGAGTGTTTTGGATTTGCAATTTTTTAATGAAAACTACATGATCAGGTAGAGAGCTGCCAGTGTTAGACCAGGATTGAAAGCTGTTGGAAATCTGGGATTGGAAGAGAGATGTTCTGCAAAGAGGCTTAACCATTGGTCTATTTTAATATACGGAAAGTAAAACTTATCAGACAACAATGCCTCGATATTTAGATTAGTTTATTATTGTCATGTGTACTGAGGTACAGTGCAAAGTTTTTGTTCTTGCTATCCAGTCAGCAAAAAGACTATACATGATTACAATTAAACCATCCACTGTGTAGATACATGATAAAGGGTATAACGTTTAGTGAAGATTAAGTCCGATTAAAGATAGTTCAAATGTCTTAATTTAGGTAGATGGGAGGTAAGGACCGCTTGCTAGTTGGTGAGTGGATGGTTCAGTTGCTTGATAACAGCATATCAGAAAGTTCTAGGAATCTGAACATGTTGCAGGACAAAGTGCACAATTTGTTTGGTACCCTTACCACCACCCCAGGATAACATCGTATGCACCATGACAACATACAGTAGCTGTGTGTACCATCTACAAAATGTACCAATGTTACTCATCTTGCGTACTCCGACATCACTTCCCAAACCCACAATCTCTCCCAGAAAGAGAGCAAGGAAGACAGATGATTTGGAACACCACCACCTAATGTCATTTCCCATGTCATTTGCCATCCTGATGTGGAAATATATTGCATGTCCTTCAATGTAATTGAATCTGAATCCTCAAACTCTCTTTTCTACAGCATTGTGAGAGCTGCTTCTCACAGTGCAACAGTCATCTTCTCTACGGGTGGTGGATGATGGGGCCCTGATCCTGAAAAACTAATAACAAAACACTTCTCCAAGTCTGAAGAAGAGTCCCGACCTGAATTGTCACCTATCCATGTTCTCCAAAAATGCTGCCTGACTCGCTGAGTTACTCTAGCACTTTGTGTCTTCTCCAAGAATAACAGGAAAGCCTGAGGGAAATGTTCTGTTATTTAGCAGATACAAGCATTTTAAAATGCTGAAGCTGCTCCTGGGAAGATGTGACTTCCCAATCAATATAATTATATGTTTAATCTCTTACTGGTCTTGAGTGTACTGATCTTTCAGTTGTAGAAGATGAGCTTTTTTGCACTTGCCTTTGTGGACCTATAAGCCAATGTGGAATCCTTGCGGAACTTTGCAAATTAAATGGACAGCAGTGCTTTGAAACAATTAATGGCCTATTACGCTCTGCCCTTTCAGTGTTCATCTTGCAAGAAGATTGTTACAGATGGAAAGGCAAAATTCACTGCTTCGAAAAGACCTCGAACGACACAAACTCTCTGCTGACGAATTAAATCAGGAGGTAATTTATTTTTTATTGATCCTCTGTTACTTGTTATACTATACACTAATTCGAGTTGCGTATTTCATTAATTTCTCTGGAATGCATTGTTAGAGTTGAGCCATTAATTCAGGAAGTATTTGGCTTGCATGATTTGATGAATGATTTTATACCTGCCTGGAAACCTGTCTGACATGTTCTTTGGCATAAATCAACATGCCATTCAGCTCTTGGCATACTATACTAAAGATGTTTTGGATACATGCTTTTTGATTGATGGTGGATTAACAATTGTCTACGCTTTAATGAATAGGGATCATTATTTCTTTCAACCAGAAAATGCTGCTGTTGCCTTTCCAGTTCTGGGCTTGTATCTGTTTGTGCTAACTTCAGTAATAAGTCTGAGGCCATTCAGTAGATGGGGCTAAATTAGCGATGTCATGTTTGTATATTGTAGTGCGAGCACCAGAAACCTGTAAGAACACCTATTATTTTAACATTTCAAGGACAACAGGAAAACATAGTTATTTTAAATAGAATTATCCAATGAGATTCTGTTAATTTGCCAACTTGATGTTAAAGCAAGCATCAAAAGGCGAGAAAGCAAATTCATTCAAAATCACATCAAAGAAGCCACACAGTAATATAGATCCTTTGGTAAACCTGAACAACGGCTAAAGTTATCTATTTGAATCCCAAGTCTTGCTGCAGCCTGTGTCTTCAGTGATGATCCAGGCATGATACAACCAGTCAATATGCAGTAAAAGTTCCAGAGAGCATTTGTTGACATACCGAATCACCTCAATCTTCTAATGACGTAGAGGCATTGATTGGCTTTCTTGATGAATGTATCGATGTGCTGGGTCTAGCACAGATTTTAGAGATTTGTGCACCCACGAGCTTGAAGTTGTTAATTCTTTCCACCACCAACCAAGAAGAGGAAGTTTTGTTGCCAATTCGTACTGATAACTGCAAATTGCAAGAAATAGATATTCACAGATTCCCCAGGCATATGTGAAGGAAAATCCCATCATCGTCCACTCATTAACTTTCATGAGAAGTAAAGAATATTCTTGGAGTTTGTAGGTTCAAGAATGCGCGTTGAAGAAATTAAAGGTTGACCTCCAACTCACATGAAGAGCAACTTAAATAAGCAGTCCTTGCGCTTGAATTTATGGGTGGAGCTGCTCCATGTTCCTGGAAGCTACTTATATTCGGCAAATATTAATGTATGATGTTAAAATGTGGATCAGGAACAAAAAAAACCAAGAGATCCCATTTTAAATGTTTATAGTGCCCCAAATATACAAAGAAAGGTACAAGAACCTGGATAATCAATTAATTAAATTATTGATTTAAAAATAGATGTCAGGATAAATATACCAGAATATATAGGAATTTGGAATAAATGCTAGCATGATCTTAGTATTCATTGTTTGCAATACTTGGGAATTTGCAATTGTGGAAAGGCATAGATCAAGGTACCCTGAAGAAGGATCTCGACCCGAAACATCACTCATTCTGTCTATCCCGCCTGTTTCCAGCTTTTTATGTCTATCTTCGGTTTAAATCAGCATCTGCAGTGCCTTCTTACACAAAACATACTCAATAATGCTTTCATTCTTAGATAAAACAATACTTCCATTTTTAATTGCACATACTATGCCCTGCAGTAATGTGTATCATTTTATTGTTTTGGCCACCTATAATGTTATTCTAACAAGATAATTCTGAATTCCTATATATATATATTGAATTTGATTATTTTAAAATCTAAATATTTTCTTTAGTGCAATCACTAATTATATATAAATATATATATATATATATATTTATCTTGACAGTTCATTTTTCTTATTCTTGTGAGGATTTATCTTTGTGTATAGAAAGCCAAATTCTGGACAGTTTGTCAGCTGAATGATCTCTTGTTACCCACATAAAGAAAAACTGGTTCTGTTAGTATCATGTCACTGAAATGTCAGCCAGCACTTTATAAAAACACATTTAAACAAATATGCCTTTGTAGATGGTTTGAATAACTTGCAGAATCTAATTTAGCTCTTTGTATATTCCAGAAATTGGGGAATCAGTGATGATAGAAATAGCAGGACAGATTGTCATTTCAAAACATATATACAGCAGAAAAGATTTTTTTTTAGATAAGCTTCCAACAGTACTATTATTAAACTCCTAGTGCTAAAAAAATATAAGATTTGTAAACATTTCCCACCCGAACGACTCGCGTAAAAATGTAACTCCATTTTGACGTCTTGACATGAAGTGGCATTGTTGAATTCTGTTTGCATTGTGGGCCTGATATATTTCAGAACAGAAAAGAAAGTGAGGTAACTGAATTTGATTATTTTAAAATCTAAATATTTTCTTTAATGCAATCACTAAATTCCTCCATTTGTTTATTATTATAAACAGATTATTTTTCTAATTTCTCATTTCCATGTGACATCCACCCACACATTTCTCTGCTGTACTTCAAATCTATGTTAATATCTCTTGGTATTTTTCCTTAAATGTCTGACCAAGGGCAGTTTTCCTTTCAACATCTTAGGATTCAATCTGTGTTTTAAAAGTGGCTAAATGAGTAAGTAAATCTTAAGTTGCAGGGAAACATTTTGCGAAATATGTAAAATTATCCAAGAGCAAAACGTATTTGCGTGAATCCAGAGGCTATCCTACTGACCTAGCTGAAATACTAAGTGTACTTAAAGGTTGGCAGGATTTGGTGTTTTGAAGCTGTGAAAGTGTTAAGGGCCTGTTCCACTTGTCGATTTTTTTCGGCGACTGCCGGAATCATTAACTGATGAATCAGGTCACCGAAACATTCGCGGCATGATGATATTTGACGCATGTTTTCTCAAGTTTTGCGACATCGCTGGATTTTGAAATGTTCAAAATCTTTTGGCGACACTGATATGACGCCGGCAGTTGCCGGAAAAATGGGCAAGTGGGACTGGCCCTTTATGCTTTTGAGTTTTGTTTCATTTGTTGCCTTATGCAAAACTGTTCATTCATTAAATGTCAGTGGAAAAAACAAGTGTTGCGCAATTTTACAGTCTTTAAAATCTAAGTCTTCACTTTTATTTTAAGTGAGGGATTGGTGTCTTGATACCAATCCAAAATATGTCCCACAATTTAAGGCAGAACATAAAGAAAAGTAATGCATATTTAAGCACTAACAGTTTGAAACTTGCCTTTCCTTTCAAATAATCTCAGTCATTCAAACCAGCCAAAGGCATGCTGAACTAATAGAACATGAATAACAAAAGTCCTATTTGATCATAATCCAAGATTTAGAAAGGGTATGTGTTCCAGAAAGGCATCAGAAAAACTGTTGTCATCAGCAATGTCGTACCACAGAGAGTGGAACTGTCCACAACAAAAACATTATAAAATTAAAACTCTGGAAATGTGGGGGTTTTCTTTAATCCCTTGATTCTGGAACACAAAATAATGTGTTCACCTGGGAGTAGTTGTAATGCCTACATCACTAACTGAATTTGAAATATCAAAGCTGAATTCTGAAATATTTTTAATAACATTTGCAAGAAGGCATTACCTAAATCCATTGAATCTTTCCTAAATTGGAAAAGATAACATTGTGGAGGCACCTGCTGGTAGGCCACGGGCAGAGCAATCACGGGGTTGACCCATAGGGGTATTTAAGGTCGGGCAACGCCCGTGCCCATTTGAGGAGTAGGAAGCTGTATCGTACAGAAATAAAACACGTCCCGAGCATATTACTTGTGTGTGCTTAGTTTTTGGCTGGACTCCTGCGACTCCCCGCTATACTGGTGACCCCGACGCCCAGGAGTGTAATCCTGGAAGGGAAATTCCATAAGAAAATGCATTCCTCCGTTGCCTCCTACGAGTCCCACGAGGTCTAACTCAGCGCGGTCTCCCTGAACCTGCCTACATTTAGGACCTGGCAGCCAGGGCTTTGGTTCCAACAGGCCGAGTCCCAATTCTACATCCACAGCGTAACGGCCGACGAGACCCGTTCCCACTATGTGGTAAGTGCCCTTAGTCAGGAGACGGCTGGTTGGATCGTGGTCAGGAGACGGCCGGTTGGGTCGTTCTTTACCTCGATAATCCGCGAACGGTTGGTAAGTACACAGGCCTCAAGGAGCTGCTGCTCCGGATCTACGGGTCAAGCTGCATGGAGCAAGCGTGTCGGGTCCTCAACATGGGCGGGCACGACGACCGGAAGCCCTCGGCCCTCATGAGCGAGATGCTCACACTCTTGGGCGACCACCAGCCCTGCCCGCTGTTTGAATTTACTTCCCTGCAGCAGTTGCCGCGCGACATCCGCCAGCAGCACTCGGGGGAGAGCTTCAGGATCCGTTCAGACTAACGGAGCATGCCGACGAGCAGTGGTTGTCCGACCGGCAGCAAGTGGGCACGCTGGAATCGCTGGACCAGATCGATTCAGCTCCCTGGAAGGCACAGGAGTGGAGGATGATGAACAGGATCCAGAATAAAGGATGTGGTGTTTTTACCACCAACGCTGGGGTTCAGCGGCCCGCCAATGCCGTCAGCCATGTTTGCTTCCGGGAAATGCCAATGCCGGCCACCGATAGTCACCGCAGTGGTCGGCAAGATCCATCGCCTGTATGCTTGGGACCGGCGCTCAGGTTCTTGGTGGTCACTGGGGCTGAGGTCAGCATTTTGCCCCTCCCCCCCCGGAATGGACACGCATGCTGGTAAGCGGGGTCCAACCACTGCGAACGGCAGTTCCATCTGCACTTATGGCGTCCACTCGATCCCGATCGTTTGGTGCGTGCCACTTCACCTGGCCGTTCATTGTTGTGGACGTGGCCCAGCCGTTGCTGGGTCAGATTTCTTGCTGGCACAATCCCTCCTGGTGAACGTGAGAGGGCAACGCCTTGTCCACGCTTCGATGTTGGATGAGATCTCCTGTGCCCTACTGCGTGGCATATATATGGCGGTGGACAATATGCTCAGATACTGGCTGAGTTTCCGGACATTGTCAATCCGCAATTCGACTCGGCCATGCACCATATTCTTACATCGGGTCCAACGCTCCATGCCCGCAGGCTTGCCCTCGACAAGCTCCTGATAGAGATTTCAGAAAATGGAGGTCATGGGCATCCTCCAACGTTCCAACAGCCCATGGGCCTCCCCGCTGTACATGGTGCCGAAGGACTCTGGGGGCTGGAGGCCTTGTGGTGACTACCGCCACCTGAACGCGGCAACCATCGCCGATCATTACCCCATTCCCCACATACAGGATTTCTCAGCCCATCTGGCCAGGGCTAAGCTATTTTCCAAAATTGACTTACTCCGAGGATATAACCAGATCCCCGTGTGATTGGAGGTTGCCCCAAAGACGGCTATTATCACCCCGTTCGGCCACTTCGTGTTCCTGCGGATGCCCTTAGGCCTCAAGAACGCCACGCAGGCCTTCCAGCACCTGATGGATACGAGGGGCGCGGGCTCGATTTCCTGTTCATTTATTTAGATGTCATCCTTGTGGCGAGTCGCTCGCGGCAGGAGCGCTGCGCCCACTTACGTTTATTGTGCCAGCGACTTAGTGAACACGGCCTGGCAAATGTCAGTTCGGCCTTCGAGCCATCGACTTTCTGGGCCACCAGGTGACGAGGCACGGAGCAATGCCTCTTCCTCACAGGGTTGAGGCAATCTGCCAGTTTTCGCGGCCTTCCACAGTGCGGGGCCTCCAGGAGTTTGTGGGCATGGTAACGTTCTACCATCGGTTTGTGCCGCTGACAGCTAAAATGATGCGGCCACTCTTTCTGTTGTTGACTGGCAAGAGGTGGGAGGTGCAATGGGACGCCATCGCCGTGGCGGCGTTTGAAGGGGCAAAGGAAGCCTTGGCTCGGACAACAATGCTCGTACATCTGTGGGCCAACGCCCCTACATGGATGCCTCGAACTCTGCGGTCGGCAGCGTTCTAGAGCAGTCAGTCAACAGCCATTGGCAGCCTCTCGCCTTTTTCAGCCGCCAGCTCAAGCCTACAGAACAGCGCTGCAGATCTTTCAACCGGGAGTTGCTCGCATTGCACCTTGCGGTGCGGCATATCCGGTATTTCCCGGAGGGCTGGGAATTTGTAGCCTTCATGGACCATAAGCCCCTCACCTTCGCATTCGCCAAGGTTACAGATCCTTGGTCCGCAGCACCAGCTCACGTCTATTTTTGTGTTTACGACAGACGTCCGACGCATCACCGGTAAATCTAACCTGATTGCAGACGCCTTGTCCGGCCCAGCGATCGCGGCCGTTCTCAACCCGGCCTCCAGAATAGACATCACTGCCTTGGCTGCGGCGCAGCTGGCTGATGAAGAGATGCCGGCACATATTTTGCGGTGCCACGCTGGCGTTTCGACCACGTGCACGTGGACATCGTGGGGCCGCTGCCTCCATCCTGTGGTGTTTCGCACCTGCTGACGGTGGTGGACCGTTTTACGCGGTGGCCGGAAGCCATCCCGCTAATGGACACCCGCCCGGTCGTGTGCTCGTGCCTTTGTGGCTAATTGGGTGGCCCGCTTCGGGGTGACTGGACATCACATTGGACCGGGGTGCCCAGTTCACTTCTGAACTGTGGTCCGCAATGGCCCGCCTGCTGGGGACGCACCTCCACCATTCGACAGCGTACCATCCCCAGTCAAATGGATTGGTGGAACAGTTTCACCGCCGTCTGAAGGACGCCCTGAAGACTCGCCTCACAGGCCCTGAATGGATGGACGAGTTGCCATGGGTCCTGTTGGGGATTCAGACTGCCGCCAAGGAAGATCTGTCATTGTCCTCAGCGGAACGAGTGAATGGCACTCCATTCACCGTGGAGTTTGTCCCGGCCGCTTATGGGTCCCGGGTACCGGCGTCATCTGTGTTGGTGCACTTGCGGGAGTGGGTTAGCGCCCTGGCTCGTGTCCCGACGTCTCGTCTTGGGGTGGCCCCATTCCATGTGTGACTGGCGTTGGTGGACTGTCCAGAAGTCTTTCTGCGCTGTGACGCCCACAGGTCGCTCTTGCAGCGCCGTTATGAAGGTCCCTTTCGGATGCTGCGGCACGGGCACACGAAATTTGTCTTGACCGCGGGGGGCCGGCAGGAAACTGCATCCGTGGCTCGTTTAAAGCCAGCCCATCTGGACCTGAGCGAGCCAGTACTGGTGGCTCAGCCTCCCCTTCACGGACGCCCGCCCGCCGTCCCGGGTTCCCTTGAATTATTCCAGACTGGGCAAGTTCCCTGTGTGAGGGGACGTATCTACGCAATCTGGCCGCCTCGTTCGGCGTCCCGTCCGTTTCGGTGCCTCTGGTTCTGGCGGGGGTCATGTGGCGGCACCTGGTGATAGGCCTTGGGCAGAGCGAACCCTCAGCTCTGGAGGGAGGAGTTAGGTGCCTCGGTGTGGAGGCGCAGATCACGGTGTTGACCCATAGGGGTGTTTAAGGTCGGGCGTTTGAGGAGTAGGGAGTTGTATCGTACAGAAATAAAACATGCCCGAGCACACAACTTGTGCCCGCTTCGTTTTTGGCTGGACTCCTGCGACTCCCCGCTATAGCGTATAATATATCCAATAACATTTGTATGTTTTTTGGTTAACAGATAATTTTGCTTTCTAATTGCTCATGGGAGACTGATAATTATTATGAAATGACAATAAACAAATGTCTATTTATGCATCTTGATGCATAGAAAATAACAACCCCCAGAAATTTCACTTTTTTATTCTATTCTTATTTGAGCCCGACAAATGTTATAAAAAAAAATAAACAGATGTGTACGGCAAATACTTACACTATTAGCATTTCTTTGTGGACTGGTCAACATTAGCCACCAACAGTCAGCATGGACTGATCTCTTGGCCCAGTGTCTTTCTGCAATGATAACATTGTATCATGAAATATATGAACTGTTTCTACAGATACTCCTGACCTGAGCTTTTCCATAATTTTTATTTCAGACTTGCAATGTATGCAGTTTTGCTTTATTTTCGCCATATTAAACAATACTACAACATTGCATGGAATTCTCGCAAGAGTAAACTAATTTTTCATTATGTAGAACTCTTGGTGTTTGCAGCCAGGAGATGCAGAAATATGTCAAGTTTGGAATACAATGTAATTGTTTTCATAGACTAGTAAACCAGTCCTGAACCAGTGTTCTGGGGACATGTTCACATCCCACCACTGCAGCCAGAGAGTTCACATTCAGTTGATTAATTAAAAGCAAATGGGAAACTGAAATATTAATAATCCATCCAATGTCCTTTAAGGAAATGAGTATGCTGCCTTTACTCCTGTGATTCCAGATCCAGAGTAACATAGTTACTGTAAATCTAAAGTCCTCTCAAGTGGGTTAGTGGGATCACTAGTTCAAGTGTAATTAGAGATGGGTAACAAATGGCAGCCTTGCCAGCAGTGTCTGCATTCCAGAAATGAATATTTGAAATAAACGGAGGAGGAGGAAGGGATGATGCTTAAAGTGGAAATGGTTGATTATGCAGGCAGGTGGGCTGGGAAGGCGATTTTATAAACCTGTTGCAAAAGGGGGGCATTTCCGTTTTTCATTTAATCCAGCGTTTGAAATTTACCTTGTTTGAAAATCTTAAACGGTTTTGAAGTACATGCCATTAATGCCTGATCATGTCATCATAGGTCAATCACCATGCCAGACACTAAGGCTGCTTATGATGTGTGCACTGCCAACCAAGAAAAAATTGTGTACTAATTTGGATTGTTTGATGGGCATGTTTTTTGATGCCAGGGCAAGATATTGATATTGTGTTAGCAATGCATGCAAGATCCATCTTTAAATAGAACTTGCCATTTCCTTCGAAGGTTAATTCAAAAGGATGTTTTGTAGATACTCAGTGGTTCTTCATCAAACAACCAATCTGAAAATGGTGATTGTTTCACTTTTATGTTCTAAACTGTTGAATTTTAGGTGGTTGGTGCGGTGACCACTTTAGTAAAGGAAATTATAATCATCATGGTTTTTTTTAAATTACAGCTTGCAAATGCAAAGTCTTTACTTGGTCAAGCTCAACAGCCTTACAGTTATCTTATTGAGACTGTTCGTCAGAGAGACGGTCAGATCCAGACATACAAACAACAGCTTTCACAACTTGAGAATGAAGTCTGGTAAATGCCAAGAATTATTAATGTAACCAGAATTGCGGGTAATATCTTTGAGTAAATATCCAAGAGGTTGGAAGTTTCAAATTGGTATTCTCTAGTTATGGAAAGTTTTGATTTAATAAATATGTAAAGATGTTTCCACTTGAAGGTAGGTTTCAAATTAAGGGCCAAACAAGCATGTGACCAACTACCTTTTTGGAAATAAGGTCACAACCCGAAACATGGCATTTTTATGTCCCCCAGAGGTGCTGCCAGTCACTCCACAACTTTCTTGTAAACTAGTATCTGCAGTCCCCTGCATCTCTCCTTTTCCCAGTAATGTTTAAACTTGTTTAACATGCATATTTGTTTAATATATGTATTCTGAATGTGCCTCTTTCCAGACGTATATTACTTGCTTAAAACATCGATATTCACTATGCAGTGTTGGTCAGCTTGCCCACATATGAATAAAATATTAAGTCATATGTTCGTTGTTCTATCATTAACTGATCCACATTTTTTTTTAAATTGAGTTTGACAGTGGTATTTGTTAAGTTGCTAGGCAATGTTTAACAATTACAGAAATCCAATCTTTGGCAGTCCATTGTGTGAATAGAATTTAGTAGCAGTGCTGATGATGTAGGCTTCTGCCAGGTGATTCTGAGATCATGGTGTGCTACATTTTTTATTGTAAATATTGAGGAGAAATTCAATATTTTGTATTCATAGCATTCAGCATTCAAAATTACCATCATTTAATCGGGTTAAGTACAGATTAAAGGATCCTTGTATTTTATCTCAGAACTATTTTAATAGTAATTACAGAAGAATGATCGTTACTTTACATTTTACATTTATGAACACAAATCCCAATTTTATATTATATAAGGTCTCTGATCTCAATCACCAGGAACTAGGTTGAAAATGGCAAAAATCTGTTCAGCTAGAGCACCCGAGTAGGGGAAAAAGGAAATTTGCCTACTCTGGTGTATCTTCCTACTTTGTTTTAGTCTTAGATGCTACTCTAAAACTATTGACTATTACATAATTTGGCTTCTTTTATACTTGATTCCCTGTTGCAGGTAGCTTTAGACTGGTATTTGGAAAGTGGATATGATGGGACATTGTACAGAAAAAACAAATGTTTTGAGCTAGCAACCCAGACTCAACAAAATCTTGATTCTTCCCAAAAGGGTATCATGAATTTGGCTATCATATTCTTAAAAATAAACATTGTAACCTCTAGTAAAGCAACTGTAATACTTATCTAAGGCTTCTGCAGAATCATATGAGCGTCTCTTAACCTGCTAAACATACAGTGCATTCAGAAAATATTCAGACCCCTTCACTTTTTCCACATTTTGTTATGTTACAGCCTTATTCTAAAATGGATTAAATTATTTTTTGTTATCATCAATATACACACAATACCGCATAATTAAAAAATGAAAACAGGTGTTTAGACATTTTTGCAAAGTAATTAAAATTAAAATAACTGAAATATCACATTTACATAGGTATTCAGACCCTTTACTCAGTACTTTGTTGTGGCACCTTTGACAGCGATTGCAGCCTCAAGTCTTCTTGGGTATGACGCTACAAGCTTGGCACACCTGTATTTGGGTAATTTCTCCCATTCTTCTCTGCAGATCATCTCAAGCTCTGTCAGGTTGAGTGGGGAGCGTCAATGCACAGCTATTTTCAGGCCCCTCCAGAGATGTTCGATCGTGTTAAGTCCGGGCTCTGGCTGCGCCACTCAAGGACATTCACAGACTTGTCACAAAGCCACTCCTGCGTTGTCTTGGCTGTGTGCTTAGGGTCGTTGTCCTGTTGGAAGGTGAACCTCCGCCCCAATCTGAGGTCCAAAATGCTCTGGAGCAGGTTTTCAACAAGGATCTCTCTGTACTTTGCTCCGTTAATCTTTCCCTCGATCCTGACTAGCCTCCCAGTTCCTGCCACTGACAAATATCCCCACAGAATGATGCTGCCACCACCATGCTTCACTGTGGGTATGGTATTGGCTAGGTGATGAGCAGTGCCTGGTTTCCTCCAGATGTGACGCTTGGCATTCAGGCCAAAGAGTTCAATCTTGGTTTCATCAGAATCTTGTTTCTCATGCCTTTTGGCAAACTCCAAGCGGGCTGTCATGTGCCTTTTACTGAGGAGTGGCTTCCGTCTGGCCACTCTACCATAAAGGCCTGATTGGTGGAGTGCTACAGATATAGTTGTCCTTCTGGAAGGTTCTCCTATCTCCACAGAGGAACTCTTGAGCTCTGTCAGAGTGGTCACCTCCCTGACCAAGGCCCTTCTCCCCCGGAACCTCATCCCCACCTGGTTTAGAGTTAAACTCTAATCTCTACACCTGGAAAAAAGGGTAATAACACAGACATGATGGAGGATCAACCTCTCCTGCCTCTATCGTTCGCATGGCAGGACTGGAGGCTAATAGTGGAAACCTTCAGCAGGTCACGCAGCATCCATGGAAAGAAAATCAGAATTAACATTTAGGTTGTAGATTCTTTGCGACCTGAAACGTAAAATCTTTTTTCTCTATCCACAGCTGTTATCTAATCTGCTGAGGTTTTGTGGCATTTCTGTTTATTTTATATTTTCCCAGCCGTTTTCCTTTGATTTTTCAAACATTAATGCTTGCTCTTCTACTCGGCCTGATGGCAAACCTTTGTTATCAATCAGGTTAGCTAAATTGTGGAGCTGCTTATTTGTTTTTTTTTTCATTTATTTCTGCAGGTCCCTCAGTCCTAACTGATGTAGTTATATGCATGAGTTCTCAAATGATGGGCAAATGTAGATATCAGAAAGTGCTGACAAGTAACATGGTGAACAGCAGAAAAAAATGAGTGTTTCTAGCATTTTGATGGCAACACTATCAAACACATTGTCAAGTTAACGTGATTCAGCAGCATGTACATTCTCTATTAACCTAATTATGAAGAGCTTCACATTCTGCTTCTATACCTTGAGTAGTCTCAAACTCCAGCCCCAGCAATGATTTCCAGCAGCTGTAGCATTGGTATTAATAATTAATCATTCTCCAAATGCTTTTTTTCTGTTCGTCAAGATAATCATTTACGATAAAAATACTTGTAAAGTTAGTGTTCTGTATTAATCCTTGCAACAATGTTGTGGTCACTGTATGGGATTTTCCCTGAACATGATGAATTAATGACATTGAAAAATATCATTTGTTTAATAAATCATGATATCCTTCTAATGCTCAAGAGGTTTGTTTCCTTTTCAGTCAGTTAAAAAAAGAAAAGGCAGCTTTACTTCGCCTGAAGAACCAAATGGCAACAGATCTAGAGAGACTCTTGAATCAGCGGGAGGTAATATTTCTTTATTACTGCTTAAAATGTTGGCTATGCAGTCACGTGAAGATTAAAAAAATAAAATAATCTCTCCACCTCCTTTAAACATGTGCATCGTACTACAACATTTGAATCAAAGACAAAAGCTACCAAGACTGAAAAGTTAAGGCTTCCTACACTAAAATGGTGTCATAACTTGGTCTGGTCACCAGAGTTTCCACAGCCTTTTGATTTACAAATATTTAATTACAATATGTAAATGGTTACAGTATTTCATTTGGAATGGAGGGGAAACTGCATTTATGTTTCCTGACAAAGTAAGTGAACAGTGGAGCTGCCGTAGGAAATTATTTTAATACTACATTACTGACACTTCCTCAAAAAAAATGCTCAATGCACTTCCAGGAAAATAAAAGGTTACATGCATAGGAACAGTTATGTCAAAAGCTTAATTAAGTACAATGGTTTGCAAGCTGTTGAAATCACAGAAATATCACCTCTTGAGGAGTAAATGAATCTAGCAGGGTTTATCTTAGAAATTACTCTGGAATGTCAGTCTAGTTTTTTATACTCAAGTCACTGGAATGTGATTGAAACCACAACCCTTTAACCCTTGAAACCACAACACCAACTAAGCCACAACCAACTGTGGATATGTTGCAATAAAATCAGCCTATGAAATTTTAAAAAATACATTTATTACTAATACACATAATGGAGTTGGATCAGCTAATACATGAAAATTATTAATTTTTCATTTCTGGCTTTCACTTCAGCGTGAAATCTGAGCCTGAGCCATCAAAAGTCTCATGAAATATTTGAATTACTTTGCGGTCATTACTATCTGAAAAAGATTCAGCCAAAGGTCAGGACCAAACTGTTTTATTCCCAAAATGGACGTTCAATATTTTGAAGGGGGAATAGGTGCCATTCAGCATATTGGTAAACAGAAAATGTATTAATTTAAAATACAGCTGAATGGACAAATGAAATTAGTTGCAGGAAATTGACGGGGGGGCAACCTGTTTGTGTCATTTAAAGATGTTAGCAGAGGTTCTAGCCCAGTCTCTCAGATGTCTGGGTAATGAGATTCAGCTGGCATGAAATTTGGCAGAAAACACACAGAGCATAATAGGAGTATTTGGCAACTTGATCTTCCTTGCTATTTTTACCTTATCCCACCAAACTGTTCTGTGCTTAGACCATAAATCTTTTAGAGCCGTTTTAAATAATGTTACTTTGATCGTTGATTTATTTAGTGTGTGAAAATGCATGGTTTATATTGCAACATAATTTCATTTACACATAAAACTTCCCCAATGTATATCCTTACAGTACTTTTGCATGCTGATCTGATCATCAACATGATCAACTATAGAAACATAGAAAAATAGATGCCCTTTGATCCATTCAATGTGATCATGGCTGAACATTTAAAATCAGTAACCGTTCCTGCTTTTTCCCCATATCCCTTGATCCATTTAACCCTAAGAGCTAAGCCAACTCTCTCTTGAAAACATCCAGTGAATTGGCCTCTACTGCATTCTGTGGCAGTGAATTCCACAGATTCACAAATCTCTGGGTGAAGCAGTTTTTCCTCATCTCAGTCCTAAATTGCCTACTATTCTTAAACTGTGACAGATGGTTCTGGACTCCCCCAACATCGGGAATATTTTTCCTGCATCTAGCCTGTCCAATCCTTTAAGAATTGTATATGTTTCTATAAGATTCCCTCTCATCCTTCTAAATTTCTAGTGAATACAAGCCCAGTCAACCCATTCTTTCATCATAAGTCAGTCCCGCCATCCCGGAGATTAACCTGGTGAACCTGCACTGCACACCCTCAGCAGCAATGATGTCCTTCCTTAAATGAGGAGACCAAAGTTGCACGCAATATTTCATGTGTGGTCTCACCAGCCCCCTGTACAACTGCAGTAGGACATCCTTGCTCCTAAACTCAAATCCTCTTGCAATGAAGGTCAACATGCCATTAGCTTTCTTTGCCACCTGCTGTACCTGCATGCTTACTTTCAGTGGCTGATGTACAAGCGCACCCATGTCTCGCACCTCCGCTTTTCCTAATCTGACACCATTCAGATAATTATCTGCCTTCCTGTTCTTGCCACCAAAGTGGATAACCTCACATTTATCCACTTTATATTGCATCTGCCATGCATCTGCTCACTCACCCAGCACAGAGCCTTGCGGCACTAAATTAGTCACTGCCATTCTGAAAAGGACCCGTTAATTCCTACTCTTTGCTTCCTGTCTGCCAACCAGTTCCCGATCCATTTCAATACCCTACCCCCAATACCATGTGCTCTAATTTTGCACACAAAACTCTTGTGTGGGACCTTGTCGAAGGCTTTTTGAAAGTCCAGGTATTCCACAACCACTGGCTCTCCCTTATCCATTCTACTTGTTACATCCTCAAACTATTCCAGAATATTAGTCAAGCATGATTTCCCCTTCATAAATCCATGCTGTCTTTTTTTCTCTCTCCCTTCTTTCTTAAAAAATGCGGTTACATTAGCTACCCTCCAGTCCACAGGAACTGATCCAGAGTCAAGATACATTTATTTGTCACATGTAACAGTTGGTACAGTGAAATGTGTGGTCACCATACAGCCATACAATAAAATAAAGAACACAACACACGATAGAGTTCAACATAAAACATCCCCACACAGCAGAATCAAAGTTTCCCACTGTGAGGGAAGGCACCAAAGTCAGTCATCTTCCTCTAATGTTCCTGATGTTCACCCGTGGTCGGGGCCTCAGACCAGCTCGCCGGGATGTTGGAACTCCGACTTCGGAACAAGAGGACAACCTCAGCGGCTTGGACGTCCGAATCGGCCGCTTCCTACCGGAGTCCGCGGCTCCTGAAGTCCACAGGCCGCGCTGGGCGGAGATTCACGCTGGCGGCCCTCGGCAAAGGGTCCCAGGACTCTGCAATGTTGGTCAGCGCCGCCCACGTTGGAAGCTCTACGAACCACAGCCCCGCGATGTTGAAGCAGCAGGCCCAACACTCCAGGTATTCAAACGGCGTTCCAGGTAGGCATCGCCTCTCCACGTTGAATCCAACGCTGAGCCGCCGCTGCTGGAGCTCTGGTCTGGGCCGCTGCTGGAGCTCTAGTCCGGTCCCTGGTCCCCGGCAGGTAAAGCCACTCCAATCCAGGTGGTAGGCCGCGAGAAGGGGGGGGCGAGGACGCGACTCGGAGAATAGTCGCGTCCTCGCCAGGAAGTGACTGGGAAATGGTTTCTCCCTTACCCTACCCCAGTCCCCCACATAGAAAAGCTAAAGAATCCCCAAAACAAACTGTTTAGACACACTAAAATAAAAAAAAGATATAAAAAAACGGACAGACTGTAGGCAGAGGCTGCCTTCAATGCGGCGCCCCTAGTGGAGTCGAGAGAACATTGGAAAATGATCACTAATGCATCCACGATTTCTAGGGCCACCTTGAGTACTCTGGGATGCAGGCCATTAGGCCCTGAGGATTTATCTGCCTTCAATCCCAACAGTTTACCTAACACCATTTCCTGACTAATGTGGATTTCCTTCAGTTCCTCCCTCCCACTCGATCCTCGGTCCCCTAGTATTTCTGGGAGATTGTTTGTGTCTTCCTCAGTGAAGACAGAACCCAAAGCACTCATTTAACTGTTCTGCCATTTCTTTGTTTCCCATTATAAATTCACCTGTGTCTGATAGTAAGAGACCTACATTTGTCTTCACTAATCTTTTTCTTTTTACGTATCTAAAGAAGCTTTTCGAGTCAGTTTTTATATTCCCTACAAGCTTTTTTCCATGCTCTCCCCCCCCCCCGCTTAATTAACCCCTGTGTCCTCCTCTGTTGAGTTCTAAATTTCTCCCAGTCCTCCAGTTTTCTGCTTCATCTGGCCAATTTATATGCCTTTTCCTTGGATTTCACACTATCCTTGATTTCCCTCGTTAGCCAGAGAAATCAAGCCTTTCCCGTTTTATTTTTTCGCCAGATAGGGATGAACAATTTTTGGAGTTCATCCATGCTGTCTTTAAATCTTTCTATCTTTAAATCAACTATCTTGCTTTCCAGAACAGCTGCTCTCCACTGGCAGCTTTTTATATACCAGTCACTAAATGCCTGGTCACTTAACCAGACCACAACACTAAATGACCAATTCCTACGTCTATTTTAAGCTTTATAATTAATACTTAAATTTGACTGATTTTTATGATAGATGTTTTTAATATAGAAATTGTTCTTTTTTTTGATAACTTTAAGAAAACTTATTTTACTGTCATTTGTTATTAATTAACATATGATGCCCCACAGTCAAAGATATAACCACATTCCCTCTAACAAAAAGATACTCCAAATGCTTTTGAGTAAAACTAAATATTATCTCGGTTTTTCAAAATAAAGTTGTTGTTTTTTTAAATAACGTTAACCCTTTAATTTCCTCCTGGAGAGTATCCAATTCTCAGGAGAGAAATGGCAAGACAGTCTATTTTGTCAGTTGCCTGAACATTTTGCAAATATGAATGGAAATTAGAGGGAACCAGTGTTCGCAATTTTGGGTGTAATTTTTTATCTGAGTGAGCTTCGAACCATATATTCATGCCATCAATTCTGGCAAGGTCTTCCACCTCTATTGCAACACCCGAACCACCCTCATTCAAACATTCTGCTGGTAAAGCATTTATCAATGTCTTTGTTCCCTTTAGAATTAACTAATACAATACATTCTTGGCTGTATACCCTTCCCAATACTATGAGCTTGAGGTCATAATAATTCTGCTCCCAGACTCCTAACTTGTAATGGTTTGATGAGGGTAAAGCAGTGGATGTTGTCTATATGGATTTCAGTAAGGCCTTTGACAAGGTTCCCCATGGAAGGTTGGTTAAGAAGGTTCAATCTTTGGGTGTTAATGGTGGAGTAGCAAGATGGATTCAACAGTGGCTGAATGGGAGATGTCAGAGAGTAATGGTGGATGGCTGTTTGTCAGGTTGGAAGCCGGTGAACAGTGGGGTGCCTCAGGGATCTGTGTTGGGTCCACTGTTGTTTGTCATGTACATCAATGATCTGGATGATGGGATGGAAAATTGGATAAGTAAGTATGCAGATGATACTAAGATAGGTGGTGTTGTGGATAATGAAGTAGATTTTCAAAGTCTACAGAGAGATTTGGGCCATTTGGAAAAGTGGGCTGAAAGATGGCAGATGGAGTTTAATGCTGTTAAGTGTGAAGTGCTACATCTTGGCAGGACAAATCAAAATAGGACGTACATGGTAAATGGTAGGGAATTGAGGAATGCTGTGGAACAGAATAACTGTGGATAATTCCCTGAAGGTGGAATCGCATGTAGATAGGGTGGTAAAGAAAGCCTTTGGTGTGCTGGCCTTTATAAATCAGAGCATTGAATATAGGAGTAGGGAAGTAATGTTAAAATTGTACAAGGCATTGGTAAGACCAATTCTGGAGTATGGTGTACAATTTTGGTCGCCTAATTATAGGAAGGATGTCAACAAAATAGAGAGAGTACAGAGGAGATTTACTAGAATGTTGCCAGGGTTCCAGCAACTATGTTACAGAGAAAGGTTGAACAAGTTAGGTCTTTATTCTTTGGAGCGCAGAAGGTTAAGGGGGGACTTGATTGAGGTCTTTAAAATGAGGAAAGGGATAGACAGAGTTGACGTGGATACGTTTTTCCCATTGAGGGTAGGGAAGATTCAAACAAGAGGGCATGACATGAGAATTAAGGGACAGAAGTT
Organism: Okamejei kenojei; assembly: GCA_035221665.1. Lineage (NCBI taxonomy): Eukaryota > Metazoa > Chordata > Chondrichthyes > Rajiformes > Rajidae > Okamejei > Okamejei kenojei. The sequence goes on along the minus strand of CM069136.1, from coordinate 102,749,222 downwards.
TAGGGGTAACGTGACTGGGGACTTCTTTACTCAGAGGGTGGTGGCTGTGTGGAATGAGCTTCCAGCAGAAGTGGTGGAGGCAGGATCGATTTTAACATTTAAAAGTAAAGTGGATAGATATATGGACGTGAAGGGAATGGAGGGGTATGGTCTGAGTGCAGGTAGATTGGACTAGGAGAAAACAAATGGTCGGCACGGACTGGAAGGGCCGAGAGGGCCTGGTTCCGTGCTGTAATTGTTATATGGTTATATGGTAATATGTCTCATTCACTATTCACTCTAGTACTTGCTGATCTACACTGGCTGCTGATTAATCAATGTGTCTTTTTTTTAATCATTTGTAATCTCTTAATTTCAAATCACATGATCTTATCCCTTCCTATCTCCAACCTGATTCACCTCTATAATCTTCCGATAAATGTCCTCTTCTATTTCAGGCTATTAACGGGGTACTGAGTGTGGATAATCAGCCATGATCACAGTGAATGGCGGTGCTGGCTCGAAGGACCAAATGGTCTTCTCCTGCACCTATTGTCTATTGTCTGCTTATTGCCAAATATAATTGATCCACCACTGGCAGTCATGTCATTTGCCTTTGTTCTTTGACTGTCTTCTCCTTCTTTAAGATTATTTAGTTTTTATGGTAGTATCACTATAAATTATTTTGTTATATATAGTGTGTCTAATTTAGTAATATCCTTGTACAGCTCTTTGAATGTTTTACATTGAATATATTAGTGAAAGTTGTTAGATATCACTGGAATTGGGTAAATCTGACCACATGCATTGTCATCTTGGCTCTTGAATATGGCTGCAGGACTTCCTAGGGGATTGGGGAAATATCTATTTCTCAGTAAATTTAAAAAAATGGTCACTTCATTTTGTTCATTTGTTGATAAAGGCCCCAATATATTCAATCTGTCTATCTGATATCGGTTAATATAAAATCCAAGGTCTATTTGTTCATTTAATTGCGGAGGCAAAGTGCAGATATTAATTAGCTGTAACTGGTATACAACCTCATAGACAGCAGAACCCTTTGTGACCTTACCTGTTTACAACTCATTTTACTATCCTGTTTTATTTTGCAGGAATTGGCAGTAATGAAGCAAGTTCTGATAACTTTACGCAACAAGCAGAGTAATGGTGGTTTGCCAGGTTCTCAGCATGAAGGCAAAGTCGTTCCTGTTGCTTCATCGTCCCACAGAATTCCTCCAGAGGAGGAAGAAAACATCTACAAACCAAAACCAACAGTTTTTGTAAGTTGTCGTTGTCAGAAACAAATACTTACGATTAAGACTAGCCTAAATATTCAGTTATGCTGGAGAAGTGTGAAATGTCGGAAGACATCTGTTCACTTTAATTCTGACATCAGGCCATCATGCCCGTATTTACAACAAATCATTTTCCTCAAACCATGCCCTTATCAAACAAAAATCTACTGATCTAAATCTTGAAAATTTTATGAACAATCTTTCGAGTTCCAACTTTCCAGCAGCACCAGTGAGTAACTTGTAATCAAATTCTGAGATATCATTTATCTTGGCTTAATTTAGAGTCAGATTGAATAATTCGGAATCAAACATTTTTCTTGAGGGGATTTTTTTTGCTTCATAGAGGTTTTCAATGGCGCTTTGTATTTTTCCATAAAGGAATATGTGAGAAATGGAAATAAATCTAACGGATTAGGACATATTAGCCCTAGCTAGAAACTGTTATCACTGAGAGTTATCATTATGGAGTCAGTTTCCAACCTTGCCATGCCTTCGAGTTACGTGTGATGTATTTCAGACACTGTCTCCGTAAGAAATTGTTGTGCTGCTTCAGACGTTACATAGCCGCTCATAAAGGCTAATAGGATGTCGCCAGACCCACAATTAGAGCACATGAAATAAGTCACATGCCACATGATACAATTTCACATAATTGAGCGTTTTCTTAAACTCTCAACACAAAATGAAATATGTACAAATGTGATCATTTTAGCATCAGTCTCTGTTTAATTTGTTGATCATGGATCATTAGTTATATCTTTTAAGGGTGTCAGAATCTAACATTTTGTTTTGCACACATTTTACTGAAAGGTGGGAATGTTACACAATTAAGAATAAACACATTTACTTCAGTAGTTAAAGGATCTGATGATATTCTCTTAACAGGCAGAATATTTTTTGTGCAGTCCCATTCATATTTTGAAGGAATCTCAAGATACTGCACAGAATTTCAGAGTCAAGTAGACTCAAATCATTGAGGAGAACTCTGATGGAAAATATAACTCTGATCCTGGTTCCTAGATAGCAATGTATTGGTTTACTAGCAGTATCAAGGTAGTTTAATCGAAGGTACCAATCTGACATTGAAATCAAAAGCAAAATACTGTGAATAGTGGCAATCTCACATTAGAACAGAAAATGTTGGAAATACTCAGCAGATGGACAATATCCACAAAAACAGTTATGAATTCAGGCAGAATGACTTTTCCATAGGAAAATATTTTTCATTTTACTCGAGCCAATCTTTATTATGAAGATATTAATGAAGGCATAGAATACGTGACATGTCTTATTAGAACTACTTGCTTCTTAGAATTCATGTGTACATATAGTTTAACCTGAAGATTACTTGTGTATCTTTAGTCCACATTTTACTCAAAGGATATGAGCTTAGCTATGAAGCCACCATTTGCTGTCCATCTCTAAGGCCCTACCTAGACTTTATGGAGATGGATATTTCCATAGCTTTGTGGCCTGAGCTGTCAGTGCTCAAATCCAGTTGCCATTCCCTCCTCCCACTCCCCATTGAGGAGCAAAGACTGACAGATGAAGTGGAGCAGCAGTTGTTTCACTGCAAGAGACACAGGCCAGACCAACTAAAGACAGCATATTTCCTTTGGGCATTTTTTCAACATCCTTATAGATTATGTGTCATATGACTGAGTGTTGGTATTACAAATTAGAGTAATGGAGCTGTACCATGAGAAAACTGGCTCTTCAGCCCAACTCATCCATGCTGATCACGCACCCAAGCTTGCCCATTTCCCTCCAAATATTTCCTGTCCATATACCTGTTCATGTATCAATTAAATTAAATAATTGTATCTACCACTTCCTCTGGCCGCTCATTCCATGCATACACCACCCACTATGTGAAAATGTTGCCCCTCAGTTCTCTTAAATCTTTCACCTCTGACTTTAAATCAGTGCCCTCTGGTTTTAGACTCGTCTATCCTGGAGAAAAGGCGGTGGCCATTCACCTCCTCAGTTTAGTGGTATCCTCTTTCCTAGTACTCTTCCACAACCTTCCACAGTACTCCAAATGTAGTTTTACTAATGTCTTGGAAAGTTGAAACATGATTTTGCAAATACTCAATATCCTCACCAAAAAAGACAGGCTTGCCCAAAGCCTTCTTCACAACCCCTGTTTACGCGTCTTTGTTTTCAAATTTAGACCTGCATCCCTAGGTTTCCCTCATCTATTAACATTCATATAATTTAATATGATATAATACAATGTGATCCTTAAAAACAAATTTGGGGACTGCTTGATAATTGGTTGATGACATTTTGTACTTGGGGCTCACTTTATAGGAAATGGCTTTTTCTACTGTTCCTTATCTTTTTTTAAATTATTTTTACCTTCCAGACAAACAGAGAATGTCCAGCCTGGTACACGAAGCTGAAGCAGAAGAGCACCTGATCTTTTTCTTGTACTGTTTAAAGAATTAAAGAATGTACACTTCATTATCGTACTGATTTTCTGTGGCACAACTTGAGTTTTTCAATTTGATTGCTGTGAATCTAATTATGTGTTATTTCTGAACCACTCAATGCACAGTTACAGTAAATGTTCACGTTAACCTGCATTTGTGGTGTGAATGCATTCTGAATCTGGCTTCAAGACCTGCTTGAAACCAGAGAGAAGTCATTTGAATGTGGTCTACGATTTCATTTCGCTTCCCAGCTGGTTCAAGCCAGTAACACCCAATTTACACAGCAAGTTTAGTACTGATTAGTAAATCACTTTGTACTAATGTTATATTTTGTAACTTACAACAAAAAGACAAATTGTCAGAAATGATTGCAGTAATTTTATTGAAATGGATAACCAAGTTATATTTTGTGATCTTGCACCATATAAGTTTGAAAACAAAATGATATTTTTTAAATAATTTATAATAAACTACTATTTTACGTGTGTGCAGTGCTTTACCAACTAATTTATCTGTGGAAAAATACAGTTAGCATCTTATTGTAATTTAAAGGTTTTCTCATCTGTAACAGCCATGCAGGAGTTCACTGTTTTACTGGGTGTTCAAAGTTGCATATCATATGTGTGAATTATATTGTACATAGCAGTGTTTAATTATTAGAGACTTCACATTAAAATGTCATGTTTTTATATTCAAGCTATCTGCCCGTTTCCTCTTCCAGTTAAATAGATTGTCTCTTTGCTATCAGTTGTTCTAAGTACTTTGCTTACTTCAGTGCACACCTTAATCTTCTAATCAATGTAATCATTGAATGAATGAATCAGTCTGATAAACTTCTGCACGTTTGATGCTTGCACCTTTTGAATACCAGAAATTATACAAGTCGTTTTGGAATAAAAATAGAAGTTACTTGACATAGTGGGGTGGAAGATTGCAACGTTCACATGGTCCGCCCTGTTTCGACTAATGCAATCAACTCGATGTGCACAAACGGAAGATCAAATAGAACAAGTTGTCCAACAACTTTAGGCTGTGCACGCCACATAAAAGAAGAAGACTTGACATAGTTGGGTAACATCACAGAGAAAGGGACTGATCACTTCAGATTAAATTTAAGGACATTCTATGCCAGGGATAGGGACAGACAACAAACCTAAGAGTAAATATGTGGGAGGTGGATGAGAATGGATCAGGATGCCTTCAAATGTGGCTTGCTGCCCACACCCACCAACAATGCGGCACTCCTGCCTGCACTAATCTGATCCATGTATGAAGCTGACCACCTGTACCTGAGATGGTGGAACAGGCTCCATACTTTAAACAGGTCTCAGACACAGTCGTGTAACACTGCCTGCCTTTGTCAACTCACTGTTGCCAAAGATCTTTGGAACAGATTGTTTTTGTTAAAGAAATTTAAAAACTGTTCAAATGAAGTTATAAAAAATATAAAATTAAAGTAAAATTAAAAACCATCTAAAAATGATAAAATAATCAAACGTTCCTCTTTCTTCATTCACTTTGGTGATGCGCATTGAGTCATAGTTATGCCATTCATTATGAACTTACCCGATCCCACAAGAAATATTTGGAAGCATTGCACACTTGTTTCGTCAAGAGGCCATCAATTTTTTTTGTCATTTGTAACCAAATAACTGCAATGAATCAGTCATTGACTCTCTGTGATCTATTCGCTTGAATATTGTTTTTCTGTGACTACAATGTAGAATTAAGCACTAGCCAGAGGCTCACTTCTTTGAATGAATTCCAGCAGCTGGATTATCAAAGTACCAGTTAGTCGGCTTTGCCACCACCAACACTTTAACCTTTGATATTCTGTCCAGGCCAATGACAAACTCGTAGCCAGTTGAATTTCCTATTGTTTAGTCAAAGATGGAACAAAAATCTGACCACGTTTTTAAATGTTCCCCTGGACTATTTGGACATTCTCAGTGTCCATGCATTCATTAATGTCATACTCTATGGTTTCACACCTATTATTAAACAAAACAAACACCCTTTCCACTCATGAGGTCCCCTGGGGTGATATCTATTCCATTTGAGGAGTGTCCCTACTGGAATCTACTCTTCTGTGCTGCCCCTTTATATGTCTCAGTTTTCATGTTTTGGCCTCAAGCCGAAATACTAACTTTCTTTCACTTTCCCTACCTAACCTACTGAGAGTTCACAGCGTTTTCTGTTTTTCAGCACCTGTATGTTTTCACATGCATTGATAACTTAATTTGTTTCTGCAGGTAACAAATTAGAAATTTGTCCTATTTATTATTACAGCAGTTTATATTAGGGCACAGACAAAATATACATGCCTTGGTTGTCTGAATATGTTTACTGCAAACAGAAGCCACAATTAGACTTGTCTGGAATGTATCTCTGGTAACTATTTGAAGAATCAATCCTGTTACTTGGAAGCAAGCTGTTCTGCAGATTCTATGGAGCCAGAGTAATTTTTTAGTCTAATCTTCGTCAACTGGAGACCAGGTACTATGATAGATTTGTGTACAGCACCTGTTATTAGATTGTCTGGCTAAATGCTGGCATGTTACACCTTTTGTCTGATACAAAGCTTCTAAATTTCCAGACTCAAGTAGTATTCATGGGGAGGACTGAGCGAACAGTACTCACAAAACAGGAAAATAAATCTAGCCAATTTCCAACAGAGGGGCCATGTGATAAAAAATGTCTTGGCTGGTGAAGAAATTAAACTTAATCTAATTATAGATATTGGTGTTTCAGAAATAACAGTAGACTTTGAAATCAAATCTTTAATTTTATTTTTGTATATCAAAGCAAAAGCTCTGCTGCGAACTTAAATATGTTCAGTTAATCATTTGTGTCTCAAAATAGGAGAATAACCTCTCCCCAGCAAGATGGTGCAGGAAGAGAAGCTTTACAGGGCATTGGGTGTAGATCTGGGGAAGGTGGGACATATCCAAGTCAAAAGGATTGCAAGTGAACAGAGGTAAAAATTAAGGTCCTCACTAGAATGTTAATTGGTGCAGTGTCATAGTTATACAGTATAGAAACAGGCCCTTTGGCTCAACATGTCCATGACAACCAAATTGGCATTCTGGGCGGGTCCCATTTGCCTACATCTGAAGCCTTCCTATCAATATTTAAATATCTGTCCAAATGTTCTTCATAAGCTGTAAATTGTATCCTCTGTGGATGGTGATTTAAGCCAAGATGGCAAGAAGATGGGCATACAGAGGCAGCAATGAAAGGGGGGAATAAATAGAAGCAAAACAAGAAATAGATTATTTTGCTCTGGGTCAGACTAAGAGAGAATACAAGGACATGCAAGGAAAGTTTAACAAGATTGGCGAGCTGCAGTGTAAACCATGTGGGTTTACGATGTAGACACATTAGACTACAGATGATGGAAACAAGAGCTAATAACAAGCTACTGGAGAATTTGTTGGGTCAAGCAGCATCTGTTGAAGGAAATACACTGTCTACATTTCTGGTCAAAACCCTTCTTCAGAAACAAGATATTGTCTGTCCATTTTCTTCCACACATGCTGCCCGACTCACTGAGTTTCTCCAACAGTGTCAGATTACCATGTTTGGTTAATAACAGAAACCAGACTCAAAAATGGGTTTGCAATGGGTCCTAAATATCTCAGGATACAATATGTTCAGGAAAGGGAAGAAACAACGACAAGTGGCAATATTGATTGAGGAGAATTTTGCAGTGTTGGAATGAAATGGTGCTGTAGAACAAACAAGGACAAAATCGATCTGAAAAACACAAAGTGCTGGAGTAACTCAGCGGGTCAGGCAGCATCCGTGGATGGAATGTGTAGGTGATGGGTCAGAACCCAAAGAAATGCTAACTACTTAAAATGGATCAAGAACTTGGTCAAGGTGGTGTGCACAAACATTGACACCCTATAAAAAGAGGATGTTGGTATAAATCCCTGGTTAGTTTAACCTTGGTAATGGGGAAGGTAATAGAACAATAACCGAGGGTAGAATTAGTAGTCATTTGGACAAATTTGGATTGGTTAGATAATTCCTGGGCCAATTTGTAAAAAGCAAATCATGATAAAGTTTGAAGAAATAACAGTGGTGGTTGATGAGCAAAATGCAACTAATGTGATGTATAAGGACTTGCAAAAGGTATTTGACAAAATTCCCTGTGATGAATTGGTCTTCAAGATTAAAGGCTATGAACAAAAGGTGATGCAGCAGCATGGACAGTAAGTTAATTAACAAGGATGCTTTTCCAAATCTGCAATGAGATAACAATTGGAAGGCAAAGTGAACAATGATCGGGATATGTGAAATAGGCAGAAAGGTGGAAAATAAAATTAGATAGTGAAAAAACGTGGAGTTGTTATGTTTTTGTAGAAAGAATGAGAAGGTACAATTAAAACTGAATTCTTAAAGTGGTTTAACAGATTTGGAGCCACGTGTGCTTCAATCAAGAGTCAAGAGTTTTATTGTCATATGTCCCAGATAGAACAATGAAATTCTTACTTGCTGCAGCACAACAGAATATGTAATCTTAATAAATAATATAACAAAAACACAGGGAAAAAAAACAATAACAGTGCAATAATAATAATAACTAGACCAAGTGGGACCCATTGGGTCCCTGTCACACAGGAGGCCTGATCACCGAACGCAACCCGTTCCCCAACATAAGATTCCACCACTCCCCTCTGTCCACTGAAACTGGACTTTAAAAAAGCATTCTAATTGCACTTTCCCAGCCTCCACCAGCACTTCCAATTCCAATTCCACTTTCCCTGGCCCCCTCCTCCTCCTGTGCTGCCAGGACCACGACTAAGTGTTCCATGATGGCAACATTGTTGCAAATGGCGGGTGGAGGACTGTGAGATTCCGTTCAGGTGAAAACTTGGTGGAAGCACAGAGTGTTCCTGGATTGCAACTTTGTATGGAAGCTTGTTGCAAGCTGGGGCAGCAAGGATTTAACAGTAAAACTATTTTTTAAAGTTGGCTTTTTAAACCTTTAAATATCAATAACTTGTGAAATGTAACATAAAATCTGATGGAAACTTGACAAGGGCTTTGACGGAAAAAAGCTGAGCAACGTTGTGCAAAAAATTTAGCGCTTGTAGCGTTTGGCGTAGATACGATCACAATTACAGACACACACACACACAAACATAGATAGAAACAAGATGAGAGTCTCCCCCAACACACCTGTTCCCTACCTGTAGCCCTCATGGGAGACGTGGTCCTTCAACTCAAGCCGTTCCCGAACATAAGATTCCAGCATTCTCCTTGCCTCCCTCAGCATTGATCTTTAATAAAAATTCCAATTACACTTGCCCTGCCTAGCAATTCGCCCCCCCCCCCCCACCCCCCAGTTTATCCATTGTGATGTCATCAGTTGAAGCTGCCATTGTGATGTCATCAGTTCAAGCTGGTCGTTTAGAAATTGAAGGTATTTTGATTGGGGAAAATGTGAATCAGAATATGTAAAAATCTTGTGAAAGTTGGCATTTTTAAAGCTTTAATCATAAACGTGTCAAATATAGGATGAAACCCTCACTGAGGCTCAGCACTGCGAGCTGAACCATTGTGACGTCATTATTTGAAGCTGGTGGTTTTAATTTCAAAGTCTTTTATTTTAATCAGTAATGAGTCGAGAATAAGCCGCGAAATAAAGCATGAAATGTTCAGATAAGGTTATCCCGGCCTCGAGAATATCGGAATATGTAAAAAGTGTTTTTGCGAAGATGTAAAGACAACCACATATTCACACACACATAAACACACAAACAATATCAGTTGTAATAAGTACTACACCAAGTGGGACCCGTTGGGTCCCATCCCCTCAACGTGCGGTTGCAGGGGGGGAGGGGCGGGCTTTGGCATCACACACACACACGCTAACCACCCCCACACAAACACAATAACCCCTCCCCACTTGATATTATATTAGTATTATTAATTTGCTCCTTTTACCCCATCCCCCGCCCGATCCACTCAAGCATAACCCCCAACTGACAGGCGCAGCTAGAGAGGGGGGGAGGGGGCAGAGAGGGATGGGGAGGGGTAGAGATTGAGGGGTTGGAGGGTGTGCGGCATCACAGGGGAGGGCTGGTTCCCGAATGCAATACTCCACCACTCATCAATAAATCCCAATATTCTTCACTGCATAGAGAAGGAAGGTGGGGGGCCGAGAGGGGGGGGGGGGCAGAGGGGGAGGGGCAAAGAGGGAGGGGGTCAGAGAGGGAGGGAGCAGAGAGGGATGTGGAGGCAGGGAGTGAGGAGGGGGCAGAAAGGGGGGGACACATAGGGAGGGGGTGGAGGCAGCATCTACCCAGACCGTAGAGCAGCAGTCTCCCCACCAGGCATCGGGCCAGAGCGAGGCTGTAGGTGGGCGTGGACATGAGTGAGGCCACCCCCCCTCTCCTCCCCCTCTCCTCCCTCTCCTCCCCCTCTGCTCCCCTCTCTTTCACCCCTCTCCTCCACCCCTCTCCTCCACCCCACTCCCACCACTCTCTCCCCCTCCCCCCCCTCCCTCTCTCTCTTGTTCTGCCCTGGGGAAGGGGTAGAGGCAGCAGCTACCCAGATCATAGAGCAGCAGCCTCCCCACCAGGCACCGGGCCCGAGCTAGGCTGTGGGTGGGCGTGGACCCGAGCGAAGTCCCCCCTTTCCCCCCTCTCCTCCCCCCCCCTCTCCTCCCCCCCTCCCCCCTCACCACCCCCTCTCCTTTTCACCCCTCCCCGCTTCACCACTTTTCCTCCCCCCTTCCCCCCTCTCCTCCACCTCTCCCCTCACCTCCCCAATCTCCTCCACCTATTCATCCTCCCCCCTATACCCCCCTCTCTGCCCCCTCTCCCCCCACTGCTCTCCTACCCCTCCTCCCCTCTCCCCCTCTCTCCCCATTTCTCCCCCTCTTCCCCCCCTTCCCCGTTTCCCTCCATCCCCTACACCCCTTCTCATCCCCCTCTCCTTCCCCCCTCTCCTCCCCCCTCTCCTCCCCACTCTCCTCTCCCCCTCTCCCCCCCCTCTCTTCTTTCCCTCTCTTCCTCCCCTCTCCTCCCCATCTCCTACCCCTCTCCCCCCCTCTACCCACCCTCTCTCTCTCTGCCCCGGGGAGGGGGGAAGAGGGGGAGGGGGGCATAGAGGGGTGTGGACAGAGAGGGAGGGGGCAGAGAGGGTGAGGGGCAGATAGTGAGGAGGGGGCAGAAAGGGAGGAGACACAGGGGGAGGGGTAGAGGCAGCACCTACCCAGGTCGTAGAGCAGCAGCCTCCCCATCAGGCGTCGGACCCGAGCGAGGCTGCAGCCGGTGTAGATCCAAGCGAGGGACAAAGGTTTCGGGGTAACGTGAGGGGGAACTTCTTTACTCAGAGGGTGGTGGCTGTGTGGAATCAGCTTCCAGCAGAAGTGGTGGAGGCAGGATCGATTTTAACATTTAAGAGTAAAGTGGATAGGTATATGGACGTGAAGGGAATGGAGGGGTATGGTCTGAGTGCAGGTAGATGGGACTAGGGGAAAACAAATGGTCGGCACGGACTGGAAGGGCCGAGAGGGCCTGTTTCCGTGCTGTAATTGTTATATGGTTATATAGGCCCGAAGCGATTTGAGGACAGTCAAAAGCAGCGGATGGCCAGACGATCATGGCTTCCAGTAGGGGAAGCCAACCCCCCCCCCGCCCCCCCCCCCCCCCCCCCCCCGCATGGCAGACGATCGGACGGGGGAGACAGAGAGTAGGTCATCTCCCGTGATGGCCAGAGATCAGCAGGTAGGATTGGGATCAACAGCGAGGAAAAGGCGTCACGATTCCCCAAGTCCCTGCGATCGATGGAGGAATCACAGGTCTCCATAGACAGCCTCTCCCAGAGGGAGTAATGGCTGCCACAGCCACCTTCACAGTGCGCTGCCCCGTGCAGCTGCCATGTTCTAGAACTTCCTGGAGCCCAGCGGAGCGAGCAGCACGATCTGAGCAGCAGTTTAAAAATGCTAAGTGACAAATTTAAAGAAGTGAAAGTTAAGGTCAAGAAGTACAGAAGACAGAACAGGGGTGACGTCACTCGCAGCGCGAGCAGAGGCAGGTAGTCAGATCCATTGTGATGTCATCAGCGAGACCATCTCATTTATTTTCTAAGTTATTTGAGATTTGTGAACATTTTCATAAATAACTCGAGAAAAAAATGCATGTAATTTTCAGATAAGGCAATATTTGACATCATGGCTTAAATCTCTATCGGAAAATGTAAACATTTCACCGTTAGCGCGTTGTGTTTTCGGGGAGATATGATACGCACACGAACATCACACACACACACACACACACACACACACACACACACACACACACACACACACACACACACACACACACACACACACACACACCACACACACACACACACACACACACACACACACACACACACACACACACACACACACACACACACACACACACACACAAGATCAGAGTTTTATATAGAGATATGAGTCTATTGTAGTTCATAGCTTATGAGGTTGTAGTCTTTAATAGCCTGATGGCTGTAGGGATGCAGCTTTTCCTGAACCTGGACATTACAGTTCTCAGGCTCCTGTACCTTCTTTCCAATGGCAGTGGTGAGATGAGTGTGTGCCCAGGATGGTGAGGGTCTTTGATGATGTTGGCTGACTTTTTGAGGCAGCAACTACTTCGATGGTGGGGAGGTCAGTGCCACTGATGGCCTGGGCAGTGTTTACAACTTTTTGCAGTCTTTTCCGCTCCTGGACCTTTCAAGTTGCCGAACCAGGCAACGATGCCACCATTCAGTATGCTCTCTACTGTACACCTGTAGAAGTTCAAGAGAATCCTCTTTGACATACTGAATTCCTGTAATTTTCTCAGGAAATAGAGGCACTGATGTGCTTTCTTTATGATTGCATCAGTGTGCTGGGTCCAGGAAAGATCACGGAAATATGCACGCCCAGGAATTTGAAGTTGTTGACTCTCTCCACCATCGTCCCATTGATGTAAACAGGATTGTGGGTCCTCAAACTTCCTCTTCCAAAGTCCACAATCAGTTCTTTGGTTTTGCTGATATTGAGAGCCAGGTTGTTGTGCTGGCACCATATGGTCAGTCGGTCGATCTCACTTCTATACTCGATCGCACTATGTCCGGCTACACAGTCGTGAATATGGAGTGAGTAGATGAAAATGGTAGGGCAGTTTGTTAAACCCTAGGTTTTATAAAAGGACAATAGACAATAGACAATAGACGCAGGAGTAGGCCATTCGGCCCTTCGAGCCAGCATTGCCATTCAATGGGATCATGGCTGATCATCCCCAATAAGTACCCCGTTCCTGCCTTCTCCCCATATCCCCTGACTCCACTATTTTTCAGAACCCTATCGAGCTCTCTCTTGAAAACATCCAGAGAACCTGCCTCCGCCACCCTCTGAGGCAGAGAATTCCACAGACTCACCACTCTCTCAGTGAGAAAAAGTGTTTCCATGTCTCCATTCTAAATGGTTTACTCCTTATTCTTATACTGTAGCCCCTGGTCCTGGACTCTCCCAACATCGGGAACATGTTTCCTGCCTCTAGTGTGTCCACACCCTTACCAATCTTATATGTTTCAATGAGATCACCTCTCATCCTTCTAAACTCCAGAGTGTACAAGCCCAGTGCTCCATTCTTTCAGCATATGACAGTCCTGCCATCCCAGGAATTAACCTTGTAAACCTTCGCTGCACTCCCTCAATAGCAAGAATGTCCTTCCTCAAATTAGGGGACCAAAACTGCACACAATATTCCAGGTGTGGTCTCACCATGGCTCTGTACAACTGCAGAGGACCTCTTTGCTCCTATATTCGATTCCTCTTGTTATAAAGGCCAACATGCCATTCGCTTTCTTCACTGCCTGCTGTACCTGCATGCTTACTTTCATAGATTGATGAACAAGGACCCACAGATCCCATTGTACTTCCCCTTTTCCCAATGTGACGCCATTTAGATAGTAATCTGCCTTCCTGTTTTTGCTACCAAAGTGGATAACCTCACATTTATCCGCATTAAACTTCATCTGCCATGCATCTGCCCACTCCCCCAACCTGTCCAAGTCACCCTGCATTCTCATAGCATCCTCCTCACAGTTCACACTGCCACCCAGCTTTGTGTCATCTGCAAATTTGCTAATGTTACTTTGAATCCCTTCATCCAAATCATTGATGTTTATTGTAAATAGCTGCCATCCCAGCACCGAGCCTTGCGGTACCTCACTAGTCACTGCCAGCCATTCTGAAAGGGACCCGTTAATCCCTACTCTTTGTTTCCTGTCTGCCAACCACTTCTCTATCCATGTCAGCACTCTACCCCCAATACCACGTGCCCCCACTTTTGCCCACTAATCTCCTACGTGGAACCTATCAAATGCTTTCTGAAAGTCCAGGTACACTACATCCATTGGCTCTCCCTTGCCCATTTTCCTAGTTATATCTTCAAAAAATTCCAGAAGATTAGTCAAGCATATTTCCCCTTCGTAAATCCATGCTGACTCGGACCGATCCTGTTAATGCTATCCAAATGTTTGGCTATCTTATCTTTTATAATTGACTCCAGCATCTTCCCCACCACTGATGTCAGGCTAACTGGTCTATAATTCCCTGTTTTCTCTCTCCCGCCTTTCTTAAAAAGTGGGATAACATTAGCTACCCTCCAATCCACAGGAACTGATCCTGAGTCCATAGAACATTGGAAAATTATCACCAATGCATCCACGATTTCTAGAGCCACTTACTTAAGTACCCTGGGATGCAGACCATCAGGCCCTGGGGATTTATCAGCCTTCAGTCCCATCAGTCTACCCAACACCATTTCCTGCCTAATGTGGATTTCCTTCAGTTCCTCCGTCACCCCAGATCCTCTGGCCACTACTATTTCAGGAAGATTGTTTGTGTCCACCTTAGTGAAGACAGATCCAAAGCACCTGTTCAACTCATCTGCCATTTCCTTGTTCCCCATAATACCTTTTTCGGTCTCCAAGGATCAAAGTTTGATCTTAACTAATTTTTTCCTCTTCACATACCTAAAGAAGCTTTTACTATCCTGCTTTATATTCTTGGCTAGTTTACCTTCGTACCTCATCTTTTCTCCCTGTATTGTCTTTTTGGTTATCTTCTGCTGTTCTTTAAACATTACCCAATCCTCCTGCTTCCTGCTCATCTTTGCTACATTGTACTTCTTTGCTTTAATTTTTATACTGTCCCTGACGTCCCTTATCAGCCATGGTCGCCCCTTTCTCCCCTTGGAAAATTTCTTCCTCCTAGGAATGAACTGATCCTGCACCTTCTGTATTATTCCTAGAAATACCTGCCATTTTTGTTCCATTGTCACCCCTGCTAGTGTATTTTTCCAGTCAACTTTGGCCAGCTCCTCCCTCATGGCCCCATAGTCCCCTTTATTCAACTGTAACAGACACCACCGATCTACCCTTCTCAGTCTCCAATTGTAGATTAAACCTGACCATGTTATGGTCACTGCCTCCTAATGGCTCATTAACCTCAAGGTCCTTTATCAAATCTTGTTCATTATATGACACAAAATTCAGAATTGCCTTCTCCCTGGTAGGCTCCAATACAAGCTGTTCTGAGAATCCATCACAAAGGCACTCTACAAAGTCCCTTTCATGGGGTCCAGTACCAACCTGATTTTCCCAGTCTACCTGCATGTTGAAATCTCTCATAACAACCACAGCATTACTTTTGCTACATGCCAATTTAAACTCCTGATTCAACTTGCGCCCTATGTGCAGGCTACTGTTTGGGGGCCTGTAGATTAGTCCCATTTGGGTCTTTTTACCCTTACAATTCCTTAGTTCTATCCATACTGACTCCACATCTCCTGTTTCAATGTCACCCCTTGCAAGGGACTGAATTTAATTCCTCACCAACAGAGCAACCCCACCCCCTCTGCCCACCTGTCTGTCTTTTCTATAGGAGGTATACCCTTGAATATTCAGTTCCCAGCCCTGGCCCTCTTGCAGCCATGTCTCAGTAATTCCCACAACATCATTGTTACCCGTTTCTAACTGAGCCTCAAGCTTGTCCACTTTATTCCTTATATTTTGTGCATTCATATACAACACTTTGACCTCCATATTCACTTCCCCCTCTCATCGTTCGCACTTGGCCCTGACCTTACTCTGTTGTCCCTTCTCGAGCTTTCCTTCCCATTAATTCGAGAATCATTTGTAATTTTTCCTGTAGCCACTTCCTCTTCAACTCCTTCTTTATACTCCCAATTTGTCAATCCCTCCCCCCCACTATTTAGTTTAAACCCACATTAAGCCCTAGCAAACCTGCCTGCTGGAATGTCGGTCCCCCTCCAGTTAAGGTGTAACCCATCCCTTTTGTACAGGCCACCCCTACCCCAGAAGAGATCCCAGTGGTCTATAAATCTAAATCCTTGCTCCCTGCTCCAGCCCCTCAGCCACACATTTAGATCCCCTATTTCCCTGTTCCTGTCCTCACTAGCATGAGGCACTGGAAGCAATCCAGAGATATCCACCCTAGAGGTCCAGCATTTCAGTTTTCTTCCCAACTCTCTGAACTCATGTTGGAGAACCTCCTTCCTCTTCTTCCCGATGTCGTTTGTGCCTACGTGCACAACTATTGCCGTCTGTTCGCCTTCTCTCTCAAGGATGTTCTGAATTCAGCTCGTGACATCCTGAACCCTGGTACCCAGGGAGGCAACAGACCATCCTCGCGTCTCGTCTGCCGCCACAGAATCTCCTGTCCACTCCTCGGACAATGGAGTCACCCATCACCAGGTCTCGCCGGAGATGCAAAGAGTATAACAAGGTAGTAATAATGAACCTGCATTAAATACTGATGTGGCCATAAATGGCCTCCTTTGTCCAGTTCAAGGCAACATTTAAAGAACGATATCATGATTTTGAGGATGCAAAAGCAGAGTTGCCAATTTGATTCTGGTGAGATGAAACATTAGTTATAATGATAGACTGAAGAGATTAGAGACTTTCTCCTTGGAACAGAGAAGTTGTGATGAGATCTTCCTGATATTAAAATAATGAAAACTACAAGCAGGATAGATGTAAATAAATTGTCCTCATTGGTGTAGGGCAAGAGGAACTGGGGACACAGAAAGAAAGTAACTGGCAAGAGAACTCAAAGGAGTAAATGTTTTGTTTGACAGTTTGTTAAAGTCTAGAATGCATTGTTAAAGGTGGTAGAGGAGTCAGAATGAATTATAATCCAAAGAGGAACTGGTAAGTATCTGAAAAGAAGCAATTTTCAGCACTGATTTGTGAGGCCAGGGATTGGGATTATCTGGATTGATTTTACATAGGGTCAATACAAATTTAAAGGGCAACATTATCTCTTGTGCAACATCAATTCTGAGATGATTTTTCACCCTTGGGTTGAAATTGTTCAGTGCTGTGCCCATTTAAACTAGGCAACACAATTATTTTAGACAAGCTCTCTGAGAACAGGAAATGATTCATGTGTAAGAAGGAACTGCAGATGCTGGTTTACACCGAAGGTAGACACATAATGCTGGAGTAACTCAGCGGGTCAAGCAGCATTTCTGTAGGAAAGGAATAGGTGACCTTCCGGATTGAAATCCTTCTTCAGACTGAGAGTCAGGGGGGAGGGAAACTAAAGGTATGAAATGTGACAATGGTTGGGTGAGGGGGCGTAGTTTCAATGCCAATGAATGAGTGAACCAGAGAGTTGCGCAGAACAGAGGCCCCCTAGTCCTCACCTTTCACCCCATCAGCCGTCACATACACCACATAATCCCCTGACATTTTCACCACTTCTAACGGGATCCCACCACTCTTCACATCTTCCCATCTCTCCCTTTCACCGTTTGCTGCAGAACTCCCTGGTTCACCCATCGCATCCCACCCAAACCAACCTTTCCCCCAGGTACTTTCCCTGCAACCACAGAAGATGCAACACGTGTCCCTATACCTCCTTCCTTATCTCCATCCAGGGACCCCGACAGTATTTTCAGGTATAGAAACTTGGACCTCCTCCTACCTCATCTCTTGTATCCGTTGTTGTTGTTGTGAACTCCTACATATCGATGAGACTAAGTGCAGACTGGGCGATCGTTTTGCTGAACACCTTCACTCAGTCCACCTTGGCCTATGAGATCTCCTAGTTGCCACACTGATCTTTCTGTCCTCAGCTTCCTCCAATGTCAGAGTGAGGCCAAGCGCTAATTGGAGGAGTAACCCCTCATATTTAGCTTGGGCATCTTACAACCCCGTGTTTGATATATACATTGTGAAAGCAAGTTCCTCGTCACAAACCCTTCACTTAGGTTGAACTTTCTACTCCATCAGTGATTAAGTCTTCACCATGCGATGATTGTTTAAATGTTCTGTCAAGATGGGCAGAGCAATATTGGGGAAAACAAATGGGGAAATTGGGGAAAACAAATGGTCGGCAGGCCGAGAGGGCCTGTTTCCGTGCTGTAATTGTTATATGGTTATATGGTTAATATATATTTCAACTACTTTGGCCAAATCAGCATTCAATCCTTTTACATAATTGGCAAAAATTGTCCTCACCCAATACATCCTCTTTCTTTGGGATATTTTTCACAGATTTTTCATTATGTTCTAATCCTACAGAAGGAGGAAAACCATAAGTGAGTATAGCCGCAAGAGTGAGCCACAATCAATTCACAAAATTAATTTGTTCAGTTCATATTTTGACCTGAGCCATTATGAATTCTGTATCATCAACCTGTATGTGGCTTCACAAAATGCTCACACTGTGCTTCATTTATGTGGTTTTGGCCACTTTGGACATTGTGTTTTTTGGCTGCTTATTGACCCACTGTTCGATAAGTTATCCACTCTTCACTGAACTACAAATGGATGGTGGATGGTATCATGAACAAAAGACATCGCCAACAATCAAAATTGTGTCACAAATACTGGACCTAACGTCAACCTGGTGCTCCTTCAGAAAATCGAGCGGCAGAAACATCACTAGCCTCCATTGCCTTAACCCAGATTGTGGCTGCCAAAATACAAACCGTTTTGAAGACTGTTATTCACTGTCCACTGGGATACAGGGAATGTGGGGGGACCTCATTGAAACATACAGAATAGCCTTGGATGGAGTGGATGTGGTGAGGATATTTCCACTAATGGGACAGTCTAGACTAGTGGTCTTAGCTTCAGAATTAACGGACGTTCTTTTAGGAAGGAGATGAGGAGACATTTCTTTAGTCAGAGGGTAGTGAATCTGAGGAATTATTTGCCACAGAAGGCTGTGGAGGCCAAGTCAGTGGATCTTTTTTAAGGCAGAAATACTCTAGATAGATTCTTAATTGGTACAGGTGTCAGAGGTTATGGGGAGAAGGCAGGAGAGTAAGAGGGAGAGATAGATCAGCCATGATTGTATGGCGGAGTAGACTTGATGGGCTGAGTGGCCTAATTCTACTCCTATCACATGACCTTATCACCTTATGGTTCCGTCACATAGCTCACAAATCACAACATATTCACTAACCATCCGATCTACAGCACGATAAGCACCCCCCAGTTATTTGTGCGCTTTAAAATGAATCAGGCTTGAGCTCTGAAAGATATAGTGAGCAGCATTGTGCGAACAATGGCTGTAATTTAAGATTTACAAATTACATTTGCGCAGCCAATTCATTGTATATTATCCCAATGCACTCGTGTAAATAATAGTGAGACATGCTGGGGTGCTCTGCAAATAGCCCTGCAAAGTGTTTACATCCAGCACTCTTTTTATTACACCAAATCTGGAAGTATAATTGTGGTTGATGACTGCCATTGTGATGTCATTAGATTCATGCAGAATTAGAGTAGTTGATGTAGGCATGGAGTTACCAAAATACTAATCTTTTCGATTTCAACAATACAATCACATCATCCATTTACTAACAAGCTCAAACAGTGTTCCGGCTATTTACAGATGCGTAATACATACAGGGGTTTATCGAAAAAAAATCAGAAATAAACTGTAGACGAAAACTTGTGATTTGCAGACTGCTTTAACAATGAAACACCAAAGCTGTGGTAGTAGTTTTTCATTGAATGGAAATTTAATGTCCTTGAACATTGAACATATCGACCTGTGGCACTAACGCCTGTGGTGATGAAGTGCTTCGAGAGGTTGATCATGGCGCAAATCAACTACCTCGACAAAAACCTGGACCCACTGCAGTTCGCTTACCGCTACAACAGATCAACGGTGGATGCAATCTCGCTGGCCCTCCACTCCGCTCTGGACAACTTGGACAACAAAAACTCATATGTCAGGCTGTTATTCATTGACTACAACTCGGCATTTAACACAATCATCCCCTCCAAGCTGGTTACCAAACTCGCAGAACTGGGTCTCTGCCAATCCCTCTGCAATTGGATCCTCGACTTCCGCATCCACAGCCCACAGTCTGTTCGTATTGGTGGAAATGTGTCAGACTCGATAACAATCAGCACAGGAGCACCTCAAGGCTGCGTGCTCAGCCCCCTGCTGTACTCACTCTATACTCATGACTGCGTAGCCGGTCACAGTGCGAACTCCATCATCAAGTTCGCTGACGACACCACTGTTGTGGGATGTATCACTGATGGGGATGAGTCGGAGTACAGAAGAGAGATCGAGCGACTGTCCATATGGTGCAGCACAATAACCTGGCCCTCAACACCAGCAAAACCAAGGAACTGATTGTGGACTTTGGAAGGAGTAGGATGGGGCTCCACAGTCCTGTTTATATCAACGGGTCGATGGTTGAAAGGGTCAAGAGCTTCAAATTCCTGGGCGTGCACATCTGTGAAGATCTTTCCTGGTCCGAGAACACTGATGCAATTATTAAGAAAGCTCATCAGCGCCTCTACTTCCTGAGAAGATTACGGAGAGTCGGTCTGTCAAGGAGGACTCTCTCTAACTTCTACAGGTTCACAGTAGAGAGCTTGCTGACCGGTTGCATCGTGGCTTGGTTCTGCAACTTGAGTGCCCTGGAGAGGAAATGACTACAAAAAGTAGTAAACACTGCCCAGTCCATCATCGGCTCTGACCTTCCTTCCATCGAGGGGATCTACCACAGTCGCTGCCTCAAAAAGGCTGGCAGCATCATCAAGGACCCACACCACCCTGGCCACACACTCATCTCCCTGCTACCTTCGGGTAGAAGGTACAGGAGCCTGAGAACTGCAACGACCCGGTTCAGGAATAGCTACTTCCCCACAGCCATCAGGCTATTAAACCTGGCTCGGACAAAACTCTGAACATTAATACCCCTCCATCTGTTATTTGAACTTTATTAATTTATTAATTAAAGTGTGTATTTAAGTATATAATTGCAGTCAATGCCTACTATGTTCTGTTGTGCTATGCAAAGAAAGAATTTCATTGTCCTGTCAGGGACACATGACAATAAACTCTTTTGACTTTGACTTTGACTTTTGATTTAAATGGATTTCACGGCAGCTATATTAAATTCAGGAGCACTTTGGTCTTGGACAGTCACTTGGAAATTCAGCAGTATCTGAGATCCTCAGTTGAAGTTTCACTCTGGCTGTTTTGGGGAAATTTAAGAGCACTGTCTGTGGAGTGATCTATGATTACATAACAAGGTAAGTCTGCTTCCAGTTTAGGCAACACAGCTTACCCATTCAGTTCATAGCGGCTGATAACCAGAATGAAATATTGAACCGAAGAATGGAGCAGTACAAAAATGGGGTGGAACATGGAGCTGGAGAAAGAAAGGACATAAATAGTTAAAAAGAATAACAAGGAACCAGTTTAGAACCCCAGGTTAAATCCCAGGTCTGTGCTGAATTGTTTGATCTCATGATGAGAATGACAACCGTGGCTTGGCCTGAGGACAATATGCTTGAAAGAAGTTTTTTTCAAAAGGCAGATTTCATCATTTCCAGGACTTTATGCAGTGAGGGTTTGGATATGAAGATCTCCTTTGCCTTTGATGATGGTCAATTTTGTTTAAGTTAGTATCTGCAAAGACCACAGTACTGTTCGACAGCAAATTTATTTTTGTTAAATTTGCATATAGGTCTAACATAGATCAAGTTACTGAGATGCCTGAACTTGTGGAAATTCTGTGCATTAGATTTGGAATTTGTGTTCTTCCTCAGCAGGAGCACAACCCATGCCAGCTTTCTCCCTAATAGCCCTGTCTCACGGTGCGAGACCACCCACGAGTGACCCCGAGTGCAAGAAAAAAACAGACTCGTGGTTGTGTACGAGATTCCAAGTTTATATTCAAGTGTTTAACCGAGTTCCCACGGGTATGTCATTTCTGCGATGTCCCAAGTTCCTCTCCCGAGTTACTCTTGAGCCAACCGTGAATGAAGGTCTGTTTTAATAAGCAACAGTGTTAAAGAAGACATCTCCATCCTGCGGCTTTGAGTTAAAGATAGAATTCAGCGCGGCCGCATCTATTGATATGACCTACAAAGGGGAAATGCGCACCGTCCAGTGCCAGAGCAGTTATACTTATGATTTGTTTGAAACACACATCACGTAGTTAGAAGACCAGCGGGCGGAGGTTTGTTATGTTTTAATTGAATTTACTGCCAGGTAGACACACTGCGGGGAGACGGGAGATGAAATCTTTGAATGTGGACGGATGTCTCCGCGCCTGCTCGTTCTAAGCGGAATATATTTTTAGTTGCCTTTAAAGCCGGGCTTTGGATTTATCCCTTGTTTTTGTTTATTCTCACACACCTTTCGTGTGTGAGGGTGTGAGAAGTCCATGCCGGGTGCTGGCCGGCCGGCTGCAGCCGCTGTTCTTTCACATCAGTTGCACATCTGATTTTTGGGAGACGGAGCTCAGGGTTCGGCTCCTGAGCTGCTTTGGTGCCCAGACATGAGTTGAGGGGGGGGGGGGGGGGGGGGGGGGAGAGAATGCGTGGGCGTCATTAATCTGTCTGGGATGACAAGGCTCTTGGGTTAGGCTGGGATCATTCTCTGGGGGATGATCTTAGTGCGGGAGACAAGTGTAGGAGAGGTGTACTGACTGTGTGGGCAGACACTTTGGTAGTGATTGTCCACCAGTCTCAAAAGCTGCTGTGTCTCCCTGTCCCTGGGACAGCAGGGGGCGATCAAACAGCTCAATACCCCCCTCCCCCTCCACACCAACACGAAGGGCAACGATCCCAAGGCTTTAGCGTCAGAAACAGCGGGCAGGCGACAATCACCCGCCATAACGCGAGAGAGATCATGCATTATTGTAGGTCTCCTTTGCATGTCGGTGTTTCTGTATTTCTCCATCTCATTGTTGGCGCTGTCTGTCACCAACCCCACCCCCACCCCTCTGCTTCCCGGCCATGTGTGTGACCCCTTCCCTCCCCTCTCCAGCTCCCCGCCCATTGCACCGGGCGCGAGGGCTTCACACCGTCTTCACGTCGGCGACGCCAGCAGGTCAGTCAGTGCCAGTCGCCCCAGGGCAGGTGGTCGGGGGCTCTCTCTCTCCCAGCGTGGCCCCGGACCGGGGGGAGGGGGGTGGGGGGGATGGGAGTCAGCAGGCACGCCGGTTCTGCCACACCATGGGCCGCCGCCAACCAAGCCACCCGTCCACGTCCACACGCTCGGTAAAACAGGAGCTGAGACGGGGAACTGTACCGCCCTTGCCCCCTCCCTCTGCAACTGCAAACAACCCCACTCTCCTGCTCACCTAACCCGCCCATCCCTTCTCTCTGGGTATTGACGGCGCTTCTGGTCTGCAGTGTGTAATAGTCACCAAAATACACCGCATCTTTAGAAAGGAAAAATTCAAAACATGTCAATCCCACTGGATAGGCCTTAGTCATGGTGCTGTACAACACGGAAACAGGTCCTTCAGCCCAGCTTGGCCGTGCCGTCCAATTTGCTGTCTTGGGGTAGCCTGCATGTGGCCCATAGCCCTCTAAACCCTTCCAATCCATTTATCTGTCATTAATAACCTCAAGAAAATTCCTGCTTCAGTTTCCTGGGTCCAACTCAGAGCGAAGTCTCCCCCCTTTGCAGGGTTAATCGCTCCACTGTTTATAATGCTCTCTGCATTATGAAGTCCTCGACAGTGAACCCCATGGGCAATCACTACCAAAGTGTCTGCTCACACAGTCAGTACACTTGTCTCCCATACTAAGTCACCCCAACCCCCCCCTCCCCTCCCTCCTCCCCCCCCACCTTTCCCTCCCAACTCCAGTCCCGTCCCGACCCCCTGGGAAACTGAAGGGAGCGACAATCAACTGCCACGGATACAAATAATGTCATACACAAGAAAGGGCAGATGCTGGTTGACAAAAAGTGAGCACACGGTGCTGGATTACACAAAGACGCAGCAGAAATTTGGAAACGTCATCCCATCACCCATTCCTTCAATCCAGAGATGCTGCCTGCCCGTTGAGTTAAAGAGTGCCCACGGTAGACCCACGAGTCACTAAGGTGAACTCACGGGCCACTACATTCTTTTTTTTATTTTTTTTATTTTTATTTTTATTTGTTAGAAGTAAGTACAGAAGTCTGGTAATTAAGTACCTAATACATAATACATAAATACATATTTTCATTCTTGTACAACTTCATATTTTTGGTGCAATAATAAAAGAACAGTGAGAGAAAAGAGAAATAAAGAGTGTCGGAATAGATAGACAAGCAAGTAGAAACAGAAAGTAAAAAAAAAATAAAGGACAGAGGTGAGAAGTTAAAAGATTGAAAGAAAAGGAAAAAGTAATAAGAAATGAAAGATTAGGAGAGATCTACCTATCTCATATTTTTGCCCATTCGTCACCCAGTTCTGAACCATTTAATTTCTAAGGTTATGTTATGTTGCACCATATGCTTGTATAAAGTTGATAAACGGAGACCAAATCTTTAAGAATTGGTCTACTTTGCCTAGTAAGAGGAATCTCATTTCTTCAAGATGTAGCGTTTCAGACATATTTGAGATCCACATTTTGAATGTTGGCGTAGGTGCGTTTTTCCAAAATTTAAGTATAAGTTTTTTCGCTGTTATTAGACCATAATTAAGAAAGGCTTCTGGGATATAGTTAGTTTACTTCCCTCTTCCATTGATCCAAAGATAATCAATTCAGTATTGGGGTTCAATTTTGTGTTAAATAGTTTTGTAAAAATTCCAAAAAATTTCATTCCAAAATGTATACAGTTTTGTACAAGAGACAAAGGAATGTGCTATAGTGGCATTTTGAGTTAGACATTTGTCGCAGATGGGGGAAACATTTGAAAATATTTTATTCAGTCTTGTTTTCGAAATAATATAATCTATGTAAAATTTTAAATTGAATTAGGTTATGTCTTACATTCATTGAACATTTGTTTACATATAATAGATTTTTATCCCATCTATCGTTCGG
The DNA here is from genome assembly GCA_035221665.1 of Okamejei kenojei. Taxonomy (NCBI): domain Eukaryota; kingdom Metazoa; phylum Chordata; class Chondrichthyes; order Rajiformes; family Rajidae; genus Okamejei; species Okamejei kenojei. Next base: position 102,724,177 of record CM069136.1, on the reverse strand, counting down.
AATTTTATTATAATAACTCTTGTTCCCAGTCTCTTCTAATTGCTTCTGTCGTTGGTGTTTCTATATTTAGAATTATATTATATAAGTAAGATATTAAATTGCTTGATTCTGCCTTTCTATTCATTCCTTCCTCCAGTAGATCTGGGGTTAAAGTTTGATATCCTTGTATATACTTTTTCAAATAATCTTGAATTTGAAGGTATTTGAAATATTGATTACTTTTCAAATTATATTTTAGTTGTAATTGTTGGAATGATAAAAGTTTTCCCATTTCATACATATCTCCCATCATTTTAATTCCTATTCTTTCCCAATGGGTAAACGTTTTATCAATAATGGATGGTTTGAAATGAGGGATTATTAGCTATTGGAGAAAGAAGCGATAATTTTCTTAATTTTAAAGTTAATTTTATTTGTTTCCAAATTCGTATTATACTATGAATAATTGGATTCTTCTTGTATATTACATTGTTCAGTTTTATCGGGGAAAGAAGGATCGCTCCTATATTATAAGGGGAACAATCCTCTTTCTCCATTCTTATCCAATCTACCTGTTGGGCAGAAACTGTCCAACCAGTAGATTATATTTTTAATATTCACTGCCCAATAATAATACAATAAGTTAGGGAGTGTCAGTCCCCCTGATTCTTTAGATTTACACAAGTGTTTTTTTTTTATTCTGTGTGATTTATAATCCCATATAAAGTTTATAATATCAGAATCTAATTTTTTGAAGAATTTTTTAGGTATGTATATTGGTATTGATTGAAATAGGTACAATATTTGTGGTAAGAATATCATTTTTTATCGCGTTTATTCTGCCTATTAATGACATCGGCAGTGTCTTCCAAAATTTAATCAGCCCATTTAATTTAGTTAATAAAGGCATATAGTTTGCGTTGAGTAATGATTTATAGTTCCTAGTAATTTGGATGCCCAAATATTTAAATTTTTCTGTTGTAATTCTAAAAGGGAATTTCAACAGATGTGTCGACTCTTGAGGTTTTATCGTCATAATTTCGCTTTTGTTCCAATTTATTCTATATATCCTGAAAAAGAACCAAATTCCTCTATTAAATTTAGTATATTTGGTATGCTAATTTGCGAATTTGTAATATATAATAATATGTCATCTGCATATAATGAAATTTTATTATTTGAGTGTTTGGTAATATACCCATGAATGTTCGGATGGCTTCTTATACTTTCAGCTAAAGGCTCTATCACTAGTGCAAAAAGCAGGGGCGATAACGCGCACCCCTGCCTATTGCCCCTTGTTAAGTGGAATTTCAGGGATAATATATTATTAGTCAGTATTCTAGCCGTCGGCTTATCATATAATAGTTTTACCCATGAAATAAAATTATCTCCCATATTAAATTTTTCCAATACTTTGAATAAATATTGCCATTCTACTTGATCAAAAGCTTTTTCTGCATCCAATGAAAATAATTGCTAGTTCTTCTTCAGTATTATGTGAGTACATTATATTAGACAACCGTCTCAAATTGTTAAATGAGTATCTCTTTGGTATGAACCCTGTTTGGTCCGGATTTATTAGTTTACTAACATATTTACTCAATCTTCTCGCTAGGGTCTTCGTTAATATTTTTTGGTCTGTATTTAGGAGTGCAATAGCTCTATATGAGCCTGGGTCTTCTAGATCTTTATCCTTTTTTGGTATAAGTGTAATAGTTGATTCAGTTAGTGTTTTCTGGTAATTTATTTTCTTTAAAAATGTATATATATAAATCTTGCAACCGTGGAGAAATTATTTCGTAGAATCTTTTATAGAATTCATTACTGAAGCCATCTGGTCCTGGGGTTTTGCCGTTCTTCAACGAACTAATTGTTTCTTCTATTTCCTGTAGTGTAATCTGAGCTCTAATGCCTCTTGTTCCACCATATTTAATTTTGGAAGATTACAATTATCTAAGAAATTTGCAATTTGAGTATTATTTGCAGAGGTTTTCGATGTATATAAGTTTTGATAAAATTGAGCAAATCTTTTATTAATATCTTTAGGTAGTGTTAGTAATTCCCCTTTGTCTGATTTAATTTTAGTAATTGTATTTTCTGTGTCCCTTTTTTTCAGTTGGCGTGCTAGGAGTTTATGAGGTTTATCACCAAATTCAAAATTTTCTTGTTTTGTAATTTGAAAATAATCTCATTATTCTGGCCGATAAAATTTTATTTAGTTTATATTTTAGTATTTATTATCTTATTATGTTTATCTATAGTTGGTTCTTTGGCATTTTCTGAATCTAATTGTCTAATTTCTTGTTCTAACTGCAATTGTTCAGTATTATTCTTTTTATTTTGGAAAGCTTGATATGAGATTATAATTCCTCTAATAAATGCCTTAAAAGTTTCCCATAATAAAGAGGGTGAAATATCTGGTGTATCATTTGTCTCAAAGAAGAATTCTCATCTGCTCTTTTAAATATGTGCAACCTTGTGAGTTATTTAAATTTGGGGGGTTAAACCTCCAAAACGAATTTTTATCGGGCATTTCCTTCTAATTTTAAAGAAAAAGTTAACGGGGAATGATCAGAAATGATACTATTATGATATTTAGAATTTATATGTATATGGAATTAGTTTTGTGTCCACTAAGAAATAATCAATACGTGAATATGTTTTATGTACTGTTGAATAAAATGAATATTCCCTACTTACTGGGTTAGCGATCCTCCATACATCTGTTATATTAGAATTTTTCATGTATGTATTTAGGAGTTCACTCGTTTTAGATTTTATGTTAGTCCTTTTTTGTTTTGCTGATTTATCCAAATATGGATCTAAAACACAATTCAAATCTCCCCCTATTATCACATTTTGATGATTAAGTTCTGAAATTATATCCAAAATTTTACTAAAAAAATTGGGGGTTGTCAAAATTAGGAGCATAAATATTTATCAAAGTAAGTGGAGTAGAATAAATTTCTCCCGTAACTATGACGTACCTCCCCTCTTTATCTGCTATAGTATTCTTTAATTTAAATGGTATACCTTTACGAATGATAATAGCCGTGCCTCTAGATTTAGAAGTAAATGAAGAGTAGTATGTTTGCCCAATCCAATTTGCCTTCAATCTTATCTGTGTTTGATATTTCAGATGCGTCTCTTGTAAGAAAATAATGTCACTTTTTAAGGCTTTTAATTGGGCAAAAATCTTACCCCTTTTAATTGGTTCATTAGCGCCCCTTATATTCCAACTACAAAACGTGATTCCTCCAGTTTTATTTTGTTTTATCGTCTTGCATTATGGATCATGTTAATACCTTTACTTCATATGGTGCAACCAAGAACCTTATAACTCCAGATGAAGGATGATCATCCCCAGCTGTTAAGTTTTGTTGGCATCTCTCCTTCAGAATAAACCTTGAAAAAGACCAGAAAGTGTTAGAGTCGTGAAAAGATAATTAACAAACAAAAAGTGATATTATAATATCCAAAAATAAAGATATTATAATTAAAAAACAAGCCACCAACAGGTGGTAGAAAAAAATTTGTTATTGACTTCCGTAGATGTTTTTATATGTTTCGCTCTGCCCCTTGACCAATTATTTATTAATTGGAAGAGAGAGCGATACAAAGTTCAAAATTATATATATATATATAATAAAACATACTCCAATAGCTAGATTAGAAATTTATCTTCCAGGAGGAAAAACAAAATAAAAAAGTAGTTTCCAAATTAATTATATATTTAAATATAACAGTAATTATGTTAATTATGTATCCATATCTATCAATATGCCTAGATTTATTACAATTAAGTCTCAAACTTTTGTATCAGACAACAGCAGGTCCCAAGGGGTTAACCAAATTCAGACCCTTGGATAATTTCCAAGTATCTGAATCTCCTCCCCCCTTTACGCACGATCTAGATTAAGTCTACTGTATCCATAAAATGTGTTAGTATGTTATTAATACTACCCAATTTTATTAATTATATTTTATGTTAGTATGTAATTATATGTTTCTTAAAATCGTTATTCTATATTACACTATATTCTCAATTTATTTTCCCCGCCACAGTTTCTCTTCTTTGTCAGTCCTTTGTTGAAATGAAAACTTAAAATCCGACCTTGAATTAACATTCCACAGATAAAGTCTAGACAGTGCCTCGAGGAAGATTCGCCATTTTTAACAAGAGCAGTCTTTTTTGTATGTTAAAAAAAAAGAGACACAGTCCTTTCTTTGTCGCTTCTCCTCGATGTTATTGTAGGAGACCAACTCCTAACGATCAGTAGGCCTCCTTTGTGATACTTTGTGCATATTTAAATGCCTCTTCTGGATCCGTGAATGCACGTTCAACATGGTTATAAGAAATTCTCAATTTAGCGGGATATACTATCCCATATCTTACTCCCGAGACCTCTTTCAGTAGGTCTTCTCGTGTTTGTAAACTTATTCCTCTTTTCCATGACTTCAGCTGGAAAATCACGGAAGAATCTTAGTTTGTCTTCTCCAAACATCAAATTCCCTCCATATGGAATCTTTTTCATAATTCCTTCCAAGGTTGAAATGTCATAGAATTTCAGAATAATCTGTCTTGGGGGGGCAGTTAAGCTTGCTTGAGCCTTACGTCGGACTCGGTGAGCCATATCTATTCTCGGGGCTTCAGGCAGCTTAAGTACTTGTTTGAGTAAATTGGCAGCAAAACTCCTGAAAGTTTTGTCCAATCTCCTTTCCTTCTTTTAATCCAATTATCCTCAAATTTTGTCTCCTTGATCTTGCCACTACATTCTTACAACGAGTTTAAATGTTTCAATTTTTAACTTCAACAGTAAATTTGACTCGTGGAAAACTTTAAACACGTTTGAATTCTTTCAAGAGTTAACAAGTTTCACGGGCACCTGCCGTTAGTGCCACAAGTCGCTAAGTTGCGTCCGCGAGTTCCGACGTTCCCGCTACGTTGATTTTACGTGATTACCACGAGTAAAAACTCGGGGTCACTCGTGGGTGAACTCGCACCGTGAGACATGGGTTTATCTTTGCTCCCACATCCGACCTATCTGAATGCAGAGGGTTGGGGAGAAAATTAACACAGTTTACAAGTCCCCAAAAATATTGTGAGATTGTTGAACTCCAGTCATAGTCAGAGGAAGGTGCAACATCAGCAATTTACACTCATCCTGCATCCCTCAGCAATCCGATTTTGTGATCTCATCAACCAGTTATTACTCACCTGCCCAGTCGGGAAATTTATAATGGCCAGTTGACCTATCAACCCAAAGGTTTTAGGCATGGCAAAGGAAACCAGAGCACCTGGAGGAAAGCCATATGTTCACGAGTAGAATGTGCAAACTCTATACAGGGATTGAACTCAGGTCTCTGGCTTTTACAAGGAAGCAGTTGTACTAGTGGCAAGTAGTGCGAGGTGATATTTTTTAAGAGAGGGATAAGACCTTGATGATAGTAAAGAAAAAGATGATGTAATCAAGCATTTGATAATGTCATAGTCATATAGTGTGGGAACAAGCCCATTGGGCCAACTTGCCCACACTGACAAACATGTCCCATCTACACTAGTCCCACCTGCTTGTATTTGGCCCATATTCCTCTAAACCTATCTTATCGATGTACCTGTCTAAATGCTTCGTAATCATTGCAAAAGTATCTGCCTCTGCTACCTCCTGCAGCAGTTTGTTCCATACACCCACCGCCCTTTGTATAAAAACGTTACCTCTCAGGTTCTTATTGAATCAGTCCCCCCTCACCTTAAACCTATGTCCTCTGGTTTTTGATTTCCCTACTCTGGCCAAAAGGCTCTGAGCGTATTCCTCTCCTGATTTTGTACACCTCCATAAGATCACCCCCTCATCCTCCTGCGCTCCACGGAATAGAGTCCTAGCGAGCTCAACCTCTCCCTATAGCTCAGGCCTTCGAGCCCTGGCAACGTCGTCGTCAATCTTCTCGGCGCCCTTTCCAGCTTGACAGCATTTTGCCAATAACATGGCGATAGTAATAATCTTATAAATGCACAGTATTTTGATATGTGTTTTTATAAGATCATTACAAGGATAAAGCAAAGACATTGACTTTTCAGATAGTCCCCCACCATCAGCATCTTGGGCAACGTTGGTGGAGACTTGTGTTCACTCCTGACCAGAAAACTGATAGGTGCTTTGGTATCCTGTAGCATATGATTGTGCATGGAGTAGACAGTCATTTAATGTGAAGCAGGATCTTTATTAATTACCAGCAGGATAGGCGAGAATTGGATTTGCGTAGGCATGGGTTGGTAGATGACCAGCTGGAAAGCTTCTTTTAATCTAGCAGCACCCATGTTTTATCATCCATTGACAGATGACCGTTCTCTAAGCTATTGTCAAATAATTTCAGAATTATATTATTTTTTTCTACTGCATAGGTAATACAGAATTGCCCGAACTACCTCCTCTGACAGCTTATTCCATATACCAACCACCTTCTGAGTGAAAAAGTCCCCCCCCCCCCGGCACAGTGGCACAATGGTAGATTCACTGACTGACAGCACCAGGGATCAATCCTGGCTGCGGGTGATGTCTGTATGGCATTTGTACCTTCTCCTTGTGACCGCGTGGGTTTTCTCCAGGTGCCCCGGGTTCCTCCCACTCTCCAAAGACATGCAGGTTTGTGGGTTAATTGGATTCTGTAAAATTGTGAATTGTTCCTAGAGTGTAGGATAGCGCTCGAGTATGTGGTAATTGCTGGTTAGCGCAGACTCGGTTGGCCGAAGGACCTATTGCCACACTATATCTCTAAAATCTAAAGTCTAAAGTCTTAGATTTTTATTAAATCTTTCCCCTCTCGCTTTAAGCCCATGTCCACTGGTTCTTGATTCTTGATTCCCCCAATCTGGGTAAAAGACCGTGCATTTACCCTATCTTTCCCCCTCATAATTTTACACATCTCTAGAAGATTACCCCTCAGCCTCCTGTGCTCCGAGGTAAAAAGGTTGCTGGCCTGCCCAACCTCTCCCTATAAGTCAGGCCAACAATTTAGTTTTATATTTAGTTTATTATTTAGATTAAACATGCAAATTCTATAAAACCAACAGAATAGAACCTTCAATGTTTTTTTTAAAGTTCCGGTAAGTAGAAGATTAGGATGAATAAAAATTGGGTGATAAACAAAGAAAGTTCACATGAAATGTTAAACTATTATTAAATTCCACATCCAACATGTGAGCACCTTGGCAAGCCTGCAAAGTTCACAAATGTTGCATACCAGCTTGCATTTTCCACATTACACAAGTGGCAGATTTGAATATAGGAGCACATGCCTGCCGTATTATTTATGTTCCCGAATTGAAGGGATAATTCTGTCCTCATTTTATTGGTACACTAGATAAAGTGGGACCTGTTTAGTTCCAGTACACGGGAGCCCTGGTTCCCCAATGCAACCCTTTCCCCAACACAATGTTCCGCCACTCACCCATTCCCCCAGCGGAACACGTTCCCCCAACGCAATATTCCACCAGTCACCCATAGCCCCTAACTGCGCAGGTGTGGCTCATTTACCCTCATCCCCGAGCATTCCCTCCCCCTCCTCTTCATGTGTGGGTGGGGAGGGTTGGAGGGGGGAGGGGAGGAAGGGGGGGAGGGAGGGGGAGTGGGGTGTGTGGCAGGGGGTGTGGGGAGGGAGGGGAGGAGGGATGTGTGTGGACGGGAGGTGTGTGGGGGGAGAGAGGGTGGTGTGGGGGGGGGAGGGTGTGGGGAAGGGGGATGTGTGGCGGGCGGCTGTGGGATGGGGGGAGCTGTGTATGTGGGCGGGAGGGGTGGGTGGGGGAGGAGTATGCGGGTGAGAGGTTGTGGGAAGAGAGGGGTGTGTGAGCGGGGAGAGGGGTGTGTGGGGGGGCGGAGGGTGGAGACAGGGTTGTGGGGGCGGAGGGGTTGTGGGGAGGGGGGTTTGTGGGGGGAGGGCAGAGTTGAGGGGGAAGGGGGTTTGGGGGGTGGGGGGTATGAGGGGGCGGGGGAGATTGTGGGGTGGGGGTGTGTGGGCAGGGGGGATGTGGGTGGTGGGGTGTGTGTGTGGGGGGTGTGTGGGGGGATGTGGGCGGTGGGGTGTGTGTGTGGGGGGGAGTGTGGGGGGATGTGGGCAGGAGTGTGTGTGTGGGGGGTATGTGTGTGGGGGGTGTGAGCTCCGAGAAAAGATGGGGAAAGAGCCATGGGGGAGAGGGGCGCATCACGGGGGAGGGGGCGAGGAGTCAGAGAGGAGGAGCACAGGTGTCGTGGCTGGAATTGGCTGTGTGATGGGGACTCACAGCGGGCGCTGGTCAACTGGTCATTCTCCTCCGCCAGGATCAGAGGCTCCGCTTTCCATTTGGCAATTCCGGGCTGGGCTGGGTCTGCGACTCTGGGCTGGGTCTCCCATGCTGGGCTGGGCTGGACTGGGTAGGGTCTCCGACGCTGGGCTGCTGCTTGGGGCGGGGATGCTGCTTGGGGTGGGGCTGGGCTGGGCTGCTTCCGGTCCCTCCGAACGTCCGGTTGGAAACCTTTGCCGAGCCATCCTCAGCACCAGTAAAGACGCAATGGCGCAGGAAGGGGCGGACCGTCCCGGGGAGTGACAGGGGAAGGGACTAATCCGCACGCCGCTGACTGGCAGGCTAAGAGATCGATCTGCGCACGTGCGGTTTTTAAGATTTTTAAACCTTCCTAACTTTAACGACATCCAACCGATCGGAACGAGACTTGGTGGACTCGCAGCACAGGTGAGTGAACTGGCGAAAAATCGTAGCGCTATCGGGAACCGTTTGAGCGCAAATAGAAAGACCACCAAACCGGAGGATAACAAGATCAGCATTTTAGATATGTATAGAAGATAGATGCAGCAGTCAAAGGAATCAAATTTTGGAAATTAATTCATACCCCTTTGAATGTTATGATTTAGTTAGGTATAGCTCTTAGGGCAAAAGGAATCAGGGGATAAGGGTAAAAAGCAGGAGCAGGGTACTGATTTTGGATGATCAGCCATGATCACATTGAATGGCTGTGCTGGATCGAAGGGCCACATTGCCTACTCCTGCACCTTTTTTCTATGTTTCTTTGCTTCTGTGAAGGAGGATACAGATCTGAGGTGTAATTGAAGAAAGACTGAGATAGTCACTGAGATGATGGAAGCTTAAACTTGTGACTTCAAAAATGCCAAAGCACTCATAAATCACATTTATAAGAATCTTTGGTGCACACCGTAAGGATAAAAATGAGGTGAAGAAGGCTAAAGATTCTTTAATGGAATAATGGAGTTACACAGCGCAGAAACATGCCCTTTGGTCCAACTTGTCCATGCCGATCAAGGTGCCCAATCCAAGCTGGGTCTGTTTAGCCACATTTGCTCTACCTTTTGTGGAACACTAAATCACAAGAGAGCAAACCTATCAGGATGCATCACATATTGGTTTGGTAAATGCTCCATGCAAGACTGCAAGAAACAAAGATTTGAAAGCAGTTTTCCCACTGTTGTCAGGTTCTTGAATAAACCTCATATTCTATGCAGGAATGTTACAAAATTTTGAGATTAAAAAAGACAAGCCTGTAATATATCCCATCAGATAAAGCATAAAAAACACTTTAATATTTTACCTAATTCACTTTCATATCTCGAGTATTAAAAAAAGTTATGGTCATTTTCATACTAGAAATCTTGTTCCCCATTGTTTTGTATTGACTGAAATCAAAAGCTGTGATTGAGGACAAGCCTTGTCACAAGGGCCGTTTTTTACAGACACGCATACAGATTGGTCATGGCTGCCGTCATCTTCAACATGGGGGCAGCCATGTTTAAGCATGGCGGCAGCCACAATCCGATCTGTATGTGCTGTGGATGCTTTTAGTCAGATAATTAGCATGAAAATAGTGATCACGGACAGACAATTACACAATATGGACAATGATCATGTTGCCGATATCGGGGTCTAATTAACTTATTTCGCATCATCAGATTACAATTAAATCACATCAAACACTATATAAGATGTTAAGTAAATGTCCTACATACATTTTGTTTTAGTGTGAACTTGTGATCCGTGATTTTGAAGGCCTTGAATTTGAGCCCCGACTTTCAAATCCAGTGATTCAGTAGACCAGCAACGTGTTGAAAACAAAAGTGAACGGTTGACATAACGGGATTTCCTCTACATCATAAGCTTGTTGTAAGAGGAAATCCCTCCCTGGCAACAATGAAAAACCTGCAGTTTACTCACCCCCTCCCCCCTTACAGCCTCTCTAGTCCCACGCACAACAGTCGGCAGATCTGGAGCGCCACTGGTGGCAGGGATTGTAACAACGCTATTCGATGGATGTATTCCTGATTGCCTAATCCACTTCATTGCGACTTTGCAGTTTTTTAATCCGCACTATCTCTGTAGCTGTAACACTATCTTCTGCAATTCCCTTCTCATTTTGCACTACTTGGGGCAATCATGTATGGTTTGATTGTACTTGCGTTTGCTTTGATTGGCGTCTTGCATGGTAGGATCTGCCTGGATAGCACGCAAAGCAAAGTTTTTTTATTTATTTTGATACACATGACAATAATAGACCAATATCAGACTGACATTCATGTCTGTTTTGCCTAGAATGAATATGATAGATTTGGATCTGTACCCTCTGCCAGAAAGAGAGAACAAAAACAAAATTAGGTTAAATCTTCCATGAAATTACTACTGAAATAGAGAACAAGGACAAAGTCCCTCTCTTCAAAAATACTGCTAACAATCAAAGAAGTTCATAAAAACACTGTCCTGTCGTTAAATCTGCAGCGCTAACACATTCCACTAAAAACTGATCAACGTTAAAGAGATCAGATGTATGTGACTCTCAGTCTGAAGAAGGGTCTCGACCTGAAATGTCATTCATTCCTTCTCTCCAGACATACTGGCTGTCCCACTGAGTTACTCCACCAATATGTGTCACTCTTCGGTGTAAACCAGCATCTGCAGTTCCTTCCTACGTATTGGTTCCACCGGTTGGATTCACCTCCAAAGCCTTCAGATAAGTTAATACTCAAATTGTTGTTGGAGTGAAACCTGTTAAAAATCCTTTAAAAATGATGAAAATCTCAGACTTTTCCCATCACAATGTTTGTGAGTGTGAGACTCATCAACGTCAAAAACAATGGCCTACACTTGCAAAGACAAAAGGTTTATTCATTGACATGGGAATGAGGAAGGACAATTTTCATAGATTTATAGCAAGCAGATAAGATCAAGGATCAGTCACTGAAAGTAGGCATGCAGGTGCAGCAGGCTGTGAAGAAAGCAAATTGTATGTTGGCATTCATAGCAAAAGGATTTGAGTACAAGAGCAGGGAGGATCTACTGCAGTTGTACAGGGTCTTGGTGAGGCCACACCTGAAATATTGCGTACAGGTTTGGTCTCCTAATCTGAGGAAAGACATTCTTGCCATAGAGGGAGTACAGAGGTTCACTAGACTGATTCCTGGGATGGCAGGACTTCCATATGAAGAAAGACTGGATAGACTCGGCTTGTACTCGCTGGAATTTAGGAGATTGAAGGGGGATCTAATAGAGGCTTACAAAATTCTTAAGGGGTTGGTCAGGCTAGATGCAGGAAGATTGTTCCCGTTGTTGGGGAACTCCAGAACAAGGGGTCACAGTTAAAGGATAAGGGGGAAGTCTTTTAGGACTGAGATGAGAAGATCTTTTTTCACACAGAGAGTGGTGAGTCTGTGGAATTCTCTGCCACAGAAGGTAGTTGAGGCCAGTTCATTGGCTATATTTAAGAGGGAGTTAGATGTGGCCCTTGTGGCTAAAGGGATCAGGGGGTATGGAGAGAAGGCAGGTACAGGATACTGAGTTGGATGATCAGCCATGATCATATTGAATGGCGGTGCAGGCTCGAAGGGCCGAATGGCCTACTCCTGCACCTATTTTCTATGATTCTATGATTCTATAAGGATAGTTCAATCAAAGGGGGAACTTGCATCGTTCAAATCATCTCAGTTGTAAATATTTTCCTATAAAATAAGGAGGGCTTAGGGCAAAACATTAACAACTTACTAAAGGAGTTGCAATCATGATTGATTTCCTATACTTGCACAAATAGATCCCTCCAAGTATTTGCTTAGGTGCATTGTTCAAAATGTGGAAGGGGAAAGAGAACTGTAAATGTAGGTAATGTACAAGGAATCTGTGGACAGGTGTGGTTGTCCGTGTGGATAAGAAGGACCTCCTTCAAGTGATCAACTGGAGTTAGAAATGTGAAGACTTAGAGAGGGACTTGACAAGTGACTTGAAGACAAGTGACTTAAAGTTACAGTTAAGCATTAAAGCTGTACTAGATTGTTAGATTACAAAGGTCTTATAAGTGCACAGTATTTTGTAGTACATCACATAACATAGAAACATAGAAACATAGAAATTAGGTGCAGGAGCAGGCACCATCAATCATCAGGCACCATCAGAGGGAAACCTAGAAACATAGAAACATAGAAATTAGGTGCAGGAGCAGGCCATTCGGCCCTTCGAGCCTGCACCGCCATTCAATATGATCATGGCTGATCATCCAACTCAGTATCCTGTACCTGCCTTCTCTCCATACCCCCTGATCCCTTCAGCCACAAGGGCCACATCCAACTCCCTCTTAAATATGGCCAACGAACTGGCCTCAACTACCTTCTGTGCAGAGAATTCCACAGATTCACCACTCTCTGTGTGAAAAACGATTTTCTCATCTCGGTCCTAAAAGACTTCCCCCTTATCCTTAAACTGTGACCCCTTGTCCTGGACTTCCCCAACATCGGGAACAATCTTCCTGCATCTAACCTGTCCAACCCCTTAAGAATTTTGTAAGTCTCTATGAGATCACCCCTCAATCTTCTAAATTTCAGCGAGTACAAGCCAACATAACACTCGGGAGTTACTTTTTAAGAAAGTTCTGAGCTGTTCTCTGGTTTTACTTCACCTAGACAGGTTCAGGCCAAACTCAGTGGATGAGTATAAGAAAGGAATAGTGAATATTAACTAATGCTCATTCTCACACTGATCTGGTGTGTGTGAAAATTAAACAGTACACATTCTCACTGTAATTCCATGTCAAAACATGGAGAGATGCAGTGTTCAGGATATGTAAAATTAATAGTGCCAACTTGATGATTACTTCTTAGAGCGTTCACAAATTCTGAATTTGTTTGCTGAGTTTTCTCCTTCCTCTTCTGAACAAAGTTATTTTGCCTATCGAATCTATGCTGAGAAATCCCATCAAATTCCATTCCCCCGTTTAGTTCCTTGTTACCTGTTCTCTCTCACATGCTCATCAACTACCCTTTGATTATTTCTGTCTCTTACCTGTACTAAGGGGTAATTTGCAATAGTCAATTAATTTACAACCAGTACACCTTTGGAATGTTGGAAAACAAACGGGAAACCAACGGTGAGGATCAAACATCACTGGGTCACACTGGAGCTGTAGGAGAGCTGCACTATGTACAGCACCAACATGCACCCTTCTTCATCCTCTCCCCCTCTCTGTCCCTGTCCCGCTCCCTCTCCCTCTGACATAGGATGAAAGAATAGGTCAACTGGGCGTATGCACTAAAATTTAGAAGGATGAGAGGGGATCTTATAGAAACATATAAAATTCTTAGAGGATTGAACAGGGCATAGGCAGTAAAAATGTTCCCGATGTTGGGGGAGTCCAGAACCAGGGGGTCACAGTTTAAGAATAAGGGTTAGGCCATTTGGAACTGAGATGAGGAAACACTTTTTCACCCAGAGAGGTGTGAATCTGTGGAATTCTCTGCCACAGAAGGCAGTGGATGCCAATTTACTAGATGTTTTCAAGAGAGAGTTAGATTTAGCTCTAAGGGCTAGGGGAATCAAGGGATATGGGGAAAATGCCAGAACGAGGTACTGATTGTGGATGATCAGCCATGATCATATTGCATGTCGGTGCTGGCTCAAAGGGCCAAATGGTCTACTCCTGCACCTTATTTGTTTTTCTATGTTTCTCTCCCTCTCCCTTTCCCAGTCCCTCCACCTCTCCCTCTCCCATACCATCTCCCTCTCCCTCGATATTGGTGGTTCAGTATTGATGTGGATAGAGAACTGGCTGGAAGCAAAGAGTAGGAGTGAACGGGTCCTTTTCAGGATGGCAGACAGTGACTAGTGGGGTGCCGCAAGGCTCAGTCCTGGGACCCCAGCTTTTTACAATATACATTAATGATTTGGACGAGGGAATTAAATGCAACATCTCGAAGTTTGCAGATGACACGAAGCTGGGGGGCAGTGTTAGCTGTGAGGAGGATCCTAGGAGGCTGCAGGATGACTTGGATAGACTGGGTGAGTGGGCAAATGCATGGCAGATGCAGTATAATGTGGATAAATGTGAGGTTATCCACTTTGGTGGCAAAAACAGTTTTGCATACAGTTGCATACAGTTTTGGTCTGCTAATCTGAGGAAAGACATTCTTGCCATAGAGGGAGTACAGAGAAGGTTCACCAGACTGATTCCTGGGATGGCACGACTTCCATATGACGAAAGACTGGATAGACTTGGCTTGTACTCGCTGGAATTTAGAAGATTGAGGGGTGATCTCATGGCTGAAGGGATCAGGGGGTATGGAGAGAAGGCAGGTACAGGATACTGAGTTGGATGATCAGCCATGATCATATTGAATGGCGGTGCAGGCTCGAAGGGCCGAATGGCCTGCTCCTGCACCTAATTTCTATGTTTCTATGTTTCTAGGTTTCCCTCTGATGGTGCCTGATGATTGATGGTGCCTGACCTGATTGAGCACATCCAACATTTTGATATTTATTAGACAGATATTCATTCCATTCACAAGAATAACAATTTTTGTTTTCTGGAGGCATGTTAGTTTGTTGTATTGTAGTGGAAGTTTTCAAAACCATTGATGCTGATTGCCTAGGGAAGTTTCTGCAGGTTCATAACTATGTGTACATTATTTTATCTTTGTGCTGGAAGGTGCAAAACAAGGACAGCCTTTTCTCATTATATTTTTACTAATTTGAAATGTGGATCTTAAAGTTAAAGAAGCAATCTGGTTTTCATTGTTCTTTGTAATTAGAATGTTCATCCTGTTAAAATAAATGTAATTCTGCCAATTCACAACAACTAGCTCCTTGTTGATTATTAATTGTCAGTGGCTGCAGGTTGTTGAGGTTTTAAAACTTTATATTATTAATGAATATTTAATTCATCGGAATCTTGTCCCGCTAATGATGAAAGGGTTACAATGATGGTGCTTTTATTGTGGTGCTTCACTTAATTGAGTGTATTTATCTGCTACTTGGACAGTGAAAGACCAGTAGAACACATATTCCCAAATCTGAATCTGAAGGGTGTGAA
The DNA here is from genome assembly GCA_035221665.1 of Okamejei kenojei. Taxonomy (NCBI): domain Eukaryota; kingdom Metazoa; phylum Chordata; class Chondrichthyes; order Rajiformes; family Rajidae; genus Okamejei; species Okamejei kenojei. The sequence continues at coordinate 102,708,854 of CM069136.1, read as the reverse complement.
GGAGGGTCTCGACCCGAAACGTCACCCATTCCTTCTCTCCAGAGGTGCTGCCTGTCCCGATGAGTTACTCCAGCATTTTGTGTCCATCTTCGGTTTAAGCCAGCATCTGCAGTTCCTTCCTACACAGTAGTACACATATGTCCAAAGAAAAAGTCAAATTTGCTTTCTAAAGTGAGTGTTGTTTATCGGCTACATTAAATCTTTGTGGAACAAGATAAAATATTTATTACTTTCCCATTAATTGCTGACATGGCCCTGTGTTGTGAGTAACCACAAATATAAGCACTATGTCATAAAGCATAGATCAGAGAACAGTACAGTACAGGAACAGGCCTTTCCGTGCACATTGCCTCTGCTGAACATGATGCCAAGTTAAACTAACCTGCCTGCCAATCTCTTCCTTGCATTCGCTGCATATTCATGTATCTATCTAGAAGCCTGTTAAATGCCACTATCATATCTGCCTTCACCACCACACCCTGCAGTGTATTCCAGGCACCCTCTACTCTCTGTGTAAAAAAACTTGCCTCGCATTTCTCTTTTAAACGGTCTCCTCTGACCTGAAAGCTGCGCAAAGTAGTATTTGATATTTAGATTTCAGACTTTAGAGATACAATGTGGAAACAGGCCCTTCGACCCACTGGGTCCACGCCGACCAGGGAACACCCCATTCACTAGCACTATCCGACACACCAGAGAAAATTTACAAATTTTACCAAAGCCAATTAAACTACAAATTTGTGCGTCTTTGGAGTGTGGGAGTAAACCAGAGAAAATCCACACGATCACAGGGACACCATGCAAATTCCATACAGGCAGCACCCATAGCCAGGTTTGAACTCGAGTCCCTGAAATTGTAAGGCAGCAGTTCTGCCACTGTGCCACTGATACTTCTCCATCTGGGGACATTTTTCTGATTGTCTATTCTATCTATGCATCTTATCATTTTCTAAACTTCTATCAGGTTTACCCTGCAGCCTTTGACAATCCAGAGAAAACAATACAAACTGGTCCAAATTGCCCATTTAGCTTCTAATTCTTCCAACTACTAATCCAGACAGCATCCTGGTAAACTTCATCTGCAGTCTCTCCAAAGCCTCCAGATCCTTCCTGTAATGGGGTGACCTGAACTGCAAATATTTTTTATGATTATACTTTTATTTATTTTAATTTGTATGATTATAAAGTCATCATAGGAATATACACCAGAGAAATGTGCTCTTTTGACCCACCTCATCCCTGCTCACCAAAGTGCTCGTTGCATCTTCAGGTTGTACAATTGCATTTGCTGCTTGGTATGAAGTTCTAGAAAAAAGGAGTAAAGAATACAAACTGATTTACTGACTTTTCAAAATTCAGGTAACCAGCACTTGCTATGCTCCTTTCTCCTCCATTTCCTCTCCCTTACCGGGTGTCATATGCCCATCATTATTTCCTTATCTCGTTTCACCTATTTAGCAGATACCAGAATTTGCAACACTGATTACCTGTCAGTCCCTATCTCACCACTCCCTCTCTCATTTACACGCTAGTTATCTTCTCAGGAGCCACGCTGATTCAGGATCTTGACCCAACACATTAACAATGCTTTAATAAATGCTGTTTGACCTGTTGAATTCCTTAATCAGTTTGCTCTTTGCTCTGGATTTGTTGTATCTGCAATCTCTTGAGTCTCAAAACACATCCATCACTTTGCACCCACGTTCAGAAATCACCCTATTCTAGTAGATACATAAATTTATATATGGAAAGAAGGGTGGCATGGTGGTGCAGCGGTAGAGTTACTGCCTTACAGCGCTAGAGATCCGAGTTCGATTCTGACTGTCTATATTGAGTTTGTACGTGCTCTCCGTGACCTGCGTGGGTTTTCTCATGGATCTCCGGACTCCTCCCACATTCCAAAGACATACACGTTTGTAGGTTACTTGGCTTAGTATAATTGTAAATTGTCCCAAGTGTGCGTAGGATATTGTCAGTGTGCGGGGATCGCTGGTCGGCGCGGACTCGGTGGGCCGAAGGGCCTGTTTCCGCACTGTGTCTCGAAACTAAATTAAACTAAACCTCACAGATAGGACAATGAGGAAGGCTTTTGGTACATTGGTCTTCATCAGTTAGGGTATTGACTACAGAAGTAACATTTGTACTAAACATTGATGAGGGCGTTTTTGGAGTATTGTGTTCAGTTTTTGTTTTGGTTTCAGTTTATTATTGTCATGTGTACTGAGGTACAGTAAAACAGCGTTGTTTTGCATGCTATACAATCAAATCTGATAATACTATACATAAATACAATCAAATTAAACTTAAGTACAAAATGTAGAGCAAATGGGAAGATACAGAGTGCAGAATATAGGTTTAGGTTTATTATTGCCACATGTACTGAGGTATAATAAAAGCATTGTTTTGCATGCTATCCAATCAAATCAGATAATAAAATGCGTGAAAATAATCAAGTCAAATTCTAATACAATAGGTAGAACAAATGGGAAGATACAGAGTGGAGAATATAGTTCTCAACATTGTAGCACTGTAGTGAGAATATTATTAGAGCAACTAGAAATGTTCTGCTATAGGAAGGATTTCCAGAGAAGATTTACAAGGATGTTGCCCGAACTCAACAACCTGCAGGGAAAGTTTGGACAGGTTAGAGCTTTATTCCTTGGAGCACAAGAGGCTGATGGGTGACCTTATAGTGTTGAATCAAATCACAAGGGGAATAAATAGGGTGAATGTACAAAGACTTTTATCTAAGTTAGGGAAATCAAGAACCGGAAGTCATAGGGTTAAGGTGAGGATCACCTTTTTAACCTGAGGATCACCTTTTTCACTCTGAGGGTCGTGAGTATGTGAAATATACTGTTGGAGGAGGTAGTTGAGACAAGTACTATAATAGCATTTAATAGACACTTGGAGAGGAACAGTATATGTATAGGAAATGTTTAGAAGGATATGGGCCATATGCAGATAAGCGGAACTAGCTTAAATGGGGCATCTTGGTCAGCAGGGGCCGGTTGGGTTGAAGGGCCTGTCTCCAATGCTACAATGAGCTATGGCTACGATTTGGAAGGATTTAACTATTCTCTTCACTCTTCCCTTCTTAATATTTCAATTAAGTTGAATATATCAACTATGTCACCAGGATGCAATTTTCAGTAAATTATCCAAGTAAAACATTCTTCTTGCGTAACAAGAGATGTTTCTTCATGGCGAAGGTTCAAGTTATTGAGCTAGTCAAACAAACTAAAATCAGATAATGCTGGAAATTCTCCGCATGTCAGGCATCATTTGCAGAAAGAGACATGGTTAATGTTTCAGTTCCAGAACCCTTTATCAGAACTGTGAAAGGGAGAAAAGAAGCAGGAGGTGGAAGATGATGGATGGACCAGAGGGAATTCCCCCGATAGGCGGTAATAATGGACCAGTTCGGCCCCTTCATGTGACTTTTTGCTAATCCGACAGGATGGACAAAGCAACAAAGGACACAATGGGAAGAAAAAAAGGGGGGGGGGGTGGAAGGATGGCATGTTAAAAATGGCCTGCCCTGATATACACAGAAAGAAAAATTAAAATCTAGCATAAGAGAATTTGGATTTAAATTCTGCAGTTACATTTAAACCTAATCCTCTTCCAGGCATCCATGTAATGCAGATATTATTAATAAACCTTCCTGATTTCTGTAAACTTTAGTGATGATCAATTATATCTCTACCGCTGCTGTAACACTGTATTCTGCACTCTTTTTATTTTAGTTTTTGCACGGATGTATTCCTGTATGGTATGGTTTACTTGGATCTCAGTGCACGTGACAGTAATAAACCAATACCAATGCCAATATTAATATGAATGACAGCTAACAATGGTGCATGTTTAAACCTGTGAATGTTGAAGAGGAAGTAAGATTCTTTACGAGTAGAATCATAAAAGTTAAGTCTGGAAATAAATACATGGAAGGAATATTAAATGTAAAAATACAAGTGTAATATTATTCAGTTTAAAGATTTAGATACGGTCAGTCACATTTGTAGGAGTAAAGTTATTATATACTAAAATACGGTGGCGCAGTGGTGGAGTTGCTGCCGGATACCTGGGTTCGATCTTGACTGCGGGTGATAGTCTGTATGGAGTTTGTACATTCTCCCTGTGACCTATGTGGGTTTTCTCCGGGATCTCCAATTTCCTTCCACAATCCAAGGACATACATGTTTGTAGGCTAATTGGCTTGGTATAATTGTAAATTGGCTTTGTGTGTATAGAATAGCGTTAGTGTGCGGGGATTGCTGGTCGGTGCGGACTCGGTGGGCCGAAGGGCCTGTTTCCACACTGTATCTCAAAACTAAACTAAATTATGCAAAATTCCACTGGTGACTATAGGAATCTACGGTGACTCCCCAAACTACCTGCCCCAGGAGTGTTTTGTGTTAGCACTTGTCCAGCAGCTTGAGATCCCTAACCACCACTGTTTTGATCGGCAGGAACTGTGTGTATATCTGGAAAATGCCAATGGCTCTGGTCCAAGATCCAATAAATCAGTCAAAGCTTTGAAGTGTACGCTCTCAGTCTCTTGACAAACCGTTCCCCACCCATCTGTATGCCATGTGGCTTTGCCATTGCAGAGCTTTGATCCAGTTAGATCTGGATTGTATGTAATATAATAAATTTTCCAGTAAATTAAAAAAAAAACAACTGTAGATCAAATGAAGATCTAGAACTAGCAATTTAACCTCAGCACCCCAGTTCAGTATTAAATTCCCCCTCAAAGTTCATAATGCAAATATATATTTGTCTGGCATGGAATCCTAAGTAAATCATCGTTATACACAGTTGAGGTGCTAGAAGACTGGAGAACAGTTAATATAAGAAGGGCTGTAAAGGAAAACCTGGTACCTAGACAAGTAAACGTAACATTTTTATTAGGGGAGTTACTGAAAAAGACACCAAACGATATGATATTAATGCATTAATATCATAAGAGATTAGCATACAAACTTAAAGCACATGGTATTGGGGGTTCAGTATTGATGTGGATAGAGAACTGGCCGGCAGACAGGAAGCAGTAGGAGTAAACGGGTCATTTTGAAAATGGCAGGCAGTGACTAGTGGGGTACCGCAAGGCTCAGTGCTGGGACCCCAGCTATTTACAATATATATTAATGATCTGGATGAGGGAATTGAATGCAACATCTCCAAGTTTGTGGATGACACAAAGCTGGGGGGCAGTGTTAGCTGTGAGGAGGATGCTAGGAGGCTGCAAAGTGACTTGGATAGGTTGGATGAGTGGGCAAATGCATGGCAGATGCAGTATAATGTGGATAAATGTGAGGTTATCCACTTTGGCGGCAAAAACAGGAGGGTAGATTATTATCTGAATGGTGGCCGATTAGGAAAAGGGGAGATGCAACGAGACCTGGGTGTCATGGTACACCAGTCATTGAAAGTAGGCATGCAGGTGCAGCAGGCTGTGAAGAAAGCGAATGGTATGTTGGCATTCCTAGCAAAAGGATTTGAGTACGAGAGCAGGAGGTTCTACGGCAGTTGTACAGGGTCTTGGTAAGGCCACACCCGGAGTATTGCGTACAGTTTTGGTCTCCTAATCTGAGGAAAGACATTCTTGCCATAGAGGGAGTACAGAGAAGGTTCACCAGACTGATTCCTGGGATGGCAGGACTTCCATATGAAGAAAGACTGGATAGACTCGGCTTGCACTCGCTGGAATTTAGAAGATTGAGGGGGGATCTTATAGAGGCTTACAAAATTCTTAAGGGGTTGGACAGGCTAGATGCAGGAAGATTGTTCTCGGTGTTGGAGAACTCCAGAACAAGGGGTCACAGTTTAAGGATAAGGGGGAAGTTTTTTAGGACCGAGATGAGAAGATCTTTCTTCACACAGAGAGTGGTGAGTCTGTGGAATTCTCTGCCACAGAAGGTAGTTGAGGCCAGTTCATTGGCTATATTTAAGAGGGAGTTAGATGTGGCCCTTGTGGCTAGAGGGATCAGGGGGTATGGAGAGAAGGCAGGTACAGGATACTGAGTTGGATGATCAGCCATGATCATATTGAATGGCGGTGCAGGCTCGAAGGGCCGAATGGCCTATTCCTGCACCTATTTTCTATGATTCTATGATTCTATGATTTGGAAAGACAGAGGTTGACTAGCAACAGTCAGCATGGTTTTGTGCACAGGAAACTGTGTTTCACAAATCTGATTTCTGAAGAAGTAACCAAGAAGGTTGATGAGGTCAGGGCACAAGACATAGTCTATATGGACTTCGTTATAGCCCTTGATAATGTTCAGTCTTGTTGTCGGCTCTGGATGTTTGGCTTGCATGAGATCCATGGAGAGCTAGCTAACTGGATACAGTATTGGATTCATGGTAAGAAGCAGAAGGTAATGGTGGAAGGTTGTTTTTAGGACTGGACACCTGTGACTAGTGGTGTGCCCCAGGGATCAATGTTTGGCTCATTGCTGTTTGAACAATGATTTGCATGAGAAAGTACAGGCATGATTAGTAAGTTTGCAGATCACACTGGACAAATTGGCGTGAAATAGCTAATTGAGCTTAATTCAGATAATGTGAGGTGTTACATTTTAGGAGGTTGAACCAGGAACCTTCATAATGAATGGAGGATGCTGGGAGCTTGGTTGAGCAGAGGAGATCTAAGAGAACAAGTGCATAGTTCCTTGAAAGTTGTATCGCACATGGTGATGAATAAGGCTTTTGGTATGCTGGGCTTCATCAGTCAGGAAATTGAATATAGAAGTTGGGACATTATGTTACACTTGTACAAGATGTTGATGAGGCTGCACTGGGAGTATGGAGTTCAGGTTTGGTCACACTGCTATAGGAAAGATACTATTAAGCTGGAAATGGTGCAAAGATTTACAAGGAGCTATTCAGGACTTGAGCTATATAGGGAGAGATTGATCAGGCAAGAACGTTATTCCTTGGAGTGCAGGATGATGAAGGGATGATCTTCTAGAGATGTAAAAAATCATATGGGGAATAGATAAGGTAAAAGCACAAAACATTTTGCGCAGGGTAGAGGAATCACGGATTAGAGGGCACACGTTTAGATGAGAGAGGAACGATTTAATGGAATCCTGAGGGTCCCATTAAATCAGTGTGGGTATATGGAATAAGCCGAGAGAGGAAGCAATTGAGGCATGTACAATAACAATAGCAAAAAGTTATTTGGACAGATACATGAACAGGAAAGATTTAGAGGGACATGAACCAAGCATGGGAAAATGGGACTTAATTAGATGGGGCACCTTGGTCAGCATGGATGAGTTAGGCCAAAGTTGTTTGTTTCAATGTAATGTGATTCTAGAATGCTAAGAGCCTAAAGGATCCAGGGAGGATAAAGGAAATGATAATTAAATCATGTTGAACAGGGAGTCAATTTAAAAACCAAAGGAAGGCTGTGGAAACTATTGGGTGAAAGGTAGGGATTAGGGGAACTCTACCCTTGTTCCATCTGGGGTACATGGTGATAGAGCACAGCCGAGATGCAGGTTAGGAAACCATCTATGACAACAGAGGGGGTGTGAGCCACATTTACTAAAGAAACATCTTAGATGTCCTATAATGGTAACTCTCATCTTGGGCGCAGATGTGGTGGAGACAGATGCATTGCGAATAGGAAGTAAGGTATTTGCAAGAGGCAGGGTGGGAAGAAGTGTTGTTCAAATAAATGTGGAAATTGGTGGGTTTCTAATAGATGTTAGTCAATAGTGTGTCCCCTGTGATGGAGATAGAGATAACATGAAAGGGGAGAGAGATATCAAAGTGAATTTGAGAATAGGATTGAAGATAGTGGTACCTGTGTGGACCAACTGGCTGGAGTTTTTACAGACATTTTCAACCTGTCACTTCTGAGGTCTGAGGCTCCCACCTGTTTCAAAAGGGCATCAATAATACCGGTGCCCAAGAAGAGCAAGGTGACGTGCCTCAATGGCTATTGACCAGTGGCATTAACGCCTGTGCTGATGAAGTGCTTTGAGAGGTTGATCATGGCGCAAATCAACTCCTACCTCGACAAAAACCTGGACCCACTGCAGTTCGCTTACCGCCACAACAGATCAACGGTGGATGCGATCTCGCTGGCCCTCCACTCCACTCTGGACAACTTGGACAACAAAAACTCATATGTCAGGCTGTTATTCATTGACCACAGCTCGGCATTCAACACAATTATCCCCTCCAAGCTGGTTACCAAACTCGCAGAACTGGGTCTCTGCGCATCCCTCTGCAATTGGATCCTCGACTTCCTCATTCACAGACCACAGTCTGTTCGTATTAACCATATAACAATTGCAGCACGGAAACAGGCCCTCTCGGCCCTTCCAGTCCGTGCCGATCATTTGTTTTCCCCTAGTCCCATCTACCTGCACTCAGACCATACCCCTCCATTCCCTTCACGTCCATATACCTATCCACTTTACTTTTAAATGGTAAAATTGATCCTGCCACCACCACTTCTGCTGGAAGCTCATTCCGCACAGCCACCACCCTCTGAGTAAATAAGTTCCCCTCACGTTTCCCCTAAACTTCCGTCCCTTAATTCGCATGTCATGCCCTCTTGTTTGAATCTTCCCTACCCTTAATGGGAAAAACTTATCCACGTCAACTCTGTCTATCCCTTTCATCATTTTAAAGACCTCAATCAAGTCACCCCTTAACCTTCTGCACTCCAAAGAATAAAGACCTAACTTGTTCAACCTTTCTCTGTAACATAGTTGCTGGATCCCAGGCAACATTCTAGTAAAGCTCCTCTGTACTCTCTCTATTTTGTTGACATCCTGTAACATGTCAACTCCAGTATTGGTGGTAATGTGTCAGACCCGATAACAATCAGCACGGGAGCACCTCAAGGCTGCGTGCTCAGCCCCCTGCTGTACTCACTCTATACTCATGACTGCGTAGCCGATCATAGTACAAACTCCATCATCAAGTTCGCTGACGACACCACTGTTGTGGGACGTTTCACTGATGGAGATGTCAGAGTATAGAAGAGAGATCGAGCGAGTGTCCATATGGTGCCAGCCCAATAACCTGGCCCTCAACACCAGCAAAACCAAGGAACTGATTGTGGACTTTGGAAGGAGTAGGATGGGGACCCACAGTCCTGTTTATATCAAGGGTCAAGGGTTGAAAGGGTCAAGAGCTTCAAATTCCTGGGCGTGCACATCTCTGAAGATCTTACCTGGTCCGAGAACACAGATGCAATTATTAAGAAAGCTCATCAGCGCCTCTACTTCCTGAGAAGATTACGGAGAGTCGGTTTGCCAAGGAGGACTTTCTCTAAGCTCAACAGGTGCACAGTAGAGAGCTTGCTGACTGGTTGCTCGGCAACTTGAGCGCCCTGGAGAGGAAAAAACTACAAAAAGTAGTAAACACTGCCCAGTCCATCATCGGCTCTGATCTCCGTTCCACCGAGGGGATCTATCGCAGCCGCTGCCTCAAAAAGGCTGGCAGCATCATCAAAGACCCACATCATCCTGGCCACACACACATCTCCATGCTACCTTCAGGTAGAAGGTACAGGAGCCTGAGGACTGCAATGACCAGGTTCAGGAATAGCTACTTCCCCACAGCCATCAGGCTATTTTAATTCGGAGTCACGTGAGTGACTACGTGAAGAAGCCCCACCTGGCGCATGATCGGCATTACTTCGACACTGACGGCAGAGCAAGAGCTGCAGAGCGCAGCCCCTCTCAGCGGTAGGTACGGACCCGCAGGTAAGTACAGTTGAATTACTTACAGGGCATGTCCAAACTCTGTGGCTGGTGTATAGAGCCACCAGGAGTTAAAAAAGAAAAAAATACTCTGGGAAGAAAAAAACGGAGTTTAAAAGCTAAAAAGAAAAGAAATACTCCGGGGAAAAAAAAACGGAGTTTAAAAAGCGTCCCGGGGGAAACCTCAGCGATCGGGACGGCAGATTAGTGCGGAGCCGGTTCCGATACCGGTGGCCGTTAAAGTTAACGTTAGGAAGACTTTAGTTGCCTGACAAACTTTTGGCTATGAGAAAAACTCCAGTGAGGAGAAATTTTAAGAAGTTAGAGAGGCCATGATTTAAAAGTTCTAAAAAAAAATTTAAAAAAAGGCCTCCAGACAAAAAAGCTTTATGGCTTAGAATAAATTAATGGAGAAATACTCCAAATTTAAAAAAAAAAAAAAAATTTCAACCAAAATGGTTTAAAAAAGGCCCAGAATATTCCCCAAAACAGACCCTGAGGGGTTTACATATACTAATAGATATGGTGGGATTAACCAATGTGGGAAATTGATTTGGAGGTAGTCTCCTTGAGAAAAATCTCAGGAGTACCAGGGCAGTAAAAGAAAATGAAAAAAAATGACCTGAAGGTGCATTGACAGTGGTGGCTGGTCATAAGTACCCACTACAGCACAAATATACATACAGGTGTACTAAGTACGATACCTGAATGAAGGAGTGAGGCCATGGAAGGAATGGTGTCATAAGTACCCACCACAGCACAAATATACATACAGGTGTACTAAGTACGATACCTGATTGAAGGAGTGAGGCCATGGAAGGAAACCATGGTAACCAACATTAATCAGTCTCTCACCAGCTTCATAAAGCTGTTATGGTTGAAACAGCAGAGTTATTGATAAAACATTTATGTTTTATTAAGGTACCAATGGTGAATCCGATTACGGTACCCATGTCTCAATTATATGGAGACATAAGGAAATACGATTTCAAAGAATTTCAAGCTGGTGCGTGGCATCACTACTTATGTAAAACAAGTAAAACATTGTGCAAATAACCAAATATATATACACACACACACACACACACACACACACACACACACACACACACACACACACACACACACACACACACACACACACACACACACACATATACAGTGGCTTGCAAAAATATTCATACCCATTGAACTTTTCCACATTTTGTCACGTTACAACCACAAACGTAAATGTGTTTTATTGGGATTTTATGTGATAGACCAACACAAAGGGGCGCATAATTGTGAAGTGGAAGAAAATGATACATGGTTTTCAATTTTTTTTACAAATATAAAACTGAAAAGTGTAACGTGCAAAAGTATTCAGCCCCCTTTACTCTGATACCCCAAAATAAAATCCAGTGCAACCAATTGCCTTCAGAAGTCACCTAATTAGTAAATAGAGTCCACTTGTGTGTAATCTAATCTCAGTATATTACAATACAGCTGTTCTGTGAAGGCCTCAAAGGTTTGTTAGAGAACATTAGTGAACAAACAATGTTCCTTGGGCATCTTGAAGCCCAAGGAACACATCAGACAGGTCAGGGATAAAGTTGTGGAGAAGTTTAAAGCAGGGTTAGGTTATAAAAAAAGATCCCAAGATTTGAACATCTCACAGAGCACTGTTCAATCCATCATCCGAAAATGGAAAGAGCATGGCACAACTGCAAACCTACCAAGACATGGCCGGCCTGTCACCTAAACTGACAGGCCGGGCAAGGAGAGCATTGATCAGAGAAGCAGCCAAGAGGCCCATGGTAACTCTGGAGGAGCTGCAGAGATCCACAGCTCAGGTGGGAGAATCTGTCCACAGGACAACTATTAGTCGTGCACTCCACAAATCGGGCCTTTATGGAAGAGTGGCAAGAAGAAAGCCATTGTTGAAACAAAGCCATAAGAAGTCCCGTTTGCAGTTTGCCACAAGCCATGTGGGGGACACAGCAAACATGTGGAGGAAGGTGCTCTGGTCCGATGAGACCAAAATTGAAGTTTATGGCCTAAATGCAAAACGCTATGTGTGGCGGAAAACTAACACTGCACATCACCCTGAACACACCATCCCCACAGCATCAGGCTGTGGGGATGCTTTTCTTCAGCAGGGACAGGGAAGCTGGTCAGAGTTCATGGGAAGTTGGATGGAGCCAAATACAGGGCAATCTTGGAAAAAAAACCTGTTAGAGTCTGCAAAAGACTTGAGACTGGAGCGGAGGTTAACCTTCCAGCAGGACAACGACCCTAAACATACAGCCAGAGCTACAATGGAATGGTTTAGATCAAAGCATATTCATGTGTTGGAATGGCCCAGTCAAAGTCCAGACCTAAATCCAATTGAGAATCTCTGGCAAGACTTGACAATTACTGTTCACAGACGCTCTCCATCCAATCTGACTGAGCGTGAGCTATTTTGCAAAGAAGAATGGGCAAAAATTTCAGTCTCTAGATGTGCAAAGCTGGTAGAGACATACCCCAAAAGACTTGCAGCTGTAATTGCAGCGAAAGGTGGTTCTACAAAGTATTGACTCAGTGGAGCTGAATACTTTTGCATGCTACACTTTTGAGTTTTTTATTTGTAATAAAATTTGGAAACCATGTATCATTTTCCTTTCATTTCACAATTATGCACCACTTTGTGTTGGTCTATCACATAAAATCCCAATAAAATACATTAACATTTGTGGTTGTAACGTAACTAAATGTGGAAAAGTTCAAGGGGTATGAATACTTTTGCAAGCCACTGTAAATATACATATGTGTAATTGGGACCACTTTTTACACTTTAGATTTGCAGGTCAATACAGATCAAGTTATGTTAAACTCCTGATTATTTATGGAGTAAACCTGCCTCAGGATAAATCAAAGACATTGATTACAAAGGAAAGACTATTGGTCATTAAACTTTGGCAAGATTATGATCCAATGTAAAGATTTGACGATGGATCAAACAGAGGCAGGAATATGATAAAGAAATATTGATCCAACACAGCCTTATGTGAACCCATATGATTGGGGAGAGAAGGCGTCATGTACATTTGAAGAGTTGCAAAAACTTGTTACAGAAGAAGTTTATGAAATCTCCAATTGTGGGAGATTACAGGTGTGTTATGATCAATGATATGGCATAACAACGGATTGATTTATTTTAATGTGTAAAGGATCTACAAAAAAATTGTAGAAGGAATTGGTTCACCTGTATAGGAAAACCTAAAAATTGATTTTAGGTTTGCACCCAAAATATCTCCAATAAAGAAGAGGTACGTAAATTTGTATCATAAATTTCCCCAGGGAAAAGAAGATGTGGTGGTAAAGCCATACAAGACATCATTTTAAATACACTTTTACAGTGTAAAAACATTTTATCAAAATGGACATCTTCAACATTGGAAAACAGTTGTTATTAACAAATTGTTAATCATTACTATAAGACTTGAAGGATGGTATTTAGTACCAATTTATTATCATATTTACAGGTGCTTGGAATTAATTAGATGGGTCAGCTGTTGCAAGTTAAGACATTGTCTAATGGATTAAACTCAGTTCTAGGTTGTTCACACAATTATTCAAACAGCAATTGCACTGATAGAAGATCAGCACTTGCACTAATGAGGACACATGGTCATGGTTTATCTTGATCACATTTTAAATTGGAAGGTTGATCAGGAGTCAGCTGCAAATTAGTGCAGCAATTACAAGCCTGTTGAGAGGCAAGGGTCCTGACCCATCCAATAAAAACTATGTTTTAGGCATTCATAAACATTCCTAAATTACTATTCTAGGTTTAGGAGTAATTCAGCACCATATGGGATTTTTTTTTCTCCGAGAAACAAAATGTCAATATTACAAATATGTCTCATTGCTTTGTTGACAAACTTTGTCCCTCCTTTGAGAAGGCGCTTAGGTAAAAGAGTAAAAAAAAAAAGTTCCAAAAACCGGAAAACACAAGCATTATAAGAGTATGCAGGCCTTTTTGACAGGTCTATGCAATTACCAAAGGATACTTTATCAGAATTAAAGTGGTGGATAGAAAAGGTTCCACAAGCTGCTTTAAACATATAAGCTTAGCAGCCGTTGCAAACTGAAGCAAGTATTCTCAGATGAAGGATAGCTTCTGTGATTATTTGGGCTAAGATAAGTATAATATCTATTCTTATCAAGTTAATATTTGATACGTCTCTTGTTTAGGGGACTATGGACAATAACACCAGGGAATTGCAAATGGATTGTCCTAAGAAACTTTTTTCTCCAAACATTTGTATTAATTATTGCAGTATCAGGAGCTTTTTATGGATTAAATGCCTATTGTTCTACTATGAAAGTGTGCATGTCCAATCAGGTGAACAATACCATAGTTGTGGCATATATCAATCACATGGGTCAAGTAAGATAATTATCAAGTGATTATCTGGGGAACCAGATGTGGCGTATTCTAAAAATGTTTTAGTTCAGCTGTTTATCTCCAAGGAAGAGACAATGTTGTCGGAGGCAACAAATCAGGGGAAAAAACATTGTCAGTAATATGGATTACTTACCATTAATCTGTTTGTGTCCAGATTAAATCACCGATTGCTCAAATGTTTCTCATGGGAAAACCGGGAGCAGGAGCGGTGGATGCATTTCACTAAATTACATGAGGAAAGATGTTCTTTTATGTTCCTCATTCTGTCTGATAGGGCAGTGTCTGATGCAAATGTAGCAGGACGCTGCCAGGGGTGCTTTGGTAGCCCAAACCGGACTGTCATGGTTCTCATTAATGTTGAGAGTGACGTTTGAACCAGTTATGATGACTCAGAGTTGCAGTAATTTATTGTTGTACAAATTCATCCATGGCATGAAGATATGAATTTGGCTATCTGCAGGTTTGACCAGACCATTATAACAGTTTGACGGTCAAAGAGGTCTATGAATGTTTTAACAATATAACAATATAACAATTATGTACAAAAGGAATGTTATACCTGCAATTTGGAGAAATAGCATTAAAAAACAATATTTTGTTTTTATAAGCAATTGGAAGTCTTTTGCAGACAGTAAAATATATTTTATCATATTAGATATATGGGAGTTCCTTGTGGATTGCATTTTTTCTCAGCATCTAAGTGACAGGGATAATGATAGGGCTCATAGTGTTTATCGTCCTATTTAGGACAAATTGCTGACCAAGAATTTATCGGGCTCATCCGTAATATCCCGATATGTAAAAGGTGTATATATATATATATATGTATATATAAATATGTCCAAAGTTGAAATACAGAAGTTGAGAGATCAGCATAGTCCTGACTTGCCTTAGGCAATACACTCCAATTCTATCAATGATTAAAAAAAAATTAACATTGAAAGTAATAATGCTCATGACTTTAGTATCAGCATAAGAGTGCAAACATTGCAAATGTTACGTTATATGGCATGTGGCTACAGATTACATTATCTTATATGTTTATGAATTTACCAAACGAAGCAGACCAAGAAGAGCTGAAACCAAGGTAAAAAATTAAGCATATCCTGTCGGCCAAAAATTGTGTGTGGGTCAGCATTGACTCAATATGTTAAAGTAGGTAAGAGTCTCTGTAGTGGTGAGACAGCACTACTTATTACACACAAAAAACACATTAAGTATCAGTAAAAACTGATGGTTCTAGATAATTACATTCTAGATGGTTAAAACATGTTCAAAACTCAGTGGAACTAGACATTGAGATGTGGAAAATCACTCCATTAAGGAGGTAGATACTTTCACAGGAATGGCACAGGATGGGCCGCTCGAGCAAAGATTCAAGGCCGTAGGAGGATGTAAAATAAATATTAAAGTTACAAGGAACCAGTCATGGTGTCAGGATTGGACACGGAGTGTTGGGCTCTCTGTAATTGTTGCTTTGTTTATATAATCAAATTATATTATCAATTGATATTTTGGTGATAAATTTGCCTTTCAATAGAAAGGGCATTACTTTCATTCTTTTATAATGAAAAAACCTATCACATAAACTGAAGCAATGTTTGGGAAAAAAATGTGTTATTTGCTCATGACTGTGTTGATTGAGCCAGAGTGTCATATGGAATGAGTCTACGACATGAAAAACACAGAGCTACAAAATCTTCATGTAGTCACTCACGTGACTCCGAAGTAAATTAGTAAGACTAAACAAGAACCTACCAGTTCGAAGTTTGATCATTATTTTATGAGGAGTAACGATGAGGGATTACATGCCCTCCACGCCCGACCCTCATAAAATAAATGATCATCTGGTAGTTCTAAATCTATGTTGAGCCTTACTATCTTACTCCGGCTATTGGTTCTGTGTTTTACATGCCGCTGCTTTGAAGTATGCCGATCATGCACCAGGCGGGGCTTCTTCACGTAATCCCTCATCGTCACTCCTCATAAAATAACAATCAAACTTCGAACTGGTAAGTTCTCATTTAATCTTACTATTAAACTTGGCTCGGACAAAACTCTGAACGTTAATACCCCTTTATCTGTTATTTGCACTTTATCAATTTTTTTATTCATGTGTGTATTTACGTATATAATGGTATATGGGCACACTGATCTGTTTTGTAGTCAATGCCTACTATGTTCTGTTGTGTTAAGCAAAGAAATAATGTCATTGCCCTGTCAGGGACACATGACAAAAAACTCTTTTGTCTTTGACTTTGACTAGTGGTAAAGTTAATGAAATCAACGGGTGCAGGTAGCCCCAACGCAGTCATCAATGTGTCAGTGCTGGAGGGTGGAATTGGACTGGCTTCAATCTAGATTATAAATTTTCTATTGTGGTTTGTGGTACTGAGAACATTTGATGCAGGACTCATCAAAATCAACAGCAATATGCTCCTGATGCATCTGATGAAGTTTAAATGGACATCACTTTAGGAAATCATTCTCTTAGTCTGCATGTGACTTTCTCTAACCACAATCATACTATAAGAGCAAGTTCATAACCTCCCCAGCTGCCTCAATGTACTTGCATTCCTTCCTTTAAATTTTGGTTTCCTGATAATTATCTCGAAACTTTTGAGATTTTTTCGAGTCGAAACTTTGTAGCAAGTTTGTATTGGAAAGTGAAACACACGTTGCTTGGGACCTGGGGTATTTCCCAAAAACAAAATATGCAATTATGATTAAAGAATACGATTGTTTGATGTTGAACTACTTCTGATGGTTCAGTTGCCACAGATGTCTTTGTGGAGCACTAACACATCTGGAAATTATTTTAGCATTTTCAAACAACTACTGTTTACTGTTCCAACTTATCTGAAATGACATAAAACATATAATGTCAAGATGTTGGTGAAATCTGCTCAAGAGAAGGAGGATGGGAGGAGAGGGAAAGTGATGCTGTGCTTTGGTGTATTTTTTTCCTCATCCAGACCGCTCTCTCTTCCGTCTCTGGAAGCCAGACCAATGTGGAACTGCTTATTTATCTTCTGCACGTGTTTCAATTCTCCACACATTTCCCTGCTCTGCCATTGTACTGCCCTCGGAGGACTTCCTCCCAAGGATGTTTTTACTTCCATCATCAAATTTCAATTTTATTTAATCTTGCTCGACTCCAGGAAAATCCTTCTTGTTTCTGTTAGTTTTTAAAGTAAATGCAAACAGTATCTTAACTGCTCCGTGGGTAACTGTGCCAGGTCTCTGGCTAAACAGGCCAAGAAGTTCCCAAATTTGACTTGTTGCATTGAGTCAAATGCCCATGCCAAAGTAGCGGTTATCAGTTTTATCGCTGTTGAGTTTATTTATGTATTCTGTACTTGGTAAAAGTTTCTTAACTAAAAGCACTTGAATAAATGCACTGCTGGGATTTTTAAAAATAAAATTAATAGTTAGCAAAAATCCAAAGTCAATCTTTTTTATAACAAATGGTCACAAAGGGGAAATAGATGAATTGCAAAGCTGAGAGGCCAATTAAGTTTCTAGTTCTTCAAACTATGTTTTCAGAAAGGCCAAAAGTAGTAAGTGTCCCTTATTAGGGTGACTTTAGCCATTTAGTTAACGTTTTACAAACAGTCCAGCAGCTTTATCATTTTTTATTCTAATGCTAAAGCGTTGATGAGATACTGAATTGAGGTTCATAACTTGCCAGGGTGAGATTGGAACTTCCAGCAGGACGAAAACAAATAGTATGAAACAAACTGCTGGAGGAGCTCAGCAGCTCAGGATTCATCCATGAGGGAAATGGACAGACAATGTTTCGAGATGGGACCTTTCTTCAGATTCAAATTTCATTTAGATTTTAGAGATACAACGTGGAAACAGGCCCTTCAGCCCATCGAGTTCACGCAAACCATCGATCACCCTGCTAATGATTGTACATAAGCCAATTAACCTACAAACCTGCACGTCTTTGATGTGTGTGAGGAAACCGGAGCACCTGGAGAAAACCCACGCAGTCACAGGGTGAACATACAAACTCTGAATAGACAGCACCTGCAGTCAGGATTGAACCCGGGTCTCTGACGGTGTAAGGCAGCAAATATACTGCTGCGCTACTGTGCCACCCCTTAACAGATTTCACCAACATCTTGACATCACGTGTTTCCTTCACAGGTGCTAACTGACCTGCTGAGTTACTACTGCAGTTCATTTTTACTCAAAATACCAGTGTCTGCAGACTCTTGGTTTTTTTACTCCTTGCTGCAGGGAAACTTTGTCATTGCCAGTCTATGCCTCCCTGCAGTATTATAACTGAGAATGGAAGTCTATATGTTGAACTGTCCAATTTAAACCCATGATCTGTTGGAGCCATTGAGCTCTGTTAGATTCTAATGATCTATTAGAGTCATCGGCGGTCGATGAGTGCGCTGGCGGTCGTGGTCGGCGGTGGATGGGCGTGGTCCATGTGGGAGTCCCTGGTCACGCCGCCCAGGAACAAAGGAGGACCCAGCGTGGGGCAACCGACGTGAGGGAGGGGGAGGGGGGAGAGAACGGAGGTGGACCTGGCACGGGACACTTTGTAACTTTGTCAGCGCCCTTGATGTGGCGACTATTTGCAAGCAAAGAATTTCACTGTGACTTGTCACATGTGACAATAAAGTACTCATTCATTCAGCACACAGGTTGGAGACCAAATATTGAGCACCCACGGCACAATGGGCTGGAAAACCAGCTGTTTAGTGGTGCTGTACCTTTTAAAATTGAATAAATAATATTGTTACAAATAATAATTACAATGTTCTTCCTAATGAGTTCTGTACCAGAACGCAGAAAGAATTTGAACACTACAGAAACCAGATTCAACATCTTCTCAGAGAGCACATCGATTGAACAGCAGGGACATTTGCAATTGCCTGTCCTCTGTTGTTCCAGTTTTCTCATTGGGTTGAGTATAAGGAGATGAAATTATTAATTGAAAACATTGCTAAAACATAAAAGGCTGGAAACACTCAGCAGATCAGGCAGTATCTGTGGAGAGTGAAACAAAGTTAAGGGCCTGTCCCACTTACGCGACCTTTACCGGCGACTGCCAGCACCTGTCATAGGTCGCCAAAAATATCAACATTTTGGTCGTGAGAGGTCTCCAAAGAGTCGTAGCGTCTGTCTGGTCGCCGCTGAATTTTCAACATGTTGAAAATTTTGGCAACCTATGACGTGTGCCGGCAGTCGCCTGTAAAGGTCGCGTAAGTGGGACAGGCCCTTTGGGATTTCAGGTCCGAATTGGTGACGATTCCTCAACCTAAATTGTCAACTCTGTTTTCTTTCTCTTTCTACAGCGGGTGCCTGATCTGCTGAGTTATTTTTTTTAGCATTTTCTGTTCTTGTTTCAGAATTGCGATGTCTGCACATTTTTCTAAATTTTCATTTCATCATTGACATGGCTGCAGAATTTATTCTTGACAAGTTGCCAGTTTATGATGCTTCAGTTGATTGTACCATCTGCCAAGGCAACGTAACATTTCACAAGTCTCAGAAAAGAAATACACAATAAAGGTCTCCTTTTTCATTCTGAATATGTTCAAACCAAAACTAAAATCTTGTTTTTGTGCATATCATCGCGGGCCAGCAAAACAATAAATAAAATGAGAATGTTTTATTTTTGACAAAATTTAATAATAGGCTTGTGTCTTTTTTTCATTCAAACTATTTTGAGACGTAGATTCAAAATTAGTTTTAGTCTAGTTTAGTTTAGAGATGCAGTGCAGAAACAGGCCCTTTGGCCCACCGAGTCCCCGCCGACCAGCGATCCCCAGCACATTAACACTACTCTACACACACTTGGGACAATTTTACATTTATACAATTATACCAGGCGAATTAGCCTACAAACCTGTACGTCTTTGGAATGTGGGAGGAAACCGAAGATCTTGGAGAAAACCCATGCAGGTCACGGGGGGGAACGTACAAACTCGGTAGAGACAGTACCGGTAGTCAGTTTCGAACCTGGGTCTCTGGCGCTGAAAGGCCGTAACTCTTCTGCTACGTCACCGTGCCACCCTCATAAATCTTTTAATTTATGACGGCATCTTACTAAGTTAACAGATGACATGTAAAGTTAGCCAAGACTTTTGAATGAATGCTCGTTGAATATTATTGAGTGGACCTTCGTCTTGTGTCCAGATGTCAAGAACAGGAAGGAAGATAAATTAAAGGTTTTTAATGAAGATTTGTGCTTTAACACACCATTGGAATTGGGACACAGACAAATATCAAGGACAAGGTAAGCAGGAAGTGAGTTATAAAATGTCCCGTTAATAAATAGTTAAATGGTCTCATGGCAGAAATTAAATTAAGATGTCACATGAGTGCCAATGAAGATATAGTGCAGTATTTTCAATCAGATGAACGAGTATGAGTTTCCATTCACATTTTATGATCACCAGATTCTATCTTGAGCATAGAAACATAGAAATTAGGTGCAGGAGTAGGCCATTCAGCCCTTCGAGCCTGCACCGCCATTCAATATGATCATGGCTGATCATCCAACTCAGTATCCCGTACCTGCCTTCTCTCCATACCCTCTGATCCCCTTAGCCACAAGGGCCACATCCAACTCACTCTTAAATATAGCCAATGAACTGGCCTCAACTACCCTCTGTGGCAGAGAGTTCCAGAGACTCACCACTCTCTGTGTGAAAAATGTCTTTCTCATCTCGGTCTTAAAGGATTTCCCCCCATATCCTTAAGCTGTGACCCCTTGTCCTGGACTTCCCCAACATCGGGAACAATCTTCCTGCATCTAGCCTGTCCAACCCCTTAAGAATTTTGTAAGTTTCTATAAGATCCCCTCTTAATCTCCTAAATTCCAGAGAGTATAAACCGAGTCTATCCAGTCCTTTCTTCATAAGACAGTCCTGACATCCCAGGAATCAGTCTGGTGAACTTCTCTGCACTCCCTCTATGGCAATAATGCCTTCCTCAGATTTGGAGACCAAACTGCACGCAATACTCCAGGTGTGGTCTCACCAAGACCCTGTACAACTGAAGTAGAACCTCCCTGCTCCTGTACTCAAATCCTTTTGCTATGAAAAGCTAACATACCATTCGCTTTTCTCACTGCCTGCTGCACCTGCATGCCTACTTTCAATGACTGGTGTACCATGACACCCAGGTCTCGCTGCATCTCCCCTTTTCCTAATCGGCCACCATTTAAATAATAGTCTGCTTTCCTGTTTTTGCCACCAAAGTGGATAACCTCACATTTATCCACATTATACTGCATCTGCCAAACATTTGCCCACTCACCCAGCCTATCCAAGTCACCTTGCAGTCTCCTAGCATCCTCCTCACAGCGAACACTGCCCCCCAGCTTAGTGTCATCCGCAAACCTGGAGATATTGCCTTCAATTCCCTCATCCAGATCATTAATATATATTGTAAATAGCTGGGGTCCCAGCACTGAGCCCTGCGGTACCCCACTAGTTACTGCCTGCCATTGTGAAAAGGACCCGTTTACTCCTACTCTTTGCTTCCTGTTTGCCAGCCAGTTCTCTATCCACATCAATACTGAACCCCTAATACCGTATGCTTTAAGTTTGTATACTAATCTCTTATGTGGGACCTTGTCGAAAGCCTTCTGGAAGTCCAGATATACCACATCCACTGGTTCTCCCTTATCCACGCTACTAGTTTACATCCTCGAAAAATTCCACAAGATTCGTCAGACATGATTTACCTTTTGTAAATCCATGCTGACTTTGTCCAATGATTTCACCACTTTCCAAATGTGCTGCTATCCCATCTTTAATAACTGACTCTAGCAGTTTCCCCACTACCGATGTTAGACTAACTGGTCTGTAATTCCCCGTTTTCTCTCTCCCTCCCTTCTTAAAAAGAGGGGTTACATTTGCTACCCGCCAATCCTCAGGAACTACTCCAGAATCTAAAGAGTTTTGAAAGATTATCACTAATGCATCCACTATTTCCTGAGCTACTTCCTTAAGTACTCTGGGATGCAGCCTATCTGGCCCTGGGGATTTATCGGCCTTTAATCTATTCAATTTACCCAACACCACTTCCCGACTGACCTGGATTTCACTCAATTCCTCCTTTGACCCACAGTCCCCTGCTATTTCAGCAGATTATTTATGTCTTCCTTAGTGAAGACGGAACCAAAGTAGTTATTCAATTGGTCCGCCATATCCTTGTTCCCCATGATCAACTCACCTGTTTCTGACTGCAAGGGACCTACATTTGTTTTAACTAACCTCTTTCTCTTCACATATCTATAAAAACTTTTGCAGTCAGTTTTTATGTTCCCTGCCAGTTTTCTTTCATAATCTATTTTTCCTTTCCTAATTAAGCCCTTTGTCCTCCTCTGCTGGTCTCTGAATTTCTCCCAGTCCTCTGGTATGCTGCTTTTTCTGGCTACTTTGTACGCATCATCCTTTGCTTTGATACTATCCCTGATTTCCCTTGTTATCCACGGATGCACTACCTTCCCCGATTTATTCTTTTGCCAAACTGGGATGAACAATTTTTGTAGTTCATCCATGCAGTCTTTAAATGTCTTCCATTGTATATCCACCGTCAACCCTTTTAGAATTAATTGCCAGTCAATCTTGGCCAATTCACGTCTCATACCCTCAAAGTTACCTTTCTTTAAGTTCAGAACCATTGTTTCTGAATTAACAATGTCACTCTCCATCCTAATGAAGAACTCAACCATATTATGGTCACTCTTGCCCAAGGGGGCACGTACAACAAGACGGCTAATTACCCCTTCCTCATTACTCAAAACCCAGTCTAAAATAGCCTGCTCTCTCGTTGGTTCCTGTACATGTTGATTTAGATAACTATCCCGCATACATTCCAAAAAATCCCTCTTCCTCAGCACCCCTGCCAATTTGATTAACCCAATCTATATGTAGATTGAAGTCACCCATTATAACTGTTTTGCCTTTGTCGCACGCATTTCTAATTTCCTGTTTGATACCATCCCCAACTTCTCTGCTACTGTTAGGTGGCCTGTACACAACACCCACCAGCGTTTTCTGCCCCTTAGTGTTTTGTAGCTCTACCCATACCGATTCCACATCCTCCAAGCTAATGTCCTTCCTTTCCATTGCTTTAATCTCCTCTCTAACCAGCAACGCTACCCCACCTCCTTTTCCTTTCTCTCTATCCTTCTGAATATTGAATATCCCTGGATGTTCAGCTCCCAGCCTACGTCACCCTGGAGCCATGTCTCCGTGATCCCAACTATATCATAATCATTAATATCTATCTGCACGTTCAACTCGTCCACCTTATTACGAATACTCCTTGCATTGAGACACAAAGCCTTCAGGCTTGTCTTTACAACGCATTTACCCCTTATACAATTTTGCTGAAAAGTGGCCCTTTTTGATTTTTGCCCTGGTTTTGTCTGCCTGCCACTTTTACCTTTCACCTTGCTACCTAATGCTTCTACCCTCATTTTACACCCTCCTGCCTCTCTGCTCTTGTACCCATCCCCCTGCCACATTAGTTTAAATCCTCCCCGACAGCACTAGCAAACACTCCCCCCAAGAACATTGGTTCCATTCCATTCCAGGTGCAAACCGTCCTGTTTGTACCGGTCCCACCTCCCCCAGAACTGGTCCCAGTGCCCTAAAAATTTGAATCCCTCCCCCTTGCACCACTTTTCAAGCCACGTATTCATTTGCATTATCCTCCTATTTCTACTCTGACTGGCCCGTGGTACTGGTAGTAATCCGGAGATTACTACCTTTGAGGTCCTACTTTTAAGTTTATCTCCTAGCTCCCTAAATTCACCTTGTACGACCTCATCCCTTTTTTTACCTATATCGTTGGTGCCAACATGCACCACGACAACTGGCTGTTCACCCTCCCCCTCCAGAATGTTCTGCAGCCGTTCAGTGACATCCCTGACCTTTGCACCAGGGAGGCAACATACCATCCTGGAGTCTCGTTTGCGGCCGCAGAAACGCCTATCTATTCCCCTGACAATTGAATCCCCTATTACTATTGCCCTTCCCCTCTTTTTTTCCCCCCTCATGTGCTGCAGAGCCACCCATGGTGCCATGAACCTGGCTGCTGCTGCATTCCCCTGATGAGCCATCTCCCTCAACAGTATCCAAAATGGTATACCTGTTTAGGAGGGAGATGACCGCAGGGGACTCCTGCACTACCTGCCTACTGCTTTGCTGGCTATTGGCCACCCGTTCCCTTCTTGTCCTCCTACCTTTTACCTGCGGTGTGACCAACTCACTGTACGTGCTATCCACGACTTTCTCCGCATCTTGAGATAGTCCTGGCATTAATTCAAATACTATTTGGGCGTAGTTTTACCCTTTGCTTTATGAACAAGAGGCAACAAAAAAAAATCAAGAATACGCACCATACTACAAATGCATGGAGAAAAATTAGTGAATTAGATGCTGATAAGTATGAGAATAGACTGTGCAGCTCCATTCTTTTGGACTAGAATCCTGAATTGGTAGTTTTAGATGTGAGTGTTAGAATATACTAGAACAAGTGGGGCCCGTTGGGTCCCTGTCACACGGGAAGCCTGGTCCCCCAACGCAACCCGCTCCCCCAATGCAATATTCGACCACTCACCCATAGCCCCCACGGGAGGCCTGTTCCCCCAATGCAATATTCCACCACTCACACATTCCCCAACACGGGAGAATGATAGGAATAGAGGGATGGGATCTGGACCCTCTTACTACCAACCTATGGGGTCAGACCACGTAGACCAATTTCAACAGTTCTGAACCTAACTGCCAATGTTTAGTTATTTAAGTAACACCATGCGCAGGATATGAATGGAACTCCTGGATGTAGTATTCAAAATAAAATATCTGACGTCTGACCACTTTGGTGTCTGGAGACCGGCCTTCCTGAGAGTTTCTAGCAATATTTCTGGGGAAAAATAAACTGCTAGAGGAAGCATCTGTGGAAGGATTTTTTTTCCAAAAATAAACTTCATTCAGAATAAAAATACATGCAGAAAAAAACTGTACAAAAGCTTTGTCGCACATTCTCAGTGTCCACAAGATCAATAGTATCATACTCAGTAGTGTTCGCAACTATCTTTAAACAAACCTCCCTTGTCACTCATGTGGCCCACTGAGGATATATCCCTGCCCTTGGTTGAGGAGTGTCCTCATCCAATTCATTCACTCAACATCTACAGAGGAAGGATCATAGAGCGTGGTCATCCTCCATGCAGCCTTGACGTTGGCTGCATGAGGTTTCAGTGCATCCCTCAGCACGTACTCCTGCAATCTGGAGCGGGCCAGGCAACAACATTCCTCGACGAATATCTAGTTGTGCTGAGAGACCAACAGGTTTCAGACAGACCAAAGAGCATGTTTCAACGAGTTGATTATTCTGCAGCAGCACCTGATGTCTTTCCCCGAATGTTTCAAATGTGACGGCACTGTGCCTGTACTCGCTGGAGTTTAGGATGAGGGGGGACCTCATTGAAATATACCCAATGGTGAAAGGGTTGGATAGAGTAGATGTGGAGACGATGTTTCCACTGGTGGGAGAAACTAGGACTGGAGGTCATAAATTCAGAATTAAAAGACGTTCCATTTGGGAAGGAGGTGAGGAGGAATTTCTTTAGTCAGAGTGTGGTGAATCTGTGGAATTATTTGCCACAAAAGGCTGTGGGGGCCAAGTCAATGGATATTTTGAAGGCAGAGATAGATAGATTCTTGATTAGTACAGGTGTCAGAGGTTATGGGTAGAAAGCAGGAGAATTAGGTTAGTAGGGAGAGATAGATCAGCAATGATTGAATGGTGGAGAAGACCAGGTGGGTCTATCAATTATGACTATGACTTTATGTCCCTGGAGGCAGCTTGTAAATCAGAGATTTATCTGTTATGGAGCTGTTCAGAATGAGCTAAGACAAAGGGCCTTGCAATGTTTTCCAGAACCTCTTCACAAATCCAAACTTTGCCGAGAGGTGGGCAATTATCTCGTTTCTATAGCAGTTGTCCCGAGGATAGCGTGCATCGATAGTAAAACTACAATGGTACGGTAAGGATCTGACTGGGTAGGCCCCTCTCACCCAAGTGAGGTCTTGGTGCTTATTGTTGAGTTCAACATGGATCTTTAGACTTGAGAGATACAGTGTGGAAACAGGCCCTTTGGCATACCAAGTCGGTGCCGGCCAGCAATCATTCTGTACACTCACGCTATACTAAAACTAGGGACAATTTACAATTTATAGAAGCTAATTAGCCTACAAACCTGTACATCTTTGGAATGCAGGAGGAAACTGGAGCATCTGGACCTCCATACAGACAGCACCCATAGTCAGGATTGAACCAGGCAACAACTCTCCTGCTATGCCACTGCTTTTTTTCGGACTACTTTGGATTGCACAACAACCTTGCGCAATTCTCAGTTTTGAACTCTTCATTATATTTATTGTTGTATTTATCATCATTATTGTATATATTCTGCTCACTGTGAGCTTTATGTGAACGAGGAATTTCATTTCACCTGGTGTATATGACTATGAGCTGCTCTAACATCTAATCTAAATCATAGATTGTTGTGCAGCTCAGTGGCACAATAATTAGGGATGCTGCACAATTTCAACATGCCAGGTTTAATCCTCAATTTCAGTGCTGCCTATGTGGAGTTTGCATGTTCTCCCTGTGACCACGTGGGTTTTCTCCGGGTGCTCTGGTTTCCTCCAACACTCCAAAACCATTCTGATACGTCAAATGGTCACTGGAAATTATCCCTCAAATGTAGTGGTGGAGTTTAGAGGGAGTTGATAAGAATGTGGGGAGGAAAAATGGGGATTCGTGTAGGAGTGCTGGAAATGGATGTTTGATGCTCATGCAGATGTGGAGCAAAGGGACTGGCTCCATGCTGTACGACCTTATGATGTTGCAGAGAAATAAGTGGGAGAATGGGAATAGTAATGATAAGTTTGCTGTGAGGGCCAGGATAGATCTGATGGACTGCATGGCCCCCTTTTGTGCTGCAAAATAAAGTGTAATAAATGGGGTACTAAATTTCAGATGGATCTCATGGTCCACAGATCTGTGCAGGTTGCACAACAAGCAGTTAAGTTGATTAATAAGGACATTTGCTTTTATTGGTCTGGGCCTAGATTGCAAAAGCAGTGTGCCCAGGCAGGAAGATGCAGATGCATTTGTTGGGGAGTTCACCTACAACAAGTTTGCCAGGTCAGACGTAGATTTCGAACATTCCTTTCAGTGGAAGCAAAGTAACAGATTTGGGTCCATTTGAATGTTTTTTTTGTTATGTTTAAATGGATAGGACAGGCTTTGGTGGGATATGGACCAAGCGCGAACAAGTGGGATTAATGTAGCTGGGACATTGTTGGCCAGGGTGGGCAAGTTGGGCCTGATTCCACACTGCATCACTCTATGACTCTACGTTTATGGTGTATTTAAATGATTTGAATTGCTTTTAAGTAGCAGTGCAACAGTGCATTCTTAAAATATATGTATTTTTATTAATGAGTTTTAAATATTTACATTTGAAATTGTACAATTGAAATAGAGAATTCTAATAGGGCTTCATTGGGTAGAAAATGAATTAACAAGGTTGCCCTTTATCTCCACTACTGTATGCACTTGCAATAGAACCATTAGCAAAATCTGTGAGATCAAACCCTGAAATATATAGGTATGAAACTAAAGAAACTGAAAATAAAATCTCATTGTACGCAGATGATGTATTACTTTATATCACAAAACCAGAAATTAGTCTTCCTAACTTGTTAGATTTAATAACTTAATTTGGATCGTTTTCAGGATATAGAATTAATTGGAATAAAAGTGAACTTATGCCAATAATGGGAAATAATTTACATATATTACAACAATACCCTTTTAAGATTGCAAATGAAAAAATTAAATATCTTGGAATTTATGTAACAAAAAGATATAATTCATTATTTAAATCTAATTTTTTAACCCTTATTGAATAAACTATTTAAGAATATTCAATATTGGAAAACATTACCTATTTCATGTTAGGTAAGATTAACGCGATAAAAATGATTTTTCTTCCACAATTACTATATTTGTTTCAAATGATCCCGATATACTTCCTAAAAATTTCTTTAAGAAAGTGGACTCCATGGTTACTAATTTTATTTGGGATTATAAGAATCATAGAATAATTAAAAAGCATCTATGTAAATCAAAAAATAAATGGTGGCTTTGCACTGCCTAATTTTATGTTTTATTATTGGGCAGTTAAATATAAAAAATATGAATTTTTGGTTGGGTGAACTAGATAAACAACCAAATTGGTTAAAGATGGAAAAAGAAGACTGTACCCCTTTTGAAATTAGTTCGATTTTATTTGCTAATACTCCAATACATAAGAAAACTTATAAAGAAAACCCATTAATAGAAAGTGGAATACGTATTTGGAAACAATTAAAAAAAAACATTACAATTACAGAATGTACCACTAGCTCTTCCAATAGTAAACAATATTTCTTTTAAACCTTCACTGATGGACAAAGGTTTCTTAAAATGGAAGAACTATGGAATAAATAAGATCGGTGATCTTTATAGGGAAAACTTATTTCTCTCATTTCAGGAATTACAACAAAATTATGGATTACATTTTAAAGAAATATTTTCGATATCTACAAATTAGAGATTATGTTAAATCAAATACACTGGATTTTAGGAATAGAAAGACAGAAATTTTTAGATGAATGTTTTAAATAAACATCCGAATACAGAGAAATTAATATCATATATTTATAATATTTTATTGGAAAATGATTTACCAAATACGGATAAATATAGACAAGCATGGGAAAATGAACTAGATCAAGTAATCAGTAGAGAAGTATGGAATGAAAGTTTACAATATATACATCATTGTTCATTAAATGCTAGACACTCCTTGATACAAGTTAAAGTTATACATAGATTACATCTTTCAAAGTCCAAATTAAATAGAATTTTCTCAAATGTGTCCGCAATATGCGATAAGTGTCAACAATTAGAAGCTAATTTAACGCATTCATTCACAAAATGTATAAAAATCACTAATTTTTGGATAGAGATTTTTAAGATAATCTCAATTGTAGTTAATGCAAAGCTGATTCCAGACTCAAAACTAATTATATTGGGAATACTGGAAACAAATCAGATATTAACAACACAACAAATAATTTTTATCGGTTATAGTTTAATAATTGGTAAAAAATTAATACTAAGATTTTGAAAGGTCCTACTTCCCCCACAACTAAAATGTGGATTACAGAAATGTCGGAGACGTTACACTTGGAATGATTAAGGCTTGCCCTGATGGACAGGCTGGACCAGTTCAGAGGAATATGGTCTCCATTTATTGAATATTTAAAGGGTCAAGATGGTCCGGTACGAAGCCATGACAGAAGCCTGAATGTATGAATGGATGAAGAATTATAGACAATAGATCATAAATATATCTCCATTGAAGAATATCTTGTTTAATATTCCACTCAATCAGTTTATCTCTCTCTTTTTTTTCTTTTCTTTTTCCCTTTTTTATTTCCTACTGCTATAAAATAAAAAAGAAAATTATAGAAGTACAAATAAGATTGATTGTTAATTTTAAAAATATTAAGAATGTATGTGACGTTAATATTTTCTTTTGCTTTAATTGGATTTTATATTTCTTCTTAATATGTAATTACTTCTAATAAAAATATCTTACAAAAAAAAAGAAAATGAATTAATATTTCTTCTGGGTGAGGTGTCTAGAACCCTGCAACCTCCTAACATCCTCTTCACAGTTCACACTGCCACTCAGCTTTGTGTCATCCGCAAACTTGCTGGTGTTGCTCCCAATTCCCTCTTCCAAATCATATATATATGTGTGGTAAACAATTGCGGCCCCAACACCGAGCCTTGCGGCACTCCACTCGCCACTGCCTGCCATTCTGAAAACGACCCATTCACTCCTACTCTTTGCTTCCGGTCTGCCAACCAATTTTCTATCCATGTCAACACCCTACCCCCAATACCACGTGCTCTAATTTTAGTCACCAGTCTCCCGTGCGGGACCTTATCAAAGGCTTTCTGAAAGTTTAGATACACTACATCCACTGGCACCCCTTCATCCATTTTACTTGTCACATCCTCAAAAGATTCCAGAAGATTAGACAAGCATGATTTCCCTTTCATAAATCCATGTTGACTTGGACTAATCCTTTTACTGCTATCCAAATGCTCCATTATGACCTCTTTAATAATTGACTCCAGCATCTTTCCCACCACCGAAGTCAGGCTGACTGGTCTGTACTTCCCCGTTTTCTCTCTCGCTCTTTTCTTGAACAATGGGATAACATTAGCTATCCTCCAATCCACAGGAACTGATCCTGAATCTATTGAACATTGGAAAATGATCAGCAATGCATCCACTATTTGTAGAGCCACCTCCCTGAGGACCCTGGGATGCAGACCATCAGGCCCAGGGGATTTATAATCCTTCAGTACATTAGCCTACCCAATACTATTTCTCGCATAATGAAAATTTATTCCAGTTCCTCTACCCCCTTAGATCCTCTGTCCTTCAGTACATCTGGGAGATTGTTTGTGTTCGCCTTAGTGAAGACAGATCCAAAGTACCTATTCAACTCTTCTGCCATTTCCTTGTTGCCCATAATTATTTCACCCGTGTCTGCCTTCAAGAGACCCACATTTGACTTTGCTTCTCTTTTTCCCTTAACATATCTAAAGAAGCTTTTACTGTCCTTCTTTATATTCCTGTCCAGCTTCCCCTCGTACTTCATCTTTTCAGCCCGTATTGCCTGTTTTGTTTCCTTCTGTTGTCCTATGAAAGTTTCCCAATCCTCCGGCTTCCGGCTACTCTTTGCTGTATTATACATCTTTTCTTTTAGTTTTATTCTATCCCTAACTTCTCTTGTCAGCCACGCTTGCCTCCTACTCCCCTTTGAATCTTTCTTCCTTTTTGGAATGAAATGATCCTGCGTCTTCCGGATTATGCCCAGAAATTCCTGCCTTTGCTGTTCCACCGTCATTCCTGCTAGGATCCCGTTCCAGTCTACCTTGGCCAGCTCCCCTCTCATGCCTTCATAGTCCCCTTTGTTCAACTGCATCACTGCCACTTCCGATTTAACGTTCTCCTTCTCAAATTGCAGATTAAAACTAATCATATTATGATCACTACCTCCAAGCGGTTCCTTTACCTCTTATCATATCTGGTTCATTGGACAACACTAAATCCAGAATTGCCTTTTCTCTGGTCGGCTCCATTACAAGCTGCTCTAAGAATCCATCTCGGAGGCATTCTACAAACTCTCTTTCTTGGGGTCCTGAACCAACCTGATTTTCCCAGTCTACCTGCATATTGAAATCCCCCATCACCACAGTGGCATTACCTTTGTTACATGCCAGTTTTAACTCCTGCTGCTACTTACACCCTACATTGGGGTACTATTTGGGGGTCTGTAAATAACACCAATTAGTGTCTTCTTGCCTTTACAATTCCTCAATTCAATCCACAGTGACTCTACCTTGTCAGTCTGTATGTCTTCCCTCGCAAGGGACTGAATTCCATCCCTCACCAGCAGAGCTACCCCCTCCTCTGCCCACCTGCCTGCCCTTTCTATAGGACGTATAACCCTGAATATTAAGTTCCCAGGCCCGATCCTCCTGCAGCCACGTCTCAGTAATCTCCACAATTTCATATCTACCAACTGCCAACTGAGCTTCAAGCTCATCTACTTTACTTCTTATACTTTGCGCATTCATATACAATACTTTTAATTCCTTACGCATCTCACCTTTCACATTGATCACTATTACACTTGGCCATACTCTCCTATCCCTTTGTGAGCTTCCTTTCCCATTAATTCTGGGGTCATTAACCATTCCTTTAACTGCATTGTCGACTATCCCATTTGACACCCCACCCCCCTTATTCAGTTTAAAACCACCCGTGTAGCAGTGGCAAACCTGCCTGCCAGAATGCTGGTCCCCCACCTATTAAGATGCAATCCATCCCTTTTGTACTGTCCCCCCTTACTCCAAAACAAATCCCAGTGATCTAAGAATCTAAATCCCTGCCCCCTGCACCAGTTACTCAGCCACACATTCAGGTCCCGTATCTCCCCGTTCCTGCTCTCGCCAGCACGAGGAAATGGAAGCAAACCGGAGTTAACAACCCTGAAGGTCCTGCTTTTCAGCATTTTTCCGAGCTCTCTAAAGTCACTCTGCAGGATATTCATCCCCTTCTTTCCGACATCGTTTGTGCCGACATGCACTACCACTTCCGGCTGTTCACCTTCGCCCTTGAGGATTTTCTGCACTCTGTCCGTGACATCCTGGATCCTGGCACCAGGAAGGCAGCACACCATCCTCGAATCCCGTCTGTTGCCGCAGAAACCCCTGTCCATACCTCTCACAATGGAGTCTCCAACTACAATGGCGTTGCCTGACGTTGACCTCTTTGGTTTTGGCTCAACAGCCCTTATTGCTTCGCAAGCCAGTCCGCCGCTCAGTGTTTTAACGTCTTCTGTCCCAACAGCTTCTAAGTGGGTGAACCTGTTCACAAGAGGTACAACGCCCGGGGACCTTCGCATTCCAAGTTTCCCTCCCTTTCTCACCGTCATTCACTTTTCCCTTCCAGTACCTTAGGTGTAACAATCTCACTGTAGGACTTGTCGAGGAATGACTCAGTTTCTCGGATGAACCTGAGGTCATCCACTTGCTTCTCCAATTCCCCAACAAGGTCATTCAGGAGCTATACCTGGATGCACTTCTCACATTTGTAGCAGCCAGAGGCACCAGCAGTGTCCTTGACCTCCCGCATACTGCAAGCATCACACTTAATCAGCTTGCTTGACATCTCCTTCTTTTGTCTCTCCCTGTCCAGCGATTTGCGTAGCCTCCTCTCCTCAGCCTCCTCTCCTCAGCCTCCTCACCGAAGACTCACACTTTACTCACAGGGTACTTCCCTCACTGCTGCTCCCTAAGAGCTGTCTTGCTTATATTGACTGACAAATTGCCTAATTTACCAATTTACAAACAAAATTCCTCAGTTTTCAACTGTTTTCCCCCTCTGACAGACTTCTAACTCTCCTCCCACTCGGGCTAGAGCCAATCAGTGTTTTCTCCTGCTTCTCTTTGTTGCTGTTGCTTCCAAATCCACGGGAGCTCTGAGTAAAGTCTGCCTGTGCTTTGCCTCTCCTTTTGAACTGTTTTCACCTTCTGACTGACTTCTAATTGAACTAATTCAATGATCTCATTGAATGATGGAGTGGGTATGAGGGGCCGAATGGTTCTACTACTGATGTTCTTCTCAGATGCTGGGTTGGTCACACTGAACACACATTAGGATTTGAGTGTAGCATACATTTTACCTCACCATCAGCTGCAGCAATGATAGCTCTCCGACTCCAAGCCACATCCAATGTCTCATTGAGTACTACTCTGGAAACCCTGGCAATGATAATAAGGAAACCCTGCAAAAGACCAAGATAACACAAAATCTGCCAGTTTGCAGTTGATGTTTGCAAGCATCACTGAGTGGGAGTCAGAAAGAAAACAGATTAATTCTGGTACTCAATTTTCACTCTGTAAACTGTTTTAGTGTACTACTGTTATAAACTTGTACTATTTCTAAGATGCTTATCTAAGATGTACCTACATGCTAATGTGTAGTGATACTTGTACTGAACAGTATCACAGTACAAAAATGAATTTCACTGTACCTCAGTACATGTGACAATTCAGTACCATTGAAACATTGAACCATTCAACTGAGCCATCCTTGTGATATTTGCAGTTGTATTAGCAGATAATTGATCAGCATTGCAATCACACAAGGGTTTGCAGATATATGAGATATGTCAAATATAGACACAAAATGCTGGAGTAACTCAGCGGGACAGGCAGCATCTCTGGAGAGAAGGAATGGGTGATGTTTCGGGTCGAGACCCTTCTTCCTACAACAATGAGAAATGCCATGTCAATGCATTAGGACACATGGTAAATCAGTAGTTGTGTTTCTCAGATAGATACCAGTCCTAAGAGGAAACAGTCGATCTGGGGGCTCCAGTCACGCGGAGTCTGCGGAGCTGCGGACTTACCATCTTGGGGCTGGCCGGCCTCGGAGCGTGGGGAGCGGTGGTGGCTCGCTGCTGCGGCCCGACTCCGAAGCTCCAGCTCCAGCTCCAGCTGCGGCCCGACTCTGGAGCTCCAGCTCCAGCTGCAGATTACTGCCGGTGAACTGTCGGGATATCGGGAGCTCGCGGGTCCGGGTGAGAGACCGCTTTCCGGAGCTCCCGCAACGCAACTTCTTCCGCCCGTGTCGTGGGATTGGAACGACCCGGAACGGGGGCCGAGCATCGCCCGGCGCAGCTTTAATGGCCGCGGGACATTCCAGCGCCTGCCGGGGGCTCCAACTTGTGACTTTTGGGCCTAGAACGGGGCCATACCTCAATGGCCGTGGGACTTAACATCGCCGCCTGGGGCTTCAACATCGGGAGAGAAATGGTGCGGGGGGAGAGAGAAGAACTTTGCCTTCCATCACAGTGAGGAGGCGATTCACTGTGATGGATGTTTGTGTAAATTGAATTGTTTGTATGTTTTGTATGAATTGTTCTGTTTGTATGGCTTGTAGAAACGGAGTTTCGTTTGAGCCTCTCTGAGGTTCGAATGACAAGTAATAAAATCTAATCAAATAAAATTGAGCTGAATCACACAAATGCATTGTGTAAAAAGTAACTGCAGATGCTGGTTTAAACTGAAGATAGACACAAAAAGCTGGAGCTTCTCTGAAGAAGGGTCTCGACCCAAAACGTCACCCATACCTTCTCTCCAGAGATGCTGCCTGTCCTGCTGAGTTACTCCAGCTTTTTATGACAATAGACAATAGACAATAGGTGCAGGAATAGGCCATTTGGCCCTTCGAGCCAGCACTGCCATTCAATCAGTGTCTATCTTCACACAAATGCATTAATTGTTTTGTCAGTAGTGCTGCATAGTATTTACATCGCTGTAAGATACCACTCAGCCAAGTGTGACCACTGCATTTTCTGAATTATTCCATGTCTCTGTTGTTGGGTTTGTTATTTTGAGAGTTGACAGTTGTTCATTTGAAATGTTCTAGGAGGCAGCGGAAAGGACTATATGTTCCAAAGACACTTCACAAGTGTTCGATAGCTTTTGGCATTCACAGCATATAAATATTAAACTTTTTTTGTTTGTACAACATCGCTAATCCTCTCACAATCTCCGAATGTTTCACAGCCAATTATGTACTTCTGAAACATGGTCTTGTAGGAACACTGGCAGCCAATTTCTGCACAGCACAAGCATTTATCAGATAACCTGTTTTAATTTTGAAAATGATACTGATTGAAGGGTAGATATTGACCAAAGTATTGGCATTGACTTAGCTGGAAGTGGGTTCTGATTTTAAAAAAGCACAAAGAATTTAAACTACGCTTTCGTCATTCTCTCTCCATAGAAGTCATCGAATATTCTATGAATTAATTATTTGTAATGTGATTATCTTTCCATCTGTGATAGTTTGTTTCTGTAGTACTTACCGTGGATGGTCACTGTCATTCATCTGAAGAGAAAGTCAGTCAAATCACGTCAAGTCAATTTTATTTCTATAGCACATTTAAAAACTACTCTCGTTGACCAAAGTGCTTTAGATCAGTGCAGGTACTAACGTGCTACATACAATGGTACACAGATCTAACAATACATACATAAATACTTACCTACAGCGCTCCCTCTGAGGACCTCAAGAATCCCTTGTGAATAGAAATAGGTTTTAAGTCTAGACTTAAAAGAGTCGATGGAGAGGGCAGTTCTGATGAGAAGAGGGATGCTGTTCCACACTCTAGGTGCTGCAGCCGCAAAAGCGCGGTCACCCCTGAGCTTAAACCTAGACCGCGAGATAGTCAGTAGCCCCAAGTCGGCCGACCTGAGGGACCTGGAGGTAGAATGGTGGGTTAGAAGATTTTTGATAGAGGCGGGGGCAAGCCCGTTAAGGGCTTTGTATACATATAGGAGGAACTTGAAGTTGATTCTGTACCTTACTGGGAGCCACTGGAAAGAGGCCAGAATCGGGGTGATGTGGTCCCGTTTACGGGTACCCGTCAGAAGTCTCGCTGCGGCGTTTTGGACCAATTGCAGGCGGGACAGGGATGACTGGCTGATGCCAGTGCATAGGGAGTGCACTTCAAAGTTGCACTTCAAAGTTTTCAGCATTGAATTTCTGCGTGGTACCCACTCAATCATACCACCTTCCTGTGTCCTTTTGATTTTATTGCTATTTTATTTCTATATTATTACTATTTTTATTTAATATTTTCTTAAATATTACTACTATTTTCCTCAATACTTACATTACTTCCAAGTTTACTTTAATCCACAAATTTTGAAATTGTCCCTAAACATTAAATTCTTCATTAAATGCTGTTGAAAGCGTTGGAGCTTCTATTCCTGAACCCCGTGAAACAGAAGTGTATACTTTGTTCTTGTCAGAGATTAAAAAAGTACTTCACTACCTTCTTTTTGATCCATTTGCCATTTTTGCATAATGCTGCTAAGGGCCCAGTTCTCCTGTACATTTCATGTTTTCCAAAAAGTTGAAACACTTTAGCATATGTGCAATATCCTCATCTACCGTATCCTATTTTGTCTTGTCAGAACAAGCAAAGGTTAGTATGATAGACACAAAATGCTGGAGTAACTCAGCGGGACAGGCAGCATCTCTGGGAGTGGCCGGTACAGAGATAAAATGTGGTCGGAGACAGTAAGACTGACCGGAGAACTGGGAAGGGGGTGGGGATGGAGAGAGAGGGAAAGCAAGGGCTACTTGAAGTTAGAGGTCAATGTTCGTACCGCTGGGGTGTAAGCTGCCCAAGCAAAATATGAGGTGCTGTTCCTCCAATTTGCACTAGGCCTCACTCTGACAACGGAAGAGGCTCAGGACAGAAGGGTCAGTGTGGGAATGGGGGGGGGGGGGAGGTTAAAGTTGTGAGATTGTGTCTATCTTCAATTTAAACCAGCATCTGCAGATCTTTCCTACACAAACATTAGTACGATTTGCCCTGGGCTAGTCCTCCTCTGCTATCCGTGCTACTTCAAATATCGTCTAGCCAGATTAAGCAGACATCAGAGGGGAACGATTCGGAAACAGCAGCCATTATATCACACGATTTAGAGCAGCTACAGAAAAGGACATTGGCACCAAAAGATAAAAATCGTCAACTGTAGAAGGGCCACTTTCAAAGAGTTGACGACAGACTTAAAATCAATACTTGGCAGCCCATCCATAATTGGACAATGGAAATACTTTAAAGTAGAAATACTTCATCAACAATCTAAGTACAGCTCCAAGAGGGAGAAGGTGTAGAAAGTTAAGGTCAGAACTGAAGATACGAGGATCTGCAGATGTTGGAATCTTGCAGATGGAACACAAAGTTCTGGAGTAACTCAGCGGGTCAGGCAGCATCTCGGGTTGGGACTCTTTGTCACACTGATTGTAGTGGGAGAGAAAGAGCTAACTGGATGATTAAAAAGCTCGAGGAAGGAACAGAGCAGGAACACGAGATACTGCTGGAGTTTCAGTACAGAAACATGTCATTGAGATTCTGATTCATTTCAATATTGATGAGCAGGAGATATTGGAAAGGCTAAGTGGTCTTAAAGTGGATAAAACACCTGCTCCTGGTAGAATGTATCTCAGCTGACTGCGGGAACATCTGTAGATTTGGGGGCGGTGATTGAGGACTGGGCAATTACAAATTTCATACCATTGTTGAAAGAAAGTGCGTTGAGATAAGTCCAATAACATCAGGTCAGTAAATTTACTTTTTGCTGGTGGTGGTGGGCTTTAGGAGGAGAGGAACACCCCTGTTCCCTGTCTCCATCAAAGGTGTGGATGTGCAGTTTACCAAGGAGTATAAATGGTCCTGGAATGCTGAGGCACTGTATAAGAATGGACAGAGCTGTCTGTACTTTCTGAGGAGGCTCCACTCTTTGAACATCTGCAGTGAGATGCTGCAGATGTTCTATCAATCGGTGGTGACCATTGCCTTCTTCTTCGCTGTCATGTGCTGGGGTAGCAGGGCGAAGGCCACAGATGCCAACAGAATTTAACAAGCTCATCAGGAAGGCTGGGTCCGTCCTGGGGTTGCAGTTGAATTCACTGGAGGTCGCCTTGGAGGGGAGGATGCTCCTCAAACTGCGGAGCATCGTGGACAATACAGCTCACCGTCTCCATGACTCACTGGTCAACCTGAGGAGCACCTTCAGCAACAGACTGGTTCCACCAAGATGCAGCACAGAACGCCACAGGAGATCCTTTTTCCCTGTGGCTATCAAACTGTACAACTCCTCCCCCTTCTGTCGTGGGGTAGACTGACTCCCCTTCCCCTCCTCCCCAAATCTTTGCACATCCCCAATCGTGGACTTCCTCTCGTCACTTTAATTTCATGTTTCATGTATCTTGTTATGTCTTATGTCTGTCGGCTGACCAATTTCCCTCCTGGGATAAATAAAGTTCTATCGTATCATATCATGACAAAAATAAATCTGGAAATAATAATCAGGGTCAGAATTAAGGGGCATTTTGAAAAGTGTAGCTTGATTGAACAGAATCTATTCCATTAAGGGGTCACGGTGGCGTCTATGGCCCTATTTTGAGGAAGATGGCAAGTCACCAGTGCTTGGTATTTTTTGTCATTTCTTTGTCTATAGGATATGGATTTTATTGGCAATTTTCATATTTGTTGCCTATCCATTATTGCCCCTGAACTGATGAGGCATTTTATGAAACAGTCACTTATGACTGGTGGAGTCACTTATCAACCACACCACATGAGAAACACATTTGTGAATCAAATGGGTGACAAAATATTTCCAATAACATGTTGGTCACTACTTTTTGAAAAACAAAAACAAAAGTTATTACATTGTGTGATTTAAATTCCTCAGCTGCCATGGTGGGATTTGAACTTATAGTATGTCACTGGTTCAATGGTACAGATCGAATGTTGCTAATTAGTTACCTCACCCATTGTGTTCTACAATCCCTGCCCAACATTCAGCCTTCAGCCAACATTTCTAAAACAGATTTGCTTGCAGTCATCCCCACTTCACTGCATTCCATATGGTCTTCCCCAGATGCTGCATGTCCTACTTCTCCATCAACGTTTTGTTCTACAGTTCAGCATATGTAGCTACTACAATGCTGCACACAGGCACGTGAGTAATTACTCAGGGTAGGCAGGCGGCTTTTTAAAACAATCTTAAACCGCGCATGCGCAGACTGTTCTCTCCTTAAAAATTAAAAATTAAAATAAGTAACAATTCAATTCGCCCAAGGCTTCTAAATCTCCTTCGTTTTTTAATTACTGACTGGGTGGGGGATGGAGGATGAAGGCAGGTGGAGAGATGGTGGAAAAAACGGGAGCACACCGGGACGTTGAACAGTTGTCATCTTATTGAATGACAATACTAATTCAAGGGCCCAATTGGAGGGATAGTTCCTTTCACAGCGTGTGGAGAGTCTGTGCCAGGGGTTAAAGATGCGGGGAAGGTAGGATGTTGAGAAATAGGGGGTCGGAGATCATATCAGACTCACTCACCGTTGCTGCAGCGCTCCAGGCACGGACAGCAGAACTGGCCGCAACTTCCGGGGAAGGAAGCAGCTCGGGTGACTGCGAGCGGCCGCCGGGACCCGACAGCAGAACCGGCTGCCACTTTAGCGCCTTCTGCCGGCCCGCTCACCTCTGGCAGTGCTCTCCGTCTCAACACCCCTCACCTGCCGCTCACTGGCCTGAGTGAGGCCGGCGAGCGGCAGGAGAGAGGTTTTCAGACAGAGAGCACTGCCAGAGGTGAGCGGGGACCGGCAGAAGGGACTGTCTGGTCCCGTCAGCCACTCGCAGCCACCCAAGCTACTTCACTCCCCGGCCACAATGCGGTGGCTCCGTGTCCAGAGTGTTGCAAGTGGATTACTTGCCCCAATCCCCTCCTTCACAATGCTCCTGCCCTCCCCACAACCACCTGGGCCAGACTCCCCAAACACTGTGAAAGGATCTCTCCCCCCACCCCGGGAAATACAGCATTTAAAAACATCAAGCACCAAGAAATGTACTTACCATATTATCGGTACACGAACTCCAATCTTCTCTGCTTCCTAACATAATCCTTCAGATAACGGCAATCCATATTTGAAAGACCCGGCAAGAAACTTGCGCTGCGCATGCGCAGTACTGCAAAGGCAGAATTTCTGCTGCCTTCAGCTCTGCTTGAAATTGACGGCTTCAAGTAGCGCTGATGGCACGTGGGCTGCACTTTTTCCCGTGTTACAAGTGCTGCGTTTGAAAGGCACGGAGAATTATGCCTACCTAAGAGATCGATCTCTTAGATAGGCAATAATTCTCCCATGCCTTTATTATTTATATTTAATGTTTACCATGTTATAATTTTAGTCAGGGTAAGCAGTGCCTACCTTGCCTACTCTGACGGCACATGCCTGGCTGTACACATTCAGAGCTACTGATTGCCCATGATTTTCTAGATGGCCATCTTATTGTTGGAGTTTACTGCAAACTACAGTTTCCTGGTCCGAGAACACTGATGCAATTATCAAGAAAGCACAACAGCGCCTCTACTTCCTGAGAAGATTACGGAGAGTCAGTTTGTCAAGGAGGACTCTCTCTAACTTCTACAGGTGCACAGTAGAGAGCTTGTTGACCAGTTGCATTGTGGCTTGGTTCGGCAACTTGAGCGCCTTGGAGAGGAAAAGACTACAAAAAGTAGTAAACACTACCCAGTCCATCATCGGCTCTGACCTTCCTTCCATCGAGGGGATTTATCGCAGTCGCTGCCTCAAAAAGGCTGGCAGTATCATCAAAGACCCACACCATCCTGGCCACACACTCATCTCCCTGCTACCTTCAGGTAGAAGGTACAGGAGCTTGAAGACTGCAATGATCAGGTTCAGGAATAGCTACTTCCCCACAGCCATCAGGCTATTAAACCTGGCTCGGACAAAACTCTGAACATTAATAACCCATTATCTGTTATTTGCACTTTATCAGTTTATTTATTCATGTGTGTATATATTTATATAATGGTATATGGACACACTGATCTGTTCTGTAGTCAATGCCCACTATGTTCTGTTGTGCTGAATCAAAGCAAGAATTTCATTGTCCTATCAGGGACACATGACAATAAACTCATTTGAACTTGAACACACAAACTGACAGCCACCTGTCTGACATTACAACTGCCTGACATTACAACTGCATCCATTGTTCACGACATACTTTGTTGGTTGTAACATGGTTAATGAAACCTGAATGGGCCGCCAAAAACATTATATGCTTTGGGAAAAGTTGGAAACCCAATACACCTGATACACCTGTTGATCTCATTATGAAATAGTCATTTGTGCTTTGTAACTTCTCTACTTTTCTGCAATTTGTTTCAATTTAATGATGTTTCCTGAAAGAGAGAGGGTTGTCAGCTGGTTCCTTTCGCCTGCTGCAGTTGTAACTTGATGTCTATGATTGTGGAGGAGCAGAATAGCTTGATACATTTCGTCACCTTTCTCTCATTTTCTACAAGAAAATATTGGGTTTCCCCTTGTGTCTTCCACTCACAACGTGATTGTCATCAGACAGTCATCAGGAAGTT
Organism: Okamejei kenojei; assembly: GCA_035221665.1. Lineage (NCBI taxonomy): Eukaryota > Metazoa > Chordata > Chondrichthyes > Rajiformes > Rajidae > Okamejei > Okamejei kenojei. The sequence goes on along the minus strand of CM069136.1, from coordinate 102,666,998 downwards.
TCTGTGCTGACTTGGACACACTAGAGGCAGGAAACATGTTCCAAATGTTGGGGGAGTCCAGAACCAGGGGCCACAGTTTAAGAATAAGGAGTAAGCCATTTAGAACTGAGACGAGGAAACATTTTCACGTGAGTCCGTGGAATTCTCTGCCTCAGAGGGCGGTGGAGGCAGGTTCTCCGGATGCTTTCAAGAGAGAGGGCTCTTAAAAATAGCGGAGTCAGTGGATATGGGGAGAAAGCAGGAATGGGGTACTGATTGTGGATGATCAGCCATGATCACATTGAATGGCGGTGCTGGCTCGAATAGCACCTATTGTCTATTGTCTATTGTATTGACTTAACTTTTGTGTAACAATTGTTCATTTGAACCACCCGTGCTTCATTACAACCCAAACTTGTAATCTCGAGTGTATGAGCAATGGACCTGTTTGATCACTAAAAATAGTATGTGGTAATTCTTACCAAGATCATAAGAAGCCAATAGAAAACCTAGCAATAGAAACTGAACACGTCTGATTCTTTTTTTAGTTTTTGGGATACAGAGTGTAAAATGGCCCTTCGGACCACCGACTCCACGCTGAATATCGATCACCCGTGCACCAGTTCTATGTTATCCCATTCTGCATCCTACACACTAGGTGCAAATTTACGGAAGCCAATAAAACTACAAACCTACACGTCTTTGGAATATTGAAGAAAACCAGCGCACCCGGAAAAAACCCCACGCATTCACAGGGACAACGTACAAACTCCGCACAGACAGCACCCAAAACCTCGGCTCTCTGACACCGTCACACAAGAGCTTTATCACTGTGCCACATCTGTGAATATGTAAAGTGAAATTTGACAAGACTATTTTGACTGCGGGCAAGTAACTTGACCGTGAAGGATGGTTGTGACTTAAAAACTCGCTCCTTACAGTTCATCACAAATCTTGTTGGATATTTTCACTGGAGAGTGGCACCTTGCAGGTGAGGTTTAAGCCGACCAGGCTGCACTCTGGCAGATGCCCTGGTACATTATTTCTCTCTGAATATTGTTGACATTTAACTTTCAAGTATTAGCCCAAAATCCCATACTCTTCCAAAGCGAATGTCTGATTATATATCACACTACTGTTGATACAGCATAAAATTCACTTCAACACTTTCTGTATTACTGCAATAATCACACTTTAAAGTACATCATTGGTTCTGAAGAATTTCATGAATTTTGTTCATGCACTATATAAGTAGTGTTCCTTTTTTCCCCCAACAGTTTTTTTCCCCTCATGAGAAATGTGTTTTTAATAGCTTATGGTGCCTGGTAGTTTAAACAACTGATCTGGAAACTACTGCACTGGACAATTTATGATTTAGAATTATACTGCAGATTAAGCACATGACCAAAATTGTGCTAGCTTGTTTGGTTAATGATTTATAAGTTAATATTACAAAGCATAGAAGTCAGAAATTAAGGACACTTTGATGTTGCTACCAGATATGAAAATGTTTATGACAAGCTCCTGGACTCTAAATGAAGGAAAATATATTTTTTTAGACAATTTTTAGTCCACTACATTTAGTATCGGTAAGTGGAATTCTTGCCTCCAAAATGGGAAGCATGAATGGAGTAGAGAGGAGTGATGAAGGAACAGATCCTTGCCTTCATACATCATTTATTTAGACACCCCTGCAGCAAATGGTGGTTGTTGATGAAGTCACCATTTATTATCTAAAATAAATAACCTTTATATCTCCTTGGGCAACTTCAAGGACAATCAGAGCCACTATTCTGTGGGTCAGAATCACGTGCACTTCAGCAATGGACATCCTTCCATCAGAGACTTTAGTGAACCATATTGTTTATGCAATAATCCAATAGTTACATAGCCGCAAAATCATTGTGACTTTTATTCCATGTTATGTTTTAACTATTATGGGACTAGGGGAAAACAAATGGTCGGCACGGACTGGAAGGGCCGAGAGGGCCTGTTTACGTGCTGTAATTGTTATATGGTTATATGGTTAATATGAATCTAAATTCCCCAAGTGCTAGGTTGGAATTTGAACTCGTTTTTGAATCGTTAACTTAATTATTATTCCAGTAATTTAACTGCTGCCTGTTCTGCCATCCACTCGAAGAATAATATTTACTTTGTGAACACATCATTATGCAAAAGCAGAGGCATAATTATAATAAATAATCATAAATAGAAGCAACTTGTTTTCACTTTTGGATTATGGTTTTAATCACTTACAAATTAAAAAAAGACTAATCCAATTTTTGTAAATAAATTATTTGCTGCATTTCACCACATTGTATTTTAGCGTAGTCAAGAATATTTGCAGACTTGCAGTCTGCTTATCCTCAAATAGCAATGGTTGCAACACCTATTGCACACATGCCCTTGGGTTATGGCAGGCACATATCTGTACATACAATCTTGAATGCCTGCAACAAGCATGAAGTTAATTTCCCTCAAAAAATTCAATAGGTTTTCCTATATAATTGAATGTAGGAAAACCCATTAAAAGGTTGAGCTATTAGAAACCATTAGAACTATGCATTTGAGAAATTAGCACAATTAATCCATAATGCTGCAATAATGCCTGTTATTTGTATGAAAGAGCTACAAAATGCTATAATGGATTCGCTGCATTGGACAAAAAGTATATAAAATGATCCATTATCCCAAATGGTTTTTGCTGTGTAGTCCTAACGTGGCACATTTCTGAAAAGCTTAGCATTGGTTCACTGGAACTCTATAATCTTCAAACATGCCTCACTGTGAATAAATATCGTGAGAATTTTTTCTGTATCATGTTTACATCTGATACAATTGCGGAAATTAGTTTAGAAACGTTTGGTGATTCCTACTCTTACTTCTACTTATGCATTTACAGTAAAGATAATTTTGAAATGGTCTGTGTTTAAACAATGCCTGTGAAGAAAAATATTCATTTTTGTGCAAAATAAGGGGGAAATAACTTGCAATTTTGAGGGAAAATTCAATGTTCCATGCTTGGAATTGAATGACCTTTCCTTTTTGTGTGATAGTTTTTTTTTAATGTACAATATTCTTTTCATTTCAAAATTGTCAGCAGTCATGCCTCTGAGCCAAATAAAATATGTGTATCTCACTCTAAGTAACTGGGTTGGTTTTTCACAGCAATACTGAGTAATGTAATCGGGTACAGTACAACATCACATGGATGTATATTCTGTTTTGCCAGGGAGCTTGAACCACTCTTCAGATGGGATGTTAAATGAAAGCTTCATCTGTTTGTTCTGGCAATTTATATGAACCTGAAAGATTCCATCAAAAACGTGCTAGCTGGCTATTTAAATTATTATTATTTTTCAGATCTTGTGATTCTCAAATGATTCTCATTTGCTCCTCTGAATTTTTTTCAGAGGAGCAAATGCATTCAGAGTAATTCAATGCATGTGAATTTTCCCTAAAATTTTATAGCATAAATGCAATCAGAATATAAATATCTATCTGTTCTATTTTGGAGCAATTCCACAGATTTTTATGGATTTAAAAAAACCCATTAGCTGTAGGTTCCAGAGTTCTGTCTGCTTTCATGAAAAAAGCAATTGTGACTGTGGAATGTAATCATATTCACCAGTCAAATAAGTAACTGAATAATAATAATAATAATACCAACTAAAACTCAATCTTGATGAGTATTTCTTTAGAATTGTGTTGGAAATAGTGATGGGTTTCCAAGACAAGCATAACAATTTGGAAAAAAAACATAATGCAAGGTGTGCTATTCTCTTTAATGATATAAGAAATAAAATGTTATTAGCAAATAGTAAGATCATCTCAGCACAATACATCAGCAAGAATGTTGAGCAATATATGTTCTGTAAGACAAGCCGCTTGCTCTTCTAAACAGAGTCATAGCACATTTAACTCGGAGTTGTTCTTCTGAAATCTAGGAGATAGTCTCCAAATTTGTGTAAGATTTCTTCCAAAGTGCTGAAGCAAGAATTAAATATTCTTGACATACCCACCAGATCTGTGAAAATGGTTAATATTTTGTAATAATTCGGAGGAAGGGGAAGGGAAAAGTATAGAACACGAAAGGGAAAGTTTCAATTCTAACATATCTCAGTTCTGATGAAAAGACATTGACTAATCTGTTAATGATATTTCACTCTCCATAGTTGCTGTATAACCTACTGAGCAGATCCAGCATTTTCTGTTTGGGTCCCGGATGTTTAGTATCTGCTGTATTTTGCTTTTGGATAAATGTTTAAGAAACAGTGACACCCACACTGAGTGATTTAAGTAGCAATTTCTATGCATAGCTGAGGGGAGGGGGGGTGGGGGGAGTAGACAGAAGACAGTGTTCAAAAATAAAATCCAAAATACTGGACTACCTCAGGGGGTCAGGCAATGTCTCTAGAAGAAATCGATAGGCAACATTTTGGGAACCACAGACACTTCTGAATCAATTGAATTTCTCCAGCACTTTGTGCTTTATGCAAGATTGAAGCATCTGCAGTTCCTTGTGTCTCCAGAAAGTATTCATATTAGTGTCCACATTTTTCTTGAAAAATGCAGCATTCCCACTGACACCTGCTATCTCTGGCCCATGACATCTCAATGCGGAGAAGGTATATTCAGGATAGCAATGAGACTCTGAGTCCACACAATTCAAGTCCATTAAATCTCTGTGTGAATGGTGGAACCACCTCACTCACTACCCATCCGCACGCGATTCCTACCTTATATGTGGGTGGGTCTGTAGTTCCAACATTGGCCTCATTAGCCACCTTAAAAACAGAATGGAAGCAAGTTATCTTCTCAGTCTGAAAGGACCAACTAGGAAGACAGCAGCAAGTGCATGCTTGGACAATTTGATTTTTTCTCTTTTGAAAGTTAGAGACTAAGGAACGATCTGATAGTATATAAAATTAGGAGAGGCTTAGATAGGGTAGATGGTCATTTTTCCCCCCAGAATCGAAATGACAAATACTACAGGATATAAGATATGAGGGGAACATTTCAAGGAGATGTGTGGGGCAAGATTGTGTACATAAAGAGAATGGCTTGATGTGGTCCACATTAAACTGCATCTCCATGCATCTGCCCACTCATCCAACCTGGCCAAGTCACACTGCATTCTCATAGCATCCTACTCACAGTTCACACTGCCACCCAAAATTTGCTAATGTTACTTTGAATCCCTTCATCTAAATCATTGATGTATATTGTAAATAGCTGCGGTGCAGCAAGCCTTGCTACCCCACTAGTCAATTCTCATCCCTACTCTGTTTCCTGTCTGCCAACCAATTTGCTATCCATGTCAGCACTCTACCCCCAATACCATGTGCCCTAATTTTGTCCACTAATCTCCCATGTGGGACCTTATCAAATTCTTTTTCCCCATATCCCATGATTCCTTTAGCCCTAAGAGCTAAATCTAACTCTCTCTTGTAAACATCCAGTGAATTGGCCTCCACTACCTTCTGTGGCAGAGAATTACACAGATTCAGAACTCTCTGGTGAAGTTTTTCCTCATCTCAGTCCTAAATGGCCTACCCCTTATTCTTAAACTGTGACCGCTGGGTCTGGACTCCCCCAACATCGGGAACATTTTTCCTGCATTTAGCCTGTAATCCTTTAAGGATTGTGTATGTTTCTATAAGATTCCCTCTCATCCTTCTAAATTTCAGAGAATATAATTCCAGTCTGCCCATTCTTCCATCATATGTCAGTCCCTACGCTGTGAACCTACGCTGCATTCCCTCAGTAGCAATAATGCCCTTCCTCAAATTAGGAGACCAAAATTGCACACAGTCTCACCAGGGCCCTGTACAACTATAGTAGAACCTCCTTGTTCCTAAACTCAAATCCTCTCGCAATGAAGGCCAACATGCTATTTACTTTCTTCACTGCCTACAATACCTGCATGCTTACTTTCAATGACTGATGTACAAGCACACCCTGGTCTTGTTGCATTTCCCCTTTTCTTAATCTTACACCATTCAGAGATGCTGTCTGTCCCGATGAGTTATTCTAGCATTTTGTGTCTACCTTCGATTTAAACCACCATCTGCAGTTTTTTCCTACACCATTCAGATAATAATATACCTTCCTGTTCTTGCCACCAAAGTGGATAACCTCACATTTATCCACATTATACTGCATCTGCAGGGCTCGAAATTAATGGTTGCCCGGGTGCCAATGGCCACCTAATGTCCCACCGGGCAACCTAAAAGTCGTGTAATTTTACCCGGCTTGGCAAGCACCCGCGACACTTGCCGTTTAACTATGAGCAGGCCCCGATCTCTATCTCTCTCTGTCATTCTCCGTCTCCGCCCGCCATCCGTGTCCGGGCCGCCGGGCTCCGCTCTATTATCTTTGGCCGGGTGTCGGTTCTCCACTCTCCGCCCATCTCCGCATCCGCCGGCACGGCCGGCCACCATGCACATGTGCACTGCCACGGCCCGCACATCCTCCCCCTGCACATGCGCACTGCCACGGCCAGCAGATCATCGGCCGTCCTGCACATGCGCACTGCCACGGCAACTGGTTGGCACTGGGCACTTTCTCCCTCCCTCCCTTTGCATTGTGGGAGATCAGGCCGCCTTTGCTGTCCGGTCGCCTCCTCGCTGTGACCACTGAAAACCAACGCAAAATCACTTCCTGGAGCTGGAGTAACTCCCTGGAGTAACTCTTGCTTCTTGGTATCCTGGTCCTCCAAAAATATTCCAAATGGAATTTAAACTGGAGGTGGTGGAGTGTCCGCCAACAAACTCCAAACTCTGAACAATAACAGCCTATTGCATTTTATCTGTTTATTTATTGTGTATGGTATATAAACACACATATATGAACTTTTATCTCCTGTTCTGTATTATGTTTACATATTCTGTTATGCTGCAGCAAGCAAGAATTTCATTGTCCTATCTGGGATAGATGACAATTAAAACTCTCTTGACTTGGACTTAAGCAAAAAAAAAGTTCTTGGGGAAAAAAGAGGAACTTTAAATTTAGTTGCATCTGGCTGGCTAACGATGGTAGGGTGAAGATTATTCCATGTTTTAATTGTGCGGGGGAACTCCATGGAGCAGCCAGCAGGTTAGAAGAAATTGGGTGACGTTTCGGGTAGAGACCCTTCTTTAGTTTATTTTAAAGATACAGCATGTAAACAGGCCCTTCGGCCCACCGAGTCCACGCTGACCATTGTTCACCCGTACACTAATTCTATCCCACACATTAGCAACGTAAGTCAAGAGTGTTTTATTCTCTCACGTCCCAGTTAGAACAATGAAATCCTTACTTGCAGCAGCACAACAGAATATGTAAACATAGTACTCTGTAAACAATGTTATAAATGAGGAAACAAAACAGTGTATATTATTATATGAATATATAACTATATAAATATATATGTGTGTGTGTATAATATATATATACCCACACACGCACACACAATTTCCCTCTTGGGATTAATAAAGTTCTATCGTATAGTATCGTGTGTGTAGGAAGGAACTGCAGATGCTGGTTTAAACTGAAGATAGACACAAAAAGGTGGAATAACACAACAGGTCAGACAGAATCTCTGGACAAAAGGAAAATATTATGTTTTGGGTTGGGTCTGTAAAAGATTCCTGCACACCTTTGGAATGTGGAAGGAAACAAGAGCACCCGGAGAAAACGCATGCGATCAAAGGGAAAAAGAGCAAACTCCATACAGACAGCACCCATATTCAAGATCAATTCCGGGTGTCTGGCAATTTTAGGCAGCAACTTTATGGCCAATGTCTTGAACTGAATTAAAACATACAGTAGCTGTAAAGGGGGACCTAGCATCACTTAGAGATTAAAGACTGAAAATGGATAGTTTCTTATTTTTAGTAACCAAAATTACCAACGTATAATTTTTTGTATGTTGGAAAACAAAACGGTGCTGGCTTGAAGGGCCGAATGGCCTCATCCTGCACCTATTTTCTATGTTTTCTAAACTATAGTGACACAGCTGGTAGACCCTGTCCTCGGGCACTGTCTGTGTTGAATTTGCACATTCTCCCTGCAAGCGTGTGGGTTTCCTCCCACATCCCAAAGATGCATTGGCTTTGTAGGTTAACTTGTCTCTGTAAAATTGCCCCTAATCTGTAGGGAGTGGGTGAGGAAAGTGGGATAACAGTTGGTGTGAATGGGTAGACAAAATGCTGGAGAAACACAGCGGGTGAGGCAGAATCTATGGAGCGAAGGAAATAGGCGACGTTTTGGGTCAAGACCCTTCTTCAGACTGATGTGAGGGTGGGGGTACGGGAAGAAGAAAGGAAGAGGCAGAGACAGTGGGCTGAGGGAAAGCTGGGAAGGGGAGGAGAAAGCAAGGGCTACCTGAAATTAGAGAAGTCAAAGTTCATACAGCTGGGGTGTAAACTACCCAAGCAAAATATGAGGTGCTGCTCCAACAATTTACAGTGGGCCTCACTCTGGCCATGGAGGAGGCCCAGGACAGAATGGTCAGATTCGGAATGGGAGAGGGAGTTGAAGTGCTGAGCCACCGGGAGATCAGGTTGGTTATTGTGAATCGAGCGGAGGTGTTGGGCGAAGCGATCACCAAGCCTACGCTTGGCCTCACCAATGTAGAGCAGCTGACACCTAGAGCAGCAGATGTAATAGTTGAGGTTGGAGGAGGTGCAGGTGAACCTCTGCCACACCTGGAAAGACTGCTTGGATCCTTGAATGGAGTCAAGGGGGGGGGGGAGACAAAGCGACAAGTGTAGCATTTCCTGGGGTTGCAAGGGAAACTGCCAGGAGAGCAGGTGGTTTGGGTGGGAAGGGACGAATTGATCAGGGAGTTACGGAGGGAGCGGTCTATGCGGAAAGCCGACAGGGGAGGAAATGGGAAGATGTGTTTAGTGGTGGGATCCCCTTGGTAGGCAAAAAAGCTGGGGAAAATCAATGGGTGAGGCAGCATCTATGGAGCGAAGGAATAGGTGTTGTTTAGCATCGAGACCCTTCTTCAGACTGATGCGGGGGGGGGGGGGAAACGGGAAAAAGAAAGGAAGAGGCGGAGACAGTAGGCTGTGGGAAAGCTGGGGGGGGGGGGGGGAAGGAGGGAGAAAGCAAGGACTACCTGAAATTGGAGAAGCCAATGTTCATACCACTGGGGTGTAAACTACCCAAGCAAAATATGAGTTGCTGTTCCTCCAATGTTCCTCCCGACTCACTCTGGCCATGGAGGAGGCCCAGGACAGAAAGGTCGGTTTTGGAATGGGAGGGGGAGTTGAAGTGTTGAGCCACCGGGAGATCAGGTTGGTTATTGCGAACCGAGCGGAGGTGTTGTGCGAAGCAATCGCCAAAGTCTGCACTTGGTCTCACCGAGGTTGATCATACACTGAATAATCCAACCACATTTTTGTTTGGAAGTGGAAAGAAATAATAGAAATTGCATTCATTGCAACGTGCACAATGAGTTGAGATTCTGTATTATAATTTTACTGCATGTGATTGTGGTATAAATCATGCCTTTTTGGTGAATATGTTTAGTTTGTGACTTTATTTGAAGCAGAAATACTATGTGAAGCAGAATAATACGCTTCATTGAGCATAATTCCGACTGGTAACTACGCACTTCGTCGGAGCCGTCTTAAATGACCACCTAAACTGACATTTGGCTACCTAAAAAGCTGCCATGCTTCTGCCCACTCACCCAACCTGTCCAAGTCACCTTGCAGCCTCATAGCATCCTCCTCACAGCTCACACTGCCACCCAGCTTTGTGAAATCCACAAACTTGGAGATGTTACATTTAATTCCCTCGCCTAAGTCATTACTACATATTGTAAATAACTGGGGTCCCAGCGGCACCCCACTAGTCACTGCATTTGATTTGTCCTTTTGCATACCTTCCATTCATTTGTCCTCTACCTTTTGATGTATCTCGTTTCCCTCTCCCCTACCTCTCAGCCTGAAGAAGGGTCTGGACCCGAAACGTCAAGTATTTCTTTCCTCCGAGAGACGCTGCTTGACCCGCTGGGTTACTCCAGTGGCTAGTGTTTACCTCCAGCATCTGCAGTTCCTTCGTACACACCTGTAGTAAGTTGTTGGTATAGGGAGAATGCCTGAGTTGTTCTGCGGCCAACAATTCGTGAGGTGGTGAGGGACGAGGAAGGTATCTGTGGAATTTGGCAATGCACGACAATAGTATCACAATAACTTTTCAAAGAGCCGTGAGGGCGGGCAATCTGTGCCACAGGTAGTGGGTTGAATGGAGTTTGGTGTCATCTCGTCAACAATGAGGTTTGATGTTGGGTGGATTATCAGAGCTCGCCCTTGGGTCCTCCCCTGTCCCGCGTTGATTAGACGCCTGGCCCATCAGTCGGGAAGAGGAAGCCTCTGAATTGGAGAGGCCGGGTGCCAGTCAAAGGCAGCCCGCGGAGGGAGGGAGGGCGAGATAGCAAAGTGCGGGAATGTTTTAGACGCTCGCCGGGGCCACTGAGAGCGGGAGCTGCGGCAGATGCTGCTCGCTCGCCCGGACAGAGGTGTCCAGCTGATGCAGTCCAGTGGGAGCCAATGACCAGCACAGTCTTGCCGGGCAACCTGGCCGCCGACCAGCCCGTCTTCACGCAGCTCAGGTCGGTGAGCATGAACTCGGAGGAGCAGGCGGCGATGTACGGGGTCATGAGGAGTCCCGCGGCTGGGATGTCGGCGGTCGATGAGCTGGCCCAGGTACGGCTCCAGAGGGCAGGGCAGGGCAGGGCAGACCAGACTTCCCCGGACACCACACTTGTACATACTCCACACATTTCCAATCAGTCGCGTAACTCTGTAGCCAGTCATTTAGTGCTTTGTAGCCAACCTTTTAAAAACATACATACGAGGATACAAAGGACATTTATTATCACATACACCAATTGGTGTAGTGAAATTTGAGCATCTGTAGTAGCCAGCCCTCGTGAATACTTTGGAGCCAACTTTCATAAGTGCTTTGTCACCAGCTTTCATACTCTTGTCGCCAGTTTTCTTTCTTGTAGCTGGCTTTTTAAATACTCTGCAGCCAGCCTTTTCAAAAACTTTATCGCCAGCCTTTTCAAATGCAGCCTTTATAGCCAGCGATGTTTTAAATCCTCGACAGTTTCATTTCATGCTCTGTAGCTAGCTTTTTAAATACTCTGTGTCTAGTCTTTTTTTAATGCTCGGCAGCCTGTTTTCTTTCAAACTCTAGCTAGCCTTTTTAAGTACTCTGTCGCCAGCTTTCGTTCATACTCTAGCCAGCATTCGTTCATGCTCTTTAGCCACTTTTCGTTCATACTCTGTAACCAGCCTTTTTAAATACTCTAGTCAGCTTTATCCATGTTCTCCAGAGATACCGCCTGAGTTACTCCAGAACCTTGTTTCTTTTTTTGTTGTTGTTGTTGAGTACTTTGCAGCTAGTCTTTAACAAAAAAAAAAACATTGGTTGCAACAATTGACCGCCCACCATCGTTTCACACTTCGCTGTCTGTTTAACTGCGCGTTCAATCGAGCTGCAACTATTTATTTTTCATATCTGTCAGGGGGTGGCAATGAGTTTGCAAAAAAGTGTGGATTCAGGAAGTATTGTTCCATCTCTTTCCCCTTACCCTCGTTTGATTTTCCTCCTCAATAATTCTTGTTTCTCGAAAGGGGTGGGTGGAGGTGTCCCTTCGCTTCATCTCTTGGTGATGCGGTTGGAATCTGGATCCGGGCGTTGACTGCAGTCGACGAGTGCAGAGAGCAGTCGCTGGTGGAGGCGCCACCTGATTTCAGTTTCACCAGAGGCTGCCAATGATCTCGGGGGTCACTCACTTGTCAGTCAGAGGTTTTTTGCGCCTGGTTCGACCACTCCGAGAAGGTTTGGGAGATTCTAACATGCTCGCATTGTGGCAACACTAACTGCCAGCGTGTCCTGAGCATACACAAGCTTGCTACAAGGTCCGGAAATAGTGGGAAGTCATTGGGTAAGAATTGTTGCCGTTCAGTATTTTATCGTGATTGCATTGTGCGTTGCAAAATATGACTTTCTGGAGAATTCCTCGGTAGTTGCAGGTATGGCTCCCGTGGCAGTATTGGAGCAGGTCAAATTGACGTGATAAGAAGAAATGGGCATATTTTTCACAATGGGATTGGTGGCTCTTAAAGAATGTCCAAATTTCTTTACATCCAGTGGTGAACTATTTGAGTTGTACCGTAAGATTTGCCAAGCAATATACAGAGAGAGCGAGAGAATGAGAGTAGCAGGCCCTCAGATTTAATGTTGGGTTGGAAGATAGATCCTCTTGCTGTGCAGAGCTCACCGGTGCTATACTGAAAGCTCTGCCTAACTGATTTACGGGGTACTGATTGTGGATGATCAGCCATGATCACAGCTGGCTGAAAGGCCTACTCCTGCACCTATTGTCTAACTTTTTGTGCTAAATCTGTGGGGTGAGTAAGCAACATTCTCTTGTGATCCTGCTGCAAAATGTGTGTCCCGCGATGATGTGCATTGGGGTGTGAAGGATAACACATTCTCTGACTCTCCCTCAGACTATACAATGTGGAGTATGTACCAGGGAAGGGCGAAGGAGTTTTTATTTCTGATTTGAGGTTGCTGAGAATCCCAGCTGGTTTCGCACTTGCTGTGCAGCATTGAAGCATTTGACTCCCTCCTCGCCCACACAGCGAGTCATTGAGACCAGAAAAAACTTCCCAGCACTTTGAAATTCTCTCTGAGCCACTGCACTGAAAATATGCCAACGACAGCTGGAAGATCTATAATCAGAAAACTTAAACGTGTGGCCAATACCAAACTTTGAAACATCTTTTTGTTTCAAGGTTTGATGGAGTCAAAATTCATGGTATGTTTGCTCTTATTCAGCCATTGATCAGATTTTCCATTAGTCGGTTGCTTTTCACTGGTGGGTGACAAAAATATTGCTAAGATATATTTGGCGTGATGTAGAGCTTTTACAGATGGTGGGGGAATGTGGCACTGATTTCTTCAATGGCAGCGAGGTTGTTGAATGTTTTCCTGGTGACTGTATGAGCATCCACAGCACCCCACCCGTCTTTTCCGCTCTTCCCTCCCTTAACCAGTGTTCTCCCACTGTCAGGCTGTTACCCAATGGCACTTTCTATTTCAGATATTTTTATCTGTTTTGGAAAATATTTGAACAACTGTCTGGGCGCGTAGAATTTGCTCAACTTTATTTGACCTCGCTAGGAATAAGTACACTTATTTCCTCGGCATGGGGTAAAAAGATGCAGTAGGTGCTCAGTAATTAACATAGAAAAAGTAGATAACTTAGTCTTTGGGACTTTGCTGTTTCTAGGAGCATGCTGCGTGTAAGTTGTTGGCCACATTTCCAACAGTGTCCGCAAACCATTAACAGTAAAGTATTTTAAGATATTCAAAAACCTACATTTTTTTTATTTTTGTGTTGCGTTAATCATTGTAATTGTGTTTTTTTTTTTGTTTAATTCACATGCTCAATATCGTGGTTTCTCCAAGGGATTTTTAAGTACACTATTCACAAATAGCAAAATCTTCATAGTATTTCCAGTGTTTTGTAAGTTTGTTTAAAAAGTAAGTGTTGATTGTAAGATTGTAAAATTAAGGTTCTCATTATAAAGTTTATGTATTCGAGTAGTTCAAAATGTGTCAATTTTAAAATATGTATAGAATAAGAAGCAGCTGGATTGGATTAGCGTTGAGTGTGCCATTAAATGCTGGAGGTATGCTGGAGATGGCTGCTAATTCCTGATACCAGTTTCAGATGACTCGCTACAATTCTATCCCAAGCACGTGGTTGGGGTAGTTTTGAAGCTGCCAAATGTTCATGAGCACGACAGATCCCTATAAAAGTTATTTACCTATATTAAGCGTGCTCGCTATTACCACTGGTACATCTAATGTTTTAATAAGAAGTACCATTAGGGTTTTGTGTTACTGTTAATTCATTGCCTTACATTGTGTTGTATAAATCAGCATTAATGCAATCTGTTGCTAAGGTTTTTTCATTTCAGTTGGATGTGGTGGAAACATTTTACAGCATTGTTATTAGATAACTGAATTCCGGGCAACAGTCTTGGACTATATCACCTTTTACTTTAGCTCTTATACCGATGACACATGAACGTGCCTGGGTTGTTGAGAGAATACATTGATTCTGTCATGGTTTGTGCAACTGAAATGCTTCAGGCTTATTTCGTGCAAAACTTGTCATATTCTGTTTTGATTTAGCTTTTATTTGTTTAGTTGCAAGTTCATCCTTGACTTTTAACTTCGAGCTGGATGTTAATTGCAAAATACATGCATGGAACAGCAACAAGACCCACAGAGGTTTGCTGACTGGCTTTGATAGAGAGTGAGGTATTGTTTTTTGTTTTTTTTTTGGGGGGGGAGAACATATTAAGAGCTATTGCAGGTACTGGCTCTCTCACCTTACTTAGTGGGACAAGAGGAATTTCCGTGCACATTAAGTCTAGTTCAAGTTGAGTTTATTGTTATAGGCACAAGTAGGTACAGGTACAATGAAAATCTGGCTTGCAGCAGCATCACAAGCACATAGACACGGACAAACGGCCGCATAACTCATACTTAAATTATGTAAAGTTCTGCAGACATCAAAAAGAAAAAAAACAAGTACAAAACACAATTTAAAAACCAAACAAGTACTTGGTAGTGCAAGAGGTTGCCTTGCATATTTGACAGCCGATGTAGTTGTAAGATACAAGGTCACGAGGAAACATCTTGATAGGAAAATCCAGTCAAGTCTGGGCATTAAATCCAGAACTACTAAACATAGAAAATAGGTGCAGGAGGAGGCCATTCTGCCCTTCGAGCCAGCACCGCCATTAATTGTGATCATGGCTGATCGTCCCCTATCAATAACCCGTGCCTGCCTTCTCCCCATATCCCTTGACTCCACTAGCCCTTTGAGCTCTATCTAACTCTCTCTTAAAACCATCCAATGACTTGGCCTCCACTGCCCTTTGTGGTAGGGAATTCCATAAATTCACAACTCTCTGGGTGAAAAAGATTTTTCTCACCTCTTTCTTAAATAACCTCCCCTTTATTCTAAGACTGTGGCCCCTGGTTCTGGACTCGCCCAACATTGGGAACATTTTTCCTGCATCTAGCTTGTCCAGTCCATTTATAATGTTATATGTTTCTATAAGACCCCCCCCCCCATCATTCTAAACTCCAGTGAACATTTTATAAAATTAAGTAAATTCCACAATCAAGATAATATAAAGTAACATAAAGAAAATATTAGATTCTGCAAGCAATAACAATCAAATGGCATCGTATTATTAAAATATACGGTGGTTGGATACCATCGCTCTGCACTCTAAAGCTGTTACTTAGCTTTAACTAAATGTAACTTTAACTCGTGCATATTTCTTTCTAACTTTGAGACTGAAAGTGACTTGCCTTTCCCAGTCAGGCAAAGTAGCT
Source organism: Okamejei kenojei (assembly GCA_035221665.1). Classification (NCBI taxonomy): domain Eukaryota; kingdom Metazoa; phylum Chordata; class Chondrichthyes; order Rajiformes; family Rajidae; genus Okamejei; species Okamejei kenojei. The sequence goes on along the minus strand of CM069136.1, from coordinate 102,651,581 downwards.
CCAAACAATCTGCTTGAGGAACTCGGCAGGGTCAAACAGCACCTGGAGCAAAAGGAATTGTTGACTTTTGGGTCAAAACCCTACATCATGCTTCAATCATTCGTTCCCCACCACAGATGCTGCTCAACTCACCGAGTTTCTCCAGCCGATTGTTGCTCTGGATTCCAGCAACTGCAGCCTCTTGTGCCTCAGTGCTCCTTCACTTCTGGACAGGTGATCAGTGCTGTCTGCAGGTTCCTTGACATCCCTTAGCTGTATGTAATTCACAGCTCTGCTAAAGCACTTGATTATTTTCTTCTATATGACAAGTGTAAAAGAGACAGTGAAAGCCAAGCAGAATAGAAAAAGACAGAAGGAGCAAGGAGCATGTGTGACAATAACTGCCAATATTACTGAAAATCCAAATATATTCCATAGATATGCAAATAATAGAAGGGTTTACGTGAAGGTGTAAAACTCATGAAGGGATTGCATATTGTTATTGAGGGCATTATTCAGGTCTTGTACAAGGTCTTCGCATGTATATTGGATACAGGGATGGTGTTGGAGCACTTGAGAGTAAAAGTGTTCTTTCTTTGTTCAGAAAAGGAAGTAAGGATAAATGTAGTAACTACATGCTAGTAAGTTTGACTTGTATGATGAGAAAGGTTTTACAAGCACATCTTCAGTCATTCACCTGGAAGATAATGAACTGCTTAATGCAAGTGAGCATAGAACTGTTCAGTGCAAGTTGTGTTTAACCTATTTGATGGAATTCTTTGGTGAGTTAATGTAGAGAATTGATGAGCCAAATGCAATCAATGTCTTATACGTGGACTACCAGCCCTTTCTCACCTCATTCTTAAATAACCTCCCCTTTATTCATTAACACGTTAATGAATTATCAGCAAAATTGAAGAACACATAAAAGGGCTATTAATAGCATGGGCGTAAAGTTGGCAAATACAACAGAGAGATGTGGTGAATGGTTCTTTCTTCAGCTGGAGGAAGTTCATTGAGTGACCATTGCTGGAACTGTCAGCAAAGGAGATAGTGAATGTCAGCAAGACAAAGGAGATAGTGATCGACTTCAGGAAGCAAAGCAGTACACATACCCCAGTTTGCAATGATAGTGCCGATTAGAGATGGTCGAAAACCTCCAATTCCTCTGAGTCAATATCATCAACAACTTCTCCTGGACCACCCATATTGAAACAACGACCAACAAGGCACACCAACGCCTCTACTTCCTTAGAAGGCTTGGAAGTTTGGTACATCCCCTACAACTCGCACCTTCGACAGATGCACCATAGAAAGCATTTTATCAGGATGCATCACAGCTTGGTTTGGGAACAGCTCCATCCAGGACCATAAGAAATTGCAGCAAATTGTGGACGCAGCCCAGGCTATCACACAAACCAACCTTCTATTGATTCCATTTATACCTTGTGCTGCCTCAGCAAGGCCAGCAGCATAATCAAGGACGAGTCGCATAATGGCCATTCCCTCTTCTCCCCTCTCCCATCAGGCAAAAGGTATAGAATTGTGAAAATACACAGAACCAGGTTCAGGGGCAGGCTGTTTTCCCAGGCAACTGAATCGTCCTACCACAACCAGAGAGCAGTGCAAACTAATATCTACCTCTGCTGTTGCTCGGACTATCCTTGACCGGACTTTTGCTGGCTTTACCGTGCACTAAATGTTATTCCCATATTATGCATCTATACACTGTAAATAGATAGGAAAAGTGAGGAAAGACAATACAGAATAAATGATAGTGGGGGCCAAGTGTTCACGAATCATTGAAAATACAGGGCAGTTTGAGAAAGTGGGTATTGGTACACACAATTCTATTATTTATCAATGGAGGCTATATCCACAATGTAGTGGATAAAAGTGAGTGGGGGGGTGTTGCTGAACCATTACAAAATTGATTCATTCAGCTTGCTACACTACATCCATCTCCTGCAACTCCCATGTATGTTAGCAAGTGCAGAATCTTTATTCATTTTCATATTCACCTAACAATCGGAGTGTTCTCTCATTCCTCAGCCTCTTCAATAGAATTGGGCACAGTTGCAGTAATGTGTGCTGCTTTTTTTTCTCAGTTACAATTTCTTCCTTCAGTATTGTGCTATCTTAGCTTTCACTTTCCCCTGGACCGGCCCTGCACTGAACATAAGACCTGCAATGTGATTTGACCTAGAAAACTTACAATTGGGTTGTACTCCAGGAAACATCAACTTCCTAATGCATAATGCTTAAAACAAAGGCAGAGTTACTCATTAGTCACCGCCCCTCCCACACATGTGAACTTGTGCAGCAGTTCTTCCCGTTTATACTTTTTTTTTGTCACTTTGCCAAATTCCGGACTGAAAGTGATAATGAAGGTGGCGAGAAGGGATTTATGATAATGGAAATTTCATGGAGTCTTACAGCAAGGAAACGGTTCCTTTGGGGCCCAACTTGCCCACAGCGGCCCCATCTACACTAGTCCCGCCTGCCTGTGTTAGGCCCATATCCCTTTAAACCTGTCCTATCCATGTACCTGTCTAAATGTTTCTTAAAAGTGCAATAGTCCCTGCCTCAACTACCACCTCCGGCTTCATCCTTTGTGTGAAAATGTGGCATGTTTTTGGAGGAGATGTGTTAAGAAAGAAGAGGGGAGGAACTTAATTAAAATAAAACATCTAACTATTTTCCTATCTGATTTTCCTATCTTGTGTGTAATTAAGGTGGATAACCAGCTACATTTGGCTTTCATATGTCACATATCTTGTGTGTAATTAAGGTGGATAACCAGCTACATTTGGCTTTCATATGTCCATATTCTGTGGTTCCAGAATGAAACTTTAAAAGGTCATTCATTACTGGCCAGAATATTCCCAAGATATATTTCTTGCAGTCTCCGCACATGTCCCACACTGAAACCTTCACTTCCAGATCTTCTAAGAATATTTAAATGCATACTGGGGGAAAAATGGGCATGCTCGATCTTAGAGCGAACAATAATGTACAAGAGGCTATACTTAAAAAAACTTTGGAAGTTCAAGACTGGAAGAGGTTACAGAAATGGGAAGATGTGGACTATGGGAGGTTTTGAGGGCCAGGCACATTTTTGTTTGCACTACTAAGCTTACTGCTACTCTGAGCCATATCAAGGTTCCTGAAACCAAGCCTCTGATCCAACTAAAGTTTTGTTTATAAACGTAAACAAATGCTGGCCAAGTAAAAGATTGGGTAGCTTGGTTTGCCTTTGAATCAGGAAATGTACATTAAAAACAAAGTATGGATTATACACCTAGTGTTTAAAATCGTGTGGGAGGAAGGATTAGGGGAGGAAAGCTATCTGGAAGTTTTGAGTTTCCTCGAAAGATTAAGTTAAAGAGGCTGATTTATGGTTCAGTTTCTGTAACTTAAGCTGAATAGAGCAGGAAGAAGGGACCAGAGAAAGAAAACCACAGGATTACCGGTTCCTACAGAGTTGATGTTAGTCAGGAAAGATTATAATCAAGAAGTGAATTAGAGACATGGGGTTGCCATCAAGAAATTAACCTTTTCTAATGGAGGAAGAGTGTGCAAGACCATTTCTGAATAAAATATTTTAAGCCTCGATCTAATTTATGTTGTTAATTCAACCTTGATTCCAGAGACCCTCTCTCCGTGAGGTTATTTCTGGCATTGATGGGTTAAATTGGTTTAACAATGGACATGGAGACTTTGTCACACTGCTCGGTGGAAAACTGATTAATTAATACCAACATCTGGTTTTAAGATAAATATAATATACACATAGATTAGCATGAAGAGCTGGTCTCTCAGACCTTGGAGCATGTTGTTCATTTAAGAAGATCATAGCTGGATATTTCGGGAAAGTGTACAACCTGAGGGGAAAATGAAACGCGTTTAGCCTCATAGCTGAAAAGTTTCAGATTAGATGAGAGAAGTGATAAGTGATCAAGAATGTTGACCAATGAACAGGTAAGTTGACGGGTGAATGTTAGACTTTCTACATAATGATAATATTCACAATTCTCTAGAATACATGATAAAGTTAATTTTGTTTGCTGTGAATTAAGCACAGGGATACTTATCTGCTGGCTCAGTTACTGGTGGAATTCCGTGTGTAGTGTGTCGGGAATAAGCACTGCAGCTTATTGACTTTCCAATGACCAACAGATTTAGCAGAGGTTATTCACAAAATTGCGTGAAAAAATGACTGACTGATGACTTTGCAAAGACAAACTGGACTAACTAAAAAGATTGGCTCGATGATAATGGATGCTAGTGAGGGAATGGTTTTATAAACGGCATCCATGTGTTTGCTCACTATGCGGTTCTTGCTGCCTTCTCTGAGGTGTTGCACTCCGTTCCAGTTTAAACAAACAAGCTTAAAAATGTTTTCTGAAGATGATTATATCCTGAATGATTTTCACGATTACGTATCATTCTTTTACACATGCAACAGTTGTTGAATGGGAGAATTGTTTACACGGGCAAATGTGCCTGTTAAGTACACAGCCAGTGTTTGTGCAATGTTGGTAATAAATGGTGTGCCTGCAGCATGGTGCAGAAGATTCATTTGCATCAGTATGTAGATCACACTTGTTGCATATGTGCTATTAGTGATTATACAGAGCAAATGGGGGTTCTTCCACACACCTACACGGAGAGAACTAATTTAAAATACATTGTCTTTTTGTATCCATTTGCAATGAAACATCTGTATAATACTGAGCTGGTAACATTACAGAGGATTAATACTTCTGACATTATAGCAGATTATAATAAGGTTTTATTAGTTTATCTAACTTTTCTTAAAATTATCAATCTCACTTCCAGGACCTGGGATCTCACGCTCGACTTTTCATCAGCCTGACACCCTGGTGTATAATGAGCTGATGCCTCGTGAATAACTTTCCTTGCCTCGTCTGTAAACAGACAGTGTTCTACAATTTCTGTTTTGCATTGTATAGAAACCTTTCTCACCTATGAAATGGACTTCTGTAATAATAAAGCCTCTGTACTTAAACCAGTGTGATTTGAATAATACATTTCTGTCACTGATTAGTCATAGTCTCCTTGATGGTTGGATGAGTAAATATCAAATTCCCCAATGATGTTATTTCACTATTTATTCTTGGATGAAAGAGATATGGGTAAATGACCAATCTGTAGCTGCTAAACATAGGCAAATCCTGAGATTGCAAACAGTTTTGAAATATTTTTTCGTGCTATTGATTTAAGAACATCATTCATGGGTAGGAAAGGTTTAAAGGAAACGGGGTCAAACAAGGACAAATGGGATTAGCTTAAATGGGGTATTTTGGTTGACATGAAAAATCAAGGTTAAAGGGCCCTGTTTCCCTGCCCCTTGACTGCAGTATTTCTGATTTTGAAATTAGTCAAAATTGGAGTATTTAAAAAAAAAAAATCATGTCTACATCTGTTCTTTCCTTTATCTCACTCACTTTATATACATTCTTTCTGACTTACATTCTAGCGCTGACTGACTTATGGGCCTGTCCCACTTAGGCGATTTTTTTTTTTGGCAACTACAGGGTGACTAGTTTGTTGCCACATGTTTGCCGGTGGTCGCCGGGAGTAGTCTCCTCAGTCGCGCAAAAAGTCGTAGCGTCTTTCTGGTTGCCACTAAATTTTCAACATGTTGAAAAATGTTCGGCGACAGTGGGTTTGATGCCAATGAGCGTAGCTTGACTTCTCCTGATGTAGGTGCTGTCGTAGGTTGTCAGCGGTTTTTCGGTAACCTGCTATGACTATGACAGTCGCCAGCAATTGTCTAAAAGAATTGTCAAGTGGGACTGGCCCATAAGTCTCATTCCAGATGTTGTACAATGTTTTTTTTAAAACAATTGAGTAAAACACATTGAACCCAATAATTTTGTCTAAATTTTCAGTTATTTAATCAACAAAAAGAAAGCAGCTTAGAGAATAAGAAGGCAAGTGACTAAGATTTAAAATATACTTTTGAAGCTTGTGAAGAACTGCAGCCAAATGTTCCCTTGTGACCCACAAGTTTACAAACCTTTAGCACATTCATCTTTTTAAATTATTCTTTCATTGTTTTTGTTCCTGCAACTGTATCAGTTTCATTAAACATTAACTTTTATAATGCCGTATCATTTAAAATTCAGTTCATTGCACGCTTAAATATCTGCACCTGGAGAGATAAACTTTATACTCCAGTCGGAATTGTTTGCTGAAGTTGACATTAAACCCACTTTATCTCAGCTGTACTTTATGGGAAAAGGTTAGAGAGGTGAGTAATCTAAACACAATATTTTTAATGTTCCTTTATGTTAATTAATCTTTATGAAACTGTTTCTCTAAAATAAGATGAATAGAAAGATCAAGTTTAAACTTCTGCACGGAATGTCCTCTAGTTACCTTTTATATAACATTTGAACATTGTTCAAACAAGGTGAACTATGTATTTTACAAATTAGACTAGGAGAGAAAATTAGCTTTGTTCGTTAATTCTGTATGTGCCATAGGTTGTAACTGCATCTCCAACCGAATAGCAATGCTAATTTAGCTTGAAAAATCAAATAATAATTTCTCCCCAACTATGTTTCAGTAAGTCGTTATATAAAAGTTATTTTTAAGTTTTCCAACGAAAGTCTTTTTTTTTTAAACGGTGTAAAATTCATGAATGCTAATGTGCCAGCTTGAATGCATTTGCCTTGTGCCATACACATTCAGCTAAATTAGAAATTTGCAGTACACCCTTTAGATTTTTGTTTATGATGATCCAATGTAAAACTATTATTTGTAAATGGTAAATTTGTAAATTGGAGGAGCAGCACCTCATATTTAGTTTGGGTAGTTTACACCCAACGGTATGACTTCTCCAATTTCAAGTAGTCCCTGCTTTCTCCTTCTTTCCCCTCCCCATCCCAGCTCTCCCACAGCTCACTGTCTCCGTCTCTTTCTTTCTTCTTTCTGCCCCCCACCCTCACATCGGTCTGTAGAAGGGTCTCGACTGCAGTTCCTTCTTAAACATTTGTAAATGGTGATGTGGTTTTGTAAATTTTCGATGTGCCTTGTTTTTGGAGTTTAATATCAATATCACTAAATGCACCTAATCAACATTTAGGCATTATTTGTCATTCTTCATATCCAAGTACACAAAATTCAGTTGGCTATTATTGAAAATAGTTATATATAGAGTAGGGCGATTACCTGTTTTCCTTATGTTTAAGAAGGAACTGCAGATGCTGGAAAAATCGAAGGTAGATAAAAATGCTGGAGAAATTCAGCGGGTGAGGCAGCATCTATGGAGAGAGGAATAGGTGACGTTTTCGGGTCGAGACCCTTCTTCAGACTGAACTTAACACAGTTAATTTACTTTAATTCATTTACTTTAGTTAATTCAACGTCATTCACTTAATAAGTTGACATATTGATGGCAGTTGAAGTTTAAGAGATGTGTCCTGTCAAGAGTCTAACACACATTTATATCAAACTACACCTGCTATGCAGGGATTGTTTCCTTTTAATTCAAAGGGATTTACATTCAGAAATATCATGTTATTTTGCTGATGGGCAATCTTAGATCCAAAATTATTCTTTCTAAAATGCACTTTGTATGATCAAATCATCAAGTTTTGTATGTGCTTCAAAAAGTAAAACCCGTCCTCAATTCCAAAAATGTAAAAACAGCCTCTAAATAAAATACGACTTTTATACCAGGCCATGGAATATTCTGCCCTTTAGAATCCATACCACAGTTGCTATGAAGGACTTTTTTTTGCAAACTGACCCCCTAAAACTTGGAAATGCTTTGCTGTTTAAATCCTGTTCTAAGCTCCCTGGACAATTGCTTACAATTATATATAACATAACATATAACAATTACAGCACGGAAACGGGCCCTCTCGGCCCTTCCAGTCTGTGCCGAACATTTATTTTCCCCTAGTCCCATCTACCTGCACTCAGACCATACCCCTCCATTTCCTTCCCGTCCATATACCTATCCACTTTACTTTTAAATGTTAAAATCGATCCTGCCTCCACCACTTCTGCTGGAAGCTCATTCCACACAGCCACCACTCTCTGAATTTAGTGGTGGCTGTGTGGGGTAACATGAGTTCCCCCTCATGTTACCCCTAAACTTCTGTCCCTTAATTCTCATGTCATGCCCTCTTTTTTGAATCTTCCCTACCCTCAATGGGAAAAGCTTATTCACGTCAACTCTGTCTATCCTTTTCATCATTTTAAAGACCTCAATCAAGTCCCCCCTTAACCTTCTGCGCTCCAAAGAATAAAGACCTAACTTGTTCAACCTTTCTCTGTAACTTAGTTGCTGGAACCCAGGCAACATTCTAGTAAATCTCCTCTGTACTCAAAATAGAGAATTTTGTTGACATCCTTCCTATAATTAGGCAACCAAAATTGTACACCGTACTCCAGAATTGGTCTCACCAATGCCTTGTACAATTTTAACATTACTTCCCTACTCCTATATTCAATGTTCTGATTTATAAAGGCCAGCACACCAAAAGCTTTCTTTACCACCCTATCTGCATGTGATTCCACCTTCAGGGAACTATGCACAGTTATTCCTAGATGCCTCTGTTCCACAGCATTCCTCAATTCCCTACCATTTACCATGTACGTCCTATTTTGATTTGTCCTGCCAAGATGTAGCACCTCACACTTATCAGCATTAAACTCCATCTGCCATCTTTCAGCCCACTCTTCCAAATGGCCCAAATCTCTCTGTAGACTTTGAAAATCTACTTCATTATCCACAGCACCACCTATCTTAGTATCATCTGCATACTTACTTATCCAATTTTCCACCCCATCATCCAGATCATTGATGTACATAACAAACAACAGTGAACCCAACACAGATCCCTGAGGCACCCCACTGGTCACTGGATTCCAACCTGACAAACAACCATCCATACTCTCTGGCATCTCCCATTCAGCCACTGAATCCATCTTGCTACTCCACCATTAACACCCAAAGATTGAACCTTCTTAACCAACCTTCCATGGGGAACCTTGTCAAAGGCCTTACTGAAATCCATATAGACAACATCCACTGCTTTACCCTCATCAATTTCCCTAGTAACCTCTTCAAAAATTCAAGAGGATTTGTCAAACATGACCTTCCAGGCACAAATCCATGTTGACTGTTCCTGATCAGACCCTGTTTATCCAGATGCATATATATATTATCTCTAAGTACCCTTTCCATTAATTTGCCCACCATTGACGTCAAACTAACAGGTCTATAATTGCTAGGTTTATTCTTTGAACCCTTTTTAAACAATGGAACAACATGCGCAGTACGCCAATCCTCCAGCACTATTCCCGTTTCTAATATCATTTGAAATATTTCTGTCATAGCCCCTGCTATTTCTACACTAACTTCCCTCAATGTCCTAGGGAATATCCTGTCAGGACCTGGAGACTTATCCACTTTTATATTTTTCAAAAGTGTCAATACCTCCTCTTTGAATCTCCATAGCTGCACTACTTTTTTCCCTTACCTCACAGAGTTCAATATCCTTCTCCTTGGTGAATACCGAAGAAAAGAAATTGTTCAATATCTCCCCCATCTCTTTTGGCTCTGCAGATTGCTGTCCATTCTGGCTCTCTAATGGTCCAAATTTAACCCTCGTTATCCTTTTGCTATTAATTTAGCTGTAGAAACCTTTTGGATTTACTTTCACCTTTCTTTTCAAAGCAACCTCATCTTCTTTTAGCTTTTCTAATTTATTTCTTAAGATTCTTTTTACTCTCTTTATACTCATCTAGCACTCATCAATTGGGTCTAATAGAGCTCCACAATGTCTAAAGTTTGTCCAGGCTGATGGTTCTTCTGCAATTCATGTCTTTTTTGTAGATATGCCTCCAGGATAGCTTACCTGAGAATGAATGTTTACACGTTAGGGATTTGTAGGCAAGAGTTTATTGTTTCCATTCTGAACCATTGCCTCTGAATATCACATAACACCCCAGCGTTGATGGGTATGTTTGTGTTTCAGGAATCAATTAATTAGATTGAGACCTGAAGTCCATGCTTGCCAAAAGTCACCGGTAAACTATCCACATTTTGTACCAGAATTCCCAAACGTGAATGGAGATGATCGTCTGGCCTAAACAAATAACATAGGAAAAGCATTGGTGCAAGCTCACCACAGAGTCTGGCCAGGAAACCAAATCTATCAGAGTTATTTGCTGATTGTGATTTTCTGGCTGACATTTAAGTAGACCAGCTTATGATAGGCAAGTCATAGCTCTGTTGCAGTCGGTCGCATTTGTCCATCCATTTGGAACTGGGTGAACATTGGGACACTGTTCCTTTCTTGACTGGAAAGGAAAGGGATTAATTTCTTTAGAACCCATTGCTTTCCTTTCGGAATGTCCTATTTTGATAAATGGCAGTGCTGATAAAGTGGAAAGAATGGCAGGCATTTGTAAATAGAAAATCCCCACAGTGTGTTTACCTGGAGTTTAGTGCTTGTTCTTGGGGAAGGGCATGAAAGCACAAGCCTTTTGATGAAGGAAAATAATGTATTGAAAATAACTGAGCCATGCTCTTGTACTCCTGGTATCCACATTTTATTTGGCATTTACTTTGTGATTATCATTGATTTTATTTCATCCCGAGAGAATAGTTTTGTAATCTTACTGTTTTTAACAAGAGAATCTGCTGCCTGTGTGCTGACTCGCTGGCAAACAGATAATCTTGACCTGAAAAGTCACCCATTCCTTCTCTCCAGAGATGCTGCCTGTCCCGCTGAGTTACTCCAGCATTTTGTATCTATCTTCGGTTTAAACCAACATCTGCATTTCCTTCCTATAACAGTAGAAGATGTTTGCAGATTACAGAGAGGAGAGGAAGTTGACTAGGCAAAACTGTTTTCCAAAGAACTGAGAATGGTGTGAAAGCGTCAGATCAAAGCAGCCGATGGTCAAGGAAATACAGAATGATTCATTGTTGGCTGAGCCTTAGCCATCAAACCTCTTTGATCTTTCTTTCACACCTTGCCCATCCATATCTCTAGTTTCCCTCCCCCCTGATTCTCAGTCTGAAGAAAGCTCTCAACCCGAAACGTCACCCATTTCTTCTCTCCATAGATGCTTCCTGTCCCACTGAATTACTCCAGCACTTAGTGTGTTCATGCATGATGTGCTTGTACTGGATCATCTCTGCAAGGATTCTTCATTAGTATTTTCCAAACCTATTGCACCCATTATCCAGAAGGTTAAAGGAAGCAAATTATTTCTCGAGTCTAGCAGCATCCAGTTTGGGAAAGTAGACAAAAGTGCTGGAGAAACTCAGCAGGTGCGGCACCATCTATGGAGCGAAGGAAATAGGCAACGTTTCGGGCCGAAACCCCGTCTTCAGAAATGTATTTCCTTTCCTTCATTGTCAAATACGCTAATTAATACTGTTTCTTAGGCATATCTTCACCGTTAAGATTACAACGGTTCAAAAAGGGCTATTTTTACCTATTAAAAAGAAACTTCAAACGTTGGTCTTGCCGATGCCATTCGTGAAGTGACATGGTTGGTTTCATATTGGCAATTTTTCAGTGTGGGCATGATATTTTTGTAAGCATTTTTATCTTCTCTTTTATTTGCTCCATGTATTAATTGCTGCCATTTGCTTCTTGTACAGACGCGGTGTGAGATGGAGAAGTATCTGTCACCCCAGCTGCTCCCTATCCCTGAGCTGAAGAAGTACAGACGGGACAGTGCCTCAGTGGTGGATGAGTTCTTCCAGGATGAAAAGCCATCACCGTACAGCATCAATATCAACATGATTCTGCCCGATGTTACTTACCTCCGCACTGGTCTTTATAAGCCACAAAGACCACCCGTGGCTCAGCCCCATTCGGAAGATGTTAATGCTTTCACGCAAGCAGGCAGAACACTTAGCAGCCGGGCCCTGCCGGAGTTCACTAGTGTGTTTAACACCACACAGTCTACAGATGTCAACACTGCGTACATTAAGCAGGAGCTGCCCACTCCTGAAATTCATTTGCCTGCAAGCTCTCAACAAGGTCAGCTGTACCAGTTACTGAGTTCCCCAGACTTGGTCAGCATCCGTGGCAACACTCCTCATCCACAAGGCAACGCATCATGTATGGGCAACTTTACCAATGCTTCAGTAGCAGCAGGCATGACTGGCATGAGGACTCTGGCAACTGGGCATCCTCAGACGGTAGTGAAGCACTTCCATTCTATCTCAGCGGGCAACTTTTCCATGGCAACGCAGTTCTTCCAGCAGCAGCCCACGTATCTGCCCCCATCACCTCCAAATTCTGAGCCTGGGAGCCCCGACAGGCAACCAGAACTGCTGCAAACCATGACGCCACCTCCGTCATATGCCGCTTCGATTGCATGCAAGTTGGGGTCACCCACTCTGACCCACACCCTCCCAGCTAACCTGCCAGTGACTCAACATAACATCTCACCAGTTAAGTTCAACCGGAGAAATAATCCTGAGCTGGAGAAGAGAAGAATTCATCACTGTGACTTTCCAGGTATGTACTGTGGGTCAAAAATGAACGAGTTGTTAAATATAGTTTTTTTTTTTTCCCCACTTATTTCCTGCATTTCCTTCTGCTGAACTTAATTGCACTTTGATCAGTATATCAATTCTGTATTCCTCTTTTATTTATTTGCATTTGTCTCAAATGCATCTTGAGTTTGAATCTCAGCACTGTGGTGGAAACATTTTGATTTGTGCAAATAAATATATGTGGAATGAAAAGTTAAAATTAGTTGTGGTAACTATGAAACTGTTGATTTCTTGGGAAAAACCATCCAGTTCATTGATGTCCTGGAGGACTCTGACAGACTAATCCACTTTGGGCTATTTGTGACTTGGTTCATCACTGTGGTTGACTCTTAACTAGAAGTGATTTTAGCAAGGCATAGTTTGAAGGGCAAAAATGCACAAATAATAAATGCTAGCATTTCCATCTGTGTCTACATCCTGGGAATGAGTAAGCTATTAAAAGAGTGCAATTGATTTTAATGGCTTCTTATGTGCCAAGAACCAAGTTTTATCTAATTTCTTTGTAAGAAAGGTTTCTCAGAATTCCCTACTGGGTTTGATAGTGTCAGTCATAATTACAGTCCATAATTTTACTCCGGTCTAAATACTCTTTCTTCTCTGGGAATCTGGCCAATAGTATTGTCCTACTATAGTAATTCTAAGTTAAAATTAATGATCGGAAGTGGGGAAGTTATTACATTCGGTTTAATGCTTTGTCAAATAATATAAACATCTGAAAAATCGGATGTTTATATTATTTAGTCTACTAGGTCATTCAAAAGTATTTGAAAGTAAGTGGGATATGAGTGAACTAGAACCCTTGGGATCTAGGATGGTGTTGGGTCATTAGGAATGGTTTGTGGCTGCATGCTGGTGTGATGTGTGGATCTTGACTTAACTAATTTGCATGTGTTAGATTTGCATTCATTAACTCTTAACAGTTAGCAGTACACTAACTGAACATCTGAAATTGATTTTCATTTTTCAGCCATAACACTCGAGCCTCTTCATTTCTCTTTCAAAACCATTTAAATGTCAGGCCTTACACAACCAATTAGAAAATCAATTTTTTTCAAGCCTGATTTTGCGTGTGACTTTACGTGTCTGCATTCAAAATTTACCCGATTGGCCTTGTAAAGATTGCAGCCATTATTTCATGTCCTTTTATAAGTCTACATTATTTTAAAAAATTGTGTTATATAGAAACATCTGCAATGGCAACACAGGTCTTCAAACAATCGCCTGTGAACCAGCCAGGTCACTTCTAAATGTAGACACTATGCATGCTGCACAGTTTCTTTTGAAGCATAAATGGTGGGCGTTTAAAGATCCCCACACTTAGTCTTGAATTGCCTACTATTTTCCTTGCTTCTGTGATTACTTGTGAATTTAGCTGTAGCACAGTTGCAGAGATTTAAGAAAAACGCTCTGTGTGGAAATAGCCATGCCAGGCTATATCTGCAGAGGGAAATGGGCAGACAACATTTGAGGTCCAGACCTTTCTTCAGACTGATGGGGTAGAATGGAGATAACTGGTCAAAAGAAGGGAAGGGATGGGGGAAGAGCTGGCAACTGAAGTACTGGGTGGAGGTAGGAGTTCAGTTTGATCTGGAGTTCAGTCAGGTGGTGGAATCCGATGAGTTAAGGAAGGTGGGGAGTGATATGTCGAACAGGGTGAGATGGAGAACAGGGCCGGGGGGAGGTGGGTATGAGATGAAATAGCGGATTTAGTGTGGGGAGATGTAGATGATGGATGGATGGAAGAGGGGATAGGAACTGGGTGAGGAGGGCGGTAGGGCAGGGTTTGGAAGGAAGTGTGCATGGAGATTGGCAGGGTTGTTGTCGGGATGTTGCCTTTCAGCTTCAGAATCCTAAATTCAAGCCGGAACTCTTGAGTAGTTTATATGTTCTTCCTGAGCACTAATGTGTTTCCTCTAGGTGCTCCATTTTCCTTAAGTACTAAAGACATGTAGGCTATTTAGCCACTGGAAATTGACCTGAGTGTGAAGCTGCTTAGTGGAATTTGGGTGCAGTTGATTTGAATGGAAAGGAGAAGGTGTGGGCGTGGTGAAGAAAAGAGGATTGGTGTAGATTAGTGTGAAGGGATGTTTAATGAACAGAGTGAAATTGGTGACTTTGACACATGGTTGGGGTGGGATGGAATTTGCTAGAGTGCTATTGTTGTCAGTGCACCTTGCATTACTTTTTCCAATTGGCAATTTTGTCATGAATGTTTTGACAGTGTTTTGGTGAAGGGATGATTGATTTTTCTCAGTGCTCAGAGAAGCATCACCTTGATTCCTGGTGATGCAAAACGAATACGTAAATACTATGCAGCCAGGTAATTTAAACCACAGATAAGCATCCAGGGGGGTGAGGGGAGGCCTGGTAGAAGTTTATAAAATTATGAGAATAGGTAGGGTCGACTGTCAGAATTTTTTTCCTATGGTGGAATTTAAAAATAGGAGAGGGTTACATTTAAGAGGCTTTTAGAATAGTACATGAAAATGCAGGGAATAGAGGGATATAGATCATTTATATTATCGAGAATTCTCTGCCATAGAAGGCAGTGGAGAACAAATTGCTGTATGTATTCATGAGATAGTTAGATATAGCTCTTCGGGCTAACGGAATCAAGGGATGTGAGGTGAAAGCAGGAACGGGGTACTAATTTTGGATGATCAGCCATGATCATATTGAATGACGATGCTGGCTCGAAGGGCCGAATGGCCTATTCCTATGCCTATTTTCGAAGTGCAGGCAGAATGGTTAGATTGATATCTATGGATTGCAGTCAAATAACATATTTAGGTATTTACAAATTAGAAACTATAAGTCAAATACGCAAGACTATAAAAATAGAAAACCAGGATTATTACATGAATTGTTTAATAAACACCCAAATACAGAAAAATTAATAGCGTATATACAATACTATCTTGGATAGGGAAATCCCAACTTTGGAAATATATCGACAAACATGGGAAAATGAAATGGGTTTATCTACAACGAAGGAAACTTGGGAAGAAAGCCTACAATGTATACATCGTTGCTCATTAAATGCTAGACATATATTGATACAATTTAAGTTATTACACAGATTACATTATTCAAAAACAAAATTAAATAGAATGTATCCTAACATTTCTTCTATTTGTGATAAATGTCAGAACTTGGAAGCTAATTTAACGCATGGTCTGTAACATGTATAAAACTCAACTATTATTGGACAGAAATTTTTAGAGTTATCTCTGAAGTTCTTAAAATTAAACTGGACCCAGATCCAAAATTAATAATATTAGGAGTTCCGGATTCAAATCTAATAACAGTAAACTAAAGAAATTTCTTGGATTACTGTTTGATAATAGGGAAAAAATTAATATTGACATTTTGGAAGGGAACATTATCCCCCACAATTAAAATGTGGACAGTGGAAATGTTGGAGACATTGCATTTGGAAAGAATCAGATTTGTCCTAATGGACAAATACGAACTCTTTGAACAGATATGGTCTCCATATACAGAATATTTGAAGGGGTAGCTGTTCTTGGCATCACAACTCAATGGATACCCGGCAGGATTAGATGAAAATATTTCTTTTTTTAATTGGATTTCTATGCATGTCTCTATTGATATCGTTATTTGAAATTGTGTTATTCACTATTAAGATGAATAATATATTCTATAATCTTTTTTCTTTTTTCTTTTCTTTTCGCTTTCTCCCCCTATATAATCAAAATTATTATTTAATCACCATTCTTATTGATTAAAATCTATTATTTTCTTTCTAAAAAATACTTTCTACTTTCTACTTTCTAAAAAATAGAAGTTTCTAAGAATTATTTGTAACATCCGAATACTTATTGAAATAAGTTGGTTGTGTATTTGAAAAGTTGTTATACCGTTGTTATGATGGATTACTTCTTATAAAAATATTATTTAAAAAAAAAAAAGAATGATTAGTTTAACTTGTCATCATATTTGGCTCTGACATTGTGAGCCTACAATTTACTCCCTAGCTTCCACAATGCCGTAGGATTTACTTGACCAGATCCCGGGGATTTATTTACCTTAATGTGTTTTAAGACCAGCTGTGCATCTCTTCTGTCATGTGGACTCTCTTCAACACATCAGTACTACCTTCCTCCTGTTTCCTAGCTTCCATGTTTTTCTCCATGGTAAATACACTAGAGACATTTTCATTGCACACCTTCCCCATCTCCTGTGCCTCCAGACATTGATGACGTTGACTTTTAAGCAGTTCTATTCTCTCCCAAGTTTTTCTTTGTCATTAATATACTTGTATCTTCTCTTTGGAATCTCCTACTTGATCTGCTCTTATTCTATCTGTGTCTTTATCAGCTATCTTGTGTCTCCTATTTACTCTCCTGATTTTCCTTAATCGTTCCAGCTATTACTACCTACTATAATAAATTTCACTTGTGTGGCTGGCTTGTCCATCTGTTGAGGTAAAGCAGGAAAAAAACTATTTCTCTCAAGCTGGGTGGCGTAGAATGTCCGCAATCAAAGGTGTACAGCATGAAGACCCTCTGAATCTACACTGACCCTCTGGCACCTATTTACACTAATCCTGTTTTAATCTCACTACATTTCCATCAACCCCTCCAGATTCTACCTTTTCCTTATACTCGAGACCATTAGCCAAGCAATTTGTACATTGGTGGGATGTGGCAGGAAATCAGAGCTTACAGGGGAAACCCATGGGGGAGAACCTGCAAACTCCATGCAAAGAGTGGCATCAGTCGACATTGATCCTAGGTCATTGGAACTGAGGAATCAGCATGGGTCATTGGAACTATGAGGGATCAGGTGGAGATTTCATTACATTGGTTGTAGCTTTAAAGATAAGTTGATTTAGTGATTTGATTGTAATCTAAATAATCACTTGACCATGCGTTGTGGTAAGATTCAAAAGATTGCTGTCACTTGAGATTGAAATCTGATTCTATAGATAAATGGTTTCTATTTAATATTCCACGTGAAATACGATCAAATAAATCTGAGCCAGACAAGTAAACGTTTATGACAATTTAAGTTGCTTTCAGCCATCATTACAATAATTTTCTAATGTTAATCTTGCAACACAGAGGATAGATAGGTACATGTTGTCTCTGTCTACAATCAGCCGCTCAACACTAGAAACAAACCAGTCCTGTGCTGTATACATATTGACTTGTGATGTATGCTCATGTTATTTTGTACACTGACTGATTGCATTTGGAACCTAAGAGAGTTTCAAATCGGGATTGTTGCCGGATTCTTCTCGCAATGCACAGGTCAAGTGATTATCTGCATTGCAATAATTCATGTTTAATTAAGCTACTTTTGCAGCCAATTTATATATTACAATATCCACCTAAGTAATCAATTAATTCTTCTGCAGCTTACAAAAAAATAGCTGCAGCCAATTTTCTTTGATTACCCAAACAAGCCAGCTCCATAAATCAATTACACCAGTTTAGGGACTGCATTATTTGATGATAATTTGACAATTAAATGATCAAGACCATCCCAAGCCAGTGAAATACTATTAAGGCTGTAATGTAGAAAATGTGGGGTCTTTCATTTAACAGTTGCTATTATCAAATTTTGCCATGATGGTTGAAAGATGAGGATCGGTATAACTTTGCTATTTTGCTTTGAAGTAGTGCCTTATGAGATAATTTTTGCAAAATCCTGAGACCATATCTCTTCTGAAAGATGCGCATTCCCAGTGTTGCCATCCCATCATACTGCAATTAAGTGCACCTTAGAATTTTAGTCAGTAGTTTTTAACTGCATGTATCGATTCTATTTTTACATTTATTATTTTTCATGATGCAAAGGGTTTCAAAGATCTTTTTTGTCACGTGTACCAATTAAGGTACAGTGATATTATTATTGCCATACAGCCATACTTAAAAGCAACAAGGCACACAATTACATAAAGTTAACATAAACATCCACCACAGCGCAGTCCACATTCCTCACTGTGATGGAAGGCAATAAAGTCCAATCTTCTTCCCTCATTTTTCTCCCGCGGTCGGGGCAGTTGAACCATCCGCAGTCAGGGTGATCGAAGCTCCCGTAGCCGGCGGTCAAAGCTCCCGCGGCGGGCGGTCGAAGCTCCTGCGGCTTGGAGCTCCCGAAGTCGGTCTCTAACCAGAGACCGTGAGCTCCACGATGTTAAAGTCCACAGACTCCTGAGGTTGGAGCTCAGAGGTCGATCCCCGACTGGGATCGTAAGCTCCGCGATGTTAGGCCGCAGTGCAGACGGAGATACGATACGGAAAAAAAATTGCATCTCCGTCGAGGTAATAGATGAAAAAAATTTCCCCACCACCCCCCATATAAAACAAGCTAAAGAACACTAAAACATTATTTAAATTCATTTAACACCTACTAAAGAAACAACAGAGAAGGAAGAGACAGGCAGACTGTTGGAGAGGCAGGCATTGCATTTAATCATGGTTTGTTTGATCATTTTGGGGGGAATTTAAGGATTTGTATTGTTGGGGCTTGTGGCAATCTCTGAAGGAAATTATTAAACCCGATATCTTGTTTTGACAATCACATGGTTTCCTATCATTAACTTTTTTGTAATTGCAAATAATTCAAGTTATTTTGTTCTCTGTACCTGCATTAGCAAATAAATACTTTTTTCCCTCCCATTTTATGTTAGGATGTCTCAGAACACTGCAAAGCTTGTTGCCTTGAAACTACCTGGTTGTGATGGTATGATGTGATATTTAGCCAGTGTAAAGTGCAATATCTGAATCTATGCAGAGTTGTCAGCTGTATTGACTTGCGGCTTTTGAGTAAACATTGTTGAGAACTTAAAACTACGTGCTGAAGGATGACTTGATGACATGTTTATAAAGTGATGATCAAAATGATTTGCTAGTATTTTAAAATGTGCTATCCAGTTTTTTACATCAAATGTATGTTTAACCATCTGATACTCTGCTTTGTTTAAAGGTTGCTCCAAAGTGTACACCAAAAGTTCTCACTTAAAAGCACACCTGAGAACTCACACCGGTAAGAATTTTTTTTTTAAAGAATTGTGATTGGTATTTAAAATAGAGGATTTGATGTCAAAGCATGCTATTTTGATTTGTTTGGTGTGATGGACAAGTATGGATCTAGGACATACTATTGCGAGGTAGGAAATTCAAAAATAGTATTCTAAATCATGTACAAAGCAAGAAATAATTTACTTCCAGGAAATATACAAAAACTGTTTATGGAGAGACAGGGTGGGTATAATTTGAGAGGGGAACATAATTTAAAAAAAAACTCAATGTCAGAACAACTCTTTAAAAAGATGTGCATAGCAATCTGTGGGGTGAATTTGTGGAATGGTCTGGAACAGGAGATAAAACTTAGCACAAACATTTAGTTTAAAAAGATGTACAAAAACACTTTTTTAAAGGATATTGGGATGAGGATAGGTGATTGTGAGTGGGATATTTGTTATACTGATTGTATTGGGAAGGGTGATTATAGGATGATGGGTTGTATAGAAACATAGAAATTAGGTGCAGGAGTAGGCCATTCAGCCCTTCGAGCCTGCACCGCCATTCAATATGATCATGGCTGATCATGTATATGTGATCTACGTGAAAATGTATATGTGACTAAGAGATACTGTAGAGTATATGAGGGTTTTTTCTTTCCTTTTTTTCTCTCTTTTTTGTATGGCTTTGTAAATATTTGATTAGTGTATAAATGTAAATAATTTGGTGTACATATGGTGTACATATAGCTGCTAAATTTGTATAAGATAATTATAAGCAGTTGAATAAGGGGTGGGAATTAATAATCTTTGGCTTCTTCCTGCTCCTTTTCGGACACATACAATTTCATTTATTTATAGATATTGTTTATGACACTTTATAAATGTTCTTGTTTTGTTTTTTGTATGGTGTTTCACACTTTTTAATCTTTTATTCTATTCAAAATAAAGAATAAAATAAAATAAAAATAAAAATCTGCTGCTTTGGTCCAGTTAAACCGGTTTATAATTGTTGGGACTCATTTCACATAGTTTTCGTAATAACCATGCCTCTTGCTGGTGAAATCCAGTATGGTTACAGTAAGAAGAAATCTTTAAAGTTGTGGTTGTGCGTGCCTATCACATTTATATCATTACTGATTTCGTTGTGTTAATTTGGAGAACAAAAGTATGCTTGTGAAGGAAATTAAGAAACTGCATTAAGAAAAGGACAAGAGAATCTGGTCTAACAGTTCAACTAGCCGTATAAATCAATTACTTTTTACTGTGTCTTCATGTTTATTAAACAAGAATTAATATCTTGCAATGCAGAAATATTAATATTTAGGGAGCACAAATAGTACCTAAAATAGCACCTAATGATTCATAAGAAGTGTGTTTGAGCTGTTAATACTTTCTTTCGCAAGTACAGGTGGTGCTTGGGAACTGTTGAAGATGAGGGACTTCCTGAAATATTTAGCATAAACCCATGGACAAGTTCATATAATTCTCATTCTCACACAGTTTTTTTTAAAGAGTAGATGGCGAGCTCTTGCTTCTTGCTTAAATCTGAATAGTTGTTTCAGCTCGAGCAGAATATAACACTCCTACTCTATTGAAGCTGTAATTGAGCTCTATTTGCAAATTCAGATCTTACCAATGTAACCTTGAGTACAAATCAGCACAGCTATGGTTGTGGGTGATCTTCCTCGAGTTGTCCTGTATCTATAACCATTTACATTTATCAGCGGGTGAAACAGCATCTATGGAGCAAAGGAAATGGGCAACGTTTCGGGTCGAGACACTTCTTTAGACTGATATGAGGGTTGGGGGGGGGGGGGGGCAGGAAGAAGAAAGGAAAGGTGGAGACAGTGGACTGAGGGAGAGCTGAGAAGGGGAGGAGAAAGCAGGGCCTACGTGAAATTGGAGAAGTCAATGTTCATACCTCTGGAGTGTAAACTGCCCAAGCAAAATATGAGGTGCTGCTCCTCCAATTTACGGTGGGCCTAACTCTGGCCATGGAGGAGGCCCAGGACAGAAAGGTCTGATTCGGAATGGGAGGGGGGAGTTAAAGTGCTGAGCCACCGGGAGATTAGGTTGGTTATTGCGAACCGAGCAGAGGTGTTTGGCGAAGTGATCTTCCCATCTTCTCCCCTGTCTGCTTTCCGCAGAGACCGCTCCCTCCGTAACTCCCTTGTCAATTCGCCCCTTCCCACCCAAACCACCCCCTCTCCTCCCACTTTCCCTTGCAACCCCAGGAAATGCTACACTTGTCACTTTACCTCACCCCTTGATTTCCATTCAAGGACCCAAGCAGTCTTTCCAGGTGCAGCAGAGGTTCACCAGCACCTCCTCCAACCTCATCTATTGCATCCGCTGTTCTAGGTGTCAGCTGCTGTACATCGGTGTGACCAAGCATAGGCTTGGCGATCGCTTTGCCCAACACCCCAGCTCGTTTCGCAATAACCAACCTGATCTCCCAGTGGCTCAGCACTTCAACTCCCCCTCCCATTCCAAATCCAACCTTTCTGTCCTGGGCCTCCTCCATGGCCAGAGTGAGGCCCACCGTAAATTGGAGGAGCAGCATTTCATATTTCGCTTGGGCAGTTTGCATCCCAGTGGTATGAACATTGACTTCTCCAATTTCAGGTAGTCCGTGCCTTCTCCTCCCCTTCTCATCTCTCCCACAGCCCACTGTCTCCGCCTCTTCATTTTTTTCTTCCTGCCCCTCCCCCCCATCCTCACATCAGCCTGAAAAAGGGTCTTGACCCGAAACGTTGCTCCATAGATGCTGCCTCGCCCGCTGAGTTTCTCCAGCATTTTTGTCTACCTTCGATTTTCCAGCATCTGCAGTTCCTTCTTAAACATTTGCATTTATCATATGCTCTAAGATATGTTTCTACAAATATACATATGGATTAAATTGAGCAGCAATCTCAACAGAAGTAATGACTAGTAAAAGTATTTTCTTGTAACCACATCAGGGATTTGAAACCAAAAGCAAAAACCTAGAGATATTAGAAATCTGAAACCGAAACAGAAAATGTTGGAATTGTTTAAGTTTGCAGCAAAAGGGGTTGGATCTGTAAAGGGGTAGAGATCAGGAGAGTAAAAAGATTCTGGGCCTGTACTCGCTGGAGTTTAGAAGGATGAGGGGGAATCTCATTGAAACCTGCCGTATAATAAAAGGCCAAGATAGAGTGGACGCGCGAAGGATGTTTCCATTATATTTTTAAGCCGGAGATGGATAGATTCTTGATTAGTACGGGTGTTACGGTTATGGGGAGAAGGCAGGAGAATGGGATTGAGAGGGGAAAGATGGATTAGCCATGATTGAATAGTGTAGACATGATGGGCTGAATGTTCTGATTCTGCTCCTATCACTTTTGAAGTTATGAACTTATTATTGGGAGTGTCTAGAACCAGAGGGCATGGCCTCAGAATAAAGTGCCGTAGCTTTAAATTTGAGATGAGGGGACATTTCTTTAGCCAGAGGGTGGAAAATCTGTGGAATTCATTGCCACAGACAGCTGTGGTGGCCAAGACATTAGGTATTTTTAAAGCAGAGATTGATAGTTTCTTGATTAGGAAGGTCAAATTGTCTATGCAGGGGGAGGTGATTTGAAACCAGCATCAGTTTATTTGTGTTAACGAAGAAACTGCAGATGCTGGAGAATCGAGGGTTACACAAAAAGCAGTTTATTTGTCATGGGTCATGTTCTTCTGTGAACCATTTATATAAAAAAAAAAAAAAAAAAAATAGTCATATTGCACAGAAACTGGCTCTTTGGCCTACCAAGTGTAACTGACCATCAATCATATATTTAGACCATTAAACTGAGGTTGGGGCAGAAGTAGGCTATTCAGCCCATCAGGTCTACTCCGCTGTTCAATCGTATCCGAGTTCCCAACTCCTAGTCCTTTTTTCTTATGCAATTGAATATGATTTGAACAGAAAACTAGTTAAGTTGGTCGCTTTGGTTCACTGCTGAACTCCGAGCAAAGCTCGGGTTGCAAATATTATTGTTTGTGAAATAGTGAAACCTTTAAGCCATATAGTTAAATTTTATATTTCAGTTTTCTTGTTTCCATACAGTTTTGAGTTTACGTATGGTTTCAGACTTGGTGAATTTAAGTGGACAGATCAACGTGACATGTTGCATAAGCAATTGGGAAACACAGCCAACCATTGATAAAACCAATACTGTTGCTTTGAAGTACAATGTGTGGCAAAGTAATTTACCTTAAGGCAGATAAACATGTAATTTCAGGTAAAATGGGTATTTGTCAGTTGTGCATCCCAGTCTTTTGGTGCAGTCCTAAACACAATCACTGAAAGTTTGTCTGTTGGAGCAAAGAACGATAGGTTGACTGGTAAACATATGCACAAACAGTCAACCGATGAGCAAGTCTCAGAAAATTTTGATTTTTGTGCAACTGTCTTTACTGACAGCACTTGTACAATTGCCTGTACTGGCATGGAGAAATTAGTTGCAATTTGGCTTTGGTTTATGATCTGTCGTCAAGATCCAGATCAAGAATGATTAACTTAACTGTTGTTCTTATTTTTGAACTTCTCTGTTCTGCGAGATTTCTTTTTTGTAGCAAACTTTGGCACAAGGCCTGCAAGGTTGCCGGATGGACATTGGATTTATTCAAAGAAATACTGAAAGTAACCAGTGCTTGGACGCCTATAAATAATAATAACTTTATTACGGACTCAAGGTCCAGACAAGGGGCAACATTACATTGAAAAGTGCATTTGAGTCCAGAGAGAAAAATTACTATCTCAGAAAATATCAATTTTACCGAGAATGACTGAAACGAGGTGCAATTGACTCTTGCGGCTGATGGCCAACTAAATACTTCTGGTACACATGGGGCCCAAGGCATTGGAGCACAGTGCTCTGGGCGTGGGAGAAGCCTTGTTTAGATGTTTATGTTTTAAATGTTTAGAGAGACAGCGCGGAAAAAGGCCCACCGGGTCCGTGCCGATCAGCGATCCTCGCACATTAACACTATCCTACACCTATACGGAGAATTTTTATATTTACCAAGCCAATTAACCTACGTGCAAGCCAATTAACCTACGGAGAACGTACAAGCTTCGTACAGACAGCACCTGTAGTCGGGATCGAACCCGGGTCTCCGGTGCTGCATTCGCTGTAAGGCAGCGACTCCACTGCTGCACCACTGTGACTGCCCTTGTACTCCAACATTTGTTACTGTGTGTGGGGGGGGAGGGGGGGTTAGTCTTGTAGGATTGGAGAGAGTTGTGCCGGGGGGGGGGGGGGGGGGGGGGGGGGGGGGGGGGGTGAAATCGTAGGTTTGTCTTTGGAGTGGAGTTGGCAGCAACATGGGTCCCAAATAGACCCTGAATAATTGGATGTGCGGGCCTGTTGGGCCAATGTGAAGGTGGGAGCTCCCCCACATCGCCACTGTTGCAATGCTATTTGGTGTACCTGACAATGGCCACCTCTCAGGCAACAGGATTCCAGCTTCCCCTGTATAACCTGGTGTGGAAATTGCAACATATTAGCAAGTTCACTGACACCAGGGAGTGTGCGGTTCAATATTTGGAATGAAGTGAATATGCTGATGTGGTCCATGCCAGGAAGAATCCGGTTTCATTTGTATAATGTTGGGCATCAAACGTTTTTTACCATGCGTGTGTTTTGGTATCACGCTTCACTGTTGCAGATGGGTTTCAGATAGGCTTTCCCCTACCCACTGCACAGCCCCTCAGCTTCCTATTACTTTTTTTTCCACTTCCACTTTTTAATCTTGATACGAAAGATGCAGTGTGTATAATACACTGTGCAATTTTAAGAGAGCCATATTAGAAATTTAAACGCGTTCATTTGATTTGAGGAAATCAGAAAAATGTGTTGGAGGACAAAGGGCAATTTATAGAATCCAATTAACCTGCAATCTCGCACATATGTGGACTGTGGGAACTCCATACAGACAGCACCCAGGATTGAACCCGGGCTTCTGGCCTGTAAGGCGGCAACTCTATCAATATGCTGCTCCATATTCAAGTAATGTTTTGCACAATTCTAACATTGCAACTACCAAAATTAAAAATGTACATTGAAAAAAAATTCTCATTGTTTCCAGGCATAAGCGTGTTTAGTAGTAATTAAGGTAAGTATTGCATAATATTTTTCAAGGTGTGCAGACTTCTGTGAGGTCAGAAAAAGATATATATCACACATCAGCATTCTAATGTATTGCATAATATTTTTCAAGGTAGCGATTCATTCTACAACATAGATGAGGCTTGATATCACCGGAAATGCACCGCATGTTTTATTCTTTTGTTATTCATTGTGTTGTGAGAAGGGCATGAACACAGTTGCTGGCAGTCTAGACGGTCTGCATGCCATTGTTTTTATCCCAGAACGTCTTTAAGCATGTTCTTAATACAGGGATTGCCAAATTACGAGTTGTATCTTTTAAAAGAGCGCCTGGCCTCATCTGGATAATGATCAGGTTGACTTGGACAGGAAATGTTATGTAAAAGGTTTTTTTTTTTTTTTTTAAAAGCTTCAGAGGCTTTCCTTGGGGATTGTAGATGCCCAGGTGATAGAACTAACACACACATTGTGTGGTAAGACTGGAAAGTTAGTTTAATTTCAGGTAAAACTGCTTTGCGGCTTCTTTGTAGGGTGGCCCTGGAATTTGATCATCTGCAACTGCTTGGGCAATGCCTCTGGGTTGAGGATGACTGTGTTCCACTGTAGCCACCTCAGACCACAGAGACCTGGTGTTACGGATAGTGCGGGAGGTGCCTGAAAGGGTGGCTGGGTAGTTCATGATCCTCGCATCCTTGGCTGTTTATACTGTGCTCGTAATGAAGGGCCTTGTGCTGTCAGTAACATCTTGAAAGCTCCTCCTGCACTTTAGTTTTTTTAGTTTTAGAGATACAGCACGAAAACAGGCCCTTCGGCCCACAGAGTCCGCACAGACCAGCGATCCCTGCACATTAACGCTATCCTGCACACACCAGGGACATTTACATTTAAACCAAGCCAATTAACCTACAAACCTGTACGTCCGAGAGTGGACGGAAACCGAAGATCTCGGAGTAAAACCACGTGGTCACAGGACGAATGTACAAGCTCCCTATAGACAACACTCGTAGTCTGGATCGAACCGGGGTCTCCAGTGCTACAAGCACTGTAAGGTAGCAACTGCACTGCGGCACCACCTTTGAGCAGCTCTGGATCTGGCCATCCTTCTGTGAAGATTTCAAGGTTGCTGGGAATCTTTAGCACTGTCCACGTAATAATCCCGTACCATGACAGCGCTCGGAGTCGTGTGTTTCTATCCGAGTCTGTTGTTGGCTATGTCAACTATGTGGCTAGACATTAAAGTTGACGCTGTGATTGATACTGAGGCTTTGACCTGGGAGAAGGTGGGAATACTGGTTCCTCTCTCTTTTTTAATGGGTTTACGGTGAAGAGGAAAAAGATTTAATAGAAATCTGAACAGTATATTTTTTCACACAAAGGGTGGTGGGTGTAGAGAACAAGCTGCCAGAAGATGTAGTTGAGGGTGAGACTATCCGATACAATATGATACAATAGAACTTTATTCATCCCCGGAGGGAAATTGGTCTGCCAACAGTCATAACACACAAGGTACAGGAAAACCTGAAATTAAAATCCCAACCTTTAAGAAACAGTTATAGTACATGGATAGGACAGGTTTGGAGGGATATGGACCAAATGCAATCAGGTGGGACGAGTGTAGCTGGGACATGTTGGCTGGTGTGAGCAATTTGTGCCGATGGGCCTGTTTCCATGCCCCCCCCCGCCGACAAACAAAGAATATGCTAGTGCACCAAAAGCTCTGAGATATGGAAAATATGGAAAGTAGATTATTTTTCAGTTTTGTCAATGACATTTCTTATCATGGTTAGAGTTGTATGATGGGGGCATTCTGGCAGATGTTAAACATAAAGCCCATTCTCTGGTGTTTTTCAATGAACAATTGCTTTGAGCTACACTTTTAAATGTGGCAATTTGCAAGATTATCTGCATTCTGTAGCTCTGTGATTAAAGTCGGGTTGACTACTTCTGGGGTGGAGGTGACATAGATCAAACGGCTTTCAACTTGTCCTGAGGACTTGCTCCACTCCAGCTGCAACCTTTGCATTGTAGCAAGAACAGTTCAAGTTGGGCAAAGATGCAGTCTTGCTTGACACATTTCTCCAGTGAGATCGTGTCAGTTGTGGATGCAAGTCATCATGCCACCTATGTAGGATGGAGGTAAATTACTACTGGAAGTCAAGTTTGAGGAAGATGTCTTGGTTCCTCTCAAATGGTGGACTTGCAGGCTTTTTGTGAGGTCAGAAAAAGATATATATCACACACCAGCATCCTAATGTAGAGTCTTGACCCAAAACATCGCCCTTTCTGTTGTCTCTGCAGATATTGTCTGAGCTGCTGAGTTTATCTAGCAGCTTATTTTTGCACCAGATTTCAGCATCTACAATCTAGTATCTTCACATGTTGGAGATGGAAATGTTTGGACTTCAAATAGCTTTGATGTTATAGCCAAAGACTCCTTGCATGTTTTGGGTGATAATCAGTTTTTGGACCTGCTGTCTTGCTTTACATAATCCTAACCACAACCCCTGCGAATCGCTACAGGCTTTGTACTACTATGGTTGCTCTACATACTTTGTTTTCATGTTATTGTGATCTAGTTTACTTGGAATAACTGATAATGCACTGCATATACTCTCTGGACTCTCTGGAATTTAGGAGATTGAGAGGGGATCTTATAGAAACTTACAAAATTCTTAAGGGGTTGGACAGGCTAGATGCAGGAAGATTGTTCCCGATGTTGGGGAAGTCCAGGACAAGGGGTCACAGCTTAAGGATAAGGGGGAAATCCTTTAAGACCGAGATGAGAAAGACTTTTTTCACACAGAGAGTGGTGAGTCTCTGGAACTCTCTGCCACAGAGGGTAGTTGAGGCCAGTTCATTGGCTATATTTAAGAGTGAGTTGGATGTGGCCCTTGTGGCTAAGGGGATCAGAGGGTATGGAGAGAAGGCAGGTACGGGATACTGAGTTGGATGATCAGCCATGATCATATTGAATGGCGGTGCAGGCTCGAAGGGCTGAATGGCCTACTCCTGCACCTAATTTCTATGTCTATGTTTCTATATTTATTTTTATGTTTCATTTAAAGAGCCCTTCTATTTCATTGTTCAAACAAATCTAACAAATGTTCTTTCTCTGTCTGTTCTTTGGATTACTG
Source organism: Okamejei kenojei (assembly GCA_035221665.1). Classification (NCBI taxonomy): domain Eukaryota; kingdom Metazoa; phylum Chordata; class Chondrichthyes; order Rajiformes; family Rajidae; genus Okamejei; species Okamejei kenojei. The sequence continues at coordinate 102,622,787 of CM069136.1, read as the reverse complement.
GACTCCAGCTTTTGGGGCCATGCGGAGGTTTTTCCTGTTCTACTGTGGTTTGGAGTGACTTCAACTCAAGAATGTCTTCCTTTTGCAGTTAACTACCTTCTGGAACTACTGGTGTTTGTTGCCAAGCACGAATCTTTGCTGAGAGAGAAGCCAAGAGTCTCTTCACAGGTGCTTTGGAGCAGCCCAGTTACTGGACACTCATTGCTCCTATTCGTTGTGTGCGAAGAGCCATCTTTGTAGGTCTTTGGACACCCAACGTTAATTTTTTTGCAGCATTTTTTTCTTTGATGCCATGCCTGTTTTGAGCCAGGCTGCTATAGGTAGTGGTCAGTTTGCCAGGCATTGCCAACAGTAGAGGTGCAGGTGAGGAGGATGTTCTTGCAGTCCTTGGCGATGGAATCTGATGGGTGTCGGAGTCTGGGTCCAGGGTATTGTCGCGTCTTGTGTTTGTCTCTCTGGCACATAAGTGCTGGTCATGACAAGATGATAATTTCTCTTGGAGGGGATAGATTTTGTTGTAGTTAGCTTTCCCCACTCCTTGGTGACGAGAGCTTGCCAGCAGATCGCTCCTCTTTTTACTCTGAAATTGAAGTTGCCCAGAAGGATCAGTTTGCAACCTATGACCAAAGACAGTGATGTAAATATTTGCCTTGAAACATCAAAACCTTTGGAAATATGGTACATAGAACATTTTTGAACAGGTTTTATGATAATTGCATGCAGTAATTTTAAGAAAGCAACTAATTGTCTCGTTCTGGCATTCCATCTATTACTTCTGCAGAAAAGCAGTAGTCTTGTGTGGTGTTTTAAAAATAACTTGCCAGTTAGCAAATAGTTGGAATAGTGCATTTATCTTTCAGTATTTGGTGTTGAATTATGTTAATTCATGTCATTTTTCATAGTGATTAATGATTGCAACACCAGGGTCTTGTCCATGTCATTCTATGTTTGAACATAGAACAGGACGGCACAAGAGCAGGCCCTTCGGCCCTCAATGTCTGTGCTGAACATGGCGCCAAGACTGTCTCTTACAAAATTGATAAGTCATGGGAGCAGAATTAGGCCCATAGAGTCTACTCCGTAATTCAATCGTGGCTGATCTATCTGTCCCACTCAACCCAATTAACATAGAAACATAGAAATTAGGTGCAGGAGTAGGCCATTCGGCCCTTCGAACCAGCACCACCACTGAATATGATCACGGCTTATCATCCAAAGTCAGTACCTCGATCCGGCTTTTTCCCCCATATCCCTTGATTCTCTTGGCCCTAAGAGCTAAATCTAACTCTCATGGCTTTTCCCGATATTCTATGTTACCCTTACTGATCAGGAATCTGTCAATCTCTGCCTTAATACCCAATGACTTGACTTCCACAGTCATCTGTGGTAATTAATTCCACTCATTCCACTGACTAATTCTGCTCCCACTGACTTGGTCAATTCCACTGACTAAAATTTCTCCCCATCTCCACTCTAAAGGTATGTCCTTTTATTTAGAGGCTGTGCCCTTTGGTTCTAGATTCACCCACTGGTGGAAATATACTTGCACATAATCAATATCCCTCCATTCCATATGCCTATCCAAAGTCTCTTAAATGTACCATCGTATTTGCCTCATCCACCACTCTTGGCAGCGCATTCCAGGCACTGTGTATAAAAGCTGCCCCGCACGTCTCTTAAACGTTTCCCCTCTCCCCTTAAAGCTATGCCCTCGAGTATTTGTAATCCTTCCATCCTGGCTACTCTGACTGTCTACCCTATCTATGCCTCTCGTAATGTTATATACTCCTATCAGGTCTCCTTATAACCGCTGGCATTCCAGAGAAAACAATTGAAGTCTGTCCAACCTCTCCCTGTAGCTAATGCCCTGTAATCCAGGCATCATTCTGGTAAACCACCTCCGCATCCTTTCCAAAGCCTCTACATCCTGCCTGTAATGGGACGACCAGAACTTCACAATAGTCAAAATGTGTCCTCTTAAGCTGCATCATGACTTCCTGATTCTTATACTCAATGCTCTGACCTATGAAAGTAAGCATACTGTATGCTGCCATTACCACTCTTTCTACTTGTATTACTACTTTTAGGGAGTTATGGACTTGGACCCCAGTTCTGTGCCTCAATGCTGTTAAGGATCATATGATTAATTGTATGCTTTCCCATGCATTTGACTCCCAAAGTGCAATACCTTACACTTGCTCAGATTAAACTCCATCTGCCATTTCTTTGCCGATGTACAGTTAAAAGACAAACTGTAATTTTTCCCTGGGCAGACCACAGCTCTCTGGATGTCTGGTAAACGTATTCCATAAGTGTGCATTTTAAAACTGCCCTGGAAACCTGTCTTACTGCAAGGCATAGGCAGCTAACCTATTTCAATGTTGTCATGTTTTTACTGCAGAAGGTGCCACTGAGAAGCTAATAAACTTATTTCACTTTCATCGTGGGACCAGGAGAAACAAAAATAAACCCTCAGGAAATACAAGACACTGAACAAAATTAGAATAGTAATCCTTTACACAAGACAATAGCACAACAAAATCATTGAAAGTAAGGCGATGCAAATTACTACAAAGATTATCTGTTGTATATAAATTCGAATCTTCAAACCTGCAATTTAATTAACATGAGCAATTCATTTTTAAACGCACAATTTAATTGGCATGAGCAATCGTGATTTTTTTTTGTTTCAATTGCTGGAGAAACTTAGCAGGTCAGGCAGCATCTGTAAAGGGAAATGGACAGGTGGCGGTTCAGGTGGGGATCATGGCATTTTAAAAACAATTGTATTCTCAATTTAAAATTTGTTGGCCCATTTTGAACTGCTTTTCAATGGTAGTCTTTAAAAACAATTATAATTTCAAAATTGGTTTAAAATCGTTTCATAGCCTTTGGCAGCCATTGTGGTGTTAAAAGGCATGTGGGTGTGCTGTGTCAGGCCTCTGGATCCATTAAATGTGGCCGACTCTGTCTCACTCAAGATTGGCGAGCCTGTTTGGTTGACCCCGGTGTCTGAAGGAAGTTGGGTCAGAATTGAAAACGTTCCTTTACATTCCAGACCAGCTCCAGGGATGTCAGGCCTGCCATAGAAGGAAAGATTGAACAGTTGGTTCTCCATCCCTTTGAGTTTAAATAGAATGGGGTGACCTTATTTTACCATTCAAAATTCTTACAGGGTTTACAAAAGTAGATAGGGGAAGGATATTTCTCCTGGCTGAAGTGACACTAGGGTTCAGCTGAGAAGGTTGTTTGCTGCAACCTTCCCCCCCCCCCCCCCCCCCCCCCCCCCCCCCCCCCCCCATTGACAAACTGTACACTGCAAGGGCCAGGAAGCGAGCGGGTAAGATCATCTCTGACCCCTCTCACCCTGACCACAAACTCTTTGAAGCACTTCCCTCTGGAAGGCGATTCCGGACTATCAAAGCTGCCACAGCCAGACATATGAATAACTTTTTTCCACGAGCAGTAACTCTATTCAATAACCAAAAGTCTGTAGCCTCCTTTCGCTCTGGTATTTTATTTCATTCATATGTTTAAACTATAGTGTTTTATTCTTCAAATGTTTTTTCTTAATTGTTTACTGCATGTCGTGTTGTCACATGCAAACGGAGCACCAAGGCAAATTCCGTGTATGTGAACTCATTCGTTGATTCATTTGGATTGAAATGAGGAGAATTTTATTTTATACTCGGGTGAATCATGCGGGATGGATGTGGTTAAGTTAATATTGGATTTACTTGTTGCAAGTATTAGTCATTGTTGGATTTCTGGTTATGTGAGTCATCAAACATTGAGGTAGATGAGAAGGAAGGAACTACAGATGCTGGTTTACAAGATAGATGGAGACAAAATACTGGAGTAACTCAGTCAGGCAGCATCATTAGAGAAAAGGAATAGGTGATGTTTCGGGCTGTTGCCCTTCTTCAGACTAAAGAATGCGATAGAATCTCAGTCTGAAGAAGAATCTGGACCTAAAATGTCACCTTTTTCTTTTCTCCAGAGATGCTGCCTATCCTGCTGAGTTACTCCAGCATTTTGTGTCTATTGAGGTAGATGACCTTGCTGCATGACAGAGCAGGCTTTGGAGATGGAATGGCCTATTCCTCTTCCTATTTCTGCCATTCCTTTATAAAGTAAAGGTTTATGTACATTAAAACAATTATAATAGCACCAACTTTACCCCGAGTGGTATGTTCACACTCTATTCTATTTTCACACTTTACTTTTGGGAGTGTCGAGAGTTTATTATATTAGTTAATGCTGGCAGATATCTAGTATTTAACCTGTGATTATGCTAATTAAATTGTGTGTTTTTTAAAAAAAAAATGGACTTCATATTCAACAGAATATTGTCGAATTCAACAGAATGTAGTAATTTGGTGATTTTGATTAATTCAACAGGTCAATGACTTTCAATGATTTTGATGAATTCACCTGGGTAAAGGATTAGCCTTCAAATTCCACTATAATTTCATCATTTTGACAAATCATACAGTTGTCACATGTGGCGACTTATCTATTTGAGATGATATGGAGTAACTCTGTGGTTTACTTATTATTCATGTGAGATAACAAAGTTCTAGGTACCATATCCTGTCAAATGTTGGTTCTTTTTTTTACCATTACTGTACTTGCACAATAATATGGGTAATTCTGGATTCCTGGAAAATATTAAACAATTTATAGCTATATAAGTGAGCGGATTGCTGGTTATCAACGAAAACAATGATTGCCACGTGGTCATGTCCCTCTGAATGTTTTGCCCGCCACTTGAGCACACAATGACAGAGAGGTAGAGTTGCTGCCTTAACGCATCAGAGGCCCTTTGTCAGAGCATTGTGTTCTCAGTGTAAAGTATAGGTCGAAGGTGAAGTGAACTGTGAAGACGTGCCTCGGTTGATTCCAAATTTGTTGTAATGCCCCGGTGTAATTTGAACTGGACTGCCCTCAAATGTAATATTTCTTTGCCTGGGATACAATGATAAAACACGTCATGTTTTAACAAATAAAAACAAGTTCATGCTACGTGATATGGAGTGATGCCAAAAATGCAAGTCTTGAATTGAAAAGCTAAAAGCAGATTTTTTTCAAATCTGAAATTTAAAACAAAACAAAGAGCATGACATACTCAATGGGTTGGCAGCAAATGTGGAGAGAAAATCTATGATCTTTCGTTAGAATTAAATAGAATTTAATTAATACAATCTTAATGGAATAACCATATAACAATTACAGCACGGAAACAGGCCCTCTCGGCCCTTCCAGTCCGTGCAACTCAAGATGGGGTAGACATGGATTCAACCTGAAGTGTTTTCATTTAAAATAGAGATCCACCTTATTTGGTTGACAAAACTAGTTAAAAATAGTTGTCCCATATAATGTAGTAGAAAGAAAATATACTTGCATTTATGTAGTAGCCAGTGAATTACTTTGAGATGTAGTTTTTCACTTGACATTGAGACTCCCACACTTATGAAACGAGTTATTTTTTACACCCCATTTCAAATTTCTAGCATCTTCTGCACCTACAGATATACTACTCATAGCATCTTTACCCTATGTTAATTGCAGTTTTGTACGGTAGTGCACTGTCCTAATCACTATGGATGTGAGGGGCAAGTTTTTCACACAGCAGGTGGTGGATATATAGAATGAACTGTCAGAGGAGGTATTTGAGGCGGCAAACTATAACAACATTTGAAATACATTAAGGCAGGTTCAAGTTCGTGTTTATTGTCACTTAACCGATTACGGTACAGTTGAATTTGGACAGGATAGGTTTCGAGTGATATGGGCCAAACAGTGAAGGTGGGGCTAGTATAGGTGGGCCAAACAGGGAAGGTGGGGCTAGTATAGATGGGCCATGGGCCTGTTTCTGTGCTCCATGACTGAGTCACTATGTGTGGGTTAATGGCAGTTTAAAAGTTTCCACTGTAAAGTTTGCCTGGCCCTGCCTGCTGAAACAAGAAACACCATGAGAACATTGGACTACCAGTGTTTTCTAAAACAAAAATCCAGATCTTCAATGTTCAATCCATTGGTATTCAAAGGAATGCTAACTCCAAAAGAACTGCTGATGAGCTTTACAGAATGCTACAACATGTTTTCATGAATACATGTACCCAAGCCCAATTAGATATTTAAAACTATTTTGCATGTACAGCAACAACACTAGGAATAAAACTAATCTCGTTATGTTTGCTGTACAGCTTTTTATTCATGTTTTGGATTTGCAAATCATCTTAATGAAATAAAATTACAAGAATGGCCAGTAATATTTTGTTGTTGTAGAGTTGATTTCATTGAGAGTTCATTTAACTATTGTTGTGAGAGGTTTAAAAGTTGTAAACCAGAACTAATATAAATGTTTTCCAGAAATGTTGAATAAATTGCAATATGAAAGAGTTTTCTACCAAGGATAGTTGTGGTGGGACAGCTGCCTGCACCAAAGTTTCACACTGTTGGATTTAGCCAGGAGCACATGTACTTCTATGCTAATACCAACTTCACCCCAAGTGGTATGTTCACACTCTGATCTATTGTCACACTTTAATTTTGGGAGTGTCGAGAGTTTATTATATTAGTTAATCCTGGCAGATATCTAGTATTTAACCTGTGATTATGCTAATTAAATTGTGTGTTTAAAAAAAAAAAGGACTTTATATTCAACAGGTCAATGACTTTCAATGATTTTGATGAATTCACCTGGGTAAAGGATTAGCTTTCAAATTCCACTATAATTTCATCATTTTGACGGATCATGCAGTTGTCACACATGGAGATTTATCTATTTGAGATGATATGGAGTAACTCCGTGGTTTACTTATTATTCATGTGAGATAACAAAGTTCTAGGTACCATATCCTGTCAAATGTTGGTTCTTTTTTTACCATTACTGTACTTGCACAATAATATGGGTAATTCTGGATTCTTGGAAAATATTAAACAATTTATAGCTGTACAAGTGAGCGGATTGCTGGTTATCAATGAAAACAATGATTGCTACGTGGTCATTTATGCTAATTGATAATTTTGTAATCACAGTGTTACAACTGGTGTTTCCAACAGATGTAATTATAAACTCATCCAGTCTTAACAAATGATGTGGTCAGACGTTCTCTGCTCGCATTGTTTGTGGTGCCTTAACTACTTAAGACTCATCTTCCATTGATCCTGGAATTGTTGGATTATTATCCTTGGATTATGATATTGCTTTCACTGTGGTTCCATGTGCAACTTTCTACTGGGAGCACAGGCCCCAGCATATTGGAGCTTATTGCAGTGCTTGACAGTGCAAAGACTGTATCTTAAAGATCCATTGCACACACTGTTGATGTTAGTAGGGGTACGTTTGACCCCAGATGCCTATACCTGATCCTTTTATCTGATCCGAGCCCCCATTTCTCTCATCTTCCAGGGTTCCTTACTTCTACCTGTCTTGCTCTTCACTCTAACATGCATATCTTGAACTTCATTATTGCCCTTTTAAACTCATCCCACTTTCTGGATGTTCCTTTGGTCACCAACAACCTACTCCAATTAACTTTTGCAAGTTCCTGACTAATACCTTCAAAGTACAATTCAGAACTTTAACTTGTGGACTTCCCTTATGCTTATCCCTAACTATTGTAAAGCTAATTGAACTGGTTGCTCTTCCCAAAAGGCTTATACCCACTGACACTTCAGTCACTTGTTCTGTCCACTTCCCTAAAAGTAGGACAAACTTTGTCCTCTTCTTTGTAAGGCCCTCTACATATTGCCTGAGGAAACTTTTTTGAACACATTTGACAAATCCCCCCCCATCTAAGCCCTTGATCCTATAGTAGTTTATATTGGGAAAGTGAAAATCACTCTACCATGGCAAGCCTAATGTTGCCTGCAGTCTCCTGGCACATTTGTTCTTCTATTTCCCATTGACCATTTAAGGTCCTGTAGTGCACCACAAACTGATCATCCCCTTTTTTTATTTCTCAGCTCCAACCATTGTCTGTTGTATATTGTGTTTTTACCATGTGTATTGTGTTTTTTTCCATGTGCGAACAATGCACCAAATCAAATTCCTTGTATGTATACATACTTGGCTAATAAATTTATTATGACTTCGCCTCACTGGATAATCCTTCTGTAATGTCATCTCTGACTACTGCTGTGATATTCTTCTTAATAAATCAACTCTCCCTTTTTTTACCTTCACATTTTTATCACCTATACCTTGAATTTTTAAGCTGTCTCCTGTCCTTGGCCTGTTGTCTGTAATGGCTGTATTGTCGAATGGCATTTGAACTCATTCCTTTGTCCCTTCAGTAAAAGCTATATTCAAAGAGGGCCCTTTTACATCTAAGATATAATTAGTACAAATTACTATTGCTGAATCCATCAGGAAGGACAGGGTTGTAAGATGGTGCCAGGCAGTGCATGTACTCAGATCCCTGTACATTGATGATGATGCCATCTTCTGCTTGGATACATAGTCAGTCCACAGATAGATTGAGTAGTTTGAGATGCATCGGGAGAGTGTAAAATGTACGAAGAGGGAAGCCAAGCTCTCCGGTAAATGGCCCGACCGATCCTCTATCCCTTTCACTATCACGTCTGATTACCTTAAGGAGCTGGGTAGTCTGTTTCAGGAGGACTGAGTTATACAACAATTGGGTTGAGTGGATTGCAAGGGGGTCAAATAAAGTGTGGGACTTGAGAAGCCGCACTCCCTCTTGATAACGGGAAATAAAACGTGGTCATCAGGGAACTGACTGGTCCATTCTACTGAAGCTTGGTATGGCCAACACGAAGGCTGTCTGGGCCACAGTCGAGGGCCCTTGAGGGTTTTGCTTGATGGGGTACTCCTCAAACAAGGAAAGGGACATCACACTGGGGAGGGGGTGCACCAGATAAGGTGCATGGTGTGATATGTAAAGTAAAAGGAATAACAATTCTGGGTATAATGTTGAATGTACGAACACACTATTAAGAGTTCTGCATGGGGTTTTTTGTTACAAATACATTTTTTGAAATTTCCGTGTTTGTTATAAGTAAAATATATTTTGAAATGAAAGATTTTTTTAAAATCTGCATGTAAATCAACATTAAAGTCCACAGTTTTATTCCAAGCCACATCACTCAACATGCATGATGTTAGCATTACATCAGTTTTTCTTTTGATATTTCAAAATGTATGTGAATCAAAATATAAGCTGTGTGTTTCCATGTGGCGCATTAAACGAGAAAATATTGCTGATACGATGAATGCAGGGAATTATGTATATCAATTATATTTATTGTATCGAGAGTCGGGAGTGTTTAATTTCCATATGCACCAGCACCAGGACAATGAAACTTGCTACAGCTATGCAGGCACATTCAGCACAATACACTAAATAAATATACAACAAATTATCACTTATTCTAGGCAAAGCAGACAATAATAATGCAAGCCAAAGTACATAGTGTAACCATAGTGATGAAAAGTTCATAGTCATTGAGTGCTGAGGTAAAGCTGTGGTTAAGATTGTGCAGGGTTGCTCAAGAAACAAATAGTTGAAGGGAAGAAGTTGTTCTTGAACCTGGAGGCAACAGTTCTCGGGTTCCTGTACCTTCTCCCCAATGGTAGCAGTGAGCGGAGTGCATGACCAGGGTGATGTGGGTCTTTAATATTAGTTGGCTTCTGTAGATATAACAATTTTAGTCAAAAAGGGAAACTGATGTAATGCTCACATCATATGGCTTGTAATAAAATTATGGAATCTTCTGTATTATACATTTTCAATTTTTATAAATTGAGTCATGTGTTCTTTAACGTTTTGAAGCTTTTGTTGATTTAACTTTGCCAACTTGGTAAAGTACCTTCTGATGTGTTTCTGTGGCAGGATCCTTTAAATGGCTGGATGGAAGGAGGGGCCAAGCATGTGATGACCTGAAGATAGACACAAAAAGCTAGAGTAACTCAGCGGGACATTGGTCTCGACCCAAAACGTCACTCATTCCTTCTCCCCGGAGATGCTGCCTGTCCTACTGAGTTATTCCAGCTTTTTGTGTCTATCTTCGGATTAAACCAGCGTCTGCAGTTCCTTCCTACACATGTGATAAGCTATGCTGTGTTCACCACTTTCTGTGGATTCAGGTGTTCAATTACCGTACCAGGCTGAGATGCATTTCATCAGAATGCTCTCTGTAGCGCTGGTGTAGAGGTTTGAGAGAATCCTTGCGAACATGCCAAATTTTCTCGTATGCCTAAGAAAGTAAATTTTGCTGATGTATTTTCTCAATATTGTGCATTATTGTGAAAAGATCAGGCAATTTTGTTGGTGATTTGGATGCCTAGGAACTTTTCATCCCTTTGCTTCCATAGGTCAACAGCCAATGTTTTTGTCTTCCTGAAATTAAGGGTTATGTTGTTGTGATATCATGACACAAGGTTCTTTATCTCTTCCCTGCAGTTCCAGGTGTACGTAGAGATGGGCAAGGGATTGAGCAAAACAATCCAAGGGGGCCCTGTGTTGAGGATCAGGGAGGAGAAAATGTTCTTGACCAATTCAAACTGACTGAGGTCTGCAGCTCGGGAAGCACAGAAGCCAAAGCCTAGAAGTTTAGGGATCAACGTATGCATTATTACGGTGTTGAATGCTTATCTGTTGCCAAAGATAAACATCCTGACATGGGTGTTCCTATTGGCAAGGCGATTGGCAGATGAATGTTGTGCATCAGGAATGGCATCCTCTTTTTTTTTTTTTTTCCCTGTGGGCAAATTACAAGGGGTCTAGATTGTCTGTTGCAGATGTGGGCCAGTTCAAGGCTTTAAAGCACTTCATCATAGTCTATGTTAGATCTATTGGTTGGTAGTCATTGAAACAGGTCACTTTCTTTGGAGCTGGAATAATGAAGATTTGGGGACAGAAGACTAAAGTGAGAGGTTGAAAATGTCAGTGAAACCTCTAGCCAGTTGATGGGTGCATGATTTCAGAACCCATTCGGGACTCCATTGGGCTGACTGCTTCCCGAGGGTTTTGCCTTGAGAAAGCAGATTCGATATCTGCCACCGAGATATATAGGATAGCCAGCAGGGAATGGCAGATGGGCCCAGGTGGAGCTTTGTGTTGTCTATTCAAAATGGTTGTAAATGACATTAGACTCATCCGGTTGACAGGTGACGTTGATGGACATTGTTCCCGATATTGTCTTCTAGTGTGATGGTATTTGGGACCTGCCATAGTTTCCTAGCATCTACTCGATTGAATTGCTCCTCCCACTTGTGCTTGGGTTCTCTGTTGACATCTGCCCTAACTTTACAGAGATCACACTTGGCCTTACAGTACAGGATCCGGACTTTAGTAGAGTGAATCACTCTGTTCATCCAAGGTTTGTGGTTAGGATAGATCCTAATTATTTATGTTTAAGAAGGAACTACAGATGCAGGAAAGTAGAAGGTAGATAAAAATGCTGGAGAAACTCAGCGGGTGAGGCAGCATCTATGGAGCGAAGGAAATAGGCAAAGTTTCGCGTCAACCAGAGTCTGAAGAAGGGTCTCGACCCGAAATGTTGCCTATTTCCTTCGCTCCACAGATGCTGCCTCACCCGCTGAGTTTCTCCAGCATTTTTGTCTACCATAGATCCTAATTATCATTTTTTTGGAATGTAGCTGTCAGTGCATTTCTTGATAAAGCCAGTGATGACTGAGGTATACTCATTCAGGCTTCACTTGCTTTTGTGAAGTCTTTCAATGTGCTCATTGACCACTGAATTTGCATTACAACAAAGACTTCAGAAGGAATTAATGGGTTGAACAAAGCTCTGGAATGCTCTGAATTCATAACAAGCTGCAATATAAATGCAAGCCTTTGGTAATATTATGCTTTATTGTAAGGTCATTTTACCTTAAAATGGAATTACAGTGTCCTCCATAATGTTTGGGACAAAGACCCATAATTTATTTATTTGCCTCTGTACTCCACAATTTGAGAGTTGCAATAGAAAAAAAATCACATGTGGTTAAAGTGCACATTGTCAGATTTTATTAAAGTGTATTTTTATACATTTTGGTTTCACCATGTAGAAATTACAGCTGTGTATATACATAGTCCCCTCATTTCAGGGCATCATAATGTTTGGGGCACATAGCTTCACAGGTGTTTGTAATTGCTTTGGTGTGTTTAAATGCCTCCTTAATGCAGGCATAAGATAGCTCTCAGCACCGAACACCTGTCTGACAGATCAGAAACACTCTTCAGGTGTGGATTTGTCAGTGACCACTGTCCGCAGAAGACTTCACGAACAGAAATACAGAGGCTACACTGCAAGATCAAACCACTGGTTAGCCGCAAAAATTGGATGGCCAAGATCCAAAGCATACCATCTCATCTGTGAAACACGGTGTTGGGGGTGTTATGGTCTGGGCATGTATGGCTGCTGAAGGTACTGGCTCACTTATCTTCATTGATGATACAACTGCTGATTGCATGCAATGACTGCATTTGATGATACAAATGCAGTCATTGCATGCAAAGGATATGTAACAAAATACTAAACATGACTATTTTCATTTACATGACATTGCTGGGTCCCAAACATAATGATGTCCTGAAATGAGAGGACTCTGTATAAACACTGCTGTAATTTCTACATGGTGAAACCAAAATGTCTAAAAATGGCCTTTATTAAAATCTGACGATGTGAACTTCAACAACATGTGCTTTTTTTTCTATTATAAATCTCAAATTGTGGAGTACAGATGCAAATAAATGAATGATCGGTCTTTGTCCCAAACATTATGGAGGGCACTGTATATGTTACTTAGGAGCTGCAATAGTCTTTTACACGTGTTATGCAATTTATTTTGCATTTCTAAGATACAAAGAAAAATCAACAGATTAGTATTGCTAAAATTTATGAAATATTGAGCGGTATATCATATCAGTGTTGCAGAATTAAACTACAAATGGATTTACTGTTCGGATTACATAGATGATGGAGTCCTGTTTAAAAAAAAAAGTAAATTTGGAAAGGAGTTCTGTGAGGAGCAATGACAGTAAAGGCATGATGCCCTCCCGCTCTCTGCACAGGCATGATAAGTTCATAAGTGATAGGAGCAGAATTAGACCATCAGGTCTACTCCGCCACTCAATCATGGCTGATCTATCTCTCCCTCCTAATCCCATTGTCCTGCCTTCTCCCCATAACGCCTGACACCCGTACTAATCAAGAATCTACCTCTGCCTTAAAAAATATCCATTGACGGCTTCCACAGCCTTCCGTGACAATGAATTCCACAGAATCACCACTCTCTGACGAAGACAAAATAACTGCATTATTAGAAATTAAATTTTGCATCAATGTAGTTCAACCATCTTTCAGCATTCTTAATGAAAATACATTTAACTTGTGAAAATGCAAAGGTTTATTTATAAGAAAATTGGCTTCAAAGCATGTTTCATCTCCATGAATGTGGGATGGTTCTAAATGATAATTTCTTCAATGTGTTGGTAGAGTGGATAGGTTCAATAATTTGGAAAGACGCTCTTTTTAATCAAGAAATTTGCAGCGTAGATACCCTTTTTGTACATAGTTAATTAAATAAGAAAGGTAAAAACATGGCATAAAAACAGGGCTGGGCCATTTGGCCTCTGGGGCTGTTTTCATATGATTCTGCTTCTAGTCTCCTATTCTATCCAGTCACCAGAACCAGAATATATTTCTGCCTGACATGCATAGCCCACTGAACTAAAGCATTTCAAAGAATTGCTGTTTGCAAAGGGAAATTTCTCTGAAGCTTGGACTCGAATGTCAACCTCTTATCCCGAGATTGTGCCATTTTGGTTTCTTCATTTGTGTAGAAACAACATCTTGGCTGCTATTTGTTGCAATCTTGCCCAGAATGGTATACATTTAATTGGAATCAACTCGCATTTTCTGAAATAAAGTGAGTATGAAGGCTGGGTTCTTCCATTAATTCATCCCAGGAATAGATCCATGTAAATGTACAGTGGGTTTAGTCCATGGTTGATATAATTTCCTGAGTATGGACCCAAACTGCACACAGTATGCCAAATGTGGCCTCAACAATATTTTGCATATATTTAGCTTTTTTTTTCTGTACTCTCTATCTCCTATCCATTGAAGGCTAATTTACCATTTGACTTTATATTTGTTTGGTGTACCTCCATGTTTTCTTGCTCCTTCCCAGAACCCTTGCACTTAGATCTCGCTCCACACAAACATTTATCAGCTTCTCTCCATTCAAGAAAAGATTTTGTCAACCTTGACTCGAAGGATAGTATAACAATTTCATATTTTCCCAGGTTCCTAACTCTATTTGTACATTATATCTAACCTATGTTCTTTTGTCTATTCGGGGTCCTTTGTGCAGAATATTTTCCCATTCTGTTAGTGGATCATTTTTTTACATCCAAGTTATTAGTGTAAATTATGCTGAGCTGGGTATGTGTGAGATTCTATTGGTAATTGGTTTGCCAACTGAACATAATGATTTATTCCTATTGTATCCTATCCTGTAACCATTCCCATATCCATCTCAAAACATTACCCATAACTGTGGGTCCTTGCTTTATGTGAAAACCTGTATATTCTTCCTTAACCAAAGCCTTTTGAAAATCCAGGTATTGGATCTGCTAGGTCCCATAATACATCTGCAAAAAAACAATAAATAAGTCAGAAGTGATTTCCCCTTCATAAAGCTTTATTGCATCTGCATAATATTATGATTTTTCAAATGCTGTGTTACAGCATCCTTAGTAGATTGGAGTGAAATTGAGGGTAGGGCAGTCAAATGCAGATGGGGCTATGATTCAATCACCCAGGATCATCTTGATGCTGGAGCAGACTGGAAATGTTTAAAGGGGTAGGAAGGTACTGCAGATGTTGTTTTGTACCGAAGTTAGACACACAATGCTGGAGTAACTCAGCGGGACAGGCAGCATCTCTGGATAGAAGAAATAGGTGATGTTTCAGGTCGAGACCCTTCCTCAGAGTCTGAAGAAGGATCTCGACCCCAAACATTACCCATTCCTTCTATCCAGAGATGCTGCCTGTCCCACTGAATTGCTCCAGCATTTTGTCTCCATCTTTGGAAGTGTTTAGGCTGGCTATTGCATAGAAATGTATGTTACAGTCTGCATATGAATAGAATGAAACATTCTTTGCTCAACAGTGGTACCACCTTGGCTCCCATCACTTGTAAATGCATTGGGTTTAATCTCCATTATTTTGGGCATTGGTTTTCAGAGTCAAGAATGTTATGACCTTATGTCCTGAAATGGGGCAATGACATTCTTACTTGATTTGATCCACATGCATTTAATTAAGAAAAATAAAGGGAGATTGTGCCATCCGTCCTGGAAATGTTGTGAGAATAAATTGCTGAAGGAAGTCAGTGGGTTGAGCAGCATCAGTCGAGGGGGGATGTAATTGTAGCTATTGTGGGTTGAGACCCTGCCTGTGGACTGACTGAAATACTAGTGATGTTGCTATCAAGTTTATTAATGTCAGTGTCTTTTTCCATTCTAGGAGAGAAACCGTACCAGTGCAGCTGGGAAGGCTGTGACTGGCGATTTGCGCGCTCTGACGAACTGACTCGCCACTTCCGGAAACACACTGGGGCAAAGCCCTTCCAGTGTACGGTGTGTAGCCGCAGCTTCTCGCGCTCCGATCACTTAGCTCTGCACATGAAACGACACCAAAACTAGGACATGGATGCACCCTGAAGTGGCTCTTCTTCACGTCCAGAAGATGTTATTGTCCAAACAAAACTCCAGGCTACTGTTTATGTAAACCTCACTGCCGGACTTTTTTTTTCCCCCTCCGAGTAAAGGAGATTTGAATGAAATGCAGAACCTTGCTTTAAGGTTTGAAAACTGGAACTTTGTATATTTTGTACATACTCAGTGGGACATGGGAACTGTGTTGAATAAGTAAGATTTATGAAATTTATAAATAGGGATTGATTTATCTGATTATTTTAAATTTACTGTATGTTAAACTAAGCTCTCGTCCATTTCATAGACACACTTGCACTACGGTACAGATGCTAATACTGTTATTTACGACTGCCAAGTTTGCAGCATTAAAATTTCTCTACTGTTTTGACCAAAGCACTGTATGGTCTTGGCAGTGTTTAGTAAATGGAGCTGACGACATTGGGTAAAGAGGGCACAATGTGGCCTAACACAGCTAATATTATCTACTGAATACAGAAAGGGAATTCAACCTCAATACTTGAGGTAATTGAACCACTTTATGGAAGTATATCAGCAGGATATGGGTGCTGAATTTAACTGTACAACTACAAATGGTTGCCTTGGCTGAGTCAGCTTACCTGAGCTTAATGAGGCAATAACACAGAATCAGCATTTTCTTGGAGTGCTTTTATGTTGCTTTCTGCGAACGGAAAACCAACTGCCTCTGAGATTTCTGAAGTGCTGGCCTGTACTGGTCGTGCAAAGCCATGCTCTCTTATTCTCTTCCTCTGCCATATTCTTACATGGCACTAACTGGAGGAAAAAAAGTTTGGGTCTTGTTTGCCAAATTCCTGTCAATCAGGAAACTGCATCTCTGGTTCGAAACCTCAATTTACAGGAGCTTTTACCTTTCAGTTCCAAGTGTGATTAGGGATACAATTACTTCTCTGACTCAGTTAACCCTCCAGCTTCAACATCACAGCGAGGTGATAAGTAGAGGATATTTTTGTGCATATTTATACACTATGTGGATTGGAAATTACCAAAGCCTTATGGAATCGGATTAATTCTCAAGAGGCTGACTCGTGAGTTTATAGTTATTTTAGCACTCCATTCCACTTTAAAACTACTGCTGCAATAAAGGTATTTATATTTGTGTGTGTGTATATACTGTACGGACAGTGGCACTGACACTGAGTAGAACGTCTCAAAAATAGGAGATCTATTCTCCTGTTGTGTTTTATTAAAGATTTTTTTGTAATAAAGAACAATTTGACATGACTTTTTTTTCTGATAAACCTCTGTCTTGTTAGAAGCCTAGTCAGGCTGTTAAGAATTAAGTTTAAATGTAGCTTGACACAGGATGTTGGATTAATTTTGTGTGCAGAAAGATTCAGAGCAACATTATATATTTTTTTGCATATGGTGGCAGTCCTATCCAAAGAAAATTGTGGTTGCTATTGTACGGAATTCCTAATCCGATCACCTCATTTTTTTTTTTCAACAATTTGGAAGAAAACAGGGAAAGACTACAGTTTGCTTTTTAAACTGTTTAATTATTATAATGTAATTGTTAATTTGTGGTTTAAAAAAAACTTCTAGTTAAGTGGGAATTTCAGAGGTATGGATGTTATCAATAGACAATAGGTGTAGGAGTCGGCCATTCAGCCCTTCGAGCCAGCACCGCCATCATGGCTGATCATCTACAATCAGTACCCCATTCCTGCCTTCTCCCCATATCCCTTGACTCCGCTATCTTTAGAGGTCTATCTAACTCTCTCTTGATAGCATCCAGAGAATTACTCCAGGTGTGGTCTCACTAGGGCCATGTACAACTGCAGAAGGACCTTTGCTCCTATTCTCAACTCCTCTTGTTATGAAGGCCAACATGCTAATCAATAAAGGGCTATCTAATTTAAATAAGTTGTTTGAAACCAAAGGCTAACCTCTACTTGGCTCTGATTTTATAACACAAAAGAAATGTTGGTAATTATCCACTTTTATTTATTTCTAATCATAAAATTGTTTTCTTAAATTTTACAAACTTGATAAATTATCTCGTTCTTCTGTGCAACAGCATTGCCAAGAGCAATTGGCAATGATAAGGTGTAAAGAATGGTTGAGGATGTATATATTTTTTTTAAATGCTGCAACGGTTATACTTTGAACAACTGAGATAAAGTGTCTTTTAAATTTGGCACAACTGTTTAGCATTGTATTTCCTTTAAGTTGTAGCTATATTGCGTTTTACAATCTGCATTACATAAAATGAGCTTTCTTTTGAGAGGGGCACATGTTTAAAAAAAAATCTGTAATAAATTGTTTCAAAAGAACCCCATTTCCTTGCCTATTCATTAACATTTTACAGTAAGTTTACTCTGAAAGATACAAAAGGTTCTGAATTGAAAATAAAATGGATTTGAGGATAATGACACTCTACAGTATGCTTGCCTTCATTGGTTGTGGCATTGAGTATAAGAGTTTGGAAGTCATGAAGCAACTTTATGGGGCTTTGCTGAGGCCATATTCGCAATCAGTTCTGGTCACCCCATTGCCCCAAGGACGTGGAGGCTTTGCAGGGTGCAAAAGAGGTTTACTTCCTGGACCTACCTGATCTCCTGGTTTACCAAACACTTTAAATCCCCTTCCCATTCCAGCACTGACCTTTCTGTCCCAGGCCTTGTCCATTGTCAGAATGAGGCTAAATGCAAATTGGAGGAACAGCACCTCATATTTTGCTTCGGCAGCTTACAACCCAGTGGTATGAATATTTATTTCTCTAACATCAAGCAGCCCCTCCATTTCCTCTCCATCCTCCACTACCCAAGTCGCACCAAAATCTCCAGGCCGGATGGCACAATCTTGTTATTTTTCTTAATTAAATGTATGTGGGTCAAATCAAGTAAGAATTTCATTGTCCCATTTCAGGACATAAGGTCATAACATTCTCGTTCTCACCCAGCAAACAGCTAACAATGGCCTGTTTCCTTTATCATTGTTACTTTTTTTGCTTATCTTTCATTTATTTGTTCTATATCTCTCTCTACATCCCCGTCTATGTCTCTCGTTTCCCTTTTCCGCTGACTATCTGAAGGTCTCGACCTGAAACGTCACCCATTCCTTCTCTCCAGAGATGCTGCCTGTCCTGCTGAGTTATTCCAGCATTTTGTGTTCACCAGAATGGTGCCATAATTAGAGGGTATTAATTATAAGGAGAGGTTGGACAGATTTGGATTGTTTTCTTTGAAACATTGGAGGTTGAGGAGAGACCTGATAGTGTATAAAAGTAAGAGAGGCATCGATAGGGACAAGGTCAGACCATTTTCTCAGGGTGGATATATCAAAGGTGACGAGGCCAAGTACAAAAAAACATGGAGCACATTTTTTTAAACAGTGTGGTGGGTGCCCAGAGTGCATCACAAGGGTGCACTCTTATCGTATCTGGTGGTGGAAGAAGATACTATAGTGGCATTTAAGTGGGTTTTGGATATGTAGGGAGTGAAGGGATATGAAATTAGTTTATCTTGGCATCATGGTCAGCATGGTCACTGTGGGGCAAAGGACCTGTTTCTGTGCTTTACTGTTCCATCTTTGGCCCAAAGTGTTAACTCTGTTTCTCCCTTCACAGATGCTAGCTGGCCTGTTGGTTATTTCCAGCATTTTTACCATTTCTGATTTCAAACTTCCAACATCTGTAGTTTTTCTTAAAGGGAAATCATTTCATAACCATGTTTTTAGCTTGTCACATGCAGTTGATTACAGATGCAGCAACCCGAACCAAGGACATCTGCTCAGTCTGGAATTTTATTGATAACTAGCTCATTTGCAATATAAAATGATTGGGTGGATGTGGTGTCATCAAGGGGTGGGGAAGAAGTTTGAGCTTGAGACTGAATTTTGAATGGGGAATACATTTTTTGATTATTACTGATTTGTGCGTTAGCATAATTGACAGAGGACTAGGTCAAAAGCAAGGGCACCCTTCCAACTTTCCATATAATATTTGTACAGGTGCAGAAGTTTAAAAATGCATTTGTGTTCGGGGACAGTTTCTTCCCAGCTGTTATCAGGCGACTGAATGGTCCTCTCACCAGCTAGAGAATGGTGCAAGCCTTCCATCGACCTCATTGCAGAGCTTTGAACCATCTTGAATTGGACTTCATTGAACTTTATCTTGCACTAAACATACCCTTTATCCTAAATTTGTACAGTGTGGACAGCCTGATTGTCAGCATGTGTAGTCTTTTCACTGACTGGGTAGCATGCGACAAAACATTTTTCACTCTACCTTGCTACACGTGACAATAAACTAAAGTAAGAACATTAATAGATTAAGTATAATTATCACACCACATATGAAAGGATTAAAAATGTATAGTCCAATTTCACGGCTAGGAGAGTTTTAATTGGAAATAATGGGTACTGTGATTTATTCTGGGTAAAACCTAAGTTGTGTTTGGTTCTTAAAACTAAAACTATAGCAACTCAATGATGGCAAGCTTGGAAATTTTGCAAATTCACTTTAGTGGAGCTCTAGCTAGGATTGTGTGTTGCTGTTTTATTTTTAAGAGCTAAGGAATTCAATTTTAATTTGGCCAAAATAAATTTCTCTGCTCAGCGTCTGTCCTCATGGACCATAAAGTTTATGTTCATAATCTGCACACGCATAATCGGGAGAAGTTTCCACTGCCTCAATGCAGGTGGTTTGGATCTTGAGAAGAATTTCCAGTTGCTTATAAAGCACATGACTGCATCCTTTTAAGGGACTCTGTATTGGTGGATGGTTTCAGTGTCTGGCAACCACTAGAAGGGAATTACAGCATCTGCAGTTCCTTCTTACACGAGTACCAAGTCATTACTGCCTACCCCCATTAATGCTCAACTATCTGGATGAACCTTACAGATGTGGAGACTGTTGTGTTCTGCACACTCCATAGCCCTGGTGATGGAAGATCAATAATACCCCTGTCCCACTTAGGAAACCTGAACGGAAGCCTCTGGAGACTTTGCGCCCCACCAAAGGTTTCCGTGCGGTTCCCGGAGGTTTTTGTCAGTCTCCCTAATGGTCGAACGTGGTTTCTGTTTTAAAAATCGGTAATTTTTTAGTCGAAGCCGGTTGCGATGCTAGTTGAAGGTGGTTGCCGGAAGACAAAAACCTCCGGTAACCGCACGGAAACCTTGGGTGGGGCGCAAAGTCTCCAGAGGTTTCCTAAGTGGGACAGGGGCATTAGGATAGTGACAATGTGCCTGTAGAGCTGGAGGTAGGCATGGGCTCTGGTGTGTATCCCTGGCCAATATCTACAGTCCCATCTCCAACTCAGTACAAAGGGAACTCTCTTAAAGGGGAAGCATTTTGTCGCGAGCCTGCACCTTGGCGAACAGCAAGGAACCTCACCCCCCAATTACCAGTTGTTATAAACAACACCAGTAATCAAGTGGGGAGGTCCACATGACATAATATTCTCTTACATCTTGTTTTGCAAATTTACTTGCACTGATTCACTTTGATGAATGAATCCCAGTCTCTGATGGGGCCCGTTTCACAAACTAAACCTTGACTGGCCACATTTAATCACGGCTCTGGGAACTCGGCATCTGATGGGGCCGAGAAGGGTTCCAGAGGGAAGGCAGGGAGGGACAACTTAGAATCTGGCAGCAGAGCGGCGTTGTTGATGGATTCATTCTACAGTGAGTTCAGTTTGGAAAGAACACACGGTGGTAGATCCGCAGCCATTGATTCAGGAGATCGATCCAATTATTGACCAACAGGCCATGGAAGCCACCTGCGACAGACTCCACAGTGAGACGTGTCCACAGGAGAGGGTGTTCACTCTGATCAATAACTCAGGCACAGTGAACTTCACAATGTAAAACCATCCCAGTCAAAACCGTCCCGGAGAGCTGCCTTGCCCGAGCACTGGGACAACTCTGGGCAAGGTCCCACTGAAGGCAAGAACAACATTCTAGTCACTAAAAAAAAATGCACGCAAGCCGGATGATTTTGGGTTATGGGCCGGATCCGGCCAGTGGGCCGTAGGTTGCCAACCCCGGCCTTAACAGTACATTCACACCTGCAGGTAAAGCATCAGCCCACATCACACTGATACAATCGCTGCCTGCCTCAGATTAAATATATTTCTACACATAAATTATGAATAAAGATAAGAAAATGTTTCAAACACATGTAATATTTTCTTATTCCAGTAGCAAACACATTAAGGATTAAATGAAAATAATAATTTAAAAACATTTTGAATATCTCATAATTGCAAATTAATGAACTGAACTAGAACCAGGACTGTGTAAGTAGTGTGTGAACAGCAGAACAAGAAAGGAAGCTATTGAGTTGACAGAATTCTAGATTAATTAATTGGTATAATAGTTAACAATTTATACACAGTTTATACTGCGCTGAGCGCTTTTTTTTCTCGAATGACCTTTGACAAATCACATGATTCCTTACGTTTATCGGAATACCGAACTCGCTTATTGATACTGGCTGGCGTCCTCTGAACTTCGCATGCAATAGAGTTCAAAAGTAGTGACTACAAATTTGTTAATGGCAGGTGTAATGGAAATAACAGTGAGCATGTTAAATGGTCGATACTAGCTATCATCTTCTGAACTCCGCATGGAACAAGTTCAAAGATTGGGAAAATTAATATATTAAACAGCAGGTACTAACTGGCAGCTTGTTTTAATATATTTATGAACTATACACCTTCAATGGCTTTTGGGACTTCTACAACTAACTGTTGTGCCTTTGCAGTACCCTTCCAGGCATACAAATTATCCAAAGATGGTTTCACAGTGGATGTTGCCCACTTGTGCAATGTGAGATCTGAATTGTGTCTCGCACAGAACCTTATTTTTTTCCACGCCAAAAAAATTGATGCAATCCAATTTTTAAGCAGATGTCTTGAATCCTGCAGTGATCACATGTTAAAGGGCCTTCTTCGGTGCTGTGGCAATTCTACAACCCTAAAGATGTTCAAACCCTTAAGCTTCAAAGACAACTCAATCTAAAATGTGCTTCACTTCCTTCTTAAAGCCAAGCTCAAGTGATTCTTTTTCACCTGCCAGTTTTTAAAGTGTATTGCTTTGATGAAGTGCTTTCTTCTACTGAAATTAATGAATTCAAAGCCATGCCACATGTTGAAGATGCCAAGACGAGATGGTGAGATTTTTCTTAGATTATAAATTGTGGGCATGGAGCAAAGGCAGATGAATAGATCATGTGTACAGATTAGGCCCGAGCTGCAAATTGAACTTGCTGAATGGTGTAATAGGCACGAGGAACTGAATGGCTTAATTAAAAATAATACACAAAGTGCTGGAGTGACACAATGGGTCAGGTCACGTCTCTGAAGGATGCTACCAATCTACAGTACATCACTGTGCCCTTGCATTTATTTATATGTGTCACTTTCTCTGTAGCTGTAACACTCTATTTTACACAATGGTTTTTACCCTTTTGCACTACCTGATGTGTTCATGTATGAAACATAGGAGGAGGCCATTCGGCCCTTTGAGCCATCATTCATTGTGATCATGGCTGGTCGTCCCCAATCAATAGCCCGTGCCTACCTTCTCCCCATATCTCTTGATTCTACTAGCCCCTAGAGCTCTATCTAACTCTCTCTTAAATCCACCCAGTGATTTGGTATGATATGCCTGGATATCATGCAAAACAACGTTTTTCACAAACTCTCACCCCGTGTGACAACATGTCATCAATAAAGTGGGTGGCATCGTAGATAGTGAAGATGGTTATCAAAATTAACCATCTTCACTATCTAGCAGATAGTAGCAGACTGTTAGTCAGCTGGGCAATTGGGCTGAGGAATGGCTAATGGAGTTTAATGCAGGTAGTGTGATGGGTTGCATTTTGGGAAGCCAAACCAGGGCAAGACCTTCACAATGAATGGCAGGGCTCTGGGGAGTGTTGTAGAGCAGAAGGATCAAGATATACAGCAGCATTATTCTCCTAAAGTGGCATCACAAATAGATAGAGTGATCAAGAAGGCTTTTAGTACATTGGCATTCATCAGTCAGGATATTGAGTATCGCTGTTGGGATGTTATGTTTAATGTTGTAAAATGCATCGGTGAGACCTCACGTTGAGTACTATGTTCAGATTTGCTCACCCTGCCATAGGAAGGATGTCATTGAGCTGGAAAGAGTGCAGGGAAGATTAACAAGGATGTTACCAGGATTTGAGCAGTTGAGTTATAGGGAGAGGTTGGGCAGGCTAGGAGCACAGGATCTTTGGGTGATCTTTTAGAGGAGTATAAAATCATGAGGGGAATGGTTAAGTTGAATGCACAGTCTTCTTTTTACTAAGGTAGGGCATTTAAATTACTTTTGGATAGGCATTTGGATATGCAGGGAATAGAGGGACATGGATTATGTGCAGGCAGGTAAGAGTTAGTCTTGGCATTATGTTTGGCACGAACATTGTAGGCCGAGAGGCCTGTTGTTGTGCTGTACCATTCTTTGCTCTACCATTGTTTACAGAAGCAAACGAGAGAAAGGTCTTGCACTTAACATATTTAAAATAAAGTATCTCTAACAATCAGTTCCAACTCCACAACATTATTCCTCCCTCACAACAGGAGAACACATCACCACTTTGACAATTAAGCACTTTTTGTCTGTACGGAGTTTGTACAATTAAGGCTTACTTTTTTATCTTTGTCCTTTCTGTGTTCTGCCGAGTCATGCACAACAAGCAATTCAAAGCACTGGAGAGATACCACCAATGCCATCTCTGCAAAATCCTCCAAGGACAGGGATCTCCAGAAGGCTGGATTCCTCCAGTTCTTCTCCTACATGGAAGAAGTCCTCCTCCTCAAGGTTTAGAGATACAGCGCAGAAACAGGCCCTTCAGCCCACCGAGTCCACACCGACCAGCGATCCCCGCACATTAACACCATCCTACACACGCTAGGGACAATTTTACACATGCTGTGTAAATTGACCAAGCCAATTAATCTACATACCTGTCCGTCTTTGGAGTGTGGGAGGAATCCGAAGATCTCAGAGAAAACCCACACGGTCATGGGAAGAACATACAAACTTCGTACAGACAGCACCCGTAATCGGGATCAAACCCGGGTCACCAGAGCTACAAGCACTGTATGGCAGTAACTCTACTGCTGTGCCACCATGGCCGCCAAGAAAAAGTTTTCTTCCTCTTTCTGACGGCAGTCTGAACAAGGGTCTCAATGAGAAACATTACCTATCAATATTCTCCAGGGATGCTGCCTGACCGGTTGAGTTGCTCCAGCAGTTTGTGTTTTTTTCTTGGTAAACCAGCATCTGTAGTTCCTTGTTTCCCCCGTAAGGCCAGCAACCCCAGTATCGAGGTTCTAATTCCAATCATCTGGTTCCAGCTGATGTGCTGTGACATCAGCCACCTGAAACAAACACTCTGCTCCAATTTCTGTCGTGACCAGAGATTACAAGTGAACAAAGGGGTTGATTCATGGACGTAGAAGTATGGTGAAATGTTCTGGCTGACAACTGCTCAAAAAGGAGAAGGGTTATTTGGGATGAGCACTAAGAACATTGAACTCTTACATCAAGAGCAAACAGAAGCCCAGTGTGAATTGCAGTAGGAGTACACCACCTCTCAACATACCCAGCTATCTGTCCATTCAAATACTCCCACCCACCTGTAGGAGAGTCTATTGCTCACATGCCAACCTCATTACCCACCTCAGGACCCACAGAACTAGAACAGCATGGTGGCATAGTGGTAGAGTTGCTGCCTTGCAGCGCTTGCAGCACTGGAGACACGGGTTCGATCCCAACTGCTGGTGCTGCCTATACAGAGTTTGTACGTTCCCCCCGTGACAGCGTGGGCTTTCTCCGATATCTTTGGTTTCCTCCCACACTCCAAAGACGTACAGGTTTGCAGGTAAATTGTCCCTAGTGTGGGTAGGATAGTGTTAATGTGTGGGAATCACTGGTCGGTTTGGGCTTGGTGGGCCGAAGGGCCTGTTTCCACACTGCATCTCCAAACTAAACTACACGACTATTAAGTAAGAAATGCGAAACTGGGATAACATAGAACTAGTGTAAGGTTGATAGATGGTCAGCGCATATAAGGTGGGCCTGTTTCCTTGCTGTATCTCTAAATCTAAACTAAGTTTCATTTCTGCTCCACAGACAAGAGTAAAAAAGCCACGTCATTCTCTCCTCATTCCAATGATTGGTCCCCTCATAGATATTCCACATTTACCTGATAATAACCACAATTCTTTTTGCTTTCACATATAAATTGCCTTTGCATTTCATACAGGAAATATTATATTGTGCATGACCTCCTCTTCAAACTCCTCATACTTTTCTTTCTCATCAAGGATCCGTCAAACCCTGGAGACAATAGCACAAAAAACACCTCAAAACATATTGAGGGATTGTTGCACTGCCAGAGGCACATCCTTCGGATAAGATGTTGAACAAAGAGCCTTTCTGTTCTTTCAGGTGTAGCAAAACATTGCATTATTTTAGAGTTCCTTCCTGATGTGATGCTCAACATTCTCCAGACAAATAGAAATGGATAATCTGATCTTTATCACACTGATGATGCAGGAAAGCTAGTGGATGCATTGGTGATCCTTTTCCAATGTTCTCTCGACTCTGGATCAGTTCCTGTGGACTGGAGGGCAGCCAATGTAACTCCACTTTTTAAGAAAGGAGGGAGAGAGAAAACAAGGAATTATAGACCAGTTAGTCTCACATCGGTAGTGGGGAAGATGATGGTCGATTATTACAGATGTTATAGCAGCGC
Organism: Okamejei kenojei; assembly: GCA_035221665.1. Taxonomy (NCBI): domain Eukaryota; kingdom Metazoa; phylum Chordata; class Chondrichthyes; order Rajiformes; family Rajidae; genus Okamejei; species Okamejei kenojei. The sequence goes on along the minus strand of CM069136.1, from coordinate 102,596,306 downwards.
ATTTGGAAAGCAGTAATGGGATCGGTCAAAGTCAGCATGGATTTATGAAGGGGAAATCATGCTTGACTAATGTTTTGGAATTTTGTGAGGATGTAACAAGTAGAATGGATAAGGGAGAGCCAGTGGATGTGGTGTATCTGGACTTTCAAAAAGCCTTTGACAAGGTCCCACACAAGAGGTTAGTGTGCAAAATTAGAGCACATGGTATTGGGGCTAGAGTATTGACATGGATAGAGAACAGGTTGGCAGACAGTAAGCAAAGAGTAGGAATTAATGGGTCTTTTTCAGAATGGAAGGCAGTGACTAGTGGGGTGCCGCAAGGCTCTGTGCTGGGACCCCAGTTGTTTACAATATATATTAATAATTTAGATGAGGGAATTAAATGTAACATCTCTAAGTTTGCGGATGACACATAGCTGGGTGGCAGTGTGAGCTGCGAGGAGGATGCTATGAGGCTGCAGGGTGACTTGGATAGGTTGGGTGAGTGGGCAGAAGCATGGCAGATGCAGTATAATGTGGCTAAATGTGAGGTTATCCACTTTGGTGGCAAGAACAGGAAGGCAGATTATTATCTGAATGGTGTCAGATTAGGAAAAGGGGAAGTGCAACGAGACCTGTGTGTGCTTGTACATCAGTCACTGAAAATAAACATGTAGGTACAGCAGGCAGTGAAGAAAGGCAATGGCATGTTGGCCTTCATTGCGAGAGGATTTATGTTTAGGAGCAAGGAGGTCCTACTGCAGTTGTACAGGACCCTGGTGAGACTGCACCTGGAGTATTGTGTGCAATTTTGACCTCCTAATGTGAGGAAGGATATTATTGCTATTGAGGGAATGCAGCGTAGGTTCACCAGGTTAATTCCCAGGATGACGGGACTGACGTATGATGAAAGAATGGGTCAACGTGGCTTGTATTCGCTGGAATTTAGAAGGATGAGATGGAATCTTATAGCAACATATAAAATTCTTAGAATATTGGACAGGCTAGATGCAGGAAAAATGTTTGCGATGTTGGGGGAGTCCAGAACCAGTGCTCATCGTTTAAGAATCCGGGCTGGACAATACGGTCTGAGATGAGAAAAAAGTTTTCTCCCAGAGAGTTGTTAATCTGTGTAATTCTCTGCCACAGAAGGCAGTGGAGGCCAATTCACTGGATATTTTCAAGAGAGAGTTAGATTTAGCTCTTCGGGCTAAGGGAATCAAGTGATATGGGGAAAAAGCCGGAAAGGGGTACTGATATTGGATGATCAGCAATGATCATATTGAATGGCTGTGCTGGCTCGAAGGGCCGAATGGCCTACTCCTGCACCTATTTTTTATGTTTCTAAAACACAGTGAAGCTTTGTTGTGCAGACATGTCAGACTTGCTAGAGAATGGCCTCGAGCCAACTTTAAAGAGAAAGTTGAGTTTTTGATTCCTGCATTCATAAGTAGTCCAATGATTCATATGGTCAGTCTGTTATGTTAACCTATTACTGCAGTTGCTTTAAATAAAATTGGCTAGACTATTGAATTATGATTCTGTTTGAAGACTTAATGCTTTTACAAGGAGTGTGTCTGCACTATTTTCAAGCACCTGCATTATTGTTTCAGGAAAAGATGTGTTGGAGCATTGGAATAAAGCAAGTGACGTTGGATTGAACAAATTGCACACATAGGAGGCTAATTACATGAGGGACTTTAATTTACCGCTCCCCAGTTGTTTTAATTAATTTGATCATTATTTGCAGATGCATTGAAAGAGATGCAAAATTCACTATAGAAATGCAGATCTTTTACTTGCAAGCAGATAATGAATGGAATTTTATTCTATTTTTGCTATTGTAATGGTGCAAATAATATTTAAAATATCACTATGAGTGAGCAGATTAAGCTCTTTACTTTGTGTAGGAAGGAACTGCAGATGCTGGTTTAAATCGAAGATAGACACAAAATGCTGGAGTAACTCAGCGGGATCGGCAACATCTCTGGAGAGAAGGAATGGGTGACGTTTCGGGTCGAGACCCTTCTTCAGACTGATGTCAGGGGAGTGGAAGATTCATAGATAAGGAAGTGTATAGATAAGGAAGTGTATGGTGAGAAAACAGGTCAAAGGGAATAAAGATCAAGGAAAATAGAGAATAGATTATTGTTAGTTGGGAGAAGGTAACAAAGCAAACAGAGATGAAATGCAGTCAGATACAGTAAGACTGGTCGGAGAACTGGGAAGGGGGAGGGGATGGAGAGAGAGGGAAAGCGTGGGTTACTTGAAGTTAGAGAAGTCAATGTTCGTATCGCTGGGGAGTAAGCTGCTCAAGCAAAATACGAGGTGCTGTTCCTCCAATTTGCGCTGGGCATCACTATGACAATGGAGGAGGCCCAGGACAGAAAGGTCAGTGTAGGAATGGGAGGGGAAGTTAAAGTGTTTAACACCAGGAGATCAGGTAAGTTCAGGCGGACTGAGCAGAGGTATTCAGCAAAACGATCGACAATAGACAATAGACAATAGCTGCAGGAGTAGGCCATTCGGCCCTTCGAGCCAGCACCACCATTCAATGTGATCTTGGCTGATCATCCCCAATCAGTATCCCGTTCCTGCCTTCTCCCCATATCCCTTGACAGATATCTTTAAGAGCCCTATCGAGCTCTCTCATGAAAGTATCCAGAGAACCGACCTCCACTGCCCTCTGAGGCAGAGAATTCCACAGACTCGCAACTCTCTGTGAGAAAAAGTGTTTCCTCGTCTCCATTCTAAATGGCTTACCTCTTATTCATAAACTGTGGCCCCTGGCTCTGGACTCCCACAACATTGGGAACATGTTTCCTGCCTCTAGCATGTCCAAACCCTTAACAATCTAATATGTTTCAATAAGATCCCCTCTCATCCTTCTAAGCTCCAGAGTGTACAAGCCCAGCCGCTCCATTCTCTCAGCATATGACAGTCCGGCCATCCCGGGAATTAACCTTGTAAACCTACGCTGCACTCCCTCAATAACAAGAATGTCCTTCCTCAAATTAGGGGACCAAAACTGCACACAAAACTCCAGTTGTGGTCTCACTGGGGCCCTGTACAACTGCAGAAGGACCTCTTTGCTCCTATACTCTACTCCTCTTGTTATCAAGGCCAACATGCCATTCGCTTTCTTCACAGCCTGCTGTAACTGCATGCTTACTTTCATAGACTGATGAACAAAGACCCCCAGATCCGGTTGTACTTCCCCTTTTCCCAACTTGACGCCATTTTGATAGTAATCTGCCTTCCTGTTTTTTATACCGAAGTGGATAACCTCACATTTATCCGCATTAAACTTCATCTACCATGCATCTGCCCACTCCCCCAACCTGTCCAAGTCACCCTGCATTCTCATAGCATCCTCCTCACTGTTCACACTGCCACCCAGCTTTGTGTCATCTGAAAATTTGCTAATGTTACTTTGAATCCCTTTGTCCAAATCCTTGATATATATTGTAAATAGCTGCGGTCCCAGCATCCTAGCGGTACCCCACTAGTCACTGCCTGCCATTCTGAAAGGGACCCGTTAATCCCTATCTTTGTTTCCTGTCTGCCACCCAATTTTCTATCCCCAATCTCTACCACTCTACCCCCAATATCATGTGCCCTAATTGTGCCCACTAATCTCCTATGTGAGACCTTATCAAATGCTTTCTGAAAGTCCAGGTACACTACATCCACTGGGTCTCCCTTGTCCATTTTACTAGTTACATCATCAAAACATTTCAGAAGATTAGTCAAGCATGATTTCCCCTTCGTAAATCCATGCTGACTCGGACCGATCCTGTTACTGCTATCCAAATGTGCAGTAATTTAATCTTTTATAATTGACTCCAGCACCTTCCCCACCACTGATGTCAGGCTAACTGGTCTATAATTCCCTGTTTTCTCCCTCCCACCTTTCTTAAAGTGGGATAACATTAGCTACCCTCCAATCCATAGGAACTGATCTTGAGTCTATGGAACATTGGACAAATTTTCACCAATGCATCCACGATTTCTAGAGCCACTTCCTTAAGTACCCGGGGATGCAGACCATCAGGCTCTGGGGATTTATCAGCCTTCGTCACATCAGTCTACCAAACACCATTTCCTGCGTAATGTGGATTTCCTTCAGTTCCTCCATCACCCCAGATCCCCTGGCCTTTACTATATCAGGAAGATTGTTTGTGTCCTCCTTAGTGAAAATGGATCCAAAGTACCTGTTCAACTCATCTGCCATTCCCTTGTTCCCCATAATAAATTCACCTTTTTCGGTCTTCAAGGATCAAACTTTGGTCTTAACTATTTTTTTCCTCTTCACATACCTAAAGAAGCTTTTACTATCCTCCTTTATATTCTTGGCTAGCTTACCTTCCTACCTCATCTTTTCTCCCCGTATTGTCTTTTTAGTTATTCTCTGTTGCTCTTTAAACATTACCCAATCCTCTTGCTTCCCTCTCATCTGTGCTACATTGTACCTCTCTTTTATTTTTACACTGTCCCTGACGTCCCTAGTCAGCCACAGTCGCCCCTTACTCCCATTGGAATCTCTTCCGCCTTGGAATGAACTGATCCTACACCTTCTGTATTATTCCTAGAAATACCTGCCATTGTTGTTCCACTGTCATCCTGCGAGGGTATCTTACCAGTCAATCGTTCCAGTTTGTTTTACCTTCTTCAACTTGATTCAATAATATGTTTCATCATTAAATGTAATAATTATGTTATGATTGTTTGACAAAGTCCTTTCATGTAAGAAAGGAAGGGCTTTAAAAGCATTCTACTCATGGAAACAGTGGCTTCTTCTTCTTGCGTTTGAGGCAACAGAAGTCCGCAGCAGGGTGATGCCATCTGTTCGACATCCGTAGGTGCCCGCCCTAAAAAGGGCGCATGCTTCGGGTTGGCGCCAAGCTACGGCGCTGCTGCTGTCTCCGTTCGTTGTCGTTCGCCTGACTGAAGTCAGTTGACAGGGCTCACCACGGGAGTCGACAACATGAGCCCCGAAACAGTGGCAATTGCTGGAGTCCAAGAAGAGATATTTGTTGCAACGTTTCAAGTAGATCTTAGAATACATCGGAGTTTACGAATTGTCTAAAGCTTGCAGTTTTTTTAATTGCAGTGAGAAATGCCGTTTCGTAGTTCAAATATTTATGAAACCTGTGCATTCAGCAGAACAATTGTTGGATTGGAACATATTTTCTAAGATAAATTTTGGTTAGATTTATTGGGAGGGGGAAATATTGCATTAGGCTGGAAGCATTCTTGATATCATCTCTGAATCCTAACTAGTCTAATCAGAAGTTACCCAACTGTTTTATTTTTAATCAACTAATTATCATTGGTCCACCACCACAGAGCTTTTAGTTCATGATAGTCAATTGGAACCAATCAGAAGTCTGTTATTTAATCAAATGCCTCAAATACATATTTCAAGTGCAGTGTAATTAGCTTGCAAGCTTTAGTTTCCTTAATGCTTTGGATTTTGAGTAATCTATTTATGTGCAGCTCTGTTATATGTCTCTTGTTGTTCTTCCTATCGAGTCCACACACAAGATTAGAAGTTGTTCAGCCAGAGCAGAGCACACTTCTCGGCATCAGAGTACAACAGTGTCTGTCTTGTTGCTTCTTGAACTTCTTGTGCGTGGCGGTGGAAAGATTGGTGGAAACAGGGCTGCGACGTGAACGCTCTATCCTTGACCCCATGTCTCTTGTCATTGTACTCATGATTTACTTATTGGAAGGCAATATATAATAAGCAAGGCATGTTGCAATTTGCAAATTGCAAGTACTTGAGAGTTTCAAATTACCTCATGAACTATGAAAGCAAATTGGAGTAATTTGTATTTAGTCATCTTAACCCCAGCATTACATTACCACCTAAATTCAATTATTATTTAATTTCTAATGCTGTAACATTTGTTTTAAATTGCATCCTGAGTTTTTTTTTCCAGCCTGGTTTAAATGCAGCCCAGTGTGGGGTGAACATAATCACCTAGACAGATTTCAGTATAAAAAAATCTCTTAATTTAGCTAATTCCACCAGAAGAGGCTGCATGTGGAAATATTACATTGCAATAGGAATTGCTGCTCTGAGGTTGAGGCTTTGACGTGTTGTCAAAATAAGATAGAAGCAATCTTTCTTGTTTGTTTCTCACTTAGTTTAGTTTAGATTAGATTAGTTTAGTTTCACGTGTACCGAGGTGCAGTGAAAAGCTTTAGTTGTGTGCTAACCAGTCAGTGTAAAGACAATATATGATTACAATCAAGCCTTCTACAATGTGTAACCATATATAACCATATAACAATTACAGCACGGAAACAGGCCCTCTCAACCCTTCCAGTCCGTGCCGACCATTTGTTTTCCCCTAGTCCCATCTACCTGCACTCAGACCATACCCCTCCATTCCATTCCCGTCCATATACCTATCCACTAGTTCGTAGCTCAGGGCTGATTGCTAGTTGTTGGTAAGATGGTTCAGTTGCCTGATAAATGCTGGGAAGGAACTGTCCCTGATTCGGGAGGTATGAGTTTTCACACTAGGGAGTGTTTTCCCACAGTTTGAAAGGATGTAACTGATCTGAATTTCATAGCTCATTTTGCATCCCTCCCTATAGCATCTTTTGTGTCCCTCAATTTGAAGAGCAATGTGAGGCTTTTCAATAATAATGCAGAACACAGCAATCAATTTGTACATAGCAGGCTCCCGCAAACAGTAAAGTGATAACCAGCTATTTGGCTGCTTTATACTGATGCTTGGCCAGCAGTTATGCACAGGACTGCTATCTATCCCCAATACACTCTTGACTTACACGCCTGTGCCCTGCAGCACAAGAGGTCTGGAATGTGCTGGATATTCACCTAATTACCCATTGCACCCTTGGACACGACAATGTCTCCGGGACGCTTCGATAAGGCACTGAAACGAGGCCACCTCAGCTTCACAGACCCAGTGCATTCAGTGCACTCCCATTCATTTAATCTGTGTGGAAAAGGTAAGAATAAATTGAAAGTGCCTAGAACAAATATCTTTTTTATCCAAAACTTTAATTTCTTCAGGGTGACTTGGACAGGTTGGGTGAGTGGGCAGATGCATGGCAGATGCAGTTTAATGTGGATAGATGTGAGATTATCCACTTTGGTAGCAAAAACAGGAACGCAGATTACTATCTACATGGTGTCAAGTTGGGAAAAGGGGAAGTACAATGGGATCTGGGGGTCCTTGTTCATCAGTCAATGAAACTAAGAAGCAGCAGGTACATCAGGCAGTGAAGAAAGCGAATGGAATGTTGGCCTTTATAACAAGAGGAGCTGAGTATAAGAGCAAAGAGGTCCTTCTGCAGTTGTACAGGGCCCTAGTGAGACCACACCTGAAGTATTGTGTGCAGTTTTGGTCCTCTAATTTGAGGAAGGACATTCTTGCTATTGAGGGAGTACAGCGTAGGTTTACACGGTTAATTCCCGGGATGGCGGGACTGTCATATGCTGAGAAAATGGAGCTGCTAGGCTTGTATACTCTGGAGTTTAGAAGGATGAGAGGGAATCTCATTGAAACATATAAGATTATTAAGGGTTTGGACACGCTAGAGGCAGGAAACATGTCCCGATGTTGGGGCAGTCCAGAACCAGGGGCCACAGTTTAAGTATAAGGGGTAAGCCATTTAAAACAGAGACGAGGAAACACTTTTTCTCACAGAGAGTTGTGAGTCTGTGGAATTCTCTGCCTCAGACGGCAGTGCAGGCTGTTTCTCTGGATAATTTCAAGAGAGAGCTAGATAGGGCTCTTAAAGATAGCGGAGTCAGGGGATATGGGGAGAAGGTAGGAACGGGGTACTGATTGGGGATGATCAGCCATGATCACATTGAATGGCGGTGCAGGCCCGAAGGTCTGAATGGCCTATTCCTGCTCCTATTGTCTATTGTCCATTGTCTATTGTCTATTGTCTATATAGATTATTTAAATGCAGCTTATCCAACTAAATGTCTCTGATCAGCATAAGCTTTCAAATAGGCATCAGTGCAAGGCTGCAGGAGACGAGGCACACATTAGGCAGACAATGGAAGAGAGACACAAAATGCTGGAGTAACTCAGCGGGCAGGCAGCATCTCTCAAGAGGAGGAATGGGTGACGTTTTGGGTCGAAACCTTTCCTCAGATTAGATGATGCTGAACTCTCGTCGGAGAGAGGAGGAGAACTTTTTCAAAGTAGACACACCTTGAGCAGATTTTGCAGTAAAGCAGACAAAATGTGTAGGAAGGAATTGCAAATGTTGGTTTAAATTGAAGATAGACACAAAATGCTGGAGTAACTCAGCGGGACAGGCAGCAACTCTGGAGAGAAGGAATGGCCGATGTTTCGCGTCGAGACCCTTCTTCAGACCTATCAATGGATAATAACTGATTTGAAACTACTCCATCATTTCACCCTCTTGGCGAAATTCCCTTAGTATTGGTATTGGTTTATTATTGTCATGTGTACCCAGATACAGTGAAAACTTTGTTTTTGAGTGTTATCCAGGCAAATCCTCCCCTGCATTTGTACATCAAGTAGTGCAAAAGATGAAATAAATAGAGTGCAAAATATAGTGTTGCAACTACAGAGAAAATGCAGATTAAAATCAAGGTGCAAGGACCGCAACAAGGTTGAGTGGGAGATCAGAAATAGGTCCTTAGTTTATGAGCGGACTGTTCGTGAGTCAGATAATAGCAGGGTAGAATCCGCTCTTGAATCTGGCGGTACTTGCTTTGAAGCTTTTGTAGTTTCTGCCCGATGGGAGAGGTGAGAGGATGGAATGACTGGACTGTTAATAGTCCTTGATTATGTTGGCTGCTCCACCCATCATGCCCCCCCACCTTCTTTGCTAACTAGACTAACTTGTTTTCTCCCTTAGTTTTGATGCAATGTCCCAGATCTGAAACATTAATGGGTTTTTTTGCACATATGCTGCCAGACCTGCTGAGTGTTTCCAGAATTTCCTGTTTCTGGGGCAATCTTGTCGACTGCCGTGACATTTTCCTTAATCAATAATGCACCATCCCCTCCACTTTTACCTCCAGCTCCTGAACGCTGGAGCATTTTGCTGCCAGTCTTGCTCCTCTCTTAGCCAGGCTTCTGTATTAGCTACAACTTCCCAGTTGCACGTACCTATCCATGCCCAGAGTTCAACCACCTTACTTGTTCAACCACCTCTTGCATTAAAATAAATGTAATTTAATCCAACATTCCTTTCTCCTTACCTGCCATGCTCCTGCCTATCCTGTCCGCTGAACTTTCTTTCATCACCTTCCGGATCACACTTCCAGCCTCTCACTCACCTCAGTCCTACATTGGATCCCACCCCCCTGCCTACCTAGTTCATACCCACCTGAGTAGCACTGGCAAACTTGCCTGCCGGAATATTGGCTCCCCTCCAATTCAGATCCAACCCATCCCTCTTGTGCAGGTCACAATTTCCCCAGAAGAGATCCCAATGGTTAAAAAATCTGAAGCCCTGCACATTGCACCTGCTCCTCAGCCACATATTCATCTGCCCTATTTCTCTTCATACCCTCATTAGGGTGTGGCACCAAGAGTAATCAGGTCACTACCAGGGAGGTAGACAAAAATGCTGGAGATACTCAGCAGGTGAGGCAGCATCTATGGAGCGAAGGAAATAGGCAACGTTTCGGGTCGAAACCCTTCTTCAGACCTACCAGGGAGGTGTTCTTTATTAACCTTTTGCCGAACTCCCTATATTCATTTTGCAGGACTTCATCACTTTTCCTACTCATGTTATTTGTATTAACACGCACAATGACTTCTAGCTCTTCACCCTCCCCACTGAGAATGTTGTACAGCTCTAGCGAGATATCCTGGACCGTGGCACCAGGGAGAAAACACATCATCATGAAATTCTCGATTGCTACCACAGAATCTCCTATCTGTCCCCCTAACTAACAAGTCACTTATCATGAAGATAGACACAAAATGTTGGAGTAACTCAGCAGGACAGGCAGCATCTCTGGGGAGAAGGAATGGTTGACGTTTTGGGTCAAGACTCGTCTGAAGACCCGTTGAACTAGATTTAGTATCAGGTTTGAGTCAGCTTTCGGTTGGCTGCGGTCAGGTCGGGTTTGGTTTGTATTGGCTATGCTTTGGTCAGGTTCGTGTTGGGGTAGTTTTGGGTTGCTCTGAATTGGCTGGGCTCAGATGAGGTTCAGAACAGGTAAGTTTTAAATATTACAATTGTGTGAACTTCTACTCTGCACTTGAATGTTTGGGTCTGTGCAAGTTTTATTGTTTCAACTCTTTTTCCTTCCCCTAATGTTGGATTTATATTTGTAGCTTGTATGTCAACAGATACTGGGTTATAAACCCAGATCTTGCCGATTACATGCATAGTATGTGCAGTAACCTGATGGTCACACTTCTTGTGAATTTTTAAAAATTACTTTTCCTCACTTTGGTTTCTCCAAAATTAACTTTTGCATTAATGTTTGTGTATTCATTACCTTCCAGAAAAAAACCTAGCCATTTCCGTTGCACCTTATTAAATCTGGAACCAATTGTGACGGCAAGCTTGAATGATTAGAATCAAGTCAAAAGTATTTTATTGTCATATTGATCAAAACGGAACAATGAAATTCTTACTTGCAACAGCACCACAGGGTTGTAAACATTATTGTGCCATAACAATTTTTATGGTATATATAAGCATTGTCATATCAGTAGATTCACAGTGCCAACATATTAACTTATAGTAAGACCCCTGTCTCAAAGAAAGTAAGAGTACCTAAGTTTAGCAAATATTAGTTTAGGTATAAATGTTTGACTGTAGATAATGTTAGTAATACTTTATCAGTTAGGCTTCAAAGGCGGAAATGAACATGATGCCTTAAAGATTGATTTTTTTTAGCAGAAAGTAAACTGCTAATTTAAAGATCTACCTCAACAAAGAGGAAAGGCCTAGCTTATTTTTTTTTGACCTGTGCATCAATGAGCATTAAAACACTTCTATTTGACCCGTGCACAATTCAGCTTTCAAAAACCAAAACACAGTTGAATGTTGTGGCATTAAATAATATTTCTTCGCATTGAGAATAAATGGTCCGGACAACAACAAAAATCAACTTTCTCTGCTTGGCCAACTGGATTTCACAATAAGAGAAACAGAGCATACTTTTATTGTACACAAAAATATATATTTAACTGTTTTGCAATCCATCAGTTTTGTTTATTGGGCAAGGTATATAATGATTAAGAAGGAACTGCAGATGCTGGAAAATCAAAGGTTGACAAAAATGCTGGAGAAATTCAGCGGGTGAGGCAGCATCTATGGAGCGAAGGAAATAGGCAACATTTCGGGTTGAAACCCTTCTTCAGACTGATGTGAGGGTGGGGGGGGGGGGGGGCAGGAGGAAGAAAGGAAGAGGCGGAGACAGTGGGCTGAGGGAGAGCTGAGAGGGGGAGGAGAAAGTAAGGACTACCTGAAATTAGAGAAGTCAATGTTCAATGTGCAAACTGCCCAAGCGAAATACGAGGTGCTGCTCCTCCAATTTACGGTGGTCCTCACTCTGGCCATGGAGGAGGCCCAGGACAGAAAGGTCAGATTTGGAATGGGAGGGGGAATTGAAGTGCTGAGCCACCGGGAGATCAGGTTGGTCATTGCGAACCAAGCGGAGGTATTCGGCGAAGCGATCGCCAAGCCGACACTTGGTCTCACCGATGTAGAGCAGCTGACATCTAGAGCAGTGGATGCAATAGATGAGGTTGGAGGAGGTGCAGGTGAACCTCTGTCGCACCTGGAAAAACTGCAAGGGAAAGTGCCCGGAGAGGGGATGGTTTGGGTGGGAAGGAATATAATGACCTGGGTTTATTTGTTAACAATGATCAATGTGCATTAATTTTCAATTTTTGTCCGTACCATCAGATACAGTATTTAGTGAGCCTTGGCACAACAACTTAATGTTGTTATGATCTGATACACATATGATACACTGTGGGGACCTCCACAGGAGGAATGGGACCTGCATGATGTAGGACAAATAACTCTGGATCTCAGTGAATCTAACCTAAAAGTCGTTACAGAGGCATGCAGCATATAAACCCAGGAAGTGCACAAGATTTAACAATCGATTAAATCTTTCAATTACATTCTCTTTGAGCCAGGAATTCAACTATTCCTAAACAAGAGTCTCAGTTTTACGCACCTGTTCTATTGCCCCTCTTCCCAATATGGGTTGGTTAAAGGTCCCATTCCTGAAACTATCCAATAAGCTGATTTCTCCATACATCAGAGACATGCATTTTCTATAGCTACCCCAACCTTATCACCCTACATGCACCTGCTATGATTCTTTCATCTCATGAGATATTCACCCACGCACAACTTGTAACTAAACTAATGGATTACCACATGTACTGTATCCAGTCTTCAATGAATATAACCATATAACCATATAACAATTACAGCACGGAAACAGGCCCTCTCGGCCCTTCCAGTCCGTGCCGACCATTTGTTTTCCCCTAGTCCCATCTACCTGCACTCAGACCATACCCCTCCATTCCCTTCACGTCCATATACCTATCCACTTCACTCTTAAATGTTAAAATCGATCCTGCCTCCACCACTTCTGCTGGAAGCTGATTCCACACAGCCACCACCCTCTGAGTAAAGAAGTTCCCCCTCACGTTACCCCGAAACCTCTGTCCCTTAATTCTCATGTCATGCCCTCTTGTTTGAATCTTCCCTACCCTCAATGGGAAAAACGTATCCACGTCAACTCTGTCTATCCCTTTCATCATTTTAAAGACCTCAATCAAGTCCCCCCTTAACCTTCTGCGCTCCAAAGAATAAAGACCTAACTTGTTCAACCTTTCTCTGTAACATAGTTGCTGGAACCCTGGCAACATTCTAGTAAATCTCCTCTGTACTCTCTCTATTTTGTTGACATCCTTCCTATAACTAGGCGACCAAAATTGTACACCATACTCCAGAATTGGTCTTACCAATATCACAAAATATTTTACTATTCAGAGTACTGTCTTGAAAAAATGCTTTAAAAACGAATGGGTGAATTTGGGCAAAGCCATGTTTCTATAAATCAGAACAAGCTTTAATCATAGAATCATAGAAAATAGGTGCAGGAGTAGGCCATTCGGCCCTTCGAGCCTGCACCGCCATTCAATATGATCATGGCTGATCATCCAACTCAGTATCCTATACCTGCCTTCTCTCCATACCCCCTGATCCCTTTAGCCACAAGGGCCACATCTAACTCCCTCTTAAATATAGCCAATGAACTGGCCTCAACTACCTGTGGCAGAGAATTCCACAGACTCACCACTCTCTGTGTGAAAAATGATCTTCTCATCTCGGTCCTAAAAGACTTCCCCCTTAGCCTTAAACTGTGACCCCTTGTTCTGGAGTTCCCCAACATCTGGAACAATCTTCCCATAGAAACATAGAAACAGAGAAAATAGGTTGCTCCTCCTTTCTTCTTCCTGCCCCCTCCACCCTACATCAATCTGAAGAAGGGTTTTGGCCCGAAATGTTGCCAATTTTCTTCGCTCCATAGATGCTGCCGCACCCGCTGAGTTTCTCCAGCACTTTTATCTACCTTCGATTTTCCAGCATCTGCAGTTCCTTCTTGAACATAGAAAGTAGGTGCAGGAGGAGGCCATTTGGCCCTTCAAGCCTGCACCTCCATTCATTGTGATCATGGCTGATCATCCAAAATCAGTAACCCATGCCTGCCTTCTCCCCATATCCCTTGATTCCGCTAGCCCCTACAGCTCTATCTAACTCTCTTTTAAATTCATCCAGAGAATTTCACAAATTCACAACTCTCTGGGTGAAAAAGTTTTTCTCACCTCAGTTTTAAATGGCCTCCCCTTTATTCTTAGACTGTGGCCCTTGGTTCTGGACTCCTCCAACATTGGGAACATTTTTCTTGCATCTAACTTGTTCGGTCCTTTTATCAAGTCAAAGTATCCTTTATTGTCATTCAGACCTTTCGGTCTGAACGAAATTTGTTTGCCTTGCAGTCATACATATAATAAAAAACAAAACACACAATAAACGCATATTTAACATCCACCACAGTGCGTTCACCAGGCACCTCCTCACTGTGATGGAAGGCAAAAGTCCTAAAGTCTTTGTCTTCTTCCCTCCTTGTTCTCCCTCTGCGCTGAGGCGATCCAGGCCTCCGATGTTGTCGTCCACTAGGCCCGCGGCCGAGCCTCCGAAGCCGGGCTGCCGCCACCGCTGTCGCCGGAATGCTGGAACCCCGCCACAGCTCTGAAGCCGGGTCCGCTGCCGTACGTTGGAATGCCACACCCACAGCTCTGAAGCAGGATCGCCGCTGGAACGCCACAGCTCTGAAGCCGGGCTCACTACCGGAACACGACACCCACAGCTCTGAAGCCGGGTCCGCCGCTAGAACGCTGGAACACCGCCACAGTTCTGAAGCCGAGTTGCCGCTGGAACGCCACAGCTGGAGAGCTGGAACACCACAGCTCTGAAGCCGGGTCCGCCGCTGGAACGCTGGAACACCGCCACAGTTCTGAAGCCGAGTTGCTGCTGGAACGCCACAGCTGGAGAGCTGGAACACCACAGCTCTGAAGCTGGGTCGCCGCCGGAACACCGCCACAGCTCTGAAGCCGGGTCCGCCGCCGACACCGTCTCCGGAACGCTGGAACCCCGCCACAGCTCTGAAGCCGGGTCCACTGCCAGAACGTTGGAATGCCACACCCACAGCTCTGAAGCAGGATCGCCGCTGGAACGCCACAGCTCTGAAGCCGGGCTCGCTGCCGGAACACGACACCCACTGCTCTGAAGCCGGGTCTGCCGTTGCAGCTGGAATGCAGGAACACCACAGCTCTGAAGCCGGGTCCACCGCTGGAATGCTGGAACGCCGCCACAGCTCCGCGGCCGCCAGCTCCACCATTAGACCTCAGCACAGACGGAGACGGTGATGGGTGACCCGACAAGAAAAGTCGCATCCCCCCAAAGGGAGAGACTAAAACCTTGTTTCTCCCCCCCCTCCACCCCCCCCCCCCCCCCACACAAACACACACTTACACAGCTTAATAAACTAAAATTTAACTAAAACAGACACAAGAAAACAAAAAGAAAATAGAAAAAAAGACGGACTACAGGTGAGCTGCAGCTGCCAGGCAGCGCTGCCACTTCCAGAATTTTAAACATTGCTATAAGATCCCCTCTCATCTTCTAAATTCCAGTGAATACAAGCCCAGTCTTTCCAATCTTTCCTCATATGACAGTCCCGCCATCCTCGTGAATCCATGTTTGATTCTCCCCACATTCCCATCAACCCCCCCCCCCCCAGATTGTACCACACATTGGCACACTGGAGGCAATTTACAATGGCCAATTGACCTACCAACATTTATGTTTTGGGATGTGAAAGGAAACCAGAGCACCAGGAGGAAACCCACACAATGTCAGGGAGAAGAGTAAACTGCACACTAACAGCACCCAAGGCCAGAATTGGACCCGTGTTTCGTGCACAGAAAGGAGGTGTCTCTACTTGCTGTGCGATGCTTGATGGAACTGAATATAGGGATGAGTTGGGAGAGATAAAATTCTTGTATTAATTTATATCTCACCTCTCTATTTATATCGCATTCACCTAAAGTAGCAGCTCCCTTTGGGATGTGAGAAGAAAGTGAAGTAGCTTGGAGAAGGTAGCAGGGACCCAGGTTAAGGGAAAATATACCAACTCGACACAGATGGCACCCAAGATCAGGATGAAATGCAGATAATTGGAGGTATGTGGCAGCAGTACTAACTATTACCACATTGTGCTAATTCTCAATTTTACCTCAAATAACCAAAAACAAGTGTTTTCTCCAGTGTGTCTTATTAAAAACTAGACTAAGCGGCTCGTTGGGTCCCTGTCTCACCGGAGGCCTGGTCCCCCAACGCAATCTATTCCCCCAACGCAATATTCCACCATTCACCCGTAGCCCCCAACTGCGCAGCCGCGGCTCATTTCCTCTCATCACCCAGCACTCCACCCCCTCCTCTTCATTCCCTCTCCTCAGGGGTCACAGTTTAAGGATAAGGGGACGTCTTTTAGGACCGAGATGAGAAAATCATTTTCTCATCTCGGTGAATCTGTGGAATCTGTGGAATCTGTGGAATTCTCTGCCACAGTAGTTGATGCCAGTTCGTTGGCCATATTTAAGAGGGAGTTGGATGTGGCCCTTGTGGATGAAGGGATCAGGGGGTATGGAGAGAAGGCAGGTACAGGATACTGAGTTGGATGATCAGCCATGATCATATTGAATGGCGGTGCAGGCTCGAAGGGCCAAATGGCCTGCGCCTGCACCTAATTTATATGTTTCTATGTTTCCTCCCCTCCCCCAATCCCTCCCTCACCTCTCCCTCCTTCTCCTTTCCCCTACCCTGTCACTCCCTCCCTTCATAACTCCTCTCCCATCCCTACCCGCCTCCTATCCCTCTATCCATGGAGTGAAGAAAGCGAATGGTATGTTAGGCAGTGAAGAAAGCGAATGGTATGTTAGCATTCATAGCAAAAGGATTTGAGTATAGGAGCAGGGAGGTTCTACTGCAGTTGTACAGGGCCTTGGTGAGACCACACCTGGAGTAATGCGTACAGTTTTGGTCTCCAAATCTGAGGAAAGACATTCTTGCCATAGAGGGAGTACAGAGAAGGTTCACCAGACTGATTACTGGGATGGCAGAACTTTCATATGAAGAAAGACTGGATAGATTTGGCTTGAACTCACTAGAATTTAGAAGATTGAGGGGGGATCTTATAGAAACTTACAAAATTCTTAAGGGGTTGGACAGGCTAGATGCAGGAAGATTGTTCCTGATGTTGGGGAAGTCCAGGACAAGGGGTCACAGTTTAAGGATAAGGGGAAATCTTTTAGGACAGAGATGAGAAAAACATTTTTCACACAGAGAGTGGTGAATCTCTGGAATTCTCTTCCATAGAAGGTAGTTGAGGCCAGTTAATTGGCTATATTTAAGAGTGAGTTAGATGTGGCCCTTGTGGCTAAAGGGATCAGGGGGTATGGAGAGAAGGCAGGTACGGGAGACTGAGTTGGATGATCAGCCATGATCATATTGAATGGCGGTGCAGGCTCGAAGGGCAGAATGGTCTACTCCTGCACCTATTTTCTATGTTTCTATGTATATGTTTCTATCCCCTACCTCCCCCACCCCTCACCTCTCCCTATCCCCTCCACTGTCCATCCGACGATCCCTCCTCACCTCCCCCACTGCCCTCCTCTCCCTATTCCCCACTCCCTACCCCCACTCCCCCTCCTCTCCCTCTATCCTCCCTCCTCCCCAGTCTCCTTCCTCACCTCCCCCACTTTCCCCTCCCTCTTCCTCCCTACCCTTTCCTCTCCCTCAATCCCCCCACTCTCCCTCCTCATCTCCCCAGAATATCGAGGTTGCTACTCCTCTCCCTTCTTGCGTGCCCCGGACATGCATCAGCCGTCAGCGGCCTCAGAGCCAGGCTCATCGCACAGGCCTCAGAATCCCCAGCAGGAAGGCCACGTCGGCAGGCAGACCATGCCGGCAGGAAGGTGGGCGCCAGCAGGAAGGTGCGCGCCGGCTGGGAGGCACACCAGGCCAGGCAGGAATGTGGACGCCGACAGGGAGGTGGGCCGCGGCCGGTGACGGACAGCAGAGGTGGTCAATCAGAGCGGCGATGGTGCAGTAAAGGGCGTTACCGTCCCAGTCGTGACTGACAGAAGAGGAGAACAATCTGTGCATACGCAATTATTAAGATTTTAAACCTGAATAACTTTAAAAATATACCACCGAATGGAACATAACTTGGTGCATTTGCAGCACAGGACAATGGTGATTAAGGTGGTCAAAAATCCTAGCGCTATCACGTACCACTTTTGCGCAAATGTAAAAACAATGCAAACTGGAAGATAACAAGATGAGAGTTTTAGTTATGTATGACTTCAGGCGGGGCCTGTTGGGGGCCGGTAGAGGGTAGTGTGGGGTGGGAGGGTTATGGGGGGGTGGGTGTGTGTGGGTGGGGTTGGTGGGGGAGTGTGTGTGGGGAGGGGTGTGTGGGGGAGGGGTGTGTTGCGTGTGAGGGAGGGGTGTGTGGGCAGCAGGAATGGGCGGGGAGGGTGAGTGGAGGTGGGGGGTTATGGGGGAGGGGAAGTGGGGGTGCGTGGGGTGTGTGTGTGTGTGGGGGGCGGGTGTTTGTAGGGGGGGTGTGTCAGCAGGGTGGGGGGGGGGGGTGGTACGGCCTCACTCAGTGGCTCCAGCGTTACTCACTCACCCGGTTGCACTCACCGTTCAGCTACTGACCACACTCACTCACGGCTCCCAGTCACACACACTCAACAGCTCCCGGCCGCACTCACCCCCGATTCCCCCCTACTCAACGGCTGCCTGCTGGCTGCACTCAGTCACCGGCTGCCTGCCGGCCGCACACAATCACCGGCAACCTGCCGGCCACGCTCAATCGCTGGTTGTCTACTGGTTGCGCTCACTCACTCACCGTCTGCCTGCCGGCTGCACTTAGTCGCTCACCGGCTGCCTGCCGGGTGCACTCACTCACTCACTCACCGGCTGCCTGCCAGCCGCACTTTCTCGCTGGATCCCGGCTCGTCACAGCTCGCTTTCCACACTCTGCTCACTCCGCTCCTTCAGCTTAATTCTCCTCGCTGCCAGTGATTGACAGCGGGTGCCGGTAGGGGGCGGTTTTTACGACATTTAGTCCTTCATAACTTTTGTAATATTCTACCGATCAGAGCAAAACTTGGTGCACTTGCAGCACAGGAGAATGGCGTGTAGGATGGCGAAAATTGTAGCGCTATTGCGTACCGTATTTGCGAAAATATAAAAACAACGCAAACTGGAAGAGGACAAGATGAGAGTTTTAGTTAAGGATTAGACTAAGTCGGACCCGTTGGGTACCATGTTCACATGGGAGGGCTGGTCCCCCAACACAATATTCCACCTCTCCAACAAATTCCAATATTGGTGGCCAGTGGGGGCTTTCTTAAGCGCTGGTATGGGTGTTGTGGGCTGAAGGGACCTCCCTGTCGGCGTCCACATTCCTGCCTGGGCTGAAGGGACTTGTCTCCAGAGGGCTAGTATGGACATTGTATGGATTCTTTGGGTAGCAGCTCAGTCCCTCAAGCCTGATATGCTGGCAGCTCACTCACGGCTGGTGGGCTGGCAGTTGACTCATGACTATTCCTTGAAATTCCAATTCAAGCAGGATGCAAGGCCACCAAATTCAAGTGCAGGTTCATACCACTTCAAGCAGGGTGTAAGGCCACCACATTCAAATGCAGTTTCATACCACTTCAAGCAGGGTGTAAGGCCACCACATTCAAATGCAGTTTCATACCATTTCAAGCAGGGTGAAACTACCATAAGACCACCATAAAACCACACAAAACACCACACTCATAGTTCAGTAGACATTCAGTGTGTTCAGTTGATTCACAGCTCAGACAGAGTCTCCCTCCCCCATCATGCAGAGACTGAGCTACACCCACTCTTCCAGGTTTTATAATCTCTCCGCCCTCGCACCGGAAAAGGTGTGGCATTCACAGCGTGATTGACAGGGGATAGATTCTCGACATTTTTTAAACACTAATAACACTTTTATTTTCCATTGAAGAATCCTCTGCACCTTATGATCGGAGGGGGACTGAGTAAGATTGCCAAAAATCACAGCCGCAAGTCGTAGCGTTTTATCTAAAATCAATATACATCGCATCAGGAAGTTGTCAAGTTTAGACCACCAACCATTTGCAGTGTTTTTACTTCAATATCAAGCCACACCAACCATTTGCAGTGCTTTAACTTCAATACCAAGAGCTCAACCAACCATTTGCAGTGCTTTAACTTCAATACCAAGCCCCACCAACCATTTGCAGTGCTTTTACTTCAAACCAACCACATTTTCATTTTCAAACCACATTAAGGGCACTCAAGGTCAGTAAAACCACACTCATCGTTTAGTAGACATGTGTTCAATGTTATTCACAGCTCAGACTGAGAGACATGACCCTCTCACTTCCCCCTTCTTGCAGAGACTGACTGAGGCACAACACTTCCGGGTTTTATGGTCCCTCCCCCCTCCCACCAGCAGGGGCAGCAGAGAGAATCTTAACATTTTTAAAACATTAATAAACATTTTTCATCGATGGGAAAATGATAAAATCATGAAACAGGAAAACAGGTAGTGGTCAAGATCAGACTTTTAGTAATATAAACAGACAGACAGACAGACAGACAGACAGACAGACAGACAGACAGACAGACAGACAGACAGGCAGGCAGACAGACAGATATATAGATAGATAATTTGATAGATTCTTCACTGATATTTTGAAGAAATGTTCATATATTTCATGTTCGCACAGGTTGAAGATTACCTTTAAAGGCTGCTGTGTTGTCCTCTTGATGACTTCAAGGTGCCGCCCAAGAGCCATTGAGGTTATGTGGGAGTGAACATCATATTGTATCTAACTGTTGCCGACTGCATATTGCATGCTCATATGTTTGTGGCCAGCCCCAGCACATGCTATTACAGGTTGAACAACGATTTTCCGGCACACTCCTTCCTGGATTATCCATTCCTCGACACCTACAGAGGTCATGAGATAATGCAACGACAATACTCAATGCTCAACCATCAGTTGCCGGAAAATCGGTGTTCAATCAATCAACCTAATGAAGTTGTCCAGCACTGTTGATAATTTGGGGCAGCACGATAACACAGCGGGTTGTGTCGCTGTCTCACAGCACCAGTTACCTGGGTTCAAATCTAATCTGCAATGTTGTGCGTGTGGAGTTTGCACGTTCTCACTGTGACTGCCAGGTTTTCAGTGGGTGCTCCAGAATCCACATCCCATCCCAAAGACTTGTGGCTTGGTAGGTTAATTGGTTGTGGTAAATTTACCTGGGTGTATACATGAAAGTTAGAAACTTGGGAGAGATGATAGGAATATCACAAGATTAAAACGGGTTAGGGAAGGATTAGTATAAATAGATCATAAATAATAAATAAATATAAATAGATTGGTATAAATAGGTCACCACTCATTGTGCTGAATGGGCGGTTTCCATGCCACTCATTGTGCTGAAAGGGCAGTTTCTATGCTGTATATCTACATGACTTCATGTACATTCGCTTTATAGGAATCATCATTATCAACTGTACCATCATGCCACAAACAATTTATGGATTTATCCCTTACTACGTGAGCTATGTTACGCTTAAAAAATCCTTGCATTTCATGTGAGTACCAACATGCTTTCAGAAAGCTAAACACTGCAGTTGCTGGAGATCTGAAATAAAATCCAAAAATGCTAAAAATACTGAACGGGTCAGATCATATCCACTAAAGAAAGAGAAAGAAACACGGTTAACATTTCAGTTTGATGACCTTTCAGCAGAACCAGGAAAGTTTGGAGAACTGATATTCTTCAAGTTGCAGAGAAGGAGGGGAGGGGTAAGTTGGAAAAGAGGTTCTCTTCAGTAATATGGATACCAAGTAGCAGAAGGTGGTGAAGACTGGCTAGTCACAGGTGATCTGCCCTGAGTAGATGGAGATGGAAAGCGTTGAATGAAAACAGGGAAGATACGAGAAAGGTGGCACAATGGTGCAGCTGGTAGAGCTGCTGCCTCACTGAGCAAGAACCTAGTTTCCATCCTGACCTTGGTTGTTGTCTGTTAGGAGTTTGCAAGTTCTCCCAGCAACCATATAGGTTTCCTCTGGGTGCTCTGGTTTCCACACACATCCCAAAGCTGTGTGGGTTTGTAGGTTAATAGGCCACTTAAATTGCTCCTAGTGCTTAGGGAGTGGATAAGAAAGTGGGATAACTAACATGAACAGCCGGGTCTGTTCCCATGATGTATTTTTAAAGTGAAAAGTACAAAACATAGGCACGGTTGTACAATTAATTCAAAGCGGAGAACTAGGTTTCAAGGAGAATCTGTCTTCAAGGAGAAATATTTTAACCATTAACTGTTTCACCAGAAAAGTAGATATAAAACAAAAAGATTGTGGAATTACTGGATCGCCCACCTCTTTCTTTTCACAGTACATATTGTAACAATAACCTTATTAGGATGAGAAAGAAATGATCAAATTGCTCAACTTGTAAGTAAATCATGCAAAGATTAATCCAAAGATAGTTACTGTTTTATCATGAATGTTTTATTATTATTAATGTTTAGTGTTTTCTGAGTCATTCGTAACTGTCACTGTATGTCATGTTGTTACTTGTGGGCGGAGCACGAAGGCAAATTCCTTGTATGTGAATACTTGGCCAATAAACTTACTTACTTACTTACTTAACCATATAACCATATAACCATATAACAATTACAGCATGGAAACAGGCCCTCTCGGCCCTTCCAGTCCGTGCCGACCATTTGTTTTCCCATAGTCCCATACCAATGCCTTGTACAATTTTAACATTACTTCCCTACTCCTATATTCAATGCTCAATTATTCAATTAAATTAAGTAATTACTTACTTACTTACTTAAATTAATCATAAATGTAGAATTATTCAAATAACATCTTTTGGATATCGTATTCCGTTTTGGTCACCTAATTATCGGAAATATGCCATTAAGCTGTAAAGGGTGCTGAAAACATTTATGATGATGTTGCAGGGACTTGACAGACTAAGACACAGAGAAAGGCTGGGACTTTATTTCTTGGAGCATAGGAAAATGAAGGGTGATCTTACAGAGATGTATAAAACAATGAGCGAAATTCCCGATGTTTGGGAAGTCCAGGACAAGGGGTCACAGCTTAAGGATAAGGGGGAAATCCTTTAAATCCGAGATGAGAAATACTTTTTTCACACACAGCGTGGTGAGTCTCTGGAACTCTCTGCCACAGAGGGTAGTTGAGGCCAGTTCATTGGTTATATTTAAGAGGGAGTTAGATGTGGCTAAGGGGATCAGGGGGTATGGAGAGAAGGCAGGTACGGGATACTGAGTTGGATGATCAGCCATGATCATATTGAATGGCGGTGCAGGCTCGAAGGGCCGAATGGCCCACTCCTGCACCTAATTTCTATGTTTCTATGTTTCTATGAAATAGATGGGATGAATGCCCAGATTACTCTATAACTCTATGACTACTAGTTCAACTTGTATCTATCTTGTAAGGCACAGAATAAATTGAGACACATGAATAGTATAGTTTCTCAATTGAAATAAATAGAGGATTACAACAATTGTTCATCCCAGTTTGGATTACAACAATTGTTCATCCCAGTTTGGCAAAAGAATAAATCGGGGCAGGTAGTGTATCCATGGATAACAAGGGAAATCAGGGATAGTATAAAAACAAAAGATGAAGCATACAAATTAGCCAGAAAAAGCAGCCTACCAGAGGACTGGGAAAAATTCAGAGTTCAGCAGAGGAGGACAAATGGCTTAATTAGGAAAGGGAAAATAGGTTATGAAAGAAAACTGGCAGGGAACATAAAAACTGACTGCAAATGTTTTTGTAGAAATGTGAAGAGAAAGAAATTAGTTAAAACAAATGTAGGTCCCTTGCAGTCAGAAACTGGTGAAGTGATCATGGGGAACAAGGACATGGCAGACCAATTGAATAACTACTTTGGTTCTGTCTTCACTAAGGAAGACATAAATAATCTGCCGGAAATAGCAGTGGACCGGAGGTCAAATAAGATGGCGGAACTGAGTGAAATCCAGGTTAGCCGGAAGTGGTGTTGGGCAAATTGAGCGGATTAAAGGCCGATAAATCCCCAGGGCCAGATGGTCTGTATCCCAGAGTGCTCAAGGAGGTAGCCATGGAAATAGTGGATGCATTAGTGATAATTTTTCAAAACTCCTTTGATTCTGGAGTAGTTCCTGAGGATTGGAGGGTAGCTAATGTAACCCCACTTTTTAAAAAAGGAGTGAGAGAGAAAATGGGGAATTACAGACCATATAACCATATAACATATAACATATAACAATTACAGCACGGAAACAGGCCCTCTCGGCCCTTCCAGTCCGTGCCGACCATTTGTTTTCCCCTAGTCCCATCTACCTGCACTCAGACCATACCCCTCCATTCCCTTCACGTCCAAATACCTATCCACTTTACTTTTAAATGTTAAAATCGATCCTGCCTCCACCACTTCTGCTGGAAGCTCATCCACACAGCCACCACCCTCTGAGTAAAGAAGTTCCCCCTCACGTTACCCCGAAACTTCTGTCCCTTAATTCTCATGTCATGCCCTCTTGTTTGAATCTTCCCTACCCTCAATGGAAAAACGTATCCACGTCAACTCTGTCTATCTCTTTCATCATTTTAAAGACCTCAATCAAGTCCCCCCTTAACCTTCTGCGCTCCAAAGAATAAAGACCTAACTTGTTCAACCTTTCTCTGTAACATAGTTGCTGGAACCCTGGCAACATTCTAGTAAAATCTCCTCTGTACTCTCTCTATTTTGTTGACATCCTTCCTATAATTAGGCGACCAAAATTGTACACCATACTCCAGAAAAGGTTAGACCAGTTAGTCTAACATCGGTAGTGGGGAAACTGCTAGAGTCAGTTATTAAAGATGGGATAGCAGTACATTTGGAAAGTGGTGAAATCATTAGACAAAGTCAGCATTGATTTATGAAAGGTAAATCATGTCTGACGATTCTTATAGAATTTTTCGAGGATGTAAGTAGCAGAGTGGATAAGGCAGAACCAGTAGATGTGTTTATATCTGGACTTTCAGAAGGCCTTCGACAGGTCCCACATAAGAGATTAGTATACAAAGTTAAAGCACACAGTATTAGGGGTTCAGTATTGATGTGGATAGAGAATTGGCTGGCAGACAGGAAGCAAAGGGTAGGAGTAAATGGGTCCTTTTCAGAATGGCAGGCAGTGACTAGTGGTGTACCGCAAGGCTCAGTGCTGGGACCCCAGCTATTTACAATATATATTAATGATTTGGATGAGGGAATTGAATGCAACATCTCCAAGTTTGCAGATGACATTAAGCTGGGGGGTAGTGTTAGGTGTGAGGAGGATGCTAGGAGGCTGCAAGGTGACTTGGATAGGCTGGGTGAGTGGGCAAATGCATGGCAGATGCAGTATAATGTCGATAAATGTGAGGTTATCCACTTTGGTGGCAAAAACAGGAGGGTAGACTATTATCTTAATGGTGGCAAATTAGGAAAAGGGAAGATGCAATGAGACCTGGGTGTCATGGTACACCAATCATTGAAAGTAGGCATGCAGGTACAGCAGGCAGTGAAGAAAGCAAATGATATGTTAGCATTCATAGCAAAAGGATTTGAGTATAGGAGCAGGGAGGTTCTACTGCAGTTGTACAGGGTTTTGGTGAGGTCACACCTGGAGTATTGCATACAGTTTTGGTCTCCAAATCTGAGAAAAGACATTCTTGCCATAGAGGGGGTACTGAGAAGGTTCACCACACTGATTCCTGGGATGTCAGGACTTTCACAGGAGGAAAGACGATAGACTTGGCTTGTACTTGCTAAAATTTAGAAGCCTGAGGGTGGACCTTATAGAAACTTACGAAATCCTTAAGGGGTTGGATAGGCTAGATGCAGGAAGATTGTTCCCGATGTTGGGGAGGTCCAGAACAAGGGGTCACAGTCTAAGGATAAGGGGGAATTCCTTTAGGACCGAGATGAGGAAAACATTTTTCACACAGAGAGTGGTGAGTCTCTGGAATTCTCTGCCGTAGAAGGCCAGTTCATTGGCTATATTTAAGAGGGAGTTAGATGTGGCCCTAGTGGCTAAAGGGATCAGGGGCTATGGAGAGAAGGCAGGTACGGGATACTGAGTTGGATGATCAGCCATGATCATATTGAATGGCGGTGCAGGCTCGAAGGGCCGAATGGCCTACTCCCGCACCTATTTTCTATGTTTCTATGTATCTATGTAATAATCTTTTGGTTAATATTGTGAATAATTTGCTAAATGACCTGAGATTTTGGGTTATATTTTGTCAGTAGTTAATTTTTTTACTGCAAAGTGTTTAGTCAACATTATCTGATTGAGACCTGATTGTGTTTGATTTTATCTTTCTGCATCAATGCACACTGCTGTAAATTTTGGATTATTATTCATTGTTATCCTACACTTCCATGGCCAGGGCGTTGGGAGTCCCCACCTCCTCCAATTTTCCTGCTCTCGCTTTGATTAAACTGGTGGAATATGTAATCACACCTATGATGGCCACATCTAAATCAATCTCGATCACATCTCCACTTTGTTTAATTTCATCTCTATCTTAAAAGTAATCTCTTCCACTCAGGAAATGATTGAGATTGATGTGAAGAGTGATGTAGTATTAGAGATATGGGTAAGGAACTACATATTGCAACAGACAGAGACGTGCATGGATATTTGGAGAGTGATAACTGGTATGGAGGCACACATGTTACAGCTGTGGAAGAATAAACCAATCTAATTCCATGAGATGCTGATTGAGGTTGCAGTGTGCAGCTCTCCTGTTTAAACATATAGACAGTCCCCAGGTTATGACAAGGTTGTGTTGCTGAGAATTGTTTGTAATTCATCGAATTATAGAGTGATACAGTGAAAACAGACCCTTCGGCCCAACTTGCCCACACTGGCCAACATGTCCCAACTGCACTAGTCCAACCTGCTTGTGCTTGGTCCAAATCACTCCTAATCTGTCCTATCCATGTACCTGTCTAACTGTTTCTTAAGTGTTGGGATAGACCCACCCTCAACTACCTCATCTGGCAGCTTGTTCCATACACCCACCACCCTTTGTGTGAAAAGGTTACCCCTCAGATTCCTATTTAATCTTTTCCCCTTCACCTTGAACCTATGCCCTGTGGTCCTCGATTCCCCTACTCTGGGCAAGAGACTCTGTGCATAAATGAACAACATCTATAAGTGGGAGAGGAGTACAGAAACATCTATGGTGGGAGCGTGAGCGGGAGGCGTGTGGAAGCCACGAGTTGCTTCATTGACAGCGAGTGAGTCTTCTCAGGACAGTCAGCGCGAACAAGTCCCCGATTATTGCGGCTTGCAACAAGAGTTGGGGTGGGGAGGGGAAAGAAGGCACAGGTGATGACGATTTCACATAAGATTCATGTTATCCCACTTTTGCATCCACTCCCTGCAAACGAAGAGCATTTCTGGAGAAGCATCTCGACCTTCAACGTCACCTACTCCTTTTCTCCAGACATGTTGCCTGACATTGAGTTACTCCAGCTTTTTGTGCCTATCTTTGGTTTCAACCAGCATCTGCAGTTTCTTCTTACACATTAGTGAACCAAACCTATACATGGAGGTTCATACATCCTCTGGAGCTTTGATGAGTCATCATTATATATATTGTTAGCTATGATTAACTGAGCGAGAAAACCTTTTCAACTTATGAAATTCAACTGAGATGAAGGGTTAATTTGTTGTTGAATTAGTTATCAACAACAAATAGGTCAGAAGTACTCATGAAGGCACAAGAGAATGTGTTATTTAAAAATTGGAAGCTATCGAATTCTATAAATATAATTTTCCCACGTGTCTCTCCTATCTGTGATAAATGTCAATACTCAGAGGCTAATTTAACTCATACTTTTGTAAATTGTATAAAAATCAGAAATTTCTGAACGGATATTTTTAGAATAATTTCTGAAGTGGTTAATACCCAATTGGATCCCGACTCAAAGCTAATAATATTAGGAATATCAGAACAAAGCCTAAAACTTACAACAGGTCAAAGAAACTTCCTTGATTATGGTATAATAACTGGGAAAAAATTATTATTACATTTTTGGAAAAGTCCAACAACCCCCACTATTAAAATGTGGATTATGGAGATGTCGGAGACCTTACATTTGGAAAGAACCAGACTTGTCTTAATTGACAAACAAGAATTATTTGCTAGAATATGGTCTCCATTTATTGAATTTTTGAAAGGGTAAATTGGCCCGGCACGGAAGTCAGACTGAAGCTTGAACCCAGGATTAGATTAATAGTTACGTTTAATAATCTACAGACCTATCTCCAAAGTTGTTGTATTATTGGTAATTTATTCTATTCTTTTTTATCGTGTTCTTTTTCTCTTTTTTCTCACTATCCATAAAAAAATAAAACAAATAGAAGCAGAGTTAATATATAATTGATAAATGAGGATCCCTATTACTCTGATAGCTGGAATCCCATCTACAGTATTAACAATATGTAATTGATTTACTAGTGTTTTATTATGATATGTACATGCTTCTAATAACAATATTATTTAAAAAAATAAAAAAATTGGAAGCTATGACTTTAAGCCAAAACAGCTTGTCCATTTTTAACAGAAGTAGACAATATTTTGACTTTAGTCTTTAGAGATACAGTGTGGAAACAGATCACTCGGCCCACCGAGTCCACACCAACCAGCGATCACCCCATATATCAGCGCGATCTTACGCATTAGGGAAAATCTTTACAGTTAACAGAAGTCAATTAACCTACAGATCTGTACGTCTTTGGAGTGTGGGAGGAAACAGGAGTACCTGGAGTAAACCCACATTGTCATAGGGAGAATGTACAAACTCCGTACAGACAGCACCTGTAGTCAGGATCAAACCTGGGTCTCAGGCGCTGTAAGGCAGCAACTTTATTGCTGTGCCCCTGTGCCGCCCCTTTGCCAGTTGTTAGTAATTTAAAAAAAAAACTCAGTTCTGGTACTCAATCTCAGTGGTGTTACTCACAATTCTCGCTGACTAAAGACCAGAGATCAAACTAAAGAGCTGTGAATGTTTCTAGAGCTCTAATCCAGGGCTGGAAACAGTCAGTTCCAGAAATATAATTACTGTGGTGTAGTTCTGCACACTAGTGCAGTACTGAGGGAATTCTGCACCATCAGATACATCATCTTTTCGATGAAACAGTACACTATGGTTCCCTCTGTTCACTCTATGTGATGCTAATGATCTGATGGGACAATTTTGAAGATGACCAGAGGAATTCTCTTGATCAATATTTCAATTAACATCACAGCACCAGGTTCATCCAGTCATTGACACTTCACTCTTTATGGGAGTTGGGCTTTGTATAAATTGGTCATTGTACATCCTGTAATGAATTGATGTTATGACCCCTAGCAGGTACAATGGGTCACCCCATGATAACAAAATGCATTACTCTTTCTCGCTCACTCACTCTTTCACCTATGTTTATTGGTTTGAATTTTAATTGATAAATGTTTAAAATTCCTTTTTGTATCAGGTTTTATTTGAACGAGGCAACAAACTGATGTCTCATTAGGTTGTTAATGAGGTTTCAGTGGATATTAATAAACACATGGCATTTTTCAATGAGGAACGTCAAATCTTCCCTGTCTTATGGACCACATTCCTTTCTTGTCCAATGTCACTGGAGAAACCTGGCAGGGTGCTGTCAATGGCCGCAGATGATGCAAAGTCTCCCTGTTGTCATTCAGCAGCACTTGACAAGTATGAATGTGGCAAGTCACCACATGATGGCAAATACTATTTTCCTGGGTTTTTTAGTTTTACATTAATTTCACTTCATTTCATAATTTATTTTTAAATATGACAAGCTTCTTGCAACTGGCTTCTATTCTTTATTATCCAGATTCAATATTTGATCCCAAGTTAGATTTAAACCATACTTGGGCATTGACCTCACAGCTTTCATATTTGGACATTCTCCCCTTGGTCACGTGGGATCCCACCAAGTGTTAGAAACATAGAAACATAGGAAATAGGTGCAGGAGGCCATTTGGCCTTTCGAGCCAGCACCTCCATTCATTGTGATCATGGCTGATCATCTACAATCAGTAACCCGTTCCTGCCTTCTCCCCATATCCCTTGATTCTGCTAGCCCCTAGAGCTCTATCTAACTCTCTTTTAAATTCATCCAGTGACTTGGCCTCCACTGCCCTCTGTGGCAGAGAATTCCACAAATTCACAACTCTCTGGGTGAAAACCTTTTTCTCATCTCAGTTTTAAATGGCCTCCTCTTTATTCTTAGGCTGTGGCCCCTGGTTCTGGACTCCCCCAACATTGGGAACATTTTTCCTGCATGTAGCTTATAAATTTATATGTTTCTATAAGATCCACTCTCATCCTTCTAAATTCCAGTGAATGCAAGCCAAGTCTTTTCAATCTTTCCTCATATGACAGTCCCGCCATCCCAGGGATTAACCTCATGAACCTATGCAGCACTGCCTCAATAGGAAGGATGTACTTCCTCAAATTAGGAGACCGAAACTGCACACAATGCTCCAGATGTGGTCTCACCAGGGCCCTGTACAACTGCAGAAGGACCTCTTTACTCTTATACTCACATCCTCTCCTTATGAAGGCCAACTTTCTTCACTGCCTGCTGTACCTTCATGTTTACTTTCAGCGACTGGTGTACTAGGACACCCAGGTCTCGTTGCACTTCCCTTTGTCCTAATCACCATTGATTTAATAATCTGCCTCCTTGTTCTTGCCGCCAAAGTGGATAACCTACATTTCCCACATCTCACAGAGTTTAGTTTAGTTTAATGTAGAGATACAGCACAGAAACAGGCCTTTCTGCCCACCGAGTCCACACCGACCAGCGATCCCCACACATTAACACTATCCTACACACATGAGGGACAATTTACAATTTTACCAAGCCAATTAGCTGACAAACCTGTACGTCTTCAGAGTGTGGAAGGAAACTGGAGCACCCGGAGAAAACCCACACAGGTCAAGGGGAGAATGTACAAACACCGTACAGACAGTACCCATAGTCAGGATCAAACCGGTTCTCTGTCGCTGTGTGACAGCAACTCTACCGCTGCGCCACGGTGCAACCCCCTAACCTGCTAGGTTAATTGGTGATAGTAAATTAATGTGGCAATAGGCCAAGCAAATCAATGGGAGTAGGTGGGCATGTGAGCAATAATAGATGGCAGGGTGATAGTGAAAATTGAGTTGGGGGATGGGATTGGTCTGCTGGGATCGGTTGAATGATCTCCTACTATGTTGCAATTTGTATGAATATAAGCTGATTTTACCATGTTCATTTTGGGACAATACTGACTATTCAGTGGAAAACTTCCCTTCCTAGTCAGTACATTCAGCAAAATCCATTATAAAATTTGTGCCTAACAGGTTAACTGAACAATTCCTATCGACAAATATGTTTTACAAATATATTCCCTGTTCTTTGCAATTAAAACTGGGACTTAATTTTGTTTCATTCAGGTGTATGTCAGTTCCAGTATAGCTTATCCTGCCTAGTCATTCATTTCAACTAAAATAATTGTGTGCTAATTAAACATAGTTTGTTTTTGTTTGGTCCAGCCTTATTTGTTCAAATATTTGAACACAGGGAAATTTCATTTTAACCTGTCTCTTTCAGTCTCGAGGACGCTGAAATATGGGCAGTAGCACAAACTCGAACTAATAAGGATGTGGTTTTTAATGATTAGGCCTAGAACACCTGAATACCTGAAACCCGAAAAAATTTCAGTGCATATTTTTAAGACAGAGATAGACAAATTCTTGATTAGAATGGGTGTCAAGCAGGCACGTGCCGTCAGGGTAGGCAAGGTAGGCACTGCCTACACTGACTAAAATTATAACATGGTAATAACTAAATACAAATAGTAAAGGCATGGGAGAATTATGCCTATGTAAGAGATCGATCTCTTAGGTAGGCATTATTCTCCATGCCTTTCATCCGCAGCGCTTGTAACACGGGAAGCTCTGTGCAACCCACGTGCCGTCAGCGCTGCCTGAAGCCGTCAATGATAATCGGGGCTGAAGGCAGCAGAAATTCTGCCTTTGCAGCACTGCGCATGCGCATCGGTCTACTGCGCATGCGCAGAGCAAGTTTCTTGGCGGGGTTTTCAAATATGGTTTGTCAATATTTTAAGTGTATGTTAGGTAACAAAGAGAGAAGAATGGAGCTTGTGAACGAATAATGTGGTAAGTACATTTTGTGTTTATGTTTTTAAATACTGTATTTCCCGGGGTGTGGGGGGGGGGGGGAGAGCTCCTTTCACAGTGTTTGGGGAGTCTGGCCCGGGGTAAGGTTGTGGGGGGAAGGCACGAATGTTATGAATGAGGGGATTGGGATAATGTCACTTGCGACGCTGCTTGCACGGAGGCGTGGAATGCCACCGCATTGAGGCCGGGGGAGGGGGGGGAGAGAAGTAGCTCGGGTGGCTGAGCGGCCGCCGGGCCGGACAGCGGAACCAGCCGCCACCTTAGCTCCTTCTGCCAGTCCCCGCTCACCTCTGGCAGCTCTCCGTCTACAAACCACTCTCCTGCCGCTCGCTGGCCTCACTCACGTCCTTAAATTCTGACAGCGCGATTGAGGTTACTCGGCTGTGGGAATTTAAGGATTTGCAGGAAGCCGCTGACATGAGCGAAGTCGGCGAACGGCAGGTGACAGGTGTTCCGACGGAGAGCACTGCCAGAGGTGAGCGGGCCGGCAGAAGGCGCTGAAGTGGCGGCCAGTTCTGCTGTCGGGTACCGGCGGCCGCTCGTAGCTATCCGAGCTGCTTCTATCCCCAGCTACAGTGCGGGGGCTTTGTGCCCGGAGAGCTGCGGCAGCGGTGAATGAGTAAGTTTCTGCCATTATCCCCGACACCCTCCTTGTCAACACTCGTGCCCTCCCCACAACTTTACCCCTGACACA
The DNA here is from genome assembly GCA_035221665.1 of Okamejei kenojei. Lineage (NCBI taxonomy): Eukaryota > Metazoa > Chordata > Chondrichthyes > Rajiformes > Rajidae > Okamejei > Okamejei kenojei. Next base: position 102,563,692 of record CM069136.1, on the reverse strand, counting down.
GACTCTCCACACGCTGTGAAAGGAACTGTTCCCCCAATTGGTCTAGGACTAGGAAGCCTTGGGCAAATTGAAATGTCACTGTTTCTATTTATTTATTTATTTAACGGGAGCGAACAATCTGCGCATGCGCGGTTTAATATTTTTTATAGCGGACTGAGTGCCTACCCTGAGTAATTACTCACGGCACGTGCCTGCTGTCAAGGATTATGTAGCAATGTTACAAAATTTTGAGATTTTAAAAATCAAGTCTGCAATTTATCCCATCAGATAGGGCATAAAAAGAAGTTTAATTTGACACCTAATTTACTTTCATATCTTCAGTATTCAAAAAGTTAAGGCTGTTTTCATACTTGGAAATTAGCATCTTGTTCCCCATTTCCTTTCCATTGACTTAACTCAAAAGCTGTGATCTAGGACAGTCAAAAGCCCATAGCTTTCTTAAAAATTAAGATAACTCAGTGAAATTTTCAGTTATTATAGATTGATGCATTCTGAAACAAATATGAAACAATCTTACTTGGATGACCTGAAATTAAAGCATATAATTAGTTAGTTACCTAATTGTAGCTAATTACAAAATTCAATTACTAGATCTAAACATCTATCCATTTCTTAAGAAAAGATAACATTTTAAAATTGCCCAAATAACATTCACACAATAATTCACAATATAACATGATTTTTAAATCTCATTTTCATGAATTTATAGGCCAAGTGGAAGGAATTTAGTGTTTAATTCCTGTAAATTAATGGCCATTTAAATCAACTTGCGAGTGGGTTTTAGTGGAATGCGGTGAATTAGAACGTTGCGGTTTGTGGTGAAGTCGGCAGGAAAAATACTGCTGGTTCATTTTTTTTTGTCCCCATTTCGCAACATGAAACTGTGATTAAATGCTTCCTAAGAAGCACGTTTTTATGTAAAAATAAACTGCGTACTTTATTTTCTCCCCTACGTAAAATCCTTCCCGTTGTCGGCGCTCACGGCTTTAGAAGATGATTTTTAAATTACTCTAGCTAATAAATAATCTAGCGTAATTTAAAAATGCCTTCATAAATCAAATGTCGGAGCGATTTTTCTTCAACAACGAAATCCCCTGACATGGATCGATTTGCCCTGTCTGTGGAAAAACGGCACTTTAAACACGCCCCCCCTCTGAAAGGCGCCAAAGTCACGCACATAGGGAGCGGCAGAACAAGGTAAGTTTTGTAACATACCTAGATTATGGGGAGAAGGCAAGAAGATGGGTTTAGTAGGCAGAGATCAGCCATGGTTGAGAGGCTGAGCGGACTTGATGGGCTGAATGGCCTAATTCTATTCCTATAACTTGTGAACTTGTGAACACAAAATGCTGGAGTAAATCAACGAGTCAGGCAGTATATGTTAAGGACAGGTGGAGTTTTGAGTCAAGACCTTTCATCAGACTTTGTATTGTGAGGGGGGGGGGGGGTGAAAGCTAGAAAAGAGGTGGGGGTGGATCAAAGCCCTGAGAGTGATAGGTGGATACAGGTGAGGGGGGTTGATTGGCAGATGGGTAGAAAGACTAGAGAAGAAAAGGAGACAAAGATGCGTCAGATAAGGAGAGGAGGAGCAAAATAATAAACCAGAGGGAGAGATATAGATGGATGGATTGGGGGCGAGGGGGTGGGGGGTAGGATAGTGGAAGAAATGGATGAGCACTAGAGTGGGAGAGGGCACAGGAGAGATGGGGGTAAAAGAAGGGGTGATGCTTCCAAAGCATCGCCTGTCCATGTCCTCCACAGATACTGCCTGACTCGTTTAGTTAGTCCAGCACTTGCCAACTGTGTCCCGCTCCTATCTCTCTTTCCCAGCTTTCTCCCCCCTACTCCAATCAGTTTGAAGAAGGGTCCTGACCCGAAACATCATCCATGTTCTCCAAAGATTATTCCTGACCTGTTGAATTACTCCAGCATTTTGTGTTCCATAATAAATTCCAGCATCTGCAGTTCCTTGTGTCTCCCATGTCCAGGGCCTGGAAGCTTTTTACAATGGCTTTCTTGCACAGTGTCAGAATGTTCCACAGTAAACAATGCCGTGCCACAGAGCAGTGGGTCACATGATGCAGATCTCAAAGTAATGCCGATCACACTCAACTGCAGCGTAAATTAAATGGAGATCAAGGAATGAGAACAGTTGACATCAAGGACAAATGTTTAGAAATGTTACCATCTAGACAGATGAAGGCAGCAGACATATCCCATTCACATCACATACCAACATTGCTTTTCCCTCATTGCTGCTGGTTCTAAATCCTAGACATCCCCAGACAAGAGCTGTGTGGAAGCGCCCTCATCAGAAAGGCTGCAGTTGATCGAGACCTCTCGCTGCCTCTTTAATTTAGTTTAGTATAGTTTAGAGACACAGTGCGGAAACAGGCCCTTCGGCCCACCGAGTCCACGCTGACCAGCGATTCCCGCACACTAACACTGTCCTACACACCAAGGACAATCTACAATTGTACCAAGCCAATTAGCCTACAAACTTGTACATCTTTGGAGTGTGGGGGGAAACCGAGATCCTGGAGAAAACCCACACTGGTCAAGGGGACGGACGGACAATCTCCGTACAGACAAGTACCTGTGGTTAGGAATGAACCCGGGTCTCCAGCACTGTAAAGCAGCAACTCTACCATTGCCCCACAAAATCATGAGCGGGATAGATGGGGTAAATGCACAGGGTCTTTTGCCCAGAGTAGTGGAATCGAAAACCCGAGGACATGGTGTAAGGTGAATTGGGAAAGATTTACTAGGAACCTGAGCGGTAACCTTTTAACACAAAGAGAGGTGTGTGTATGGAATGAGCTGTTGGAGGAGGTAGTTGAGGAAGGTACTATCCCAACATTTAAGAAACATTTATCCAGGAACATGGATAGGGCAAGTTTAGATGGATACGAGCCAAGCTCCAGCAGGTAGGATTAGTGTTGATGGGACATGTTGGTCGACGTGGGCAAGTTGGGCTGATGGGCCTGTTTTCATGCTGCATAACTTTATGACTATGATATTATGAGGACAGTTTTTTTTCTGGGAAGAAGCAGCTCAGGCAACCGTATCAGTCAATGAAGTACGTTATTTAACTTTGTGCCTCTGGAGTCTGGGGTACAGGAGCAGTTAGAAAGGCACTCTCCACCACTTGAGCAGGCTCAGTCACTAACTCATCTTCCATTCCTACTTCCCAAGCTGACAATCCTTACAGATGTGGTTTTAGGTCAAGTTGGTGAAAAGAGAAATCTACCAACAACATCTACAAAGGCTCATGAATGACAAAGCACCTGAATGGTGCCAATAATGCAAGTTTACCTTCCAGACTGAGTGTGCGATGTGATATGATGTTTGATACATTGTTGTACCAAACACCTTTGTTTAATTGAGGTTAGACACAAAATGCTGGAGTAACTCAGCGAGACAGGCAGCATCTCTGGAGAGAAGGAATGGGTGATGTTTCGGGTCAAGACCCTTCTTCAGACCCGATTATTTAATTTGTTTAATTGAGCGTCACTCTCTTCAACAAGGATGTTCACTTGACCGCTTAACCTGCTATTAGATTTTTGCAAAGGAGCTGCACCATAACTGGGTAGATCAGGATGTGGGAGGGTGGGAATGGGCTGCGATTGTTGGGAAAACATGCAGAACTACTTGGGGGCACTGCGGATAATTAACTGGATTCAGCCAATGACGCAGGGACCTGGATTAAAACCTATCGGGAGACCTGCGCAATTTAAATTTATATAATTAAATACAACTGGAATTTCGGAGCTAACCTCGGTAATAAAAACAATGAAACTATTAGACTGCTGATTTAGGTGCACCAGAAAGTCATTAGGTACCACACTGTGCAACCACTTTGGGCACCTCCGTAAAAATTCACTAAATTGGATGAATATTTCTTTGATGTTGTGTAATTGAACTTCCTAAAGAAGTGGCAAAGTGGTAATGTCAGCAACATAAGATGTTCACAATTACACATCATCGTCACGCTGATCACTGGGACGATTGTTGATTCCAGGCATTCATCCATGGTTGTGATTGTCCAGCTGCATAAAAGGCTGCCATAGAGCGCAATAATGACACTGGGGATTGGTGAAATAGTGGTCCTCTGTGTCTGGCTATCTTCAAAGCGGTAGTTTGCCCTGATTAAGTCCCACCTCATAAATGGGCCCACATATCTGTGAGATGTGAGATAATCAGTGCGGCAGAGACTGCATCATAATAGATAGAGAAGTCGGGAGGTTCATGTTGCAGTTGTATAAGATGTTGTTGAGTCCGCATCTAGAATATTGTGTTCAGTTTTATTCACCATGTTAGAGGAACAATATTGTCAAGCTTGAAAGGGTTCAAAAAAGATTTACAAGGATGTTGCCCGGACTAGAGGGTGTGAGTTATAGGGAGAGGTTGAGTTGGCTGGGTCTCTATTCCTTGGAGTGCAGGAGGATGAGGGGTGATCTTATAGAGGTATAAAAAATCATGAGAGGAATAGATCTGGTAGATGCACTGAGTCTCTTGCCCAGAGTATGTAAATGGAGGACCAGAGGACACAGGTTCAAGGTGAAGGGGAAAAGATTTAATAGGAATTCAAGAGGTAACTTTTTCATTCAAAGGATGGTGGGCGTATGGAACAAGCTGCCAGAGGAGGTAGTTGAGGCTGGGGCAATCCCATTGTTTATGAAACTGTTAGACAGGTAAAAGGATAGGATAGGTTTGGGGGGATTTAGACCAAGCGCAGGCAAATGGGACTAGTGTAGCTGGGACATTGTTGGCCAGTGTGGGCAAGTTGGGCTGAAGGGCCTGTTTCCACACTGTATCAATCTATGGCTCTATAAGGTCATAGGATCATAAGTGATAAGAGCAGAATTAGGCCATTTGGCCCATCAAGACTACTCTGCCATTCAATCATGGGTGATCTATCTCTCCCTACTAACCCCATTCTCCTGCCTTCTTCCCACAACCCCTGACACCCATACTAATCAAAAATCTATTCATCTTTGCCTTAAAAATATCCATTGACTTGTCCTCCGCACCTTTCCGTGGCAATGAATTCCATGTTCCAAGGACATGCAAAACGTAAATGTATTGTTGTTATTGAACAATGAGGAGCTTTTTTATACCTTCAGTACAGCAAATACGGCTCCATGAAATAAATCAATGTCAGAATGGGAATTTTTAAGATCCCTTTGGGTGATCTAAACAAGTTTGGCATCTTGCTTAATTTGTGGCTCAAATAACAGTTGTCTAGTTACACTGGGGTATTCAGCTTTAGCTGCTGGGGAAGGCAGATATGGTGCCAATTTTGTAACATAATCACACACGCACCTGACTATCGTGGATCTACATCTAAAGTCTTTACATTTTGTAAAGATTGCACTTTCATTTACAAATGAATATGAATGTGACTTACTCCAGTATATTTTAGTACACACAGTTCATGAGTTTTAGGTGATACATTGTTTACCTTATTCACTTAGAGAGTGTTTACCTTGTTCACTTACAAAGTGTGAGATAGTTCGTGTGAATGGGTGCTATTTGTGTCATATAATAAAGTTTTAAAGTCTATTTTTAAACCACTGATTTATTGTTTACTAGACCTAGTGGGACCCATTGGGCCCCATCCCCTCAACGCGCGGTTGCGGGGGGGGGGGGGGGGGGGGGGGGGGGTGAGGGGAATGGGGCAGACTGCAGCGTCACTCACGCACTAACCAACCCCCACACCCACACACTAACCACACCCCTTGATATTATATTATTAATTCGCTCCTTTTACCCCATCCCCCGTCCTATCCACTCATGCAAAGCCCCCAACTCGCAGGCTAGGCTAGAGAGGGAGAGGGAGGGGGGTAGAGAGAGAGGGCAGAGACAGTGGACAGAGACAGAGAGGGCAGAGGGCAGAGACAGATATGGCAGAGGGCAGAGACAGAGATGGAGAGGGCAGAGACATAGGCAGAGAGAGGGCAGCAACTGAGGTGGAGAGAGGGCAGAGACAGAGGTGGAGAGAGGGAAGAGACAGAGGTGGAGAGAGGGCAGAGAGGGAGGGGGTATCACTCCGCCACTCACCCATAGGTCCCAATACTCACCACTCCCGAGAGAGGGAGGGGGGCAGAGAGGGAGGGGGGAGGAGGGGGGGGGGGGCAGAGAGGGAGGACCCGAGGACCTGACGGAGAACCCGACTGAGGATCTAACCCAAGCTGAGGACCGGACCCGGGCCGAGCTGAGGACTGGACCCGAGCCCAGCCGAGAGACGGACTCGAGCCGAGCCAACTTCATCTCTGGCTGCGTCTTTTGAGTAACGGGGAGGAGAAGCGAGAGGGGGGTGGTGACATCACTCGCAGCGCGAGGAAGATGCCATGTAAAGCAGACCCATTGTGACATCATTTTTAAATTCAAAGTTTTGTCAGATTTTTGAACATTTTAAGTAATAACTCGAGAAAGAAAGCATGACATTTTTAAATAAGGCAATTTTGGACTCCACGGGAAAGAATGTCTACCGGAATATGTAAAATTTTACCATTACCGCGTTGTTTTTTCGTGAAGAAGTGATTATGCACAAATAAACACATACACACGCGCACATACACATCCAAGATCAGACATTTACTAGTTAGATCGATTATTTCCATGGGGAATCTTTCTATGTTTGATGGTTGCCTGAAGCCATTAAAACATATACCATTAGGTTTAGCTCTGAAGAAGTTTTTAGAACCAATTTGTATAACTCAGACTGTGGAAGGGTCTCGAACCGAAACGTCAGCCATTCTTTTTATCCAGAGATGTTGCCTGTTCTGCGTTACTCCTGCATTTTGGGTCTATTTTCTTATAGTACCCCGCATTTTTAAGGACATCTTTATAATGGATTTTGGTTGTGTTGGTTGGACCTACCGGCTTCCAATGCCAGGCTGGGCTCCCGAAGTCACCAGAATTAACGTGGCAGAAAGCTCAGGAAGGGATAGGGGAGTATGGCCAAGTGAAATAGGAACCGATGTGAAAGGTGAGGGGTGTAATGGATTAAAAGTATATGAATGCACGAAGTATAAGAAATAAAGTGGATGAGCTTGAGGCTCATTTAGAAATTGGCAAGTATGATGTTGTGGGAATTACAGAGACATGGCTCCAAGAGGACCAGAGCTGGGAACTGAATGTTCAGGGGTATACGTCCTATCGAAAAGACAGAGGGGGTGGGGTAGCTCTGTTGGTAAAGAATAAAATTCAGTCCCTCGCAAGGGGTGACATAGAATCAGGAGATGCAGAGTCACTATAGATAAAACTGAGGAATTGTAAGGGTAAAAGGACCATAATGGGAGTTATCGACAGGCTCCCAAACAGTAGCCTGGATATAGGATTTTTTAAAGAAGGAACTGCAGATGCTGGAGAATCGAGGGTACACAAAAAGCTGGAGAAACTCAGCGGGTGCAGCAGCATCTAAGGAGCGAAGGAGATAGGCGACGTTTCGGGTCGAGACCCTTCTTCAGACTGAAGAAGGGTCTCGACCCGAAACGTCGCCTATCTCCTTCGCTCCTTAGATGCTGCTGCACCCGCTGAGTTTCTCCAGCTTTTTGTGTAGCCTGGATATAGGATGCAAGTTGAACCAAGAGTTAAAATTGGCATGTCGCATAGGTACTGCTATGATTGTTATGGGAGATTTCAACATACAGGTAGACTGGGAAAATCAGGTTGGTACTGGACCTCAAGAAAGGGAGTTTGTGGATTGCCTCAGAGATGGATTTAATAATAATAATAATAATAATAATAATAATAATAATAATAATAATAATAATAATAATAATAATAATAATATCTTTTATTGTCATTACACATAAGTGCAACGAGATTTGGTTTGCAAATTCCATCCGATGTCATAACTTAAACGACTAATAAATTTAGGTTTAGACACCCCGAGAACAAGATTTGTAAAAAGAACACTAGAACAGTAAAAGTCAAAACAGACTAAAGTGCAGATGTGTTTGTGCGACCTGACCATCCGAGGGAGACAGTCCATGGGGGTGGGGGGCACTCAGCAGGGCCGGTTCAGAGCCGCTATAGCACCGGAATGAAGCTGTTCCTGAGTCTGGAGGTGCGGGCGTAGAAGGCCTTGTAATGTCGGCCTTGTAAGAGTTGGGATTAACGGGTCCCTTTCAGAATGGCAGGCAGTGACGTGTGGGGTACCTCAAGGGTCGTTGCTTGGACCACAGCTATTTACAATATACATTAGTGGTTTCGATGAAGGGATTAGCAAATTTGCAGATGACACAAAGCTGGGTGGCAGTGTGAACTGTAAGGAGGATGCTATGAGGATGCAGGGTGACTTGGACAGGTTGGGTGAGTGGGCAGATGCATTGCAGATGCAGTTTAATGTGGATAAATATGAGGTTATCCACTTTGGTTGCAAGAGCAGGAAGGCAGATTATTATCTGAATGCTGTCAAGTTAGGAAAAGGGGAAGTACAATGAGATCTGGGGGGGTACTTGTTCATTAGTCACTGAAAGTAAGCATGCAGGTACAGCAGGTAGTGAGGAAAGCTAATGGCATGTTGGCCTTCATAACAAGAGGAGATGAGTATAGGAGCAAAGACGTCCTTCAGTTGTACAGGGCCCCAGTGAGACCACACCTGGAGTATTGTGTGCAGTTTTGGTCACCAAACTTGAGAAAGAACATCCTTACTATTGAGGGAGTATAGCATAGGTTCACGAGGTTAATTCCCGGGATGACGGGACTGACATAGGTTGAAAGAATGCAGCGACTGGGCTTGTATACACTGGAATTTAGAATGATGAGAGGGGATCTTATTGAAACATATACGATTATTAAGGGATCGGACATGCTAGAGGCAGGAAACATATTTCCGATGTTGGGGGAGTCCAGAACCAGGGGCCACAGTTTAAGAGTAAGGGGTAGGCCATGTGGAACGAAGATGAGTAAAAACTTTTTCACCCAGAGATTTGTGAATCTGTGGAATTCTCTGCCTCAGAAGGCAGTGGAGGCCAATTCTCTGGATGCTTTCAAGAGAGAGCTAGAAAGAGCTCTCAAAGATAGCGGAGTCAAGGGATATGGGGAGAAGGCAGGAATGGGGAACTGATTGTGGATGATCAGCCATGATGACAATGAATGGCGGTGCTGGCTCAAAGGGCTGAATGGCCTACTCCTGCACCTATTGTCTATTGTCTACTGTCTATTACCTGCACTCCAGCTGCCCATGGGCCACGATCAATGACTCCACCAATCCTTGCCTCTCCCCCAGCTGCCAGCAGGCCAGGACCGGCAACTCACCTGGATTCCAGGCCCAGTTCTAGACCAAGACTCTGAAGAAGGGTCTTGACCCAAACTTTCACCTATCCATATTCTTCAGAGATCCTGCCTGATCTGATGAGTTACCCCATCACTTTGTGTCCTATTGTGTTTTAACCAGCATCTGCAGTTCTTTGTTGCTACCACTTATACAATCTTCTTCTTCGTGCGTATGGCATGCACAGCCTAAAGTTGTAGGTCAACTTGTTCTATTTGATCTTGTTCGCACACGTCAGGTTGATTGCATTAGTCGAAACAGTGTGGACAATGTGAAGGTTGCAATCTCCCACCCCACTTATACAATGATAACCATATAACCATATAACAATTACAGCACGGAAACAGGCCCTCTCGGCCCTTCCAGTCCGTGCCGACCATTTGTTTTCCCCTAGTCCCATCTACCTGCACTCAGACCATACCCCTCCATTCCCTTCACGTCCATATACCTATCCACTTTACTTTTAAATGTTAAAATCGATCCTGCCTCCACCACTTCTGCTGGAAGCTCATTCCACACAGCCACCACCCTCTGAGTAAAGAAGTTCCCCCTCACGTTACCCCTAAACTTCCGTCCCTTAATTCGCATGTCATGCCCTCTTGTTTGAATCTTCCCTACCCTTAATGGGAAAAGCTTATCCACGTCAACTCTGTCTATCCCTTTCATCATTTTAAAGACCTCAATCAAGTCCCCCCCTTAACCTTCTGTGCTCCAAAGAATAAAGACCTAACTTGTTCAACCTTTCTCTGTAACATAGTTGCTGGATCCCAGGCAACATTCTAATAAATCTCCTCTGTACTCTCTCTATTTTGTTGACATCCTTCCTATAACTAGGCGACCAAAATTGTACACCATACTCCAGAATTGGTCTCACCAATGCCTTGTACAATTGTAACATTACTTCCCTGCTCCTATATTCAATGCTCTGATTTCTAAAGGCCAGCACACCAAAGGCTTTCTTTACCACCCCCTCTACATGCGATTCCACCTTCAGGGAACTATGCACAGTTATTCCTAGATCTCTCTGTTCCACAACATTCCTCAATTCCCTACCATTTACCATGTACGTCCTATTTTGATTTGTCCTGCCAAGATGTAGCACTTCACACTTATCTGCATTAAACTCCTTCTGCCATCTTTCAGCCCGCTTTTCCATATGGCCCAAATCTCTCTGTAGACTTTGAAAATCTACTTCATTATCCACAACACCACCTACCTTAGTATCATCTGCATACTTACTTATCCAATTTTCCACCCCATCATCCAGATCATTGATGTACATGATAAACAACAGTGGACCCAACATAGATCCCTGAGGCACCCCACTGGTCACCGGCTTCCAACCTGACAAACAGCCATCCACCATTACTCTCTGACATCTCCCATTCAGCCACTGTTGAATCCATCTTGCTACTCCGCCATTAACACCCAAAGATTGAACCTTCTTAACCAACCTTCCATGGGGAACCTTGTCAAAGGCCTTACTGAAATCCATATACAGTGGCTTGCAAAAGTATTCATACCCCTTGAACTTCAGCACATTTTGTCACATTACAATCACAAACGTAAATATATTTTATTGGGATTTTACGTGATAGACCAACACAAAGTGGTGCATAATTGTGAAATGGAAGGAACATGATTCATAGTTTCCAAATTTTATTATAAATAAAAAACTGAAAAGTGTGGCGTGCAAAAGTATTCAGCCCCCCTGAGTCAATACTTTGTAGAACCACCTTTCGCTGCAATTACAGCTGCAAGTCTTTTGGGGTATGTCTCTACCAGCTTTGCACATCTAAAGACTGAAATCTTTGCCCATTCTTCTTTGCAAAATAGCTGAAGCTCAGTCAGATTGGACGGAGAGCATCTGTGAACAGCAATTTTCAAGTCTTGCCAGAGATTCTCAATTGGATTTAGGTCTGGACTTTAACTGGGCCATTCTCACACATGAATATGCTTTGATCTAAACCATTCCATTGTAGCTCTGGCTGTATGTTTAGGGTCATTGTCCTGCTGGAAGGTGAACCTCTGCCCCAGTCTTTTGCAGACTCTAACAGGTTTTCTTCCAAGATTGCCCTGTATTTCAACAATGGCTTTCTTCTTGCCACTCTTCCATAAAGACCCGCTTTGTGGAGTGCACGACTCATAGTTGTCCTGTGGACAGATTCTCCCACCTGAGCTGTGGATCTCTGCAGCTCCTGCAGAGTTAACATGGGCCTCTTGGCTTCTTCTCTGATCAATGCTCTCCTTGCCCGGCCTGTCAGTTTAGGTGGACGGCCATGTTTTGGTAGGTTTGCAGTTGTGCCATACTCTTTCCATTTTCGGATGATGGATTGAACAGTGCTCCGTGAGATGTTCAAAGCTTGGGATATTTTTTTATAACCTAAACCTGCTTTAAACTTCTCCACACCTTTATCCCTGACCTGTCTGGTGTGTTCCTTGGGTTTCATGATGCTGTTTGTTCACCAATGTTCTCTAACAAACCTCTGAGGCTTTCACAGAACAGCTATATTTATACTGAGATTAGATTACACACAAGCGGACTCTATTTACTAATTAGGTGACTTCTGAAGGCAATTGGTTGCACTGGATTTTATTTAGGGGTATCAGAGTAAAGGGGCTGAATACTTTTGCACGCCACACTTTTCAGTTTTTTATTTGTAATAAAATTTGAACACCATGTATCATTTTCCTTCCACTTCACAATTATGCGCCACTTTGTGTTGGTCTATCACATAAAATCTCAATAAAATACATTTACGTTTGTGGTTGTAAACTGACAAAATGTGGAAAAGTTCAAGGGGTATGAATACTTTTGCAAGCCACTGTAGGCAACATCCACTGCTTTACCCTCATCAATTTCTCTAGTAACCACTTCAAAAAATTCAAGAAGGTTTGTCAAACATGACCTTCCAGGCACAAATCCATGTTGACTGTTCCTGATCAGACCCTGTTTATCCAGATGCTTATATATATCATCTCTAAGTATCCTTTCCATTAATTTACCCACCACTGACGTTAAACTAACAGGTCTATAATTGCTAGGTTTATTCTTTAAACCCTTTTTAAACAATGGAACAACATGCGCAGTACGCCAATCCTCCGGCACTATTCCCGTTTCTAATGACATTTGAAATATTTCTGTCATAGCTCCTGCTATTTCTACACTAACTTCCCTCAATGTCCTAGGGAATATCCTGTCAGGACCTGGAGATTTATCCACTTTTATATTTTTCAAAAGTGTCAGTACTTCCTCCTCTTTGAATCTCATAGATTCCATAGGTACTCTACTTTTTTTCCTTACTTCACAGTTCAATATCCTTCTCCTTGGTGAATACCGAAGAAAAGAAATTGTTCAATATCTCCCCCATCTCTTTTGGCTCTGCAGATAGCTGTCCATTCTGTCTCTCTAATGGTCCAATTTTATCCCTCTTTATCCTTTTGCTATTAATATAGCTGTAGAAACCCTTTGGATTTACTTTCACCTTTCTTGCCAAAGCAACCTCATATCTTCATTTAGCCTTCCTAATTTCTTTCTTAAGATTCTTTTTACATTCTTTATACTCCTCTAGCACCTCATTTACTCCATACCTCCTATAATTATTGTAGATATCTCTCTTTTTTCGAAACAAGTGTCCAATTTCCCTTGAAAACCATGGCTCTTTCCAATTTTTTACTATTTCCTTTCACCCTAACAGGGACATAAAGATTCTGTACTCTTACAATTTCCCCTTTAAATGTCCTCCAGTTCTCTTCTACATCCTTCCCTTAAAACAGAGTGTCCCAATTCACTCCTTTTAAATCCTTACGCATTCCCTCAAAGTTAGCCTTTCTCCAATCAAAAATCTCCACCCTAGGTCCAGTTCTGACTCTCTCCATAATTATATTGAAACTAATGGTATTGTGATCACTGGTCCCGAAGTGCTCACCAACGCATACCTCCGTCACCTGACCTGCCTCATTTCCTAACAGGAGGTCCAGCACTGCCCCTTCTCTGGTCGATACCTCTATGTACTGCTGCAAAAAACTATCCTGCACACATTTTACAAACTCCAAACCATCCAGCCCATTTACAGAATGTGTTTCCCAGTCTATTTTTGGAAAATTGAAATCTCCCACAATCACTACCTTGTGCTTACTACTAATATCTGCTATCTCCTTACATGATACTCCAGCATTCAGTAATCCCTTACTCAATTATAACAGACACCATTCCTCCCTCTGTTGTCCGTTATAACAAAGGTTTACTGTATTCACATCCACTTTCACAATGCTTGAAATATGGTGGTTAATGCTTAACATTTCAATGTGGCTCAGGGATTTAAATCAGGGATCATGAATTAGCGCAGGTCTGTATGGAGTTTGTACATTCTACCTTTGGATTTTCCCTGGCTACTCTGGTTTCCTCCCACATTCCAAAGACGTACAGGTTTATAGACTAATAGACTTTCGGTAAAAAATTGTAAACTGTTCCTAGTGTGTAGAATAATGTTAGTGTACGGGGATCACTGGTCGGCGTGATGCGGTAGGCCAAAGGGACAGTTTCCTCACTGGATCTCTAAACTAAACTAAACTAAAGGAGGTTGTAAAAACCAAATTGAATGAAGCTCCACTCACTTACTCTCAGTAAAACCACATGCCCTGCTCGAAAATAAAAGTGATGCGTTGGTAGCAGTTCAAAACATTGTTTTTGGACATTGATTTCTATAAAATTGCCTGGAGCTGAAAGAGAATAATCCCAATCCTAGTTATCCCTCCAGGTTCTGTTAATAAGACAAACAGACAAATCAATCATTAACAATGTCCCAGAGTACAGTAGAACCCACCTGGTTCTTGTATCAGGCTACTGGATCTACCACATAAGATTGTCTCATTTCTAATTTGGCATGACTAACTATGTCATTTCAGGGTCAACATAACCTCAATGAGAACCCATAAAATTTGGTCTCTTCCTCACCAAGCAGAATAAAACAGGTTCAATTCAACTGGCAATGCTCCAATTTGCTTCAAAAATCCATTTTTGAAAATGGCAATAAGCACAAGCACAGAAGTTAATGCATCAATGTCAAATACAATAATTACGTTAAAATACTTTGAGACAGGCACTTAACGAAGCGAAGCATGGAAATAAATGGACCTAATAGGATGGGCAAATTAGGATGGGCAAAAAGGAAGGCATTGGACGTGTTGGACTGAAGGGATCGTTTTTGTGCTTTACAAGTCCATGACTAAATCTTTTTGCCAACTTAGAACATTCACATGGCTATTTGTATGTGAGATTATTTAATATGTGCTCCAGATTCAAACATTAATAAAATAAGGACAAAAAATAAGTAAAAGAGCACACATACTTGATTGTTGTGGGATGTATTCTTTTGAAGTGGGCACAGAGAGTTAGAGCTACGCAGCGTAGAAACAGGCTCTTTAGCTCAACTTGACCACGGTGACATTCAGGGCTAGTCCCATTTGCCTGCATTTGGCCCATATCTCTTTACAACCTTCCTAACTATCCATGTATCTGCCCAAATGTCTTTTGAAAATTGAGAAGATTTAATAGGAACTCAAGGGGTTACTTTTTTACACAAAAGGTGGTGGGCATATGGAACAAACTGCCAGGAGAGGTAGCTGAGCCAGGCACTCTCACAACGTTTAAGAAACATTTAGACAGGTACATGGATAGGGTTGGTGCAGAGGGCTGTGGGCCAAATGCAGGCAGGTGGGACTAGTGTAGATGGGACATTATTTTTTTTAATCACAATTTAATTACTGAGCCTGAATGGATAATTTCTGCTCCTTTCAGTCTTAAAGAAGCAGCACAGCGTAGACATAGAACAGAGAACAGTACAGCACGATGACAGGCCCTTCGGCCCACAATGCCTGTTCCAAATGTGAAGCCAAGACCATTTTCTGCACATAATCCATACCCCTCAATTCCCAGCCTCCCCATAAGCCACCAACCACCAACTGCGGCAGTCTATTCTAAGTACTCGCCACCGTCTGTGTAAGAAAAATTGCCTCATACATCTCCTTTGAACCAATACACTCTATTTATTGTTCAATTTGTACTTGCTGAATGGGAGCATGTCATTAATAATTTCAACCATATTAAACAAATATGTAATTAAAAGGTTGCCTCTGATTTCATATTACCAGGACTTCAGATTGCTATCAGTATAGCAATATGCACCAGATGCTCTGCACAGTTTAGGGAGCAGGAAGTGGAATAGTATATTATACAGTATTTGATCACAAAACTGGTTTGCTTCTGTTTACTGTGGAATAAAACGTGCAGGACAGCAAGCTTGTTGCTACACTGCTGCAATCAATAGGATTTGAACAGATACAAATCAACCATTTGGGCTTCATTAGTAATCTGTAATTAAAGGTTTCACCTAAATTATAGAAATTCAAAGAGAACAATATGAATTGTGTATTGTCAATGCTGAATGTTGAAAATCTAATCCCGAAACCAATAGATTTGGGTCTAATCTCCAGTGCCAACATTCAACCGTGTCAGGTGGTGCAGCAGTAGAGTTGGTGCCTTATAGCGCCAGAGACCCACGTTCGATCATGTTAAACATATAACGTTCTAAGTGAGGTTGACAGTGTAGATATTGAAATATTTTCATTAGTGGAAGAGTCATGAAAAGGGGAATATAGTTGCGTTGGTAAAGGGCTGATCATTTAAAACTGATTATCTTCACTCGTAACGAGTCCTTGGAATTCTCAGCCCCTGAGGGTGATGGAAGCCAGATCTTTAGACATTTTTAAGGTGGATGTAATGAAATATTTGAAAGACTGAGGGGTTGAGAGTTATGGAGAAGCAGCACAGAAAATGAATTGAGGTCGGTAGAGATCAGCAGAGATCATGCTGAATGGTGGGGTGTGTTTGAGGGGCCGGCGGCCTGCGTAACGCCTGGGGGAGACGAGGCTGAGGGTGGCCGTGGACGGACATCGTTAACCCCGGGGGAAGAGTGGGGGCTGTCCCGTGGGATGTGCTCCTTCAGCCGCTTACACCTTGGTGCTCGGGTTCAGAGTGCCCAGTCACCCTCCAGCCCCGGGCGGTCTTGTGTGGGAAAATGAGCACTACCCTCCCGTCTACCACGGCCAGTGATGTGATGGACGTGGGGGTCTGTACCAATCGTTGATAAGTCCCACCCCCCCGGCGATGTCATGTCCGTTATTTGACTTTTCAGCATTGCGTCCGTTCGGTTAGTTGGCTTTTCGTCGTTGTGCCCTTTCAGTTATTTAGCTTTTAGGAGTCCTGCCTTTTTGGTTATTAGGCTTTTCGGCGTTGCGTCCGTTTGGTTCGTTAGCTTTTCGGTGTTGCACTCTTTCGGTTATTTGGCTTAATTCATTTAGGCATCATTTCCCTTCCGTTATTTGGCTTCCGCTTCTTTGCTTCAGCTTCTCGTCCTTCTACGCCACGTCCGGGTACCGTAAATACAATATCACCAACGACTTGACCTGATCCAACGACATCCATGTTATGGCCAGGAAAGCACAGCAACAATCCATTCCTCAGAAGCAAGTCTGGTTATTGCTTCTAGGCTCTCCTGTGCCTCTTTGCGTTCAGGAGATAGGATCGCCATCACTCTTAACAATGTTTCTTGTCAGAGAAACACGTGGGAAAAATTCAAAGATAATTTCTTTAAGCAGTCAGAGTGTTTGCCTCGCTTTCGTTCCACTACTCGTACCCCCATTTGACCTCCATACACAGAGGTAACTCAACTTAAGGAATCTTCAATTATGATCTCATGAGTTCAGCAATATACTCTCTTTTACAAGGATGGACACAAAATGCTGGAGTAACTCAAGAAGTCAGGCTGCATCTCTGGGGAAAAGGAATGGGTGATGTTTGGGTCGAGACCCTTGGCCTCAGTCTGATCTCCCAGTTGCCAAACATTTTAATTCCCCTATCCATTTGCATTTTGACCTTTTTGTCCTGGGCCTCCTCCACTGTCAGAGTGAAGCTACATACAAATTGGAGGAACAGCACCTCATATTTCAGCTTACAACACAGCAGTATCTTCTTCTTCTTGCGTATTGCGTGCACAGCCTAAAATTGGAGGACAACTTGTTCTATTTGATCTTATTTGATTGTGCACGCCGGGTTGTGCATACTGGGTCCATAGCAAAAGGATTTGAGTACAAGAGCAAGGAGGTTCATAGCAAAAGGATTTGAGTACAGGAGCAGGGAGGTTCTACTGCAGTTGTACAGGGTCTTGGTGAGACCACACCTGGAGTATTGCGTACAGTTTTGGTCTCCTAATCTGAGGAAAGACATTCTTGCCATAGAGGGAGTACAGAGAAGGTTCACCAGACTGATTCCTGGGATGGCACGACTTCCATATGAAGAAAGACTGGATAGATTTGGCTTGTACTCGCTGGAATTTAGAAGATTGAGGGGTGATCTCATAGAGACTTACAAAATTCTTAAGGGGTTGGACAGGCTAGATGCAGGAAGATTGTTCCCGATGTTGGGGAAGTCCAGGACAAGGGGTCACAGTTTAAGTATAAGGGGGAAGTCTTTTAGGACCGAGATGAGAAAATCGTTTTTTCACACAGAGAGGTAGTTGAGGACAGTTCGTTGGCCATATTTAAGAGGGAGTTGGCCCTTGTGGCTGAAGGGATCAGGGGGTATGGAGAGAAGGCAGGTACAGGATACTGAGTTGGATGATCAGCCATGATCATATTGAATGGCGGTGTAGGCTCGAAGGGCCGAATGGCCTGCTCCTGCACCTAATTTCTATGTTTCTATGTTGATTGCATGCGTCGAAACAGGGCGGACCATGTGAAGGTTGCAATCTTTCACCCCAACACAGCAGTATGAACATTGATTTATTTAATTTCAAGTAACCTTTGCATTTCCTCTCTCCCCAATCCACCCCAACCCTTGACCTCATGCTGGTTTTACTGTTCATATCCCCCTGTTATCACCTCCTTCACAGTCAACAATGGGCTCTTTGGTTCTGATCTGTCATGAACCTTTTCATATCTTTAGTTTCTACAAGAACGGTCTCAACCCGAAACATCATCTATTCCTTTTACCCAGAGATGATACCTGAACTGCTGAGTTACTCCAGCATTACCCCAAATAAGGGGTAAGCCATTTAGAATGTAGATGAGGAGACACTTTTTCACACAGAGAGTTGTGAGTGTGGAATTCTCTGCTTCAGAGGGCGGTGGAGGCCGGTTCTCTGGATACGTTCAAGAGAGAGCTAGATAGGGCTCTTAAAGATAGCGGAATCAGGGGATATGGGGAGAAGGCAGGAATGGGGTACTGATTGGGGATGATCAGCCATGATCACATTGAATGGCGATGCCGAATGGCCAACTCCTGCACTTATTCTCTATTGTCTATTACCATTCTGTGTCTATTTTTGTTGTAAACCAGCATCTGCAGTTCCTTCCTACTCTCTTTTACAAAGCGTAGATGGTATTATCAGGAATGGTTGCCAACGCATCTCTGTAACTTCCACTTGACTTATGAAAGAAGATTTGTAATCAGCTGAGAAACTTTGTGGCAGACTTGAAGCTAAAAAAATGACTGAGCATCCAAGTTGTTGAAGCAACCACCAACCAGTTTGCTAAAGAAATTAATATTAATTTTACTTCGGAGTCACATGAGTGACTTTGTGAAGACCCCGCCAGCACACATGCGCGACATATCGTCGCTCGCATTGCAACCGACAAGTTGGGAGGAGCGCAGCTCCTCTACCGGCAACTTTAAAAAGGACCTTCGGGTAAGTCTTACTAACCTTGAGTTGGTTTGGTGCTCTGTGTTTTTTCTAAATCTTTTACAGAGCACCCAGACTCGTGAGCATGGAAAAGGCTCGAAAGAGGGAGCTAAGAAGAAGGGAGCTAAGAAGGGCTGCTTCCAAGCATGCCACGGAGAGCCGCAGGACTTCGAAAAAAGTTCAGCGGCCAAATTCCCCGGAGCTGGCCGTTGAATTTACGGCAGCCCCCGTTCTGCAGTCGGGAAAACCACCGTGGCCCGTTCTGTTGGCAGGCCCCGACTCTCCACCGCTACAGTCCGGAAGACTGCAGACTGGCGGTAGGACCGCACAGGAGTTGGGAAGCCCCGTTCATACGGCAGGCCCCGACTCTCCGCCTCTTAAGTCCGGACGACCGCTGATTTGTGGCAAAACTGTGCGGAAATCGGGTAGCCAGTTCATACGGCAGGCCCCGACTCTCCACCGCGACAGTCCGGAAGACTGCGGACTGGTGGGAATACCGCACGAAAGTCGAGTAGCCCCGCTGGAGCGGCAGGCACCGACTCTCCACCGCTTCAGTCTGGAAAACCGCGGACTGGCGGCAGATCCACGCGGAAGTCGCGTAGCCCCGCTGGAGTGGCAGGCACCGATGTTCTACCGCAACAGTCCAGTAAACTCCACCCCGACAGGGTACGGACTGGCGGTCATTGAATCAGCTGAGTCTATTGGCGACAATCTGTTGTTCGCAGATAGCGACAGCAATCGCATTACCCACATGGAGCGGATGATGGAGCAACTGCGCCAGAGGGACCTACTCCAGCAGGAGCATGGATCCCGTGGATCACACAGGTCCATGACAGCTCCTTATCCAGGACTGCCCAACATATCTTCCTCCTCGGAGGGGAGTGCCAGAAGTCAGGGGTTGGCTGACTTTGAGGAGGGGTTGACGGAAGATCCAAAATTGCATGGGATGCAGGAAGAGGAACTTCTGGAGATGGTGTCCAAGAAAAGACAACCACTTCAGCCACGGTTAGCAACAAGCAATAATTACCTGACTCTACACCAGCTACAGGAGCAGGTAATAACCGAGACCATAGTCAAGTATTTGGTCCCAAAGAACTGCGTATCGCTGAATGTGCCTATCGTCAATACTCCCATATGGGGGAACATATGGGCACAAGAATTGAAAATTAAAAAAATTCTAAAACTGCTAATTGCAGGAATCACTGCATTTGCAAGGTCCATTGATGGTACAGACGTGACGGAAGGGCAGCAGGATGCGTTAGCTCTGTTCTGCAACGCTCAATACTAAATCAATTGTTTCAGGAAGAGATCAATCCGTCCCACGTTCAACCCCAAATTTGCGGGGCTGTGCAAAGCCAGCGCTACACCGTCGCCGTCGCCAAACTTGCTGTTTGGGGATGACCTGCCTAAACAGGTCAAGGACCTCGATGAGGAAGCCAAAGCAGTGGGCTTGATAAAGCCACCTTCCACTAGCAGGCCACCAGCAAACCAACGGCAGCATCCCTACGCAACACCCAACAGGCCCCACTTCCACCCCGACAGGGTGACGGGTGCAAACCCAAAGGTCGCGCCATATCCACAAAGGTCTTTTTTAGGCCAAGGCCCACAGCGACCTGCATGGAAAATGCGTCAACCCCACACCACAGCGCCTCCACTTCCCAAGAACCAAGGACGGAAGACCAAACATCACTGGTAACCATGGAGGTAAGTGGGTCTGGTTCCCTTGGGAAAACTGCATGTATAACCTCACAAGTGGGAGGTAGGTTGCACCTGTTTGGGGATGCATGGAGCTCCATAACTTCTGACCTCTTTATATTACAATATAATTATATTTTCAATATAATTATGGAGAGAGTCAGAACTGGACCTAGGGTGGAGATTTTTGATTGGAGAAAGGCTAACTTTGAGGGAATGCGTAAGGATTTTAAAGGAGTGAATTGGGACACTTTGTTTCATGGGAAGGATGTAGAAGAGAAATGGAGGACATTTAAAGGGGAAATTGTAAGAGTACAGAATCTTTATGTCCCTGTTAGGTTGAAAGGAAATAGTAAAAATTGGAAAGAGCCATGGTTTTCAAGGGAAATTGGACACTTGTTTCAAAAAAAGAGAGATATCTACAATAATTATAGGAGGCATGGAGTAAATGAGGTGCTAGAAGAGTATAAAGAATGTAAAACGAATCTTAAGAAATAAATTAGGAAGGCTAAAAGACGATATGAGGTTGCTTTGGCAAGAAAGGTGAAAGTAAACCCAAAGGGTTTCTACAGCTATATTAATAGCAAAAGGATAACGAGGGATAAAATTGGACCATTAGAGAACCAGAATGGACAGCTATCTGCAGAGCCAAATGAGATGGGGGAGATATTGAACAATTTCTTTTCTTCGGTATTCACCAAGGAGAAGGATATTGAACTCGGTGAGTTAAGGGGAAAAAGTAGAGTAGCTATGGAAACTATGAGATTCAAAGAGGAGGAAGTACTGACACTTTTGAAAAATATAAAAGTGGATAAGTCTCCAGGTCCTGACAGGATATTCCCTAGGACATTGAGGGAAGTTAGTGTTGAAATAGCAGGAGCTATGACAGAAATATTTCAAATGTCATTAGAAACGGGAATAGTGCCGGAGGATTGGCGTACTGCGCATGTTGTTCCATTGTTTAAAAAGGGTTCAAAGAATAAACCTAGCAATTATAGACCTATTAGTTTGACGTCAGTGGTGGGAAAATTAATGGAAAGGATACTTAGAGATAATATATATAAGCATCTGGATAAACAGGGTCTGATCAGGAACAGTCAACATGGATTTGTGCCTGGAAGGTCATGTTTGACAAACCTTCTTGAATTTTCTGAAGCGGTAACTAGGGAAATTGATGAGGGTAAAGCAGTGGATGTTGTCTATATGGATTTCAGTAAGGCCTTTGACAAGGTTCCCCATGGAAGGTTGGTTAAGAAGGTTCAATCTTTGGGTGTTAATGGCGGAGTAGCAAGATGGATTCAACAGTGGCTGAATGGGAGATGTCAGAGAGTAATGGTGGATGGCTGTTTGTCAGGTTGGAAGCCGGTGACCAGTGGGGTGCCTCAGGGATCTGTGTTGGGTCCACTGTTGTTTGTCATGTACATCAATGATCTGGATGATGGGGTGGAAAATTGGATAAGTAAGTATGCAGATGATACTAAGATAGGTGGTGTTGTGGATAATGAAGTAGATTTTCAAAGTCTACAGAGAGATTTGGGCCATTTGGAAAAGTGGGCTGAAAGATGGCAGATGGAGTTTAATGCTGATAAGTGTGAAGTGCTACATCTTTGCAGGACAAATCAAAATAGGACGTACATGGTAAATGGTAGGGAATTGAGGAATGATGTGGAACAGAGGGATCTAGGAATAACTGTGCATAGTTCCCTGAAGGTGGAATCGCATGTAGATAGGGTGGTAAAAAAGCCTTTGGTGTGCTGGCCTTTATAAATCAGAGCATTGAATATAGGAGTAGGGAAGTAATGTTAAAATTGTACAAGGCATTGGTGAGACCAATTCTGGAGTATGGTGTACAATTTTGGTCGCCTAGTTATAGGAAGGATGTCAACAAAATAGAGAGAGTACAGAGGCAATCTACTAGAATGTTGCCAGGGTTCCAGCAACTATGTTACAGAGAAAGGTTGAACAAGTTAGGTCTTTATTCTTTGGAGCGCAGAAGGTTAAGGGGGGACTTGATTGAGGTCTTTAAAATGATGAAAGAGATAGACAGAGTTGACGTGGATACGTTTTTCCCATTGAGGGTAGGGAAGATTCAAACAAGAGGGCATGATGTGAGAATTAAGGGACAGAAGGTTCGGGGTAACGTGAGGGGGAACTTCTTTACTCAGAGGGTGGTGGCTGTGTGGAATGAGCTTCCAGCAGAAGTGGTGGAGGCAGGATCGATTTTAACATTTAAGAGTAAAGTGGATAGGTATATGGACGTGAAGGGAATGGAGGGGTATGGTCTGAGTGCAGGTAGATGGGACTAGGGGACAACAAATGGTCGGCACGGACTGTCAGTACTTCCTCCTCTTTGAATCTCATAGTTTCCATAGCTACTCTACTCTTTCCCCTTAACTCACCGAGTTCAATATCCTTCTCCTTGGTGAATACCGAAGAAAAGAAATTGTTCAATATCTCCCCCATCACTTTTGGCTCTGCAGATAGCTGTCCATTCTGGTTCTCTAATGGTCCAATTTTATCCCTCGTTATCCTTTTGCTATTAATATAGCTGTAGAAACCCTTTGGGTTTACTTTCACCTTTCTTGCCAAAGCAACCTCATATCTTCTTTTAGCCTTCCTAATTTATTTCTTAAGATTCTTTTTTACATTCTTTATACTCCTCTAGCACCTCATTTACTCCATGCCTCCTATAATTATTGTAGATATCTCTCTTTTTTCGAAACAAGTGTCCAATTTCCCTTGAAAACCATGGCTCTTTCCAATTTTTACTATTTCCTTTCAACCTAACAGGGACATAAAGATTCTGTACTCTTACAATTTCCCCTTTAAATGTCCTCCATTTCTCTTCTACATCCTTCCCATGAAACAAAGTGTCCCAATTCACTCCTTTAAAATCCTTACGCATTCCTTCAAAGTTAGCCATTCTCCAATCAAAAATCTCTACCCTAGGTCCAGTTCTGACTCTCTCCATAATTATATTGAAACTAATGGTATTGTGATCACTGGTCCCGAAGTGCTCACCAACGCATACCTCCGTCACCTGACCTGCCTCATTTCCTAACAGGAGGTCCAGCACTGCCCCTTCTCTGGTCGATACCTCTATGTACTGCTGCAAAAAACTATCCTGCACACATTTTACAAACTCCAAACCACCCAGCCCATTTACAGAATGTGTTTCCCAGTCTGGAACAACCGGTCTAAAATTGGAATTCCTGGCATATCCTGTTGATGAACGCCTTTGTATAGCCACCCACCTCCGACATTATATAGATGTCACCAAGAATATATGGAAGTAGGTCTTTTTTTTAATCAGTTTTAAATGCCCTCACTACAGGGTAACTGTTCAGACTATTTCCAGGTGGCTCGGGGTGGTGTTGGGTGCAGCAGGGGTAGACACTGATGTTTTAAAATCTCATTCTACTAGGGCTGTGTCCACATCAGTGGCGAGGACCATGGAGGTTCCCTTGGGCCACATCCTCGCAACAGCGGGTTGGGCCAATGAGGGTACATTCCAGCGGTTTTATAATAAACCTGTGGCCACGCCCGCAACGTTTGCAGACACTCTTTTAAGTTCTGTTTCCTAACATCCCCCGAAGTTAGGGGTTTATTGTTTGTTATTAATAAAATACATTATTATTTTTCAGCTCTGTTTCAAGTCTGAAATACATTAACGTACTTCCTCCATCATTCATTACGGCAGTGTGTGAGCATGGACTTGGTTCCAGGGCATGAAATCACAGAGCTTTGAAATCTTCACGAAGTAACTCACGTGACTCCGAAGTAAAATAGTAAGATTAAATGAGAACTTACCAGTTTGAAGTTTGATCCTTATTTTATGAGGAGTAACGGTGAGGGATTTCGTGCCCTCCACTCCCAACCCTTTATCATAAGGGCAACTGGTATATTAGTTCTCTTAATCTTACTATCTGCTGTCAATTCTATTATCTGTGATTTCACACCGCTGCTTTGAAGAATGTCGCGCATGCGTGGTGGCGGGGTCTTCACGAAATCCCTCATCGTTACTCCTCATAAAATAAGGATCAAACTTCAAACTGGTAAGTCCTCGTTTAATCTTACTATTTTGTTTCTTGCTTTTTGTTCTCACTTTTACCTAGTTTTCTTTCACTACCTCCATGTGCCACTCATCAGCTGAAGTAGAACTTATCTTTTCCCATTTCACTGTTTTATCTCGGATATAGTTGAATGTTGGAATTATCTTAGTGAGGATAAGGAGCAATCCATTTCTCAGTTTTCAAGCCCTTTTCCAATTAACCTACTGGTTGCAGAGCCAAATACCTCTAAACCCCTTTTGACAGTCATAGCCATATAGTCATAGAGTTTTACAGCATGGAAACAGGTCTTTTGGCCCAACACATTCACGCAGATGAAAATACTCAGTCTAAGCTGGTCCTAATTGCTCGCATTGGCCCATATCCCTCTGACCTTTCAAATCTATGTACCTGTCCAAGTACCTTACTATTGCTGTTATAATACCTGCCCACCACCCACTGAGTGCAAAAGCTGTCCCTCAGACATATTAATCTTGTCCCTTTTACATTAAACATTTGTCCTCTGGCGTTTGATTTCTCCGATCTTGGCTAAAGGACACAGTGCATTCACACAATCTGTGTACATTCAACATAACTATTCTCCTCATGATTTTATACACCTTTATAAGACCACCTTTCTGCCCCTTGTGCCCCAAGGAATAAAGTCCTTGCCTGCCCAACTATTCCCCATAGCACAGGCCCTCAAGGCCTGGCAACATCCCTGTGAATCCTTTCTGCACTCTCTCCAGTCCCTCAGTCAATTAATTCTAGCATCAGTCTCGTGTGTCAACGCAAATCTAGCTTCCGAAACATGCAGCAACATTGGCACCGCTGATTAATTCTAGCTTTTGTCAGCGATTATTGGTTCAGATGCATGGACATGGGCTGTAGTGCATAGTAGAGATGAAAACAAAACGGCAACAAAAAAACGATGGCAGATACAGGGAACTCCAGAGTGTATGTTAATCCTTTATTGTCGTTGAAATTACAAGCCTCATTTGTGCTAAGGTTACAATTACAATTACATCATTACCTCACAAACGCATATGACTTTGTTGCATATTTACATACAAAACAATATACTACTTTTCCTCTTTAAGATCTTGTTTACAGTATACAGCAATATCTATTGATGGTTTTCATGGGTGCTCAGCCAGAAGCCCCTGTCCCACTGTATGAGGTAATTCACGAGTTCTCCCGAGTTTTCCCCTGATTCGAACTCGGAGAATGTCCATAGTGGGTCCGTAGGAGTTCTTGGATGTCTTTAAGTGGCTTGTAATGGTCTAACTATGAGTAAAACGTAACAATTTTTTCATCATGAGTACTTTTTTACTCATTTTTTACAGGGTTGAAAAAATATCACAAGCTTACTGGATGTCCCAAGTACCTATCGTTAGCATTACAAGCTGCTACGAGATATCCACAAACTCCTACGGACCCGCTATGGACATTCTCCGAGTTCGATCAGGGGAAAACTCAGGAGAACTCGTGAATTACCTCATACAGTGGGACAGGGGCTATAGCAGGTGTGTTTGACTCTCTAATTCTAATAATTCTAATAATTGAATTTCTTGATCTGAAGATTACAACCTGATGTTGTTAATTTATGTCTTCTCACATGGCTGGTTCTATGTCTATGTTTGGAATAGTCATTTCATCACATGCTCCTCCATTGTGTTCCAGTATATCTCTTGTTGGTTGTTATCTACAAGAACAGTTCAGATCATAAGGTCGGAAGGTCATAAGTGATAGGAGTATAAT
The DNA here is from genome assembly GCA_035221665.1 of Okamejei kenojei. Classification (NCBI taxonomy): domain Eukaryota; kingdom Metazoa; phylum Chordata; class Chondrichthyes; order Rajiformes; family Rajidae; genus Okamejei; species Okamejei kenojei. The sequence goes on along the minus strand of CM069136.1, from coordinate 102,537,161 downwards.
TAGGCTTTTCGACCCACCAAATGATGATGTAGTTAACATTGTAATTTGTAGATGACGTGATGGCTGTATAGTGAACAGTGAGGAAGAATATCTGAGCTTACGACGCAAACTAAGTCAATATTGGAAGGAAATTTAAACCTAACAGTTGTGAATTTTTGCAGCTTGGTACATCAAACCAGGGCGGACTTGCACAATAATGGTAGAGCTTTGGAGAGTGGTGGAAAAAGTCGAGTAGTATAGTTCCATTGTTTCCTGAAGGTGGCAGTTCAGGTGGGCAGGGTGGAGAAGAAGGCATTTGTCATGCTTGCTTTTATTGGGAAGGGTACTGAGGTAAACAGTTGGGACATCATGATATAGCTATACGAGTTGTTTGTGAGACTACACTGCATACAGTGTTCACCACATGGGTACTGCATGCAGTTCTAGTTGTCCAGCTACAGGAAGGATATCATTACGTTGGAAAGGATGAAGAACAGATACACCTGAATCTTATCTGCAATTGTGTGCATGAGTTATAGGAAGAGGCGGGATAGGCAGGGACATTATTTTCTTTGGAGCATAGGAATCTGAGTGATAATGACTGAATTTGAAGTTGATAAAATCACATGGCATGGATAATGTGAATGTTCACAATCTTTTCCCCAGAGTTGAAGATTTTAAAACTAAAGAGCATAGGCTTAAGGTGAGAGGGTTGAAACTTAAGAGGGATCTCAGGGGCAAATTTATTATTCAGTGGGTGCTAACTTGGTCAACATTGACAAATTGGGCCGAAAGACCTATGTTGCATAGCTTTTGGACTCCATTACTCTATTTGGTCTATGTGGATACTTTTCTTCCAATTCAAACAAGGTATTGTATAGTTTGAACTCACTGATATCTCATTTCTTTTGTTTGTTCATTGGTCTTGTTACTCACATATCACATGAACCACTTCTCTTTGCTGCTTTATAAACCAAGATATTATTTTTCCCTGAACCACCATCTCGCCATCATTTCAGCCTTTCCCCAAAGCTGGGCTTTGAAAGGCTACGATGCTGCAACATATACTCCGTTGAAATAAGAATAGTAGATCATTTAGCAAGCAAGCCATCTGCCATTTGCCAAGATCACGACTGACCTTTCGCCTCAGCTCCACTTTCCTGACTAACGCCATATCTCTTGATTCCCAGAAAATCAACAAATCTATTAATCTATGATTTGAATTAATCTCTGCTTTGACTAAGCCTCCATGGACCACAAAGGCAAAGAATTCCAAAGATTCACGAGCCTTTGAGTGAAGCTGTTTATCCTCAAGGCATGTCAAAATGCCCACCCTCTATTTTGAGACAGTTCCAGATTCGTCTGCCAAGAAAATCTCTCTCTCAGCAACTATCCTGTCAGTCAATGTACAAACATAACTCAAATAATGCAGCGATGCATTAGTAGTGGATGCATACGCTGGTGGGATAGTAGGTGAAAGGAGGTACCAGAAGGGGAAGGAGTGGTGAGCAGGTGGAAGCAGGTGGAGAACAGTGTGGTGAGAGGGATGAACAAAGGGAGAGGAAAATTAGATGGAATTAAGTGGGTGTAGGAGGACTGGAAGTCATTGCATTTTGCATGACAATATAAAAAAGGATCCCATGGCACTACTTTGCCAAACGACAGGATATATATCCCTGCTTTGTGGACAAATTAATCCCTCGATCATTATCCCCATCAGCAGATAATTGTCATATTGCTGCTTGCTGGAGCTTGTTACGTGTAAAGAATTGCTGATGCAACAAGATAGATAATGACAGTGACCACTTCTTACAGTAATTCATTGGTTGTAAACTGTGCTATTTTTTCTTCGTTCCTTGCACTTCAAAGTAAAGTACCTTAGACCAGATATGCAGGTAAACATTGTTTCAATTCCTGATAAAGTACCTGGAACTTAAGTCCAAATATCTCAGGAATACATGTGGGCCAATATAAGAAACACTTTGGAGCCTCTTTAGCTGATGACAGCCCATTTCTTGTCTAATTGGAGGAAAGGTTCTGTTTAAATATAGTAAGGGGGATGGGCGTGCCGGTGGCAGGATCCACATTGCAAAGAACTTGCTGATGGGGCGTGCGATGCAACGTTCATATCAGGCCAGGCTGTAGGGCGGCACTGTGGCGCACCCAAGTTCAAGTTGAAGTTTATTCCTCACATACACATACGAGATGTGCAGTGAAATGAAAAGTGGCAATGCACGCGGACTTTGTGCAAAAAAACAAACAAACAAACAAAAAAACTACATACAGAATGGAACAGAATGACATATTATTTTACATGTTGCATATTGCATATTGTGGAAAGAAGGACAAAGGAACAAAACCCAGCAATTTTGAAAAAAACAGTAGAATGGTACAATAAAGTTAGCACCAGTAGAGTTGCTGCCATATAACGGCAGAAACCCGGGTTCGATCCTGACCATGGGTGCTTGACTGCACGGACTTTGTCTGTTCTTGCCCATGACCTGTGTGGGTTTTCTCTGGGGTCTCCGGTTTCCTGCTACACTCCAAAGACATACAGGTTTGAAGGCTAATTGGCTAGGTATAAAAGTAAATTGTCCCGAGTGTGCATAGGATAGTGTTAGTGTGCAGGGATCGCTGGTCGGCACGGACTAGGTGGGCCGAAGTGCCTGTTTCCGTGCTGCTTTAAACTAAACTAAATCAGACAGACTTTTCCAAAGTTGTTCAGCCAACAAATGATCTTGAAAGGAATGAAGAAGCTGTGTATATTAAAAAAACCCAGAGCATTCAAAATTCCTCATTCCGCAAAATAATTATTTTACAGTCTCCTGCTGGCTGTTCCAGTTGAACGTCCATAGATTCCATTCCATAAGAACGACCTCACCTTGAGAGAAATCCCAGACACAAAATTGCAGATTTGCCACTGAGCTGCAATGGAGCATCTCATAGACTTGTGGAAATACAGCATGAAAACATGCCCTCATTCCACTGAATCAATGCTGGCCATCAACCACCCACTTACACAAATCCTACCCAAAAGTTATTTTATTCTCCTCACATTGTCTTCAACTCCCAGTACATTCTAGCATTCACCCACACACCAGGGACAATTTACAGCGGATAATTAATCAATCAACCCACAATTTGTTGGAATGAGTGAGAAAACGGAAACAAACTGTGAAAACCCATGTGGTCAAAGGGAGAACATGCAATCTCTACAAGGATGGCACCCAAGGTTTGGTTCCCCCATTTTTCTTCTTTCCTCCTATTCCCTTCCTCTCACTATCACTATCTCTGGTTCCATGTGTCACTCCCCACCTTCATTTTTTATTAGATTCTCCCATTTGCATCTTTTTCTCTTTTCCACTTATCATCTCCAGCCTCAGAGTGCCTACGAGATGGATTCTTAGAGGACCTTGTACTGGAGCCATTTTATATTCTTAGTTATATTCTTCGCCAGCTACAATATTGTAGCTGGCCAAGAATATAAAGGAGGATGGTAAACGATAAGTGAAGATAAATGTGGGTCCCTTGAAGGCAGAAACAGGTGAAATTATTATGGGGAACAAGGAAATGGCAGAAAAGTTGAACAGGTACTTTGGTTCTGTCTTCACTAAGGAAGACACAAACAATCCCAGATGTACAAGAGGTCAGAGAATCTAGGGAGACAGAGGAACTGAAAGAAATTTGCATTAGATGAGAAATAGTATTGGGTAGACTGATGGGACTGAAGGCTGATAAATCCACAGGGCCTGATGGTCTGCATCCCAGGGTACTCAAGGGGGTGGCTCTAGAAATTGTGGATGGATTGGTGATCATTTTCCAATGTTCAGGATCAGTTCCTGTGGATTGGAGGGTAGCTAATGTTATCCCACTTTTCAAGAAAGGAGTGAGAGAGAAAACAGGGAATTATAGACCATTTTAGACTGACATCGGTGGTGGGTAAGATGATGGAGTCAATTATTAAAGAAGTAATAACGGCGCATTTGAATAGCAGTAAAAGGATTGGTCCAAGTCAGCATGGATTTATGAAGGGGAAATCCTACTTGACTAATCTTCTGAAATTTTTTGAGGATGTAACAAGTAAAATGGATGAAGGAGAGCCAGTGGATGTAATGTTTCTGGACTTACAGAAAGCCTTTGATAAAGTCCCAGGAGATTAGTGAGCAAAAATGAAAGCACATGGTATTGCGGGTAGAGCATTGACATGGATAGAGAATTGATTGGCAGACAGGAAACAAAGAGTAGGAATAAACGGGTCCCTGTCAGAATGGCAGGCAGTGGCGAGTGGAGTGCCGCAAGGCTCGGTGCTGGGGCAATAACTATTTACAATATATATTAATGATTTAGAAGATTGAATTACAAGTAACACCAGCAAATTTGCAGATGACACAAAGCTGAGTGGCAGTGTGAACTGCGAAGAGGATGCTAGGAGGTTGCAGGGTGACTTGGACAGGTTGAGTGAGGTACAGCTGGCAATGAAGACAGCTAATGGCATATTGGCCATAATGAGAGAATTTAAGTATAGGAGTAAAGAGGTCCTTCTGCAGTTGTACAGGGCTCATCTCAGACCACATCTGGAGCATTGTGTTCAGTTTAGGTATCCTAATTTGAGGAAGGACATCCTTGCTATTGAGGCAGTGGGTTCACGAGGTTGATCCCTGGGTTGGCGGGACTGTCATATGAGGAAAGATTGGAAAGACTGGGCTTGTATTCACTGGAATTTAGAAGGATGACAGGGTGTCTTATAGAAATATATAAAATTATAAAAGGACTGGACAAGCTAGATGCAGGAAAAATGTTCCCAATGTTGGGGAAGTCCAGAACCAGCGGCCACAGTCTAAGAATAAAGGGGAGGCCATTTAATACTGAGATGAGAAAAACATTTTTTCCCAGAGAGTTGTGAATTTGTGGAATTCTCTGCCACAGAAGGCAGTAGAGGCTAATTGTCTGGATCCATTTAAAATATAGTTAGATAGAGCTCTAGGGGCTAGCGGAATCAAGGGATGTGGGTAGAAGGCAGGCACGGGTTACTGATGTGGATGATCAGCCATGATCACAATGAATGGTGGTGCTGGCTTGAAGGGCCAAATGGCCTCCTCCTGCACCTATTGTCTATGTTTCTATGTTTCTATGTTTCAGTTGCTATCTCCACCCCTCTTTCCCCCATCTGACCCACCTACCAAACAACCCCTCCTTAATTAAACTCATATTAAAAAATGACACAAATTGCAGGCATAACTCAGCCCTTCAGGCAACATCTCTGGAGAACATGGATAGATGATGTTTTGGGTTGGGACTCTTTTAAAGTAGGGGGAGGAACGCTTTAAGAGGGATGGCATAGGACAAAGCCTGGCAAAAGATGATGTGTAGTAAGTATAAATTGCTCGTTTCTAAGCTTTTCCTCCCAGTCTAGTTTCAGTAAAAACACTGAATCAAGCACTTGAAACAACTAAACTTTATTTTAACAAAAGCGCATTACTACTGTACCTATCCCACCGCGGGTTCGATCCTCGTGTCTGCCTGTTCAAGCCCTCTCGGCCTTGCTCAGACAGAGACACTCCAGAAGTTCAGGCAGTCCCAAGCGCTCTCCCAGAAGATCGACGCTGGACCTCGTGGTAGCGGACTTTTATATGTCCCGGGACCTCGAGGGGGTGAACCACTAGGGGGTGGTCTCTTAATAACCCAATATCACAGATATCTATTAACCCCATACATAACAGACATTTCCCGAACCCAATAATACAGCAGCTCAATACATTGTATTCAAACCGGATTTCGCCAGGAAACCAACGTAGAAACATTTACCCTGATCTGACAGAAACCCAGACAAGGCTCAATACCTCATCTAATCAACACTCGGCAAAGCTAAACTCTGCAACATTATTTACAATTATTTACAAGATGTATGTCTGGTTTGCAGCCATTTCATCCATTCTATGCATTTTGCACCTAATTGACAGGGTCTGCAGATTTTCTTATTCTTTGCTTGCAAATTGTATCTGGGCTCTAGACACACTGGCACCACTCTGCAGCTTGTCCCAGCTCTGCAGAGAGCAATTCCAAATTGACCAAATCTCCCAGCACCCCTGAAGCTTTTATCCCATTTTGAAGTCCAAGCCTCTTCAATTTAGGCAGGATTAACATTCCTTCCTTTTTTTTATCATAAATTATAACCCATCATTTATGATAACCAAAATGACTCAATAATCAGCTAGCCAGATATACATAAGTGTGTTTTACATTTTCCATCTATCAGCAACACAAGATGATGATGTTTCTTCCCAGAATCTTGTCAAGCATCATGGGCATAACTTCACAAGTTCTGTCTGAGGAGTCTTCACCTCCCAAGTTTTCATGGGCACGAATTCCCTCCATCCGTGTTGCTGCCCAGTCTTCCATCACCTTCCACAGTCGAACCGAAAACCTAAGAAACCTGGGACAAAACAAGTTACCATCATGCACTCATGCTTTCCCATACATTTTCTATAATTCTGCTATACAATCCCTATTCAAACCTATTATATTACCCTATTACTATATACCTATTCCTATTCTGTTCCCTAATATACTCTTTATTATTCTAGGATCGACACTAATCAGCCTTCTTCATACTCACACAATGTTATAATATGTATATGTGATGATGGGTAATCATATAAATTTCAGCTGGGTTCAGTCCAGCTTTCCCTACAGGCGTGACTTTAATTTAAAGCAAACCATGATAAATGTTCCAATGTAACCAAATTCAGTCTCAGATATCAATTAACTATTTCAAATTTCAATGTCCATCTCATCCTTTCATTCCACAGCATTGTAGCCAATAATACAATACAATTCCATTCCAATTCCTGTGGAATTCCCAGCTCTTCAAATTTAAACAATCAATTTCCTTTGCTGTTAATTTTATCTTAAATCCAATCAAGAATGCCAAATCCAGGGACAATTTCTTTCCACCTTGATAACAGAAGCCTCTTTACAATCAAGGGTTAAAAAATTCACATCCATCGAGCAAATATGCATCGGCTGTGCTATTCTCAATAACTATTCAAGTTTCTCCCTACAATTAACTAAGTCTTTTCTCCAGTACCTCTTCTTATTTATGTGTGACTCCTCACTATGTTAACTCGTTACTATGTTGACTCTCTACTATGTTGGTTCTTTATTCTATTGAATTAACTCGTACTCTTGAATTAACTCTTGAATTAACTCATGCAGTGGGACAGCCCCATAAGCCAGATTCCACAAGTCTATTCCAAATTTCAAATGGGTCTTCTTCTTCTTCTTCCTATCTGATGGTAGTTTCAGTTACAAGAGAGTGGGGATACTGACGAGGAATTTGCTCTGCCTGCTGGCCTTCCCAAATCACTTAAAGGGGCAGGACAGTATCAGTTCCTCCTGCTCATCACTTGTTTCTGGGGAGCTACATTACCTTTTGCTGTCTTCTTCCCATTCTTAAGGGGTCTGTGCATTATATCACCTCGCTCCCCAGATAGTGTCTCATCGATATACTGTCCTGCAGGCACAAACTCAGTAACACATTAATACAATATCTTGAGAATTGGATTCTATGTTGGAAGGGGTGGTGTTCTTGGTGATGTATAGTGCTGTTTCTCAGACCATGTGAGGCCGCCTTTAATTTTAACAGATGGTATAGCTGTTAACTGGCAGGTTAGGGTGGCCGTAATGTGTTGGATTGCTGAAATGTCCCTGCCCCTTGATCTCCCTGCCAGTGTCCTCGTCCTCTACCTTCGGGGTCCGAAGAGTCTCGGTACCCTCGTGAAATCCATCGGTTTCTGTAACCCCATGGCCTCCTTCTCTGCCCCCTTCCTTCTTGATAATATTCTCTCATAGGACACGACCGACTGCAGTGTCCCAATCCCCCACAACTGAAACACTGATCAGGCCGGATTGCTCTATAGCCTCTCCAGCCAAACCGAGGAAAGGTCGGATGGGAGGTCTTTGAATGGGAGATCTATCCAGGCCTTGAGGTCTTCTTCCTCCTTATCCTCACCTGTTCTTATTTATTTTATTCGACCCTCTAATTTCCGGGCTGCCGTTGACCCAGGCTGCCTTGATGTCTGACTGTCTGTGGTCTGGGGAACTTTTATACCTCATGCAGACATCTCCCTACAAACACATTGTCTACGGGGAGTCTTTGCTAAATCCTCTTCCATGGTGAATTGCTCTGACATAATAATGTTATGTTTGGATCAATCCATCCATATTCTCCCCCTATCTCACCCTCTGAAAGGCTATTTGTTCTATGCCGGTACTTCAAGAAGGTTTCTTTCATCCTCTCGCTACTGGAGTCCCTAATTAATTTTGGCACCCATGTTGATGGAGTCTTCTTTCTAGCTCCTTGATTACCCCTACTGTTCTCCACCTGTGGGGCAATCATAGGAGATAGAGGATCTCTCCCCGATGTCTCTATTTCAGATTTAAATTTAGGGGGAGGAGCCGAAGATAATGCTGACTCCTCCGGTGTGCCTTGCTTGCAAGCTGCACTGGGAGCATAAGAGTTCTGTGAGGAATACTGTGGCTCTAGCTCCACTCCGAAGAATTCTGCACACCCTGGCATATAATAAATATCTCTCCCCTCAAGATATGCAGACCCTGTTTCACTCTTACCAAATTTAACCGATTTAGTTTTCGTTGGCACCTCCCCTTTAAGAGCCGTCTCAGTAGATTCCCTTTCAAAAGATGACACTCTCTCCTGCTCCTGCTCCTGCTCGTGCTCCTGCTGTTGGCTTACTAGTTCTCAATGTACCCGCTCTGGAATGTCCCGAGAAGGATCAGTTCTATCGTGTTCTCCTATTCCCAATTTACATGCCGCCATTCTTAGAGAGGACAGCAAAACTATTTCTTTATTTATTTTTCTTTTAGTGAAGAACATTATCCACATCCCAATTAATTAATTTCCTTCTTCACTATTCCCATATTTTTTTAACAATCGTTTCTATATAGTTTATTCCTATTACAGATTTTAGTCCACCCAACGGCCAACGTTCATCTTTCAAAATTGCATTTAATTCCCTGGAAAATCCTCTTAGTCTATCCGTTTCATGTCGAAGCTCCCCGCAAATTATCCTTATTGGGCTTTAAAATCTGTTTGATCGGTCCTTCTCAGAGACATTCCCCATTCTCGGAACAATGGTCAAAACACAAATTGCAAAATAAAGGTTCCAGACACTAACACCTCTTTCAATCACTTCTTCCTCTCAGACTCCAAGGTCAATTGAATCTCTCCCACACAATGGTCAATGGTCTTTCCAGTTCACACTTACTCTAGCAATCGCTCCCTTTCTTTTTTGTAGTTAACTTTTATTAGAGGCATGTACATATCCTAGTCCAAACCATTACAAACTTTGTTAAACGGTTACATATTAAATATTCAGGATTCCAAGGACTCCACTACCAATGTAGCAGGAGTCTACATTTATCGGTTACATATTAACATTGACTCTAATTATTATTATTTTTTTTTTAATAGATAGAAAAAATAAAGAGAAAGAAAAAAAGACACTTGAAAACATAAAATAAACTATCCATAATACAATTTAGGAGATAGGTCCGTAGGTAAGAAAACAAAACTATTCGTCTAGTCCTGGGTTCAAGCTTCCGTCGAGTCTCAGCGCTGGCCCATTCTACCCCTTCAAATAATCTATGAACGGCGACCATATTCTAATAAATAATTCAGGTTTGTCAATTAAGACAAATCTAATTTTTTCCAGATTTAAGGTCTCCGACATCTCCATAATCCACATTTTAATTGTAGGGGATGCAGGGTTTTTCCAAAATTTTAATATTAGTTTTTTCCCAGTTATTATACTATAATCCAGGAAATTTATTTGGTTTATTGTCAGTTTTAGGTATTGTTCAGATATGCCCAATATTATTAATTTAGGATCGGAATCCAGTTGAATATTAACCACTACGGAAATAATTTTAAAAATATCCACCCAGAATGTTTTAATTTTTATGCAATTTACAAAGGTATGGGTTAAATTAGCCTCAGAGTATTGACATTTATCGCAGATAGGAGAGATATGAGGAAACATTCTATTTAATTTTGTTTTAGAATAGTGCAATCTGTGTAATATTTTAAATTGTACTAAAGAATGTCTGGTGTTTAACGAACATTGATGTATATGTTGTAGACTTTCATCCCAAATATCTTTCGTTATGGGTTGAACTAATTCATTTTCCCATGCTTGTTTATGTGATTCCGTCGATGGATTCTCGCTATCTAACAGAATATTATAAATATATGATATTAATTTGATTGTGTTGGGATGTTTATTCAAACATTCATCTAGAATCTCTGGCTCTCTAATTCTGTATTCTTGTGTATGTGATTTAACATAATCTTTCAATTGTAAATATCTAAAAAAAAATTTGAATGTAATCCATAATTCTGTTGTACCTCCAGAAACGAGAGGAACACACCTTTTCTATAAAGATGTCCCATCTTCTTAATTCTATAGTTTTTCCATTGTGTAAAGCATTTATTGAATACCGAAGGCTTAAACGAAGGGTTATTTGCAATAGGGAGCGAAAGTGATAAATTATCCAATTTTAATGTCTTTTTTATTTGTTTCCATGTGTATTATTGGATTTTCACTATAGATCTTTTTGTTCAATTTTGTAGGGGATAAGAAATTCGGACCAATTTCAAATGGCAGACAGTCCTCCTTTTCCATCTTTAACCAGTCTGGTTGTTGATCCATATCTTCCAACCAGAAATTTAAGTTTTTGACATTGACTGCCCAGAAATAAAATAAGAAATTTGGTAAGACTAATCCTCCATTCGTCTTAGATTTACATGTGCTTTTTACTTATTCTGTGATTCTTATAATTCCAGATAAAACTTGTTACAATAGAATCAATTTTTTTTCGCTCCCTTTCAACTGCCCCCCAGTCACTTCTATTCATTCACTCCTATTCAATTATTCAAACCACTCACTCCTTTTCAGTCTCTCCCAACTCTCTTATCAGTTAAATCACAATCACTGCATTCAATTCCAAACTTTCAAACAGAGGATCTCAATTCAAGTCTAACTCTCAATCGCAGTCTGTCATGCAGCCTCTCTTTCACTCAATTCACTTTAAGTTTGCACAGACAGACAAATCCAGGCAGCAACACAAATGACAGTCCGTGGACTTCACACAATCTAATTCTTAACTTTTAATTCTTAATATACTCTAAGTTTATTTACATACATAGAATATTTACAAAATCTGGATCCGATGACAATATGAAAAGCTAGATTTTTTATAATTTTCAAAATGATTTAAAGCACTAGCGTTCAGTTCACGAACACTCGATCTTGACGCCTTGTCACACTGTTATCACGCAGTGAACCTCTCCCTCTGATACCGAAGATTTCCCCCTTCCTAGTATACACTTTGCTGAGGGGTACTACTCCTTAAATTACTACTTTTCCTCCCGAATGTTACTATCCCTCTGCTAAGACTGGACCTATATCCCTCCTCTCTAAGTTCGACTGAATTAAGGGTACCCTTCACTATTCGGATTACTTTTCATCAAGTAAATCAGGTTCCCGTCTCTCAGGTACTCTTTGCTATCAGGTACTAGTCAACAATCGACCAGAGGGTTACTATTCACATTTGATCAGCCGATATTCGGAATCATTCACAGACATGCACCAATTCTGATGTTCTATATACAGGAATTTGAATTCCACCTTACTGGCAGAACTTCAATATGAAATTCAGTATTTGAAAATTTGGCTTTGCAAATATAGACTCAAACTCGAACTCCTAATTTTAGTGCGTATCTCTCCTCACACGCGGGCACTCAAATCAAACTAAAATTGCCCAGTTGAATAATTGGACTTCCGGTGGCGCCATGGAGTAGTAAGAGGCGCAGCATTCAGCTCCGCTCCTGAAAAATGCGCTAAAAGCGTTAAAAAGCCTTTAAAAGAAAACGGGACCGATTTAAAAATACTCACCAGGGATGCCTCACGCTGCGTAAATGACGTCATCAGAAATAGGCGCAAACTAACGGGGATACCAGCACTTTTAAATGCCAAAACGGAATGTACCTAAACGACCCACGACAAGACCTCCAACCAGACTGTGGCTTGCCCAAGAGTTGGAGAAAACACCTCAAACAACCCCAGAAGTATCTGAAGACGAAGAAACTGAAGGGCAAAGATTTATTGCTGAAATGGAAGCGAAAGTAAATGAACAAGAACAATCTCTAAGAGAAGCTGTGTCAAAGGACTTTGCTGATATGTTGCATAAAGAGATTTCCATGCTGCCTTCAAGATTGGATGTCGGGAATAAGGAAATTGTCGATAAAATTGGTACTCTACAGGACCATATTGATAAAGTAGAGACCGATCTAAGAGTAGAAACTGAACGGGTTTGAAGAAGATTGCAATAAAAAGCTGGACCCAGTTCTCACTACTTCTGTAGAACAAAACAATGCTATTAAAGATCTGGAAACCGTGACTAAGGATATGTCTGAAGTGATGAAGAGAATGAAAGAAGTTTCTGGGCAACTGGCCGGAATTACCGACAAATGTCTCAATCACGAAGCTCGGTCAAGACGGCAGAACTTAATGCCCCTGTCCCACCTAGGTAACCTGAACAGAAATCTCTGGAGACTTTGCGCCCCCTCCCAAGGTTTCCGTGTGGTTCCCGGAGGTTTTTGTCAGTCTCCCTAATGGTCGAAAGTGGTTTCCACATCTTCTCCGTTCTGGCGATTATTTCAAAAAATTCAAAACCGGCCGCGACTAAAAATAGGTTGCCGTTTTAAAAATCGATAATTTTTTTAGTCAAAGCCGGTTGTGATGCTAGTTGAAGGTGGTTGCCGGAGTTTGCAGGTAGTGGAAGGTAATACCTTTTTTTCACCCAGTTTTATTCCACCAGGGAGGTCTTACCGAAACCTCTGGAGACTTTGCGCCCCACCCAAGGTTTCCGTGCGGTTCCCGGAGGTTTTTGTCCTCCGGCAACCACCTTCAACTAGCATCGCAACCGGCTTCGACTAAAGAATTACCGACTTTTAATACGGAAACCACTTTCGACCATTAGGGAGACTGACAAAAACCTCCGGGAACCGCACGGAAACCTTGGGTGGGGCGCAAAGTCTCCAGAGGTTTCCGTTCAGGTTTCCTAAGTGGGACAGGGGCATTAGGATAGTTGGTGGTTTTTTCACACAGTATTTTTTTAAAATACTATTTTTTCATATCATTTAGCACTTTTTTTAAATCTTCCTTTAAGGGCATATTTTCAAGGGATATACCTACAGAGTTCACAGCTGGCAGCACTCACCCAACACCCAGAAGGTTGAGGTATTGTGTTGCACCATCTGAAATAAAGGAACCAATGTAACTTATAATGCAAGACGACGCTCAAAATAAAATTGGCGGAATTACGTTTTGTAGCTGGAATATAAGGGGCGCTTATGAGTCAATTAAAAGGGGTAAGATTCATGCCCAATTAAAATCACTCAATGCCGACATAATATTTCTACAGGAAACACATCTGAAAGTTCAAGCTCAGACCAGGCTGAAGGCAAATTGGATCGGTCAAACATATCATTCCTCTTATCTCTCTAAATCTAGGGGTACCACAATTATAATTCACAAAGGCATACCATCTAAACATAAGAATACCATCCCAGACAAAGAGGGGAGGTATGTTATAGTCTCTGGAGAGATACCCTCTACTCCACTCAACATGGTAAATATTTATGCTCCTAATTTTGATAACCTGCAATTTTTTAATAAAATCCTGAATATAATCTCTGAATCCAATCACCAAAACGTGATAATCGGGGGAGATTTCAATTGCATTCTGGATCAATATCTGGATAAATCTGCCCAACAAAAGAGACTTAATATAAAATCAAAATCCAGTGAACTTTTAAATACACAAATATAACCGATGTATGGAGGATTGCAAACCCAGCCGGAAGGGAATATTCCTTTTATTCATCAATACATAAAACCTATACATGTATCGACTATTTCCTAGTGAACACAAAATTAATTCCCTTTACAACTAATCCTAAATATCTTAAGAGTGTCATTTTTGATCATTCTCCGCTAACCTTCTCCTTAAAACTAGAAGGAATGTTCAATAAAAAATCGTTTTGGAGGTTTAATCCTCAAATACTAAACAATCCGGATGGTTGTAAATATTTAAAACAACAGATGGAACTTTTCTTTGAGACTAATGATACCCCAGATATTTCATCCTCCCTATTATGGGAATCCTTTAAGGCATTTATTAGAGGCTCTATTATTTCATACCAAGCTTTTGAAATTAAAAATAATAGGACGGAACAATTGCAACTAGAAGAACAGATTAGACAACTTGATTTAGAAAACGTGAAATATCCAACTATAGATAAACACAACAAGATAGCAATATTAAAATTTAAACAAAACCACATTTAATCTACAAGAGTTATTAGATTATTTCAAATTACAAAACAGGAAAATTTCGAATTTGGTGATAAGTCACATTTGGCACGTCAGCTGAAAAAAGTGGAAAAGGATCACACTATTCTAAAATTCAAATCAGATAAAGGTGAATTGCTAATGCTGCCTAAAGACATTAACAAAAGATTTGCTCAATTTTATCAACATTTATATACATCCAAAACATCACAGACAGTAGTAAAATTACAAACTTTCTGGGCAACTGTAATCTCCCAACACTTAACCCGTTAGAAGAAGAGGAATTAAGAGCACAGGTTTCAATCAAAGAAATAGAAGAGACAATAAACTCACTGAAGAACGGTAAAACTCCGGGACCAGACGGGTTCAGTAATGAATTTTATAAAAGATTTCAAGAGGTAATTTCACCACGTTTACACAAGCCTTATACATATGCATTTAAAGAACAGATACTACCAGAAACACTAGCTGATTCAACTATCACACTTATACCCAAAAAAGAGAAAGATCTAGAAGACCCCAGTTCATATAGAGCATTTGCACTGCTAAATACAGATCAGAAAATATTAGCGAAAACGTTGGCTATCAAATGGGGGTTCATACCTAAGAGACATTCATTTAATAATTTGAGATGTCTTTTTAATATAATGTATTCATACAAAATTGAAGAAGAAGACTTCAATTATTTCATTAGATGCCGAAAAAGTCATTTGACCAAGTAGAATGGGAATGCCCCTTCACAGTACTGCAAAAATTTCAGATGGGAGAGAATTTGATTTCATGGATAAAATTACTATATGACAGGTCAACTGCCAGAATATTGACCGACCATATACTTTCTCCGAAATTTCAATTATCTAGGGGCAATAGATAGGGTTGCGCATTATCACCCCTACTATTTTCCCTTGCGATTGAACCCTTAGCGGAAAGTATAAGAATACATCCAAACATTCACTGTTATAATACTAAACATTCCAATAATAAAATATCATTATATGCAGATGATGTATTATTATACATCACCAACTCTCAAGTTAGTATTCCAAATGTAGTAAATCTTATAGAGGAATTCAGTTCCTTCTCAGGATATTCTCAGGAAAGCAGACTATTATTTAAATGGTGGCCGATTAGGAAAAGGGGAGATGCAGCGAGACCTGGGTGTCATGGTACACCAGTCATTGAAAGTAGGCATGCAGGTGCAGCAGGCAGTGAAAAAAGCGAATGGTATGTTAGCTTTCATAGCAAAAGGATTTGAGTACAGGAGCAGGGAGGTTCTACTTCAGTTGTACAGGGTCTTGGTGAGACCACACCTGGAGTATTGCGTGCAGTTTTGGTCTCCAAATCTGAGGAAGGACATTATTGCCATAGAGGGAGTGCAGAGAAGGTTCACCAGACTGATTCCTGGGATGTCAGGACTGTCTTATGAAGAAAGACTGGATAGACTCGGTTTATACTCTCTGGAATTTAGGAGATTAAGAGGGGATCTTATAGAAACTTACAAAATTCTTAAGGGGTTGGACAGGCTAGATGCAGGAAGATTGTTCCCGATGTTGGGGAAGTCCAGGACAAGGGGTCACAGCTTAAGGATAAGGGGGAAATCCTTTAAGACCGAGATGAGAAAGACTTTCTTCACACAGAGAGTGGTGAGTCTCTGGAACTCTCTGCCACAGAGGGTAGTTGAGGCCAGTTCATTGGCTATATTTAAGAGTGAGTTGGATGTGGCCCTTGTGGCTAAGGGGATCAGAGGGTATGGAGAGAAGGCAGGTACGGGATACTGAGTTGAATGATCAGCCATGATCATATTGAATGGCGGTGCAGGCTCGAAGGGCTGAATGGCCTACTCCTGCACCTAATTTCTATGTTTCTATGTTTCTATGATATAGAATAAACTGGAATAAAAGTGAAATTATGGCAATAAAACCTCAGGAGCTGGCACACCTTTTAAAATTCCCTTTTAGAACTGCTACAGAAAAATTTAAATAACTGGGTATTCAAGTAACCAGAAAATATAATTATTTATTCAACGTAAACCTCCCGCCTTTAGTTACTAAATTAAACGCTCTTATTAAATTCTGGAAAACACTTCCGATGTCTCTAATAGGCAGAATAAATGCCATAAAAATGATTTTCCTCCCACAAATTCTCTATTTATTTCAATCAATACCGATATATCTACCTAATTTTTTTTTTTAAACTTGATTCCCAGATTACAAATTTTATTTGGGATTATAAATCACAGAGAATTCATGAACAACATCTATGTAAACCCAAAGAAATTGGTGGATTGGCGCTCCCCAATTTCTTATACTTTTATTGGGCAGCGTATATTAAAAATGTAATTTACTGGCTGGATAATGCATGTCAACAGGTAGATTGGTTAATAATGGAGAGAGAGGATTGTTCACCTTTTAATGTAGGCGTGATCCTTCTCTCCCCAATAAAGTCGAAGAACACAATATACGAGAAAAATTTGATTATTCATAGCACTTTACGAATTTGGAGACAAGTAGAATTTACTTTTAAATTAAGAAATCTGTCTCTTCTTTCTCCAATAGCTAATAACCCATCGTTCAAACCATCCATTATAGATAAAACGTTTATTTATTGGGAAAAACTAGGAATTAAAAAGGTTGGAGATTTGTACGAAATGGGAAACCTCCTATCATTCCAAAAATTACAGTCGAAATACAGTCTGAAAGGTAATCAATATTTTAGATATCTTCAAATTCGAGATTATTTGAAAACATATAACCACGAGTACCAAACTCTGTTGCCATATATATTAGTTGAAGGTATGAATAAAAACACAGAGTCAAATAATCTAATATCATACTTGTACAATATCCTTCTAAATATAGAAATTCCATCGTCAGACGCAATTTGAAGAGAATGGGAAGAGATTAGGCCTAAAAATCTCCAAAGACAGATGGGAAAAATATCTCCTATATATACATAATTGTTCAATTAATGTTAGACACATTCTAATCCAATTCAAAATACTACACAGACTATATTACTCAAAAACTAAACTGAATAAGATTTTTCCAAATATATCTCCCATTTGTGACAAATGTCTTTCTCAAGAAGCAACTATAACACACTCCTTTGCCTCTTGCATAAAACTCCATAAATTTTGGAAAGAAATCTTTGAAATTTTCCCAAAATGATTAAAAACAAAACTGGACCCCAATACAGAATTGATTATTTTCGGAATAGCAGGAGCCTGCTCTGAGTTATCAATATTTCAAAGACGTTTCCTTAACTATGGCCTGATAATGGCGAAAAAACGTATACTTAAATTTTGGAAAAATGCATCTACCACAACTCTTAAAATGTGGATCACAAGCATGTGTGAGATGCTACATCTTGAAGATATGAAACTCGTCTTAGCAGGAAAATCAGAGCAATTTTTAAATTTATGGTCTCCTTTCATTGATTCATTACAAGGATAGTATGTGCAACACAACTGGAATTAAAACGATTTACGGACAGGGTGATGGGTGTGGTGAGAAATGAAGCAGGTATATCAACACGTTTTGTTCTTTTTTTAAAAATTATTTTTCGTTTTTGTCTTTTTTTTTTTTTTTAAAGTTTTTACGTACTCATTTTGTGACTACACTCTTTGATAGTTTAGGGGTTCTATTTTTACACATTCACTATCTCTTTCACTTTCTCTCTTTCTTGTTCTTTCTCTCTTTTTCTATTTCATTATTGTCAAAATTAAAATGGAAGATGTACAATAAATGTATTTTGTTATATTCCGCAGTTTATACTACTGTACACTGCTTCTAATAAATATATTAATTAAAAAAATGTTTTTTTTTAAAGAATTATTGAACAGACAGGAGTATTCCGGCCAAGCCCAGTACCTTCTCGAGGTTCTTCGTCTGTCACTTCAGGAAGATACTCAGATACCTTCACACAGACACTTCCCTCTACTGGGAACCGAGGATCCAGTGCCTAGCCACTTAGTGCTGTGAGTTATCGATGCCGATTTTCAGAGCGCACTTTTTCAATTCGTGCTCCTGGCAAAGATCTGATCAAAGGCGAGACCTGTATTTTAATACCCCACCAATTTGGATACCAAGTCTAACCCTGGGCCACTCCTCGCCCGATGAAGTGCGTTTGGCTCTCATTAAAGCAGCTGCAGTCTGCCAACTATGATCAAGGTTTTGGGCCTCTAACCTAGGAAAGGGGCTAACCCAACCCCAGCAGGGCCTCTGACCCCACCCTGGTTTTATGGGCCTCCAACCCAAAGGTGTGCTAACCACTTCCCTGTGCTTGCTAGACTCTGTTCTAATTATCTCGATTAGACCCTTTCCCAAGCCTGCGAATCATCAATCCACTCCGACTAAAGAAGTGCTGAAAATCAATGTGAAAACCGCACCCTGGGCCCGATTTCTGCACTCGCTATCGAAACAGCTCAACACCCTTGATCGCAAACTTGTGTTTGGGGGTCTTTTGAGATCCCGGACGAGCCCCCAATGTAAATTGCTAATTTCTAAGCTCCCCCCCAGTCTAGTTTCAGTAAAAACACTGAATCAAGCACTTGAAACAACTAAACTTTATTTTAACAAAAGTGCATTACTGTTCAACTACTGTACCTATCCCACCGCGGGTTCGATCCTCGTCTCTGCCTGTTCAAGCCCTCTAGGCCTCGCTCAGACAGAGACACTCCAGAGGTTCATGCAGTCCCAAGCGCTCTCCCAGAAGATCGACACTGGACCTCGTGGTAGCGGACTTTTATATGTCCCGGGACCTCGAGGGGCCGAACCACAAGGGGGTGGTCTCTTAATAACCTAATTACAGATATCAATTAGCCCCATCCATAACAGCCATTTCCCAAACCCAATAATACAGCAGCTCTCTACATTGTATTCAAACCGGACTTCGCCAGCAAGCCAAGATAGAAACATTTACCCTGATCTGCCAAAAACCCAGACAAGGCTCAATACTTCATCCAATCAACACTCGGCAAAGCTAAACTCTGCAACATTATTTACAATTATTTACAAGGTGTATGTCTGGTTTGCAGCCATCCAATCCATTCTATGTATTTTGCGCCAAATTGACAGGGTCTGCAGATGTTCCTTTTCTTTGCTTGCAAATTGTATCTAGGCTCTAGACACACTGGCACCACTCCACAGCTTGTCCCAGCTCTGCAGAGAGCAATTCCAAATTGACCAAATCTCCCAGCAGCCCTGAAGCTTGTACCCCATTTTTGAAGTCCTAGCCTCTCCAATTTAGCGAGGATTAACAGAAGGAACTGCAGTTGTTCATTTCAACCGAAGATAGACACAATAAGATAGACACAGAAACGTCACCCATTCCTTCCCTCCAGAGATGCTGCCTGTCCCACTGAGTTACTCCAGCGATGTGTGTCTATCTAGGCAAGTGATAGGTGGATACAGATGAGAGGTGTTTTTTGATTGGCAGATGGTTTGACAATGGCCAGAGCTAAAAAGACAAAAAGTGTGAGATAAGGTTAAGAAAGAGGAGTTAAAATAGTAAAATGAATAAAAAGTAACACACTGAGAGATCCAATAGGCCTTGGCGGACGGAGTAAAGGCCTACCGGATCGCTCAGTTGATAACCATTTTATCTCCCCTTCCCATTCCCATACTGTATTTTCATTCCTGGGCCTCCTCCAATTGCCAGAGTGAGGTCACTTGCAAATTGGAGGAACATCACCTCATTTTCCATTTGGTTAGTTGTGGCTGATCCGTTTACATCTCAACAGTATGAACATTGATTTCTCCCAACCTCTTACAAACCCCCCTTCTCTTCTCCTTTCACCCATTTCTCTTTCGCCTTTATCCCCCCATACCACCCCACAACCTCTTTATTTATGTGTAGTGTAAAATGACAGTATTTTTCTTTTGTAGTGTAAAATGAACTCAACGTTAAGACAGGGTTACTGCAAATCCATTGTGAAGGATGAAGATGGGTTTAATGCATTCCCGTGTTTACAGTGACAGTTTATTGATTAAAGACTTGCTTTAGTTTTCATTTGCTCTCTAATTTCTTTTGATGATCTTGTGTCTCTGGCACGCTAATCCTTTTATTCCTTTTGTCATTGACTCTGCTTTTCTTTCCTTTTCGAACTAGCATGTTTTGGATTCATGTTCAGTTTTTGTTTTACATGAGCAATTTATCCCTGAAAAAGATTTCTGAAACCTGTTCAACTTCTGAAGGCTGTGTTCATTATTCTCTCTGTTCCTGCGATCTCTTAGATTAAGTTGACCAAATGTAATCTTGTGACGTGAAAGGAAAATTGCATTCACCTGCAGAGTTCCTGATGCTGGCATCAGAAAGGGAATCAACCTGATACAGTATTTATGCGATGCATGTATGTTCTAATTATAACATCATAATAATGGTTGTCAAGTGATTCAGTTGCAATTAATTGATGAAAAAATGTAAGTTACTTGCAATTTAAATTTGATTGTGAAACAATAGTGGACCAGTACAAAAGTGATGTATTTGCATGGGACGTCAACAGAAAGAGAGAGCGAAGAGCAGAAGGGAGTGGATTGGGGGGCGATGAGAATGGGAGTGAAAGGTGGTCGAGAGCGGGAGAGTGGAAGGAGTGCAGGGAGGAAGAGAGATGGACAGTGCGGAAGTGGAGGGGACTGGAGTGTGGGAGAGGGAGAATGGAAGAAGTGGATCGCCAGGAAGTGAGGTGGAGAGAGGGAGGAGGTGGAGAGATTGGGAGTGGAAGGTGGTGAGCGGAGTGTGAAGTGAAAGGGGGTGGAGAGAGGAGGAGTGGAAGATGGAGAGAGGGTGAGTGGAGTAAAAAAGGGGTGGAGAGAGGAGTGGAAGAAAGGTGGAGATGGGGAGAGTGGAAGGGGTGGAGAGAGGAGGAATGGACATAGTGAGAAGGGGAGGAGAGAAAAATGAGGATAAATTGTTTTACTTTGGGAGTGGTTTGGTTCAGCAAGGTACTGACAGGGGGTGTAGCGAGTCTTTTGCAGTATTCGAAAGGAATCTGGATGAGGATCTGAAAATAAAAATAACTGATGCTGGGTATCTGAAATTAAAGCAGAAGATGGTGTAAACTATCTTGTTCTGGTGGCAGGTGGTAAAAGCCTACTGGTTTTCGACTTTTCTTTATGGACAATGATTTTTTTTTTAATTTTCTTTAAAACATGAATAAATACTTCCAAAATTGACCTTTTTGTCTTCCAGGTGGTTGGGATAAAACATACAATATGCATTGGTTTTAATGATCAGAAATAAGTGTGGGTTGCAAATTGAGATCAACTATCTAACCTGCATTCCTGTTCAGTAAGACAGCATGCCAGGACTACAAACCCATATAAAGGGCCTGCCCCACTTAGGCAATTTTTTTTCCGCGACCGTCACAACCGTAGCCGTCTATAACAAGCTACGACAATCTACCATCTAGTCAACGTCAATCTACGGCAAGCTACGTACAACCGGCGACCCATTAGGATGTCCACCTACGACAACACCTACGACATCCTGCGACCACACAGGCAACAACCTGCCGCGACAAGCTACGACAGGCAGCGACCCTGTCGGCAACAACTGGAGACAACTGAAGACAATTCAATTGCCGGTACCTGTCGCCGACTGACGTAGGTTGATGCCAATGGAATTCACCGAAGTCAGCACATGGCGACAACCAACGTCACCTGGCGACAACCTGCGTCATCCTGGCGACAACCTACAACAGCACCTACGACAGGAGAAGATAAACTACGTCAAGCTAACAGTCGCCGAAAAGTTTGAACATTTCAAAATCCAGCGGCGACCAGAAAGACAGGCGACTTGAGGAGACTGCTCACGACCATACAGGCATCACCCCACGACCATGTGGTCTAGTCACCTGTAGTCGCCGAAAAAAATCACCTAAGCACCTTCATATCTGAAAGTATTCAATGTTTCAGTCTGTTTGTTCCTTTGCTTTGAAACCAGTGGTGTTTCTCACCCTGGCTATCCTAATGGGCCTGTCCCACTTAGGCGACTTTTTAGGCGACTGCAGGAGACTATGCAGCCGCCACATGGTCACGGGTGGTTGCCGGGGAGTCGCCTTCATGGTCATGAGGAGTTCCCACATTATGGGAACTAGTCACAGCCTCATTATGTTTGCCGCAAATTTTTCAACATGTTGAAAAATTAGCGGCAACTAGAATGAAGCCTCCACGAAGAGTAGCAAGAATTCTCGAGCCGTAGGTGGGTCGCCGGGAGGTCCTAGTGGGTTGCCAGGAGGTCGAAGGTTCTCGAAGGTTCTCGTAGGTTGTAGCCGGTGCTGACCGGTGAATCTCATTGGCTCATTGGGGAAAATAAATCTTAAGCAGTAGTTTTCAGAACCAAGGATAACCGGCCGGTAATGATATATATCCGTCGAGCTTCACAGCCGTGTATCTCTGGCTTCTTAAAAGTTGTCTCCATTCCTTCTCCCCCCTCTCCTCCTCTCACCCCCCTCTTTTAAAGGACTTACCATACACTGTGCTTTAGCCGTCTTAATTACAGCGCCAACCTTCCTGTTCATCGCGGTGTGTGTCTGTATCACATTGGCTTTACACCTTGTGAATTTCACTCAGACAGCGCTCCCCTAGCTTGCCCTGTCCTCTGCCTGCATAACGGGCTGGTGAAGGAAGCGATGTGTTTGTGTGTGTGTGTGTGTTGCACTCTGACAGTCGCCATTCCAGTTGCCGGTTTTTCAGGCAACTGGCGGCAACTTGACAGTCGCCGACAGCCGCCTGAAAAATCCCCTAAGTGGGACAGGCCCATCAGTTACATAAAGCAAGGACAAACCGCTCTAAACACTCCATTGTAGTTTAGCAGAGGACCTTTTAAAACTGGTTTATAGAGTTCATAGGCATAACTCAGCTGCATTCTTTGTATATTTTTCTCTGTGATTAGTCATTATTCAGTTAATGCCGAGAGCAAGTTGCATGTTACAAATCCAGGTGACTGTTTAGTGAAAACAAAACATTTCTACAATGCAACACATGATTACAGAATCGCCAAAGGTTGCTGAGCATAAACCTCACCTACAATTATTTACTGCTGGCCACGATGGTAATGAAACTCCTAATTTTTTTACGGCAGCCATTTGCACAAAAGCCAGACGATTTGATATCAACCATCCTGGGGCATACACGAGTGTAAGATGTTAATGTAATCATATCCTCCCAAGCAATTGAATTAGTATCCTGTAATTGTCATTTGGACGAAAGCCAGTCTGGTCATTGGGTTTATGGCAGACAGGATTGTGGAGAGGGAGGGGGTGGCAGTAAAAGAAAGTAGACAAAACCTGGCGCAGTTTGACTAACTCACAGATCACTTACCTGCCTGGGATAGCTTTCGTCTCGGTTGGCATGGTGTTAAAGCAAAAATATCCTTGCACTCAAGGAGGCCAAAAAGTTCCAGCTTGAAAGTGAAGGTCAATTTTCAACTGAGGGCTACAGTATCTGATGGCTCAAGTGTAACATTTTTCCTAGGTTGTCCATTTATAAATCAGTAATTTGCCATATAAAAATTCCACCAGACCATTAGTCACCAAGTATGAAACGATTAAACTAAATCTCTGGAGGCAACATCACAAAAGTCTAGTTTTACCTTCCTCTGGCAAATGTGGGATCAATTTTCACTGTTATTAATTGTCATTAATTCACAAACGACTGCAACGTTTGCAGACTCTTCAGTTTTTTTTATGTCTCCCCATTTCCAGTTTTACTGTCCTTTCTCTGAACTCATTCGTGTAGAGGGTACAAATTCACAAACACCAACAGCTGTTGTGTCTAAATATGTCTTGAGAACGAGTGTTCAAAGACTATTTGATTATGACAGCAAACAAAATGCCCACTCATGCAGACTTATGATAAAGAGCCTGGCCGATATTTCCCTATGGCCTGATTAGCCACTGATTGTTCCTAGTTCTGGTTCAGTTGGCAGCGCTCTCACTTGTGACCCATTAGTTGTAGTTCAAGTTTCACTCCAGAGATGTGAGCTGCACAAATTCAGCCAACATCATGGTGTGGCACTGAGGAAAAGCTGTATTGCTGGAGGTGCTACCTTTGCGATGAGATGTAGGAGGATTGGTCATTTCCCCGGTTGCAATGACAAAAACATGAATTCATGCTAGATACAAAATGCTGGAGTAAAACATAGAAACATAGAAATTAGGTGCAGGAGTAGACCATTCAGCCCTTCGAGCCTGCACCGCCATTCAATATGATCATGGCTGATCATCCAATCAGTATCCCGTACCTGCCTTCTCTCCATACCCTCTGATCCCCTTAGCCACAAGGGCCACATCCAACTCACTCTTAAATATAGCCAATGAACTGGCCTCAACTACCCTCTGTGGCAGAGAGTTCCAGAGACTCACCACTCTCTGTGTGAAGAAAGTCTTTCTCATCTCGGTCTTAAAGGATTTCCCCCTTATCCTTAAGCTGTGACCCCTTGTCCTGGAGTTCCCCAACATCGGGAACAATCTTCCTGCATTTAGCCTGTCCAACCCCTTAAGAATTTTGTAAGTTTCTATAAGATCCCCTCTTAATCTCCTAAATTCCAGAGAGTATAAACCGAGTCTATCCAGTCTTTCTTCATAAGACAGTCCTGACATCCCAGGAATCAGTCTGGTGAACCTTCTCTGCACTCCTCTATGGCAATAATGTCCTTCCTCAATTTGGAGACCAAAACTGCACGCAATACTCCAGGTGTGGTCTCACCAAGACCCTGTACAACTGAAGTAGAACCTCCCTGCTCCTGTACTCAAATCCTTTTGCTATGAAAGCTAACATACCATTCGCTTTTTTTTCACTGCCTGTTGCACCTGCATGCCTACTTTCAATGACTGGTGTACCATGACACCCAGGTCTCGCTGCATCTCCCCTTTTCCTAATCGGCCACCATTTAAATAATAGTCTGCTTTCCTGTTTTTGCCACCAAAGTGGATAACCTCACATTTATCCACATTATACTGCATCTGCCAAACATTTGCCCACTCACCCAGCCTATCCAAGTCACCTTGCAGTCTCCTAGCATCCTCCTCACAGCGAACACTGCCCCCAGCTTAGTGTCATCCGCAAACTTGGAGATATTGCCTTCAATTCCCTCATCCAGATCATTAATATATATTGTAAATAGCTGGGGTCCCAGCACTGAGCCTGCGGTACCCCACTAGTTACTGCCTGCCATTGTGAAAAGGACCCGTTTACTCCTACTCTTTGCTTCCTGTTTGCCAGCCAGTTCTCTATCCACATCAATACTGAACCCCTAATACCGTAACTCAAGGAATTCCTTCTCTCCAGAGATGCTGCCTGTCCGCTGTGTCACTCCGGCATTTTGTTGTCTATTTTCGATGTAAACCAGCATCTGCAGTTCCTTCCTCCACATGAATTTATGCTACTTGTGCATAAAGGTCCAGAACTAAGGAATCAGCAAATGTTAGGAAATCATCCTGTGGTGATATTCCCATATACAAAGTTAAGAGAGCACAGTATATTCAATGTAATAGTTGACATTATGATACTCTTCCCAGTTGCTATTCTCTTCATGCTATGTGAATGACAGTTAATCTCATATTTACAATGAATTTAGATGTAGGGAGGAACTGCAAATGCTGGTGTAAATGGAAGATGGACACAGAAAGCTAGATTAACTCAGCGAGTCAAGCAGCATCTCTGGAGAAAATGAATTGGTGACGATTTGGGTCAAGATCCTTCTTGGTGGCAAAAACAGGAAGGTAGACTATTATTTGAATGGTGACCGATTAGGAAAAGGGGAGACGCAGCGAGACCTGGGTGTCATGGTACACCAGTCATTGAAAGTAGGCATGCAGGTGCATCAGGCTGTGAAGAAAGCGAATGGTATGTTGGCATTCATAGCAAAGGGATTTGAATACAAGAGCAGGGAGGTTCTACTGCAGTTGTACAGGGTCTTGGTGAGGCCACACCTGGAGTATTGCGTACAGTTTTGGTCTCCTAATCTGAGGAAAGACATTCTTGCCATAGAGGGAGTACAGAGAAGGTTCACCAGACTGATTCCTGGGATGGCACGACTTCCATATGAAACATAGAAACATAGAAACATAGAAATTAGGTGCAGGAGTAGACCATTCAGCCCTTCGAGCCTGCACCGCCATTCAATATGATCATGGCTGATCATCCAACTCAGTATCCCGTACCTGCCTTCTCTCCATACCCTCTGATCCCCTTAGCCACAAGGGCCACATCCAACTCACTCTTAAATATAGCCAATGAACTGGCCTCAACTACCCTCTGTGGCAGAGAGTTCCAGAGACTCACCACTCTCTGTGTGAAAAAAGTCTTTCTCATCTCGGTCTTAAAGGATTTCCCCCTTATCCTTAAGCTGTGACCCCTTGTCCTGGACTTCCCCAACATCGGGAACAATCTTCCTGCATCTAGCCTGTCCAACCCCTTAAGAATTTTGTAAGTATGAAGAAAGACTGGATAGACTTGGCTTGTACTCGCTGGAATTTAGATGATTGAGGGATGATCTCATAGAGACTTACAAAATTCTTAAGGGGTTGGACAGGCTAGATGCAGGAAGATTGTTCCCGATGTTGGGGAAGTCCAGGACAAGGGGTCACAGTTTAAGGATAAGGTGGAAGTCTTTTAGGACCGAGATGAGAAAATCGTTTTTCACACAGAGAGTGGTGAATCTGTGGAATTCTCTGCCACAGAAGGTAGTTGAGGCCGGTTTGTTGGCCATATTTAAGAGGGAGTTGGATGTGGCCCTTGTGGCTGAAGGGATCAGGGGGTATGGAGAGAAGGCAGGTACAGGATACTGAGTTGGATGATCAGCCATGATCATATTGAATGACGGTGCAGGCTCGAAGGGCCGAATGGCCTGCTCCTGCACCTAATTTCTATGTTTCTATGTTTCTATGTTTCAGACTGAGAAAGGGTCTCAGTGTGAAGAAGGGTCTTGCCCCTAAACGTCACCTATTCCCTTTATCCACAGATGCTACCTGGCCCGCTGAGCTTTTTGTGTCTGCCTTCAATTTACAATTACTTTACATTTCAGGTGGACAAATACAAATTTTAAGATATTATACTAGCCAGCAAACTACTTCCAATAAAACTTAGGATTTGGAGAAATAAAGAGCTGCAAATGCAGGTTAATGCACAAAAGGACACAATGTGCTGGAGTAACTGAGCAGATCAGGCAGGATCTCTGGAGAATATGGATGTGAAGTTTTGGGTCAAGACCCTTCTTTCGACCTTTGAACGTACTAGCAGGGATTGGTTTTGAAATCGTGAGGCGTAGCTGTCTAAACCATCACTGCTCTCATGAGAGCTGTGCATAGTGGACATCCATTTAACATGAATAGTCTAGAAAGTAATCAGCATTTGTATACAATGATTGATTCTCCAATTTGAAACTGTACATTAACATACAGCACATTCAGAAAGTATTCAGACCCCTTCACTTTTTCCACATTTTGTTACGTTACAGCCTTATTTACAATTTGATTAAATTATTTTTTTTAATCATCAATCTACACACAATACCCCAGAATGAAAAAGCGAAAACAGGTGTGTAGACATTTTTGCAAAGTAATTAAAAAGAATTAACAGAAATATCACATTTACATAAGTATTTGGACCCTTTGCTATGACACTCAAAATTGAGCTTAGGTTCATCCTGTTTCCATTGATTATTCTTGAGTTGTTTCTACAACTTGATTGGAGTCCATCAGTGGTAAATTAAATTGACTGGACATGATTTGGAAAGGCACACACCTGTCTACATCAGGTCCGACAGTTGGCAGTGCATATCAGAGCAAAAACCAAGCCATGAAGACGAAGGAATCTGTAGACATCTGAGACAGGATTGTGTCGAGACACAGATCTGGGGAAGGGTATAAAACAATTTCTGCAGCATTGCAGGTCCCGAAGAGCACAGTGGCCTCCATCATTCTTAAATGGAAGAACTTTGGAACCACCAGGCCTCTTCATAGAGATGACCACCCGTCCAAACTGAGCATTCGGGGGAGAAGGGCCTTGGTCAGGGAGGTGACCAATAACCCTCTGACAGAGCTCCAGAGTTCCTCAGTGGAGATGGGAGAACCTTCCAGAAGGACGACTTTATCGGCAGAATTCCACCAATCAGGTCTTCATGGTAGTGGCCAGATGGAAGCCACGCCTCAGTAAAAGGCACATGACAGCCCGCTTGCAGTTTGCTAAAAGGCATGAGAAACAAGATTCTCTGGTTTGATTAAACCAAGATGGAACTCTTTGGCTTGAATGCCAAGCGTCATGTCTGGAGGAAACCACGCTCTGCTCATCATCTGGCCAATACCGTACCTACGGTGAAGCATGGTGGTGGCAGCATCATGCTGTGGGGATGTTTTTCAGCGACAGGAACTGGGAGACTAGTCGGGATAGAGAGAAAGATGAATGGAGCAAAGTATAGAGAGATCATTGATACAAACCTGTTCCAGAGCATTCTGGACCTCAGGCTGGGGTGGGGGGTCACCTTCCAACAGGACAATGACCCAAAGAACACAGCCAAGACAATGCAGGAGTGGCTTCATGGCAAGTCTGTGAATGTCCTTGAGTGGCGCAGCCAGACCCTGGACTTGAACCCGATTGAACAACTCTGGAGGGACCTGAAAATAGCCATGCATCGACGCTCCCCATCCAACCTGACAGAGCTTGAGAGGAACTGCTGAGAAGAATGGGAGAAATTACCCCAAAACAGGTGTGCCAAGCTTGTAGCATCAAACCCAAGAAGATTTGAGGCTGTAATCGCTGCCTAAGATGCCTCAACAAAGTACTGAGTAAAGGGTCTGAATACTTACGTAAATGTGATATTTCAGTTATTTCTTTTCAATTACTTTGCAAAAATGTCTAAACACCAGTTTTTGCTTCTTTTATTATGGGGTATTGTGTGTAGATAGATGATAAAAAAAAGAAAGAATTGAATCCATTTTAGAATAAGGCTGTAACGTAGCAAAATGTGGAAAAAATGAAGGGGTCTGAATACTTTCTTTTTTTCTTTTTTTCTTTTTTTTATATAGATAGAAAGTAAGAAAGAAAGAAAGAAAAAAAACCCACAAATGTCACGATAAAAAGAAAAGAAAAAAGAATGGAATGATTTACTAATAATACATCATTGGAGATAGGTTTGAAGATTATAAAGTATAACTTTACATCTAATCCTGAGTTCAAGTTTCAGTTAGGTTCCCGTGCCGAACCAATCTACCCCTTCAAATAATCGATGAATGAAGACCATATTCTAACAAAAAGTTCTTGTTTTCCCATTAAGACAAATCTGATTCTTTCCAGGTGTAGGGTCTCCGACATTTCCATAATCCACATTTTAATTGTGGGGGTTATAGGGCCTTTCCAAAATGTTAATATTAATTTCTTCCCAGTTATTACACTGTAGTCTAGAAAGTGTCTTTGGCTTATTGTGAGTGTTAGACTTTGTTCTGATAGTCCAAGTATTATCAGCGTTGAGTCGGGATCCAGTTTAGTATTAACAACTTCAGAAATTATTCTAAGAATATCAATCCAGAAATTTATGATTTTTATACAATTTGCAAAGGTATGTGTTAAGTTAGCCTCTAGTTGCTGACATTTATCGCAGATAGGCGAGATATGTGGGAAAATTCTATTTAATTTCACTTTAGAGTAGTGTAATCTGTGAAATCCTTTAAATTGTATTAAAGCATTTCTGGCAGTTAACGAACATTGATGTGTATATTGTAGACTTTTGTCCCAAATATCTTTCATTATAGGTTGGCCTAATTCCTTTTCCCATCTATATGATTCCATCGATAGGACCTCGCTATTTAAGAGGGTATTATAAATATAAGTTGTTAATTTTTCTGTATTAGGATGTTTATTCAAACATTCATCAAGGATTTCTGGTTCCCTACTCCTATAATCTTGTGTATTAGATTTAACATAATCTCTAAGTTGTAGATATCTAAAAAAGTTATTTGAGTGTAGTCCATAAATCTGTTGTAACTCCTGAAATAAAAGAAACATTTATTTCTTATAACGATGTCCCATCTTTTTAATTCCGTACTTTTTCCATTGTGTGAAACCTTTATTCAATATGGGATTGTTTACAATGGGAAAACAGAGTGATATTTTATCCAATTTTAAAGCCTTTTTTAATTGTTTCCAGATTCATATACCACTATGTATAATAGGGTTTTCCCTTTAGGTTTTTTTGTGCAATTTTGTGGGCGCAAACATAATCGAACCAATTTCAAAAGGCAAACAATCTTCCTTTTCCATCCTTAACCAGTCTGGTTGCTGATCCATTTTTCTAGCCAGAAATTCATGTTTTTAACATGGACTGCCCAAAAATAAAACAAAAATATTGGTAAAGCTAAACCTCCATTAGTCTTTGATTTACATAAATGTTTTTTGCTTACTCTATGATTCTTATAATCCCAAATGAAGCTTGTAACAATGGAGTCGACTTTTTAAAAAAAATAATTGGGGGATATATATCGGAGTTGACGGAAATAGGTACAGTAATTGTGGCAAAAAGATCATTTTTTTAGCATTAAATCTACCAAACATTGAAATGGGGAGTGTTTTCCAATACTGAATTTTCTTATTTAGTTTATTCAGTAAAGGTGGGAAATTTGATTTGAATAAAGAAGTATATGTCTTAGTTACATAAATTCCTAAATATTTAATTTTTTTCCTTAACTATTTTAAAAGGGGATTGTTATAGTGTATGTTCCGTTGGTGGCATGATTTCGCTTTTATTCCAATTAATTCTATATCCTGAAAACTGACCAAATTGAGTTATTAGATTTAATAGATTTTGAATACTAGTTTCTGGCTTTGTAATATATATTAGTAAGATTAAACGAGAACTTACCAAGTTTGAAGTTTGATCTGTATTTTACGAGGAGTCGCGGTGAGGGATTTCGTGAAGACCCCGCCAGCAGGCATGCGCAGCATCCTTCAAAGCAGCGGTGTGGAATCACAGAACCAACCATGACTGAAAATAGTAAGATGAAAACCGTAGAGCTACCTGTTTGACCTGATGATAGAGGGTGGGAGCGGTGGGCATGAAATCCCTCACCGCGACTCCTCGTAAAATACAGATCAAACTTCAAATTTGGTAAGTTCTCGTTTAATCTTACTATTTTAATTCGGAGTCACGTGAGTGACTTCGTGAAGATTTCAAAGCTCGGTGATTTCACGCCCTGAACAACGTCCATGCTTATCACACTGCCGCCATTCTGATGGAGTAAGACTGTTAATGGAGTTCAGTTGACAGTGGCTGAAAAATCAACACAATTTATTAATCAACTAAACAACAACCCCTAATTCGGGGCCAGACATTTACTGAGCGGTACCCAGGATAGCTTCTGCGAATGTCGCAGGAACGGCCAGAGACTTGTTATAGAACCGTTGAAAGGTTTTTCCCCCACTGGCCCAGCCCGCAGTGGCGAAAATGTGGTCCATGGGCACCTTCATGGCTCTCGCTGCAGCCCTGGTGGAATAAGACTTAAATAAAAAAAAACGTTAGTAGCAACTCCTGTTTTAATAACTCTTTACCAAAGAATTTTATTTGACCAGGGTTGGCCACCATGGTGTCCAGTCGCAGTTTTTGTAACATCTGGACTCGTTGGGCTGTCGCCAGTGCCATGAGCATCACCACCTTAAGGGTGAGCTGTTTCAAATGGTAGCTCATCTATTGGAGCCCAGCTCCTCAGTAGGGTCAGCATGATCCCCACATCCCACGTTACTGTATATCTGGGTCGTGGAGGGATTGGTATTGAATACTCCCCTCATTAGTTTAGACACCAGGTGGTGGGAGCTGATACTTATATCCAGGTATGAATACAGCGTACTCCTGTCGCTGTTGATGGCACTGTAGCTGTGGCCTGCATCAAAATGGAGGCCTGCTAGAAACTCCAAACATCCAGTATTGTTGCCGAGTTGGAGGACTTGTTGTTCCGGGCACAGAAACCTCCCACTTTCTGATTTGAGTGAGATATTGTTTGCGGGTGGATTCCCGACACGATGCTGCAATAAGGTTCATGGCTCTTGACGAGATGCCTGCCCGGTTGAGCGGTCTTTTCAGAACCTGCAAGCCAACAAGTTTAATGACCATGGCAAGGATGACTGACCCCCCTGTAATGGAGTGAGTAATCAATTTGGGATGTTTCCCAATCGCCATCCATGGTTGTTGTACATTTCTACAACCATCGGGTACCATGGTTGTGTAGGCCAGTCGGGAATGATCAATATGTCATAGAAACATAGAAACATAGAAATTAGGTGCAGGAGTAGGCCATTCAGCCCTTCGAGCCTGCACCGCCATTCAATATGATCATGGCTGATCATCCAACTCAGTATCCCGTACCTGCCTTCTCTCCATACCCTCTGATCCCCTTAGCCACAAGGGCCACATCCAACTCACTCTTAAATATAGCCAATGAACTGGCCTCAACTACCCTCTGTGGCAGAGAGTTCCAGAGACTCACCACTCTCTGTGTGAAGAAAGTCTTTCTCATCTCGGTCTTAAAGGATTTCCCCCTTATCCTTAAGCTGTGACCCCTTGTCCTGGACTTCCCCAACATCGGGAACAATCTTCCTGCATCTAGCCTGTCCAACCCCTTAAGAATTTTGTAAGTTTCTATAAGATCCCCTCTTAATCTCCTAAATTCCAGAGAGTATAAACCGAGTCTATCCAGTCTTTCTTCATAAGACAGTCCTGACATCCCAGGATTCAGTCTGGTGAACCTTCTCTGCACTCCCTCTATGGCAATAATGTCCTTCCTCAGATTTGGAGACCAAAACTGCACGCAATACTCCAGGTGTGGTCTCACCAAGACCCTGTACAACTGAAGTAGAACCTCCCTGCTCCTGTACTCAAATCCTTTTGCTATGAAAGCTAACATACCATTCGCTTTTTTCACTGCCTGCTGCACCTGCATGCCTACTTTCAATGACTGGTGTACCATGACACCCAGGTCTCGCTGCATCTCCCCTTTTCCCAATCGGCCACCATTTAAATAATAGTCCGCTTTCCTGTTTTTGCCACCAAAGTGGATAACCTCACATTTATCCACATTATACTGCATCTGCCAAACATTTGCCCACTCACCCAGCCTATCCAAGTCACCCTGCAGTCTCCTAGCATCCTCCTCACAGCGAACACTGCCCCCAGCTTAGTGTCATCCGCAAACTTGGAGATATTGCCTTCAATTCCCTCATCCAGATCATTAATATATATTGTAAATAGCTGGGGTCCCAGCACTGAGCCCTGCGGTACCCCACTAGTTACTGCCTGCCATTGTGAAAAGGACCCGTTTACTCCTACTCTTTGCTTCCTGTTTGCCAGCCAGTTCTCTATCCACATCAATACTGAACCCCTAATACCGTATGCTTTAAGTTTGTATACTAATCTCTTATGTGGGACCTTGTCGAAAGCCTTCTGGAAGTCCAGATATACCACATCCACTGGTTCTCCCTTATCCACGCTACTAGTTACATCCTCGAAAAATTCCACAAGATTCGTCAGACATGATTTACCTTTTGTAAATCCATGCTGACTTTGTCCAATGATTTCACCACTTTCCCAAATGTGCTGCTATCCCATCTTTAATAACTGACTCTAGCAGTTTCCCCACTACCGATGTTAGACTAACTGGTCTGTAATTCCCCGTTTTCTCTCTCCCTCCCTTCTTAAAAAGAGGGGTTACATTTGCTACCCGCCAATCCTCAGGAACTACTCCAGAATCTAAAGAGTTTTGAAAGATTATCACTAATGCATCCACTATTTCCTGAGCTACTTCCTTAAGTACTCTGGGATGCAGCCTATCTGGCCCTGGGGATTTATCGGCCTTTAATCTATTCAATTTTACCCAACACCACTTCCCGACTGACCTGGATTTCACTCAATTCCTCCTTTGACCCACAGTCCCCTCCCCATGTCAGTTGCAGAGTCTAGTTTAATTTTCTGCAATACCCGACTGGTGAGGCAGCATGGGGGAAACGCGTAGCAACCCATTTCCCCCAATGGATAAAAATGCATCCAATGCTATTACCCCAGGGTCTGGTTCCCACAACACATACGTTGGTATTCGATGGTTCAGCCTGGACGCAATTAGGTCAATATCTGGTGTCCCCAATTTGAGCTATAATATCTCCAAAATCTGGGGGTTCAACATCCACTCAATGTTGTCATTGAAGACACGTGACCTGGTGTCCGCCACTGAATTAAGCTTCCCAGGCAAATAGGTTGCAGTAATCCAAATATTTCTTTCAATGCACCAGTGCCAAATTGTATTAGCCAATTCATTGCAAACTAGCGACCTAATACTACCCATATGATTGATGTAAACCATTATTGTAGCATTATCTATTCGAAAGCGGACATGTAATCCCATGAATTAGTACAGAAGCCCGCAGTCCATGAAATACCCCCAGCATTTCTATATAGTTTATCCCATGTGACTCCAGGAATGTAGACTCATGAGAGTTCCATCTGCCACCACAACTGGACATCGTACCAGTTGCTCCCCAGCCTGGTGCACTTGCGTCAGTTAGTAGCACAACATCAGGGTTGCTCCATATAATAGGTCAATGACATTCTTTAATATTATCTACCCACCATTATAGCTTGTTTCTAGCTTCCGGTGGTAACCAAAGTGGCTGATCAAAGCAGCCAGCATTTGTTTTTTAATGCTGTGATTTGTGACCTTTGTGAATTTCGGTAGTGTAGCGGTCCGAATCGTGCAGCTGGAATGTAATTACCAATTTAGAGTTACCAATACCAATAACCTTTGCTGTTTGCCACATGGTCGATACCCTGGCGCAAGCAAGATTGTGGCACTCTTCTGATATAGCAGTAGCTTTATTAGTGGGGATGATAAACTTCATTAAATTAGTGTCTAAGGTGAACACCAAATCCATAACCCGTAGCGGGTGCAGTTTTTGATTTGTCTGGATGGATTACAACCCCAGCTTCTCAAGCAGAGCCTTGGTTGCACCCACTCCTTGAATTGCCAATTGGAGGGTCTGCCCCACTATAAGGATTTCATCCAACATGCCATCACTATAATCTTGTTGTCGGAGAAGAGCCAATACAGGTAAATACCAACTTGGTAAACAGCCTAAGCTGTGATGGTTCCATTAGGCAATGCACCCTTCCAGACAACTTCAGAATTCCCTGTGAGCCTCAGCGATGGGCACCGTATAGCATGCTTCTTTCAAACTGATACATGCCATAAAGTACCCTGAGTAAAGCATCCACCTAGCTGTTCCAAAAGCATCCATTTTGACATGGGTATATTGTACAAAAGTGTTCAACTCAGCTAAATCGATTATAACCCGACATTCCTCTTATTTTTACTGCTGGTGAACATATTTGGCTCAACTCAATATGTCCATGCTTGGTTATGCCAATTACCACTTTTCCCTGCTCGCCATATAATTTCAGCATGCCCTGCTCCACCTCTTTTCGGGATAGAGTAAATTCCTACGAGGCGAATGCTGGGTATGGGAATCTATACCTCCCACGAATTATATACCCTTGAACACTTTGTAAAATAAACTCATCTGTGGTTACAGTTTTCCCCATATGTCCAAGGCCGCCCGCAATCGCCCACCTATTCGTACAGGAGGGATACTACGGCGTGAGAGGAGCCAGACCCCCTTACCTCCATAGTGAACGGCGGTTCCATACATATGGTGCTTCGGGTGGACGTTATGGAGGTTGACGGGCCGGCGGCCGCATTTCCCATGCAGGCCGCTGTTGGCCTTGCCCTAAATGGTCGTTGTATTTATTGAGATGGAGGTAGGTAGAATCTTTGTGCCCTATCTGGCAGCCTTGGTTCACAGGTTGTATTAGGCTGTTGCCGGTGATATGGGTGAACTCTGACCGATGGAGTTTCATGAGGCCCACTGTTTTGGCCTCCTTTGTCCAGTCCCTTCACCTGTTTGTACAGGTCTCCAAGCAACTGATGCGGCGGTGGAGCGGTAATGGTCGGCACAACCCCGCGAATTTGGGGTTTAGTGTGGGCTATATGGAGCTCTTACGCAGGCAATATATCTCATACTGGGCGTTGCATAGGAGTGCCAGTGCATCATGCTATTTACTGGACACATTATCCCACATCAGGGTTTTGCAAAACGCCGTTATGCCCGTGGAGAACCTTTCTCCAAGGTATTATTGAGAATCTGACTCCAGAGTTGGTGCATACGTAGGCAATCAATGGTGCCCGCCAATTCGTGGTGCAGGGTTCACCTGTCTGGGTAGAAACGGCAACTTCACTCACCACATCCAGCATCCTCCTCATGCTCTGGTTCAGCGGTCACTGGCTGTCCCTGGTCGTCGTCAAACTCAACAGCTGGGCAATCATTAATGCTTCTGGCTGGAGACGATGAGGAGCTGAGCGGAGTCCTTGCACGGCTAGTGGATGCCGTTCTTCTCGTTCTCGGTCCCGCTGGAGATGTTGGACCATTTAAGAGCTCCAACCGCTCAATGCGACCGTCCCTGCTATATGCAGCGGACAAGCCCTGCGAATTCACTGGGGCTTCCACCATCGGACCTCACCCCCTTAGGGTTTATGGTCCAATGGCAGTTCGTCGTGACCTACAGCCCAAGTAGGGGTCATACGACTCCCGCACGGACTCTCCGCTAGTCTGTCTTCTCCCAAACTGTGGCGGCCCACCTGGCAGATAAGAAGGCAGGTGAGTTGACTCGGCGCCGGCCCCCGGAACCTGGCTCCCCGGAGTCCGTGCAAGCTTACCTCCACACTTACACCATTACTTGGTGTGGAGGCGCATGGTCGGCCGCTCGCAGCGCTGAGCTGACCGACCGCTTCCTGCTGCCACCTCCGCCCTTGACCGCAGCCTGACGGGGTGTGTTGTCGGCGGTATCTGCTCCAGCAGGCCTACACGACACAGCAGTGTTATGCCCGGGCTGCACGATGGCAGATATCCCTGGCTGCGGTACGCAATGCACTTTGCAGGGCTCCCCTGTCGTGCGGCTGTCCCCCGGCCCAGCCCCCTCGGGTCTACTGGAGCTCGGGGAGAGGTTGCCTGTAAAAGAAAACAAGACCCCTTGCCACGTACCTGTATCCCCCCCTTATTCTCTTGGGGGACGGGGGGCTCGGAGTCTGGACCTGTTGCTTGCAGCTCCGTAGCGGTAACCCATTCGGGTGAGTCGGCCCCTGTATTAGCGGGAGCGCCCGACTTCCGCATTCCTGCCCCCACCGTTGCGTTAAAGCTGCCGGCGTTCCGTGCAGCTCCGGGGACAAGGGCCGTCGGCTGGCCGCAGCTCAGCTCCGCGCCCGACTTCCTTATTCCTGCCCCCACCGTTGCGTTGAAGCTGCCGGCGTTCCGTGCAGCTCCGGGGACAAAGGCCGTCGGCTGGCCGCAGCTCAGCTCCGCTCCTCGGCAGCGTCGTCCTGCGGCCCTTGGCCATGCTGTGAGCGTTAAAGCTGCCGGCGTTCCGTGCAGCTCCGGGGACAAGGGCCGTCGGCTGGCCGCAGCTCAGCTCCGCTCCCCGACAGCGTCGTCCTGCGGCCCTTGTCCATGCTGTAAAGGAAGGTAATACTTACCTGCCGGTCTTGTGAAGGAGGCCGGTGGGGAGAGCGCACTCCCCCCCCCAGCTGCCGCTGCAGATGCGTGCGACGATATGCCACGCATGCCTGCTGGCGGGGTCTTCACGAAGTCACTCACGTAACTCCGAAGTAAAATAATACATCATCTGCACATAAGGAGATTTTATTTATTGTGTCTTTAGTATTATACCCGTGTATTTCTGGATGAGTTCTAACATTTTATGCTAATGGTTTAATGGCAAGAGCGAATAATAATGGCGATAGTCTACAACCATAATGAGGTTGTCTACAACCTCTAGAAAGATTCAATTTAGTTGATAACATTTGGTTTGTTAATATTCTAGCTGTTGGGTTAGAATATAAAAGTTTAACCCATGTACAGTACTTCTCTCCCAACTGAAATTTTTCTATCACTGAAAATAAATATGACCATTCTACCTGATTAAATGCTTTTTCAGCATCTAGCGAGAAAATTGCTAGGTCTGCATTAGCAATTCTATTTGAGTATATAATATTAAATAGGCGTCTCAAATTGTAAAATGAGTAACATTTTGGAATAAAACCTGTTTGGTCGGGGTGTATTAATTTATAAATCACTAAACTCAATCTATGAGATAGGATTTTAGTTAATACTTTCTGATCAGTATTTAAGAGAACTATTGCTCTATATGAACCTGGTTCTTCAAGATCCTTATCAGTTTTTGGTGTAAGTATTATTGTAGATTTGTTTAAAGTTTCTGGGAGTTTCTGTTGAGTATAAACGTGTTTATACAATGTTTGTAAACGTGGGGAAATCAGATCATAATTTTTTAAATAAAATTCAGAACTTAGGCCATCAGGGCCTGCGGCCTTTCCGTTTTTTTAAAGATCTAATTGACTCTTCGATATATTTTATCGTTATTTCAGCGCTAGTAATTCTCGCTCTTTCAGATCTAAACCCGTAAGATTACACTTCTGTAAAAATGCTTCCATTCCTGCTGATTGTTCTATCACTTTAGTTGAGTAAAGCTTTTGATAGTATTGTGAAAATCTGTCATTAATATCTTTGGGTAGTGTTAATATTTCTCCCTTGTCTGATCTAATTTTATAAATTGTTTTTTTCCCCGTCCAGTTTACAAAGCTGACGTGCTAATAGTTTTTGTGGTTTATCACCAAATTCAAAATTTAATTGTTTTGTGTGTTGGTAAAGTTTTATAACTTGGTCTGAGTATGTTTTATTTAACTTATATTTCAGTGCTGCAACTTTATTGTGTTTTGCCACAGAAGGTGCTACTGCATTTTCTATGTCTAATTGCCTTATTCCATTTCCAATGTCTGCTGTTTAGCCCTATTCTCTTTATTAAGAAATGCCTGGGAGGAGATTAATGCTCCTTGTACAAATGCTTTAAATGTTTCCCAAAGAAGGGAAGCAGAAGTTCCAGGGTGGTCATTAGCCTCGAAACACATATTAATCTGTTTTACAAGGTATTCATGACATACCTTTTCATTTAAGATTTGGGGGTTAAGTCTCAATTGTGTCTGTTTCTCGGCCATTCCGTTTAGTTTAATCATAAATGTTAGTGGAGCATGGTCCGAGATTATAATATTATGATATTGCGAGTTGTAGTTGAATGGAATAAGTTTAGAATCTACTATGAAATAGTCTATCCTTGAATAAGTTTTATGCACCGGTGAATAAAATGAATATTCTCGTCCGGATGGATTTTCAATTCTCCAGACATCCTTGACGTTGGTAGTATTAATATACAGTGGCTTGCAAAAGTATTCATACCCCTTGAAATTTTCCACATTTTGTCACGTTACAACCACAAACATAAATGTATTTTATTGGGATTTAATGTGATAGACCAACACAATGTGGTGCATAATTGGGAAGTGGAAGGAAAATGATACATGGTTTTCAAATTTTTTCACAAATAAAAAACCGAAAAGTGTGGCGTGCAAAAGTATTCAGCCCCCTTTACTCTGATATCCCTAAATAAACTCCTGTGCAACCAATTGCCTTCAGAAGTCACCTAATTAGTAAATTTGTAATTAGTCCACTTGTGTGTAATCTAATCTCAGTATAAATACAGCTGTTTTGTGAAGGCTGCCGAGGTTTGTTAGGGAACATTAGTGAACAAACAGCATCATGAAGCCCAAGGAACACACCAGATAGGTCAGGGATAAAGTTGTGGAGAAGTTTAAAGCAGGGTTAGGTTATAAAAAATATCCCAAGCTTTGAACATCTCACGGAGGACTGTTCAATCCATCATCCGAAAATGGAAAGAGTATGGCACAACTGCAAACCTACCAAGACATGGCCATCCACATAAACTGATAGGCCGGGCAAGGAGAGCATTGATCAGAGAAGCAGCCAAGAGGCCCATGGTAACTCTGGAGGAGCTGCAG
The DNA here is from genome assembly GCA_035221665.1 of Okamejei kenojei. NCBI lineage: Eukaryota > Metazoa > Chordata > Chondrichthyes > Rajiformes > Rajidae > Okamejei > Okamejei kenojei. Next base: position 102,496,799 of record CM069136.1, on the reverse strand, counting down.
AGATCCACAGCACAGGTGGGAGAATCTGTCCACAGGACAACTATTAGTTGTGCACTCCACAAATTGGGCCTTTATGGAAGAGTGGCAAGAAGAAAGCCATTGTTGAAACAAAGCCATAAGAAGTCCCATTTGCAGCTTGCCACAAGCCATGTGGGGGACACAGCAAACATGTGGAGGAAGGTGCTCTGGTCTGATGAGACCAAAATTGAAGTTTTTGGCCTAAATGCAAAACGCTATGTGTGGTGGAAAACTAACACTGCACATCACCCTGAACACACCATCCCCACTGTGAAACATGGTGGTGGCAGCATCATGCTGTGGGGATGCTTTTCTTCAGCAGGGACAGGGAAGCTGGTCAGAGTTGATGGGAAGATGGATGGAGCCAAATACAGGGCAATCTTAGAAGAAAACCTGTTAGAGTCTGCAAAAGACTTGAGACTGGGGCGGAGGTTCACCTTCCAGCAGGACAACGACCCTAAACATACAGCTAGAGCTACAATGGAATGGTTTAGATCAAAGCATATTCATGTGTTCGAATGGCCCAGTCAAAGTGCAGACCTAAATCCAATTGAGAATCTCTGGCAAGACTTGAAAATTGCTGTTCACAGACGCTCTGCATCCAATCTGACTGAGCTTGAGCTATTTTGCAAAGAAGAATGGGCAAAAAATTCAGTCTCTAGATGTGCAAAGCTGGTAGAGACATACCCCAAAGGACTTGCAGCTGTAATTGCAGCGAAAGGTGGTTCTACAAAGTATTGACTCAGGGGGGCTGAATACTTTTGCACGCCACACTTTTCAGTTTTTTATTTGTAAAAACATTTGGAAACCATGTATAATTTTCCTTCCACTTCACAATTATGCACCACTTTGTGTTGGTCTATCACATAAAATCCCAATAAAATGCATTTATATTTGTGGTTGTAATGTGACAAAATGTGGAAAAGTTCAAGGGGTATGAATACTTTTGCAAGCCACTGGATGTGTTTAGAAATTCACTTGACTGAGATTTTAATTTTGTTTGAGTTGATGATCTGTCTAAATAAGAATCTAGTGTACAATTTAAGTCTCCACCAATTATTAAGTTATATTGTATGTATTCCGGGTTAGTATTGAATATTCCCTTAAAAAACAATGGGCTTTGGATCAAAATTTGGTCCATATACATTTAGAAGAGTCACTTTTTTTTAGTATAACTCATCTACTAATACAATGTATCTGCCATCAATATCTTCTATATTTGATATATGTTTAAAAGGTATACCTTTACGGATTAATATTGCAACCCCTCTAGATTTATGTGAGAATGAAGGGTGATACATTTTAGCAATCCATTTTGCTTTCAATCTGCGTTGCGCTACCTTTTTAAGAATATTCCTGGAGGAATATTATATCTGTTTTAAGTGATTTTAAATGAGCTAATACTTTACCTCTCTTGATGGGTTCATTAATTCCCTTAACATTCCAGCTACAGAATGTAATTCCTTCACCCTCAGTTTTCATATTTATGTCTTGCATTTTATGATTAAGGTGGTCTACGATAGAACAAATGGTTCAGCGCATTAAACCCTACATTACACCCGAACATCAGATAGATGAATTTTAGATCTCGTAGATTTTCCTCTCGGATATATCTCTTAAATAAAACATAATTCCATTCAAAATAAAACTTATAATATAATGTTAAATAGAAAAAGTAAAAAAATATTATATTAGTAAAGTGTAAAAGAAAGAAAGAAACTACATCTAAGATGTCTAGACACATTAGGGTGGCTATCACTAACTGCACCAACTATAGGTGTAGATATAGATTAATAAATTGCCTGAATCACACATTACTTATAATTCATCCTTTTAGCTAATTCTAAGTTGATCCAGTTAACAGTAATTAATAATAATTAGTACTTATGATTAGTAATAATTGGTACTAAAATATAAATATTATATATCAATAGCAAGATAACTACTCAATTCCCATTCTAAATTTTAGACAGTCCTTAAGTATAGCAATTTAAAGTTCAATTTCTTCTCTGTGGGGTTACAATATCTGGTATCATCAGATGTATGTTGAGTGTTATTCAATCCTCAGTTTCACCCTCGCTCTCGATGTTCTCAATGTTCTCGGTGTTCTGGGCAAATTCAAGGGCGTCTGCGTGTTTGGTGAAGAAATATTCCTTGTTGTAGGTGATTCTCAGTGTTGCGGGTTACATCAGTCCATATCTCAGGTTTTTTTATATTCTTAAGTATTCTTCTTGTTTCTGTAAACAGTGCTATTTTCTTGGCGACCTCCACAGGATAATCTCGAAATATACTGATCTTATCTCCTTCAAATACGAGATTTCTGCTGCGAACGATTTTCTTCATCATATCATCCAAAACATGATCATGTTTTGCACCCTCACTATCAGTTGTCTTCGGGTGGGGGGCGCGTCAGCCCTTGTATGGCGTCTCAATGCTCTGTGTGCCCGAGCAAGTAAAGGTGCTTGCTCCAGATTTAAAACTTTTTTCAGTAGATCTGCGGCAAATTCACGGGGGTCACGGTTCCCCTCTCTGCCTTCCCGAACACCCACAATTCCTAGATTCTGGCGTCTCTGACGTCCTTCCAAGTCAATACATTTTTCAGTTATTTTATGCAATAAGTCTGATAAATGCTTGTTCTCGGAGAGAAGCTTTCTTGTAGTTTTAGAGCTTGTTTCAGCAATTTCCTCTAATTTAATTACAATTTTCTGTTGTTGATCTAGTCCTGGGAAATGGGATCCAACTTTGAATTAAATCTGGATTCCATCAAATTCAATTTAGCATTTACCTCTTCAATCTTTTGATTAAGATTTTCTTCCATGTTTGACTTCCAGCCATCCAGTACTTCATGTACAGAGACTGTGACATCTTCTTTAATTTCTTCTTTAATTTCTTTTAAAAAAAAATTAAATTCTTCCTTGAAGTTCTGTTTGAGTTTTTTTCAATTCTTCCATTATGTTTGCGACTTCCTGTGCGAGGAAACTTCTTAGTTCTTCCACATCTGTTTTTCTCTTCTTTGAGATCTCTTCTTGGGATGATGTTAAAACTGAGCTCGGGCCTACTTCTTTGCCCTTACCGGCTTTTCTCATCTTGGGAGGGGTGGGGGGTATGTTGTGTAGACATACCGCCGGTGTCGTGCGCCTGATGACATCACACGCTTACTGCAAGTAGCCGGTACCGTTGTTCTGCAGGTAAGTCCCAATCTTTCCCCCCGTTTTTACGGATTTTTGCGGAACTAATCGGTGCGAGTCTCCCTTACTCCATAGTGCCGCCGGATGTCCGGGTCTGAATACTTTCTGAATGCACTGTAGTTGTTTGAAAAACTGTCATCTTTGCTAGTTATTGTGATCTAATATCCAACCCGAAAACATTGCAATATCCCATGTCTTTTCTTGCAATGAGATCATCTTTCACTCAGCTTTGAGTTCCTCTTTCTGTGCATTATTTCTTGGTTTTACATCAGATTTCCATGCAGTAATGTTTTACAATAATAACAAGTATGTACTAATGTTACCTTTATTGCATATTGGTAGAGATTTATCATGTTCGGTTCAGTGTTAGGTCATCTCCAACTATATCTTTCAATGGAACTGGCTTGATTAATTATTGCAAAAGCATTAAGGATGTACATTAGTGAGTTATACAAACTCGCCTTGAGAACATGTTTGGTGCAAATTCTATTTTTGTGACAGTCTGGAATTCTAATAGGTTATGAAATAGTACATTTAAAAAAAGCAGTGAGCGTGAAGCGTAACTGGATCTAGCATCAGTTGGGTTTAAATAGCTGTTTTGTTTTCAGTGTTATCAGGGAGATGGCAACAGAAATGTGACACACCAGCTTTGTTTATTAATTTTAATGCTATGGATGATGAACCAAAATAACATTGGATATACTGTACTTTTGAATCAGGCTATTCATACTTTCAGAGTATTGAAACCTGTAGGAAAACAAAACATCTTTCCTTTAGTGTTCAGGAGCAGATTGAAACTATAGATAGACTTCATGCCTCGGGCACATTGGATACAGTACACAGCAAATTCTTCAATGTCAGCACACTTGATACAAGTGTCTGCACATGCTACCTTGCTAAACCTGTATTTCCGGATCTAATCAGAAGAGTCTACAGCAGTAGATTCATTTTTTCAACAGGTGCTATAGGTTAACTTCCCACAATTTAACAGCCTTTCAGTTCGTGAGAAAAAGTAATAACATTTGACCTTTCTTTAAGCCTCAAATGCTTCTGTCTCATTTAATGCCATCAATAGCATTCACTGTCTTAGTGATGAATACATCCAGACATACCAGGTACTTTTGTTTGGTGCATTCTCCCGCAGGTATCCTAGCCAGTAGTTATCCTTCAAATACCATCTTTAAAATATAATCTGGTCATTATCTCACTGCAGCTTGAGGGAGTTTGTTGTCTATAAATTATGTCCACATCTTTAAAAGCTCTGTTTTGACTATACATATGGGTACTGTGTTAAAAGTGCAGTCTATAAAAGAATAAAGCTCTTTGTTTGACCTGTGTACCCATCATAAATTTTGATGTGTCTAGGCAACAAAACACTAGAACAGTTTCTTTACTCACAATAAGCTCCTATGTAAAAGCAGTAAACACATTTCAAAAGTAATGAATTAGCCCCAGAGTGCTCTGGAATACTTAGACACCCTGGAAAGGTAGAGTTAGAGTGCTTGGTTTTTAGTTTTTTTAATTTTGTCCAGAAATTTCATTCAAGTAGATCATTTTAAGGAATGTTCTGCAAAGATATTATATTATGCCCACATCCTAATGATTTTTTAATTCTTATAATGGTAAGGAAATCAATATAAGTAAATATATGAAAGGAACTGCAGATGCTGGTTTACACCAAAGATAGACACAAAATGCTGGAGTAACTCAGCGGGTCAGGCAGCATCTCTGTAGAAAAGGAATAGATGACGTTTTGGGTCAAGACCCTTCTTCAGTCTGAGAGTCAGAGGAGAGGGAAACTAGAGGTATGAAAAGGTACTGAACAGATCAGAGCTGGTACTGATGACTAAAGAGCCCACAATGGTCCATTGTTGACTGTGGAGGAGGTGACAATGAGGGGATACGAATGGTAAAACTAGCAGGACGACTGGGGTGAGGGAGGAATAGAGAGGAAATGCAAGGGTTACTTGAAATTAAAGAAATTAGATGTATTTTAACCTGCTTATCAATGTTTAATTCACCATGTCACCTTTCTACTCTCTGGAGGTAACAGAGTCTGGCGGCACAGTCTTAATGATACACTATTCCAGGTTTCCTCAACACTAGATGCATCCCTGATGTTAAGAGGGTGTGTTGGATCTTTGTAGTTCAAATTGGTCCAGACCGCAGGAACTGAGTTCAAGCAACAACTCAATTTGGTCCAATGAAGGAATAAAAACATATTTCCAAGAACAGAATAACCAATGCAAAGAAGAGATAATTCCAAATTTGAACAGGTAGGATTTTTTAAAAGAAGTCCTGTGAAAATAGAAATATCCCATGCAGATGTCAGTAAAACTGTTTTGATTTAATGCAAAATTCAGCACCATATATTGGCATCAACTAAAGCACCCAAGATAATATATAATCAGCACCTGTTGGACACAGCCCAACTAAGTATGGTTATAAATTGATAAAAACCCCCTTAAGGAGGTATGGTGATGAAATAAGCAGCTGTGACTGCAGGTCCCACCTAGAACACCCAGGCTGATGCAATGGCGCAATACACCAATGGATCACCACTTTGCTGGAGACGCAGTCCTTCAGAAGCAAGTTTAGACTGAGGTTGGTCCTTTCATGGGATATAAATGTTCCACCTTTTTATTGACAATGAACCTGACCCACATCCGAGAGCACAAACACAAGCCACTTGGTCATTCTTACACTGCAATCTGTAAGATCTGCCGTGTATTAAATGGGTTGCCATGTTTCCATTATTACAACCGTGACAACACTTCGATCGTATTTAGCTGTGATGACATACATCAGTATATTATGAAAATGATTTTTATTCTTTAAAACCCCTAAATGCAAGCTCTATTAAAATAATTTATATGATTGAAGAATCACCTATGAAAACAAGCAGATCACTTTTATTGCATTGTGATATTACTCTCTTAATGGCGCAACAGTAGAGTTGCTGCCATCAGAGGCCAGGGTTTGATCCTGATAATGGGTGCTCTGTATAGATTTTTTACGTTCTCCCTGTGATCATGTGGGTTTTCTCCAGATCCTCTGGTTTCTTCCCACACGCCAAAATGGTAAAAATTGTAAATTGTCCCTATTGTGTAGGATAATGCTAGTGTATGGGGTTATCGTTGGTCAGCAAGGACTCAGCAGGGCAACAGGCCTGTCTCCACGTTGTATCTCTAATGTCCAAAGTAAAGTCTAAAGTAAATGTCATGAAGTTTGTCATCAAGTCACTCTTAAAAATCGACTGACAATTTGTTAGTTCTTGTGATGCATAGTTGTGTGTTCAAATTGGACTGTGGTTCAATCAGCTCTGCCACAGAATAAACAAACCTCACAGCATCCTGTTACCACAATCAACAGAAGTAATGATTTATCTTTAATGTTAAAGGGGATGTTATTTATGCACTTTCAGCTGCATATTGTTCATGTCTCTGATTGCTCAGAATAGCAATGATTAAGGAGAATGGTCAGAACCTGCCTGTCTGATGATTTTTTTTTTGCCAGTAAGTAAAAAAAGGACTTTCCAACCCAAACGAGTTGAACAATACCCACATTTGTGGATGTGACTCACTAATAAATCTTCAACCGAGTCCAGCCTGGGCTGCATGGTAGAGTTGTGGTAGAGTTGCTGCCTTACAGTGTTTATGGTACCAGAGACCCGGGTTCGACCCTGGCTACCAGTGCATGTCTGTACAGAGTTTGTATGTTCTCCCAGTAACCGCGCGGGTTTCCTCCGAGAACTTCGGTTTCCTCACACATTCCAAAGACATACAGGTTCGTAGGTTAATTGGCTTGGTGTATATATAAAAATTGTCCCTAGTCTAGGATAATATTAATGTGCAGGGATCGCTGGTCGGTGCAGACTGGGTGGGCGAAGGGCTTGTTTCTGCACTGCATCTCTAAACTAAACTAAACTAAAAAACTAAATCATACTAAGTATGCACAGTTGTGTGGACTTTCAGGATGGGAGACGGGATTATTGCTGAAATCTGTATGGAACATAGCAATAACGACATTTTACATTCATGAAACACCAGCTGAGAACTTCACCCGCACACATCTGAGCCAGAATGTTAAGGGATAAATTTCCACTGTAGGAACCCGAGTACAAAACTCGATGTTGGCGGTTTAGTGCAGTACTGAGAGGATGCTGCACTGTAGATGAGGCCAACTTAGAAAGTTGTCCTTGATTATGTGGCTGCATAGTTTCTTGTGGTCTTGTTGTGTGAAATGTTGTTATAGTACCTGCTTCAACTCTGGTTGCTCATTCTATATACCCTCTACTCTGTGTGAAAATGTTTACCCTTCAGGTTCCTATTACTGCTTTCACACACGGCCATCTATGCAATCTGTTTTGAGAGATGACCTAAAATAACCTTTAAAAGTTTATTGATAGGAATGGTTTTATTGTAAGTCTGTAGGCACATTGGCTAGTGTACCTCCTATGTTATAATGTTTAGTGCACTTGAAATGTACCTAATTTTCTTCCCCCTTCCCATCACTTTTGTCTCCTTCTTTCCTACCCTCCTCCACCCTCAATCCACTTCCGTTGCTCCCATTCCTTCTTTTCCCTCCATATCCCAGCTGTTCCTATCCTCTCTCATCCCCTCATCTCCTCCTCCCCTCCCCTGCCGACCTGCCCTCCCTTTCTCCTCCCCTGTAATTCCCCTGCCTTCATCTCAGTGATGCGCTGTTATGCCGATGAGGATTTTGTAAAGTGATCGCTGGACCTAAACTGACAACTTTCTGATTCAAAGGCAAAAGTGCTAGCAATTAAGCCACAATAAACAAGGTATTTTTATTTAACTGTTCTAATATTCTTGAGCCACGGACATTTGTAAACAGCATTGTCATATTAGACCGAAGATAGACACAAAATGCTGGAGTAACTCAGCGGGACAGGCAGCATCTCTGGATAGAAGGAATGGGTGACGTTTTTGATCGAGACCCTTCTTCAGACTGTGTCAGGGTAGAGGGAAATACAGAGATAAGGAAGTGTAAGGTGTGACATTCTCTCGTTTGCCATTGAAGGGCCAAATGGCCTACTCCTGCACCTATTGTCTATTGTCTATTGTCACATCATACTATGTTTGCATATTCTGTTGTGCTGCAGCAAGTAGGAATTTCATTGTTCTATCTGGAACATATGACAATAAAACACTCTTGACTCTTGAAACCATGACAAAGGTAAATGTAGAATAGATCATTGTTCGCTAGGAGAAGGTAATAACAAAGCAAACAGAGATATAATGCAAGCAAGGACAGTTAGAGATTAAATGTAAATGAGTTATTGGGCAATAATTATGGATAACTTTCTTTTAACATTTTTGTCCTCCATTCCAAGAGAATGCCTAAAAAATATTACTTCATGTTAGTTGCTGCAGCTTTTTTTATATCATCTCACTGTTGACTATCTTCAAGCATCTGCATCCAGGATGAGGTGTTCCAATCCAGGGCATCATTCCAGTAGGCCATTCATCGCCATTCAATATGATCAAGGCTGACTGATCCCCTTAGCCACAAGGGCCACATCCAACTCACTCTTATAGCCAATGAACTGGCCTCAACTACCCTCTGTGGCAGAGAGTTCCAGGACTCACCACTCTCTGGGTTCCCCTCTTCAATTATAGATGAGGCTCTCACCAAGGTCTCCTCTATATCCCGTAGCTCCGCTCTCACTCCCCATCCCCTCACTCATAACAAGGACAGAGTCCCCCTTGCCCTCACCTTCCACCCTACCAGCTGTCACATACAACAGATAATCCTCCGACATTTTTGCCATCTCCAACGGGTTCCCACCACTGGCCACATCTTCCCATCTCATCCCTTTTCGGCATTCCGTAGAGACCGCTCCCTCCGTAACTCCTTGGTCAATTTGTCCCTTCCCACCCAAACCACCGCCTCCCCTGGTACTTTCCCTTGCAACCACAGGAAATGCTACACTTGTCGCTTTACCTCCCCCCTCGACTCCATCCAAGGACCCAAGCAGTCTTTCCAGGTGAGGCAGAGGTTCACCTGCACTTCCTCCAACCTCATCTATTGCATCCGCTGCTCTAGGTGTCAAGTGCTCTACATCGGTGAGACCAAGCGCAGGCTTGGCGATCGCTTCGCCCAAAACCTCCGCACAGTTCGCATTAACCAACCTGATCTCCCAGTGGCTCAGCACTTCAACTCCCCCTCCCATTCCGAATCCAACATTTCTGTCCTGGGCCTCCTCCATGGCCAGCGTGAGTCCCACCGCAAATTGGAGGAGCAGCACCTCATATTTCACTTGGGTAGTTTACACCCCAGCGATATGAACATTGACCTCCAATTTCAGGGAGTCCTTGCTTTCTCCCTCCTTCCCCTCCCGTTCCCAGCTCTCCCACAGTCTACTGTCTCCACCTCTTTTTTCTTCCCACCCCCCCCACCCCCACATCAGTCTGAAGAAGGGTCTCGACCCGAAACGTCACCTATTCCTCGTTCCATAGATGCTGCCTCACCTGCTGAGTTTCTCCAGCATTTTTGTCTACATTCGATTTTTCCAACATCTGCAGTTCTTTCCAAACATCCATGGGTCAGACTATTCTAACTTTCCGTTTGCTTTGACAGATTTGCCTCCAAGGATCACATGTTTGTTCAATGATGCCATACCTTGAGATTGTATTTTTATGAGTGTGTTTATCAGTTCTTTTTTTAAAAGTTCAGCTGCCACTGAGGTGGTATCACAAAGCTCAGTTATTATTAGTTACCATTAGTTTATTATGTTCATGTGCTCTGCCATGAATGGGGGAAAAAAAAGTACAACAGATAATGCAAAAATAAAAATAACCAGAGTGCAATATATAATGTTACTGCTTTACATGTTATAGCTACAGATAAAGTTCACATCAAAAAGTACATGGGCCACAATGAGGTAGGTTGGGAGATTGGGGCACTTAGCTTATGAGATTTTATTGAGTATTAGTATACAAGCTTAAAGCATACGGCATTAGGGGTTCAGTATTGATGTGGATAAAGAACTGGCTGGCAAACAGGAAGCAAAGAGTAGGAGTAAACGGGTCCTTTTCACAATGGCAGGCAGTGACTAGTGGGGTACCGCAGGGCTCAGTGCTGGGACCCCAGCTATTTACAATATATATTAATGATCTGGATGAGGGAATTGAAGGCAATATCTCCAAGTTTGCGGATGACACTAAGCTGGGGGGCAGTGTTAGCTGTGAGGAGGATGCTAGGAGACTGCAAGGTGACTTGGATAGGCTGGGTGAGTGGGCAAATGTTTGGCAGATGCAGTATAATGTGGATAAATGTGAGGTTATCCACTTTGGTGGCAAAAACTGGAAAGCAGACCATTATTTAAATGGTGGCCTATTAGGAAAAGGAGAGATGCAGCGAGACCTGGGTGTCATGAAAGTAGGCATGCAGGTGCAGCAGGCAGTGAAAAAAGCGAATGGTATGTTAGCTTTCATAGCAAAAGGATTTGAGTATAGGAGCAGGGAGGTTCTACTTCAGTTGTACAGGGTCTTGGTGAGACCACACCTGGAGTATTGCATACAGTTTTGGTCTCCAAATCTGAGGAAGGACATTATTGCCATAGAGGGAGTGCAGAGAAGGTTCACCAGACTGATTCCTGGGATGTCAGGACTGTCTTATGAAGAAAGAGTGGATAGATTTGGTTTATATTCTCTAGAATGTAGGAGATGGAGAGGGGATCTTATAGAAACTTACAAAATTCTTAAGGGGTTGGACAGGCTAGATGCAGGAAGATTGTTCCCGATGTTGGGGAAGTCCAGGACAAGGGGTCACAGCTTAAGGATAAGGGGGAAATCCTTTAAGACCGAGATGAGAAATACTTTTTTCTCACAGAGAGTGGTGAGTCTCTGGAACTCTCTGCCACAGAGGGTAGTTGAGGCCAGTTCATTGGCTATATTTAAGAGGGAGTTAGATGTGGCCCTGGTGGCTAAGGGGATCAGAGGGTATGGAGAGAAGGCAGGTACGGGATACTGAGTTGGATGATCAGCCATGATCATATTGAATGGGCTGAATGGCCTACTCCTAACCTAATTTCTATGTTTCTAAGTCTATGTTTCTATGAGAGAGATCGGTCTGTAGTCTGATAACAGTGAACAGAAGAAGCTGTTCCTGAATCAATTATGAAGTTGTTTTAAACTTTAAGTAAGTAAGTAAGTAAGTAAGTAAGTAGGTTTATTGGCTAAGTATTCACATACAAGGAATTTGCCTTGGTGCTCCGCCCACAAGTAACAACATGACATACAGTGACAGTTACGAATTACTCCGAAAACACTAAACATTAATAATAATAAAACATTAATGAGAAAACACCATTGATTAAGCATATGAACCAAAATACCAGATCAAAGGGAGGCTACAGATTTTTGGCTGTTGAGTAGAACAACTACTCGTGGATAAAAACTGTTTTTATGTCTGGCTGTGGCAGCTTTGAAAGTCCGGAGTCGCCTTCCAGAGGGAAGTGATTCAAAGAGTTTGTGGCCAGGGTGAGAGGGGTCAGAGATGATCTTGCCCGCTCGCTTCCTGGCCCTTGCAGTGTACAGTTCATCAATGGAGGGAAAGGATGCAGCCAATAACTTTCTCTGCTGATCAGACGATCCGCTGCAGCCTCCAGGTGTCGTGCTTGGTGGCTGAGCCAAACCAGACCATGATGGAGAAGGTGAGAACAGACTCTACGATGGCCGTGTAGAATTGGACCATCATTGCCTGTGGCAGATTGCGCTTCCTCAGCTGGAGTAGGAAGTACATCCTCTGTTGTGCTTTTTTGACTGTTGTGTTTTTGCCACACACTGATTGATCTTTGGGACATAAGGAGATTCTTAATTGAATGCTCCAAATTCGATTTTTATCCCTTAATCGTTGGGAATGTTAACTTAATATAACTTTGGTTAGGAGCTTCCTGAATAGCCTGAGAAGTGAACTAGTAAACGGTTCTTTTGTTTTAGTAAACTGTAAAGGTGGTATTCTCTTTGGCCGTCAACAGATGAGCTATCACACTGACTGAAATCTGAAATGTTGTTTGGTGCCACATTGAGCGACAGGCAGCTTTATAAACATATACCAGGAACTCAGAATGTCACTACACGTGAGAGACGTATCTATGTAATTTAAGTTGCTTGTATTGAGGTGGATCCACTGAAACAGGCCTGTATGTGCATGCTCCTGTATCTGTTTCCAGCGTGACATGCACTTTGTCTTTTTTGATGAATATCTTCTGTTTTTATGTGCCAATAATTTGTTCTGATTTTTTCTTTCCAACCATGTTCAACATTCCACCTGAAATGGAGCAAATTAGGGCTTGTCTTGAGTGTCAGGAGAATTATTAACATTGCCCTTTGAAATCAGTTGCATCAAGAGCTGAATTGTTTGTGTAATATCTTAGCAGGCACTTGCAAAGTCTCCATTTCCACATAACTCCTTGTGTAAATTACTGGTTAGGTTCTAAATCAGTGGCTATCAAGTTACTCTATCTCAGGCTATAGTTTAAATGACTTCCATGACCATTGGTGCAATCAATTATACCATTATAAATCACAGGAATGGAAAAATACATGCATCGGTAAAACACAATAGCACTTTACACTTTCCTTTGGTCATCTTTATTCAGGATTTAATTCTCCAAATATTTGCAAATAGTTTTATTGCCATTCTTATACTTGAGATGAAGGTAAGCTGTTGGAATCCATCATTTGCCTGCTAAGAAACCCATTTGCGAACAGTTCTGGCCAATTGACTTACTGAATTATGAGGTACATTGAAATTTATGGTAGTGCGGATAACTTATTGGAATAGTTTTTATTTGTGTAAAACAATGAATTACTTTTCAACTCAAATAATTGCATTCCTGTCTTAGTAAGAGTCTAAACTAAATATATTCTGTCTTCTTTTTTAGAAAGGCCAGTTATCAAGGACAATAGATTTAGCATAACAGTGCTGAAGACCTGTGTCCAAGAATGACCTGCACATCCCTGGGTTTTCCAAAGCTGGCAAACTGCTCAGTTGCCAAAAGAACAGGCCATTGCTTTGCACCACTTCAAACACGGTAAGTTGTCTTCTGGGCCTGTCCCACTTAGGCAATTTTTTCGGCGACTGTCATAGACGTAGCAGGTCGCCGAAAAAAAAACGCCGACTGGTCCCCCTACAACAATGTCTACGACAATGTCTACAACAACCTGCTACCTAGTCGACATCAAGCTACGGCAAGCTGTCGACAACCGGAGACCCATTAGGACGTTCACCTACGCAGCCCAGAACGTCACAAAATCAAACCTCCCTTCCACTGTCTCCATTTACACCTCGTGTTGCTTCGGCAAGGCCACCAGCAAACTCAAGGATGAGTTACACCCTGGCCACTCCCGCTTCTCCTTTTTCCCATCAGGCAAAAGGTGTAGAAGTGTGAAAACGTATCCTATCACAACTAAAGAGCAGTCCTGAGTTACTCTCCACCTCATGAGAGACCCTCAAACTATCTTTACTGGCTTTATCTTGCACGAATTGTAATTCACATTATTCCCTTTATCATGTATCTGTACACTGTGGATGGTTCGATTGTAATCATGTATTGTCCTTCCGCTGACTGGTTAGCACGCAACAGTCAGCTTTTCACTGTCCCTCATTACACGCGACACTAAACTATATGCAGAATATATGACGATTCCACCTACTTCAGCCCATATAACTAATTCTTGCATAAAAACAGTGAACTTGGCGCTAATTCAGTGGAGAATTATTTTGGACTTAAGACTGATTATTTTATCACTTCTTGAATGGATGATTAGTGTGGTAAGTGAAATGTCAATCAAACAGGCTCCTTTGTCCTTAGTTATTTTTAGCGCTGTGCGTATCCAGGCAAGTAGAGGCATTTGGTCACACTCCTTCCTTGTGCCGAGCACCTACTGGAAAGGTATTAAGGGCCTGTCCCACTTACGTGTCCTTGGCACGCAAATTACGCAACTGCGTGGTCGTGTTGAGGCGCACAGGCATCGTATGGCCGCACAGGGCCGTCCCACTGAGAAGCGCGGAGGGGTATGTAGTTGTGCCCAACATCGCGCGGGGCTCCGAAATTTTTGTAGCGAACGAAATCTTTGCACGCCAACGGCCTGTCACGTAGCTGACTGCCAAAGTGGGACAGGCCCAAGACCCGGGCGCGACGCAACGGCTCACCTCCAACAGCAGCAGAAGCAGGCAAACGATCGCCGAACTCGGCCTGGGGTTCACGGCCGTTGCGGATCCGGATCCGCCCCCACTCCTACTCCCAGAGCAGGGCCAAGAAAATTGAAGATAGACACAAAATGCTGGAGTAACTCAACGGGACCGGCAGCATCTCTGGAGAGAAGCAATGGGTGACGTTTCGGGTCGAGACCCTTCTTTCAGACTGAAGAAGAGTCTCGACACGAAACGGCACCCATCCCTTCTCTCCAGAGATGCTGCCGGTCCCACTGAGTTACTCCTGCATTTTGCGTCCATCTTCAAATGACGTCACGCGCTCCACACGGCTGTGCAGGCGCATGAAATCGCGAGTGACCTTCACGGGATTGTCGCGCCTCAACGCGACCACGAGGTCGCGTAATTGGCGTGCCAAGGACACGTAAATGGGACAGGGGCTTTAGGGTGACTACAGGTGAGTTATTTACTGCAGGATACCCAGCCTCTGACCTGCTGTTGAAGCCATATTAATTATGTGTCCAGTCCAATTATATCTCTGGACAATAGTAACCCACATTGATAGTGTTTAGCACATTAATGGTAACAGCACTGAATAGCAGTTAGGTAGTTAGTGTTCCTCTTGTTTGGCGATGGTCATTTAGTTCAGTTTAGTTTAATATATTGTCACTTGTACCAAGGATGTGCTTACAGTGTAAAGCTTTTGTTGCATGCTAACCAGTCAGTGGAAATACGATCCATGATTACAATCGAGCCATCCACCGTGTACCTGATATGGACCAAACGTGGCAGATGGGACTAGTGCAGGTGTAGGTGGGGCATCTTGGCTGGCATGGGCAAGTTAGGCCAAAGGGCCTGTTTCTATGCTATATGACTCTCTGACCTGAATTTTCTGGCACATCTGAGGCACAAGTGTTATTTTACACTTATCAATCCATGCCTGAATGTTGTCTAGGTTTTGCTGCATGCAGGCATAGACTACTTCATTCGCAGAGAAGTTGTAAAAGAAGTTGAACATTGTGCAATCAACAACAAGGATTGCCACAACTGACTTTATGATGAAGAAAGGTCATCGATGAAATAGCTGAAGATGGTTGGGTCCAAGACATGACACAAGTGAACATCTTCATCAGTGTTCAGGTATCTGGCTGATTAAGCACCGATAATTATAACAATCATCCCTTACATGAGAGTGGACTCCAACACTTGATGTTACTGGATTATTAGAAAGCCAAAACAACTTTATTTGTCGTCAGAATGCTTGTACGGTCAACCTCTTTGAAACCTCATTCATACCCAAATGCTCTGGGGATATGAGCAGTTAATTCAACAGTTCAGTGCTGACATTTTCTGAATTAATATTGCTGCGCTATGTCCTTGGCAGCCTAACCGTAAATACTTATTCAACTGATCAAGCCATTCTCTGAAGATGGACACAAGGCTGGAGTAACTCAGTTACTGAGTTGCCTCAGTGGGTCAGACAGCATCTCTGGATAAAAGGAATAGGTAATGTTTCAGGTCGAGACCCTTCTTTAGACCAGCATTTGCAGTTCCTTCCTACACAAGCCATTCTCAAAGATGAATTTTAGCTATGATGAAATACTGAACAGACAAAGGTTCCTTTCAAATTGAAGAGCAGAAATTAAAGGATGATTTAGTTCATGGGTTATAACATTTTGTCTCTGTGTAGGATTATGGTGAGCTGATGGTTGGGAAGGTCCTCATAGCCTAGAAAGAGGCCAAAAATCTGGTGATACAGGTTGAAAATAATGGATTGAATGTTCAGAGGGAAGTTGAGGAGTAACAATGTTATCAAGAGGGATAGGGTTCAAGAACTAAGAGTTCAGAGTATTTATTTGTCATATGTACCAGAACAATGAGATCCTTGTCCCTGTCCAACTTAGGAAACCTGGACGGAAACCTCTGGAGACTTTGCGCCCCACCCAAAGTTTCCGTGAGGTTCCCGGAGGTTTTTGACCTCCGGCAACCACCTTCAACTAGCATCGCAACCGGCTTCGACTAAAAAATTACCGATTTTTAAAATGGAAACCACTCTTTTGACCATTAGGGAGACTGACAAAAACCTCCGGGAACTGCACGGAAACCTTGGGTGGGGCGCAAAGTCTCCAGAGGTTTCCGTTCAGGTTTCCTAAGTGGGACAGGGGCATTACTTACTACAGCTATACAAGCACAACATAACTGAAAAAAAAAGCATTAAATTATCAGTTATTCTAAGTAAACCAGACCATGATATCATCACAACTATAGTAGTAAATAGTCCGTGGCAGTTCAATGCAGGGTGGTAGTTGATGGGAAGCAGAAGCTGTTCTTGAGCCAGGAGGTAATGACTCTCTGCCTGGAACATGGCACAGGGAAAATCCTATTAAACAATTATTTGTGAATGCACTTGAGGCAAACAATAAAGTTACGAACCAAAAGCTAGCTCTCATATTCTTCTGCCTACCATGAATGATCGTTTGAATGACCTACTTCTTTGCTGTGAATTTCACTGACTCTGTCACACCCTACAGAAGTTCAACCATTCTTGGTTGCATTGCTAGCATTTATTTCAAGAAGGGTTGTAAACAAAAACACAGGGATGTAATGCTGAGGCTCTGTGAGGCGCAGGTAAGGCCACATTTGGAGTATTGTGAGCAATTGTGGGCACCATATCTGAGGAAGGATGTGCTGGCTCTGAGGTGGGTCCAGAGGAGGTTTACAAAAAATATCCCAGGAATTAGTTGGTTAACCGATGATGAGCATTTGTCGGCACTGGGCCTGTACTCGCTGGAGTTCATAAAAATGAGAGGGCACCTCATTGAAACATACAGAATAGTGAAAAGCTTTGATAGAGTAGATGTGGAGACGATTTTTCCACTGGTGGGGGAGTCCAGGACTAGAGGTTATAGCCTCAGAATTTAAGGATGTTCTTTTAGGAAGTAGATTAGGAGAAATTTATTTAGCCACAGGGTGGTGAATCTGTGGAATTCTTTGCTACAGAAGGTTGTGGAGACCAAGTCAGTGGATATTTTTTTAAGGCAGAGATATATAGATTCTTGATTAGTATAGGTGTCAGATGTTATGGGGAGAAGGAAGGAGAATGGGGTTAGGAGGGAGAGATAGATCAGCCATGATTGAATGGCGGAATAAACTTGATAGGCCGAATGGCCTAAATCTATTTCTATCACTTATGACCTTATGACCTATGACCATTCATTTAAATTGGCAAAGGCGAGCGAATCTAGGAAATGAAGATCAAATACATATGCATGAAAATCTGAAATAAATCCCCAAAATGCTGAAAACACTCATCTGGTGAGACAGCATTGTGGAGAGAGAAGTAGAGTTAAAACTTTAGGTTGAATGCTTCGTTACGGCACCATCTGTTTATATTTTGGATCTGAGAAATGTTTGACTGTTTACAGACAGACTAAAGAAGCAAACTAGTACTTTTAGCCCGCCAGATTTTTAAATAATCCACTAAAGCCACATTTAAACTGATTCTAATTACCACTTTTGTCTCCTCCTGTTTCCCACAATTAAATTAAAATTGATTGTGTCATTCTGCAAGGAACAGCACCTGGTTATTTTAGCATAAGTGATTGCAGCCTTTCTTCGCCACCACACCATACCTGAACATAAACATCAAAGGCAACCAACTCTAGCCAAAATAAACCGATTTCATAATTTCACAGTCTAAATCAATTTACCGAACCATTAAATAATTCCACTGGCATTGAAAAAAGGATCAGTTCACATCTTGCAATGTGCTGTGCACTTACAGATGTGGAGCAAGTCAGTCCTTGAACATTTTGTTTTGGCAGCAAAGCTCAGCTTGCACAATCATATTTTCTATGCATAGCTATCAAGATTTCACTTTCCGCATCAGATTCGGGTTTTTGGCAAAGATTTGATTTCGCCAAACTGAAATCAAATACATATAGTCATATAGCATTGGTTGTGAAATTAATGCATACATACACACATACATACATATAATATAACCATATAACCATATAACAATTACAGCACGGAAACAGGCCCTCTCGGCCCTTCCAGTCCGTGCCGACCATTTGTTTTCCCCTAGTCCCATCTACCTGCACTCAGACCACAATATATATTATTGTGTTGCTACTATATGTTTTATGTATTATACCTGTATGTAAGCAGCTCTGTTTCACACTTCACAGATGCTGGCTGACCTGCAGACACAGATCAGCGTGTGGCACAGTCGCGCAGTGGTAGGATCGGGTTCCATCCTCACTATGATACTGTCAATATGGAGTTTGTACGTTCTCCTAGTGACCGCGTGGGTTTTCTCCGGCTGCTCCGGTTTCCTCACACATTCACAAAGAAAAGAATGGATTGACTGGGGTTATATTCACTGGAACTTGGAAGGATGAGAGAGGATCTTATAGAAACATGTAACATTATTAAGGGGTTGGACAAGCTAGATGCAGGAAAAATGTTCCCGATGTTGGGGGAGCCCAAAACCAGGGGTCACAGTTGAAGAATAAGGGGTAGGACATTTCGGACTGAGATGAGGAAAATTTTTTTCGCCCAGACTGTTGTGAATCTGTGGAATTCTCTGCCACAGAAGGCAGTGGAGGCCAAATCACAGGATGTATTCAAGAGAGAGTTAGATATAACTCTTAGGGCTAACGGAATCAAGGGCTACAGGGAGAAAACAGGAATGGGGTACTGATTTTGAATGATCAGCCACGATCATATTGAATGGCGGTGCTGGCTCGAAGGGCCGAATGGCCTACACCTGCGTGCGCCTATTTTCTATGTTTCTATTCCAAAGACATACAGGTTTGTAGGTTGATTGGCCTGTGTACATTTTCCCGAGCGTGTAGGATAGAACTGTTGCATGTGTGATTGTTGGTCGGTGAGGACTCGGTGGGCGAAACGGCCTGATTCCATGCTGAATCTCTAAACAAAACTAAACTAAACATCTCCAGCATTTCTTCTTATTTCAGATTTCCATCATCTACAGCTTGCTGCTTTTCCTTTGCACTTGAAAATCACTCTTCTATATTTACAATTACTTCTCTTGCTGGAAGCTGTATTCAGAAAGCTGTTGGTTTGATATATTGTGGTGAGGTCATATTTTACTTGCACAAGATTTACCTGGTAAGATTGAACTTGTGTGAACATGTCACGGGTCGACTTGCATGTAAGGATTAGAGGTATTCAAATGAAGTGGAAAAGTACCAAAAGGCGTGCTTGAAACATTACCTCAGCTGAAAACCATTGGCCCTTGTTCAAATAACTTGATGTATCTGTCTGGTAATCTGTAATCTTTTGCACGCAATCAACCTGTGACTTGTATCCAAAGTTGCACACATGCATCTTCTAGCTTTCTCGTAGTACATTAGTTGGTGGCAATTGTTTTAGCTCTCATTCCATTCGCTATGGAATTCACTGGGTTCACCCTGTCTCCAACTTTCTGCTCTACAATCCTTTCTACTACTACGCCCCTGCTTTATGTTCATCAATACCTTAAATTATATGACCTCTGAATGCACAGTGGCTTCATTTTGCTTTAAATATTATTTAGTTCAGCCAGCAATTCCTGATTGCTTCCACCAAGGATATTTCTTTCAGTGCATTTTCTACCCTGCTTTCTGGGAGTCAGCATCCATTCAGTGCCTCTCATCGACAAAACACACCAGTCCACTCCACTGTGAAGGACAAGGTCTGCACTATCATGGGAACACCAATGCTTTCAAGTTGTGTGCAATTCTGATGTGGAAGCATATCTCTTGTCCTTTATTATCACTAGGTGCAAATCGTGAAAATCAAGGGCAATAAATGCTGGTCTTGGTGGTGATGAATATATCTTAAACATTCTAAAAAGTCTCTGCCACAGAAGGCAGTGGAGGCTAATTCGTTGGATGTTTTCAAGAGAGAATTAGATTTAGCTCTTAGGGCTAAAGGAATCAAGGGATATGAGGAAAAAGCAGGAACAGGGTACTGGTTTTAGATGATCAGCCATGATCATATTGAATGGCGGTGCTGATTCAAAGGGATGAATGGTCTACTCCTGCAACTATTTTTCTATGTTTCTAATTTAATTGAAAGGTATAATATTAGCCACCAACCAGAAACCCCTTTAGGGGCAGCACAATGACACAGCGATAGATTTGCTGCCTTATAAGACCAGAGACCTGGGTTCGATCCTGACTAGCTGCTGCCTGCACAGAGTTTGTATGTTCTCCCTGTGACTGTGTGGGTTTTCTCCGGGTGGCCTGGTTTCCTCTCACACTCCAAAGAGGTTTGTAGGTTAATTGGCTTTGGTAACATTGCTCCTCGTGTGTAGGATAGTGTTAGTATACGGACTCAAAAGTCTCAAGTCTCGAATTAAATATGAATGGGATAATAGGGATACTTTTTTGCGGGATGGTTAAACGGATATGGATTACGTTGAGTGGAATGCGGAAAAGAGGGAGCAGATCATAGTTATGAGTTCACTTGACAGCATCGTCACTGAATGTTTCCCGCATGGAGAAATCAATACCTGGGGTTTAGGTTCAAAGTAAGGCATGGGCCCTTTTAAGACAGATGGAAACTAATATTCTCTCTGAGCATCCTCACTTGGGACTCACTCCAGAAGCTTGCAGTTGCAGATGATTGACGTCAGGATAGTAGACAAGAATGTGTCAGAATTCACAGAACGTTTCAAGCTCTGCTCAGCTGGGCACAGGCGCTGCATCTTGGGATTTACCAATGGACAGGATCCTTCTTTGGGTAGGAGTACCTCCCCTCACTCCCATCAGTGCTCTTCATCCATTGCCCTCTCCTTTTACCTTGATTGTGTACAATACTCCCCATTTTTCCTATCTTCTTCCCAGTTCACTTCACTCCCATTCTTCCCCTTCTCTCTTCCCAGCCCAACGATCACCTCCCACCATACCCTTCCTCGCAATCTGCTGGCCAATGTTCTTTCCACAATATGCATCTTTAAGCCCAGTGAGAGATGGGAGTGGAAAGAACTTATTTTGTGAATGGCATGCAAGGCCAGTTCTACTGCGTACAATTCAGAACATAATGCACAGCGGGGTTTCAGAGACTAGGAACCTTGCAGCAACTCGCTGCACCAACCACCCCAATACCTCCTCAATACTCAATTTCTAGCCCCATGTGTCTGGCAATGGACTGTGTTGCCAGTTCATAAGGTCATAAGGAATAGGTGTACAATTAGGCCACTTGGCCCATCATGTCTACTCTGCCATTCAATCATGGCTGATCTATCTCTTCTTCCTAACCCAATTCTCCTGCCATCTCCCCATGACCTCTGACACCTGTACCAATTAAGAATTGACTGTTCATCTATTTTGTCACTTAATTTGAAACTAAAGCCTTAACTTTCGAACTGGGTATACATGAATCTTCATCGCAATTTAAGTATATTTCTTTTGTTGCACATGAAGACTAATCTCATTGATTTTGCACATAATGCCAAACCTGAATGAAGATATATTCTCAGCGGGAGCTTTGCCTTTTGTTTGTCTGCTCATGCATTCCTTTACATTATATTTTTGCCACTTATCATTCTTTTTGTTCTCTATTGATTTCAAATGTCAATTGTCTTCAGCCGGAACTTCAACTGAATGGGTCACAGATTCCTCCATGACTTTCAGAGCCAGCATTTTTTTTTGTGCTTGGTGAGTCGGGTGAGACAACCCATCCCAGTTCCTACTGTCACAAAGAGTAAGACATTTGTAATGTATAAGGCATCATACCAGGTTTATTAACTGAGAACTGTAGAGAAACATAGAAAATAGGTGCAGAGTAGGCCATTTGGTCCTTCGAGATGGCACCGCCATTCAATATAATCATGAACGATCATTCAAAATTAGTACCCTGTTCCTGCTTTCTCCCCGTATCCCTTGATTCTGCCTGACCCGTTGGGTTACTCCTGCATTTTGTGTCTATCTTAGGTGTAACCAGCATCTGCAGTTCCTTCCTACACATCAGATGTTCTCATGTGCATCAGCCAAATGTAAAACAATGGAGGTATGTAATTTACCCTACATCAAACATCCTCAGCTTAACTGGAGTCTGTAGAAGGACCTGACCTAAAACGCTGCCTATTCATGTTCTCCAGAGATGCTGCCTGACCCACTCCAGCATCTGCAGTATCTTGTATCCATCCTCAGCTTAAGTTATGTTTCACCATGTGTTATTAGTAATGGAAACGTCCAGACCAGATTTATTGATCATCAAATGCGGCCATAAGCAAATTTGCTCTAGCAATAACAGGGATCTTATAGAAACATGCAAAATTCTTAAGGGATTGGACAAGCTAGGTGTAGGAAAAATGTTCCCCGTGTTTGGAATTCTCTGCCACTGAAGGCCAATTCACTGGATGTATTCAAGTAACAAGTCCACAATTACTTTAGCATGGTGTTTTAGCTGTTATGTGGCTATGATTGAAGACACATGTGCAATTTCATTTTGTAGTTTAAACAGGCCTTCAAGTGAAGAACTTGGCAGCCAGAATGAGAGAGAGGCAAACAATGGAATGAGGCAGAAATGAGCAGAGCATTCAGATTCTTCTCTATTGGATGGCAGTTGTCATTTGATAAAAGCCATAGAGTATTGTCGCATAATATATGGAAGATGACCTGTGAAAGATATGTTGTGCTTTGAACACAGCAGTAAATACATTAATCACTAACACTAACATAATAAGATAATTAAACAGTAGTTAAGAATGTGGGTGAGATAGGGTTGGTTACTAATCCTACAATATTTGACACCAGCTCCCCAAATGTTGATGATTTGTCTGCATATAGTTATAATTTCTTCCTCCTAATATCAAGAATATTATTGCATTAACTTTGTAACATAGTTTGTGAGGACATCGCTCAAATGCTAACTTGGTTAATTATAGACAATAGGTGCAGGAGTAGGCCATTCGGCCCTTCGAGCCAGCACCGCCATTCAATGCGATCATGGCTGATCATCCTCAATCAGTACCCCGTTCCTGCCTTCTCCCCATATCCCCTGACTCCGCTATCTTTAAGGAGCTATCCCACTGCGGCGACCTAATTGGCGAGTTTAGGAGAGTTTGAAAAAATGTCATGTTGAAGACCTCCTTCAACTATGTAGACCTCCTTCGACTATGTTGAAAACTAGCTGCGACTAGCTACGACTAACTTCGGGAAAATTTGGCATCGAATAGTGGAGAGTGAAGACGACCTCCTTCGACCTTCCTTCGACTATGATGAAGACTATCTACGACTACCTCCGACTACCTTTGATTACCTTCAATTACCTTAAACTACCCTCGATTA
This sequence comes from Okamejei kenojei, assembly GCA_035221665.1. Taxonomy (NCBI): domain Eukaryota; kingdom Metazoa; phylum Chordata; class Chondrichthyes; order Rajiformes; family Rajidae; genus Okamejei; species Okamejei kenojei. The sequence goes on along the minus strand of CM069136.1, from coordinate 102,473,104 downwards.
CCTACGACTAACATGCCGACCTTCTACAACTAAACCTACGAGTAAAGAAATATTGATTTTTCCCATGGCGACCTTTTTTTACTCGCGGGCATTTTTCAACATGTTGAAAAATACACCGCGACCTAGCTGAGGCCTCGAGTATACGGGGACTACTCTTGAGCATGAAGGAGAGTTACAAAGACCTTCTAGGACCACGTGTCGTCCATGCTGCGAGTATGAGTCGAGGGCAAACTCGCCAGAACCCGCGGATTGGGTCGCCCAAGTGGGACAGCCCCTTTACGAGCCCTCTGTCTTTTTTTTACAGATTTTTACAACTTTCCCACATTGGCTGTGATAGTTAAGGACCTGATTGAGGTAATTTTAAGCTTTAAAAAACAACCTTTCCTGATAAAGCTCCTGATGAGGAAGCACTTTCCCTCAGTTAAGGAAATAGCAAAACAAATGCATCCATCTCGTCACTATGATAAGGCTGTGTGACAATACATAACCATCAGCTTCCACAACCTCCTCTGTCTCCAGGGTCCTGTTCACAGATGCCTTCCTCCTGCAGGAAAGCTTTTGGTCTTGCGTTACAACAAGATGTCCATAAGGGCTTGCAGCCGACCGGCACAGTGCAAGCTGCAGGAGTACGTGTTGAGGAATGCACTAAAGCCCAGTGTAGCCAACACGAAGGCTTTGTGGGGAAGGACTGCAGTCTGAGGGCATTCTGTCACGAGACGTTGGGGATGATAACTCCCTCAAACACTTTAACTTTGCATTGTTCTAGAAGGCCATATGAATGGAGAATTCAACGTTCATACTTAAAATTGGAAAATTCAATTTTCGTACTTAAAAATGTTGAATTCTCCAATTTTAAGTAATCCTTCCACCCCCCCCCCCCCCTATATTCCCTGTGTTCCTATCACCTTTGGTATATGTTAACTTCCGGAATGCAAGAACCCTACTTTATTTTTAATACATGTGAATTTTGCAGATCGTACATGAATCAAAGAGGTTGAGCATCTTTTAGAAGATTGTCTTTAGCGAGTTTTAAAGTTTAAGAATTGCTCTTCATTCATGAAAGTAAATGGAGGGAGCAGACGATAGGGGAATTGGCGGGGGGGGGGGGGGGGGGATTATTTGAATGCTGTCGTTAAATATGTACAAATATATCAGCTGCCAAATATGCTCATCTCCCATTATTTGACTCGATGAAGGACATTGGCAGGCAATCTTTTCCCACATGTTGTGCAGATAAATGAATTTTATACATTTTATTACAAGAATGTTAATAAACTATAACATCTTAATAATAAGTGAAAAGTGAAGTAAATCAGTCATAATTGCACAATCATAGTCTTGGGATTAGTGTCTCATCCTAAGTAGAATTTATCAGTTTTTCTTGGTCAACAGAGTATATCAAAAAGTCCTTCAAGACAGAAATGACTGTCATTAAGATATAGCTTTCTAAATTGGTAATTAGTTCCTAAATTCCTGCATATGGAGCTGGTGCAAGTATTTCACCATGGTTTCATAGGAATGTTTAGAGTTATTACCAATAATTTGATAAGTTATGGGGCATGTACAAATAAACCTCATGACATCAAGATTGCACAAACTACAAGGCAAATTCATGGGGATGTGATACGTGGTAAACCAACTCTTATCATTGCTAAACGCAGATGACATTTTATTGTGAAATTTGGTAAAAGGAGTCTTGAGATGCTTGTGTGGGAAATAAAACAAAGCTGAAGTAATGGGCAATTGTAAAACTGTTGGTGTAATTTGAAGAGTTCCCTGAGATTTGAGCTAAAAATCTTCTGAGTTTTTGAACTTCAGGTTGGTCTTCTGGTGCAAATGACAACTTCCTGCACTGACTGAGGTATCAACTTGTGAATAAGATGAATTACCTGTATTACTGTCACTGAGGTAAAATGGTAGTCATTGCCTTACTGAATCACAAAACAGGCATAAGATAATTAAAGTGGTACTTCCTGCTACTATTAATTATGGTCTTAAACCAAGACTCTCTCAACTCTCTTCGACAAAAAAAATCTATGACACTTTTCTGTGGAAGATCAGGAAAATTATTCTCAATGTTCTGGACAATACATATGTTACAGACAATGCAACAATTATGAGATTAGCTGTTTGAGTAACTTGGTATGAATAAATTGCACCCACACATGGGGGTGTATCCTCTAATCTTTTTCATAAGGGTGCAGTGAAAGAGTAAACATCCTGTCATTTATAATTTGATCGTTTTATTGCAAGAGTGAACGTTCAATGTTGTACAGGATGCCAATAAGGTGGGTAATAATTGCAAAGGCTTTTTGGCTTTGTAGATAGGGGCCTTTTCCACAAGGATAAGGAATCCATGTCTAAGCTTTGCCAATCACGTTAATCTTCACCTGGAGCATTATGTGTAGTTCTGAGTGCCACATTTTGTGAAGTAGGTCAACGGAGGAAGTACAGGCAAGATGTTCAGGAAATGAGAGGACTCGCCAAAATAGGACATTGGACAAGGTGGAATTGTTCTCAGTAAAATGAGGGGGTATCATATAGAATCTGCGAAGATAACACTTGATACTCATCATCAAGTGTTTACAGTTATGTAAAAGATGATTTTGTACATTAAGGGAAGCTTGGTGATTATTTCTTGTAAATAAAACAGCAGAAGATATGGTCTAATTAATTGAATCTGCTCTGACAATAACAGAAACCTTTTATAGATTTGCTGCTGGTAAGTTGAAAATAAGTCAAATTGTGCTTTGCTGAGTTAAAAGTGTATTTTTTATTTGGTCTACTTAGCTCTGTTTATTAGCTGTTTGGTCCCTACAGAACAGATGAACAGTCTTAACCATAAACCCTATTTCATTCTTCATAGATTTTATTTGACCTGTGGAGGATTTCTAGCATTTTCTGAGATTTTTATCAATTGATACAAGCTTTAAGAAAAGGCATCTTAAAAGTCCAGTTGCTTGAGTATAAGGAACTTTATCAGTAGATATTTCCAGTATTTCATTCATAACCCGAGATGTTCCAAATATGCAGTACAAATCATTAAATACTTTTGAAGTTAGTCACATGTTTAATGCACCATGTTGCATCGACTCGGATCCCACAGATATCCATTCAAAAGACTAGATCAGTTGTTTGAGCAATTTTGCAGGAATAAATTATACCTAGACATAAGCTCTCTGATTCTCTTCAAAACTATATAATGGGATCTCAATATCCTATGGAAATAGTCAACAAGGCTTCTTAGAAACATAGAAAATAGGTGCAGGAGGAGGCCATTCGGCCCTTCGAGCCAGCACCGCCATTCATTGTGATCATGGCTGATCGTCCGCTATCAATAACCCGTGCCTGCCTTCTCCCCATATCCCTTGACTCCACTAGCCCCTAGAGCTCCATCCGACTCTCTCTTAAATCCATCCAGTGACTTGGCCTCCACTGCCCTCTGTGGCAGGGAATTCCATAAATTCACAACTCTCTGGGTAAAAAAGTTTTTTCTCACCTCAGTCTTAAATGACCTCCCTTTTATTCTTCTGCGGAAGAGAAACAGTTGGAATTCTGACAAGGGAATTTTGACCTGAAAACTCTACCCTATTCCTCCTCTCACAGATGACACTGACCTCCTGTATTCCCACCATTTTCTGCTTTTATTTCATGATGCTCTAAATTTAACGTCACCTCCAGCAAATCAACAACCCCTCAAATGTTATGTTAGCCTCTCTTAAAACTGTGATCTTGCAGCTCAAAGACCAGAATGCCAACCAAGGTGCCAATTTTGACAGCAGATGAGGTGAAAGTCAACTCACAGCGTCAGCCATGTTTTCCAGGCAAGGTGCTAAGCTTCTAAATATTTGGGTACAAGGATCAAACCACATAGCCTGTCCCTGAACCACATCCATAGATAGTTTAGGTTAGTTCAGTTTAGAGACACAGTGTGGAAACAGGCCCTTCAGACCATCGCATCCACGCTGACCAGCGATCCCCGTACACTAGCAATATCCTACACTCTCAGGACATTTACAAATTTTTACCGAAACCAATTAACCTGCAAACCTGCACGTCTTTGGAGTGTGGGAAGAAACCACAGCACCCAGGGAAACCCCATGCAGTCACGGGGAAATTCAAAAAGGGGGAAATTCTAAACCATGTTAGCTTCCAGATTGCCACTCTACTAATATATGCCAGCTAGTAATTTATTACCCCCAGATCGATCATTGAGGACCCCTACTTACGGTCCGTGCCCTCTTTTTGCTGCTACCAGTGGGTGGAGTTACAGAAGCCTGAAGTCCAATACCACCAGATTCCGAAATGATTGCTTTCCTACATCCATCTGGTACTTGAACTGACCAGCACAACACTAATCTTACCTCGGCTAGGAAACATTGGGAACCACCTCTTGCTCTACCAGGGACTTATTTTGAATTGTGTTTTACACCGATGTCCTGCATTTTGCACACTTTCCACTGTCTTGCAGAATTTATCCACAGTTTAAGTAAGATTTACTGTATAACCATATAACCATATAACAATTACAGCACAGAAACAGGCCCTCTCGGCCCTTCCAGTCCGTGCCGACCATTTGTTTTCCCCTAGTCCCATCTACCTGCACTCAGACCATACCCCTCCATTCCCTTCACGTCCATATACCTATCCACTTTACTTTTAAATGTTAAAATCGATCCTGCCTCCATCACTTCTGCTGGAAGCTCATTCCACACAGTCACCACCCTCTGAGTAAAGAAGTTCCCCCTCACGTTACCCCTAAACATCTGTCCCTTAATTCTCATGTCATGCCCTCTTGTTTGAATCTTCCCTACCCTCAATGGGAAAAACGTATCCACGTCAACTCTGTCTATCCCTTTCATCATTTTAAAGACCTCAATCAAGTCCCCCCTTAACCTTCTGTGCTCCAAAGAATAAAGACCTAACTTGTTCAACCTTTCTCTGTAACATAATTGCTGGAACCCTGACAACATTCTAGTAAATCTCCTCTGTACTCTCTCTATTTTGTTGACATCCTTCCTATAATTAGGCGACCAAAATTGTACACCAGTTGTATGTTCTTCTCTGTTGTCTCAGTCTTTTCGCTTGTGGAACTGCTGCAATCAAGATTTTCATTTTAACTGTACCTCACTGTACTTGTGCATATGACAATAAACTCAACTTGATTTATCAAGTCAAACAGATGCTGAGAAATGTATCCCAGTTGGTAGTTTTAACAAGCCACGTACCAGTGATCTCATGTTCCAATCCAGGATCAAGTTCTCTTTCAGACACTGCCCCATAGCACACTTGGCACTTCGTGCCGATGTTTCATTTCTAGGACATATTCATTACCCTTTCTGATCCTAGTGATTGGCAATCGCAATTCAAAGACATTTCAACATTGTCATTGGATTTTATTACCTTTCGTTTTTAAAGATTCAGTGTGGAAATAAGCCTTTCTCCACACTGAGTCCTCGCTATTCAACGATCACTCCGTACACTAATTCTCTCCTACACACTAGGGCCAATTAACCTGCAAACATGCAGGTCTTTGGAGTGTAGGAGGAAACCGGAGTACCACCAGACCACCAGGGGTGCCTGGGAGATGGGCAGTCCTGCCCGGCGCGGGGGAGCTGACAAACCCCCGATGCAGGGGATGAACGCCTCGACGCGGAGGGTCCAAACGCCGCCGACTACGGGAGTCAAGATCATCCCGTCAACGGAGGGCTTGAGGCCCCCGACCGAGGACGAACTAAAGGAAGGGACTTGAACTTTATTTTGCCTTCCATCACAGTGAGGAATGTGTAGCAGTCACTGCGGTAGATGTTCATGTTAAAATGTGTTTTTGAGTCTGTTGCTTTTAATTGTCTGACTGACCTGGCCAGTGAAATTCCTCGTATGTTGCAACACATACTTGGCGAATAAAATAGTAAGATTAAATGAGAACTTACCAGTTTGAAGTTTGATCATTATTTTATGAGGAGTTACGATGAGCGATTATGTGAAGAACCCCACCAGTCAGCATGCGCGTCAATCTTCAAAGCAGCGGTGTGAAATCACAGAAGAACAACAATTGAAGCATTATAGTAAGATTATAACTCTAGAACTACCAGATGAGCTTCGTGATATGTGGGTTGGGAGCGGTGGGCACGTAATCGCTCATCATAACTCCTCATAATATAAAGATCAAACTTCAAACTGGTAAGTTCTCGTTTAATCTTACCATTTTACATCGGAGTAACGTGAGTGATTCCATGAAGATTTTAAAGGTCTGATTTCACACCGATCCAAATCCAGGCGTTTCACACTGCAAGCAGTTGACTCAGGAGGAGTGAATTAGTAACAACATTGATTCATGATACTGATTAACATGTTAATGCTTTAATTCACAAATAACAAAATATATACAATAGCGACTCCTCTCTCCCAGGGAGAAGCTATGAAACAAAATTTAACACAGAGTGGGCGAACACTTCGGATTCAACAAGCGGCTTGTAGAACCTCTGAAAAGTCGATTCATTTGACCATCCTGCGGCCGCGAGGATGTGGTCCAGAGGGACGTCTAATGCCCTCGCCGCCGACGTTGATGCTGCCCTGGTGGAGTGAGATTTTAAATTTTCTGTATTAACTCCTGCACACCCCAGGACTTGCTTCAATATAACACTTCAAGTGCGCCACAACACACAGCCGTGAATCTGTGGGATAAGCTGACAATACAAGCTTGTATCCAGACACCCCTGGTCTGCTCTGTTTGAGTAAGTCATAGATGTGAAATGTAACGTCATTCTGTGATGACACCATCCTGTCCAGACGCTGTTTATGGAGAGTCTGAACCCTTTGCACTGAGGTAAGCGCCATGAGCATAACCAACTTGAGGGTGATCCTTGGTAAGGGCAATGATGTGGCTGTTCCCCATTGACGGAGCACTGTGAGTACCATGCTCACATCCCAGATTTGAGAGTACCTAGGCCTAGGAGGATTTGAATTAAACACTCCCTTCATGAATCTTGAGATTAACGGGTGAGATCCTAACGGCTGGAGTCCTGACCCTTGGCACAGGTACGCAGACAGGGCACTCCTGGCACTGTTGATGGCACTATAACTCAACCCTTCATTGCTGTGTAAGTGGGATAGGAATTCTAGCACATCTGGGATGGAGGCTGTGTGGTAAGTGATGTTCCCATGGAAGCGAAATTCCGCCCATTTCCTGATATGGGAGATGTTCTGCCTTTTTGTGCTATCCCTCCAGGATGACGTGATGATATCCACAGTCTGATCAGATAGTCCCAGACCCAGGTATGGCGTTCTTAAAATCTGCAAATCAACAAATTTACACGATCATTCAATGGGTGTGGATTCCCTGTCACAGGGTGCACCAGTAAATTTTTTTTTTTTTGGTACCACCATAATAGGGTGCATGATTATGTCCAAAATGAGCGGGAACCATGGCTGTGTAGTATTAAATTTTTACCAATTATTAAACTATAACCGATAAAAATTATTTGCTGTGTTGTTAATATCTGATTTGTTTCTAGTATTCCCAGTATAATTAGTTTTGAGTCTGGAGTTAACTTTACATTAACTACAATTGAAATTATCTTAAAAATTTCTATCCAAAAATTAGTGATTTTTATACATTTTGTAAATGAATGCGTTAAATTAGCTTTGAATTGTTGACACTTATCACATATTGCGGACACATTTGAGAAAATTCTATTTAATTTGTACTTTGAAAGATGTAATCTATGTATAACTTTAAATTGTATCAAGGAGTGTCTAGCATTTAATGAACAATGGTGTATATGTTGTAAATTTTCATTCCATACTTCTCTACTGATTACTTGACCTAGTTCATTTTCCCATGCTTGTCTATATTTATCCGTATTTGGTAAATCATTTTCCAATAAAATATTATAAATATATGATATTAATTTCTCTGTATTCAGATGTTTATTTAAACATTCATCTAAAATTTCTGTCTTTCTATTCCTAAAATCCAGTGTATTTGATTTAACATAATCTCTAATTTGTAGATATCGAAAATATTCATTAAAATGTAATCCATAATTTTGTTGTAATTCCTGAAATGAGAGAAATAAGTTTTCCCTGTAAAGATCACCAATCTTATTTATTCCATAGTTCTTCCATTTTAAGAAACCTTTGTCCATCAGTGAAGGTTTAAAAGAAATATTGTTTACTATTGGAAGAGCTAGTGGTACATTCTGTAATTTTAATGTTTTTTTTAATTGTTTCCAAATACGTATTCCACTTTCTATTATTGGGTTTCCTTTATAAGTTTTCTTATGTACTGGAGTATTAGCAAATAAAATCGAACTAATTTCAAAAGGGATACAGTCTTCTTTTTCCATTTTTAACCAATTTGGTTGTTTATCTAGTTCACCCAACCAAAAATTCATATTTTTTATATTAACTGCCCAATAATAAAACATAAAATTAGGCAGTGCAAAGCCACCGTTTATTTTTGATTTACATAGATGCTTTTTAATTATTCTATGATTCTTATAATCCCAAATAAAATTGGTAACCATGGAGTCCACTTTCTTAAAGAAATTTTTAGGAAGATATATCGGGATCATTTGAAACAAATATAGTAATTGTGGAAGAAAAATAATTTTTATCGCATTAATCTTACCTAGCATTGAAATAGGTAATGTTTTCCAATATTGAATATTAATAGAATATTGACTGGCCTTGAGGGGGATACGACATATATTGCCTGAAGTAGATTCATATTGCCCGAGTCGAAGACGAGGGCAATATGGATCTAGTGAGGGCAATATATGTCGTATCTCCCGAAAGAGGACAGTCAATATTGTTATTATTACCCATTATCAGACATCTAGAGGAAAATTTGAACATCTCAGCTCGGCGGACTTCCACGCGAAATTTAACCAAAATGGACGCGGCAGTCTTCCTGTCTGCCGTTTGAATATTCTAAATTTCCCACGCAGCGTCACGTTGCCGTCACGTTGCCAAGTTCCCGGATGTGAGACCAGGGGAATATAAGACTATATTCCCCGCTGTTTTAACAGGTAAAGTCCATAGGCGTTCGCAAGAAAGGGGAATATAAGAAAATATTCCCCTGTTACCCCTGCTGGCAGTAAAAACGAAGGGAATACAATTTTGTAAAAGCATACCTCAGATGTGTGATATGGGTAATAATAATAGAATATTGACTGGCCTTGAGGGGGATACGACATATATTGCCTGAAGTAGATTCATATTGCCCGAGTCGAAGACGAGGGCAATATGGATCTAGTGAGGGCAATATATGTCATATCTCCCGAAAGAGGACAGTCAATATTGTTATTATTACCCATATCAGACATCTAGAGGAAAATTTGAACATCTCAGCTCGGCGGACTTCCACGTAAAATTTAACCAAAATGGACGCGGCAGTCTTCCTGTCTGCCGTTTGAATATTCTAAATTTCCCACGCAGCGTCACGTTGCCAAGTTCCCGGATGCGAGACCAGGGGAATATAAGACTATATTCCCCGCTGTTTTAACAGGTAAAGTCCATAGGCGTTCGCAAGAAAGGGGAATACAAGAAAATATTCCCCTGTTACCCCTGCTGGCAGTAAAAACGAAGGGAATACAATTTTGTAAAAGCATACCTCAGATGTGTGATATGGGTAATAATCTTAAATAGTTTATTCAATAAGGGTAAAAAAATTAGATTTAAATAAAGAATCATATCTTTTTGTTGCATAAATTCCAAGATATTTAATTTTTTCATTTGCAATCTTAAAAGGATATTGTTGTAATATATGTAAGTTATTTCCCATTATTGGCATAAGTTCACTTTTATTCCAATTAATTCTATATCCTGAAAACGAATGTTAGCCAATTCGTCACATGATTTTGACTTGATTCCACCCATGTGATTGACATACGCCACTGCCGTGGTGTTGTCAATCTGCAGTTGGACATGTAAGTGATGCTTAGTGGTGCAATAAGCTTTGAGCCCATAGAATGCTCCTAAAAGTTCTAAATAATTTATTCCATGCAATTGTAGAATCAGTGTCTCATGCTTATCCCATCTGCCGCCACAGCTAGACCTGGTGTCAGTAGCACCTCAACCTAGGGCACTAACATCAGTCTGTAAAATAAGTGAAGGTGCTTCGGTCAAAATTGTGCCGTAACAATTTGATATGTTTCTAATCCACCACTGTACCTCTGCGATGGCTTCAGATGGTAAGTGCATGGGTCGATTGTAATGACTTGCATGTATTCTCAGTGCCTGTACCTTTGCCCTCTGTAAGTGTTGGCAGTGCAAAGGTCCATATTGGGTTGCTGGAAAGGCAGCTACCAATTTACCAATTAAGCTCGCAACCTGTTTAATTGAGGGTGATTGCTCCCTCAAGAGCTTGACACAGCCTTCAATTAAATCTATTCTCTTGCCCTGGGGCAGAGTCACAGACATGTGATTGGAATTAACTGTGAATCCCATATAGTCAATTAGGTTAACCAGCACCAATTTTGATTTAACTGGTTGGACAATGAATCCTAGCCTCTGCACCATGAGTTGAACAGCTGAAACTGATAACTCAGCTGCGTCAAAGGTGTTTCCAATGATTAGAATGTAATCCAAACAGGCCATGGCAATATGGCCTTGTGACCGTAATAACCCAAGTATGGTTTTAGCAGCTTTGTAAATAAGTGAGGGGCTGAGGTCAATCCATTAGGTAGAGCTCGAATTGCCACAATTGTCCCATCCAGTTAAATTTCAAATATCTGTGAAAGTCTTTATGAACAGGCACTGAATAATAAGCATCTTGGACATCTATACATGCCATATAACACCACCTGGAAAGCATTTGCTTGGCAGTAGCAAATGTTTCCATTTTAAAATGCTGATACTGCACAAACGGGTTAAGTCCTGTTAGGTCCAAGATAATCCTACACCCACCATCCTTCTTTGGTTTATGGAACACATTAGACACAAATTGATGGGTCTGATAAATTGTTTTCTCAATAACTCCCTTGAGGCATAATTTTGCTATTTCAGCTGGGATCATCAAATTCTCTGTTTGTGAGAAGATGAGTGCCCGTTTTGGTTTGTGCTGGGTGGGTGGACACAGGTTGGGAATAAATTCAATTTTAAACCCTTGAATATTCTGCAGTATGAACACATTTGATGTTATTTTACACCATTCCCCCAGAAACCTGTGTAACCTCCCCCCAACTGGTAGGCAATTCTCTCTCAATATGTTTTGACAAGAGCCAGACCCACCTACCTCCATGGTTACCGGTAGAGCTGTTTGCCTGATTCTGGCTGGTAGAGGCATGTTTCCCCTTCCTCCTGCTGGGGAGCGCCAGCTGCGAACATTAAACGGTTGACTTGGTCCTTGCCCAGCACTGGTTTCAGCAAAATGCTTGTACGGATACTGCCGTCGGAGGGTTCTGCTGGTCACTGGTGCCTTGATGAGCCTGACTGTTTTGGCCTCGTCGTCCAGCTCCTTTAGTCTTTTAGCCAGGTCTTCCCCAAATAATAGGTTCGGCAGCTGGACGTTGCCAGGCTTGTATAGGGCAGCAAACCTGGGATTAATGGTGGGGCAGATGGCGCTCTTGCGGAGGCAGTTAATCTCAAAGTGCACACTGCACATGAGACCCAGGGCATCCTGCTGAAGTTCAGTCGGGGGTCCAGCATCCACCGACCTACCAAAAGCCGTTATTCCAGATGCCAGCAGCTCGAGCACCCGTTGCAGTTTAATCTCCTGCGCTCGGATGCCTACCCCCACATGGCCCCAAATGGCATGGTTTACTGTCGGCACCTTCAGCAGAGTACAGTTCTCCGAGGTATCATATTTTTTGGCAGTGGCGTCCATGGCCAGCTCCTGGAGCTGGTGGGAGGCCATGTAATTTATGCTGGCAGCCAGCTCCTCTCCAAGTGGCTCGCCATAATCTGTAGGGACGGCAAACCTGGCAGCCAGGAATGGGACCTCTGGCACTTGCCGCTGTCCCGTGGGGCAGCCTCCTTTGCTGAGCCCTCTGAATTGGCGTCAGATTCAATCTGACCCGGTATACTCTCCTCGTCCAGGAGAGAGATACTTGTCAGCCCTGCAGTTGCTGCTGGCGCGGGCTCTTGGAAAGGCCGGCGTTCTTGATGAAGCATCCTCTCCAACAGAAGCTCCATCCTGGATACCCGTTCTGCGGTATCCATTCTTAGGGGTGAACCCTCTTGACCGGACTCGTCTGAGTCTATCGGCCGGTCAGACTTTCGGGTGGCCTTACGCCCCTCCGGCGTAGGCACAGTGTCCTCAGACACCAAGTCTGTGGTCGTTGGTTTGACAACCAGCGACTCTGTGGATGAACTAGGCAGCCGCCCGCTACCCGCAATCCCGCGGGCTTGAGATATTTTCGCCACGGCTCGCCTTGCTGATTCCTGATTTTTTTCATGTTTGCACTTGTCCTCCTGCAACAAGAATTACCAAACGCAACGACCTCGAACAAGTTTAACACTTACCCGAGGCTTTTTAAACTTACCGCTGGAGAAGCGCTGCTCCTCCCAGCCGGTCGCTGCGCCATACGTCAGACGTAATGATGCGCATGCCGACTGGCGGGGTTCTTCACGGAATCACTCACGTGACACCGAAGTAAAATCTGATTCTCATTCTGACCTGGAGAAAACCCATGCAATAACAGGGAGAACATGCAAACTCCGTACAGACAGCACCCATAGTCCGGATCGAACTTGGGTCTCTGACTCTGTAAAGCACCTGTCCCACTTGGGTGATTTTTTTAGGTGACTACAGGCAACTAGGCTGTCACCACATGGTCTTGAGTAGTCTCCTCTGTCGCCCAAAGAATCGTAGTGTTTTTCTGGTAGCCGCTGTATTTTGAAAATGTTCAACATTTTTCGGCAACAGTGGGCTTGATGCCAATGAGCGTAGCTTGACTTCTGACGCAAGTGCTGTCTTAGGTTGTCGCCAGGATGACGTAGGTTGTCGCCAAGTAACTTAGGTTGTCGCTGGTGCTGACTTCGGTGAATTCCATTGGCGACTACCTACATCAACCTACGTCAACCGGCGACAGGTACCGGCGACAGAATTGTCTTAAGTTGTCTTCAGTTGTTGCCGACAGCGTCGTAGCTTGTCGCGGGTGGATGTAGGTTGTCGTAGGTGTGGTCGTAGGTTGTCGTAGGTGTGGTCGTAGGTTGACGTCCTAATGGGTCGCCAGTTGTCGGTAGCTTGCCGTAGCTTGACTTTGACTAGGTGGTAGGTTGTTGCAGCTAGTCGTAGGGGGGTCCAGTCGCCAGTTTTTCGGCGACCTGCTACAACTATGACAGTCGCCGGCAGTCGCTAACAAAATCGCCTAAATGCGACAGGCCCTTAAGGCAGCAATACCGCTGCACCACTTCCTGGAAATTGAGCTTCAAACAGACAACTAACACTTTCATTAATTGTAGTAATTATTTTCTTTCAACTTTTTAATCCATGACAGTTTCCTGTGCAATGGTCAAATGCAAATAGGAATTATTCTGTGCACATCATCAATCTATCCAGGTGGAAATGGTGTGAATGCCATACAAATATTGAAACAGGAGAGTTCCGAGAGAGTAATTAGCTTTTAAGAATGCAAGAACACAGGAATTAAAAGCAAGGGTGCCACCATTCATAAAATGTTTGGTAGTATTGAACCTTGGTATTACTTTCCTATCCCATATCCCTTGATTCTTTAATATGCAAAAATCTTTCAATCTCAGTCTTGAATTCTGTCTGTATGTTCACAACTAGTTTTTCATTGCTTCCTCCCATTTTTCCTACTAAAATGTAACACTTTGCATTTCTAACCACTAAATTACTCTCACACATTCTAGCAGCCATTCGCCTTGAAGTCTTGTACTTGATTTCCACACAGCACCCTGCAATTGTGTGTTATCAACAAATTTGCAGATAACATTTGTGCACCTAAGTTGTAGATATTAATATTGACACCTGGGAAACTACATTGTATACTTAACTCCAAGCTCACAATCTGCACTCTCCCTTTGCTCCCCATTAGTTGTTCAGTTTTCTATCCATTCTTCTATAGTTCCTTTAATTCCACGATCCTTAATCTTGAGGACAAAACTAATATGCAGTATTTTTCTAAACACGTTCAGTAAATCCCTATTTCCCACATTCTTTGTACTCCCTTAATCATGCCTCTCTAACCCTATCAAGTTGGTTCAATATGATCTGCCTTTAATAAATTCATGCTATCTTTCTGTAATTAATTCACACCCAGCAAAGTGACTGTTAAATTGTCCCCCCCCTCCCCAATCAAACCAACAGGCCTGTTATTAACAGGTTAATACTTGCACTGCTGCAGTGAGCAAGGAGGTAACATTTGCAGTTTTCTGATCTTCAGACACCATCATTAAATCTGAAAGCATCTGGAGAACTATAGTCATAGTCTCTGCAACATCCTCTCTCACCTCACTCAAAATTTCATTTGAATAGGATAATGTTTCCCTTTAATTGGAAAAATGCTAGAATGTATTCTTAAATAAGCATAGTGAAGCAATTAGATCTTCATTATTAATTATTAGTCTTGCTGCAATCTTATTTTGCTTAAAGTCCAGCACTATCTACCTTACTAAAACACTCAACCATGTCCTCTGCCTCTGATTAGGTTTCCTTTTTGGCTTCTCTTTGGCCCAACTTACAATCATTTTGCTGTTCGATCCCTCTGTCTCTTCCTATTTTAGATTTCCTTTTATGCTTGTTGTCAGTTTTTCTCATGCTTTCTCATTTCTTGTTCTATATTTCCTCCTGACTTTCTGCCATCAGTCTGGTTCTCGCATGTGTCAACAATCTGCCATCTGTCATGTGTTCTGGTCCAGTGCACTCAACATTTTAGAGATCTAGGGAGCTTTGGATTTTATTTTCCAACCCTCTGCCCTCATGGTAAGATTCCAAACCAGTAACAAAAACATCTTCACCTAAAAGGCCTCACTGATGTTCAAATATAGTTATGTCTGTCAGGGTTTGCTACAGCTTTTGCCTTACCCCAGTAATCCTTTTGCTAATTATTCTCCCCTGCACTCAAGCCTAACAGTGATATTCCCGTGTTTTATACCATTGTTCCATAAGTTCCTAAGTAATAGGAGCAGAATTAGGCCATTCGGCCCATCAGGTCTACTCCGCCATTCAATCATGGCTGATCTATCATTCTCTCTCAACCCCATTCTCTTGTCTTCTCCCCATAACCTCTGACACCCTTACTAATAAAGCATCTGTCAATTTGAGCCACAGAAATATCCAATGACTTGGCCTCTGTGGTTGTGAATTCGGCTTTCAATTTCCCATCACTCGCCTAGCTTTTACCTCTAATTTGTGTTCAATTTCTGTGGTTACGTCACCAAGCTTAAACATTAACTTTGCATCTTTCATTGGCTTAAACTTTAAGAAACATTTGGACAGATATATGAATAGGGATGATGGGTAAACAGTGGGCAAATGGGACTAGTCCATTATGCTACCTTGGTCGGTATGGACAAGGTGGGCCAAAGAATCTGTTTCTGTGCTGTGCAGGTCGATAACTCTATCTCCATCCACATTTGCTGCCTGGCTGTCACATATGTTTTATTCTTTCTTAAGAAAGAGATTGCAATCCTTTTGAGCTGGCATGTCCAGTTGCATTGTGAACCTTGAGATCCATGCTGTTGTTGAATATGCCACACAGATCATCACAGATTTCCAAGACGATGTGAAGTAAAACAAGAAATGAAAGGGCTGATGCCTGACCTTGTGATCTTGTCTGCCATTGGGCAATGGCCAACAGGAAGTGATATAATCTATCATGAAGAAATGATTCTTCTCTTCAACAATACTGACTGAAAGCTAAACTGATTTGACAGGGTAGGATGTTTATCCTGAAAAAAATTATTGTTATTTTTTTTGCCCAAAATTGTGCTGATTCAGTTAACAGACAACATGACCTTCCATGAAAGATGGTTGAACTGATTTTGTTGGGTGCTTGTGTAACTGTGGCCTATGATATGTTGGTTGTTCGTTCCATTACATTCAACCTGGCCTTCCAGCATTAGTACAATCTGCGACTGAGACATGTTGCACTTGTGTTCTTCCTGAGACATGTTGAAAATGTTGAATATGTATCTTACATTTCTGTTTGGTAAAGTATCTAAAGTGGCAGGTGACATATGTCTGAATGTGCTTTATATTTGGAATATAAATAAATCTATCATGAATGCAGTACCTTTTGCTTATTGCATGAAAATTGAAAAAAGGAGCTATATGGCAACATACAGTATATTGTTCTCTCAAAGTGCTCTTGCATCAGACTTGTGCTCATACTTGTTCAAAGTTTTATCTGTGATTTGAAAACAGTAGAATTTGCTGCTTCGTGGATTGCTGCAGTTTGGGATATTTTTAGTTTGGTTGATGTTTTGGAAATATTTGCAATCATGATAGGAGGCGTGCTCAGAAAGTCCAGTGCTAGAGGGGTTTGTAACTGATCAGCAATCTAATTTTGTTGTTCAATAAATTGATATATTCAGATTATATATTCAACTATATTCAGAGTGAGGCCAAATGCAAAATGCAAAACGAGGAATAGCACCTCGTAATTCGCTTGGACAGCTTACAACCCAGCGGTATGAATATTGATTTATTTTACTTCAAGTAACCCTTCCCTCCCCCACCCGTCGTTGTTCGAACTTCAGTCATCTTGTTGAGTCTCATTGTTTGTAACTCATTTTCACCTAGCCCACAGCTAACAATAGCCTGTTTCCTTTATCATCCTTACTTTTTTGCATACCTTTCATTTATTTGTTCTATATCTCTCTACATCACTGTCTATATCTCTTGTTTCCTTTTCCTCTGACTGTCTGAAGAAGGGTCTTCTCGAAACGTCACCTATTCCTTTTCTCCAGAGATACTGTCTGCCCACTGAGTTATTCCAGCTTTTTATGTATATCTTCATAAAAATATTATTATTGTCCAAATGATGTTGTTATTTTTTTGCCCAAAATTGTGCTGATTCAGTTAACAGACAACATGACCTTCCATGAAAGATGGTTGAACTGATTTTGTTGGGTGCTTGTGTAACTGTGGCCTATGATATGTTGGTTGTTCGTTCCATTACATTCAACCTGGCCTTCCAGCATTAGTACAATCTGCGACTGAGACATGTTGCACTTGTGTTCTTCCTGAGACATGATGTACTTGTGTTCCTCCTGAGACATGACTGTACCTCAACATTCTCATTACTTGTATGAGAACAGTTTGAACGGAGGTGTGGTCGGAAAATCCAGCGCATGAGTGTTTGGAAACTGCTGTCTAAGCTTTTCATCACTCTGATGGCAGTTCACCACAGTCCCGAGGGCAGTTAGGAATGGCAATATCCATGGAATGGACATAAAAAAGTATGGATAGTAAGCTTTGGGTTTCCATATATCAGGTTCTGAGGAACTGTAATATACAACATGAATATTAACATTACCATATATACCTGGGTGCAATGAAATTCCTCGAGTGCATGGGGTTCATCCACTAAACAGTTTGCATATAGTAATGATAAATACAATAATACAAACACTAAAGTGCAATAACTTGAGGTTAAGAATGTGGAGCACCACCTCAGGGAAGTGGGGTGTAAAAGAGGTGATTGGTTCAGGAGTCTGATATCAGTGGGAAATAATCTGTTCTTGAATCTGGATATCCAAGTTTTCAAATTCTTGTATCTTCTCCCATGAGTTAGACGAGGGAAAAGGGAATGCCCAGGATGGTTGGAATCCTTGACGATACTTCTTCACTTCCTGATACTACACACTGTGAAGATGGACTGGATGGAAGGAGGTGATGAGCCTGCGATGGACTGGGTTAAGTTCACCATTCATTGCTGGTTCAGGTGGTCAAGACTAGAACAATTACCATACCAGACTGAGATGCATCCCATCAAAATGCTTTCTATGGCATATCTTTAGTTTAACTTAGTGATGTAACAGGCCTTTCATCCTATTGAGTTCACACTGACACATCGGTCACCCATTCATACTATTATCCCATTATATCATCCACTTCCAACATACTAAAGGCAATTTTACAGAGGATAACCAGTTCAACAATATTCCAGGTCTGATGAAAAAATGATGAACAGGAAGCAGCTTTAAATTGCAGCTTTATTGCTTTAAATACTGAAGCATTGGTTAAACATTAATGCAAAAATAAAATAACGTCCAATAATATGATAAACTCAAAGTTTGCTCTTATAGAAATCGTTCTATACTGAGAATTATAATGGTCCGTGGATAGATTTTGCCTGCATTGTGAGTAATAGATCACCACGCAAATGAGCATGATGATGGTGAAATTGCATTTGAAAGCCACCAAAGAGCTCAATGCCCAGATTATTCCAAGATAGACACAAAATGCTGGAGTAATTCAGCGGGGCAGGCAGCATCTCTGGAGAGAAGGAATGGTTGATGTTTTGGGTTGAGACCCTTCCTCGGGGGAGGGGAGTTGGCGGGACAAAGATAGAATGTAGTCGGAGACAGTAAGACTGGTGGAAGAACTGGGAAGGGGGAGGGGATAGAGAGCGAAAGCAAGGGCGATTTGAAGTAAGAGAAGTCAATGTTCATACCGCTGGGATGCAAACTACCCAAGCAAAATATGAGGTGCTGTTCCCACAATTTGCGCTGGGCCTCACTCTGACAATGGAGGAGGCTCAGGACAGAAAGGTCAGATTGAGAATGGGAGGGGGAGTTGAAGGGCTGAGCAACTGGGAGATCAGGTATGTTAAGACCGACTGAACGAAGGTGTTCAGCGAAACGATCGCCGAGCCTGCACTTGGTCTCGCCGATGTAGAGTAGTTGACCGTTTGGGTCCTTGGATGGACTCGAGGGGTGGAGGTAAAGGGACAGGTGTTGCATCTCCTGCGGATGTAGGGGAAAGTACCTGGGGAGGGTTTGGTTTGGGTGGAAAGGGATGAGTTGACCAGGGAGTTTCGGAGGGAGCGGCCTCTGCGGAGAGCAGAAAGGGGTGGAGATGGGAAGATGTGGCCAGTGGTGGGATCATGTTGGAGGTGACTGATGGGGTGGAAGATGAAGACAAGGGGGACTCTGTCCTTGTTACGGTTGGGGGGGGGGGGGGAACAAGAGCGGAGCTACGGGTATCGTGGAGACCCTAGTGAGAGCCTCATCTATAATGAGAGAGAGGAACTCCTGTTTCCTAAAGAATGAGGACATCTCCGATGCCCTGGTATGGAAAATCTCATCCTGGGCGAGGATGTGGCATACACAGAGGAATTGGGAGTAGGGGATAGAGTCTTTTCAGGAAGCAAGGTGGGAAGAAGTGTAGTCTAGATAGCTATGGGAGTCAGTAGGTTTGTAGTAGATGTCGGTCAGAAGTCTGTTTCCTCTGATGGAAACGGTGAGATCTAGAAACGGTGGGGAGATATTGGAGATAGTCCAAGTGAATTTGAGTGCAGGATGGAAATTGGTGATGAAGTTGTTGAAGTCAGTGACTTCCGCATTGGGTGCAGGAGATAGCATCAATGCAGTCGTCAATGTAGCAGAGGTAGAGTTCGGGGATAGGGCCAGTGTATGCCTGGAACAGTCATTGTTCGACGTGCCCTGCAAAGAGGCAGGCATAGCTGGGGCCCATATGCATGCCCATAGCTACGCCCTGGATTTGGAGGAAGTGAGAGGAATCGAAGGAGAAGTTGTTGAGGGTAAGGACCAGCTCTGCTAGGCAGAGGAGATTATTGGTAGACGGGAATTGGCTCCTCCTTCTAAATTCCGGTGAACACAAGCGCAGTCGACCTGTTCTTTCATCATATGTCAGTCCCGCCATCCCGAGAATTAACCTGGTGAACCTACGCTGCACTCCCTCAATAGCAATAATGTCCTTCCCCAAATTAGGAGACCAAAATTGCACACAATTCTCCAGGTGCGGTCTCACCAGGAACCTGTACAACTGCAGTAGACATAGACAATAGGTGCAGGAGTAGGCCATTCGGCCCTTCAACCTTGCTCCTTGCTCCTAAACTCAAATCCTCTCGTAATGAAGGCCACGGTGGCATTACCTTTATTCACTGCCTGCTGTACCTGCATACTTACTTTCAGTGACTGATGTACTAGCACACCCAGGACTCGTTGCACCTTGCCTTTTCCTAATCTGACACCATTCAGATAACCATATAACCATATAACAATTACAGCACGGAAACAGGCCCTCTCGACCCTTCCAGTCCGTGCCGACCATTTGTTTTCCCCTAGTCCCATCTACCTGCACTCAGACCATACCCCTCCATTCCCTTCACGTCCATATACCTATCCACTTTACTCTTAAATGTTAACATCGATCCTGCCTCCACCACTTCTGCTGGAAGCTCATTCCACACAGCCACCACCCTCTGAGTAAAGAAGTTCCCCCTCACGTTACCCCGAAACTTCTGTCCCTTAATTCTCATGTCATGCCCTCTAATAATCTACCTTAAGGACCTGTCCCACCTGGCGATTTTTTTCAGCGACTGCCGGCATCATATCAGAGTCGCCAAAAGATTTTGAACATTTCAAAATCCAGCGGCGACGAAAAAAAACACACCACGCGTCAATACGTCATCACGCCGCAAATTTTTTGGTGACCTCATACGTCAATTAATGATTCCGGCAGTCACTGAAAAAATCGACAAGTGGGACAGGCCCTTTACTGTTCTTGCCACCAGTGGATAACCTCAGTTTTCTGCATTTGCCATGCCCTGCCCACTCACCCAACCCATCCAAGTCACCCTGCACCCTCATAGCCTCCTCCTCGCAGCTCACACTGCCACCCAGCTTTGTGTCATCCGCAAACTTGGAGATGTCACATTTAATTCCCTCATCTAAATCGTTAATATATATTGTAAATAACTGGGGTCCCAGCATTGAGCCTTGCAGCACCCCACTAGTCACTGCCTGCCATTCTGAAAAAGACCCGTTAATTCCTACTCTTTGCTTCCTGTCTGCCTGCCAACCAGTTCTCTATCCATGTCAATACCCTACCCCCAGTACCATGTGCTCTAATTTAGCACACTAATCTCTTGTGTGGGACCTTGTCAAAGGCTTGTTGATACACCACATCCACTGGCCCTCCCTTATCCATTCTACTTGTTATATCCTCAAAAAATTCCAGAAGATTAGTCAAGCATGATTTACCCTATTTAAATCCATGCTGACTTTGACTGATCCAATACAATGCAATACAATACAATAATATTTTATTAGGCAAGTATATTTTGCAATATATATGAGGAATTTCATTTGCCAAGTCAGTCATACAAATAAAAAGCAATGGAACACACAAAATACAGTTTAAACATCCACCATAGTGACCTCCACATTCCTCAATGTGATGGAAGGCAAAAAAAAAAATTCCATCTCTTCCCTTCTTTGCTCTCCCGCGGTCGGGGGCCTCAAGCCTTCCGTTGACGGGATGATCTTGAATCCCGTAGCTGGTGGCATTTGGGCCAGAGGCGTTGGGGTGATCAAGTTACCGCATCGGGGGAATGTCAGCTCCCTGCGCCGAGCGATCGAACGCCAGGTCGGAGCTGGTCAAACCTCCTGCATCGTTGGTGCTCCCGACATCTACGGACATCTCCCTAGCTCTACCTACGAGCTCTCGATAGTAAAGTCCGCAGGCCGCTGTTGGAGCGATCCCAGACAAGGGATCGGCTCCAATGTTAAGTCCATGCCCGGCAGTGGGGCTCAAAGTCAGTCCAAGCAGGCCTTCAGCAAAGGATGTTAGGCCACAGAGCGACCGGAGAAACGGTACGGAAAACAATCGCATCTCTGGTAGGGTAAGAGATTGGAAAAAAAAGTTTCCCCCAACCTCCTCCCCCTCCCCCCACATAAAGCAAACCGGAGAACATTTACACAAACTTTTTAAACACACAAAAGATAACAAAAAAAGACGAAAAAACAGACCGACTTTTGGCGGGGCTGCCAATCGTGCGGCGCCACCTGGTAATCCTGTCACTGCTTTCCAAATGCGCTGCTATAACATCTTTAATAATTGACTCAATCATCTTCCCCACTACCGATGTAAGGCTAATTCCCCGTTTTCTCACTGCCTCCTTCCTTAAAAAGTGGGGTTACATTGGATACCCTCCTGTCCACAGGAACTGATCCGGAGTCGAGAGAACATTGGAAATTTATCACCAATGCATCCACTATTTTTAGGGCCTCCTCCTTGACTACTCTGGGATACAGACCACCTGGCTCTGGGGATTTATCTGCCTTCAGTCCCAACAGTTTACCTTACACCATTTCCTGACTAATGCGGATTCCCTTGAGTTCCTCCCTCCCATTAGATACTCGGTCCCCTAGTATTTGTGGGAGATTGTTTTCATCTTTCGTAATGAAGATTGAACCAAAGTATTTGTTTAACTGTTCTGCCATCTCATTGCTTCCCATTATAAATTCACCTGTCTCTGATTGTAAGGGACATTTGTCTTCACTAATCTTTTCCTTTTTACATATCTAATGAAGCTTTTGCAGTCCGTTTTTATATTCCCCGCAAACTTTCTTTCATGCTCTTTCCCCCCCTGTTAATTATCCCCTTTATCCTCCTCTGTTGAGTTCTAAATTTCTCCAAGTCCTCCTGTTTGATGTTTCCTCTGGCCAATTTATACGCCTTTTCTTTGGATTTAACACTATTTTTGATTTCCCTTCTAGCCACGGTTGAGCCGCCTTCCCAGTTTTATTTTTTCGCCAGACAGGGATGAATAATTTTTGGAGTTCATAATGTAGTCTTTAAATCTTTGCCATTGCATCTCCACCATCAACCCTTTAAGTATAATTTGCCAGTCTATCCTAGCCAATTCCTGTATCATACCTTCATAGTCTACTTTCTTTAAGTTCAGGACCCGAGTCTCTGAATTAACTGTGTCACTTTCTATCCTAATGCAGAATTCCACCATATTATGGTCATTGTTGCCCAAGTGTCTTTGCACAACAAGATCGCTAACTAATCCTTCCTCATTACACAATACCCAGTCTAGGATGGCCTGTCCTCCAGTCAGCTCTTCTACATATTGGTTTTAAAATACATGCTATATACATTCCAGGAAATCCTCCTCCTCAGTGCTGCTACCAATTTGGTTGGCCCAATCTACATGTAGATTAAAGTCACCCATGATAACTGCTGTAACTTTGCTACACGCACCCCTAATTTCCTGCTTGATGTTATCCCCAACCTCCCTACTGCTGTTTGGTGGTCCGTATATAACTCCAATTAGGTTCTTGTCTTGTCATCAACGTTATCTCCTTTCAGATATTTAGGTGCAATGGTCATGATTTGGATTTAGTTTTGGTTTGAGTTCAGATTTGGCCTGGTGGTTTGCACTCTTGCCCCAGAGTTTGAGGTTTGTGGTTTGGGTCCCAATGAAGTACTTAAGAAGGCTTTGGAAGAGCTGAGGATTGTTAACAGGATTGTTACCAGCGGTTGTAACCAAGATGATAAGATCAGATCATTAATTGGAAACATAAATGTTGTTTTTCTCTCTGTACAAATGCTGTAACACTTTAAAAAGCACGTATTTGAGATTTCTAGCCTTTTTTCCAGCCAAACAAACTTATCTCTAGGTAACAGAGTGCTTTATATTGGGTATCAGGTATTGTGCAGTTTAGGATATGGTAGCAGTTCAGTTCTCAACCAAGCTGTTGTAATAATAAAATTAAACAATAAATTAGTTTTTTTCACCCTTACAGCCAGGTCTGAACGGGTGGCAAAAGGAAATCTTACAAAAAAAAATTGGTTCGAAGCAGATGGGCATAGACCTACAGGGAAGGGAGGAATCAATGACCTTTCAGCAGAGACATGATGGGCCTAATGGCCAGTCTTTGCTGTATCTTTCTACAACTTAAAAAAAAGAACATATTTACATCCTTCTATGTTTGGCTCCCATGTGTTGTACTCATTAGGAATTAATTCATATTTTTTATAGTGCGTTCCAGGCGTTCAGTAATGATGACAATTTTCTGCAAACAGTTCTTTATTGTTTGGTTTGTTGGTGAGTGAGAATTTTATTTTTCCACTGCAGTCTGTTTTGAATTTGATAGGTCCCATTAGAAGTCATCATTGCATTGATTAACTCAAGTATGGCAGCCAAAACATCAATTATTATTTCAGAATCTAGTATTTGGGGATTATTTTGCATGCTGTTATAGATTGGTATGTAAGTCCTTCAAAGAAGGAAGTTTTCTGAGGTTTCAAACATTTCCATCGGGTACTTATTGACATTTTGGAAAATCACCAAGTATAATGAATCAGTCACTGATAACAACTGAGTTTATAATTTCCAAAGCTGTTGGCTGAACTCCAATTAACTGGTTCTGGTGTATGCAGTAACATGAAACCCATCATGAAAACGGTACATACTTGAGGGACTGAATGGCCTTCTACTGTTCTTCATGGAATTCAATAACTCCAGGTTATAGAGAGAGTTCAATAAATCCAGATGTCCTTGCAAGTCATTGTGGTTCTTCCCATCTAATTGATATGGAACGAAAATGTAGGGATACAGAATATAGATAAACAATACTGGAGTAATTCAGCAGGAGAGGCAGCATGAGAATATTGGAAAATAATTCAAGTGTAAGTTTAGTACACAAGCAACAAGCTGGCAGGTGAACTATCATCCTGTTTCATTAAAGGATTGAGGCTCCCCATCAAGTTTAATCTTGATTAGCCAGTTTTCGCAGTAGGAATCTTGGAATCATTCAGCATGGAAACAAGCTCTTTGACCTATCTTGTCCATGCCAATATCAACTACCCATTTATACCACGGCTTACAAGGGCATCTCTGGTCAGCTAGTTCTTTTGGGCCTCAGGAATTCCAACACCTCAAAGGAAGTGAATAAATCTTAAGGAAAATAGTAAATGCCTTGATGACACTGGTTGAGAGTCAGGAAGAATGGAAAGCTATCTACTCACATGCAAGGCTTTTGTACACAATCCTGGAATAAAGATTCCCACAATGTAAGATCAGGATATACCTAGATCCAGACCTGTTCATCTCCCACATTCACAGCAGTAGCCACCTGAACTTTTTCCGTGGATACAATTATGCAGAGTGGTTCTGACCTGATTGAGAGTCATGACCCTATAGGGTTGTCTTTGCACCAGAACTGAAACATTTTTTTCTTTCCCCACATGCATCTTAACACAAGATGCATCTTAACGCATCTTAACAAAGGTTAACACAAGATTCCCCTGATCATGTTAGGCTGTTATATTGAGAAGAGGGAGAGTTCAAGAATATTCTCTCCTCTCTTAAATTTACCAAAGATTTCCTGGATTAAGTGACCTTTTATTATTTGAGTTTAACATAGTTAAATGTTTCTAATGAATCCCACTTTAGTTTAGTTTAGAGATACAACACTGAAACAGGCCCTTAAGCCCACCGAGTCTGCGACAACCAGTGATCCCCATATACTAGCACTACCCTCACACTAGGGCCAATTTACATTCTTTAGCGAAGTCAATCAACCTACAAAATTTGTACGTCTTTGGAATGTAGGAGGAAACTGGAGCACATGGGGAAAACCCATGGGGAAAACATACAAACTCCGTACAGACAGCACCCAGAGGCATGATTGAACCCGGTTCACTGGCACTGTAAGGCAGCAACTCTACCACTGCGCCAGCATGCCGTCCCAACTTGGAACTCTGACGTTCATCCGGTTGAAGGTTTAAACCATGGTTAGCCATACTTATCATTTTAGGTTATTTTGGTTATATTGGTTATTATATGTGATTCATGTGTTGCCATGAGGAAATTAATGCTTCCATTAATTGTTTGTTCCAAATTAGTTGATGATAGGTCTGCAATTCATCCTCAATTCCCAAACATAATAAAATTTCACAATCCCCAGAGCGGCCTTTCTCCAAAACTCAAAAATACATAACACACATGGAAACAGATCAAGTTTCACAAAAGGTTATTGCGATACATTATTTAGTTGCTTTGAATATATTTTAAAGCATCACAGGAAGGTAGAACAAAAATAAAATACCACGGCACTGGAGATCTGCAATGGAATGCTGGAAAGAATCAACTCTACCGAGAAGAACAGATAATGTTGCAGTTTGATAACCTTTCATTAGGTCAGGGGGAGTTTTAAGTTGTGGAGAAAGGGTGGGGGTGGAGAATGAGAGAATAAAGTGAAGGACTGTGGTCTGTATGACAGGGGATCTTAAATGATAGAAAGATCTATCATTTAAGAGCCAATACAAGATTAAAATGAATAGTAATAGGATTATTGAAGAAACAAAAAATGGGTTTTGAGAGAGTTGCAACACAATGAATTTCTGAGAAAAATCAACTGTGAATGGAAATTAAGCTTTTAGTATATGAATGAAGAAGCCCAGGAAATTCCTTCCAGGTTTTTCTGAGGCACTGATGCATCAAGGTGTTGTATATGCACCGTGTCATCCTGCGGTGTGCAACATGTTTCTTCCACAATTGTTATTATTGCAGAACACTTGTGTAGCAGCTGGTCTTCATGCCAAGAGATGAGTTTCACATTCTTGTAACTCAAAGCAGGTCCCAGTCCATTAAACCTACATTTGTGAACTGGCTTCAAGAAGGCACACTTAAACCTAGGGTCAAAACATGCTTGTGGCATCTCATCCTTGAGGGGGTGAGCTGGGAGGGCAAGTTCAACGCCAAGCATATAACCCTCTGAGCCAAATGTGGATCAGTGCTTCCCCCCCCCCCCCCCCCCCCCCCCCCCCTCCCCCCCCCCCCCCCCCACCCCCCCCCCCCCCCCCCCCCCCCCCCCCCCCCACCCCCACCCCAAGGTCCTAATAGTTAACCATTGCCACATCCTGCATGAGACTCAATCATCTTGTCATCTTCTACTTGTATCTACTCCTATCTGTTTTCCTCTACATATGTTCATATGTTCATATCTGGGAGAAGAATTAGGCCATTCGTCCCATCGAGTCTACTCCACCATTCAATCATGGTTGATCTATCTTTCCCTCTCAACCCGTACCAGGAACACCTGTGATGATACCTCTTCCAAAGCAGAGTGGAGGCACCGTGAAAACAGAAGATTTCCTCTTCCTGCCACCACTCACCCCTACTCCCACTCTCCAAAGTACTACCAGAGTCTTGTTGCTTGACGTTGTGATTTGGAGAGTTACTTTTATTGCATATAGTAATATATTTTCCTTGGCGCCTCTCTTAAGTTATCCACCAAATGTCAAACTTATCTGTATGGGAGTCAATCATTCGCTCTACATTTTCAACCCCAGTCAAGTTTTACCATTTAGCCTATGATTCCTGTCCTATTGTAAAACATCCATTAACCAAGTGTTGATCATTAACATCTTATGCTCACTACTTGGTACCTTTCTCTGCTGAATGTTTTCCGTTAATCTAAAGAGTTTATTGAAAATCCATCTCCTCTGACGTTTCCCCTTTAAATACACAGGTAGAAATTTCTATTGTTTGCTCTATTTACAGATCTAAATCAAATACTGATTTATTCTTGTATTGTCGTCCTGCAATGTATCCCCTGTTGATGCTGGACGGCAATTCTTTGATCTATCATTTCCTTCGGCCTTGCACAATCATGTTACGTTGGTGATCTTCCAGCACTTTGATTCAACTTTTCTGCCTAAGGATATTTTAACGATTGTGGTCAAAGCCTCTTGTTATTCCAACTTATTGTGCTTGGTGTTCTATTTGCATAAAATTAAAGCCTTTTCCATGCTGGTTGTCATAAAATATGTTGGTGCTATATCCTTTGCTTTATTGCACTATTTTATCCATCACATCTTTTTACAATTTCATTTGTGGCATTCTTCTGTTTAAAACAAAATGAGGAAAAGTGATCGTTTATGATTAGTGCCGTTTCTTCATCATACATTCCTTTATCCTGCAAGATCATTTCATTTACTGTTTTCAAGTCGGTCTTTTCATTTTCTTGGGCCATATTTCAATGAACATAGAAGTGTACAGAAGATAGATACAAAATGCTGGAGTAACCCAGCAGGACAGGCAGCATCTCTGGGGAGAAGGAATGGGTGATGTTTTGGGCACAGGACAGCACAGGACGAGGCTTTATGGTCCAGCATGTCTACGCCAACCTTGATGCCAAACTAAGCTAATCTTATCTGCCTGCACATGATCTGCATCAATTTATTCCATGCTCTCCCCGACCATTGCTATTTCATCATTTTTTATCTGGCAGCAAGTTCCAAGCACTGACTCTCTGTATAAAAACAAAACAGTATTGCCTCATTGAGGGCACAGCAATAGATTTGCTGCCTTACAGCGCTTGCAGCGCTGGAGACCCGAGTCGATCCCGACTACGGATTCTGTCTGTACGGAGTTTTGTACGTTCTTCCTGTGACCTGCATGGGTTTTTCTCTGAGATCTTCAGTCTTCTCCCACACTCCAAAGACATACAGGTATGTAGGTTCATTGGCTTGGTGCATGTGTATAATTGTCCCTAGTGTGTGTAGGTTCACTGTGTGCAGGATTAGTGTGCGGGGATCACTGGTTGGTGTGGAGTCGGTGGGCCGAGTGGCCTGTTTCCGCGCTGTATCTCTAAACTAAACCAAACTAAAAGAAGGGTCTCGACCCGAAACGTCGCCTATCTCCTTCGCTCCTTAGATGCTGCTGCACCCGCTGAGTTTCTCCAGCTTTTTGTGTAAACTAAACCAAACTAAATCTTCTTTACACCTTTTCCTTGCTACCTTAAGCCGATGTCCTCTAGTATTTGAAATATCCACCTATATATGCCCCTCATAATTTTACGTATTTCTTTTGTGTCTTCCCTCAGCCTCTGACAATCCAGAGAAAATAATCCAAGTTTGCACAACCTCACCTCATAGATTTTGTACTCCAGTCCAGGCGACATCCCGGTGAACCTCTTTTGCATCCTCTCCAAAAACTCCACGTCCTTCCGATAATGTGACAAGAAATGCACAATACTCTAAATGTGGCTTCAGCTAAGTTCCACACAGCTTCAACATGATTTGCTAACTTTTCTAATCAAGGCCCCAACCAATGAAACTTTATGACTTTATGACTTCTTTGCCAGCTTATGTGCTTGTTGCCTTAGAGAAACTATTGATTTCACACACAGAGAGTTGTGAATCTGTGGAATTCTCTGCCTCAGAGGGCGGTGGTGGCCGGTTCTCTGGATACTTTCAAGAGAGAGCTAAATAGGGCTCTTAAAGATAGCGGAGTCAGGGGATATGGGGAGAAGGCAGGCACTGGGTACTGATTGTGGATGATCAGCCATGATCACATTGAATGGTGGTGCTGGCTCGAAGGGTCAAATGGCCTACTCCTGTACCTATTGTCTATTGTCTATTTGCATCTCAATATCTATCCATATGTCAATGCTTCTATGGTTCCAATCAATTTGTTGTATATTTTTCACTTGCATGTGACCTCTCAAATGCATCACCTCACACTTACACAAATTTTACTTCGGAGTCAAATGAGTGACTACGTGAAGAAGGCCGTCAGCCCGCATGCACGTCATTACGTCTAACGCATTGCGAAACAACTGCCTGGCAGGCGCGTTGCTCCTTCCAGCGGTAAGTTTCAAACCCTGCAGGTAAGTTTTTGAACTTATTCCTCTGTTACAGAGTTTTTTCTGCTGGATTTTAATTTTGGGGCGAAGTCCGGACGGGCCTATGGACCGCGGGGAATCCCGGTCTCTGACCACGGGGATACCAGGACCAGTGGGAACCGGCTACAGAGACCGCGGAAGTGCGGGTAGCCGGCGGCCATCGGGTTCGCTACCCAAGTCATTGACAGTGCAGTCAGCGGCTTCCAGACCGGCTGTGGTTCCCCAGAAAGGGGGTAAAACCAACAGTAAGTTGGTTAGGCCTGTGGAAGTCAGGCCAGGAGGGACCCCTCCGACATACAGTGGTCAGCTGCTTCCAGACTGCTGTGGTTCCCCAGAAAGGGGGTAAAACCAAGAGTAAGTCGGTTAGGCCTGTGGACCCGGATGAGCCAGGAAAGGAGGGTTCCCCTCCGATATTCATGAGTATGTCCTTGGACAGTTAAACCCAGATGCAGCATGGATAGCGCCCTCGGGCATTTATCCCAAAAATATGATACTCCATCCTGATATAGGTCCGTAGAAGGGGCCATATCAGTGCAGTTCCTGCATACAAATTAGCCCGAAAAAGCAGCCTACCAGAGGACTGGGAGAATGAATGAGTCCAGCAGAGGAGGATAAAGTGCTTAATTAGGAAAGGGAAAATAGATTATGAAAGAAAACTGGCAGGGAACATAAAAACGGACTACAAAAGTTTTTATAGATATGTGAAGAGAAAAAGGTTAGTTAAAACAAATGTAGGTCCCTTGTAGTCAGAAACTAGTGAATTGATCATGGTGAACAAGGACATGGCAGACATTGAATAACTACTTTGGTTCTGTCTTCACTAAGGAAGACATAAATATTCTGCGGGAAATAGCAGGGGTCAAATCAGATGGAGGAACTGAGTGAAATCCAGGTTAGCCGGGAAATGGTGTTAGGTAAATTGAAGGGATTAAAGGCCGATAAATCCCCAGGGCCAGATAGGCTTCATCCCAGAGTACTTAAGGAAGTAGACCCAGAAATAGTGGAAGCATTCGTGATAATTTTTCAAAACTCTTTAGATTCTGCAGTAGTTCCTGAGGATTGGAGGGTAGCTAATGTAACCCCACTTTTTAAAAAGGGAGGGCGAGAGAAAACGGGGAATTACAGACCAGTTAGTCTAACATCGGTAATGGGGAAAATGCTAGAGTCAGTTATTAAAGATGGGATAGCAGCACATTTGGAAAGTGGTGAAATCATTGGACAAAGTCAGCATGGATTTATGAAATGTAAATCATGTCTGACGAATCTTATAGAATTTTTCGAGGATGTAACTAGTAGGGTGGATAAGGGAGAACCTGTGGATGTGTTATATCTGGACTTTCAGAAGGCTTTTGACAAGGTCCCACATAAGAGATTAGCATTCAAACTTAAAGCACACGGTATTGGGGATTCAGTGTTGATATGGATAGAGAACTGGCTGGCAGGCAGGAAGCAAAGTGTAGGAGTAAACGGGTCATTTTCAGAATGGCAGGCAGTGACTAGTGGGGTACCGCAATGCTCAGTGCTGGGACCCCGGCTATTTACAATATATATTAATGATCTGGATGAGGGAATGGAATGCAACATCTCCAAGTTTGCGGACAACATGAAGCTGGGGGGCAGTGTTAGCTGTGAGGAGAATGCTAGGAGGTTGCTAGGTAACTTGGATAGGTTGGGTGAGTGGGCAAATGCATGGCAG
Source organism: Okamejei kenojei (assembly GCA_035221665.1). Taxonomy (NCBI): domain Eukaryota; kingdom Metazoa; phylum Chordata; class Chondrichthyes; order Rajiformes; family Rajidae; genus Okamejei; species Okamejei kenojei. The sequence goes on along the minus strand of CM069136.1, from coordinate 102,441,819 downwards.
ATGCAGTATAATGTGGATAAATGTGAGGTTATCCACTTTGGCAGCAAAAGCAGGAGGGTAGACTATTATCTGAACAGTGGCCGATTAGGAAAAGGGGAGATGCAACGAGACCTGGGTGTCATGGTACACCAGTCATTGAAAGTAGGCATGCAGATGCAGCAGGCTGTGAAGAAATCGAATGGTAGGTTGGCATTCATAGCAAAAGGAATTGAGTACAAGAGCAGGGAGGTTCTACTGCAGTTGTACAGGGTCTTGGTGAGGCCACACCTGGAGTATTGCATACAGTATTGGTCTCCTAATATGAGGAAATACATTCTTGCCATAGAGGGAGTACAGAGAAGGTTCACCAGACTGATTCCTGGGATGGCAGGACTTAGGAGATTGAGGGGGGTTCTTATAGAGACTTACAAAATTCTTAAGGGGTTGGACAGGCTAGATGCAGGAAGATTGTTCCCAATGTTGGGGAACTCCAGAACAAGGGGTCACAGTTTAAGGATAAGGGGAAGTCTTTTAGGACCGAGATGAGAAGATCATTTTTCACACAGGGAGTGGTGAGTCTGTTGAATTCTTTGCCACAGAAGGTAGTTGAGGCCAGTTCATTGGCTATATTTAAGAGGGAGTTAGATGTGGCCCTTGTGGCTAAAGGGATCAGGGGGTATGGAGAGAAGGCAGGTACAGGATACTGAGTTGGATGATCAACCATGATCATATTGAATGGCGGTGCAGGCTCGAAGGGTCAAATGGCCTACTCCTGCACCTATTTTCCATGATTCTATGATTCTAGGCATCCTTAGGGGCCTGCGGCAGCACCTATTTCAGGGCTGCTTTCAAATCTCCGTCTCTGTGGTGGGGAGTGTGAGGGGTCAGTGTGCAACTGACTCCAAACTCGGAAGTATGTCCGTGGAACATACTGGAGTACATGCATATGGCTCAAGGGTTGCGATATCCTCGCAAATGAAGGAGTTGCTGCAGGAAGAGTTGGCTTCCAGCCATTTGCAGAAAACCCAGAGAGGGCCAGAGTTACAGGAACAGGTGACGTCTGTAAGATACCATGCACCTGTAAATTGTTCCTGAAAGTGTCGGCAGTGAACAGCGCTATTTGGGATGACATTGGAGAGGACATGAAAATCCAGGAAATCAAACCAGCCGAATCTTCTCTTTAGGTAAGACCTATCCAACAGGTAAGACCTGGATCAGGAAGCAAAAGCTGTTGGGCTAATCAAGGTACCAACATCGAGCAAAGTTTCATCGTTTCGGCGACAACACACCCCACGCCTCCCTCGGCAGTAAGCGGTTCACTGAAGCTGGTGGCAGCTTGAAAGCTGGGCAGAGGTCTTTCAGGCCAAGGCCTAAGTCGGTCTCAGGAAAAATATGGAATCCACGCACCCCACTAGTACTTCTCTCCAAATCAAGGACGGAAATAGAACCCGCATCAGGGGCCTTTGGGCTTACCATAAGACCACCGGTAACCATGGAGGTAGGTGGGGTTTTTTTTTCCCCGAAACACAGGGTATGTGGACCATTTACAAGTTGTTACACTTGTTTTTGTACAAATGACACTAAATGATAAACATGAGATTGGTTTATACTGCACAGTATACAAGGGTTCCATGCAGGCTCAGTATTATGGCCAGGATTGCCTTTCAAGACGGGCTCGGAAATATGGCCAGAGTTGTCATTCGAGGCAGGGTCGGAATTATGGCAGGCATGGCCTGTTCATTGTGAAAGATGGAGGATGTCGGTTCATCCTTGATTTAACTCGCATGTGCAGTATAGACATTTCAGAATAGGATACTTCGTTACTGTCTAACAACTGCTTTCTATAGGATCGTTATGGCATGCATCGATCTCAAAGATGCATACTATTCAGTTCCCATTCACAGGGATCACCGGAGATATTTGAAATTTATCTGAATGGGGCAATGATAACAGTTAAAGCATTGCAAAATGGGATAACTTCAGCTCCCAGGTTATTTACCAAATTACTAAAACCGGTGATTGGGCTGTTCAGAACACAAAAACACTTGTTATGGCCTATCTGGATGATATTCTAAACACTGTATTTTGTTAATATTAACTGTTTCAGCCACAAACTATATTACAGAAATTGGGGTTTCTCATCCATCCAGTTAAATTTAAGTTGATACCAACCAGAGTTATTGATTATTGGGATTTACCTTTAACTATTAATTTGTCTGTGACTCTGCCCTGGGCAAGAGATTGGAATTAATAGAAGCCTGTAACAACTTTATTGTTATGAAGCAGCCTTCTATTCATCAAGTGTAATTGGCAATATAGTAGTTGTGTTTCAGCTGTGCAATTTGGGTCTTTGCATTATCAGAACTTACAACGTGCAAAGGAGTAACCTCTCAAGTACCATATAAGTCATTATTAACAGACCTATGCCATTACCAACTGAAGCTACCAAAGTCACAATGGTGGACGAACAGTATTCAGCAATGCTCCAGTAGTTGTTTGGTCAGTAATCTTCAGTTATATTACAAACTGATGGTAGTGCTCAAAGATGGAAAATTCCGAATGCCATCTCTAGTTACGGAGGCGGATGCATTTGGCATGAGTTACCAATTCTTCAGTTATTGGTATCAACTACCTATAAACACTAGGTGCATTCCATGGGTTAAAGGTCATTGTGCGAATATGCATAATCTGCATGCTCAACTCCAAGTTGATACACTATGGTGGTGGCATCTGTTAGTCACACGGGTGCAATCAAGTCAAAGTATCCTGTGATATTTACCTAACCTCATTTGGCGCTGTTGTATCATCACGTAAAATCAATGACAACACAGAATGGATGTTGGATCACAAAGTATTTAATGACATTGTGGTCGATGGAACACCGAATATTGATATGTTTGCATCCAGGCTCATTCACCAGTTGCAAAAATATGTGGCATAACAGTGGCGAGAGATACATTCTCGCTACACTGGGGAGGAATGTTCTTTATGTCTTTCCTCCATTTTGCCTCATAAGTCGGGTCTTGCAATAAATCCGGCAAGATCCCGCTTCAGGCTTTTCGTCCTGCCTGACTGGCCTATGCAGCCATGGTTTCCGCTAATATTGGGAATAATAATAGAACCTTATATGGTTATTCTAAACATAAAACTTTGCTGGTTCAGCCTGTGACTCGGGAAACCAGCCTCTGCATGATAAAATCAATTAATTGACTTACAGACTCTGAGAAGACTATTCCTGCGGCTCACTTTGTCAGACCGATCCATGTATGTGCTCACTGCAGAGTGCAGGGATAGCACCAAAAAAGCAGTACATTTCCTCTTCAGGAGATGGGAAGCGTTTTTGTTTAAATGCTCATGTTACATATAATAAAGCACGGATAACTGACATCTTGGAGTTCATTTTCAAATGGGTCTTTGACAATAAATTAAGTTATAGTGCCATAAACTGTGCCAAATGTGCCTTCTCATCATATTTGCTGCAGCAAGTGGGATCAACTCTGTCGGGTCTCACCCTCTGATATCCAGATTTATAAAGGATATCTTTAACACAAGTTCTCCCAGGCCCAGGTACACGGAAGTATGGGATATTGACGTTGTGTAACACTACTTCACCACGGGGCTCCAGCTACATCCTTATCTTTAGCCCGGCTCTCCTAAGGTAGTTATCCTCATGGCGCTGGCCTCAGCGCAACGGGTCCAGTCACTACATAAATTGCGACTGGACAGGATGGTTACATCTGCAAATAATATAATATTTTATGTTTATGATTTAGTTAAGCAGAGCAAACCAGGGGCGTCAGGTCTCAAACTAGTTTTCATGGCATACCCCATGGACCTTCGGTTATGTGTGGTCACACATTTACAACAATACGTCACCAAGAGCCTTAGAGGCTCTAAACTAGCAATGTTTGTTAGTTACAAAAAAACCTCATAAGAAGGTATTAGTTCAGACCATCTCCAGGTGGTTAAAACTGGGTTTTGGCTTATGCAGGAGTAGATACTAATATTTTCAACTCTCACTCCACCAGGGCTGCTACTACATCAGCGGCAAGGGTTATGTACGTTCCGTTGGACCACATCCTAGCGGCTGAAGGTCAAATTAACATAGTTTCCAAACATTTTATAATAACCCATTGCCAGACCGGAAGTATTTGCCAACTCTATTTTAGATTCTGTTTTATAGTTTCACCCTGGATGAGAGGGGTCACTATTATTTTCATTTGCTCATTAAAGCATCAGCATGTTTACATTTATGTCATGTCTGAATGCATTATTTATATTTCACTCACCAATGCTCAACTGATGCAGTGTGTGACACATGGACTCATATCCACGGCATGAAATCACAGAGGTTTAAAATCTTCACGTAGTCACTCACGAGACTCCGAAGTAAAATAGTAAGATTAAATGAGAATTTACCAGTTTGAAGTTTGATCTTTATTTTATGAGGAGTTACGATTATGTGCCCTCCGCTCCCAACCCTCGTATCATAAAGGTCATCTGGTAGTCCTAGTCCTCTCTAATCTTACTATGTTCAGTTCAACAGCTGTTATCTGTGATTTCACACCGCTGCTTTGAAGATTGATGCGTATGCGGGCTGATGGCCTTCTTCACGTAATTAATTGCTCATCGTAACTCCTCATAAAATAAAGATCAAACTTCAAACTGGTAAGTTCTCCTTTAATCTTACTATTAAACTTGAAATGCCATTTCTTGTCCAAATTTCCAAATGAAGAATATCCTGCTATATTCTTTCTTAACCTTCCTTACTATCCATAACTGCACGACCTTTCTGCAGATTTGCTACCAGATCACCTACATTTTCATCAAAATCATTAATATGTATTACAGACACTGAATAAATCCTGTCCCTGAAACTGAAAGCTCAGACTAGATTGAAGGCAAATTGGATAGGTCAAACATATCATTCTTCATATATCTCTAAATCTATAGGTACGATATTATTATTCGTAAAGGTATACAATTTAAATCAAAGAATATCATAACAGATAAAGAGGAGAGATATCTCATAGTTACTGGAGAGATCCACTTTACCTCAATCACCATGGTAAATATTTATGCGCCTAATTTTGATAATCCCCAATTTTTAAAATAAAATCCTGAATATAATTTCAGAGTTTAATTATCAAAATGTGATGATTGGGGGAGACTTTAATTGCGTTTTAGGTCCTTACCTGGACAAATCTGCACAACAAAAGAGGCGTAACATAAAATCTAAAACTAGTGAACTCCTAAATACATACATAAAAACACAAATATAACAGATGTTTGGAGGATCGCTAACCCAGCTGGAAGGGAATACTCATTTTACTCAATGGTACACAAAACTTATTCAATTACTTTTTAATGGACACAAAATTAATTCCTTACACAACAAACCCAAAATATCACAACAACATCATCTCTGATAACACCCCGTTAACTTTTTTAACCTAGAAGGAAAGCCTAATAAAACATCATTTTGGAGGTTTAATCCTCAAATTCTAAATGATCCACAAGGTGGTATATATCTAAAACAACAGATCACTTTTTTTTGAGACCAACAACACCCCAGATATTTCACCCGCTTTACTATGGGAATCTTTTAAGGCATTTATCTGAGGATCTATAATTTCATATCAAGCTCTTCAAAATAAAAAGAACAAGAATGAACAAATGCAGTTAGAAGAACGAATTAGACAATTGGACCTAGATAATGCTAAAGAGCCAACTATAGATAAACATAATAAAATAACAATATTGAAATTTAAATTAAATAGAATATTATCTGCAAAAATTATAAGAATATTTCATATTACAAAACAGGAAAATTTTGAATTTGGTGATAAACCCCAAACTTTTGGCACGTCAATTGAAAAAACGGGAAAAAGTTCATACGATTTTAAAGAATAAATCAGATAAAGGTGAATTGCTAACACTACCTAACAATATCAATAAAAGATTTGCCCAATTTTATCAAAATTTATATACATCTAAAACGTCAGCAGATAGTCCTAAAGTTACAAAGTTTTTGGATAATTGTAATCTCCCAAAACTTAATCTGCTGGATCAAGAGGAATTAGGAGCTCAGGTCTCAATCGATGAAATAGAAGAAACAATACATTCTCTGAGGAATGGTAAAACACCAGGACCGGATGGATTTAGTAATGAATTTAATAAAAGATTTTATGAGATAATTTCAACACGTTTACATAAAATGTATACATATGCTTTCAAAGAACAAATATTACCAGAAACATTATCGGAATCAACGATTACACTAATACCTAAAAAAGATAAAGATTTAGAAGACCCTGGCTCATACAGAGCCATTGCACTGTGAAATACAGATTAAAAAATATTAGCAAAAACGTTAGCAAGAAGATTAAGTAAATATGTTAACAGATTAATAAATGCGGATCAAATGGGGTTTATACCCAAGAGATACTCATGCAATAATTTGAGATGTCTGTTTTTTATATAATGCATTCATACAAAACTGAAGAACAAGACATCAATTATTTCATTGGACACAGAAAAAGCATTTGAAAAGTTGATTGGGATTACCTCGTTAAAGTATTGTAAACATTTCAAATGGGAGAGAATTTTATTTCATGGGTAAAACTATTATATGACAAGCCGATTGCTAGAATATTAACTAATAACATGCTGTCTCCGAAATGTCAACTATCCAGGGGTAATAGACAGGGATGCTCACTATCATCTCTGCTATTTGCTCTTGTAATAGAACCCTTAGCTGAAAGCATAAGAACACATCCGAATATCCATGGTTATAATACAAAATACTCAAATAATAAAATATCATTATACGCAGATGATGTACTACTGTATATTACAAAATCGCAAATCAGTATACCAAATATATTAAATCTAATAGAGGAATTTGGATCCTTCTCAGGAAATAGAATAAATTGTTATAAAAGTGAAATTATGACGATAAAACCTCAAGACTCGACACACCTGTTAAAATTCCCTTTTAAAATTGCTACAGGAAAATTTAAATACTTGGGAATCGAAATCACCAGAAAATATAAATCTTTATTCAATGCAAATTATATGCCCCTACTTACTAAATTAAATGCCCTGATGAAATTTTGGAAAACTCTTCCAATGTATTTAATAGGCCGAATAAATGCTATAAAAATGATCTTCCTACCACAAATATTATATTTATTTCAATCTATACCAATATACTTACCTAAAATGTTTTTCAAAAAATTGGATTCTGATATTACACATTTTATATGGGACTACAAATCCCATAGAATTCAAAGAAGACATTTGTGTAAACCTAAAGAATTTGGCGGATTAATACTCCCTAATTTTTGTATTATTATTGGGCAGCAAGTGTCAAAAATGTAATTCACCTGTTGGACAATTCTGCCCAGCAGGTGGATTGGACAGTAATGGAGAGAGAGGATTGTTCCCCTTTTAATATAGGAGCGATCCTTCCCTCACCAATAAAACTGAATAATACAATATACAGGAAAAATCCAATTATTCATAGTACTATTAGAATTTGGAAACAAATAAAATTACCACATAAATTAAGAAATCTATCGCTTCTCTCTCCCATAGTTAATAATCCGTCATTTAAACCATCCATTATTGTTAAATCACTTACACATTGGGAAGGAATAGGAATTAAAACGTTTGGAGACATGTATGAAACTGGAATTTTTGTATCATTCCAACAACTACAAATACAATCTGAGAAGTAATCAATATTTTAAATATTTTCAAATCCGTGATTATTTGAAAAAATATACGCAAGAATACCAAAATTTGACTCCAGACCTATTAGATGAAGCTATGAATAGAAAGGCAGACTCAACTAACTTAATATCATACTTGTATAATATCATCCTAAATATAGAAATACCATCATCCGACAGAATTAGAAGAGATTGGGAACAAGAACTATCTATAAAAATCTCAAAAGAGAGTTGGGATAAACACCTGCTATATGTGCATAAATGCTCGATCAATGTAAAACCTATTCTAATCCAATTTAAAATCCTACACAGATTATATTATTCAAAAACTAAAATAAGTAAAATCTCTCCAAATGTTTCCCCCATTTGTGATAAATGTCTATCTCAAGAAGCAACTATAGCACATTCTTCTGTTTTTTGCATAAAAATCCAAAAATTTTGGAATGAAATCTTTGAAATTTTTACAAAATTATTTAAAATAAAATTGAAACCGAACGTAGAAATGATTATTTTTGGAACAATCGAAGTCGGCTCTGAGCTGACTTTGTTCCAAAAGAGTTTCCTTAATTATAGTTTAATAATGGAAAAATAAACATACTTAAATTCTGGAAAAACGCACCCACACCAACGGTAAAAATGTGGATTTCAAATATGTCCGAAATGCTACACCTTGAAGACATGAGACTCGTCCTAGCAGGCAAATCAGTCAATTCATAAAGAATTGGTCTCCATTTATCAACTTATTACAAGCATAGGGTGCAACATAACTCTGGAAATAAATGGTTTCAGGACCTGGTGAGGGGTGTGTAACGATATGAAGAAGGTACATCCCTTTTATCTTATCTTATATTTTCTTTTTTCTATTTTTCTTTTCAACTTTTTAAAAAATTCTCGCGTTCTATGTCTTTACGCGCTCTTCCTTTTCACTTTTTCACGCACTTACTATCTTATCTAACTTTCTCTATTTTTCTTTTCCTTCCTTCTGTTACTTTACTATTATTAAAGTTTAAAACAAGAAGTGGTACATGAAATGTATTTTGTTATTTTTGGTTTATACTGCTGTACTGTACATTACTTCTAATAAAAAGAAATTTAAAAAAAAAAGAATAAATCCGGTCCCTAAGAATCGTTTGCAATAATTTCTCTATCACTGATGTAAATTATAGTTTCCTGGTTTGCCCCTGTTGCCATTCTTAAACAAAGCAACAACATTATGTGTTTTTATAATCTGTTACTATTTTTCTATGATCAGTGCGGGTTTTTTCACAAATGTTGGCACTCAAAGATTTTGATATCAGTAAATATGAAATGTAAAATTGTAATAGTGTCCATAGATTTCTTTGGTGGAGGTGTTGAAGGTATTGGCACTCAATGAAACAGCTGCTGGATATAGACCATTGGATACAAATTGGTATACAAGGGAACCCAAAGTTCATATTTGGCTATTTCATATAAATGGGATGTTGGCTTTTCTTGCAAGGGATATGGAATATAGACAATTAAATTAGCTATAACTGGACGGGATTTAGCTGACATCACAACTGGGACATTGCATACAGATTTGATCTCTACGTTTAAGAAAGGGAAATATTTATGTTCAAGATAATATAGAGCAGATTTACAAGGTTGGAGATATGAGACTGCAGAGGCTGGAATCTTGAATAAAAAAAGCAAACTTCATATAGGAATTCTGAGTCAGGCGGTATCAGTGGAGGAAAATGGACAGATGATTTGCGCCGGGACCCAAACCGAAGTCTGAAGAAGGGTCATGACCAGAATGATCATCTGTCCATTTCCCTCCACAGATGCTACCTGACCAGTTGAGTTCCTCCAGCAGTTTGTTGTTTAAAAGGTTGATTGCCGACATGTAATGGTTATCAGAGCACAAATCTGTACTTTTGAAGATTAAGTAGTGATTTCACAGAATAGATGCAGAAAGGTTTTCTCTGGTGAAGGACCAAATACTGTGACCTTGGTACTGGTTTAACATTGAGATGATGAGTAACATCTGCACCAATGATTGCGAGCCATTGGAATTCTCTAGCCGAGACTTGTGTAGATTGAATCAATTGTATTTATTCAAGGCTTTTGGGAAATCAAATGTTAAGGGGACCAGTTTGTGGCATTGAACAACACAACCCATAACCTTATCTGAGGGCTGGTGGGCTGACTGTTCTTCCCACTTCATAAGCTCCCAGCAGTCCACCTCAGAATTCTCAATCCTTTTTTTTAATATGCTATTTGTTTTCTAAATCACAACCTGCTTTAACTTAGAAACATAGAAACATAGAAATTAGGTGCAGGAGTAGGCCATTCGGCCCTTCGAGCCTGCACCGCCATTCAATATGATCATGGCTGATCATCCAACTCAGTATCCCGTACCTGCCTTCTCTCCATACCCTCTGATCCCCCTAGCCACAAGGGCCACATCTAACTCCCTCTTAAATATAGCCAATGAACTGGCCTCCACTACCCTCTGTGGCAGAGAGTTCCAGAGACCCACCACACTCTGTGTGAAAAAAGTCCTTCTCATCTCGGTCCTAAAGGATTTCCCCCTTATCCTTAAGCTGTGACCCCTTGTCCTGGAGCTCCCCAACATCGGGAACAATCTTCCTGCATCTAGCCTGTCCAACCCCTTAAGAATTTTGTAAGTTTCTATAAGATCCCCTCTCAATCTCCTAAATTCTAGAGAGTATAAACCGAGTCTATCCAGTCTTTCTTCATAAGACAGTCCTGACATCCCAGGAATCAGTCTGGCGAACCTTCTCTGCACTCCCTCTATGGCAATAATGTTCTTCCTCAGATTTGGAGACCAGAACTGTACGCAATACTCCAGGTGTGGTCTCACCAAGACCCTATACAACTGAAATAGAACCTCCCTGCTCCTATATTCAAATCCTTTTGCTATGAAAGCTAACATACCATTTGCTTTCTTCACTGCCTGCTGCACCTGCATGCCTACTTTCAATGACTGGTGTACCATGACACCCAGGTCGCGCTGCATCTCCCCTTTTCCTAATAGGCCACCATTTAGATAATAGTCTGCTTTCCTGTTTTTGCCACCAAAGTGGATAACCTCACATTTATCCACATTATACTGCATCTGCCAAACATTTGCCCACTCACCCAGCCTATCCAAGTCACCTTGCAGTCTCCTAGCATCCTCCTCACAGCTAACATTGCCCCCAACTTAGTGTCATCCGCAAGACTTGGGGATATTGCCTTCAATTCCCTCATCCAGATCATTAATATATATTGTAAATAACTGGGGTCCCAGCACGGACCCTTGCGGTACCCCACTAGTCACTGCCTGCCATTGTGAAAAGGACCCGTTTACTACTCTTTGCTTCCTGTTTGCCAGCCAGTTCTCTATCCACATCAATACTGAACCCCCAATGCAGTATGCTTTAAGTTTGTATACTAATCTCTTATGTGGGACCTTGTCGAAAGCCTTCTGGAATTCCAGGTACACCACATCTACTGGTTCTCCCCTATCCACGCTACTAGTTACATCCTCGAAAAAATTCGTCAGACATGATTTACCTTTAGTAAATCCATGCTGACTTTGTCCAATGATTTCACCACTTTCCAAATGTGCTGCTATCCCATCTTTAATAACTGACTATAGCAGTTTCCCCACTACCGATGTTAGACTAACTGGTCTGTAATTCCCCGTTTTCTCCCTCCCTCCCTTCTTAAAAAGAGGGATTAGGTTTGCTACCCGCCAATCATCAGGAACTACTCCAGAATCTAAGGAGTTTTGAAAGATTATCACTAATGCATCCACTATTTCCGGAGCTACTTACTTAAGTACTCTGGGATGCAGCCTATCTGGCCCTGGGGATTTATCGGCCTTTAATCCATTCAATTTACCCAACACCACTTCCTGACTAACCTGGATTTCACTCAATTCCTCCTTTGACCCGCGGTCCCCTGCTATTTCCGGCAGATTATTTATGTCTTCCTTTGTGAAGACGGAACCAAAGTAGTTATTCAATTGGTCCGCCATATCCTTGTTCCCCATGATCAACTCACCTGTTTCTGACTGCAAGGGACCTACATTTGTTTTAACTAATCTCTTTCTCTTCACATATCTATAAAAACTTTTGCAGTCAGTTTTTATGTTCCCTGCCAGTTTTCTTTCATAATCTATTTTTCCTTTCCTAATTAAGCCCTTTGTCCTCCTCTGCTGGTCTCTGAATTTCTCCCAGTCCTCTGGTATGCTGCTTTTTCCGGCTACTTTGTATGCATCATTCTTTGCTTTGATACTATCCCTGATTTCCCTTGTTATCCACGGATGCACTACCTTCCCTGATTTATTCTTTTGCCAAACTGGGATGAACAATTTTTGTAGTTCTGCCATGCAGTCTTTAAATGTCTTCCATTGCGTATCCACCATCAACCCTTTTAGAATTGATTGCCAGTCAATCTTGACCAATCCACATCTCACACCCTCAAAATTACCTTTCTTTAAGTTCAAAACCATTGTTTCTGAATTAACAATGTCACTCTCCATCCTAATGAAGAACTCGACCATATTATGGTCACTCTTGCCCAAGGGGGCACGTACAACAAGACTGCTAACTAACCCTTCCTCATTACTCAATACCCAGTCTAAAATAGCCTGCTCACTCGTTGGTTCCTCTACACGTTGATTTAGATAACTATCCCGCATACATTCCAAAAAAATCCTCTACCTTAGTGCCCCTGCCGATTTGATTCACCCAATCTATATGTAGATTGAAGTCGCCCACTATAACTGTTTTGCCTTTGTCGCACGCATTACTAATTTCCTGTTTGATACCATCCCCAACTTCACTGCTACTGTTAGGTGGCCTGTACACAACACCCACCAGAGTTTTCTGCCCTTTAGTGTTTCGCGGCTCTACCCATACCGATTCCACATCCTCCAAGCTAATGTCTTTCCTTTCCATTGCGTTAATCTCCTCTCTAACCAGCAACGCTACCCCACCTCCTTTTCCTTTCTCTCTATCCCTCCTGAATATTGAATATCCCTGGATGTTCAGCTCCCAGCCTTGGTCACCCTGGAGCCATGTCTCCGTGATCCCAACTATATCATAATCATTAATAGCTATCTGCACGTTCAACTCATCCACCTTATTACGAATACTCCTTGCATTGAGACACAAAGCCTTCAGGCTTGTTTTTACAATGCTCATACCCCTTATACAATTATGTTGAAAAGTGGCCCTTTTTGATTTTTGCCCTGGTTTTGTCTGCCTGCCACTTTTACTTTTCACCTTGCTCCCTATTGCTTCTACCCTCGTTTTACACCCAACTGCCTCTCTGCTCTTGTACCCATCGCCCTGCCACATTAGTTTAAATCCTCCCTGACAGCACTAGCAAACACTCCCCCAAGGACATTGGTTCCATTCCAGCCCAGGTACAGACCGTCCTGTTTGTACTGGTCCCACCTCCCCCAGAAATGGTTCCAGTGCCCTAAAAATTTGAATCCCTCCCCCTTGCACCATTTTTCAAGCCACGTATTCATCTGCAATATCCTCCTATTTCTACTCAGACTGGCCCGTGTTACTGGTAGTAATCCAGAGATTATTACCTTTGAGGTCCTACTTTTAAGTTTATCTCCTAGCTCCCTAAATTCACCTTGTAGGACCTCATCCCTTTTTTTACCTATATCGTTGGTGCCAACATGCACCACGACAACTGGCTGTTCACCCTCCCCCTCCAGAATGTTCTGCAGCCGTTCAGTGACATCCCTGACCCTTGCACCAGGGAGGCAACATACCATCCTGGAGTCTCGTTTGCGGCCGCAGAAATGCCTATCTATTCCCCTGACAATTGAATCCCCTATTACTATTGCCCTTCCCCTCTTTTTCCCCCCTCATGTGCTGCAGAGCCACCCATGGTGCCATTAACTTGGCTGCTGCTGCCTTCCCCTGGTGAGCCATCTCCCTCAACAGTATCCAAAATGTTATACCTGTTTAGGAGGGAGATGACCGCAGGGGACCCCTGCACTACCTGCCTACTGCTTTGCTGGCTATTGGCCACCCGATCCCTTTCTGTCCTCTTACCTTTTGCCTGTGGTGTGACCAACTCACTGTATGTGCTATCCACGACTTTCTCCGCATCGTGGATGCTCCAGTATGAATCCAGCCGCAGTTCCAATCGTTCAATGCGGTCTGCCAGGAGCTGCAGCTGGACACACTTCCTGCAACTGTAGTCACCAGGGACACCGACCATATCCCTGATCTCCCACATGTTGCAGGCTGAGCAAACCACGGGGCCAATCTCCACTGCCATATCTTACTCCCAAATTACTCTGTATTAAAAATATATATTTTTATTTTTTATTTTTTATTTTTTTGTTTTATTTTTATTAAACACAAAACTTTATCCTTTAAACTTTACTAATAAATACTAATAAATACTAAATCCTTAACTCTCAGAATCCTTAACTCCCAGTTTAATGTATTACAGAAATATAAAAATGTAAACCCCGGGTTGCACCCAATCAGCTGCTTCCTCTGGTCCTTGTCAACCAATCAGAGGCTTCCACCAGATTCCCTCTCTGGAAGATGGAACCAAAGATGGAACGTTGCAGATTTCAGTCTCACAGCGCAAAGCCCCGCGCTAGATTTATACTCACAGCGCGGGTAACTCAACCCTCTCGCACCAACAGCTCCCCGTGCCTCTGTGAAAAGCACGGGGAGCCGTTGGTGCGAGAGGGTGGAGTTACCTGCACTGTGAGTATTTTGCATTTATAACATTGTTAAGTGAAAAGGTGTCCCATAACTCGAGCATTGATATAATGCACACTTTTAATCATCTGGGTTAGTTCTGAAATGTGTATGGTAAATAGACAATAATATGTATTTAATAAGGATTAGATGAATTCTCCAGATAGCAACATGTCTTTATTTTACAGTTAAATCTCATCTCCTTTGTAAATATTTCCGATTGTTTGCCGTTAGTTTTCAAAAATCAGTCCAATAAGTGACTTTGGTATTCCGACTGCGCATGCCCAGGTCATAGGCCACTTGCGATAAACATTCTCGGCAGCTGTGCTGCTCTATGTATATTGAGCAGTGTCGGCATAGGCTTACAGCCAGAGCAGAGAAGAAGTGCTAACTCCACTGCTCAGGGCCAGTGTCCCGTCAGTCCAGGGCTGTCGGTTAACCCGGCGGGACAGGCAGAGTTGAGCTGGAATTAGCGCTTCTTCTCCGCGCTGGCTGTAAGCCTGTGCCGTTTACTGCTCCGGGCCGGTGTCCCGTCAGCCCAGGGTCACCCCGAACATCTCCGGCTGCCCCTGGACAGGGATGGGACCCTCAGGAGGGGAAGGGGAGGGTCCAGTTCAACAGCGCTCGCAGCATCGGAGACCCGGGTTCGATCCTGACTACGGATGAAACGCAGGTCTGTATACATGCAGCAGCACAGTTGTCGAGAATGTTTATCGCGAGTGACCTTTGACGAATCCCAGGATTCCTTGCCTTTTTCGGAATACCGATCTGGCTTATTAGAAGTATCCATGGCCGTCCCACGGGGGGGATGCGATGGGTGCGGTCGCACCCCGCCTTTTTTCCCCACAGAAAAAAAAATCCAGAGTAAAAAATAAATAAATTGGGGCACAATCTTTTTTTATTCTACACCAGGACAGAGGGAGCCCTGCCTTTGGGCTCCTTGACCCTCTTGCAGCTGTACAGCCACTGGATGACCGTGGCATTGCGCTCGATGACCAAGAGGGCAGAGGGTGGGGGCTTGTTCTTCCCCCGGAGCAGTCCGTTGCCACTATCGCTGCTGCTGTGCCGGGACAGCTCGCTCTCCAAGTCTGGGCAGCTCAAGGGCCTGTCCCACTTTGCGATTTTTTTTAGCCGACTGCGAGCGTCAGTGACTGACGCCCGTACGACAAGTTTGTACGCCATACACGATGATGTATGCTGTCCTGCGGGTGATGCCCGGTTAGGGTTATGATTAGGTTTAGGATTAGGGCTAGGGTTAGGGTTAGGGACCACAGATGGGCCCAAAGTCTGCATTTATCCCATAATCAACATTACTAAAACAGATGATGTGGGCTTTGTGTAGCACTATTAGTTGGATCTAGCTGTCACAGGCTGGGCCCACAAATTGGGGGCATTGGGGAAAGTGGAGGGGGGGGGAGGGGGGGGGGTTGGAGAATGGGAGAAGGGAGGGAGAGGGGGAGATTGGGATGTGAGGGGAGGGGGGTAGTGAAGAAGGGGTATAAGAGTGGAGCGGGGAGAAGGCAGGAAGAGGGGGGGAGGGAAGAAGGGGGGGGAGGGGAGGGGAGAAGAGTAGGGAGGGTGGAAAAGGAGGGATAGGGGAAGGAGTGGGGAAGAGGGGGTTGGAGGGGAGAGGGGAGTTCAGTCTACACTCACTGAATCCATCCCTGTGAAAAGTTAGAGATGGTGATTGGATCTGGAAGCGGACCAATACATCTGAAAATAAAACTGAACGACTCAGACATTTTTCCATTTGCACAATTGATTTTATTGTATTAATTTTAATATATTAATGTTGAAGAAATAATATTTTACCACCCATCTATGGTCCCTAACCTCAACCTTAACCCTAAGCGGGCGTCACCCACAGGGCCGCACACATCAGCGTGTAACAGGGTGTACGACGTCAAGTCAAGTATCCTTTATTGTCATTTAGACTTTTCAGTCTGAACAACATTTCGTGCCTTGCAGTCATAACATAGAATAAAATAACCACACAGTAAACACAGATTTAACATCCACCAGGCACCTCTTCACTGTGATGGAAGGCAAAAGTCTTAAAGTCCTTGTCTCTTCCTGATGAGACACCCAGGTGTTGCAACTGGATTTTGAACATTCCAAAATCCAGGGGCACCAGGGAGACACCGCGCATCAGCTGCGTGTCGCTACATGCGTCACCACGCATCATGCCGCCTCACGACCCGACCACGACGTGGCAACCTCTTGTCAGGCTGTCGCCCAAGTGGGACAGGCCTCTCGCGCTGCGAAACCTGAGGCCGAGGCTTTCGAAGGCGGCGTCGGCGGCAAACCTCCCCGGCCAGGTTCTCGATCATCTTGGGCTCGAGTCCACAGTGCTCGAACAAACCGTCCAAGCCCGAGCAGGCTCGGGAGAAGCGGCAGCTGAGGTCGGAGTACGAGCGTCGCAATCTGCCTTCACCAACCCGCTGCCTGAGCGGCTCCTTGGGGCGACTTGCTGCTGCTTCTCGGGGTGCTGCTGGCGTGGTTACTTGTGCACCCCGGGATGCTGCAGCCTCTGTCATTCTCCCCCTTCCAACGTTGCTGCTCCCGTTGCCGGCCCCCGCTGCTTGTCGCCCCGGCTGCTAGAGGTGGGCAGCAGCCGCTGGACCAGGCTGCCGCCACCCTTGAAACTGCGGGCGCTGCTGGTGGCCGCCGCTGCCCGCACGAACTCGCACTTCTGCCGGTATGTGACCAGCGAGTCGGGCCTGCAGCTGCTTCTTGGAGCTCCAGCTGCTGGGGGCTGCCGGAGGCCAGGTCAGTCGTTGTGTTGCTGCTGGCCCCACTGCTGCTGCCTTCCTCAGAGGCAGAGCTGCCCAAACCATTTGGCTGTACTTTGCACCTCCTCACCATCTGGCTCTTCACGTACTTGGCCTTGTCAGCAGCCAGTCGCTGCACGGCGCTCTGCCGATCCCGCCTGTCCCCCTCCATTTGACTGCGGAGGTAGCCGGGACCTTTGGTCAGGAGCCTGAGCGGCAGAGAGACGCTTGCCTCGGGCAGCATGCTTGCAGTGGGCGCGATCTCGCTCGGCATCTTACTTTGATCCAGCCAGCGAGGACAAACACGTTTCACAAGACCAGGACTTCCATGAGCAGTGACAGGCTGTCTGCAATCGCCTTAATCCACATTCACTATGACTTTGCCCATAATTTGGACAAAATGGTGACTAGGTTTGTGCAGTTACATTCTCTGAAAATGGAACTGGAAAACTTGATTTATGGCTGAATGGCAATATATGGCGGCCTGCCATGAGTGTTTTCAAAGTCTGTGAGAGGTACCCTGAACTGTCTGCTAATTCCCGCACACTTTGGGAGCCCAAACAGGGCACTGCAAGAAGAGGTCGAAGTCAGGCCACCTACATCAGTGTACTTGCTGCGGAACGACACAGGCCTTGGACAGCGTTAACGAACTGAGAACTGCCATTAAAGATAAAGTCACATTTTGGGAGACAAAACGGGGCACTGTAAGAAGAGGTAGAAGTAAGGCCACCTACGTCAGTGTAGTGCGGAACGACACATGCATTGACAGCATTAACAAACTGAGGATTGCCACGTTAGATAAACTGGTCTGAGGTGCTATATTCATGGAACCAGGGATGGCATATAGGCTAAGGCCAACAAATGCCCTTGCATTAGTAGAAGTAGTGGTAAATGGCAATATACATTCTTCTTCTTCTTCTTGCGTATGGCGTGCACAGCTTAAAGTTGTCGGACAACTTGCAGACTAAAGTTGTTCTATTTGACCTTATTTGATGGTGCACGCCGGGTTCATTGCATTTGTCGAAACAGGTCGGACCACGTGAAGGTTGCGATCTTCCACCCCGTATATATTCAGATGAATGGGGATGAGAGAGAGAGGGGCAGAGGCAAGGGCATGGGGGGGGGGGGTAAGGGGGGGGGGGAGAGTGAGGGCAGAGAGAGAATGGGCAGAGAAAGATGGGGAGAGACAGAGAGAGAGGGGCAGAGACAGAAGGGCAAGAGACAGAGGGATGGGGGGGTGGAGGGGAGGAGGAGAAGGAGGGTGGGGAGAGAGATGGGAGGAGATAGGGGATGAGGGGGAGGCTGGGGGAGGGGAGAAGGGGGTTTAGGGGAGGGAGGGCACGGGGTGGGGGAGAGGGAGGGGGAAGAGAGAGAGGAGAGAGAGAGAGAGAGGGGGGGAGGGAGAGGGAGGGAGAGAGAGAGGTGGGGAGAGTGAGAGAGGGCAGAGAGAGTGGAGAGAGGGGAGGGGGTAGGAAGGGGAGAGAGGGGAGGGGGGAAGAACAGAGAGGGGATGAAGGGAGGGAGGACAGGGGTAGGTAGGGCTGCCCAGCAGCCGTTGGCTTCAGTCAGCCTCAGCTCATTGGCCTCGCATCCTCGGCGCATCCTCTCTGTACCCCCGGACCCCAATCATCCCATTCCACCCACACATTCCTCTTGACTCAACCAAAATGACTTCTGAAATATTGGTCATAAATTTGGTGCAAAAATGCTCCAAAACAAGGCTCAGAATGCACCAGAGAGCATCTTAAACCCCAGAGCTTCCAACACCAAAACCCCAGACCCCAGCCGCAAGGGATTTCGCGCTTCGCGCTCATGATGTATGCTGCACGCACATTATTTCAAATAAAGTTTTTGTAATCCTGTAATTTTTGTAAAAAACTTCGTACAGGCCTGGTATCTCTTGATTATTTGCATTATTTCAATTCAGTGCCTTTTTTAATTTTTACTGATTCCTCTATGTTTTGGTTTATTGAAACATAGAAACATAGAAAATAGGTGCAGGAGTAGGCCATTCGGCCCTTCAAGCCTGCACCGCCATTCAATATGATCATGGCTGATCAGTCAACTCAGTATCCTGTTCCTGCCTTCTCTCCATAACCCCTGATCCCTTTAGCCACAAGGGCCACATCTAACTCCCTCTTAAATATAGCCAATGAACAGGCCTCAACTACCTTCTGCGGCAGAGAATTCCAGAGACTCACCACTTATGTATCTGACTTTATCATATAATTGAGGGTAGACATAAAATGCTGGAGTAACTCAGCGAGACAGGCAGCATCTCTGGAGAGAAAGAATGGGTGACATTTTGGGTCTGAAGAAGGGTTTCGACCCGAAACGTCACTCATTCCTTCTCACAAGAGATGCTGCCTGTCCCGTTGAGTTACTCCAGCATTTTGTGTCCACCTTCGACTTAAACCAGCATCTGCAGTTCTTTCCTACACATTATTCATATAATTGTTCCTACAAACATTTAGCTGTCTTTTTCTGATAAGTAAATCACTGCCCCCATTGGACTAATTCCTTAAAACCTTGTTCAATTAAAAAAAATCTAACAAATGCATCAATCCTGTACATTGCATTTTTATAGAATAGTATAATTCCATCGCCTCACTCCTCTGCCACCACCAAATATTTTAATTTTCTGCTTTTAAAAGAATATGCGTGTAAGGTCTGATTTATTTTTATCTGCAATTTCTCTACAGCTGTAACACTATATTCTGCACTCTGTTTATTTTCCCCTTTGCGCTACCTGATATACTCATGCACGGTGTGATCTGCCTCGAAAATACGCAAAACAAAGTTTCTGACTGTATCTTTGTACACGTGACAATAACAAACCAATACCAATATCTGGTTTGAATTATCTTTGATATATCTACCAATAATACCAACATTGTTGTCTTTTCAACAGACCTGGTTTTGTTGAGTTAATTCACAGACCATGATCTGTTTCTACCTCACGCCGGGTGTACTATTACTGCTGACTGGTTTTGTGTGATTACTCTATTTCTGTGTTGGCTGATTTGCTTTTAAAAAACAAAAAAACAAACCCTCTACCACGGATAAATACTGTCGTCCAGATGTGATTTCCGATTCAAGTGAAGAACGTGTTACATTATGTGGAAATGATTTAACACTGGCACAATTTAGCAATAACAAACTGTAACTGGTGCTAATCCCATAAAAGTGGAAGTGATTTTTGGCACAATGGCAAGCTTTTCAGAAATCGTCAGTTGTGAAGAGATGAAGTGATGTACCGTCCTTAGTGTACATTTCCTTCCTTTTTTTTCCATCTATGTGACATTTGTTTTTTGGATAATGTTGAATTATGGTTGATAGTGTTTCTGTTTTTTGGGAAAGTGAGGTTGTACTCAGTGTGCTCAGGAAGTTGAGGAAGCATTTAAACCTAAAGTTTAAACGTGAGATTTTCAAAGCAGAAATAGCTTGAGCCACACTTGTATGGAATTTTGCTGTGTTTTAGGAAATGAGAACATAGGAGCAGGTGGTAAAAGGCACGTTTTTTTAGAAACTGGTGGGTGCATGGAACACATTGCCAGGGGTGGTGGTGGAGGCAGAGATTGTGGCTTTTTAGAGGGTTTTAGATAGGCACACGGATATATAGAGAATGGTGGGGAATGGATCATGTGCAGGAGATTAGCTTAATTTAATGGCATCATAGTCTGCACAGACATTATGGGCTAAAAGGACCGTTCCTGTGATGTTCTACGAGTAGGCTACTCGGCCCATCAAGCCTACCCTGCCATTCGATATGATCACAGCTGCACTGTCCTCGACCTCCTCTTCCGTGCCAGTTTCCCACACTCCTCAATTTCCTCACTTTTTAAAGAATTGTCTATTTCCTCCTTAATACATCCAATGATCCAACTTCTAATCCCTCTATGTTAACAAATTCCTGAGATTAACCACTACAAAGACCTTTCTATGTACTTCAATTTTAAATGACTGCCCCTAATCTTATAACCATGATCCCTTAGTTGAGATTTGCCCACCAGTCTCAATGTTTATCATGCTATGCTCTCTTAGGATCCAGTATCTCTATACTTATAAAACTCTGATCTTGGATGTGTGTGTATTTATGTGTGTGTGTGATGTTCGTGTGCATTTCACATCTCCTCGAAAACACGATGCGCTAACGTGAAAATTTTACATATTCCGATAGAGATTTACGCCATGATGTCAAAAATCACCTTATCTGAAAATGTCATGCATTATTTCTTGAGTTATTTATGAAAATGTTCACAAATCTCAAATAACTTGGAAAATAAACGAGATGGTCTCTCTGATGACGTCACAATGGATCTGACTGCCTGCCTCTGCTCGAGCTGCGAGTGACGTTACCCTGTTCTGTCTTCTGTACTTCTTGGCTTCTTAACTTTCACTTCTTTAAATTTGTCACTTAGCATTTTTAAACTGCTGCTCAGGTCATGCTGTGCACTCCGCTGGGCTCCTTGAAGCTCTAAAACATGGCGGCGGCAGTCGTTATTGCCGCGCGGGTGAGATTGCGGGGCACAAATTAGCACATCAGAAAGTCAGTAACATATTGACATCATGCCCTTCTAGTAACACTGATGCGATCTTCCCTGTATACGGGAGAACATGACCAATGAAGAGTAACTTGCATTCAGTACAACTCAAGTTTATGCAATTCTTAGCTTTAGTTTTAAAAATGCAGCCCCTCACTTGAACCATGCTCACTGAACAGTCCACATAGTCCCAGGGTGAAGTAGTCACCAATGCAAATTTCTACCCACTGTTCACAATCGGAGATCTCTTCTATTAGAACGTGCAGACACAAGTCCTGAAAGGAACTTTTACTTGAGTACTTCAAGGACAAGTGGGTCTTCTCCACATAGCAGTGAACTGAATTCCCTTTTAGGTAAGCGTTTGTCTACCCTGCATCGCTCAATCCCTGCACTCTATCAACAAGACCAATATCATATGAACATCATAACTTCCTCTACTGTTATGTGGGCTATCTAATCAACTTTCCCGAGTTCCCTCATCTTCATGCCTTTCTCATCTCCTGTGTCTCTACATGTCCACTTTTGTCTTTGAGGTGCCCTATCCTCTCTTTCCCTGAACATGAATACAACATCTCTGTGTTTTTCTTAATCTTTCCTGCCAAAGTTATCTCATACTCTCGTTTTGCCCTTCTGATTTCCTCCTTAACTATACTCCTGGATCCCCTGTACTCCTCCAAGGATTCACTTGATCCGAGCTGCCTGTATTTGAACATTGCCTCGCAATCCTTTTTTTACCAGGGGCTCAATAGTTCTTATCATTCAGGGTTCCTGTCAGCGTTGCCCTTCTCTCTAACAGGAATATGCAGGCCTTGAACTCTCGCTATCTCACTTTTAAAAACCTCACTGACTCTCTAATAACTGTGACTTTATCAGTATGAAAGTGATGTTGCTCAATCTGAAACTAGGGTTTTCCAAGGAAACTGAAGATACGGAAGCAACATCAAAGGGTTCAACATTACATATTATTTTAATTTTGTCTTGTTATGAAATAATAATAGAATATTGACTGGCCTTGAGGGGGATACGACATATATTGCCTGAAGTAGATTCATATTGCCCGAGTCGAAGACGAGGGCAATATGGATCTAGTGAGGGCAATATATGTCGTATCTCCCGAAAGAGGACAGTCAATATTGTTATTATTACCCATTATCAGACATCTAGAGGAAAATTTGAACATCTCAGCTCGGCGGACTTCCACGTAAAATTTAACCAAAATGGACGCGGCAGTCTTCCTGTCTGCCGTTTGAATATTCTAAATTTCCCACGCAGCGTCACGTTGCCGTCACGTTGCCAAGTTCCCGGATGTGAGACCAGGGGAATATAAGACTATATTCCCCGCTGTTTTAACAGGTAAAGTCCATAGGCGTTCGCAAGAAAGGGGAATATAAGAAAATATTCCCCTGTTACCCCTGCTGGCAGTAAAAACGAAGGGAATACAATTTTGTAAAAGCATACCTCAGATGGGTGATATGGGTAATAATACATAATATCCTCTAATGTTGAGGAAATAATTGCCATTTAAAGAAATAATACAAAACTTGGATTGGACACCCATTTCTTTAAGTATGTACAATTACGACAAGATTCTAGTTCAGATACAGGGACAGGAGACATGTCGAGAGATGTGGGCCAGACTAGCCCACTTAGGTAGGAACAAGGAACTGCAAAAACTGGTTTATTTTAAAAAAAGGACAGTGCTAGAGTAACTCTGTGGGCCAGGCAGCATCACTGGAGAAAAAGGATGGGTGAGGTTTTGGGTCAGGACCCTTCAGACATGTTCTGTGCAGAACATGGACAGGTGACGTTTTGGGTCTGAAGAAGTGTCCTGATTCTCCATGTTCTCCAGATGTTCTGCCTGACCCACTAAGTCACTCCAGCACTGTATCTTTTATTTTTAGCCCACTTTGGTGAATTGGTCCAGTGTGGGCGAGTTGGACTGAAGTGCCTGTTTCCATGCTATGTAGCTCTATGACTTTCTGCAGATAAAGGAGTACCTTTAAAGCAGGTGATAAGGGGTCCAGGACAAGGACAAGAAGTCCAGGACAAGGGGTCACAGCTTAAGGATAAGGGGGAAATCCTTTAAGACCGAGATGAGAAAGACTTTTTTCACACAGAGAGTGGTGAGTCTCTGGAACTCTCTGCCACAGAAGGTAGTTGAGGCCAGTTCATTGGCTATATTTAAGAGGGAGTTGGATGTGGCCCTTGTGGCTAAGGGGATCAGAGGGTATGGAGAGAAGGCAGGTACGGGATACTGAGTTGGATGATCAGCCATGATCATATTGAATGGCAGTGCAGGCTCGAAGGGCCGAATGGCCTGCTCCTGCACCTAATTTCTATGTTTCTATGTTTCTATGTGACTGATACTTGATTATTTTGTATAACATTTGTTGGATGTGCTGTCAGTTCTGCATATTTGTCCGATATTTATGTTCTTGGTTATTTACATTTCACCATTGAACAATGCACAGGTTCATTGTGGCAACAAATGAAACCTGGTGTGGCAACAGCAGCAATCATTAACTCACTCTAGCATCCCATCAATGTCAAGGGAACATGCCAGAGAGTTAATTTATATTACATCAGTGTCACTATAAGTTTGATGTAAACTCTCATCATTAAAGCACAACGCCCATGGTTATTGATTGTGGTATAGATCACAAGAATTTTACCAAGGTCTACAAATAAGCATTCACTACCACAACTTTATAAAGCTCTTTCAGAGTGTTGTTAATATTCTGCTGTGTTGATTTCTGTTCATTGTAGTTTTATTACCCAAACACTAAAGGAAACATTCTACCTAGATTACCTGGGACGTGATGACACAACATATTTTTGTATTGTATTCTGAGGAACAGGTTATCCTGACCAACATGAATGACCATGAATGACCTATCCTTGTAGCAACTGTTATAAAGCTCGCCCTACACCTGCTAAATGGAAGTTGCTTTTGATCAGATGGCAGAGCGCTGACTGTATATAAAATCACCGCTCAGATTCCTTTCAGAACTAAACACTCTTAATCCCCTTTTTGGAATAATAAATTGATGGCCCCTTTCTATTGGAAACAAAATGAATCTGTCATAACTGGGAGTTTAGTTTGGAAGTCATCACCTTTTTTAAATACGTTGTTGGCCTACTGATCAGATTTGCCCGCTGTCTTGGTCAAACATAATGGATCAGCGCATCTTTATCTCCCGTTTCTGTGCATCAGCACACGGAAATTTGAGATGTATTTGAGATGAAATGTTGTCGTGCTGGACCTTTTGCTCACCATTGTGTGCAGTGATCGCTTCAGATTGTGCCTAGCTGTTGGCTGTATGGGTTTCATATCTTGCCTCGACTGTTTTACACCAGAAATACTGGGTATGCAGGCAATCCCATTCACTTGACTGGGGTCACTGACTTTCATTAACAAGGTAAATTCGGGTAAAGTCTCTGCACATATTTCATTTCATTTTTGAACGTTAATTATTTTAATCTGTGTACAGGTGGATCGACCTGGTTAAATCACGATTCACTGTTAAACATTGCAAAATCAGCTTTGCATTTAATGGTTAAAAATTAAATGAAACAGAATGATGATTGGAAGTTCTTCTGCCTGAAGGCTTCAAGCTACATTACATGATATAAACACAATTTGCTGAGCATTCTTCAGTACATAGGCTTGGACTTCAATCATGTGTGCATTTGAAATAAATTTAGTATTTCAAATTATACATAACAGAATTTAATACTCGTTAGTGGAGAATTTACAGTGCCCCGCAGATATTTTCATTTTATTGCACTGTTAATTCAGAAGCAATGAATGCCAAATGAGAATATCATTACTTGAAAATAGACTTCTTGGAGTTTTACAACACTTACCGTCCACCACTGATTCCCAGATCATGTGGAGCTCAGTCTGCGGATAATGTTAGTAGTGCCTCCTAGTTTGACCAAGCAGGAAGCCCTTCCTTGTCTATATTCGGTATAAACCAGCATCTACAGTTCTTTCCTACACAAGCAAGCCCTTGCTGCCTTGATGCCAAGGACAGCCATTCTCATGTCATGTCGGCTCTGCAATTCAGAACTTTTACCCATATTTGAACCAGGGCCATGATGAGGCCTAGAGGGGAGTGGCCCTGGTAAAACCCAAATTAGGCATTTGTGAAAACATTGTTGATAATTACTGCTTGATTGCATTGTAGATGAACACGTCTATCATGATTGATGACTGAGAGTTGCCTAATTGGGCAGTAATTAGCCAGGCAATTTTCCACCCTCGTGGGTGGATCCCAGTACGGTAATGTTAGTGATGTCAGTTCAGATCAAGGTGCAGCAAATTCTGGATTGCTGATACGAAATGAGGCTGGAAGATTACTTACCTTTGCCTATTGCCTACTGCCTTTTTTGTTCAGTATACATGTAGTCTGGTATTGCTGGTGCTGGCATGCTTTCCTACATTAATTGAACCAGGCTCTACAAAGTCTCAAGGATACCCGGTTTAGAGATGCAGGACCTGCTCTGAATTTATCCCGCTTACCCCAATGATAATGTCACACATCCTGACTCATTGGCAGGATGATGAAACTTGATCTTCACATGGACTGCATAGTGGCCACTACCATTATGGATACCATCACTCAGCATTGGCAATTATATCCATCAGGACTTGGCAAGCTTGTTTAGTATTGAGATCTCCAAACTAATCTTGTTGGTGGACATTGAAGTTTCCATCCAGATTCCATTTTCTTTCCTAGCTACATCTTCTTGCAGATGTTATACAACTCGTTAATAACTTTTCAATGTCATATTTTTCATATAAGTCACTTCTCCAAATTCCAGAACAAATAATTGATTAAAGCTTCCTGATAGTATTCAAACCTCTGTATCCAGATCACCCAGTCTAGATTTCTAATCTATGATATGGCATCTATGCTATTGTGCCTGACCTTTCGGTTAACAATTTGTTTTCTATTCTGGCATTGCATCCAGGAAAATAATTGATGCCCATCAAGCTTTTGATCAAGTAGTGGTTTGTTGCAAACCTTTTATTTCTTCCAACTTATTAATTATAAATGTGTGTTTGTTTTTATTTTAGTTATATTAACTTAGTGATTTACTGACTAAAAATGATTTGGTCAGCCAGCTGGTACGAGTTCAGAGGAGTAGTATTGCATTAGCACAGCACGGAACAAGTGTTTAGGATTCGATGAGGTATCTAATTTCACAGGAGTGCAGTTTGGGGTATGAGCCTTTGCAAAAGTGACAAGCCCTATGGATCCAAGTCAGTTGGATCACCCAATGCAAACCACAATAATATTAGCAGGTGGTTGATACTATCAATTGGTCGACTTGAAAGGAGGTTTAGATTGTATCCAAGTGGTCTGAGCAGCCTTGGATTATGGGTTTGAATGGGTGTAACTCCCGTGTGAGTCTTTGATGTCTCTTAGTGACATTTTCAATTGTGTGGGCCCAAGATTTTCTTCCCTTAACCTCTTCACTATCCTCCCTCCGCCTCCCCCCTCCCCCCCCCCCCCCCCCCTTCCCTATTCTTAGATTCTACCACTCTGATCTTAAATTCACAGAGCATGGAATCAGGTCCTTTGGCCCACCAAATCCTCACAGATCATCAACCATCCATTTAGCATTCATCCTATATTAATCCCACATACTGTAATGCCTCTTGTTGGGGCTTAAAGTCAAACTTTGTCCAGTAATGCTTTAGACTCTATGCTAAAGACAGATTGTCATCGGGTATAGGCTAGACCTGGGCTATAGCTGGCACCATTAGGAGTTGGGTGGATGGCATTAGGCCATTGTAAGCGGTGTCCCTGAACTGGTATAATTGCCCATTATATTTTCTAAGGGAATTATTTATTAAAATGCATCTGCATGCATTTTTAAACTCTGAAATTATTTTGCTCCGTGGGCTTACTAATGTGTGAAGATGCATTCACTCCACACTTCACTTTCTGCATGGTCACTCCCTCTGGACAGAGATTCACATCGGGCAATAGTTATTTTACTTAACGAGTAGCCTGAGTTTTGGATTGATCTAGAGACCGCCCTAAAATCCCACTACGACGGCTTGGAATCTAATTTCAAGTAATTAAACTAATCTGCTTAAGTACTTCTCAACCTCAGTAATGGTAAATATGGAACTGCTGTATCAACATAAAAATCCACCTGTTCACTCATGTCTTTCAGGGAAGAAAAGGTGCCATCCTTCGTATAACTCCTGGCCATAAGAGACTGCAGATGCTGGAATATTAAGCCACAAACAATATGCTGGTGGGAACTCAGTGGGTCGAGCAGTATGATTGGTGGAGTAAAGGGAATTAATGTAAGGATGCCATCCCTTACTCCTAATTACTTTGTCTCCGTTGCATATGCTTTCAAGGTGAAGCCTTCCATTCCAGGACATGGGAAGTGATTCCTGCAAAATAGTGCCAAAACTGGATGAATTGACCTTGTGTGCCGAGTTGTTTTTGTCGTCATTGGTAGTGTTCAGAATCTGACAATCCAGTATTGACATATTCGCATTTCACATAGACATAAAGGGGATTCACTCAACCTATCGTGGTGTCAGCATTCCCATCGTTCCCATTTCATCACATACAATATATCCCTGTAATCTATTCTCTCTCATTTACCCATTTGTGCTCCCATACCCCCCAATTACTGTTACCCACCCACACTGGGGACAATTTACCGTGGCCAATTAACATTCCAACTTTGGATGTGGGAGGAAATCAGAGCACCCAGAGGGGTGGAAGATTGCAACCTTCACGTGGTTCGCCCTGTTTCGACTAATGTAATCGACTCGACGTGCACAAACGGAAGATCAAATAGAATAAGTTGCCCAACAACTTTAGGCTGTGCACGCCACACGAAGGAAGAAGAAGAGCACCCAGAGGAATCTCACATGGTCACGGAAGTAATGTGCAAAATCGGACTGCACCCAGGGTCAGGATTGAACCAGTGTCTTTGGAGCTGTGAATCAGCAGGACGACTTGCAGTTCCAATGTGCCAAGCACCTTGGCCATCTTCAATGAGAACTCCACAAAACCTATAATTAACATGTCCTAATGCCCTACAGCAACTGACTCCATGACAATTTTGTTGGATATTTGTTCTTTCTTCAAAGTCATTAGAGCACTATTTCTCTTGCTGCTGACGGCTTGCAGTTCAGGTTATAATTCTGAGTGGCTGCTATGTTCTTGACAGTTGAAAGTATTGGAAGGTTTTACGATGCCTTTGAAGTGGTGGTGCAGCTGGTGGAGCAGCTGCCTCACACCACCAGAAACATGGGTTCGTTCCCAACCTAAGGTGTTGTCTGTGCAAGAATTGCATTTTCTCCCTGTGACCGCATGTTTCCTCCAGTTCCTTCCCGCATCCCAAAGACATGCGGGTTTGTATGTTAATTGGCCTCTATAAATTGTCCCTTGTGTGTAGGGAGCGGATGTGTAGGGAAGTGGGATAACATATAATTAATGGGAATAGGTGATGGATGGATGGTTGGCATGGATTTGGTGGGCCAAAGGGTCTGATTCCATGCTGTACCTCTTTACATAATGATTAGTGTTCTGGGATGAGGTGATCAGGAAAATAGTGGTTAGTCAGTCACTCATTTCTCAGCTAATTGAAATTGGATGAAGTAGGGGGTGTTGGAAGTGATGCAGGTAACTCTCCACCACACAAGATAACCAGGGGCTGCACCTGACACCAACACAACCCACTTCATATCACCAATGATGCATATGATAGACACAAATTGTTGGAGTAACTCAACGGGGCAGGCAGCATCTCTGGAGAAAAATAGGTGACGTTTCGTGTCGAGACTCTTCTTCAGACTGAGCGTGGCAATTGTTGAAGACAATTGAAGGAGGTGCTAAGATCAATGAGAAATGAACAAGGGGAAGGAGGAAGGTGAATGAAGCATAGCAAGGATTGGGGCTTTATCCACATTGTGATGTGGATGAAGGCATTATCGTGTATGACTATCTGCAGGAAGCCCTTTGCCCTCTCTGTACTAACAGCACAGGGAGGCTGCACAAGCACCTGTCATGCAAGGGACAACTTGTGTTTCACAATTCCATAAACTGATCAAAAATAAAGCATCCTATTTTTCCATCAAGGTGAATGTATAAACTGTGAAACTCTGTGGGGAGATGAAGATTGAGGACAACTTACAACCCAGCAGTGTGAATATTGATTTCTCTAACTTCAAGCAACCCTTGCATCCCATCTCTTTCCGTCCCTCCCCCACCCAAGTTGTTATACTAGTTTAAATGTTGTTCTGGTGAGTTTCATTGTCTATAGCTCATTTTCACCTAGCCCACAGCTAACAATGGCTTGTTTCCTTTATCTTTGTTACTTTTTTTGCATGTCTTTCATTCATTTATTCTATATCTCCCTGTATCACCGCCTATATGTTTTGTTTCCCTTTCCCCTGACTCAATCTGAAGAAAGGTCTCGACCCGAAACATCACCTATTCCTTTTCTTCACAGACGCTGTCTGACCTGCTGAGTTACTACGGGTTTTTATGTCTATCTTCAGTTTAATCCAGCATCTGCAGTTCCTTCCTACACATAGATGTATGTATGTTGGATCCCTCTGGCATTTGCCCTTGCACTGATCACAAAACACATCTCCAAAACTTGGAGGATGCTGTGTTAAAAATAATTGAGCCGTTAACGCCCTTTAAAAAAACTGTCTGAATTATTTGTTTGTGTGCAAGTGGCATTTCATTTCAATATGTTTCAATAGGGAGGTTTATAAAAGTTTGTTTCTGATTGTGAATGTGTAAGTCCTTGGAAACGTTCTTCTTGTCTGAAATCTCCGTCGACTAAAATGCACTAAAAATGTGTTTCAACACCTGGAGTCTATTTCCGAATTAACTACGTAGCATTGTAAAAGTTGTATCGGAGAGTTGATAAAGAAAACACACTGAGACAGCACGGTGGTACAGCAGTAGAGTTGCCAGAGATCTGGGTTCGAGCCTGACTATGGGTGCTGTCTGTACGGAGTTTGTACGTTTTCCCCATGACCTGCATGGATTTTCTTCGGTTTCCACCCACACTCCAAAGGTTTGTAAATTAATTAGCTTGGTATAATTGTGAATTGTCCCCTGTGTGTGTGAGGTAGTGTAAATGTGCGGGGATCGCTGGTCGGTGCAGACACAGTGGGCCTTTTCCTGTGCTGTATCTTTAAACTAAACATGCAGAAGGGGTGACCTGCTAAAGACATCCTTCAGATAGGGAGGATCAATGCAAAACTTAACCTTATGTTAAAGAGAGAGCTGCAATGGCAAGTCTACTTTAAAAGTGCACTGCTGTCAGGAAGGGTTACCTAGTCAGTCACCGGTACATGTTAGCAGGTGCATTGCAGAGAGAGGGAGTGGCTGTAGTTTTGCAAGGGAAATAAGAGGTTGTACCACATTTGAATTGTCAGCAAATTGACCACTGGGACAGCAATGAACACATGCAAGGATCAGAAGGGTAGACAGAAATGGTGTCAGCTGTTACATTACTGCAATCTCTCATCTCAAGTAAAGGTATTTTGGACAGAAGAAGGGTTGTGTGTTTTTTAAAATCAATTATGAAAAATCCTGAGTCAGGACAACTAGGCAGCTGGTAGTAATTCAATGACTAGCCCATTACAGACTTAAATAGGTTGGGAAGAGACCAGTCTACATTTGCTCTTGCCTTTTCTCTATGGTTAGATGATTTAAATATTCTCAACATTGTAATGCTTACTGGGTTAAATAATTATAGTTCGAGCTCACGTTGACAAAATCAGACAAGGTGGCTGTTATTTTTTTACTGTGCTGAAAAATCTATTGCTTGGTATCAGTGAAACCCACAAATCCCGTGTGTTAAGAGATCCAGTAGAAATATGTGCACATAGAGGCCACTCCAGTCTTGTTCCTGCACTGTTCCTTCTTCTTCTTCTTTCGTGTGGCGTGCACAGCCTAAAGTTGTTGGGCAACTTATTCTATTTGATCTTCCGTTTGTGCACGTCGAGTTGATTGCATTAGTCGAAAGAGGGCGGAACACGTGAAGGTTGCAATCTTCCACCCCGCATTGTTCCTGCATCCATGTAACAAATATTGCCAGGACTCGAGGGTCTAAGCTATAGGGCGAGAGTGAGCAGGCTGGGACCGCAAGAGGATGAGGGGGTATCTTATCTATATTACAAAAAGTCTGATCTTGACCGCTTTTGGCTCGCTGTGCTGTGATTTCCGAAAGAACGCCGCCACCTACAGCTGTCATTTTTGGTCAGCTCGCACAGAGCCCTCCTCCGCCTTCCTGGACCAGAGGATTTTTCCCATTGATGAAAAATCAGAGAGATATTAATGTTTTTAACAAATCCGCCATTCTCTCTGCTGCCCTTGCTGGAGGGAGGGGGAGGGACTATAAAACCAGGAAGTGGTGTGCCTCACTCAGTCTCTGCAAGATGGAGGAACCAGAGGGTCACGTTTCTCTGAGCTCTGAATAGCACTGCACACATGTTTACTCAACTGTGAGTGCCCTTAATGTGGTTTGAAAATGAAAATATGGTTGGTTTGAAGTAAAAAGGCACTGCCTGCAAATGTTTGTTTAGGGGGTTTGGGTTTAAGTAAAAAAGGCACTACTGCAAATGGTGGCTTAGGTGCTTTGGCTTGAAGTGAAAAGGCACTACTGCAAATGGTGGCTTGGGCGTTTTGGCTTGAAAGGAAAAGGCACTGCTGCAAATGATGGCTTGGGCGCTTTGGCTTGAAGTGAAAAGGCACCACTGCAAATGGTGGCTTAGGGGCTTTGGCTAACTTCCTGTTTGCACTGTATATTGATTTTAGATAAAACGCTACCACTTACGGCTGAGATTTTTGGCCATCTTTACGCAGTCCCCCTCCGCTCAGCAGGTGCAGAGGATTCTTCCCATTAATGAAAAATAAAGGTGCTATTAGTGTTTAAAAAATGTTGAGAATCTCTCTCCTGTCAATCACGCCATGAAGGCCACACCTTTTCTGGTGGTAGGGGGAGGGGTTATAACACCCTGAAGTGTGGGTGTGGCTCAGTCTTTGCATGATGGGGGAGGGAGAGGTCACGACTCTGTCTGAGCTGTGAATCAACTGAACGCACTGAATGTCTACTGAACTGTGAGTTTGGTGTTTTGTGTGTTTTTATGGCAGTTTCACCCTGGTTGAAATGGTATGAAACTGCATTTGAATGTGGTGGCCTTGCACCCTGCATGAAATGGTATGAAACTGCATTTGAATGTGGTGGCGTTGCACCCTGCATGAAATGGTATGAAGCTGCATTTGAATTTGATGGCCTTGCACCCTGCTTGAAGTGATTGGAAACTGCACTTGAATTCGGTGGCCTTGCACCCTGCTGAAAGTGGTATGAAACTGCACTTGAATTCGGTGGCCTTGCACCCTGCTTGAAGTGGTAGGAAACTGCACTTGAATTTGGTGGCCTTGCACCCTACTCGAAGTGGTAAGAAACTGCACTTGAATTTGGTGGCCTTGCACCCTGCTTGAAATGGTATGAAAATTGATTTGAATTTGGTGGCCTTGCACCCTGCTTGAAATGAAATTTCAAGGAATAGCCATGAGTCAACTGCCAGCCCATCAGCCGTCAGTGAGCTGCCAGCACATCAGGCTTGAGGGACTCAGCTACCACCCCAAGAACCCATACCAGCACTCCAAAAAGCCCCCCCCCCCCCACTGGCCACCAATATTGGAATTGGTGGAGAGGTGGAATATTACGTTGGGAGACCAGGCCTCCAGTGTGAACATGGGGCCCAATAGGTCCCACTTAGACTAGTAGAGGTATATAGTCCTGAGAGGAATATATCGGGAAGACGCCCAGAGTAAGGGAATTAAGAGCCAGAGGACATAAGTTAAGGTGAAGGGGGAAAAGGTTTAATAGGAATCTGAGGGGTAACATTTTCACACAAAGGGTTGTAGGAGTATGGAACAAGCGGCCGGATGAGGTAGTTGGGGCAGGTTCTATTGCAATGTTTAAAACACAATTAGACAGATGCATGGATAGGACGGGTGTAGAGGGATATATAGGCCAAATACACAGGTGGGACTAGTGTAGAAGGGATGGTTGGTGTGGGTAAGTTGGACCAAAGGGCCTGTTGCCACACTGCATAGCTCAATATCAAAGCTGTGTACCATTGTTCTGCATAATGCATAAAGCACATGAATATATGAATATAAATATATAATTGCATTATGTCACATCCTTCACTTTGTTCAATGGCTTTGCATCACTAAATTCGCCATGCATTCTAATCTACTTCCCCCTAGGAGGGCAGAATGACTCTTGAAGGCAAACAGATTACAAAAGTTGAGGTAAACCTCACTGCAGACTGTTACACCATCAAATGAATTGAGCACTGAATTTGATTTACATTTGCTTATATTATTGGCGTTTCCCAGATTTATGGTGCATAAATAAATAAATGCAAAATATAAATATTGGCCGGCGCCTCCCCATACCTGGGACTTTATCTATAGTGGAGAGGTTGGGCAGGCTATATCTTTATTCATTCATTCATTATTCTGAAGTGCAGGAGACTGAGGGGTGACATATGATGTCACAAAGGGGATAGGTTGAATGCACAGAACCTTTCACTCAAGGTAGGAGAATCAAGAACCAGAGGACATAGATTCAAGATAAGAAGAGCAACATTTTCACTCTGTGGGTGGTGGGTTTATAGAAAGAGCTGCCAGAGGAAATAGCTGAGGCAGGTACTGCAATAGCATTTAAAAGACTCTTGGGCAGGTACACAAATAGGAAAGATTTAGAGGGATATGGGCCAAATGCAGGCAAATGGAACTAGGTTAGATGAGGCATCTTGAGGTAGAATGGACAAGTTGGGAGAAAGGGCCTGTTACTGTGCTGTATGACTTTATACTTCCCACCTTCCTGAACTTGAAATCTTTGGGTACAAGTTGGCTGCTGTATTTCCTACTCATGGCAGGAATAGTGAATCTTGCTGGGTGACATCAGTGGTTCAGGTTAGAACCAGGTCTCCTTCTATCTTGATGCAGAATTGGAGATCCATTGTTTTCAATTCATTAGAAAGCGAATGGCAAGGTTTTTTTTTAATTTTGTGTATGTATCTTCATGAGTTTTGTGTTTTTGAAATAACATTTAAAAAATAATTAATTTTAAGAATTCTTAAAAAATGCCTCTAAATGTCAAGAGGGCACAACGGCATAGTACAGTTGCTGCCTCCCAGCTCCAGTGTCAGCTTTTGATTCTGACCTTGGATGCTGTCTGTGTGGAGTTTGCACACTTTCTTGGATTGTGCTGGTTACCTCTGGGTGCTCCAGTTTTCAACCACATCTCATATAAATGCACTTCGGTAGATTAATTGGCCACTGGAAACTGCCTTGCATGAGTAGATGACTGGTAGAATTAGGGACGAAGTTGATAGAAATATGGGGAGAACACAGTGGTTAGCAGTTTGTAGAGTTGCTACCATACCACGGCAGAAACCTGGGTTCGATCCTGACTGTGCTATCTGTGCAGAGTCTCTGTGACCGCATGTATTTTCTCCAGGTGCCCCGGTTTCCTCCCACACTCCAGACGTACAGGTTTGTAGGTCAATTGGCTCCTGTAAATTGTCCCCAGAGGGTAGGAGAGCGACGATGCATGGGGTGATTGCTGGTTGGTGTGGACGGTGTGTTGAAGGGCCTGCTTCCACACCGTAAAGTCTAAAGCCTAACGACATGGATTAGGGTAGGATTAGTGTTAAAAAAAAGGGTGCTTGATGGTCAATGTGGACTTAGCGTGCTGAGAGGCATGATTTGTGCTGCATCATTCTGAGTCCTGGACATTTTAAGACTGTTAAAATACTTGGCAGCTTTGAAGGGAGGCAAAGGTCTGCTCACCAGCTTTACCTTTTGTCAAAAACCTCCCTGGGCATTCCATGGGCCTCTCGACAATGGCGACTGGTACCTCAGCTTTGGTGAGTCCTCGATACCTGAATTAAGGGTATGCAAGGCCAGAGTTTGATCCTCTGCTTTCAAACTGGTATCTAAGACTGTGTACGGTCTTCTATGGGACTTCCTAGCTGTCGACGTTGTTCACTACAATGTGGAGTTCCCAAATCTTCAAAATGGACTTAAAGTATTCAGAAGTTGCGCGGAGCATCCTGACGTTGAGAAGGGAAGTTGCATTAATGCAAGTTTGTTTTTTCTTGTCTGATTGCTTCTACCTGAACACAGATCATTGGAGTAACACATACATACATTAGAATGAACTTAGCAGCAAAGAAACATTATCAATATTTATGAGGCAGAATATGTAATTTCCTGCAATTACCTCAATGGGGTATTATCAGACATTTTATAATTACAAATATTAAAATATAATTATGGATCAGATCCAAAACGCAAAGAGCCGGCATTCCATCTAGTGTAAAAGCAGACTGGGAACTGAATACACGTCACAAACCTTTTTGTAGAACTGTAGATATCCAAGAGTACTATCTAGAATGCAACCTTATTTGTACATATGGGTATGCTAATAAATCGTCCCATCTTCACTGTTGTGCTTTGGGACATTGTAACTTTGTCTTCTAGTGTTGGGTTCATTGATACGTGAATTATTAGAATTGATTACCTTAATTTAAGTGCATTAGAGATTTGCATTACGCAGGATGCTGTTGATCCAAAAAACGTTCCCTTTGCCATAGTTCACAAAAATGGAGCAAAATATCAACATGTGCCCTGAATTATTACCAGCAATGCTATTCTTTTCAGCAAATTTGATCCTTTCCAAGGATGGTACAGTGGTAGAGTTGCTGCCTTAAAATGCCGGCGACCCGGGTTCGTTCCTGACTACGGGTGTTGTACATTATCCCTATGACTGCGTGGGTTTTCTCCAGGTGCTCCGGTTTCCTCCCATATTCCAAACACGTACAGGTTTGTAGGTTAAATGACTTCTGTAAATTGTAAATTACCCCTGGTGTGTAGGATAGCGCTGGTGCACGGGGTGATTGCTGGTTGGTGCGGACTCCGTGAGCCGGAGGGCCTGGTTCCATGCTCTATCTCTAAAGTCTAAAGGGAAGAAAGCTCCATCTAGGCTTCAAATGTTTTTTCCTGCTGTAGAAACAATGTATTGTATCCTTCATGAGCAATAATGCCATTTAAAGAGCAGATCGCTGCTTAGTTATTCTCCCTGTTGGAACGAAACAGGCAAAAATCTACTCATTCAGTTTGATTTTGTCCTTTTGTCTGCTGAATATTCAACGTGCTTCCGAACTGTACATATGTATGTCTAATTCAGCACACATCTTCCACGCTCCTGTAATCTTCCACGAGTTAACTGATTTGTTACATACAAAAGCAACTTTATTTAATCTTCATGCCTCCATTCATAATTCAGGTAATTACAAATGCATATGTTTAAAATGGGTACTATAATTCTTCAATTCACAGCTCAGCTCATATGAAAGTTGGATACAGAAACGCGAAGCACTGACAGGGAAGTTTTGGGAAACGTGGAAAATTAAACACTTCTTCATGTAAGTCTTTCAGAAGAGACAAGGGCAAAACAGAACATTCTCCCACACAATTTCTTAACAGAGACTCCCTTTACATGTTTGGGGAAATACCATAATTTTACAGTAAGATGAAAAGCTCTGGATATATTTACAATACATACATTGTACATAAATACAAGAACAACACTTACATATATGTTAGTAAACATGTCACATACTTATTGCCTGAACTAAATAGTGTACAAAGACCAGCAAAAATATCTTCTTCAGAAGATTCAAAAATTGGATTTTTTTTAGAGAACATTGGGGTTTAAAAACTATTGCAGGATAAATCCACCTTTTCCATAAATTGGCTAATTCATATTTTTCATTTGCAAAATTCAATGGGTGAACTTCAGGACTAAAACACCTCCCAATTTATTTTCCCACCCCAAACTATTTACAGCCTATGTAAAACTATGACTCTCAAAATACTTTGAACTCTCACGTATAATACATTATATTTAAAATAGATGTCCCAACAACTTCAGTAAAATATCAGAATGTTTTTTTTTGAGAGTTTTGATGTGCATCCCTGTATAAATCTTTTTATTAACCAAAGACTAATTCAAAGTGCAAGACATTGTGTGTCTTTGTGGCTTCAAAAGGAGCTGGTAATTTTAAGGACAGTATCCTTCAAGAAATCAGACCTTCATCTCTTGAACCTTAAGGTGCAACTTTAACCTTTTGGGATAAAAATCCATCCTCTCTTACTCACACTAAACAGTGAGGTGAGGTAAATGTATTGAACTTTGCTTCGGAAATTCAGTTTTAATGCTTCAACTGAGCCACATTTCAGATATGGCGTGCAAAACGCATGCTGCATCAGGTTGAATTTTCATGCACGTGACAGTAGGTTTTTTTTTCGCTGCACCAGATTCACAAATATAGCAGAGATTCTATTCTATCATTGAGTTCAGATTCAAGACTGATGTCTATTCAATAAGATAGAAGCTGTGGGTGGGAGATTGCAACCTTCATGTGGTCTGCCTTGTTTCAACGAATGCAATAGACCTGGCGTGCCCAATAAAGTAAGATCAAATAGAACAAGTTGTCCTACAACTTTAGGCTGTGCACGCCATACGCAAGAAGAAGAAGAATAAAATACACGCTGAGAAATTGTAGTGCACCTGCCCAAGCATTTCTCATCATCAGTAGCTCTCAAGGCCTTCACTGAATGGGCATGTGGAGCATGTGATTGGGATAGGGAGAGTTTGAAGAGATGACTGGGATGGAACAGTGACCAGGGTCTGGTTCTTGGAAAAGTTCGGGTGTCGGAAACTTCAGCTTCAGGGAGGCGGGAGGTTGGGG
Source organism: Okamejei kenojei (assembly GCA_035221665.1). NCBI lineage: Eukaryota > Metazoa > Chordata > Chondrichthyes > Rajiformes > Rajidae > Okamejei > Okamejei kenojei. The sequence goes on along the minus strand of CM069136.1, from coordinate 102,403,224 downwards.
CTCACTGTGAAAGGATGGTTGGATAGGAACCTAATATTGTGGGGTGAAGGGGGCTTCCAAGAATGTAAAGTAAGTATGGAGCTTGCTTTAATGAGCTCCCAGCCCTATGCTGGGAAGTTAGCAACAACTTTATTTCCACGACAATGTGGTCCCACAACCAATATCAAAGTTCTAGAAGGATTTTTACACATTGAATGGCAGTGCATGTATGAGACTGAAGTCACACCAGGCCTACAAGCCTAACTTCCACTGGGAAGTATTTGGAAGCATCTCTTGACTTGGGCAGAATCACCAAGAAATTATCATGATCACATTTCTCTCCATCCAAAACATTATTTTCAAACCGTTCTCAAGTACACAAAACTGGAAAATTTGATTTCTAGGGTTACAATTTTACTAACAAAATATTTAATTGATATACACCGAATGGGTGACTGGAAACCTGCAAAAACTGGGGTAAAAGAGCCAAAATATTTAGAATTATGTATTTTTGTACTAGTTCTTCAGTCAGGTTTACCATGAATGATACTAGTTTCTTTCTTGAGGAATACTTCCCAGCATGTAGGGGAGGGGGGATAATACTTCCAACAATATTGAGAGTTGTGCAAAATAAGTATGAATTCTGCACTATTGGTATTCCAATTTCACATTTGTATGAACACACTGTCTCATTGTAAAGACAAACAGAAATCAGCATAATCGGAAAAAAGACACCTTTGTCTCTAACTTTCCTCCTTCATACAATACAATATCACATTAATCAGGTTAGAAGATGCTACTGGCAGGCTTCAAATATCACAATGGACAGCGCTCAGCTGTTCATGAGTCCTTTTTCGTTTCCTGGACGTATTGCTGTTTAAAAGCAGATGAGTGGAGTGAACTGTCATCTATTGTAATTATAATATATTTTTTTAAGAAAGTATTTTTGAACCTGTTAAGAAAATATGGATAAACACACATAGAAAACTTTGTGATTTCCCCAAGGGTAAGGTGAAAGAGTTTAAATGTGACTATAGGATTAAGACAGTGATCATGTTGAGTCATGAAACATCAGGAATATTATTTGCTGTATCCAGCAAAGTGGAACTTAACTTCTTTACAACAGACTGTTGGACATTTCCCTGTCAATTCTGATTTTCACTGTAATGCATTGCACCACATACATCAGAGTGATCGCTGTTCTTCAGTAGAACTGTATCAACAACTTCACTGGTAGTCTGAGGCAATAGTCACTCGTGGGTTCATTTCATTTTATTCGCTTTGGCAGGACATCTGCTGAACCTCTTCCTACTTTCACTTTACAGTTCATGTCACATATCACGTGATCTTGTGGACGGTGCTGCCGAGCATTTGATGGGGAAACTTGCCACCTTGCTAGATTCAAATTCCACGGTTGGGAAAGATATGATAAACCTCACACACAAGGACTTTCCTAATATGGTCATAAAGAGATTCTCACCACAGTAAAGGCCTGGATTTTAGATTTTGTTGCATGATGCTATCCAATATTTTTCCTAGATGTAAATATAACACTTTACTTCATCGTTAAATTTGCTTTTGAATGTTATTGGGCCAACATAATATATGCATTTTCGTGACATGATAATGGTGCATGGTATTTTTCAATAGAGAAACAATTAACAAGTTATCAGGCTTCAGATATTTATGGTAGTCTGTTGGGGGCAATTGAAAATAAAAGTAAAATCGAAAGGACTACTTATTGAATTAATAGCTCAAAGAACCTTTGGCCTCTCCCAAAATGTTGCTAATTTGCATGTGATGAATAGCTAATATGTTTCTCCACCATTATACGAAACAACCCCAAGAAAAATTAATGTAAAACAGGAACAAAATGGTTGCTGTGAAAAATGCACATTCACTGGTGATAGAATGCTCATGAAATATAACACCAAGTTATTGTGTGCTTAGGTGTACCAGTTTCTGGAGCCATAATGCCTCTATCAATCTGCAAATTATTTACGCAACCTGGTAGAAATCAGCACAGTCAAATCATTCTTCAACTAAAGGAGGAGGCTTGATTAAATCTTGTACAGAATAATAACCAAGCCATTGTGATCTATAATATTGCTGCAGATATCTAATTGAATTGTTTTAGAGCTGTATTATAGAAACATAGAAATTAGGTGCAGGAGCAGGCCATTCGGCCCTTCGAGCCTGCACCGCCATTCAATATGATCATGGCTGATCATCCAACTCAATATCCTGTACCTGCCATCGTTCACTAATTTTTGAGGCTTACATATGTGGTCGAAGAAAATATCATCTAGTCTTTAGCCAGTTTCTTCTTTCAATTTGAAGATTTTTCAAGGCTGAAGATTGGGAACTTAAAAAAATGGAAACCAAAGCAATAGTTTCAGTTCTAACCTGAACTCCATTTAGCACTAAATACCAGCCTGTTACAATGGGTGCATCCAGTAGTTGAAGAATTGTAGTAAAGATAAAGTGATTTAAAATCTGAGAACTATTTAAAAGAAAATGCACCAACTCATGAAACTCTGTGAACAATAAGAACAGGCCAAGCTAACATAACCCAAATGACCAAACCACTGATGGTGAGTTTTGACTATCAGCATCAAGAAATATTAGCGTGCTCTCCACTTTTTTTTCTGTTGGACAATTAGAGGTGTCCTCGATCAATGCATTTTTATAATTCAGCCCAGCTGAATCCTGGGGTCTGGAAGAGATCCTGCTCTGAATTCCCCACTGTTCTTCAAAACATCTTTTTAAACAAGCATGTGTCTTCTACGATGCAGTGCCAGGTGATCTGAGCGGGAGAAACTGCGGTCACAGTCTGCGCACTTGAAGGGTTTTACCCCTGTATGCTTGCGATAGTGCCTCGTCAGCTCGTCAGAACGGGCGAATTTCCATGTGCAGCCTTCCCACGTGCATTTGTATGGTTTTTCACCTGAAAATAAGCATAAAGGATATTGTGAGTTTAAAATTAATGGCAGCTTCCATATTAAAATGACAAGCAGGAGGCCATATGAATCATCGTGCCCTGTTATTCCCCATTCAATAAGATCGTAGCTGATGATCTGAAGCCAATAAGGTCTGAAGAAGGGCCTCAACCCGAAATGTCTCCCATTATTTCTCTCCAGAGATGCTGTCTGTCACGCGGAGTTACTCCAGCATTTTGTATCTATCTTCGGTTTGAACCAGCATCTGCAGTTACTTCCTACACATAATTGATCTCATCTTGGCCTCGGGTCATCTTTTGTTCCTTTGCTTTTGACCGTCATCCTCTCGTCTCCCCTGTGGTCCAAAAACTGTTCTACCTCTGCCTTCAATTTATTTAGTGACCTTGTCGGGCTGGAAGGCAAGGTGTATGCCCAACAAGGTTGGCTGCAGAGGTTTTGCAGGACAATTGCTCTACAAAGCCTTGAGTACACTTGGCATCACAGGACTGGCGAGGAGAAGAGCCATCAAGAACACCACAGAGGCGGCGGAGAAGGCCTCGAGATGGCTCTGGATCAGGAGAGAAGGTCCATGAGGAGGAGCGAATGCCACCTGAACACAAGTCATGGTCTGATCAACCACGGCTGGGTCGCCTGAGAGAGGATTAATTAATAGATGTATTTTTATCAATGTCCCCAATCTGGGAAAGAGAATTCTAATGATTCTTATTTTTTTTTGGGGGGGGGGGAAGAAATTTATTTGCATCATGTCTTATCCTGAACCTTTATCCTGAGACTATGCTTCTAAATTCTAGATGGATCCTTAAAGAGAAAACTACCACTAAGTACACACTCTGCTCTACTTGGAATCTCAATGTTTCAATAAGAATGTATCCTTATGCGTATAGATCGAGCCAGCTTAATGTTCCTCACAAGCCCTTTGTTCCTGAAACTTATCCAAATGAATTTGATTTATGCTGCTTTCAATGGTCTCGCTAATGTCTGCACCATTGCAACACAATATTATTATATTTGTACTCCAAATTGCTTCTGAACATCCTTTTGCACCAGTAATCACTATTTTGATTTTCTGCTTTATATTTCCTTTTTACACTCCATTAGCAATATTTTTGCCCAAACCTGTTCATGGTGTGTTTTACAGACTTAGCATCCTCCCTTATAACTTCTATCCCCAATTATTTTGTATAATTAGCAAAAATTACACTGTCTACCCTCCCTGTTCTGCAATGCTGCCTATATTTTTGTGAAGGATTTGAAGTGATTTAGTGATGATTTGCACGGTTTCGTTGGTGCTGTTATATGCAAATGGTTTAAAACCAATATTGCATTTGACTGTAAATACACGGCTTATTCAGTGAGATCTAGGATAAGTACTGTCAACATTCTACTCGAAGTTGAGCTGGGTTAAAATTGATCTGGTATGTATGTGCAATGGAGTAATATATTCCCATCAAACTCATCCTAGTGAAATTCAATGCCTTTGAAGTTGCTACATTACATTATTTGGGGATAGTTCCTGCTCCTAAATAAGTTACTGGCATGATAATCTTTTAAAGGGGGTTTAACACTACGTTAAGATGTTCGCATTAGTGGGAGGCGCTCAGACAAGGAGACCAGGTTACGAGAATAGAGGATGGCGGTTTAAAATGGAGGAACTTGGGAACTTTTTGATGACTAATTTTCTTGCAATTAGTCATCAACGTCTGGAATCCTCTATCCGCTAAGATAATGGAGACGAGATCATTGGCAATATTTAAAGAAGTACATAAAACATAGAAACATACAGCACAGAAATGGATCCTTAGGCCCGTAATATCTGTGCTGAACATGATGCCCAGATTAACTCTTCTTCTTAGGCCTCCTTCCGTCATGTCTGACCAAGGGTGTCTCCGGGGCGCTCTTCCCTATATGGAGGCCGCCTGTGTGTGACTTTGTATAACGTGGGGAGACAGGTACACAGACAGACACCCCACGGTCCTTGACAGATCTGGGTCAGGATCCAGTGGCATGGGATCCAAGACGACCGGAGACCCATTTCTGCTGCAGCCTTCATCCGCCTTCCCAGCTGTTGTGACGCTCTACTAAGGTCAGCCATCGTCCTCCGCCTGTTCCACCTTTGAGGTCTTGCTTGGATTGCTCTTTGTCAGAGACCTCCCCCTCAACCATACCACCTTGGGTGGTCCTACCAAGAGCATAGCTCCAGATGGTATTGCTCTCAGGATCTCAGGTCCACACAAGCTTCTCCACCACGACAAGGTGACAATCCAGGGAGAAGCCAGAGATTAACTAATCTCATCATATCCCTCTTTCCTGCATATCATGTACCTAGATAAAAGCATCTTAAACACCATTAAATGCCTCCACCACCACTCCTGGTGGCATGTTCCAGGCGTCCAACACCCTCTGTGCAATAAATTCTTGCCCCACACATCTCCTTTAAACGTTCCCCCTATCATCTCAAAGCTATGCCCTCTAATCGTTGATATTTCCACCCTGTGAAAAAGGTTGTGACTATCTACTTTATCTGTGGATCTCATTAGGTAAAATACTTCTCTCTGGGTCTCCCCTCAACCTCCAGCATTCGACAGAAAATGATCCAAGTTTGTCCAATCTCTCTTTGTAACCAATACCCCTTAAATTTTTGAATCATCAAGGAATTGAGGAACCGGCGTGGAGGAGGATGTGAGGCCTGGGGCAGATCAGCAATGATTATATTGGATGTTGGAGAAGGCTTGAGGAATGAGTGGCCCATTCCTGCTCCTAATTCCTCCCATATTTTCACCATTGGTACCCATGTCTTTAGCTGCCTGGATCTTTCCTTAAATCGTCCCTGCTCTCTAATACATTCCTTAAAAATACTTTATCTACAACTTCCACTTAAATGGCAATTTAAATGAGGCACAAACCTCTAAGGATAATCTTGAAATTGGTTGCTATGATTCCTACCTTGTAACTATGGCCACATCTCAAACCTACTTCCTTAGTTATAAGCACTTACAGGTACTTTTTAAAAGGATGAGAATGATGCCCGACAAATGTGTATCATTTTTCTGGAGTCTGAAGAAGGGTCCCAACACAAAGCATTCCCCATCCTTTTTCTACAGATGTTGTCTTAACCAATGAGTTACCCCAGCACTTTGGTATAAACCAGCATCTGGAGTTCTTTGGTTCTGCATCTTTATCTGTTTTAAGATCTTCAGCCTTTATGAATCAGATTTGCATAAAAAGTGTTTATTTTCACTGGTTTATGCAATTATTTAGTTAGATTTGGGAAAGAAAAGTGTAGTTTGGATGACAGGGGAGGTGGGAGCTGTTAGTCAATGCACGTGCTCTAAACACTAAGGGTGACCATCTCAGTAGTAGAACTTGAACATGTAACAGACTTTGGTCTTTAAATGTTATGGGAGCAAAACTCACTTCTTTTGGCAATAAATCACATAGTTTCTATCAATGGTTCCCTGTGTGCTGCCCTTTCTTCTAGTCACATAGTGTGGAAACAGCCCCATCAGCCCAACTTCCCACACCAACCAACATGTCCCATCTACACTAGTCCCACCTGCCTGCATTTGGCCCATATCCCTCTAAACCTATCCTATCCATGTAACTGTCTAAATGTTTCTTAAATGTTGTGATAGCATCTACCTCAACTACCACCGTCTGGCAGCTCGTTCCATACACCTACCACTATTTGTGTTAAAAAAAAGTTACCCCTCATATTCCTATTTAATCTTTCTCCCCTCACGTTAAACCTATGTCCTTTGGATCTTGATTCCCTGTACTCTGTGCGTCTACCCGATCTATTCCTCTCATGATTTTGTACACTTCTATAAAATCACCCCTCATTCTCCTGCGCTCCAAGGAATAAAGTCCTAGCTTGCTCAACCGCTCCCTATAATTCAGGACCTTGAGTCCTGGCAACATCCTCGTAAATCTTCTCTGCACCCTTTCTGGCTTGACTACATCTTTCCTGTAACATGGTGCCGAAAACTGAACACAATACTCTAAATGGGACCTCACCACTGTCTTATAATAACTGCAGCATGACCACTCCCCCAACTTCTATACTCTAACATTAATACATTTTTACATCTGATGTTGTTTCTGAAAACATCCGCAGTATGAACCTCATTTTAAGGCATTCTTTGATGTAAGGCAATGTTGAAACGGTTAAAATCATAGAAACAGTAGCTGTAGCAACAAATACAATGGCAGAGAAACAACTCTGTTTAATCCTTTGATTTGCACTGACCAATAACATGTTGCTTCCTGCTTCTCTTTATCCTGTTCTTCCTTCATATCATGCATTGTTAGTGCATTATATACTTATTCCACTTGCCTGGAAACCACATGAAAACCTATATTTATCTTCATTGCCAAGCAGTTAGTGGGTTGTAAAATGCAATTTAGCTCAAATTCAGAGATCGATTTTTCATTTGATGATGGTTAGTTTTATCTTGAAATTGATTCATCAAGATTCCTTCAGAGTAAGAAGTTTTATTTTTAAATAGCAGCCCAGTAAAACAAACTGTTTGGGTCAATACAGCAATATGACCATGTGGAATCTTTTCTGGTGCTCACATTTCCTTCCACATCCCAAAGATGTGCGAATGGTCGGTGAATTGACCATTGTAAATTGCCCCTTCTGCATAGGTATAGTTGACGAGTAGAATTGGTATAGGGGTAGGCGAGTGTGTGTGTGTGTGGGGAGGGAGGTAATGAGAATGTGGAAAGAATGACAAATGGAAATAATGGAAGATTAGTGTAGATGATATGTGTATACACCTTTAATTGATAGTAAAGATGGTCGCCCTGTCACTCACTGTTTGTTTTGGTAGAGGAAGGATGTAGATGATATGTGTATACACCTTTAATTGATAGTAACGATGTCCATGCTAACCACTCCCCCACCAGTTAGTATAATTGTAACCCTCACGCCCCTAGCTCGCTCTCTAGTGATCGTGACAGATTGTCGCTGTAAACTTGGTGGACCGTAGGGCCTGTTTCCATGCAGTATTTTTCTGTAAGACTGCAACATTCATATATTATTAGATTATCTCTCAAAACTAATTATGTGTCATGACCTATTCTGAAGTATAGAAGACTTGCTCATGAATAGCATTTAAGCTATTTCAGGTATGCAGGGTGGCACAGCAGTAGAGTTGCTGCCTTGCAGAGTCAGAGACCTAGATTCGATCCTGACTACAGGTGCTGTCTGTGTGGAGTTTGTATGTTCTACCTGTGACTGTGTGGGTTTTCTCCGGGCGCTCCGGTTTCCCACATTCCAAAGATGTGCAGGTTTGTAGGTTGATTGGCTTCAGTAAAATTGTAAATTGTCTCTCGTGTGCAGGATAGAGGTGGTGTACAGGATGATTGCTGGTCGGTGCGGACTCAGTAGGTCGAAGGGTCTGTTTCCGCTCTGTATCTCTAAACTAAACTAAGATGACGGAAGTTGTTAACCACACAATGAAATCCTTTCTGTTGCATCCTGTCGTTCGAGTGATACTTAGTGCCGACATTACACCTTTTAAGAATAGGCTCTCTGACAGTGTGATACTTCTCTGCACTGCACTGCCTGTCGGATTTTATGTTTGAGATCTAGAACACAATAGACAATAGACAATAGGTGCATGAGTAGGCCATTTGGCCCTTCGAACCTGCACCGCCATTCAATGTGATCATGGCTGATCATCCCCAAGCAGTAACCTGTTCCTGCCTTCTCCCCATATCCCCTGACTCCGCTATCTTTAAGAGCCCTATCTAGCTCTCTCTTGAAAGTATCCAGAGAACCGGCCTCCACTGCCCTCTGAGGCAGAGAATTCCACAGACTCACAACTCTCTGTGAGAAAAGGTGTTTCCCCGTCTCCATTCCAAATGGCTTACCCCTTATTCTTTAACTCTGGCCCCTGCTTCTGGACTCCCCTAACATCGGGAACATGTGTCCTGCCTCTAGTGTGTCCAAACCCTTAATAATCTTATATGTTTCAATAAGATCCGCTCTCATCCTTCTAAACTGAGTATACAAGCCCAGCCGCTCCACTCTCTCAGCATATGACATTCCCGTTATCCCGGGAATTAACCTTGTAAACCTATGCTGCACTCCCTCAATAGCAAGAAAGTTCTTCCTCAAATTATGGGACCAAAACTGCACACAATACTTCAGGTGTGGTCTCACTGGGGCCTTGTACAACTGCAGAAGGAACTCTTTGCTCCTATGCTCAACTTTCTGAAGTTGAGTACAGAAGCTATAATCAATGTTCTGAAGGCAACAGACTAACCTCTAAGGAAAGGATCTAAATCTTGTACTTGATGCTTATTTAGTATCACTTCAGCTGGTAGTTAATTTGAAGTGTTTGTGGACCCTCTTACGTTGCTTATGGCGACACAGTGGTATAGCGGGAACGTTGCTGCCTTACAGCACCTGAGACACGGGTTTGATCATGACTACGGGTGCAGTCTGTACAGAGTTTATAAGTTTTCCCAATGACTGTGTGACCGGGTTTTCTCCGGAAGCTCTGGTTTTCTCCCACATTCCAAAGACGTGCAGGTTTGTCGGTTAATTGGCTTCTGTAAATTGTCTCTGGAGTGTAGGATACAACAAGGTGATTGTCGGTCATCATGAACTCTGTTTGTCCGAAGGGTCTGTTTCCATGCTGTATATCTAAACTATACTAAATAGCTTCTTGTAAATACCTTGACCATATATACAATGGAACTTTGCTGGAACAATTTGAGAGAGGAATCAAAATCAAAAAATCTGATTCTGTTCATTAGTCCAAACTGAAAATGGCACGTCATTGAATAATGTTGAGCATGTCATTGAATAATGTCTTCCTAGTGTGCGTCAGTGGAAGTGTACGGACACTAGCAAGGACTGCCAATCAAACTGGGAGAATTTCTAGAGATTTGATTACAGTCTTTCTTCCCTGCTCTCCCTGCTTCCCTGCTCTCAAATCCATGTCACTGGTCTCCTGTGGTGTCCAGTGAATTGGGCATGACAGGACCATTTGGAAAGCAAATTCCTTGTTGGTCTTTTAATTTTCGTTCCTTCTGCCTGTAATGTTATTGCAACTCAAAATGAAAAGTGTGCAAAGAAAATTATATAAATACTTTTTGTTTGGAAAGGAATCAAGCGATATGGGAAAAAAGCAGGAACGGGGTACTAATTTTAGATGATCAGCCGTGATCATTTTGAATGACGGTGCTGGCTCGAAGGGCCAAATGGCCTACTTCTGCACCTATTTTTTTCTGTTTTTCTATGTTTTAATACTCTGTGGCATTTCTCACAGTATTTGAAAATCACACTTCTGTGTTGAAGCTTTCAGAAAGCAACAAGGAAATTTGGATGTTGATCGATCATCACTTCCATCCCAATTTCTTAATCGTTGCTTAGATATGTCGAGGAAAGATTTAGCAGAGGTAGGGAGTTACGTTGGGCAATTCGAGATCTTTATAGCTTGGGCAAAGGAAGGCATGAGTGCTAATTGTGAAGACACTTAAAATTTGGGAATGATGGAGAGGCGAGGATTTAAAGCAGTGCTTGGATCTCGTAGGAGTTTGTGGTATAGATAACAGAGTGTAAATGGCAAAAAGATGCATGGGTCTGAATTAAAAGACTTTAGCATTAAGATATTGCTTGACAGGAGATTATTGGCAAGCATAATGTTGATAAGTGTAATCTGTGTATGCACATGTAATAAGATGGAATACAAGTGGCCCAGTGAACATTGCTTACTTAAGTTATCCTAAATGTTGAATGTTTAGTGACCAATGGGTTTGAAAAGACCAATGGGTTTGGAAAATGGGGTTAGGAGGGAGAGATTGATCAGCCATGATTGGATGGCAGAGTTGTCTTGATGGGCCGAAAGGCCTAGTTATACTCCTATCATTTATGATCTTATGAACTGCTTAGTTTTCACATATAGGCAACAATGGATACAAATGAATCCATTTGTAAAACAGTTGATATTCAGGCAGATTTTTCAGCCTTCACCAACAATCGCCAGTGTGATCTTTGCTTAAATTAATGTGAGCCATGCTGATACAGTTTAATGCTCAGTATTGCTACAGCCTGTAATAAAACAACAGCACCATCTGTTGGCCCTTTATTATTATTACATCTGACTTAAGCCTTTAAAAATACAAAAAAAAACTTAAAAACATAAAAATAAGTAAAATCCCATGCAACTACTCTGGAGAGAGTTTTGAGTCAATAGTCAGAATGGGATTTTCACTGGTGCAATTGGATATTTGGGCTCTAACTGTGTAAGACGGAACTGCAAATGCTGGTTTAAACCGAAGATAGACACAAAAGGCTGGAGTAACTCAGCAGGACATGCAGCATCTCTGGAGAGAAGGAATGGGTGACGTTTCGTGTCGAGAACTTTCTTTGTCACCCATTCCTTCTCTCCAGAGATGCTGCCTGTCCCGTTGAGTTACTCCAGCTTTTTGTGTATATATTTGGGTTCTAGTTGTTTCCCCTTGTAAAGTTTGGATCTTTATTTCTTTTTTATCTTCCACCTCAGCCTAATTGTAAATTGAATACAAGATCTGTCCTGATTCAGACCAACACATTTTACCATGTGTTTGCTTTTCAGAACAATTTGCTTTCGCATTATACCTTGATGAATTAAAAGGTAAGAATTTGGTAAAGATTAATTCAGCTAAAAGTAGGTTAATCTCGCAATACAAACATATTAAATTCCTAGTAACCTGATTTAAGTGAACAAAAATATATATTTTTTAAATTCACACATTAATTATGAAGAAGGGTCTCAACCCAAAACGTCACCCATCCTTTTTCTCCAGGGGCACTTTCTGACCCAATGAATTACTCCAGCACTGTGTATCTATCTTTGCTATATACCATCATCAGCAGTTCCTTTCGACACTATTATTTTTGAATTTGTTTGCTATGGTAGCTGGTTCTACAGTAAGTTAAATAGCATTCAAAGCATATTCATGTTGTGGCATCAAATATTAATTATTGAAGCTGATTGAATTACCAAAACTTTAGACACTCATTGTCTCTATTAATGCAGGTTGGGTCATGGCTAGTTATTATGGCCAGGGTCTGCTTCTTGTGCAATGTTTTTAAATCCATGTAAAGAATCATAGAAATTCTAATTTTACTGGTCCCAATTTGGACCTAAAATGAACTATTGCAATTTGTTTGAATTGGGGTACAATTGGATTGAAGAAACAAATTTCAATGGACGATAAATTCCGGGCCTGTATTCTGGAATGGAGAAAATGTGTAGTAGGATGCAAAATCTAAACCGCAGAAGCATCAGCCATGGCCAAAAGACTTTTCATCCTGTTGAACATATAGAACAGTTCATCACAAGAACAGGCCTTCCACCCACAATGTCTGTGCCAAGCATGATGTCACGTTAAACTAATCTCCTCTGTCTGCAAATGATCCATATCCTTCAATATATTTGTATCCATATTCCATTCCCTTCATATCCATGTGCCTACCTCAAAGCCTTTTAAACACCACTATCTTATCTGCTTCCACCACCTGTCTGTGCATTCCAGGTACCCACCACTCTCTGTGTTTAAAACAAACTTGCCCTGCCCGTCTCCTTTCAAGCACCACTGTGGCTGACTCATCAATCAATGTAGATAGACACAAAGTGCTGGAGCAACTCGGCGGGGGGAAAGGAACAGGTGACGTTTCGGGTCTGAACCCTTCTTCAGCCAATTACTTCCAGAATCAGGTCAAGCTTCTATTTTTTTTAGTTTTCAAAAACTCCATTCGTTCCTGTCCTCTTAAATTCCATCTTCAGGGCCATATACACTGAAGTTATACCATTCTCCATGATACTTTTCCCAAAAGTTCTCTCAGCCATTATTGACCTGATCAATGGTCATATTGTGGTTTCTTGACCATTACTCATACTTGCTCATCTCTTACAGGAGGTCCAGTTCCTGATCGCCTCCAATGTACTTCTCCACTCATGGATCTCCGCTGAATAATACTGATGACTTACTCTCCTTAAACACTGTCTCTTCCTTTCACAACCACCAAAATAACTATTAAAACGTCCATCTTGACACCATTTGTGAAATCTACAACAATCATTTCAGTCTTGAATCCTTGCTTTCCCAATTCCACCTCTCTTACAAGGGGACCAGGCCAGGTTCATAGATGACAGACCTGTTAATATGCGTCATTCATTTGGCGAACAATTATTTTGAAAGTGACAGGACACCACATGATTAGTTTACCTCAATGAATGGCTATTCCTTCCACCTCTGCACAGTCACCTCCTTGGAATCAAGAATCTATCTTTACCATCATCCAATATGATACTCCTAACAAGACATCATCTAACGTGACAGGGTTAGCTACCATGTGTACATCTGGAGTTAGCACCTTCTTCTCCATTGCTTCCTAATTTTGGCTTCCTCAGTTAGGGCTGGCTGTCTCTCTGATATTGGAGGAGTTTTAAGCTCCTCATTCAGTCAGTAGCAGTGTGGTGATGTTGCCGAAAAGTTCCAGAGACCTGTTTCAATCCTGACCTTGGATACTGTCTGCACAGAGTTTTCACATTCTCGTCATAACCACGTGCATATCCTCTTGCAGAGATGAGCTGATGGGTTAATTGGCTACTGTAACTACCATTGACTCCATCTACACTTCATGCTGCCTCGGCAAGGCCACCAGCATAATCAGGGATGAGTCCCTCTTCTCCCCTCTCTCATCAGGCAAGAGGTACAGAAGTGTGAGAAAACACATACCCCCAGATTCATACCTACAGTTTCTTCCCAGCTGTCATTGGGAAATTGAACCCTCCTATCAACAACTAGAGTGGCCCAGAGCTATCATTGACCTTACCGGAGATCCTCGGGTTATCTTTAATCAGACATTACTGGACATTACCTTGCACCAAACGTTATTCCATTTATCCTGCATCTGTACATTGTGGATAGCTCAATTGTAATCATATATAGTCTCTCCACTGACTGGAGAGCACGCAACATAAAGCTTTTCACTGTATCTCGGTACACGTGACTAAAGTACAACTTGGGTTAATTTTTTTTTAAAGCCAATGGCATTTTGATGAAGAGTACGTTTTGGGGGTGCAGGACATAAGTTCTTCCCTGAGAGCTGGCAATGACCCGATAAGCAGAATAGCTTCTTCTGTGTCATTACAAGCATAAAGACCTTCGTCTTTAAAGTCATTGATTTCCTACTTTATTGCTCATCCGTATCCATTTCAGATTTCAGCCCTATTCCTCTTGTAGTTTGGGAAAACGTAACTTGCTAGAATACTTCCTTATAACAATAGCATGTTAACCTTCTTAAAACCCATCCATGCCCCCCATCCTACCCAAAGCAGCTTTGCCACACAAGTGACATGTTTCAGAGGTACTTTGGCTGGGTAGTAACTTGGGATATCCTGAGGTTGTGAAAGGTATTAATGTATATCCATGCAACTTAGTCCTTTCTTCCTTCCTCTGTGCCCTCTGAACTCTAGATTTTCCTACCAGTGCATGGGAGATATGCTACATTAGTGCTATGATCACGTTACACCCCGTAAAGCACCAGCTTTCAAACAAACTCTTTCATTCTCAAATCTCTGTGACTTGGTGCTCACTCTCCTCGCTTTCCCCATTACGTAACATTTTTACAGCAAAGGCAAGCTTTTGTAGCCTCCTACCTGTATGTGTCCTCCTATGTGCTTTCAAATGAGAGCTTTTTGTGTACACTTTATTGCAGCCTTCAAAGTCACACCTGTGAATGCGACGTTTCTTTGAGTCTGGGGACTCCGATCTTCGCTGGCGTCTTGTACCCTCGATACTGAAAGGGGAATCTGAACTGGAAAAAGGACACAATGATCACGGGATGAATACATCAGAATTCATGGTTTATCGCCTCAATTAATACATGTATAGAATGGGACTTTACCAATGGCATTTACTCCCGGCAACATCAGGAATGTTAAGAGAGTTATTTGTGTTTTGATCGCCCCTTCTATGCATATCAGCCTCCAGCGCTGATCACTTGCACATTGCGTTCAATGAAACTGAATGTATAGAGTGTTACACCATTGCGTGTTTGTGTTTGGCTCTAAGCAACACGGAAATTTCTCCCAGTTTAAGAAATTAATGTTAGATGTACCTTCACCAAAGCCTTTCAACATTAATTAGCAGTACAATAATTTAATAGACTTTTCCTTTACTTCGCTGCCTTCCGTCATTAGGTTGGTTCATCTGCATCATTGTGTTGGAAGGAACTGCAGAATCTACCTTAATATGCTGGAGTAACTCAGGCACCTGGACTCACCATTCCAATTTACCAATGATGCAAATGATAGACACAATATGCTGGACTAACTCAGCGGGTCAGGCACCATCTCTGGTGAAAAAGAACAGGCGAGGTTTCGAGTCGGAACCCATTATTTTTCTCCAGAGATGGTGCCTGACCTGCTGAGTTGCTCCAGCATTGTGTGTCTATCATTTGCATCATTGGTAAATTGAAATGGTGTCCAGGTGTCTGGTGCAGCCTCTAGTTCCTTGTGTGTTACTCAATCCAATTTAAATTAGCTGAGAAATGAGTGAGTGACTAACCACTATTTTCCTGTTCCTGACAACCTCACCCAAGAACACTAATCATCATGCGAATCACACATTACTTTTTTTTTAAATGGTAAAGTTCAAGTGAGTTTATTGTCATGTGTCCCTGATAGGACAATGGCATTCTTGCTTTGCATCAGCACACAGAACATAGAAGGCATTTACTACAAAACAGATCAGTGTGTCCACATACCATATATAAATATATACACACATGAATAAATAAACTAATAAAGTGCAAATAACAGATAATGGGTTAATAGTTATCAGAATTTTGTCCGAGCCAGGTTTAATAGCCTGATGGCTGTGGGGAAATAGCTATTCCTGAACCTGGTCATTGCAGTCTTCAAGCTCCTGTACCTTCTACCTGAAGGTAGCAGAGAGATGAGTGTGTGGCCAGGATGGTGTGGATCTTTGATGATACTGCCAGCTTTTTGAGGCAGCGACTGCGGTAAATCCCCTCAATGGAAGGGAGGTCAGAGCCGATGATGGACTGGGCAGTGCTTACTACTTTTTCGACTTACTACTTTTTGTCGTCTTTTCCTCTCCAGAGCGTTCAAGTTGCCGAACCAAGCCATGATGCAATTGGTCAGCAAGCTCTCTACTGTGCACCTGTAGAAGTTAGAGAGAGTCCTCCTTGACAGACCGACTCTCCGTAATCTTCTCAGGAAGTAGAGGCGCTGGCGAGCTTTCTTGATAATTGCATCAGTGGTATATTGTGGAATCAGGCCCTTTGGCCCTCTGAGTCTCTGCCAACCATCCATCACCTATTCACTTTAATTCCATGTTGTTCCACTCACACATCTGCTCCCTGTACACCAGGGGGAATTTATAGCAGCCAATGAGCATACAAACCAACACAACTTTGGGAGGTGGGAAGAAACCGGAGCACCCAGAGAAAACTCACATGGTCACAGGGAGAAAATGCAAATCTAGCACACAGCACCCTAGGTTGGGATAGAATCCAGGTTTCTGGTGCTGTGAGGCAGCAGGTGCACCACCATTTTTAAATGCATCGTAATACCTTCCAATACTTTCAACTGTCAAGAACTTAGTAGCCACTCAGAAATATAGCCTGTATTACAAGTGGTCAGCGGCAAGAAATAGTGCTCGAATGGTTATGAAGAAAGAACAAACATCCAACAAACTCTGACATGGTGTCAGTTGCTATTGAACATTCGAACATTTTCTTTGTAGGTTCCTTGGAATTTTCATTGAAGATGGCAAAGGTGGTTGGCACAGTGCACCTGCAAGTAGTGCAGCTGATTCACTGTTCCAAAGGCCCTGGTTCAATCCTGACCCCGGGTGCAGTCTGTGTGGAGTTCGCACATTCCCTGTGTGACCACATGGGATTCCTCCGGTTGCTCTGGTTTCCTCCCACATCCCAAATTGGAATGTTAATTGACCACTGTAAATTATCCCTGGTGTGGGTTGGTAACAATAATTGGGAGCGGGGGAATCGGAGAACAAATAGATGAATGAGATAGAACAGATTACAGGGATATATGTGAAAGAATGGGCTTGATAGGAATTCTCCCAAGTGCTGATATACACGATAAATTGAGTGGGTCCCTTATTCGTCTACATGAAATGTGAATTTTGCTACAGGGATCAATTTGGATTGTCAGTTTAGAACTGCACCGTTTTGTAACACAACCTTCATCATTCGATTGGGTCTGATGCAGCAGTTGAGTTGCTAGAATCAGGCATTATGAAATTGAAGGTGCTGAAGGTGATGAATCATGACCCTTCACAATGGAAGGTACAGAAAGAAAGAGCAAGATTGACTTTAGAGCTTCCTGTTGCGATTTACCAAATTCAGAAACTGTGCCATTGATCGGTGTCCCCAACACCAACATAGGCAACTAACTGCATATACATAAAAAAGAGATAAAGTGCTGGAATAACTCAGTGGTTCTGGCAGCATCCCTGGAGAGCATAGATAGGTGATGTTTCGGTGGGGGGGGGGGGGGGGGGGGGGGGGGGGGGGGGGGGGAGGTGATAACCAGATGAGCCACAAGGATTGGAGATTTGTGATTGTAAAGCCAGAGGAAGGAATGCAGATGGGGGAAAAATTGAGAAATGGGCTGGGGTTTAGGGTTAGGGTTAGGGTTGGGGGGAGGGAAAGGGTTGGGGAGAGAAAAGGGGTGTGTGAGGGGGAGGGTGCAGGGGGGGAGGTTTCAAAGTTAATTTTGTAGGTTTGTAAGCTACCCAAGCAGAATATGAGGTGCTGTTTGTCTACTTTGCGTGTGGCCTCACTCTGGCAATGGAGGAGGACTGAGAGGTCGGTGTGGGAATGCGAAGGGGAGGTAAAATGATTAGCAACTGGAAGATCCGATAAGACTTCGCAGAGTGAGCGCACGGGTTTGGTGAAACAATTGCAGAGTCTATTCTTGCTCAATGTACAGGAGGCCACATCAGATGCAGTATTAACTGCACATGGTTTATGTAATGCACAGCCAAAAATCTAGCATCGAATTTCCTAACTACCCTGCCAGTAATTGATCGTAACAGAAATTAGATGAACAGCTAGGTATGAATGGGTGCTTTCAATAAGAATACAAGTTATGAAGCAATAACAAATATTCCAAGGCCATGTTATTGTCTGTAACACTGACATAATCAGAAATGTGAACACTGCCATCCTACTGTCTTCAATCCATGCAGCAAAATAACAGCTCAGATCTGCCAAAGGAATGGGCAACTGAAGGGAAGCTTCTGAATCCCTCATAACTTCTGAAGGCTCAGCATTAATCTGTGGTGCTGCGCATTTACACTGGAGTAAATTGAGGGAAATTGTCGCACCAGTAAAATGAATGTAATTCTTGGTGGAACTTTGCAAAGTTTAGTCCCTGATTCGAGGTACAATGTGAAGCTCATCTCCAAACTCATGGAACTTGGAGTCAGAACTCCCCTCTGCAACTGGATCCTCGACTTCCTGTCCAAAAGACCACAATCAGTGAGGATAAGTAACAAATCATCCTCTATGATAATCCTCAATTCTGGTCCCCCACCCAAGGATGTGTTCTCAGCCCCCTACTATACTCCTTACACACTCATTCCTCAACAATCAAGGTTAAACAGACTGGAGGGGGATGTATGGGCGGGGGTGGGGAGGGGGGGTGTGTGGGCAGGGGATGGAGGGGATGAGAAAGGGGAGGTGGCAGAGAATTCCACAGATTCGCAACCCTCTGGCTGAAAACGTTTTTCCTCATCTCAGTCCTAAATGGCCTACCCCTTATCGTAAAACTCCTGCTGGAGTATCACAAATGAGGAGTCATAGTCTCAGGATACTGGTTAAGACATTTCAAACTGAGGTGGGGGAAGAACTTCCTTTACATGCAGGGTGGCAATGCTATGGAATTATTTTTCACGGAAGAATGTGGTCTAACGTACTCATTATATTTAAGAAGGTGATTGATTTCTGGACATCAAGAAGATGGGGAGAGTGTGTATATGCTATTGAGTCGAGGATTGCCCGTGATAGTATAGAATGGCTGAGAAGGCTTAATACCAATTCCCATTTTCTGCACTTCCATGTAATGTGGAAAACACCACAGCCAGTTTGTACAAGCAAGATCCCACAAGTGGGAACCAGATAATCAGTTGGATCAGCTGAGTCTGGATAAAGGTCACAACCTGAAACATCACCTATTCCTTTTCTCCTGAGTTGTCTCCTATCCCGCTGTTACTCCAGCATTATGTGTATATCTTTGATGTAAACCAGCATCGCAGTTCCTTCCTACACATTTAATCAGCTGGATTTTATTAATGATCATGGTTAAGCTATTGGAAAATACACCACTTCACCATGAATCCCTCAAAATCGAATGCTACCAACACGCTGTTTCCCTATTTTCATTTTTTTGGGACACCATGGTTATCTTCCTGCTTAGAAATGTGTCAACAAATTCTTGGGAAGAGTTCCAACCAGCCTTCCCTGAGCAGGTGATTTGGGAATATAATAAGACACATTAAAACATGTCTGGAAACAACATGTTTAATCATTTATGAAACAACCTATTTTCTCTGCATTGCTTGATGTTCTGGCTTGAACACGAACAATGGCACAAAGCCACTCACTGACAAGATTTTTTTTAAACATCAGAGGTTTCCAAACCCCCCCCCCCCCCCCCCACCAGAAATTCTACTATTCACTTACATACTATGGACAACTTGCTGTTGCCAATTAATCTACTGACCTACAAGCCTTTTGGAAGTGAGAGGAAGCCAGAGCACCCAGGAGAAAATGCATATCGTCACGGAAAGATCAAACAGCATGAATGATCAGGATTAAACCTTGGTCAATGAAGATGTGAGATGTGAGGCAACAACTCTACTTTGTCAGTATGCCACCCATTCAACATATGGAGGGGGAGGGGGGTGCCCCCCTCCCATTGGTATGGAGCTTTTGCATTTTTCAGCTTGAAATTGTGCAATCTGGTGCATACTGTAGTGATTCCTTTAACTTACACTTGAATACAATATTTATGCCTTAAATTGGATTAGCTATGAATAAGGTTAGGCTAAATTACATTCCTAATTGCATTCCACAGTAGAGCCAGGCTCTCATCAACAGGTGCAGTACATGAATGATCTTAGTATATTCATGTATGGAAATCAGATTATAACAAATACTTGGCCCATGTTGACCAACCTGGGTCTCACTGCACACCCGGTACTACTCCTCGCCCTGCCTCCAGTTGCATACCTTCTCTCATTTCTGAGTCCAGCCTTACACCTGCCCCCCTATTCTACGCTGCTTACCTGCTTAGGTTCCCAATGCTGAACGCTCCCATTGTCCCAGCTTTGGCTGCACACCTAGTACTTTTCCAGACCTTGACTCTGGATGCACACTTAGCCTTGCTTCTAGCCGCTCTACACTGACAATATATCTGGTCTACACATAAAGCCCCATATCTGACCCTCTGGACTTAACCTATTACGTTCAAGTCCACAGGTGCTTATCTATTGTGGTTATCTTTTATGGGGCACTTCATGGACCAAATTTTGAATAACAAAATTTGCTACATCCATTGGCTTCCTTGTTATCTAACATGCTAGTTACTTTGTCAAAGAAGTCATCAATTGGTTGAACACAATTTCTCATCCATAAAATTATACTCACTCAGCTGTATAAGTTTTCTGTTACCATTTCCTTCATTTTCCTAACAAACTGTCCTGAAGTCATTTTCACCCCCAATATTTTCAGTATTTCTCTCAGCTGGGACTTTTCCGAAATGCAAAGTCTTATAACTATATATTTAAGCAATATTATTATATTAAATGTGATCTTGAGTACATCATATTTTCGGTGGTATTCATAACACAACAATGATAAAAAGATCTTTGTTTTTGATTGCACCTACCAACATGCATACATTATTATATTACAGTTAATATGTACCGAGGGCAAATTTTTGTTCCAATGCTCCCCATTCCCAATTTCTTTTACATTGAAGTGATTGAAATCCAAGTGAAGTTTAAACGGCATCAGAAAAAGAAAACCTCCGGAATGGATGATATTCATTACATGATTGGTTGGAGTCAGTATCAGCACAATACTATATATTAAACTTTGAATCTTCAGATGTCCTGGTTCAAACTAAAACAAAAGACAAATAATAACCTCCTCACACATTTCCCTGCAAGTATCTCTGTCATTCCTTTAAAATATGCCCCTTCTTTTAACAAGCTCTTAAACATCACATCAGAATCAGTTTCCATCTGATTACAGTCCTTGAGGATGTTCATCTACGTGTCCAATTAATAAAACAACGAGATTGGAGACATTTCTATTCAACCTGTCAAAGGAATTTTTTTGGGGGGGTGGGGGGGTTAGTAATAATCAGTGAGGTAAACAAACATAGTAGTTGAGTGGCAAATGACAATAATGCTACCTTCCCAATATTTAACTGAAGGAAATAATGTGTTATCGGGGCGGTATGGTGTGAACGGCAGCTTAACACCTTGCATGCCATTTTAATATTACACTTATCCCATCCCCCTGGATATTCTGGATTAATAAATTAAGGTTTTGTCAACTAATTACAAATCAGGCTAATGACAAATCAATAACATTAGCCAATTCCGAAACATGAAACGCTGAGCATTGGGATTCAGGCATCAAGGACAACTGGCCTCAGTTCCCCGCTCACATTTGGCAGTGCTCTCTGTCTGAACCAGGGGCCATGGGATCGTTTTTGAAAGTGGGGGAGGCTGAGCGATCACTGATCACTGGCCTTGGGGGTACCCGGCGAGGCAGTGGAGAGACCGAGTGGGCGAGGGTGTCCTCCATAGGGACTTTTTGAAGTTTGATGTATTAAAATCATGTTTTAGTGCATTGCAGATGTATGATTTCAATGTTTTTTGTTTGAAGTATTGTTAAGGTAACTTTTTAAGGTGTAACCTTTTTCCACACAAAAGGGTGGTGGGTGTATGGAACAAGCTGCCAGAGGAGGTAGTTGAGGCAGGGACTATCCCAAGATTTAAGAAACAGTTAGACAGGTAGATGGACAGGTTTGGAGAGAGATGGACCAAAAGCAGGTAGTGTAGCTGGGACATGTTGGTGGGTGTGGGCAAGTTGGGTCGAAGGGCCTGTTTTCACACTGTATCACACTATGACTACATTATACCTCCACCATGCATAAATGCTTCAAAATCAAGTGGTTGAGTTTTATTGCCATATACTCAAGCATAGAAACATAGAAAATAGGTGCAGGAATAGGCCATTCGGCCCTTTGAGCCAGCACTGCCATTCAATATGATCATGGCTATTCATCTAAAATCAGTACCTCTTTCCTCTTTTTTCCCCACATCCCTTGATTTCGCTAGCCCCAAGAGCTAAATGCAACTCTCTCTTGAAAACATCCAGTGAATTGGCTTCCACTGCCTTCTGTGGCAGAGAATTCCACAGATTCACAACTCTCTGTGTGAAGAAAGTTTGTCCTCATGTCAGTCCTAACTGGCCTACCGTTTATTCTTAAACTGTGACCTCTGGTTCTGAACTCCCCCAATATTGGGAATATTTTCCCTGCAGTTAAAGTAAGTGAAAATCTAGCAGGCAAGCACGATGCTTTCACCAATCACCCCCATTTGAAGGCCACTATTTTCCACCGTTTCTACCCAGTGCTTGGTACCTACTTCCAGCAGCCACTGGTTGTCCTCCAGGATGCACCAAGCCGCAGCCTGATCCATGCCAGTCACCTGGGCAAATTTGGCACAGAGACTCTCCCGGCAGCGGCGCAACGCTTCCGATGGCCCGGGACTCTTGCACTGGCTGCTCCATGGCCGGAGCTGCAGCGAGCGATTCGCCAGACCGGCAAACACTCGCCAGCCCGGCAAACACTCGCCAGCCCCGGCTCCCCGTCTGCATCTGTGCCCGCCGCTGCTTCTGCTTCCATCCCTCCCTCAGCCCCGGCTCTCCAACCCCCGCGGCCCGTGCAGTTGGTATGAGTTTTGAAATTCTCGTTGATCACAGAATTCCTCACGACAGAGCGTGAGAAATTTGTGATCAGCGTGAGAGCGTGAGAATGTGGCGAAATGCGTGAGAGTTGGCAGCCCTGCTTCTGTCAGGGATTTCTTTTCAGATATTTAAAACATTCTGCTGTTCCTAAAAATGTCAATAATCAAATATACTTTAACACTTTCAACAGATTTTGACAATCTGTTGAATGTTAAATATATTTTGTGTTTGATAGGGGTGCAGGTGCGGGTGGACCACCCAAATGACTGGAGTAACTGTGCTCAATTGGAGAACCTGTCCCTAATAAACAGTCCAGTTCTTGACTATAATTACCTGCTACAGATACTGCATGAGATAAGTACAAACATTCCTTGGCCTCAGGCAGGAATTGCAAGTCAGTGACCACCCTGTTTTGGCGATGCTGAGTAAATATTAACCAAGATGACTAAACCATGAGGATGAGGGGTGATCTTATAGAGGTGTATAAAATCATGAGAGGAACAGATCGGGTGGATGCACAGAGTTTCTTGCCCAGAGTGGGGGAATCGAGAACGAGAGGACATACGTTTAAGGTGAAGGGGGAAAGATCTTTTAGGAATTTGAGGGGTAACTTTTTCACGCAATGGGTGGTGGGTGTATGGAACGAGCAGCTGGAGAAGGTAGTTGAGTCAGGGACTTTTGCAATGTTTAAGAAGCAATTAGACAAGTATACGGACAGGACAGGCTTACAGGGATATGGGCCAATTGCAGGTAAGTGGGACAAGTGTAGATGGAACATGTTGGTGGGTCTGGGCAAGTTGGGCTGAAGGGCCTGTTTACACATAATATGGCTCTTGACATCTTCATCAAAAGAGCTCCAGGAGATCCTTCACATTCACTATTTGCATACCTTGGGTATGCAAGCAAAGAATTTCACTGTGCCTTGTCACATGTGACAATAAAGTATTCCGTTCCATTCCCCTTGAGAAAGCAGACAAGGTCTGTTTAATCTCTCACCTGAGAGACACTGTATCACGGACAGTCCAACGTTCCCACAGTACTGCACTAGCAGATCAGTCCAGATTAACGTTGGTACAAATAAAAATTCCCGCGCAGATATCTTTGTAATGTCTTGTTTTTCTTCTTGCTTGACATGTGGTAGTAGAACCTCTGGTATCTTGATGTACAAAAATGACTTCCACTGCAGGTACCTCGATGACTCGTCTGTCAAATTCCCTATTTCATTGGCTGCAGGCAGCCTTAGGCAAACCTATAAGAGGCATGAGAAAAGGCACTACTGCAAAATGTTTGTCTTTTGTGGTCTAATAATTGGAGCTAAAACTGTTCTGTATCTATCTGAAGAAGGGTCTCGACCTGAAACGTCGCCTATCTCCTTCGCTCCTTAGATGCCGCTGCACCCGCTGAGTTTCTCCAGCCTTTTGTGTACCCTCGATTCTCCAGCATCTGCAGTTCCTTCTTTAAAACTCTGTATCTATCATTTTAGATTTGTTTCCATTGCATTTCTATTTTAAACCACAAGATGGTGCAAGGAGGATTCACTACTTGTGAATCTGAGTCCCCACAAATAGTGTATGCAAAAAAAATAGCGACTTCTGAGACCACCATTATTGAAGACTGAAAATGCTTATTACAGGAGGAGAAAATTCAGCCCATCAGGTTCATGCCAACTTTCCACAAAGCAAGCCCATGAGTCCCATTCCCCCCAGGTATTTCACTGCAATTTATTTACTCACACATGCCCATCAACTCAATTTGTTTTCATTGATACTTACTCAAAATACATTAACATTAGACGGTTAACCCAGCAACACATTTTAACGAGGAAATTGGATCTCCCAGGGGAATTCCACACAGTAGTCACAGGGTGAACACGCATACTCCACACAGGCAGCATCTGAAATCAGGATCGAACCTGGGTCCCTGGAGTTTTAGGCAGCATCCCTAATCTACACCATAATCTCAATTTCAGGACTGCTGTAAACGGAGGGACCAACTGGCAAGTGCATTTTCAACTATCCGTTTCTAGACTTTCAAGCTTTGGCCTTATGTTTAGCCGGTATAAGGTGGTGGCTTGTCAGTAAATCCTGCAGTGGATTATTTTCTACCATTAAGGAGTACTGATTTCTCAAACCAGTTCCCTAATTTATCCGCTTAATGTCGAAGCACCGTTCCACAAAGATGGGCCACATCAATGATATGTCACGGGCATGTTTGTTTTAATCTCAAAACGTTTTTGTGTGTTTTTTGACGGCCTTACCATGTAGTCTTTTTTTTTAATCCAGAGTGCAGTGCAAGCTATAATTTGACTCAGATATAGGACAGTGTTGAGAATATTTTATCATTGTGGTCTATGCAGTGTTTAAAAAATTTTGCGACCTCACAAAAAAAACGCCCAGCAGTTATGCAATTTGTGTCCTTCCAGGTCCGACAGAGGTTCACCTGCACCTCCTCCAACCTCATCTACTGCATCCGCTGCTCCAGATGCCAGATGATCTATATCGGTGAGACCAAGCGGAGGCTTGGCGATCGTTTCGCCGAACACCTCCGCTCGGTCCGCAAAAACCAACCCGACCTCCCGGTGGCTCAGCACTTCAACTCCCCCTCCCATTCCGTATCCGACCTCTCGGTCCTGGGCCTCCTCCACGGCCAGAGTGAGCAACACTGCAAGTTGGAGGAACAGCACCTCATATTCTGCTTGGGGAGTCTGCATCCTTTGGGCTTGAACATTGAATTTTCTCAATTCTGTTAGCCCTTGCTGTCTCCTCCCCTTCCCACCTCTCCCTCAGCCCTCGGGCCCTGGCATTTCCTCTATCTCTATCTCCCTCCCCCACCCTAGTCGCACTAGCTTCTCATTTTCACACCACAAACAGCTTACAATGGCTTGTTCCCTTTATCATCGATACTTTTTTGCATATCTTTCATTCATTGTTCCTTATCTCTCCACATCACCGTCTATATCTCTCGTTTCCCTGATCCCTGACCAGTCTGAAGAAGGGTCTCGACCCGAAACGTCGCCTATCTCCTCCGCCTCTTAGATGCTGCTGCACCCGCTGAGTTTCTCCAGCTTTTTGTGTAACCCCCATGTAATTTGGTTATGTCTATGTTATGTTTTTGTGCATTGTCTGAATGTACGTGCCTGTGATGCTGCTGCAGACACAATTTTCATTGTACCTGTAACTCATCGTACTTGTACATCTGACAATAAACTCGATTTGACAATATCAAAGTTGTTAAAACTTTGTTTTTAAACAATGCGAGTTATAAGATTGACGGAAATTTGTTATGAAAAAGACTGTCGTTCAGCAAAAACCGCAATGTGGCACAGTTCCAATCAGCGTGGTGAGGAATTTAAAATGAAGCGAGTGAAGATCAGTATCCATCTTAGAAGGTTTCAATGCAGGTAACCCCTGTGTTATTGCAGTTCGGGTAAGGGAAATTCTCCCTTGTAGAATTTACACATCACTACCAAAATCTTTGGGGTACAGATTGAAATTACCTCTTATGAAATTTGTGAAAGGAAATGTCTTCACCCACAAGCAGCTATCACAACTTTTGAGTTGATAAAAATCACAATACAGACGGTTTTCCAGGAATGCATCCCTGGATCCCATAACATGAGTGTGTAGGAAAGAACTGCAGATGCTGGTTTAAATCGAAGGTAGACACAAAATGCCGGAGTAATTCAGCGGGACAGGCAGCATCTCTGGAGAGAAGGAATGGGTGACGTTTTGGATCGAGACCCTTCTTCAGGCTGAATGCAATGCATCGTAAGTCAGACTGAAGAAGAGTCTCGACCCGAAAAGTCACCCATTCCTTCTTTCCAGAGATGCTGCCTGTGAGTTACTCCAGCATTTTGCGTCTCCCATAACATGAGGGTTGGCTCAATGCTGCCTATTCCAGATGTTAACAGGAGACACAAGATGCTGGAATTTTGATCAAAAAATCACACTGGAGGAACTGGAGATCAGTCTGAAGGGGGGTCCCAACCTGAAACGTCATCTGTACATTTCCCTCCACTGATGCTGCCTAACACGATGAGTTTCTTTAACACTTCATTTTTTTTGCTCCTGGTGCTCGTTGCCCTGCTTTTGCTGTGTGTTGCCTGTAGGTGGCGAATGTTACTTACTTTAATTATTGAGGACTGCGGTAAAACCGCTTCAACTCGAGATGCTTTTCTGGTGAATGGTTCATTTGCAAACTGCTGCAAGGACCTCAACCCTTATCACCGCAAGTCCAAACTCGCCACTACTGCATAGCAACATGAGTAGAATAATTTTTTTTCCAAAAAAGCTTGCATTTCTTTATCATTCTTTTCGGGAGGTTACAAGAACACGAGAAAACAAGAACATGGGAGAAGTGGTAGACCATTTGGTCCTTATAGCCTACCCCACCATTTAATATAATCATGTCTGACCTATGAAGGCCTGAACACCACTTTTGTGCCCTTTCTTCATACCCCGCTTCCATTAATCTATATTTATCTACCTCCACTTTAAATACTTCTAATGATCCAGCTTCCACCAGCTACTGGGGCTGAGAATTCCAGAGTTTCGCCACCCTCTCTGGAAATAAATGTATTCGTACCTCAGTTTTGAGTGAAATTATTTTATAGTTACGTCTCCTTATTGAAGATTGTCCCACAAGTGAAAAATCACAACATCTACCTTATCAAGCCCCGCTAGGATCGTATATATTTGAGTAACATTCACCCATCATTCTTATAAAACCATAGTAAATACAAGCCCAAACTGTTTAGTCTCTCTTAGTAGAACATCTCTCTCATTAACCTGGTTCATCTCCTTATATTTTTTCTACGTGAGACCAAAATTGTGTGCAGACCTCATCAACGACCTGCACAATTGTAGTAAAACCTATATTTAATCTATCGCTATATTTCATTATACATATCATATTATATATCAGTCCCTTATATTTAATTTGCAACCTCTTTGGAATGAAGGCCAAAAAGTGAAATTTGTTGGATATGCCTGATAACCTTTAGTGATACATGCACCTAGAATCCCTATGAACTTCACTCGCTTGCAGTCTCTCTCCATTTAGATAATAATAAAATCACATAATTTTGATTTATCTAACTGAGAACTGCACTGCAGTGTTAGTCTACGTTCTGGTTCTAAAGCCTCTTGAGCGAGACTTGAATCACAACCTCCTGATACCGAGACCAGAGTGCTATCCATTGAACCACAGCTGAGTCTGTAATACTGGCAAATTTAATGCATGCAATGCATAGTAAGTCCTAGCTTTTTATGATGGATAGGGGCAAGGACCAACTGAGAATAATAAAGGATACACAAAGGTGGCTGGCATTGACAAATGCTGTGCACGTTTCAGCTTGTCTGAACAAATCTGAACCAAAGAAGCACATCTGAAGCCTGTTCTCCAATCACCACCTTTGACCACACTCCCATCCCCAGCTGCACTCTCGCTCCAAACTCCTGAGTGACTATATAAGTAGAGGTGATTCTGGGGCTGACCTCTATTACATGGATGGTAAATCAGTGGATATAAAGGACACAGAGCATAGATTTCCAACAGAATAACTACAATAAAATGAGAAGCTGAGATGTATGAACAGTCAAAATGCCAACAAACAGGCCCTTCATCCAAACAAGTCCATGCGGACTATCAAATACCAGTTTCTCCCCCACTACAATTAGTCTGAAGAAGGGTCCTGACCAGAAACACCGCCTATCCATGTCCTCCATAGATGCTGCCTTACCCGCTGAGTAACTCCAGCACTTTGTGTCTTTTTTATGTAAACCTGCACTTGCAATTCCTTATGTCTACCCATTTACACAAATTGTACACTAAACCTATTTTATTTTCCCCACATTCCCGTTAACTCTCCCCAACATTTAATTACTCATCTATACACTAGGGACAATTCCCTGAGGTCATTAGCCTACCATATTGCACATCTTGAGGGAAGAAGTCACAGTGAGGAATGTGGGGAGTCTGCTGTGGTGGATGTTTATGTTAACTTTTATGTAGCTGTGTGTCTTGTTGCTTTTTTTTAATATGGCCACATGGTAATTTGCATATCACTGCACCTTAATTGGTGCGTGACAATAAAAGGCCTTTGAAACCTTTGATCTTTGGCACGTGGGAGGGAAATGGAGCATCCGGAGGAGACACGCATGGTCACTACATTCCACAGAGACAGCAGCTGACCGCAGAACTGAACTCTGTGCTGCCTTTTGTGCCAAAGACACAAGCAAAATCTAAGCAGAAACAGGAGAATGGATGGATTTCAAAATACACTCTGCCAGGGAAGTGGTGGAGGCAGATACCATCGCGGTATTTAAGCGAGATTTGGATAGGCACATGGATACTCTAAGTAGGGGTTGGAGGAATATGGATTATGTGCAGGCAGATGAGAATTGGCCTTGGCATCATGCTTGGCACAGATAGTGTGGGCTGTTCCCGTGCTGCATTGTTCTATATTCTATGTCCTAAATAATGGGGAAGAGGACATTGGCAGACAGAATGGGAAGATCAGTTTAATACAAGGAATTATATAGTGCTACAATTCAAGTAGGGTCTCACAAGCAGCAACGTGGGAAATAATAAGCCTAAATTGTTCTCTGATTGGATTCAATGATACCGTTTACAATCACAAGAGTGAATTAAAAAGACCTGTATCTTACATCCCAAGGAAAAGATTAATTGTGTGGCACACCCTCATTGCTGCATTTATTAGCAAAATATGTGCTTTGGTCTCTGAAATGGGTTTTGAACCTCATCTTCGATGGAACAGAGTAAGCCTGTTCCTTTCATTTCATTTCACAGGTATTTGGGTTTATATCTCAAATAGTTATCTTATAATCACCAGAAAGCAGACAACACATTCAGTTTACTAAAGCTGCATTGATTTGGTGGAAAAGATGGATCAGTCAGGATGAAATGTGACTGGATTCATCCAACAGTTAACTGGAATTTTATGGTGTGAATGAATATAACTTCAATTTGTTCCTCACTGCGTTCATGCAGGAGTCAGGAGAGAGATTTAGCTTTACCCAGGCTGGGATTTAGGGCTTTAACTTGTCATAATTCACATCGTTACTCACTCAGTACATTTTCCACACTTTATTTTAATGACTGCCTTACTTTAAATAACGGCAGCTGAGACGTAAAAGCTATTTGCGTAGGAAGGAACTGCAGATGCTGGTTTGTACTGAAGATACACACAAAATGCTGGTGTAACTCAACGGGTCAGGCAGCGCCCCTGGAGAGAAGGAATAGGTGATGTTCTTCAGACACTATTAAAAACTATTTAGTGGTAACTGAAATACAAATTTAAAAATTGTAATTTTGACTTAAGATCAATCTCTATTTGTAGATGTTGCTGCTGCACTCTGGCGAAGTGCTGTTTATTCAGTGTTGGCAGAGTGTTGGCCTTGGTGGATTTATCCGCAGTGCCAGATTGATGACCTTCACATCATGAACAAAGCCACCCTCGATAATGTCAGGGCTCAACCTGTGAAGGTCAAACAAGCATTTGCAACCATCTCCTACCTGAAGCATCAAAGTGAATGATCTATCTAAGCTCCCACTGGATGTCTTTACCATGATACACGCCGTAATTCAGGTCATTTGATTCACTCCACATAATATAAAGAAACCGATAGGAGAACCAGCATTACAAAGGCTTTGGGATGAGACAATATCTCCGCTGTTAAACATAGAACGGCACAGCACAGGAAAACAGGGCCTTTGGCCCACAATGTATATGCCGAACATGATGCCGTTAAACTGATCTCATTTGCCTGTACATGATCCATCTCCCTCTATTCCCTGCACTTCCATGTGACTATCTAAAAGCTTCTTAAACACCACTATTGTATCTGCCTCCACCACCACTCCTGGCAATGCGTTCCAGGCAGCCACCCCTCTCTATGTAAAAAAACATGGCCTGCACTTTTCCATTAAACCTTTCCCATCCCACCTGATAGCTTTGACCTATGGTGTTGGATATTTACACCCTGGGAAAAAATTCTGACTCTAACCTATCCATGCCTCTCAGAATTTTATTTACTTATTTCAAGTCTCCCTCAACTTCTGACGTTCCAGAGAAAACTATCCAACCTGTGATAGAGTATCAAGTAAAGATGATGTGTGTGAGAAGAGCCTGTAGATGGTGGTGTTTCCATTTGCCTGTAGTGTGGCACTTGTCTTCCCTATTTACACACCATCCTTACTTGGAATTGCTATTCCGTTGCTGTCAATGGTTCGGAACCCTTGAATTCCCTTCACTAAACTGTAGGAGCAACTTCACAAAAAATATTATTGTATCTTCACAAAAACAATCGTGGATGAACAGTAAACATGTGGCACGTGGATGAACAGTAAACATGTGGCACCCACATCCTGTAAATTATTTGCAAATTTTACACAATGACTCTAGTTCTTGTAAGTTCAACTGAATCTCAGTTGTGTATGTTTAGTAAACCTAGAATTTAAAGGTGTTTATTTTTTACGATGATTGATAGACATGGCAGGCTGATCTGGTAGGTTAGATCATATGGTGAGTTTTGGACTTTAAACCTTAGAGATTTAGCGCGGAAACAGGCCATTCGGCCCGTCAAGTCCGTGCCGACCAGCGATCGCCTGGTACCCTAACATGATCCTACACACTAGGGACAATTTACGATTTTACTGGAGCCAATTAAAACACAAACCTCTACATCTTTGGAGTTTGTGAGGAAGCCGGGGCACTCGGGAAAAAAACCCACATGGTCACAGAGAGAACTTCATACAGACGGCACCCTGTAGTCAGGATCGAATCTAGGTCTCTGACGTTGTAAGGCAGCAACTCTACCACTATGCCACTGTGCAGTCCCAATGCTAGCCAATTAGATACAAAATTGACAAGAGTGGAAGGAGTTCAGAGTGGAACCTTTTCAGATTGGAGCCCTGTGACCAGTGAAGTGCTGCGGAGATCAAATGTGGGTCCATTGCTCTCTGCCATATATTAAAGATTTGGATGACATGGCATGTTTGCGGATGACACCAAAATTGGTGGACAGTAGAAAAGGTTGTCAATGGTTGCAGCAGGATCTAGAAGGTGGACCCAGGAATTTTAATGGTTCTGTCAGTGCAACCAAAAAGTAGCATGAGATGACAGAACCTAACCTCATCGAGATCTTGTTCCCTCACTCATCCTCAATGCAGTCAACCTGGAGGTCAGTGGTGTGAACAGATGTTCATCAAATCAGTCCTGATACTGGACTTCAACCTGAAACGCTGACTGTTCCTTTCTTCCCAAAGTTGCTGCTCAACTTTGTTGAGTTCCTCCAGCAGATTGTTTGTTGTTTCACTTGATAGTCTTGCAGCCCCATACCTAATTTTGGAAACTACTGATTTGCTACTGATGAACTACATTTGGTGGCCAATGGTAGTTGACCTACACCTGGAAGAATCAACATATGACCTTCCAAATCCCTGTCCCACCAGTCATCTCACTCTCGGTCCTCATACCCGTCTTCCCACAGCCTGTTAGAAATCATGCAAATATTTGATTGTCCAAAAGAACAATACTTGAGTGTCAGTCAAAGCGACTTGTATTAAAAAACATTTCTCTTGGATGTTCATTCCACCAATGCCTTGGTGGTCAGTCAATAATTCTTGGGAGCTCCAGGAGATTAATGCCCCTGTCCCACTTAGGAAACCTGAACGGAAACCTCTGGAGACTTTGCGCCCCACCCAAGGTTTCTGTGAGGTTCCCGGAGGTTTTTGTCAGTCTCTCTAATGGTCGAAAGTGGTTTCTGTTTTAAAAATCGGTAATTGTTTAGTCAAAGCCAGTTGCGATGCTAGTTGAAGGTGGTTGCCGGAGGACAAAAGCCTCCGGGAACTGCACGGAAACCTTGGGTGGGGCTCAAAGTCTCCAGAGGTTTCCGTACAAGGTTTCCTAAGTGGGACAGGGGCATAAGCAATCCTATTGAAAACCTGAGCGCAAGGTAGGAAGCAAGTGTTATTGTACTGATTAAAAATATCAGCTGGCTGTTTCAAAGCTGGCCATTTCAAAATCTGCCAGGTGGTGATTCTGTTTCTGTTCTCTGCTGCACTCACTGATGGGGGTCCTTTTAGGAATGGTTTGAAAGCTACCTTGTTATTGGATCCCAGCCACAAAGCAAAGTGTATGAATGGACTGTGCTTTTAAGTGGATGTATTTATAAGGGTGGAGGAAAGCCAGCCAGACTTAATTGTGAACTGTCTCACAAGCACATTCAACCCACTTCCTGCCGTTCTGCGCTGTTGGTGATCACCTGTTTCTTTTGGGCTAATGCCAGCCCAAGGTCTTAATAGAAATTAGATAGATCTGTTCTTGCAATTCCCAATGGTCAAACAGAGAGCAGGATAGTGGCTGACCTAAAACATGTCCTCGGTAGTTGCTCAAAATGCACAATATGATTGCAATTTTGTATTTCATTCAGAGTGGAACTGAATTTCTGAAGGGCTATTTGTATGTTTAGCACCAGCAAATATGGTGAATTTTTCTCCCTTTAAATCAGTTAGTGGTGAGCAACACCATCTTTTCCAACCTAAGTTCCAATTCTAAGTTGGCTGATTTAACAGCTGAAACTCTTTAAAAAAAAAAAAAAAACTCAGACCTTTGATTCATTATACTTTGGAATTTAGACTTTAGAGGGACTTTAGGGTTATAGCACAGGAACAGGTCCTTCAGCACACCAAGTCTGCGCTGAGCAGCGATCACCCAGTACGCTGGCACTATCCTACATACTACGGCCAATTTTAATAAAGCCAATTAACCTACAAACCTGTCTTTGGAGTGCGGGTGGAAACCCGAGCACCCGGAGAAAACCCACGCGGTCACAGGGAGAAGGTACAAACTCCATGCAGACAGCACCCTTGGTCAAAATCGAACCCGGGTCGCTGGCGTTGTAGGGCAGCAACTCTACCTCTACAACGTTTCATTAAACGGAAAGGAATCAATTGAAAGCAAAATACTGATCAACATATTACTTTTCCCTTTTTGAAGAGAATGGTTTGCACATTATAGACGTTCAATTTAATCTTGGCCACATCCTCTGTACATTGATCCAGTTTATTTTTTAATAATCATCGCAATGTATGCCCTCTTTCTAAAGTTTTATTCAGCTAACAGTGGCATGTATCACAGTAAATTGCACAGAAATGAATAATTCCCTTGTAATAATATTTGAAAATGATTGGTGCCTCATGTTTGACAGGGAGAGGAGCGGTTAAATTACTAACAAATGTTTTTGTCCTCAAGGGAGACATGAGACTGCAGATGTGGGAATCTCGAGCAAGATACAGACTGCATGGGGACTCAATGGGTCAGAGAGAAATAGCCAGATGATGTTTCGGGTCAGGACGTTTCGGGTCGGGACCCATTGAGTTCCTCAGGCAGTTCGTTTTTTTGGTCCTCAATTCAATTTTGTGTCTCAAAAGACATGTTAACCTAGGTGCATACCTTGGCATTAGCTAGAACTACAGCTTGGTATGGACATGATGCATGGTGCAAAGATGCTCGGGAGAGAAGGGTGTAGTATCATCTGGAAAATTATGTGTATGTCGAAGCTTATATCAGCTCAATGGGGGGGGGGGGGGGGGGGGGGGGGGGGGGAGCGAAAGGTCATGTTTATTCATTGACTTGAACTTACATTCGCTCCTCCAAGGCCTATGGGATCTCCCAGTTGCTCTTCCCATCCCATACTGGCCTTTCTGTCCTGGGCCTCCTCCATTACCAGGGTGTGGCCACACAAATCAGAATAACAGCTCCTCATAATCCACTTGGGTAGCTTAGAAACCCAATGATATAAACATGGAATTTACACACAAAATGCAGGAGTAATTCAGCGGGTCAGCCACCTTGAATTATCTATTCCTTCTGGTGGGGAGACAGTTCCAGGACTTAGATTTAATGATGATGTAGGACTAATAATATGTTTCTAAGTTAGTTTGGTGTGTGACTTGGAGGTGACCCTGACAATGCTGGTGTCTCTATGAGTCTGCTGCCCTTGTCTTCCTGATGGTAAAGATCATAGTTTTGGGAATAGCGATCAATTTTGGTTCAGGAAATAAGAGTACTAGGACCTGGTATTGGTTTATTATTGTCATGTATACTGAGACACAGTGATTTTTTTAAAATGTGTTTTTCACGCAGTTAAGCAACCTTCAGCCTATATTAGAAAGCGCAGCACGATTTCCAGCTCTCTGCTCTTTGCATGGAGAGCATGTTTACTGCAGTCATTCACGTGTTGCCAAGTTTCCAGTGCTGAACTCAAGACAAAGTTCTCTCACTTACGTTAACATGATTTACCAATGGCTGCAACATTCTCCAGTACTGAAGCTGAATTACTGAAGCAGCCAAAAACAGATACTGATGCAGGTCATTAAAGATGAATTACAATCATCTAAAAAATTCACCCCTTGGATCTGCAGAAAACAAGGGGACATCACTCTGCCACTCCACCACTGCTATTGACATCAGATAACAAGGAATAGTTACTTCTGACAAGACACAAACCGCATATGAATAAGTGCAAATAATACAACTGGCACTTTGAGAAGATTGCAGTGAATGTTTGGAGCATTCATTGAGGCTATCCCTCCACAATATATGGTTCACCTCATCATCTTAGCAGGAACAAGGCGCACCTAACAAAGGATCTCTTGTTCTCTTGTAGTGGACAATTCTAAATGCCTTTGTACTGTTGGATTATAGTGGTTCAGTTGATTGCATCCTCATCTCGGGGTTGAAAGGATATTGGGGTTTATGCCCTACTCCTGGGAGATAAGCGTAAAAACTAGTCAGCTACTGCAATGCAGTATCACGGTTGTACTATATCATTAGTGGTTCTGCTCCATCATCAGTGGTCTTAAATCGCGTCCATTTTCTCCCTCAGGTGGTTGATGTAAAAGGATCTAAAGGCAATGTACTGGAAGGAAGGCATTGAAAGGCCTTCCAAAGACAACTTCCAAAGAAAGGAAGTTATCCCCAGTCAATATTTAGACCCCAGTATCCTCAGCCAATATTTATCTCTCAATCAGCATTCCTGGTAACAGATTGCCTGGTTATTATCACATTGCTGCTTTTGCCACCTTGCCTTATGTCCTACATTTCAGCAGTGACTACACTTCAAAAGTACCTTAGTATCTGGAGGTAGACAAAAATGCTGGAGAAACTCAGCGGGGGAGGCAGCATCTGTGGAGCGAAGGAAATAGGCGACGTTTCGGGTCGAGACTCTTCTTCAGACTGATGTGGGGGGGGGGGGGGGGGGCGGGAAGAAGAAAGGAAGAGGTGGAGACAGTGGGCTGTGGGAGAGCTG
This sequence comes from Okamejei kenojei, assembly GCA_035221665.1. NCBI lineage: Eukaryota > Metazoa > Chordata > Chondrichthyes > Rajiformes > Rajidae > Okamejei > Okamejei kenojei. The sequence continues at coordinate 102,366,907 of CM069136.1, read as the reverse complement.
GGAAGGGAAGGGGAAAGAAGGAGAAAGCAGGGACTACCTGAAATTGGAGGTCAACTGTTCATACCACTGGGGTGTAAACTACCCAAGCGAAATATGAGGTGCTGCTCCTCCAATTTACGGTGGGCCTCACTCTGGCCATGGAGGAGGCCCAGGATGGAAAGGTCGGATTCGGAATGGGAGGGGGAGTTGAAGTGCTGACCCACCAGGAGATCAGGTTGGTTATTGTGAACCGAACGGAGGTGTTGGGCGAAGCGATCGCCAAGCCTACGCTTGGCCTCACCGATGTAGAGCAGCTGACACCTTGAGCAGCGGATGCAATAGATGAGGTTGGAGGAGGTGCAGGTGAACCTCTGCTGCACCTGGAAAGACTGCTTGGGTCCTTGGATGAAGTCAAGGGGGGAGGTAAAGATATATGTTTAACATTTCCTGCGGTTGCAAGGGAGAGTGCCAGGAGAGGGGGGGGGGGGGGGGGGGGGGGGGGGGATTGGGTGGGAAGGGATGAATTGACAAGGGAGTTACGGAGGGAGCGATCTCTGCGGAAAGCCGAAAGGGGAGGAGATGGGAAGATGTGGCCAGTGGTGGGATCCCATTGGAGGTGGCGAAAATGTCGGAGGATTATTTGTTGTATATGACGGCTAGTAGGGGTGGAAGGTGAGGACTACGGGGACTCTGCCCTTGTTATGAGTGGGGGGGATGGGGAGTGAGAGCAGAGTTACGGGGTATAGAAGAGACCCTGGTGAGAGCCTCATCTATGAAGAGCGGAACCCACGTTCCCTAAAGAATGAGGACATCTCAGATGCCCTGGTTTGGAACACCTCATCCTGGGTGCAGATGCAGCGTAGACGGAGGAATTGGGAGTAGGGGATGAAGTCCTTACAGGAAGCAGGGTGGGAAGAAGTGTAGTCCAGATAGCCATGGGAGTCAGTGGGTTTATAGTAGATGTCGGTCAGTAGTCTATCACCTGCGATGGAGATAGTGAGGTCTAGAAATGGTAGGGAGATGTCGGAAATGGTCTAGGTGTATTTGGGTGCTGGATGGAAGTTAGTGGTGAAATGGATGGTCAGTGAGTTGTGCATGGGTGCAGGAGGTAGCACCAATGCAGTCGTCGATGTTTCAGAGGTAGAGTTCGAGGACAGGGCCACGGTACGCCTCGAACAAGGACTGTTCGACGTACCCTACAACGAGGCAGGCAGAGCTAGGGCCCATGCGCATGCCCATAGCTACGCCTTGGATTTGGAGGAAATGGGAGGAGTCAAACGACAAGTTGTTAAGGGTAAGGACCAATTCCGCTAGGCAGGGGAGAGTATCAGTAGACGGGGATTGGTTGGTTCTGCGGTCGAGGAAGAAACGGAGGGTTTTAAGACCCTCCTGGTGGGGCATGGAGGTGTAGAGTGACTGGACATCCATGGTGAAGATGAAGGGAAGCGGGCCTAGAAAAATAAGTATTTGGAGAGTTCTTTGAGACTCTCCAAAGAGAAATGGTGCAATATAAATATGTCTCTAATTGCAAGATTATTTTGTTTCTAAATAAAACTAAGAATTCACTCTAATTCCGATAACTAGAAAGCGGTGCAAAGAAAGCAACATTCTGATGGCATTACATACCACAATCATTAGAAATAACATAGACCTATATTTGACCGGCACTTTTTCTAAAAGCTTAGTAGCAATATTACTTCCAGAGATAACTGGGGAGTGAAACCATTTTTCCAGAGTATGTAAAGTGTACAGAAAGAGATGTACTTACTCTTGTACAGCTCTTGCAATGGAAAGTGCTGTGGATCCAGTTTCATTAACACTGTCCAACGTCACATTTGGAAGGTCATCATCTTCACTGTCACTTTTGATGCGTCCAGGCGATAGGCTCCTCAGTTGTGCTACAGCAGACAGCAACATATTAGTGCTCAAAATCGCCTACTTATTACCTCAAATGACCTCAGCTTTATTCAGTTTCAAACTTGAGATTTTATCAAATCAATAAGAAGAATAGATGATTGACAAAAGGACATAAAAACTTTAAATCAAAAAGCAGTAAGCTATACTTGCTTAACCAGCTCTCTTTGCTATTCAATAAGATCAGCGCTTGATCCTAACCCTTACACAGGTAAAGTCTCCAGGTTACGACGGAGAACTATTTTTCGGAGAACTGTTTGTAAGCCAATCTGTTTGTCAGTCGTACACAGTGTGTGGGAAAGGATCATGGATCCTTTGTGATGGTAGGAAGAACAGCTGTTGGAAGAATGGCCATGAACTGGCCTCACTGACACTGAACGAGCAAATCTACCCCCAACCACCCATCGGTTTCCCAAACAGTTGTTTGTACTTAGGGCATGCCCACAAGTCATGTGTCTGAATCCTGGGGAGAACATGTATGCATTTTCCTACCAAGCCCCATATCTTTCAATTCCCTTGGTATCCATAACTTTGCTGATCTCAGTCCCAAATACATTCTGCAACTGAGTACCTGCAAATATCTGGAGAATTGCAAAATGCAATACTCTCTGACTAAGGAAAAAAAAAACATATCTTGCTCCTAGCAAGGTGACTCTATGTTGAGACCATGCTCCCCAGGTCTCAAAGAGAAACAAATGCTGAGTAGCTATCCTTTCAAACCTTGAAGAATTCCTTCATGTTATACTTTTGCAGTGCAACACTATCACTCGCTTGACAATGGACAGACTTTATAAAATGTTTCGGCTTTCCACTGTTAAAGGGGCATTTGCTTTCTGCTCATGGGCATTCTCATTTTATCCTCAAATATTTCTATGCAGACATTTATCGTGGTTATTGCCATGATCAGGCAATGGTCCTCTCCTGCAGTCTCAGAAAGAACCTCAATCAGTCATGACAAATCTGTATTAACAGCAGGAAGATATCTGGTGCTCAGTCTGGTAGCTGTAAAAATAAGTTTACAACTTGGAAAACAGGGAAACTCCTGCACTTTCCTGTTTTTACTTGATCTTGGATCCATGTCTAAGTGAAACAGGAAAATGCGGGAATTTTCCAAAGCACGCGAAAGAGACAGATTGGATGATAAGTTAAGTAACATGTGAAATTGTAATCCAATTTCTCATTGATGGAGTACAGAACAAATACACCGTGACCTGCCAAATGCAAGCATGTACAAATTTGGAAAAAAAAGATTTGGGAATCTGAGATTCTGGACTGCTCCAACTCTGGCTTCTCGCTTCTCCCCAGATTTAACTGGTTCGCCACTGGTAGTCATGCTGCCAAGGCACTAAATTTGGGGAATTCTTTCCCTAAACCACTTTACCTCTCTCACCCTTTACCTCTTTAACATACCACATAGAATCTCTTTCTTCAACCAGACTTTTGGGTCATTTCGTTTAGTTCAAAGATACAGCGCGGAAACAGGCCCTTCAGCCCACTAAGTCGGCACCGACCAGCGTTCCCCACACATTAACACTATGCTACACACACTGGGGACAATTTTACAATTATAACCAAGCCAATTAACCTACAAACATGTACATCTTTGGAGTGTGGGAAGAAACCGGAGATAACCCACGCAGGCCATGGGAGAACGCACAAACTCCATACAGACAGCGCCCATAGTCTGGATCGAACCAGGGTCTCTGGCGCTGTAAAGCAGCAACTCTACCGCTGCGCCATCATGCCGCCTGTTGATACTGGTCCTGGGATTTGATTTATTACTACTGCTATGTGAAGGAAGTTTTTTTTTGTCTCTTGTTGCTGTATCACGGAATAACCTGTAGTGTAATTGAATGGAAGTGTCCAAATGTTTTGATGGGAAGATTGTGGAAACAGAACAATTAGTCGTTGATTGGTCAACTTCAAAGGCTTATGATCATGACTAAAGTCTTAGGATTGAGTGTAGGGGGGGGGGGGGGGGGGGGGGGGGGGGGGGGGGGGGGGGGGGGGGGGGGGGGATATTGCACCATGATGTTGTGGAATATGTGACTTGAATGAAGGAGATATTATCTTAAAGGACAGATCAGGAATTCAAAAGGAGGAATAGACTGTATGTATGAAAGCAGGCCTTCAGCCCAAATGGATGATTTGCACTGATACAGAATAATTGGGTCAAGTGTCACGTTTTTTTTTAACGTTCTGAAAACTGCGAGCATTATACTTTTCATTGATATTGGATATTGGAATATTGTTCCATGTGACCAGACATCTATCCTAGATGTGAATCTCTAGGATAATCCCCGTAAGATAGTTATATCTTTCCCCACTGTTTTATGGTGAAGGCAGTTGTTATATTCTGGACAGCACTTGGTCTCTCCCATGATTTGGATCATGGCAATAAAGATTTGGATAGCAATAAATATTTTTTTTTAAAAACAGTTCGCAGATATTAGAAATAATCATCAGGCCATTTGATCCATCATCCCAGAACAGCCTATTTTGGGGATGACCCACAGGTCTGCTCCATCCTCACTGTCCTGTGACCTCCTTCAAGTGTTAAAGACTAGGAACGGCACATGTTTGCTGAATGTTTTTCTCATAGAGAGCTGTGAGTCTGCGGAATTCTCTGCCTCAGAGGGTGGTGAAGGCTGGTTCTCTAGATACTTTCAAGAGAGAGCTTGATAGGGCTTTTAAAGATAGCGGAGTCAGGGGATTTGGGGAGAAGGCAGGATCGGGGTACTGATTGGGGATGATCAGCCATGATCACATTGAATGGCGGTGCTGGCTTGAAGGGCCGAATGGCCTACTCCTGCACCTATTGTCTATTGTCTATTGTCTATTGTCTATTGTCTGAATAAAAACCCAGAACCAGAAACACTGTCTGTCCATATCACTTCCCAGTTGCAGCCTGACCCACTGAGTTTCTCAATAGTTTATTTTTCACTCAGTGAAACAGATTAGAATGGCTATCGTACTCTGTGCCACCAATTCTGTGGATGGCTCGATTGTAATCGTGTCTTGGCTTTCTGTCGACTGGTTAGCACTCAACAAAAGCCTTTCACTATACCTCAGTACACGTGACAATAGACTAAACTACACCTTGAGTTAATGGCAAAATGATGATGTGTCGACTTAACTCCGTCAGGTGTGTGCAGAACTGTAAGCTGCTTTGAAAAGAGACATGCCTTGCCACTTTTACAAATTTCAGAGGCTCCATAATGTGATCAGCTTGTGGTCAGGACTCTCCTCCCCATCAGACTGAGTTGACTCAGGATCCTTCTCAACGTGTCACAATGAGGATCCCCACTATAGCCTCCCTGCTGCTGCTCCCATTCCATCTATCCTCAGAGGCCAGACGGTTTATCTGGTCGTCAGACAGGCAGGAAATGAAACAAAACAAAATGTCAGTGAGGGTACACAAAAAGCTGGAGAAACTCAGTGGGTGCAGCAGCATCTAAGGAGTGAAGGAGATAGGCAACGTTTCGGGCCGAAACCCTTCTTCAGGGAGGTGACAGGGAAAATGTCAGTGAGGTTCTGGTGCTGAGTTCGGCAGCAGCTCGTCTCCCTTGGAAGTGTCAGGACTTTTGTCTTTTTTTTTAAGCCTCACCTACGGTATTCAACGGGTGGAATAAAAAGATAGGAGGACATGTTTGAAAGTCATTAAGATAACTGATAATGCCGCCACTTACCTATCTCTCTCTCAATGACAGTATGGTGCCAGGTATGGTTGTGTGGAACAATACTGTGTGGCTGTAGACTGAAGGGCTTTTTCATAATGCACTGCTGAGCATCCACTATATTTGGAGGCAAGAAACATGATTACATATATGATATTGCTGTCAAGAAAAGTGTATACGGTCAGTTTGTAGTTGTCCTTAAATAATATTGCAATTCTAAAGAGGAACTAAATACTGTTTAAGAAGGAACTGTAGATGCTGGAAAATCGAAGGTGCACAAAAATGCTGGAGAAATCTCAGCGGGTGCAGCAGCATCTATGGAGCGAAGGAAACAACCAACGTTTCGGGCCGAAACCCTTCTTCAGACTCCAGGAACTGAATACCCTTGGACTACCTCATTGAAGGATCTCGGACTATCTTGAATCGGAATTTACTGGACTTTATCTTGCACTAAATATTATACCCTTTATCGTGTATCTGTAAACTGTGGACAGCCGATTGCAATCGTGTATAGTCTTTCAACTGACTGGTTAGCACGCAACAAAAAACCTTTTCACTGTAGCTTGGTACACGTGACAATCAACTAAACTAAACTAATTGAGGGTCAACCACTTCACTGAGAGTCACTTCCATCAGTGAATCAGAGGAGAATTTATCACAAACTGATGATTTCATGATCACGATCACTGATATATTCCTGATTTGTCAAATTGATCACATTATAATTTGTCGTGTGGGATATCAATTTATGCCTCCAGGTTATTTTTCCAGTTATCACTGGCTGCATAGTTCAAAGACATGTTTGTTGCTAAAACACCCCCAAAAAGCACAAGTCCAGACATGGCTATATTTGATGAGGATTGGTCTGATGAAGGGCATCAATCCAAAATGGACCTATTCCTTTTCTGCAGAGATGCTGCCTGACCCGCTGAGTCACTCCAGCATTTTGTGTCTATCCTCGATGAGGATAAGTTGATTGAGTTCTAATGTTAAAGTTGATGGGCTTTTTGCAGCAAATTCCTCAGTGGAAGATGAACAATGTTATGTGGGATTACAATGTCAGACTGGGACATTGCAATCAGCTATTGTGCACCACTAATTCGGGACATCATTGGACTGTCATTATATACATGCTGATTAGTCAACTGCCTCCTTGTATTGTCTTTGGTTACACTTGGTTCAAGTAACTTATAAAATATGCAAACTGCAGCTATCATTTTGCACAGTAAATACTATAAGTGTTGGATAAAATATCTAATTTATGAATCAACCGTTTTACAATCCAATTTTCACCTGAGTCTCTTATGTCTAAAAAAAATGCTGATTCAGCAATATTCCATTAAAAAAAAGGATTTGTTTCAAGTGTTTGTGATTTACATTCTTTGGTGATTGGATAAAACCCTAGCAACAGACTTGTGGTGAAATAAACAGTATGTTCCACTGTGTGAAGCAATGGCTATGAATCACACACGTTAAACCTTTTACATAGACCTCTGTGAAGACAATGATAATGCAGCTGAATTGAACCAAAACTAAAATTATATTTTTGTGATTAGCTTCAGATGGGCCACATGCAAGGATCTAAGTATGTCTTCATTTGGAGAGGATGTTAAACAACAAACATCCCAGGGTCGAAAAGGATAAAGAGTTGCAAATTATTAAACTTGGATTCTTTTTTGTTATGAATTGTGCAGCTATTGGAATCAATGCAGGAGAGGGGGAAAGCGGGGGCTGGGGAGGGGGAGGGGAAGGGATGGGGGGAGGGGCGATGGGGAGGGGGAGGGGAAGGGGGCTGGGGGAGGGGAAGGGGAATTGAGGGGAGGCGGAGGGGGATGGGGGGAGGGCGATGGGGAGGGGGAGGGGGAAGAGGAGCTGGGGGAGGGAAGGGGAATTGAGGGGAGGGGGAGGGGGAAGGATGAAGGGGTGGGGTCTTGAGGGGGAAAGGGGAGGTGCAGTAGTACTGTTTATAGGTTAATTACCAAAAATTGGAGTTCAAAGTAAATACCGTTGGATGGTAAGCTACCCAAGCGGAATGTGCTGTACTGTTCTTCCAGTTTGCATCTGGCCTCACTCTGTCAGTGGTGGAGACCCAGCACAGAAAGGTCAGTATGGAAATGGAAAGGTGAGGTAAAATGGTTAGCAACCGGGAGTTCCAGTGGGACTTGGCGAATCGAGTTCAGGTGATCGGCAAAGTGGTCGCCGAGTCTACACGTTGTCTCACCGATGTATAAGAGGCCACATTGGCAGCATCAGATGAGGTTAGAGGAGGTGCACGTGGACCTCTGTTAAACCTGGAAGGACTGCTAGGATCCTTGGATGGAGGTGAGAGAGGAGGTAAAGGAGCTGATGGTAGATCTCCAGCGGTTGGTGGGGAAATTACAGGGGGAAGGGTTGGTTTTGTGTGGGAAAGTACCCCTCGCTTGCGTTCACCTACTATTGGCCATGCTCTGTCGTCCCCCTTCTAGTTTCCAGCATTCCTCCCGGCCCTCGGCAATGTCTGAAGAAGGGACTGGAAACGTCACCAATCCAAGTTCACAGGAGATAAATCAGCATCTGCAGTTCCTTGTTATAACTCCAAGGCTGACCCCTCAACAACATAGTCCCTGCAACTGAGCAGTTTCAGCGTTGAAGCTGTAACATCGCCTTTTGTTTGAGACCCAGTCCGGGACATCAGCGCCCATGAATGTCCTCTGGGAATTCCAACATGGCAGCAGGATCTTAGATGTTGGAAAATCTGCACAAATACTGCAGCCTATACTAATAAATGGGAGAACTCAGCTGCTGGGAGTTAACCAAGTGAGGCTGCAAGTTGATTTAATGTTGAAGTTAATGAAAATATTTTTACAGTAAAATTCCAATAACCTACTATTTGACATTTTGGAAATCCCGATAGTTTAGCTTCTGACTTTCCAGGCAATGATTCCCGCCCGCCCTTCTCTATATCGGGACCCTGTTTCCTGAGAGCCTTATAAACAGAAGAAAGGTCTCGACCCGAAACGTCACCTATTCATTTTCTCTAGAGATGCTGTCTGAACCGCTGATTTGCTCCAACTTTTTGTGTCTATTTTAGCCTTAGAAACGTGCCTGGTTCACCGGAAGCAAAATATTATAATACTAACACAAAATGTGAATTAAATGTAAATGGAAACGACATCCAATAGTCCAGAAATTCTGCTAGTCTGGCACCATCATAGTACCATGTTTGCTGGATTATCAGAGCTAAAGTGTAAACCGGGATGTGCATGTCTCTTCAGTCCACCAGCTTTAATTTTTTGCTCCTTCCCCCTGAGTCACTGCAGATATGAGATCACTCAAAGGGATGGACTGTTATGCAACAAAATGTATAATTTATATTGACATCAGCACGTGGACAGCAGCAGGTTTGACGATGAACTTCGACAGTATACAGTAGGCATATTGACTGGTTGCATCACGGCCTGGTTTGGCAACCTGAGCCCATGAATGAAGGCGATTACAAAAAGGGCTGTACACTGCCCAGTTCATCATGGGTCCTGACCTCCCCACCATCGGAATCGACAGCAGTCGCTGACTCAAAAAGGCAGCCAGCATCAGTAAGAACTCACATTACCCTGGCCACGCTTTCATTTCACTCATACCATCGTGAAGAAGGTATAGGAGCCTGAGAACTGTCAGGTCCAGGTTCAGGAACAGCTTCTTCCCTACAGCCATCAGGCTATTACACACTACACATTTCAACTAAACACTGAACAAAGAACTGCTTTGATCGCACTGGGGCTGTTTTTGTCTTTGCACTGTATGGTTCTCTTTTTTTATATCTTCAACTTCTTTTTGTTGTTTATTATGTGTCTGCCAAGTACTCTCTTAACATATCTGTTTTGATGCTGCAAATAAGAATTTCATTGTTCCGTTTCAGGACATATGATAATAAAACGCTTGTGAGCCTTAGAATTGAGTTTAGTTTATTGTCACGTGTACCGAGGTACAGTGAAAAGCTTTTGTTGCATGCTAACCAGTCAGCGGGAAAAAAAAAACCGCAATTACAGTCATCCAGTGACAAAGGGAAATAACATGAATAATGTTTAGTGCAGGGTAACGTCTCATCAAAGATAGTCCATGAGTCTCATACAGCGTGGAAACAGGTCCTTTGCCCAACTTGCCCACGCCGTACAACATGCCTCATTTACACTAGTCCCACCTGCCTGCGTTTGGCCCATACCTAAACCTGTGCCATCCATGTACCTGTCCAAATGTTTCTTAAACGTTGCAATAGTACCTGCAATAGTAGTCTTTGGAATATACTGCCCCTGACGGTTGTGGATGCTCTGAGCTCAAGTTCAGTAGACCTTTGGATATTAGTGGAAAGTGATACGGTGACAGGGCAGGAAATGTGTGCTGAGGTGGAAGAGCAGCCATGATCCTGTTGAATAGCAGAGCCAAGAACCAAATGCCCCATACTTGCTCCTACATTAATGTTCTTTATTGCTCTAAGTCCCTTGTGGCCAGCAGAGATCAGGGAGTTTATTCAAACCGTCTCCTGGATCAATTGGAAAATCAGGAGTCTATTTTCTCAAAAGATGCATGGTTGGCCTCTGTAAGTTCTTCTGTTTTCAAATTTTAGAAGTCAAGTTAACCCTAGAAATTGAACACGGCCTATTCCCAGTTGGAGCCATCTTTTACTTGCACTATCAGTTTCTGCAGGTTTTTTTTTTACCTGTTTAAATCTAGTCTGAGCATGTTATGTTACCCACATGGAGTCCCTATTTATTTAACTGGTGGAAGCCATGATGTGAGCTGTAATTATGGAATGCAAACCATTGAGGCAAATTGGCATCAGGGAGTGTGTGTTTTTTTTACCCTGATAATTCTGCAAATGTGACATTTTCTCTCTTTGCAGGGTTTTCTTTTCTCTCCAAGGGGATATCCGTGCTCCTCCCTGGCTAATAATGGTTCTTAATTGATCTTTAAACAGCAACACATGCTCCGGCCTTCACTGATGGTCTCATACACCACAAGACATCAACCAAGCTGGGCTCATTTAATTAGCTCAACCTCACATTCCTGCAGGTCACCCTTTCCTTCCTGTGCACAGAAAGAAATGCATTAGCCTTCAGCTGCTCTTGTTTCTGTTCCATTAAAGGAGCACTGTTATCCTGTTTTGGCTCCGTTAACTCACAATTTCCATAAGTTCAGAAGTTATAGGAGCAGAAACAGGACATTCAGCCCATCAAGTTTACTCCCCCATTCTTGATTGGCCGATTGATCATTCTCCTGCCTTCTCCCCGTAATCCCTGACACCCTTACTAATCCAGAATCTGTCAATCTATGCCTTAAAAATACCTTCCTTTTCAACCTTCAGCTAATGTTTGTTGAAGCTAACTAGCAGTTTATTCAGATTGTTTTTTCACACACTTTTTGGCTATGGAAGGCTTCATGGTCACCCTCATCTGATATCCATGCACAGTTATAGCGGTTGTGGCCATTAAATAAGTAGTCAGGAGTCCTGGGCAATTTTCTGTCCTTTTTTCTGCAGTACTGTGGCCAACTGTAATGGGTATACGTCTATTGAGTCCTTCTTTATAATGAATCGAATCAGAGACATGGCTCTGGGGCAGATTTATACAGCAGCAGAGAAAAAAAGGAAGATTTAGATATAAATAATGCCTTTCACAAAGGTTCCAAAGTGCTTTACAAGCAATGAATTACATCTGAGATGCAGTTACTGTTGTAATATAGGAACTGTAGCAGTTCTTTACACACAGCAAGCTCTCAGTAACTCCCATAATGGCATCGGCTAGGTAGTTTGTTATTTTTAACAGTGTTGTGGGTAAGTATTGAGCGGGACAGTACTGGAAAACTCTCCAGAACTACTTCAAAATGGGTTTTTTATATCCTGCTGGAGCATAAAATACAACCTTGTTTCAATCCCTTATCTATATTTTGGCGCCACCATTAAAGTAGCTCAAGTCCCACGTGTGGGAGCTGAACCCTCAAACAAAGGGACGTATGCCACCGGCTAAGCCAGGGGAAGCCAAGGAGAAGAACAGACATCTCAGCAATGTGGGAATTCTGAGGGTCCTGTCAACCTACACTGTTTGGCAACCCACCTGTCCATTCCCCTCCCAAGATACTGCATGGCTTGCCGAGTTCCCCCACCAGTTGTTTCTGCTCATCTGCAGTCTCGTATGTCTCACTTTTTGTTTGTTCTGTTCCCACTTGTGTTGAGTTTACTTTATTACCACGTGCGGTGAAAAGGTTTTGTTGCGTGCTAACCCAGTCAGCAGAAAGACAATACATGATTACAATCGAGCCTTCCACAGTGTACTGATATATGGAAAAGGGAATAACATGAATAACGTCCAGTGCAAGATAAAGCCAGTAAAAGTCCGATTACTTGGCGGCTGAACAAGCGTGAAGCCGGGGTGGGCAACCGGGGGCGGGGGGGGGGGGGGGGGGGGGCAATAGTGTCCAATGATCAGCATTTGGTGGCAAAGTGGGGTGGGGGGGGGCAGTGGTGGTGCTGTGAGGAGGTTTGACAATTGAGAAAGGGAAGGAAGGATAGGATGAAAATTGGCAAATCGTGCACGTTAATAGAGAATGGTGGTGGTGGCAGAGGTCACAATCAGCTGTAACAAAGACAGGTTTCCTTTAAGGTACAAGGATGGCGATATGTACAGTTTTGGTCTCCAAATTTGAGGAAGGCCATTCTTGCTATTGAGGGAGTGCAGCACAGGTGCACAAGGTTAATTCCCGGGATGGCAGGATAGAATGGAGCGGCTGGGCTTGTATACTCTGGAATTTAGAACAATATTGAAACATATAAGATTATTAAGGGTTTGGACACGCTAGAGGCAGGAAACATGTTCCTGATTTTGGGGGAGTCCAGAACCAGGGCCCACAGTTTCAGAATAAGGGGAAAGCCTTTTAGAGTGGAGATCAGGAAAAAGTTTTTCACACTTTCAGAGGGATGTGAATCTGTGGAATTCTCTGCCTCAGAAGGCAGTGGAGGCCAATTCTCTGGATGCTTTCGAGATAGAGATGGATAGAGCTCTTAAAGATAGCGGAATCAAGGGATTAGTATACAAACTTAAAGCATACGGTATTTGGGGTTCAGTATTGATGTGGATAGAGAACTGGCTGGCAAACAGGAAGCAAAGAGTAGGAGTAAACGGGTCCTTTTCACAATGGCAGGCAGTAACTAGTGGGGTACCGCAGGGCTCAGTGCTGGGACCCCAGCTATTTACAATATATATTAATGATCTGGATGAGGGAATTGAAGGCAATATCTCCAAGTTTGCGGATGACACTAAGCTGGGGGGCAGTGTTCGCTGTGAGGAGGATGCTAGGAGACTGCAAGGTGACTTGGATAGGCTGGGTGAGTGGGCAAATGTTTGGCAGATGCAGTATAATGTGGATAAATGTGAGGTTATCCACTTTGGTGGCAAAAACAGGAAAGCAGACTATTATATAAATGGTGGACGATTAGGAAAAGGGGAGATGCAGCGAGACCTGGGTGTCATGGTACACCAGTCATTGAAAGTAGGCATGCAGGTGCAGCAGGCAGTGAAAAAAGCGAATGGTATGTTAGCTTTCATAGCAAAAGGATTTGAGTACAGGAGCAGGGAGGTTCTACTTCAGTTGTACAGGGTCTTGGTGAGACCACACCTGGAGTATTGCGTACAGTTTTGGTCTCCAAATCTGAGGAAGGACATTATTGCCATAGAGGGAGTGCAGAGAAGGTTCACCAGACTGATTCCTGGGATGTCAGGACTGTCTTATGAAGAAAGACTGGATAGACTCGGTTTATACTCTCTGGAATTTAGGAGATTGAGAGGGGATCTTATAGAAACTTACAAAATTCTTAAGGGGTTGGACAGGCTAGATGCAGGAAGATTGTTCCCGATGTTGGGGAAGTCCAGGACAAGGGGTCACAGCTTAAGGATAAGGGGGAAATCCTTTAAGACCGAGATGAGAAAGACTTTTTTCACACAGAGAGTGGTGAGTCTCTGGAACTCTCTGCCACAGAGGGTAGTTGAGGCCAGTTCATTGGCTATATTTAAGAGTGAGTTGGATGTGGCCCTTGTGGCTAAGGGGATCAGAGGGTATGGAGAGAAGGCAGGTACGGGATACTGAGTTGGATGATCAGCCATGATCATATTGAATGGCGGTGCAGGCTCGAAGGGCTGAATGGCCTACTCCTGCACCTAATTTCTATGTTTCTATGTTTCTATGTTTCTTTGTTTCTATGATATGGGGAGAAGGCTGGAACAGGGTACTGATTGTGGATGATCAGCCATGATCACAGTGAATGGCGGTGCTGGCTCGAAGGGCCAAATAGCCTACTCCTGCACCTATTGTCTATTGTCTACTCTTCTGATCCTTGTAATGCATAAGAATAACATACAAATGTACAAATGACTAGTAACAGGTCCTCTGAGCCAGCACTGCCATTTAATAAGATCATGGTTGATGTGATTGAAAGCACAGCCCTATTCCTGTCTAGTGGGCAGGTGCTATAGACCTGCACGGGAAGGTAGACGCTCCCGCCCCCATGAGTCTCGGGCAGATGGGGCTCGTCAGCCCGGGAAGGCAGTCCATCTAGGAGAGGGAAAACTCTGATTTAAAACCTCCACTGCCTTGTGGCCATATCCAGTCATGGAAAAGGCTCCAGGAATAAACCCAGGGCTGGATCAACCATTAAGCAAAATAAGCACGTGCTTAGGGCATCAAGGGAAGGGGGGGTACCACAGAAATGGTGAATGGTTTACGGCACAAATGAAATCACTTTAAACTTACTAAAATAATATTCGAAGTATACAAAAATAAACATTATTTTCCATCTTACTGTTAGTTTTGTTTCATTTTGAAAAATAAAAATGTATTTTATGGTTTATTATTGTTTATATTTTGAATTACTTATATATGGGGGCACCAAAATCTTTTAAGTGCTTAGGGCCCCTATGGGTCTTAATCTGGCCCTGAATAAACCTCAAGAAAATCCAGAGCCGGAGCCCCTAAGGCAGTTCGTCGTTGTCTACAACCTCGCTCTGGCAGCTCCTGCGACGGCGCTGGTGCCAAACTGCAATGGCCCTGCTGTTCCTTTGGATCGATCAGCGATGTGGAGACGTGCTGTATGGGCAGCAGCCTGTCCTCCATATGACATCGCCCAGGCTTGCATCCAACCAGGATGCATCATCCAGGGTCAGTCGTGACCGAGGGGGGCCTAATTAGATTGCTGTCTACCCCACTGCCCTTTCAGTTGATTTCTTTTTAAATATCTATCCACCTAAACGTTAAAAATGTTCAAAGACTCTGCTTCTGCCAACTTTTCAGCAGAAAGATCCGACCTCATGACCAGTTGTGAGAGGAAAAATGAATCACCTCTATCTTAAGTGTGTGGCAACTTACTTTTAAACAGTGACCCTTAGTTCTTGATTCTCCCGCAAGAGGAAACAAACTCTTTACATCTGCCCTGCTAGGTCCCCTCACGGGATTATTTGTTTCAATCATGTCATACCTCAAATTTTCTAAACTCTGGTAGGTACAAGTCCGGCCTGGCATCTCCTCAAAATATAACCTCCCATTCTAGGTATCAGTCTAATCAGTCCCTGAACTTCTTATAACACAGTAACATCCCACCTTAAATAAGAAGTCGGAGTTGAACTCTAGATGTAATTTCTCACCAAGGCATAACCTCTTAATATTTGTACTCCAGCACTTTGTGTCTTTCTTTGTAAACCAGCATCTACATTTCCTTCTTTCTACCACTCCTTATTTTTGTATTCAATTCTTCGCAGGGTCTTATATGATAAGTCCACTTGGACAAATCTCTTCTTGTTTTTTTTAAATCAGAGTTTCAGCCACACAGTATTAATCCAATTTAAATATGTTTTGGAAGCCCTGAATAAGAAAACTTAATAACATCCACAGATGTGAAACAAAAGTAAGAATGCATTTTAAAATATCACACTGCCATTCCTTATCAGATCCTATCGCCCTTCATGGGCTAAGAGCAGGAGGCAATATTTAAGCTTTTGCCTTGCTATGATATATTATCCTCCAATCTCATTTATGTTATTATTTTTAAAAATGAGAAGAGAAAGATTTCTAAAGATTCCCATTTACACAGATAACATGGTCTGCATTATTTTCATTCAGAAGTTTGAGATAAGATGCACATGAAGGTCCTCATAGTCTCACTGAGCTACTATCTACCTCATTGGAGACCCTCGTACTAACTTTGATCGGACTTTACTGGGTTTATCTTGCACTAAATTATTCTGCAGTTGTATAGGGCTCAGGTGAGACCACATCTGGAGTATTGTGTACAGTTTTGGTCTCCTAAGTTGAGGAAGGACATCCTTGTGATTGAGGCAGTGCAGCGTAGTTTCACGAGATTGATCCCTAGGATGGCGGGACTGTCATATGAGGAAAGATTGAAAAGACTAGGCTTGTATTCACTGGAGTTTAGAAGGATGAGGAGGGATCTTATTGAAACATATAATATTATAAAAGGACTGGACAAGCTAGATGCAGGAAAACTGTTCCCAATGTTGGGTGAGTCCAGAACCAGGGGCCATAGTCTTAGAATAAAGGGGAGGTCATTTAAGACTGAGCTGAGATAAAACACCAGAGAGTTGTGAATTTATGGAATTCCCTGCCACAGAGGGCAGTGGAGGCCAAATCACTGGATGGATTTAAGAGAGAGTTAGATAGAGCTCTAGGGGCTAGTGGAATCACGGGGTATGGGGAGAAGGCAGGCACGGGTTATTGATAGCGGACGATCAGTCATGATCACAATGAATGGCGGTGCTGGCTTGAAGGGCCGAATGGCCTCCTCCTGCACCTATTTTCTATGTTTCTATGTAAACATTATTCACGATATTGCCTTTATCAAGTATCTGCAAACTGTGGATGGCTAGAATTTATTCATGTGTTGCCTTTCCACTGAATGGGTAGCACGCAACAAAAGCCTTTCACTGCACCACAATGTGACAATAAACTAAACTAATCTCTGCTCACTGGTTGACAGTGAGCCCTTTGCACTTAACAAGAAGGCAAGGAGGAAAAGGGACGGGCAAAGCCATTGAATGGAAAGAAAGAATAGCTGCTGATTTTAGACTGCACTCTTCACCATGGCTCAGGAAGCATATGATTGAGATCACAACACGTTCCTGGTCATGTAATTGACGACATTCTTCAATTAAATTGAAACAAAACTGTTCTCATTTAATTTCATTTTGTCACAAAATGTTTCTGAGATAATGGACTTGCCTCCATCATCGTTCATTAAGGCAGATTTACATGAATAAGCAGATGACTGGTTTACAGATATTCCAAAGGCTTGCTTGAAAATCCACTTCATTCTTGTGGCTTGGGAGATCTTACAAACCTCTTCATTGATAATGATCTGACACATAAACTTAACTATCACACATATTATATACAAAATGGACTACATTTATTTTTTGTCTGCACCGTCTACTTTTTACTGCAGTAACTGCAATTGATTTCAACATAAAGAATATCAATAAAATAACTAGGAATGTCACCCAATTGAAAGTCATTTTTCATGCCCTTATTTACAACTTTAACCTCCTCCAATCCTATAACTCTCAGAGATAAAAGCAGTCACCCTGTTCTTTCGTTTTATGATCCAACATTAGAGGCCATGCCTTTAACTATCAAGGCCCTGAGTTCTGAACGACAAACTTATGAACTGGGAGCAGGACAATTACCCTCAAGCCAGCCTGCCCAATCAATAAGGTCATGGATTATCTGATTGCAGTTACATTCCTGACTTCCCTTGAAAAACCTTTCACCTCCCCCCCCCCCCCCCCCCCCCCCCCCCCCCCCCACCCCCAAAACTCTCTTGATTATCCATTGTCTACCTACCTCCGCCATAATGATTCAAGAACTCTGCTTACAATTTCCACCTCTCTACTTTACATTTATCCATTTAGACTTGCCATACAAACCTTTCTCTCATCACCTTTCCAAAGATTCCATGACATAGAACAATGAAACTGCTGTGAAGTACTCTGAGATCTTTGGCAGCATGAAAGGCCTCTGCAACTTTTGTGGTTAATACCACAATTAGTGGTATGGCAGGTGGTGCAGTGGTAGGGCTGCTGCCTAACAGCATCGGAGACCCGGGTTCAATCCTGACTACAGGTGTTGTTGGTGTGGAGTTTGCACATTCTCCGCGTGACCTGCGTGGGTTTTCTCCAGGATCTCTGGTTTCCTCCCACACTCCAAAGACGTACACGTTTGTTGGTTAATTAGCTTGGTATAATTGTAAATTGTCCCTAGTGTGTGTAGGATAGTGTTAGTGTGCTGAGTTCGCTTGTCGGCACAGACTCGGTGGGCCAAAGGGCCTGTTTCCACTAATCTCTAAATCGCTATATCTCTAAACTAAAGTTTAATGCAAAAATGACTTATTGCAGGAATGCAGCAATATTGTACACTATTGGTCCATGATCTTTCCACTTCATTACAACAGTGGAACGCTACTGAAATGCATCTTGTGTGAAGGCACTAAGCTTGGAGCAGGCTTTAATGTTTAATGAGGTATACATCCACAAAAGTGTTTAGTGTCAGTGATCCAATAACCCCAGGAGAGCTGTTCCACATTGGGACTTGTAATCAGGTTTATGATGGGATGATAACTTTGCATCTGTAAATACTGTAAACCCTCATTGCAAAGGAGTGCAGGGTGGGTAATGGTGTCCGTTATTGCTGATTTTCAATGTGAAGCGAGTAAGATATTATCATTGTATTAGTGGAAACAAATATCTGCAGTTGATAGTTAATCCATAAAAGGGCACAAAGTGCTGGAGTAAATTGCCAGGCCAGGCATCATCTCTAGATAGGTAGAGGAATACAAATTGGAAACAGGACCTTCAGCCCGCCAAGTCCACGCCGACCAATGATCACCCATACTCTAGTTCTATCCTACACATTAGTTACAATTTACATAAGTCAATTAACCTACAAACCTGCACGTCGTTGGAATGTGGGAGGAAACAGGAGCACCCAGAGAAAACCCGAGCGGTCCCAGGGAGAATGCACTAACACCGACATACAGCACCCATAGTCAGGATCGAACCCGGGTCTCTGGTGCTGTAAGTCAGCAACTCTACCAATGCGGTGCTGTACCACCCCATCCAAGACAACAGCAACAAATCCCAATTTAGATAGCACAGCAAATACATCTCAACAATCTGAACAGGGAATTACCAAACAAGTGAATTGAGGGTGAACCACACCATGAGACATCAGAGCTAATAACCAAAGGGTGCATCTTATGGGTAGGTTTACAGAACTGCCTTAAAGGAGGAAGAATGAAAAGAGTTGCAAAGAGCTTCAGGGAGAGTACCCCAAGATTAGTACGGGTGTCACAGGTTATGGGGAGAAGGCAGGAGAATGGGATTAGGAGGGAGAGATAGATCAGCCATGATTGAATGGCGGAGTAGACTTGATGGGCCGAATAGCCTAATCCTGCTCCAATCACTTATGACCCTGAGAGTTGAAAGTAGGGTCACCAACGGTGGGGGGAATTAAGTCAAGCACAGATATCCCCAAGGGTACAGTACTGGTTTCAGAGAGAGGCAGCAATGTGACCATCTGATGATTTGAAAATATGAAAAAGTCCAGGGACTGTTTAATGTAGGAAATTAGTTAATGGGACATGTATAGGAATCGAACTGCAGATGCTGGTTTAAACCGAAGCTAGACACAAAAAGCTGGAGTAACTTAGCGGGACAGGCAGCATCTCCGGAGGGAAGGAATGGGTGACATATCGGGTCGAGACCTTCTTCAGACTGGTTAGGGATAAGGGAAACGAGAGATATAGACGATGATGTGGAGAGATAAAGAACAATGAATAAAAGATATGCAAAAAAGTAACAATGATAAAGGAAACAGGCCATTGTTAGCTGTTTGTAGGGTGAAAACGAGAAGCTAGTACGAGTTGGGTGACGGAGGGATAGAGAGAGAGGGAATGCCGGGGGTACCTGAGGTGAGAGAAATCAATATTCGTACCACTGGGCTGTAAGCTGCTCAAGCGAAATATGAGATGCTGTTCCTGCGATTTGCATTTGGCCTCACTCTGACAATGGAGGAGGCCGAGGACAGAAAGGTCTGTGTAGGAATGGGAAGGAGTGACCGGCAACCGGGAGATCAGGTAGGTTCAGACGGGCTGAGCAATGGTGTTCCGCGAACCGATCAGCCAGTCTACGTTTGGTGACATGATGTCAGGTGGGAGATGAGTTTTGAAAGCGGATTGAAAGAGTTCAATTGCAAAGATGGAATGAAGAAGACCAGCTGGCATTGCATTAGTTTAGAAGAGTACACGGGTGAGAAAACTAGGGATGAAGGTTCCATCAGCAAGGAGCTGGCACAGAGCCAACGATAGAGTAGAGATACGCGGTCTTAGTGATAGTATGATACGAGGAGCAGATTTCATTTTCATGTAATTTGACCGCAAGGTTGTGAATATTCTGACAGTGCTTAGAATTTGAATATACCACATGACTAATGAAGCGATAATTTTATCCGACCTCGGATAACCTCAGTAGACTGATGATGCTTTTGGGTATTTAATGGTGACAAATGTTTTACTCTTAAAGCCCTGTCCCACTGTACGAGTTCATTCAAGTGCTCTCCTGAGTTTAAAAAAAATTCAAACTCATGGTAAGCACGTAGAACGAACGTAGCAGGTACATCGGAGCTCGGGCACGTCTCTTAGCGGCTCGTAACGCTGACGGCAGGTACTTGGGAAACGTGTTAAGCTCGGGAAGACTCGTGAAGATTTTTCAACATGTTGAAAAATGTCCATGAGAGCCCTGAGTACTTACGAGCGGCCATTACCGTAAATCTCCGTGTTTGAATCAGGGCAAACTCGGGAGAACTCTTGAATGAACTCATACAGTGGGACAGGGCTTTCACACTCTTTTGTAGAATGCATATAATATTTCATGAAAAAAATGCATCAAATAAATTCAACCAATCAGCAAACACCAGAAATGTTCTAATTATTTCCAAGTGTACAGAAAAATAAAAGAATGGATATTTTGTAGCCACATTTAAAAGTTATATGTGCACAGTGTAACTCAGCAGCAAACGTTCTAGCATTCTTTCAGATACTAGAACATAGCAAAATACAGCACAGGAATAGACCCTTTGGCCCACAATGGCAAAAATGACACCAAGATAAACTATTCTCATCTGCCTGCACATAATCCATATCCCTCTAGACCCTGCAAATCCATCTGTCTATATAAAAGCCTAGGGGTGTGTTGCAAGCACGCAACCCAAATATTCTATTCCAGCTTTTATTCACATACACCCTTCACCTCGAAGGACTCTGATCGGCAAAATGAGCTTGGATCCAACAATATCACAGTTATCACAGCTCCTCACTGAAAAATAATATAGTGCCTGGTTAAGTCTAATTCAACTGCTCTAAATGCTGAACTAGTACAAAGTAGAATTGGAAAGATGTCAAATCACATTACTGCACCACAGGTAGACCCCGCTGAACGGCGTGAATCTCCCTGTCTGGAGATAATGGGATTGGGCTAAGGAGAGCTCTTGCTCTGGCGGCTTGATGACAACACAGCTATTGGACACCGGGGATATGTTAGAATTCACGTGGCACAGCAGCAGCATCAGAAAACAAGGGCACCTTCTCGTCACAGAGATCTTTGCTGGACATGTCTGTCAGGCTCAAAGGGGGCCGTTGCTCCTGACTAGAAATTCTGAACCAAACCTTCTTTAGCTACAGTGCAACATCATAAAATAAAGCAGGAAGGTATTGCCCACAATCTGGGTGTTGTGGTGGCCATTGTGATTAGATATTGGTGCGCACTATGAAGTAGTCTGTGAAAATGGAAAGCCACATCACAACTATTATTGTCAGTTTATTTAGCGGTATGGTAAATATACACACACACACACACACATATATATATATATATATATATATATATATATACACACACATATATACACACACACACCATATATACATACGCACACACACATATATAAATATACACACATGCACACACACGTATATACATATATATTCTGAACTTTCTATTGTTATTATGAGTTTTACCACGTACATATCTGTTGTGCTGTTGCAAATAAGAATTTCATTATTTCGTCATCTGGACATTAGACAGTAAAACACTTGATTCTTGTCGGTCTTGGAATTATTAGATATGGGCCAATTTGAGGAAAATCCTCAGATTGTTGTCAGAGGTCTGGGGCACATGGCTTGCATCCAAAACTAAAATTGCTTGAACCAATGTGAATTCCATGTATTTAAACAGTAGCTTGCTTATCATGTATTTAGTTGAGACGAGTTATTAAATAGCATCCTGTCACAATTATTGCTTACATTTGCTGCACCTATACAAATACTTGCTTTTTTTGAGTGGCACATTGATGGTATAGCGGCTGCCTCACAGAGACAGAGACCCAGGTTCCATCCTGACCTTAGGTGCTGTCTGTGTGGCGTTTACACATTCTCCCTGTGAACGCATTGGTTTCTCCCGGGTGTTCCGGTTTCCCACCACTTTCCAAAGACGTGCGGGTTTTCAGGTTAATTGATGTCTGTAAATTGCCCCCATTGTGCAAGGAGAGCATGGGTAAATGGGATAGCATAGAATGTGCAGGGGTGATTAATGGTCCGCGAGCACTTTGTGGGCCAAAGGGTCTGTTTCCATGCTGTAGCTCTAAACCAGACTAAACTTAAACTAAAACTAGTGTAATTTCCTTCCATAAATATTTCTAAACAGAGAGTGATTTAAAATGTGTAGGAAGGAATTGCAGATGGTGGTTTAAACCGACGTCCCAAAACATCACCCATTCCTTCTCTCCAGAGATGCTGCCTGTCCCGCTGAGTTACTCCAACATTTTATGTCTATCTTCCGAGTGATTTCAAATGTTAGCTATAATTTGGCTTCACTGTGATGGATAGTATGTATGTTCCACCAATTATTTAACACAGTAAAGTGTTTTTTTTTAAAGCAATTAAAAACTGTTTCCTGCTTTGCTCTTAATTTTCTATGATATGACTGGGTGTCCTTAACGTCATTGGGGATGCTGAGCAGCAGGGTTAGGTTAGAATTGATGTCTGACAACAGTCAGCATTAGAAAAGCAGATGTTCTTGTTACAGAGATCACTCAACCTTCAGTGGGTAGAGTGGGACCCCATGTTGTTGAATGGAAATTCTGGGCCAAGCTGTCTGTTATGCATAAAGGATGGGTAATTCATCAGCCTTAATTTTAGCATATACATTCTTAAATATTTAATTGTAAAGAAAATAGAGATAACATCATTTTAGTTTAGTTTAATTTATTGTCACGTGTTCCGAGGTACAGAACAAATATTTTTGTTGTGTGCTATCCAGTCAGTGGAATGATTATACATGAATACAATCAAGCCACCCACAGTGCACAGTTACAGGATAAAGGGAATAACGCTTTGTGCAAGATAAAGTCCAATAAAGCCCGATTCAAGAGAGTCCAAGGGTCTCCAATGAGGTAGATGGTAGTTCAGGCCCACTCTCTAGTTAGGATAATTCAGTTACCTTATAACAACTGGGAAGAAACTGTTCCTGAATCTGAAGGAATGCATATTCGAACTTCGGCACTTCGGCATAGAGGGACTGTCAGAGGTGAGACTCATCTTTCATTATGCTGGCAGCCTTGTCGGGGCAGCGTGAGTGTAGGTGGAATCAATGCAAGGGAGGCTGGATTGCGTGATGGTCTGGGCTGCGTCCACAAATCTCTACAATTTCTTGCGGTTTTGGATGGAGCTGTTCCCAAACCAAGCTGTGATGCATCCCGATCATACACCCCATTATACCTCTTTTTTTTAAAAAAGTGGTCTGCAATAATTCCCACTGATAACATGTAGGAAGGGATTGAGATAGGTGGAGCCTCTCACTCCTCTCCCCTTATAGAATCTGGTCTAGAAAGACCTTATCCCTGGCATGAAAACAGCAAAGTGTATAACATGGCAATTTGCTTTTGTGCCACACAATCTCTGCTGGTTGGGATGAGTGAAATTAAACTGTGATCTGAACCTTCCTGGTCTGGAGGAGGTTCCAGAAATTGAATGGAAAAGCCCACAAATGATTTAAATACAAAGTGATTATAAATGAAACCGTCTCCTTTGAACCACATTTAATTACAAAGTAGTAGGCCCCGCTCGGTCATGACTGACCATGGGTGATGCATCCTGGTCGGAAGCAAGCCTGGGAGATGTCATATGGAGGACAGGCTGTTGCCCATGCAGCACATCCCCCCTCTCCACGTCGCTGATCGATCCAACAGCAGGGCCGTTACAGTTTGGTACCAGCGCTGTCGCAGGGGCTGCCAGAGCGAGGTTGTAGACAACGACAAACTGCCTCAGGGGCTCCGTCTCCGGATTTTCTTGAGGTTTACTCCTGGAGCCTTACAAAGTATATAGACACAAAATGCTGGAGTAACTCAGCGGGACAGGCAGCATCTCTGGATAAAAGGAATGGGTGACGTTTCTTCAGACTCGTCAGTCTGAAGAAATAGTCTCGGCCCGAAACGCCACCCATTCCTTCTATCCAGAAATGCTGACTGTCTCGCTGAGTTACTCCAGCATTTTGTGTCTATCTTCGGTGTGAACCAGCATCTGTAGTTCCTTCCTACACCTTACATACAAAAATGTTTTCCATGGAACCGTATGAAAAGATTGTTGTTTGCACACAGATTCAACTGTAGTCAGCTTGTTTATTGTAATCATTCAACAGTGATTATCTGCAGAAATGAAAACATGTTAAATCCTTTTATTTTAGTCTATCCGTAAATGAAATGGCACAGCTATTGAAACCTCACTTTCATCTGACAAAAGGTAAAACCTAGCATACATGCAAATAAAATCAAAGCTTTGCGTTGTCAGGTTTATTCACAACAGAAAATATTTATAAACAGTAATGACTATAAAAACTTGGAAAGGTCTAGAATACAAATAAATTGATAATGAAACATTGTACAGGATCAGCAAATAAAGAACATGAATAGAATTAGAATGCAAATTATAACAGAAGTTGTGTTGGAGAATAGCAATTGGGAAAGTAAGAAAGATATCATCTATTGTGTAGCACCAGTACTAGGCTATCTCCATGAATATTAAATCCTATTATGAAATGCTGCTACACCACTGCAGAAAAATGTGTTCAGTAGTTTAACACGTAGCAAAGATCAAGAAAGATTTTCTAGGATTTTAGGAATATTCGGAGCAGGAAAATCCTGAACAAAACGCAAAGTGTTTGGGTAACTCAGCGGGCCAGGCTGAATTTGTTACTGGTGGAGGGAATGTATAGATGACGTTTTGGATCGGGGAACTTCTTGAGTTACCTAGCATTTTGTATTTTGCACAAGATTGAGCATTCCGTATGGAATTGATCATTACAATCTATCCGGAATTACTGGATGAAAGGGGTGCTTTAATTCTAAACAATTGGGGGAAAAACAATGGGAGATATCTCTGCCGTCACTGGTAAGGCACGAGTCTGGAACTCTCTGATTACCAGGGTGACATAGATTAAGAACTGCACCAGCTTTAAAGGAAATCTGAATTATGGACTATAACCCTTGAGGCTATGGAGAAGGCAAGAAATTAGTGAGTCTAAGTAACTTATTCAATTGACATGGAGACAATGAGCCAAAAGATCTCCTGTACTATATATTTCTGACTGTACGGAAGAAATGTGCTATGAAGAATGCATTCAGATTTTAACGTCTTTAAGAAAATATATAAAGCTGACATTTTCTTTACTTGCCGAGTCTCAAAAGGCAGGCGAAAATGCACAATAAGGCCAAA
Source organism: Okamejei kenojei (assembly GCA_035221665.1). NCBI lineage: Eukaryota > Metazoa > Chordata > Chondrichthyes > Rajiformes > Rajidae > Okamejei > Okamejei kenojei. The sequence goes on along the minus strand of CM069136.1, from coordinate 102,341,485 downwards.
GATATTATGGACTGAAGTTTGACAAAATTCTTTGTTTCAGTAATCGCTCACATGCACCATGATAGCTGAGATAGATAACGTAGCACGTTTTTTTCTGGAACGCTAAACGCATTCCTGCTAACACAACAAACGTCTCCCCTGCAAAGTAAATTAAATCGTGCACTAACATATCAAGCAGGTGAAATCTAAAATATACCAGACAATAGAGTAGACATCTGTGTGTAGGGCAATCAGGGTCAAGATTAATGGTCTAAATAATGTGATGCGTCTGACTGACTTCATTGATGTTCAATCCCCATTCTGACATAGAGGGAAAAGATAGAGGAAGACAGCGAGGATAATGGGGAGGAGAAGCGTTAAGCCTTAATACTTCCTCCTAACCATTAGAAATTTGTGCAATTGTAAAATGCTGTTGCAATATTGATCCAATGGATGAATAATTTATGATTTATAGATTGGCAGAGATAAAGATTGGGAGCAGGATAAATATATTAAAAAAAAACCCTGTTTGTGACATTGGGCTTTTCCACATTCTGATCAACCTGCATTCAATTGAAAGATTGATGATAATTGGCAAGTGAACTGGAAGTTTGGCAGGTGTAAAACTGCACTTGGAAAATTGGAAAGCATTTGGGAAGTAATAACAAAATATAGAAAATTTAATATGGCAAAGTGGCAGTGCCTTGCAGCTATTTTATTTTAAAAGCAGGTGATTTATTACAAACGGCTGTGCTTTTTGGTAAGCGGTCCACAATTGCAAACCTGTGCTTCACGGGTTTATTGTAGCAAATTGGATCCACTGGCAATAGGACTCAATCCTTTGATCTGTGCTGAAGGATGGTATTTTAAGATTATGAAAGGGGAGATGCAGAGGTGGTGGGAAGGGCTTTGGAGGGCAAATTGAATAGTTCTAAAGGCAAGATAGTTAGTATTAAGGGTACACAAAAGGCTGGAGAAACTCAGCGGGTGCAGCAGCATCTAAGGAGCGAAGGAGATAGGAGACGTTTCGGGTCGAGACCCTTCTTCAGACTGGGTATTAATGTGTATGAAGGAACTGCGGATGCTGGTTTAAACCAAAGATAGACACAAAATGCTGGAGTAACTCAGCGGGACAGGCAGCACCACTGGAGAGAAGGAATTGGTGACGTTTCGGGTCGAGAACCTTCCTCACACTCTTTTCGGATCAAGACCCTTCCTCAGACTTAGACTCGTTAGTCTGAGGAAGGGTCTCGACCCGAAATATCACCCATTCCTTCTCTCCAGAGATGTTGCCTGTTCCGTTGAGTTACTCCAGCATCTTGTGTCTATCTATAGTTACTATTAATTTACAATCAGAATTCAGTATTCAGAATTCAGAAATCCAATCTTTAACCCAGATTCTTATAGTTTATTATGAGATTTGCCAGAGGAAAATTAAGAAGGGAGACAGCAATATGCTTTACTGACAGGGTTAAGAGACAAGGGCTGAGAGGAGGCTTGGGTGGGGCATAGAATTTGGCTTCAGGATCATGCAGGCTGAATGAGCTACCTCTGTTCTTTTCAATGGCTAGAGCAGAGGTGTCATAATTGGCTTGTGTCCCTGGCCTCAAAGTAGGAACATTCACAGAGTTTCTATTTTTAACTGCTACCTTTGCGAGTTTGTTGAAACATGTACATTTTGGTTCACTCCGGTACACCACCGCTGACTCCCTTCACGCCACACAGAGGAGCCACTTCACTGAGATGTCGAGAGATACTTAACACAGAGAGAATTGTACCTCGGCAGGTTTGGGGATGAAAGAACAGAAAGTAAGTGCAGGAGTAGCCCTTCGAGCCAGCACCGCCATTCAATCTGATCGGCTGATCATCCAAAATCAGTACCGTGTTCCTGATTTCTCCCCACACTCCCTGAATCCGTTAGCCCTAAGAGCTATATCTAACTCTCCCTTGAATACATCCAGTGAATTAGCCTCACTGCCTTCTGTGGCAGAGAATTTCACAGATTCACAACTGTCTGGGTGAAAAAGTTTTTCCTCATCTCAATCCTAGATGGCCTACCCCTTATTCTTAAGGCTAATAGGATTGAGTGCATTTTAGGAGTGATGATAATTTCTATGTGGCTAAGAACTAATAATATTGATTTAGCAAGTGCAGTTTCCCAGAATTTATTTTGAAAAATCACTCTTTATTATGGCAGCAAAATCCTATTGTGTTAAACATAACAAATAGAGGCAGGAGTAGGCTACTCATCTCCTTATGCCTTCTTAGCCATTTAGTAATACCATGTCTGATCTTTCAATTCAGTACCACTTTGTGGCATAGCACCATATTGCTTAGATATCAAGATCTATCTACCCTGGATAGATAGATCTGTATTCTGTGTTGAATAGTCATAGAGTCATACAGCATTGAAACAGGCCTCCAAGCCCACAGAGTCTGTGTGTCCATCAAGCTCTTATTTACCCAAATCCTAGTACTTAAAAAAAATTGTCCCGATATTCCTCTAGACTTCACTCCCCACCCCTCCCCCCATCCACCTATTTACTTACAAACTAGGGTCACCTTACAGTGGCAAATTTATCTACTACAGGCCCACCACCGGTTTCCTGGCAAAGTAATTATGAAAGCAGAGTTAATAACCCCCCTCACCCCCCCCTCCCCCCCGAAAATATGGCACCAACACCGGGTGATACGGCCAATCTCGACCTCATTTGATCTTCCGCGTCGCTCGACAGGTCGATTTTGCCCCCTGCGGCCAAGGGTCTAGAACTCCAGCCTGGCCGGAGACTGCAGATCTGTTGCCATAGCCGACTTCCGCAGCCGATCGGTGGGTCAAATTTGCTCCCTGCAACCGGGGCTCTGGAACTCCTGCCCAGCCAGAGCCGGCAGATCTGTTCACATAGCCGACTTCCAAGGCCGACTTTGCGGGCCAATATCTCGTCTCCTTGACTGCCTAGATGGACCATTCCACTACCATTGGACTCCTTTGGGAGGTCATGACCTCTGTTGGTCTGGCAAAATGGATAATCCAAAAAGGCTCAAGAAACAAGGATGCCGGAAAATTGGTGGTGGACCTGCATTTATCTTTGGGATGTGGGAGGAGACAAGAGTACCCCGAGAAACGCACACATTCATGCAGAGAGCATGCAAACTCCACACAGGCAGCACCTGAGGTCAGGATTGAACATAGGTCTCTGGAGCTGTGAGGTTGCAGCTCTGCCAGTTGTACTAGTCCTGCTGTGTGATGCCTCATTGTTGATACTGAATCCTCAAATCACATTCAGCAACTTTATCCTATTTGATTTACATCGTGGGAGTTCCCCCCGCCACGGGTTCCATGTAATTCCGTGCTACCTGCTCCATGATCGGATAGTTGGCGACTAAACCGTCTCCGCCACCTGGTTTGCCAGGTGAAGATGGGGCTGTAGACCCCCAGCAGGGCCAAAAACAAGACACGTCAAAGGGCGGGTGAGCTTCTAGCGAGCCAACGGCCATCCACACTTCAGTACAAGTTGCGATCACTGTGGTACATAGCATTGTAAGGAACGATGAAAAGCACACACACCAAAATCCTATACTTCCAGCGGGGGAAGTCCGCATGAACTGGAGGACAGAGATGTGTGGTGCGTCAGTCACCGTTCCCGTCGGAAACCAGCACCACTGCGTCGCTAATGTTTTCAACGATGATGCATGAATGAATGAATGAGGAGACTGGCGAGGAGACTGTTCACTCTCTTAAAGCAATGTGAAGCAATTCAATATCATGCTTTTCATTAGAGGAGAGGTTGGTTCCACTAGTGGGAGAGTCTAGGACCAGAAATTACAGCCTCAGAATAAAAGGGCTTACCTTTAGAAAGAAGGTGAGGAGGAATTTCATAAGTCAGAGAGTGGTGAATCTGTGGAATTCATTGCCACCGAAGGCAGCGGAGGCCAAGTCAATGGATATTTTTAAGGTGCAGATTGACAGACTCTTCATTAATACATTCATAAATTAAGTGTCAGGGGTTACAGGGAGAATGGGGTTGAGAGGGAAAGATAGATTAGCCATGATCGAATGGCGAAGTAGACATGATGGGCCAAATGGCCTAATTCTGCCCATACAACATGAATTTATGAACTTAAACGATAACCTGGTTCCAATAGCAGAGAGGTCTAAAACCAGATGTTGCATAATTAAGACAATTATCTAAAAGGGTGAGAGAAGCAAAGTTCTTAGTTTCATTTGCGCTCAGTAAAGATATGGTCCGGAATGCAGCATGTGTAAAGCCCCTGTCCCACTTTCCCGAGTTACTCATGAATTCCCCCGAGTTTTCTCCTTCATTCAAATGCGGAGAACGTCCGTAGGAGTCCGTAGCAAATCCGTAGGAGGCAGTAGGAGTCCGTAGATATTTCGTAGCGACTCCTAATGCCAGCCATAGGTACTCGGGGCATCAGGTATGTTGGGACTTTTTTTCAGCACGTTGAAAAATGTCTATAAGAAAAAGAAAGCCCCGAGTACCTATCTAGCATCTCTGAGTGAATCAAGGGGAAACTCAGGAGAATTTGTGAGTAACTCGAGAAAGTGGGACAGGGGCTTTAGGAAAACTGGAAGTACATTTACAGCTAACTTTTAATTGGGAACTGGATGAATAGCTTGCAGGGATAATCATTGTTTATGGCTGAGGACTCTCAGCATTTATAATACAAATACATGGGGCTTGGTCACTAGATGGTTCTCTCTATGTGTTGGCACAACACAAAGGGCCAAATGGTCTCCTTCTATGCTGTGCCATTAGGATAGGGCAAGGGTGAGAAAAATAAAGCAATTTTAAAAATGATTAAAAAGACCGATTCCTTCTCTCCAGAGATGCTGCCTGAGTTACTCCAGCTTTTTGTGTCTATCTTCGGTTTAAACAACATCTGCAGTTCCATCCTTGACATGCGCGTCTTGTTTTTTTTTTGTTATGACTGTCTGGCAAACCAAATTCCTCGTATGTTTTGCAAAACATACTTGGCTAATAAATTATGATTATGATTAGATTATGACATGAATGGTAAATCAAATTTCACTGTACCTTAAATGGTACGCGTGACAATAAAGGACCTTTGAATAATTGAATACATGGCATGTTGTGTAGCCGCAAAAACAAATTCTTCACTCCACAAGTCTTCACGACCATGGACAATCTTCCAGCACCATCCCCCTTAATTTCCCGGATATCTGGCAATCTATCCTTCTTTGTTTTGAATGAACGCAATGACTGAATCTCCACAGCCTTCTTGGGTAGAGAAATCTAAAGGTTCAGCATCCTCTGTGTAAAGTCCCAATCTCAGTCCTAAGCAGCCTGACCTCATTCTGAGACTGTGTCCCCCGGTTCTTAGCCAAGGAAGACATCCATGAAGCCTTTTAGGAATTTTTACACTTTGATGGGTTCTCCTTTCATTCTTTGAGTCCTGAGAAATAGCTACGGGGAGTGGCTGCTGGAATTTTAAATTTTGTCCTGGTTCAGAAGGTGGGGTTTTAGAAGGTGGAGGTGTTCAGAAGGTGCCCTGGTCTCTAATCTTCTGGCCCTTCCACCTTCTCCAGATGCTGGTTGCTTATTGTGACCCTCGGCTTCCGTGGAAGCCAACATCTCCCAGCCTGATGCAATGGCCATTCAAATACAAATACCATTCAGACAGCTGAATAGCAGGACACCCCTGGCTGAGTGCAACCCTGGAAAGTTTCTGGCTCTGGCTCAGTCTTGGAATCTAGAGAAGGGAGCTTGAATGCAGAATTTACTACAGTGGAATGGTGGTAGGGTGATGATTTATTGCTTCTTAAACTAAAACACAGGCCACAGTTTTGTGCTGAGAGTGGGAGAGTGAATGGGAGTGATTAACATAAATTCCATCTGGATATGCCAGAGGTAATCTTTGATTGGAAGTGGACAAGCCATTAGCGTGTGAAGAATGTGAGTAGAGGATGGGGAGTTTATATTTCCTTACAACATAGAATTAGACTATTTGGGCCATTAAGTCTATTTTGGTTCCCAGAGGAATCCCATCAATCCTATGTTCCCACTTTTTTGACCCTGTAACTTACTAGACCAAAGGGGTCAAGGAAAGAGTGTTCACGTCGCGGCCCTGTTTCCACCAACCTTTCCACCACTACGCACAAGAAGCACAAGACGCCATTGTATGAAGATGCGGGGAAATGTGTTTAGCTCTGGCTGAACAATTTCCAAGCGTGATGTGGACTCGATAAGAAGATTAGAATTATAGTTATACAGCAGAGTTATGACTCTTGGTCCTACCCTGTGCATGCCAACCTTTTTGTCCATCTATATTGGACAATGTTCATAACCTCTACCAGAGGCAGTTACAGTAGCCAATGACCCAACTGAGCTGCCTATGTCTTAGGGTCATGAGACAAAATCAAAGGGTTTTTTTAAATCAAAGTTGGAGAAAGGGAGAAGTTGAGGGAAAAAATCCAAAACACAAAGTTGGAGAAAGGGAGAAGTTGAGGGAAAAAATCCAAAACACAAAGTTGGAGAAAGGGAGAAGTTGAGGGAAAAATCCAAAACATAAAGGAGGATTGATTAAAATAGAGACCCATAGGAGGCAAGAATTGGAAGAGCACAGAAATGCAGGATTTATAAAAGAATGCAGAGACTGAGAGGGACAAGGCTAAGCGTCCACTTGAAGGTATGGATGGGAATGATAAAATCTGCAGCCTAAAAAATCTAGGGTAGTCACATGGAGCATGTGCAGTGAACACATAGACAGTACCAGGTTGAGACTGAATCTCTGGAGCTTTGTGCTACCTACACTGCCTGCAGGTACATTAACACCATCCCACCAAAGAGTTTGTGAACCGAAGAACAGTGTGGAAGGACAAAGAGGAAAGAGACAGCCATTGCATTTTGTGGTTGCTATTCTGCAGCCAGCAGCTACGATACAGGAACCCGTGGCATCTGTCCAATATACTTGCCACATGGACCCAGTGGTGTTCTTTAGTCATCGGCATCCACATTAATAAATTCACTCGCGTTCACTCCAACCGGGTAATGTTATTTACTAGTTTCAACCTTTACAGTCCCTGCAGATATTAAGTTTAGAAGAACTGCATGACGTGATCTGCGTATTTCTCTCAAAACTGTTCACTCACCATGATCCTACTTGCCAATTTCAAGACATCAGCTTGCAATGAGTTCAAAGAATGGAGCCACAGTTTAAAAACGTACTCCCAGAATACAAAATGTCTCTCTTCTGATCCTTGTATATAATTAAGCACAACAAAAATTATGTCAACTGTGAACGCTGGGTCATCCTTTGCGACTGTGGATGGACACAATTAACATGCAAAACATCAATCGAGGAGCACACTTATAGGATGATATCATGAAAGAAATATGTGTCACATCACCGAACAGGCTGCCTTCTGCAACAGCAACTCGGAGTGGCGTACTTGCAACCGTCTAAGTGAGAATCGTTCATTTGTTATCTTGATTTATTTTCTGCACTGCTTGACGTTCAGTGCAGCTATAACCTTCTCGGGAGTGATTTTCAAGGCATCTGCTGCCGAATGATTTAAGGCAGCTTTCGCAGCGACTGTGGAGAGAGGGAGGGAGTGAAATAAGTGAGGAATGCTCCTCAACAGTTGCTTTTTATTCAACGTGAGATTTGCCAAAATCTGCAGCCATACAAAGCCACCGCAGAGCTCAGATTTGCCGAAATACTGTAGATGACACTTCAGTCGCCCTGATCTTCTTGCGCCCACAGCTGCTAAATCTTTAAACCAGAGCTGTTGATAAGCAGCAGTGGCGCAGCGGTAGAGTTGCTGTCTCACAGTGCCGGAGACCCGGGTCCGATCCTGACTACAGGTGCTGGCTGTGTGGAGTTTGTACGTTCTCCCTGTGATCTGCGTGGGTTTTCTCCGGGTGCTCCAGTTTCCTCCCACACTCCAAAGGCGTACAGGTTTGTAGGCTGATTGGCTTGGTAAAATTGTAATTTGTCCCTAGGTGTGTGTAGAATCGTGTTAATGAGCGGGGATTGCTCATGGGCTGAAGGGCTTGTTTCTCTGCTGTATCTCTAAACTAAAACTAAACAGGGCTTCAGGGATCTCGGGGAAGAACAGAATGGTAACTATGCCGCTGTCCCGCCCCTTAAACTTGAGATTTAAACATTAAAAATGTTAATGTGGAAGTCATGCCAATTTTGTTTGAGGTCATAGTTGGCAATGTTACGTAATTCTTTGCCACAGAAGGCTGGGGAGGCCAAGTCAATGGATAATTTTAAGGCAGAGATAGATACATTCTTGATTATTACGGGTGTCAGGGATTATGGGGAGAAAGCAGGGGAATTCGGTTAGGATGGAGAGATAGATCAGCCATGATTGAATGGCAGAGTAGACTTGATGGGCTGAATGGCCTAATTCTGCTCCTATCAATTATGAACATATGAACAATATCCCAATATGACTAGCCATGATACACTGGGCAGGTCAATACTGCAGATCCTGATCCCTCTGTGCCAAGTCACGAGAGGGATGCATCACTGTTTCAACTGTTGGGATCTCTTTGGTAGGTTTGACCTCCATTGGCAAGTGAGTAATGGTGAGGAGCAGAGTGCATTCCTAATGCCTGCTGTTACACCGTGCCGTTCGGGATCAGCATGTGGCATCTTTGTAATGGGTTCTCAGCTTTAAACAAGAAGGATTTACCAGATAAATGATTACCCTGGCACTCTAAGTGGGCCCCGTGGCAGTGCCCACCAACACTGCTACACACACAGCAAGCTCGGTGTCAGTGCACACTCACACTGCTGCACACACACTGGCTCTGTGTCAGTGCACACTCACGCTGCTGCACATACACTGGCTATGTGCCAGTGCGCACTCACAATGCTGCACACACACTACTCAAGAGAGTGGGCTCTGTGTGTCAGTACACACCAGGGCTGCCATTGAGCGTGAGACTCACGCATTTCGCCAAATTCTCACACTCTCACGCTGATCACAAATTTCTCATGCTCTGTCGTGAGAAATTCTGTGATCAACGAGAATTTCAAAACTCATATCAACTGCATGGGCCGCGGGTGTTGGAGAGCCGGGGCGGAGGGAGGGATGGAAGCAGAAGCAGCGGCGGGCACAGATGCGGACTGGGGAGCCGGGGCTGGCGAGTGTTTGCCGGGCTGGCGAGTCGCTCGCTGCAGCTCCGGCCATGGAGCAGCCTCAGTGCAAGAGTCCCGGGCCGTCGGAGGCGTTGGAAGCGTTGCGCCGCTGCCGTGAGAGTCTCTGTGCCGAATTCGACCAGGTGACCGGCATGGATCAGGCTGCGGCTCGGTGCATCCTGGAGGGCAACCAGTGGCTGCTGGAAGTAAGTACCAAGCACTGGGTAGAAACGGTGGAAGATAGTGGCCTTCAACTGGGGGTGGTTGGTGAAAGCATCGTGCTTGCCTGCTAGATTTTCGCTTACTGTAACCGCAGGTAAAATGTTCCCGATGTTGGGGGAATTCAGAACCAGGGGTCACAGTTTAAGAATAAAGGGGGGGCCAGTTAGGGCTGAGATGAGGACAAACTTTCTTCACCCAGAGCGTTGTGAATCTGTGGAATTCTCTGCCACAGAAGGCAGTGGAAGCCAATTCACTGGATGTTTTCAAGAGAGAGTTGCATTTAGCTCTTGGGGCTAGCGAAATCAATGGATATGGGGAAAAAAGAGGAAAAAGGTACGGATTTTAGATGAAAAGCCATGATCATATTGCATGGCAGTGCTGGCTCGAAGGGCCGAATGGCCTATTCCTGCACCTATTTTCTGCACTTGATTTTGAAGCATTCATGCATGGTGGAGGTATAATATAGTCATACAGTGTGAAAACAGGCTCTTCAGCGCAACTTGCCCACACCCGCCAACATGTCCCAGCTACACTATCTGCTTTTGGTCCATATCCTCCAAAACTATCCTATCCATGTATCAGTCTAACTGTTGCTTGAATGTTGGGATAGTCCCTGCCTCAACTACCTCCTCTGGCAGCTTGTTTCATACACCCACCAATCTTTGTATGGAAAAAGTTACCCCGTAAAAAGTTACCTCTTAAAAATACTTCAAACAAAAAACATTGAAATCATATTTCATAAATGCAAGAAAACATGATTTTAATACATCAAATTTCAAAAAGTCCCTTCCCTGGGAGGGGGGCCCACCTTCCCACACCCTCCCGCCACTCGGTTGCTCCACTCCCTCGCTAGGAAATCCCAAAGCCAGTGATCGGTGATCGTTCGGCCTCCCCACTTTCAAAAACACTCCGTGGCCCCTGGTTCAGCCAGATGTGCGTGGGGAACTGAGGCCTGCTGTCCATGATTGTGTTAAAGAAGGAACTGCAGATGCTGGAGAATCGAGGGTACACAAAAGGCTGGAGAAACTCAACTGGGTGCAGCAGCATCTAAGGAGCGAAGGAGATAGGTGACGTTTCAGGTCGAGACCCTTCTTCAGACTTGTCAGGGATCAGGGAAACGAGAGATATAGACGATGATGTGGAGAGATAAAGAACATTGAATGAAAGATATGCAAAAAAGTATCGATGATAAAGGGAACAAGCCATTGGAAACTCGCTACAGCATGCACCAGATTGCACAAGTTCAAGCTAAAAAATGCAAAAGCTCCATACCAATGGGAGGGGGAAACAACTCCCTCCCATATTCTCCCTCGGGCTTGGTCTCTCGCAATTTCTCACTCCCAACTCTCACCCAATGTTGGCAGCCTGGTACACACACACTGCTGCTCACATAGTGGTGCCTGTTAGTGCACTCACACTGCAACACACTCAATGGCCTCTGCACACTCGCAATGCTGCTCAGTAGCCTCCCCTTCAAAAAAGCAACAGATGATATTAAGTGTGTGTGCATGTGCGCTTGTGTTTTTACATGCATGCACATATGCATGTGCGTGTGTGTGTGTGTGTGGCCATTTGTCAGAGCATTTTATTGCATCCTGCATGACAATATTGCACCAAGTGATGGATGAACCCAGTTTTTTCTTGCCAGTGTAAAGCAAACTTTCTAAAAGCAGAATTAACAACTATGGTCATCTTTAAACACTTCTTAGCATTTGAGACATTGTTGGGCTGTGACCTTCGAACACTGGGAAGAAAAGGACCCATTCTCTCACCATATTTACCAAGTCAAAGGGGCGAGTTGCTCAGTTCCTGTGTGCACTTCCAATGGCTGTGGTAACACCAATTTGTAACAGTGGTTCCACCTAATTAAACAAACCTCTGCTCCATGTTGCTGGTAAGAAAATTGCTTCCTTACCACTGCCTTCTGCTTTGATACTTCCAAGACTTTGCAGACATTTCAGATCAAAAGTAAACCACCGAGCGCCAGATATTTTTTATTTATATAGATATATATTACAAATCACACACATATATATATATATATATATATATATATATATATATATATATATATATATATATATATATATATATATATACATATATAAAGCATCATCATTTTTCCTTTCCTTCCGAAAGAAAACATTCCAAGTAGCTGTAAGTCAAACACACGCCCTGTTTGGAAACCAGCTCTCAAAAGCTAATTCACTTCGTAAGTATTGAGAGTTCAAAAACATGTGTAATAGAAAGCAGGCCGTTGCCCTGGTTCCAATTACAATTGCTGTATTACTTCATGTTGGCCAAAATTAACTGCATTTCAAAGGCATTAAAATCTAACCATGATGTTCTGCTAAACTGAGAATTCGGCATTTTTGCGCAAAGTGATGTTAGTCTTGCCCTCCTGTTGCAATATTTAAAGTGGAACCACATGGTTTCTACTGGGTTTACATTGGAAATAGTTGCTTCAAGTGTAAAGGTTAAAGTTGGTAGAAAGATAACTTTGCACGTGATCTACGGGGACCTATGCATGGATGTACTTCCTCTTTCCGTTGTCTATCGAGAAATCCATGAGAGGAATATCATTGTGTACATAATCATGAGGGGAATAGATTGGGTAAACACACAGAGACTTTTGCGCAGTAGGGGAATCGAGAACCTGAGGACATGGGTTTAAGGTGAGGAGTTAAAACGATTTAATGGTAACTTTTTTTACACGAAGGATGGTGGATGTAAGGATAAAGCTGCGGAGGAGATAGTGGAGGTAGGTACTATTGCAATGTTTAAGAAACATTTAGACAAGTACATGGATAGTTTAGTTTAGTTTAGTTTAGAGATTCAGTACGGAAACAGGCCCTTTGGCCCACCGAGTCTGCACCGCCCAGCGATACCCGCACATTAACGCAATCCTACACACACCAGGGACAATTTACAATGTTACCAAGCCAATTAACCTACAGACCTGTACTCTTTGGAGTGTGGGAGGAAACCGGAGCTCCTGGAGAAAACCCACATGGCCACGAGAAAAACGTATAAACTCCGTACAGACAGCACCTGTAGTCATGCTCAAACCCGGGTCTCTGGCGCTATAAGGCAACAACTCTACCATTGCGCCACCGTGCCACCCTTCGAGGCAAATGTTTGGAGGGATAGGGGCCAAAGGCAGGCAGGTGGGACTAGTTTAGATGGGGCCTGTTGGTTTGCGTGGGCATGTTGGGCCAAAGGGCCTATTTGTGGAGCCCATCGAGCACCCTACTAGAGTAATCCCATTATTTTTCATTCTCCCAATATTCCTGTCAACGTCTAGTCTCCAGAGTCTACCATTCACCTCTATATAAGGGGCAATTAATAATATCCAAGTACCCTGCAGACCTGTATGACTTTCGAAGTTGTATGGAACTGGAGGAAACACACAAACACAGTGTAGGGTAACTGTGCAAACTCCATACTGACAGCAGCCCAGGTCAGGATTGAACCCAGGTCACTGGTGCTGTGAGTCAGCTGTTCTACCAGCTGTGCTTCTGCATAGGCATAAAGAGAAAGGTTAACTTAAAATGGGCAAAGGAAATATATTACTTCAGAATAAAACAACAGAACATTAAATATAATTTCCTTATACAACTAAAAGTTTTATTTTGCACTGATTAAAAAATATAAAAATTCTTCAGAGAACTTTTATTAACTGAGCTGCACATTAGGGCAGATACCCAAACGAGACTAAACGTTCAAGCAAAGCTTGAAGAGGGAAAGAATGGGGATTATACAGAAGGAAGTTCAGACCTCCAGGCCTAGTAAGCTGAAAGCAAGGGTATCGATTAAACCTGGGGATGAAGAGAAACTCCGATATGAGGAAGGGTGGCATATCAGAGCGTTATAGGGCTGGTAGAGATTCTATGCTTCTACTGCAGAGATGGCAATAGAGTCCATAGAGTCATACAGCATGAAAACAGGCTGACTTCAGCTTCAGCTCAACTTGCCCATGCTGACCAACATGCCCCATGTATACTAGTCCCACCTGGCCATGTTTGGCCCATGTCCCTCTAAACCATTCCTATACATATACCTGTCCAAAGGTCTTTTAAATTTTGTTATTCTACCTATCTCAACTATGTCCTCTGGCAGCTCGATCCATATACCCACCACCCTCTGTGTGAAGTGGTTGCCCTTTGGATTCCTATTAAATCTTTCCCCTCTTACCTTAAAGCTATGTCCACTGGTTTTTGATCCTCCTACTCTGGGTAAAAGATTGTGTATTCACCTTATTTATTTCTCTCATGATCTTATACACCTCAGAGAGTCTTCTGTGCACCAAAGAATAACGTCCAAGCCTGCCTTGTCTCTCCCTATAGTTCAGGACCTCAACACGGTTGTTTCCATATTTAGTTGGAAAATAATTTGCTCACTCGGGACTGGATCTGAGTCAAGCAGTCCAATAATTCAGGAATAGTGGAGGGGATCTGGTGATTCTAAAGAATGTCATCAAGATATGCTTTGAAATTGCCTACTGTAGAAAGAAGACCTAGTCAAGTCAAGTTTATTAGTTTGGCTACAGCCACTGAATTAACAAATATCATGTAATTAAAGAGATGAATTATATCTTAATTGTCTGCAATAAATAGGCCACTAATTTACAAACCCAGAAGATTGTTCATTCAAACCAAACATGCACTGAAAGAAAATTACAATATATTATTACGCTGCACGTCTTATACAGTGGTTCTTAATTTCTCCACTTTCTTGGTAGGTAAAAATGGAGTGCCTTTGTCAGCATGCTGGGATTATTTACTACGATCAGCCTCAAAATATTTATATTAAAAATCTTTAAGAATCAGGTATTAGGCTATTCTTTCAATCACTGTGATCTTTCATTCTAAATCTAAAAAAAGGTCCTATCATCAAATTACACCAGATCTGAAATGGGAAATGACACGCACATGCAAAGCTGGAGGCAAATATTGTATACTGCAAAACAGAAGAAAGCCAAACTTCAAAAGCACGGTGCTGTTGATCAATTGCTTTACGACAGCCTAATATTGTGAAAGATTATAAATGCCAGCATTCCTTTCATCAATCTTTTTGTGCCCTTCCTGAAAAACAAATTTCTTTCACGATGTTGATATTTGATCCAGTTTACATTTAATCTGCTTTTTGTACATAATCTGTGGCTATTGTTTATCTGAATGGTTACCTCCTCTCCCAATGTTGCTGACATGTATTCAACTTTAGTTCAACTGGCAAACCAGACGATCTGGTACATTGCGCATTGCCTATTCTTTATACATCAGTGAAGACTGTGGGTATCTAACCTGCAAGCATCACCGTAACGCCAACTCTCAAAACTGCACGCATGCCTTCTTAAGACTATTTCTCAGTGAGAATAACCGTACATAGTGTGAGGAAGATACAGCTAAATATTGATTTTGGGAGGGATAACAACATTCATGTGTGGCGAAGGGGGTCACTATACTATTTTTGTATCTAATAATAATTATGTTGAGAATTACATCCTTATAATTAAAAATACATCGGATTATTCAATAGTGATGGTGAAATGGAAAATCTTCGAGTTAAAATGAGATCATGCCTTAATAGTTTTACTAGTTTCCGTGCCTTTCACCAGCAGCACAGTGGTGCAGTGGTAGAGTTGCTGCCTCACGGCGCCAGAGATCCGGGTTCAAACCTGACCACAGTCGCGGTCGATACGGAGTTTGTAGTTCTCCCTGTGACTGCGTGGACTTTCACCGGGTGCTCTGGTTTCCACCCATATCCCAAAGATGTGCAGATTTGTACGTTAATCGGCTTCTGTAAATTGCCCCTAGTGTGTAGGATGGAACTAGTGTACGGGTGATAGCTGGTTGATGTGGACTCAGTGGGCTGACGAGCCTGTTTCCACGCAGTATCTCCAAACCTAACTAAGCCAAACTAAACAATAACCGTGCAGACAAGTGTTAGGAATTATGTTTCTTACTGTTGGATGTATAACATAAGTCTGTTTTTATTAGCCAACAACCAGGGAGAGGCAGGAAGGAATACCTAATTCAGGAGATGGCAGCTAATGCAGGAGATGCCTTTGATTGATGTTAGCCTTTGATTCAAAGTTGGAAAGCTGTTAGACCAGATTTTTCCACTTAACGGAATGGCATAGTTTGAAGTTTCTACCTCTCCAGGCACATGCATTTCTTAAGTCAATTTGGATTCCTTTAGCTGTGGGCACAAGGAAACAAATCTTCGTTTTTGAATACTGCTACAAGGTAAAGAATGATGAAAGTGTCTGGTCCCTTTCATTCTACTTAAATTAAATTTGTATTCTCCCTACTTAACATTCTCACCATATTCCTCTCCCCAAATAAAGGGCCTGTCCCACTTTACGAGGTAATTCAAGAATCCTCCCGAGTTATTCATGAATTCTCCCGACTTTTCCCCTTGATCCAAACTCGCAGAATGTTCGTAACGGGTCCCTATGAAGCCGTAGGAGTCCGTAGATATATCGCAGCGGCTCGTTATGTCAGCGGCAGATACTCGGGGCATCAGGTAAGTCGGGACGTTTTCTCCAGCCTCATAAAAAATGTCCACGAGTAGAAAGAATAGTTGGGAGGATGCCCCGAGTACCTACGGCTGGTTTATGATATATCTACGGACACCTACGGCCTCCTACGGACCCGTTACGCACATTCTGCGAGTTTGAATCAAGGGGAAAACTCGGGAGAATTCGTGAATAACTCGGGAGAATTCGTGAATTACCTCATAAAGTGGGACAGGCCCTTAACTTTCCCCCATTCCTCCCTCTATTTACCACTCATCCTTCGCCTCTCCACCTGTCTTCATCCTGCACTCTCACCCCCTCTTTGTTACTCACTTCATGCCCTCTCCTTCCCTCATGCCTTCCTCTTTATCACCGTCTCACACTTTCCCTTTACTTACTCCATCTCCTTAAAAAAATACAAGCAATAAATTACTGAATCTGATTACCTTGACTGTGTAATTTATTGCTTGTATTTTTTTTAAAGCGGTGTAAAATATAGAAAGCAAGGTGTTAATTGTTGATGTCACATTAGATCTACTGAATTATGTATTGATTTTTTTAACAACTATTTAAAATAATTAAAGTCTAGCGCACAATGAGTGGACTGAGACAGCTCTAAGATTTATAATTTACATTCATATTTTGCAAGGAGGAGACCGACTTTCAATGTGACTTTCAATGATACTTGTATTAAAGTATCATTTCAATTCTCACCATGAACAGTGCACCCTCAACCCTTCCATTATTCTAAATTCATTTGCACAATGAAGTCCTGGTGTCCATGCCTCACAAGAGCAGGATGAGATCATTCAGATACTCAGGTTTCCTGCACCATTCACTGCTGCCCTGTATCATAAACTCACGGTGTTTCTATAAGCTCCTCTATCCATCCCCATTTCTCAACACATGGCTTCGATTGCCTTCGAAAGGCTGAATGATCTTAATTTCTTCACTGTGTGTGAAAATGTGTTTAGTTCTTCAAGGACGTGTTTTAAGGCATTTAAAGACAAGATCACCAAAATATCGAGAACCTGCTTGTGGGGGAAAATGTATTTCCACTTATTCAGCAAAGAGACAAAAAGTGCTGGAGTAGATTCCCAGCTTTAACCAGACAAATGAACCATCTTCTCACCATATGGAGTGCAGCCCTGATCTCCCATCTACCTCACTGGAGACCTGTGAACTATCTTTAATCGGACTTTCTCCTCCTCCCTACGGAGACAGTTTACCCTCGATTCTCCAGCATCTGCAGTTCCTTCTTTAACACTTTGTCTACTCCACTGCGATATCTCCTCAAGGTATGCCTACTTTTGAAGAAATTCTCCTCCTCCCTACGGAGACAGTTTACCCTCGATTCTCCAGCATCTGCAGTTCCTTCTTTAACACTTTGTCTACTCCACTGCGATATCTCCTCAAGGTATGCCTACTTTGAAGAAGTTCTCCTCCTCCCTACGGAGACAGTTTACCCTCGATTCTCCAGCATCTGCAGTTCCTTCTTTAACATTTAATCGGACTTTATCTTGCACTGAATGTTATATCCTTTATCCTGTATCTGTACACTGTGGATGACTTGAATTATGCATCATCTTTTCATTGACTGAATAACACACGCAACAAAAAAGCTTTCACTGTAGTGAAACAGTGAAACAGTGATCCGTGCTGTAATTGTTATATGGTTATATGGTTAACATGACAATAATAAACTAAACCAATAAACTAAACTAATTTTTTGTGCTAATACGCTTACCTCTAAAATTAAACGTTATTACTTAGTGTTATGACATTTTTCAATCTACAACAAAGTCACTGTAAGAACCCATGCCTTGCTGCTCAATGAAGACTATCACAGTGGGTGGAGAACACTCAAGGGATATGTCCCTCTCCTTGTGTTTCCCACCTTTTTTAATATGTGTTGGCTGTCATAGAGTTCTTTAAGTCCCTGCCATACTTTGCATGATTACCAGTGAAAGGAAAGACAGCTTTGATCTTTACAGACAATTGCGTTTGAGATCTGTGCCATCCTGAGCATTCAGGTGAAGAACCACCCAAACAAGGTTTCAAAGATAAACTTCTGCAAGCTTACAAACATTTGTGGTGTTCCCCTACTTGGGTTTAGGGCTAAACACAGCTATGTACCCAATAAGGATGGATCCAACTGCTAGTCAATTTATAACTACTGGGTCAATTCATAAACACAAATAAAATGTGTAGGAAGGAACAGCAGGTACTGGTTTACACCAAGGACAGACACAAAATGCTGGAATAAATTAGTGGGTCACGCAGCATCTCTGGAAGGAGAGTCTGAAGAAGGGTCTCGCCCCAAAACGTCACCTATTCCTTTTCTCCAGAGATGCTGCCTGACCAGTTGAGTTACTCCAGCATTTTGTGCCTATCTTCAACACAATAAAATGTCCGGTTCACTAATATTTTAGATCAAACATTGAACAACAGTCGCACTCTCAAAGGCTTTGACAGAACATGCCATTTGCATTCTTCTTTGCAAGTGCACCGCCTCTGACTGCCTTCTCAACCCCCATCAATAATGCCAGAACAAAGTCACATTAACAAGCACCAAGGGAGTTGTGATCTTAACTGTTGCAGCATATCAACACTTCAAACAGCAAACTAAAGTGGTAAATGGGTGGTTTGTAAAGGCTGACTACATATGCACACACTCCTCTGATACTGTGCTTTGATGTCCCAAGGAATAACTTGAGGAGTCAGGCACACATTCCTCATACAAATGTGTTCCTCTTTCCATGGATGGGGAGATGTGATGTACAGTTATTAAGACCCAAGCAGAACTGTTGGGATCAAACATCAAAAATCTATGGCTTAATTGCAGACAGAGAGACGAAAGAGTAGAAAGTAATATTTAATTCTATGAAGATTACTGAGTGTAGTATTAGGTCATATATCAGTTTTACTTCAGAACTTACTTTTTCATCAACACAACTTACAGTACTTAGTAGATACAGTAGGATTGTCGCGGAACATTGAAATGTAATTCTCTGTACTTAGTTAAACATAAAGTAACATTAAACTATTGATCCCTCAGACAACTGCATCATTGCTCCAATCTAGGCATGTGAATAATATGGTCAGTCGCTCCTCAAAAAGTCTGGCAGCATCATCAAGGACCCCACAAGCCACTCACTCATCAGGTAGAAGGTACAGGAGCCTGAAATTACAACATCCAGGTTCAGGAACAGCTGCTTATAGGCTATTAAACTCAAACAAAACTCTGATATTTATAGTCTGTTTATTTATGTGTGATTCATTGGTATATGGTCACTCTGATCTGTTCTGTATTTATTTATGCCTACTTTATTCTCTTGTGTTGAAGGCAATAATTCAATTGGCCTATCTGGGAGATGACTCTCTTGAATCTTGAATCTTATCTGAAGTTACTCCCAGCCTTTGGTTTAGCAGTTTTAAAGCAGAGTATCTGAGTTCGGACAAATGGAAATCCCCAAGGGTGGCCGAGAGGGAGTCAGGATCTTGTACGGTTTATGTGGAGGGGGATGTGAGGGGTGGGGGGGGGGGGATCCTGGAACTGGTAGGGAAAGCTAGAAATCCCAGGAGCAGGAGCAGGTTCAACAATCCAAATAACTGAGTATTTCACAATATCAAGCCTCTACCGCAGGGTTTTAGCGAGATGTTTATTGGTGGTAAGGGAAGTGGGAATGTGACGATGTTGGTTTCACAATAAAATAAAAATATCTTCCTCTTCTAAAACTCTGTGTAGTCCGACTGTGCATCGGAGTAACCTGGGAGTGATGTACGCATGCAAACAATTGACAGGCAGAAAGACAATATAAATGAAAGTAAAGGATTTTGGACAAGGTGAAATACCATGCACTAATGTATGGTAACGCAAAGATTTCATGTTCAAATACTGTCCACTGGAAGCTGGGCTGAAAACTTAATTGCATTGGACTTTGCTAAAATTCCCCATTACATCAGTATTACATTGGTGCCCCAACAAGTCCATTATTTCAACCCACTTACCTTTCATTTGAGTCCGCCCGTCCTCCAGCATTGGGAGTACGATGGTCGAATTCCTCTGCGACCTCATGGCTGTGTATACCACAGGAACAGATTGTACAACCATTGGAATGCGGTGCAGTTTGTTGGACGGAAAGTTCATTGCATTTGAAGGTGGCATCGGGTGGATTATGTGCAAGTACTGTTGGCCCCCGACACCTGGCGAAGATGTCACAACGGAGCCCGGCGCTAATACTGTAGACATGCCTGTCGATGAAGTCACTGAGGTTATCACAGTTGGGGATGAAGTCAATCGAGGAGCACAAGAGGATATTTGAGGAATTGAGGTTATTGTCACTGAGCTGGGAGAGGAACGTGACGATGATACAGCTGTTGGTGATGTCCGGGCTTTGTTAATGGACAAGTCCACTGGCTCAGTTTGTGTTTGATATTGATCAGTGGATAGCAAGACCTCTGGAGGCCCAGCTTTCACATTGTTCAGCAAAATAGGTACAGCTTCCATATCTGAAAAGTTAGGGGCTTGCGGAGACTGTTAAAATAAAACACAAATAAATATCACTGAGCATTTCATACGAAAACAAATGCAGAAATA
The DNA here is from genome assembly GCA_035221665.1 of Okamejei kenojei. Lineage (NCBI taxonomy): Eukaryota > Metazoa > Chordata > Chondrichthyes > Rajiformes > Rajidae > Okamejei > Okamejei kenojei. Next base: position 102,321,032 of record CM069136.1, on the reverse strand, counting down.
AAAATGCCGCAACACAATATATCTAAAAGATCACATGCATTGGCATGAATTTGTGAAACACTTTGATTGAAGCTGAAAAGATAAAAGTAATCTTTGCTATTCAGTTTAAGCCATTTTAATCAAGAACATAAAGCTAAGAAATTCCAACATTCAACAGAGTTAGTCCAAAGTTCACAGATCTTTTAAAATGAATGGATAAATGATTAAAATGAGTTAATTTAGTTTTAAAATCCATCCTGTTCTCACTTACAAAGCCGGGGCCAGGTTGTGATAGGAGTTATCTGATCCTCTGGCTAATAAACTAAAGATAAATTGTATTAAAAACTGCCTCTGATCGTTGTGCTTGTATGGTTGAAGAACAATAATGCAACAGCCAGACTTTTGGTCAAAGAATACCCACCCTTTTGGGACATTCAAATTCCAAAACAAGAACAAAATATGGTTTGGCGTGGTGGCTCAGCGGTAGAGACACTGCCTTAAAGCGGCAGAGACCCAGGTTCGATCCTGACTACAGGTGCTGTCTGTACAGAATTGTGCATTCTCACCGGGACCTGCGTGGGTTTTCTCCGGGAGCTCTGGTTACCTCGCACACTCCAAGCTAATAGTTTGGTTAAATTGTAAATTGTCCCTAGTGGGTGTAGGATGATGTCAGTGTGCGGTGATTGCTGGCCAGCGCGGACCAGGTTGGCTGAAGAGGCCCTGTTGCTGCACTATATCTCTAAACAAAACTAAACATTGCTCATTGCTTACCTTCGATCTGGACCCATTTGGTAAACTCATTAACAACAGGGTTTTCCACTGGGTAATTAGGAATTCATCCATAGCTGAACACATTTAATTAAATACTCTCATCACCAGGGGGTCCATTATCTAACCTGTACTAACAAAATGTTTCAAGGCTGTAACTACAGTAGAGCCCGTTACTCATCTTAGTAACTGTTTGATAAGCTGGGGCAGTTGGTGGCATTTCACTATAGAATACCAAAACAAAAAACACACTTGTTCAAATGCAGATATGCACACAACGCCTTTTATGAGATTGTATGCATGTACTTTTGCTATTTATTATGCTGGTTTCTGTTGTTAAATTAAGACAAACTTTTAAAAATATTCAGTGAGATGTATCCTAGCACATCCCTTGCCTGTTGGTGTGTTGTGGGTGAAAGCATTTATAAATTGAAGCGGCAAGAAATTCCTGAAACCCCTTTTTTCTTCTACTTTAGTGGACATTTTAGCTCAAGCCTGTGAAATAGTTGAAACATGAACTATATGCACTTTTGAGATTACACTGTAATTATAACAATGGTGCTGATATTTATGAGGTATTAATGCAAAAAAAAAAAAATAATCTTTCTCCTAGTCTTTATATTACGACAATTGAATAAATAATGAGGTGGAACTCCTATGGATTCATTAATTTTTTAAAGATTTAAATTAATGATTGACAGGGCTGTGTGCACAATCTTCCTTCAGTGATTTTTTTCCCATTTGACATTATTGAGATAGTTAAAATCCAACAAGTGTTTCACCGAACTGCCAACCTTACAAAGTGGTGATCACTCCAGCACAGATGGTGGGGAGAAGCACAGATAAAATCAAATTGTCCCTGAATCTATTAACTGAGTGTTGTTCATAATTCAATTCTGTAAGAGTCAGCCTCAGTGACTCCTTCAAGACAACCTGGCAAACAAGGTCACTGGTCAAATATCAACTACTTAACTTAATTAAACCATTCCTCAAGTTCTACACAGATGGAATAAGACAAATGATTAAGATTTGTCGAAGCTGTTGGGAGCCGATTTCTAAAGCAGTTGCAAGGAGAGACCTCAAATGAGTTTTTATGAGCATTATGTGCGTGTGATTCCCATCTGCTTAAATACACGTTATTTTACAAATTATTGATAGGAATTTTGTCCTTTAATAACATTTTATCCCAATTCAACAATTCCTTCAGTACAGGCTGTGAAGAAAGCGAATGGTATGTTGGCATTCATAGCAAAAGGATTTGAGGACAAGAGCAGGGAGGTTCTACTGCAGTTGTACAGGGTCTTGGTGAGGCCACACCTGGAGTATTGCGTACAGTTTTGGTCTCCTAATCCGAGGAAAGACATTCTTGCCATAGAGGGAGTACAGAGAAGGTTCACCAGACTGATTCCTGGAATGGCAGGACTTCCATATGAAGAAAGACTGGATAGACTCGGCTTGTACTCGCTGGAATTTAGAAGATTGAGGGGTGATCTCATAGAGACTTACAAAATTCTTAAGGGGTTGGACAGGCTAGATGCAGGAAGATTGTTCCTGATGTTGGGGAAGTCCAGGACAAGGGGTCGCAGTTTAAGGATAAGGGGGAAGTCTTTTAGGACCGAGATGAGAAAATCGTTTTTCACACATAGAGTGATGAATCTGTGGAATTCTCTGCCACAGAAGGTAGTTGAGGCCAGTTCGTTGGCCATATTTAAGAGGGAGTTAGATGTGGCCCTTGTGGCTAGAGGGATCGGGGTTATGGAGGGAAGGCAGGTACAGGATACTGAGTTGGATGATCAGCCATGATCATATTGAATGGCGGTGCAGGCTCGAAGGGTCGAATGGCCTACTCCTGCACCTATTGTCTATGTTTCTTTGTTTCTACATGGTCTTCAACATGAATTATTTTCAAAGGCCAACTCCCCCCCCTCGCCCTCCTACAATCAACCTGAAGAAGGGTTCCAAACCGACAAGTCAACTATCCATGTTATCCAGACATGCTGCCTGACGCACTGAGTTACTCCAGCACTTTGTGTCCTTCTGCGCAAACCAGCATCTACAGTTGTTTGACTTTATTGGCTCCAGGAACATAATGACAAATGCAGGAAAAAGGGATTAGGAGGCAGAGATCAGCCATGATTGAATGGCGGAGTGGACTCAGTGGGCTGAATTACCTAATTCTACTCCTATAACTTGTGAACTTGTAATTATCTTTAAGCTACCTTGTGCCCATTTTGAATACTTCCCTGTTGACCAATTTGATGGTTGGGAGGTGGAGCTTAACTCAGGTGCAGGATTCAGAAGCAACATATTCAGTTCCTGGTTTCATACCAAGTTTGTTACTCTAAGGTAGAGGCAGTAGTTAGAATGGATGACATTGTTCGACACCAAGGATGTTATCATCTACCAAAGCTCCTGGCCACTCTATAGCAATCTCTTCTTGGAAGTTGGTGCCCTATCCAACCACACAATTCATCCTTGGTCACAAAAGGATACAAAGTGCTGGAGTAAATCGGCCGGTCAGGCCGGTCAGGCAGCATTAGTTTAATTATTGGGTGGTGTACGGTAAATAATTAAGTAAATTAAATTATAGCAAGTTTACGAACAGTGATATGCTAGAGGTAATTTTACTTCGGAGTCACGTGAGTGACTACGTGAAGAAGCCCCGCCAGGCGCATGCGCGTCATTACGTCTGCGCATGTCGCACTGAACGGGCTGGAGGGCACAGCTCCACCAGCGGTAAGTAGGAACTTCTCAGGTAAGTGTTTTAAAAACTTTACCCAGAAGTATTTCAACTCCGTAAAGCTGGCTCGAGCAGGCAGTAGGAGTTGGAGAAATGGAGCGGTCAGGTAGGAGGATTCGTACTAAGCGTGGGTCCAGTGAGGATTCACGAATTCGATCGGGTCAGGAGATTAGCGCGGCAACTCCGGTTCCGATGCCGGGTGCCGGCACTAGCTCCAGATACTCAGCAGCCTGAGGCTACTGAGAGCCATAGAAAGGCAAAGAGAAAGTCTAACAGCCTGTGTTGTCTGACGACGATGGGTACTCTCCCCCTGATAATAAAAGAATGTGGGGGAGGATGGAAAAGATGGAGCAGATGCTCCAAACTTACACAAGGGTCCAAGGGCCCAGTGCTCCCCCAGCCAGCTGTCCAAGAGGGCCCATACCAAGAACAATATACAGAGTACCAGCAAGGGGATTTCCTTCCAGCGCCTTGTTTAGGACTGGAGGATGCCTCCCTACAATATGATTTGGGAGAAGCAGGGCAGGATGCAGCTGACCCTGATTCTGGTGTCCCTGCTTATGTGCAAACACCAGCACACAAGTGCCATGCTCCGGGTTTCCCGGAAATAGCAATGAGTTTTGCTATTCCGGAGGGGACTGGTGAGGCAATGGAAGAATACCTTGGCAGCAATATCAATTATTTAGTATCTCACCAGCTCCAGCAAGCTATGATGCTAGAGACTACAAACAAATATAAGACACCTGTTCAATGTGCATCACTGAAAGTGCCCACGGTGATCCAGGTTCTGGGCACCCATGAGTCCTTCTACGAGGGGACAGGAGGTTCGGTATCAACACGTCCTCCAACTGGTGGCTGCAGCAATTACTGCAGTTGGCACTATGGTCAAATGGACAATCATTACTCAAACTCAAAAAAGATATGTTGGCTATTTTATGCAATGCATTTTTGAGGTAAATTGCATCAGGGAAAATCGCCATGAGGCCAACACTCACAAACAAAAATTTGCTGCTCTATGTAAGGCGACTAATGTACAAATGCCTGAATTCCTGTTTGGAACGGACCTTGTCAAGAAAATTCGTGAAATTAATGATGAGGCCAAAACAATTGGCTTAATGTAGCCAAGCATTTCACGGCCACCTATTCGAAAACCTGGGTTAATATACCGAAGGTCCGATCCAGGTACTGGGCTCAGCAGGGGGAGGCCAGTGGGGCAACGAGAGTACCCACCAAGACAGACCGGCTACAACCCCAATATGGGCACGCAACAGACTTACAGGGCAACTGTAGAGGTACAGGGAATTTTGTTAACAATAAAGTTTCTGGTGGCCAATCTCCTATTGGAGGTAGATAACCATATAACCATATAACCATATAACAATTACAGCACGGAAACAGGCCCTCTCGGCCCTTCCAGTCCGTGCCGACCATTTGTTTTCCCCTAGTCCCATCTACCTGCACTCAGACCATACCCCTCCATTCCCTTCACGTCCATATACCTATCCACTTTACTCTTAAATGTTAAAATCGATCCTGCCTCCACCACTTCTGCTGGAAGCTGATTCCACACAGCCACCACCCTCTGAGTAAAGAAGTTCCCCCTCACATTACCCCGAAACCTCTGTCCCTTAATTCTCATGTCAAATTACAGATTACAATTGTTTTCTAATGAATGGTGCTGTATAACGTCTGATATGTTTATACTACATACTGTCTCAGGTCTCCCATCTCAGGGATAGATCCACCTCAACAGCACAAGCCTAATAAAATGTAGGTGTTTTCTGCTCCAGAGACTGAACAGGTAAGCGATGATGATTGAGAAAGACATTACTCATCCTCAACAATTTGTGTCTAATATTTTCCCCAGACCTCAAAAAGATGGGGGTTGTAGAGTAATTCTGGACCTCACTGACTTAAATTCTTCATTTCTCTATAGGCATTTTAAAATGGACACCTCCGTTACTGCTAAACAGCTGCTATCACAGAGCTGTTATATTGATTTGCAAGATGCATATTATTCAGTGCCAATTCCAGCTCATTATACCAGGTACTTGAAAGTTAATTGGATGGGACAGCTGTGGCAATACAAAGCATTGCCTAATGGATTAAGTTCAGCACCCAGGCTATTTACTACATTGTTAAAACCTGTGCTGGGGCTATTGAGGGCCCATAATCACACTGTAATGGCTTATTTAGATGATATAAATTATCATCAACATTAAATTATCAGCAACATTAAAGAGTCAGCTGAAGAATCGGTTGCAGCAACCAAAACTATGTTTGAGTCATTAGGGTTTTTGGTCCATCCAACTAAGTACAAGTTACAGCCAACCCAAAATATTGAGTATTTGGGGTTTCTTATTGATTCAGTTAATGTGACAGTAACATTACCGACAGCCAAGGTTGTGGATGTTGTTGATGTCTGTACTTGCCTCCCACAAAAACTTTATCCCTCCATTTGAGAAGTCGCTAAGGTAATTGGGGAATTGGTAGCAGTTTTTCCTGCAGCTCTCGGATGGGGGGCTACGAACACCGAGTCTAGCTGTGGGGGTAGATAGCATGAACATGAAGGGTTGATTCTCCACACACACGGGTTAAATTCTTTGGAATTATTGGGGGCATTTTATGGGTTAAAGGCATATTGCTCCTCAATGAAGGATTTACACGTTCAACTCCAGATTGATAACACCACAGCAGTGGCATATATTAACCATATGGGAGGAGCACGATCAGTATCATGTGTTAACTTGGCTAACGTCATGTGGCATTGGTGTATTTCAAGGAATATCTGGGTTTCAGCCATTTATTTACCAGGTATCGACAATGTGGTGGCAGACCATAGGTCGCGTAAGTTTAATGATAATATAGAATGGATGATGAATTCTAAAATTTTCACACAATTGTCACTCGATTTGGGTTGCCAGAGATTGATCTGTTTGCATCCAGATTAAATCACCAGTTGCCTAAATATGTTTCATGAGAGCCAGATCCAGGAGCAGTAGCCATGGATTCATCCTCGTTACATTGGGGGCACTCATTTTTTAATGCATTTCCTCCATTTTGTCTCATCCCGAAATGCCTCACCAAAATAGAGCGTGACTCCGCCACAGGCGTTTTGGTGGTCCCAGATTGGCCAACACAACCATGGTTCCCATTAGTGCTTCGAATGATGGTTCAGCCATTCATGATGATTCCCAGCTGCAGTAATTTGTTAGTGCATCCGGTTACAGGAAAAAGTCACCCTTTACATGACCGTATTAATTTGTTGGTCTGCAGGTTCTGACCAGACCATTCCAAGGACTTGGATTGCCAATCTGGGACCACCAAAACGCCTGTGGCGGAGTCACGCTCTATTTTGGTGAGGCATTTCGGGATGAGACAAAATGGAGGAAATGCATTAAAAAATGAGTGCCCCCAATGTAACGAGGATGAATCCATGGCTACTGCTCCTGGATCTGGCTCTCATGAAACATATTTATGCAACAGGGCCATGGAGGTTCTCTCTGCAGGTTGGCGAAATAGCACTCAAAAACAATATATGGTTCACATAAAGAACTGGGAGCTGTCTGTGTACAATCCAATATATCTTATCATAATGCAAGCATATGTGATGTGTTGGAGTTCCTTGCTAAGTTGAATTTTGATGAGCACCTGAGTTATAGTGCCATTAACAGTGCTCGGAGTGCGTGGTCCTCTTATTTAGGGCAGTCTTCAGAACAACATCCTATCGGGTCTCATCCGTTAGTATCCCGATTTATGAGAGGAATTTTTAATAAAAACCCTCCGCAACCTCGATATACAGAAATCTGGGATATCAGTGTTAACAAAGAAACTGCAGATGCTGGAGAATCGAGGGTTACACAAAAAGCTGGAGAAACTCAGCGGGTGCAGCAGCATCTAAGAGGCGAAGGAGATAGGCGACGTTTCGGGTCGAGACCCTTCTTCAGACTGCTTTAGGAGGTTGTGGAACTGTCTCCGTAGGGAGGTTCAGGAGGTTGTGGAACTGTCTCCGTAGGGACAGTTGGGATATCAGTCTTGTTCTCACACTGCTTCGGCAATGGGCTCCAATTACTTCATTATCTATGCAGAGATTAACTCTTAAAGTGGTTATGCTAATGGCGCTGGTTTCAGCACAACGTGTGCAAACATTACAATTGTTACGAATAGATTGTATGCATTTGTCTGTAAATGACATTACCTTCTATGTTTATGCTTTAATCAAACAAAGCAGGCCAGGTATGGCAGGAACCAAGGTGACGTTTAAAGCCTATCCTGTTGACCGAATGTTATGTGTAGTTAAACACTTAAGCCAATATATTGAGGTAACAAGGAGTCTCAGAGGTTCTGAGACAGGACTGCTCATTAGTCACAAAAAGCCATATAAAAGTGTGTCAGCACAAACTATTTCTAGATGGTTGAAACAGGTTCTCAATTATGCTGGAGTCGACCCTCATGTCTTTAAATCTCACTCCACCAGGGTGGCATCAACCTCCGCGGTGAAGGCTCAGGACGTGCCGCTGGACCAAATCCTCGTGGCCGCAGGATGGTCTAGAGAAGCAACATTTTCTCGATTTTATGACAAACCTGCACAGACAGTGCCACAGTTTGGGCATGCTGTTTTGGGTTCCATTTACTTCATTTGCTTTGTTTTCTAGCATTGTTTGTAATTCCCCCTAGGACAGAGGGGTTATTCCTGGTTTTGTTATTATTAACAATATCTGGATGAGGGAATTGAAGGCAATATCTCCAAGTTTGCGGATGACACTAAGCTGGGGGGCAGTGTTTGCTGGGAGGAGGATGCTAGGAGACTGCAAGGTGACTTGGATAGGCTGGGTGAGTGGGCAAATGTTTGGCAGATGCAGTATAATGTGGATAAATGTGAGGTTATCCACTTTGGTGGCAAAAACAGGAAAGCAGACTATTATTTAAATGGTGGCCGATTAGGAAAAGGGGAGATGCAGCGAGACCTGGGTGTCATGGTACACCAGTCATTGAAAGTAGGCATGCAGGTGCAGCAGGCAGTGAAAAAAGCGAATGGTATGTTAGCTTTCATAGCAAAAGGATTTGAGTACAGGAGCAGGGAGGTTCTACTTCAGTTGTACAGGGTCTTGGTGAGACCACACCTGGAGTATTGCGTACAGTTTTGGTCTCCAAATCTGAGGAAGGACATTATTGCCATAGAGGGAGTGCAGAGAAGGTTCACCAGACTGATTCCTGGGATGTCAGGACTGTCTTATGAAGAAAGACTGGATAGACTTGGTTTATACTCTCTGGAATTTAGGAGATTGAGAGGGCATCTTATAGAAACTTACAAAATTCTTAAGGGGTTGGACAGGCTAGATGCAGGAAGATTGTTCCCGATGTTGGGGAAGTCCAGGACAAGGGGTCACAGCTTAAGGATAAGGGGGAAATCCTTTAAGACCGAGATGAGAAAGACTTTTTTCACACAGAGAGTGGTGAGTCTCTGGAACTCTCTGCCACAGAGGGTAGTTGAGGCCAGTTCATTGGCTATATTTAAGAGTGAGTTGGATGTGGCCCTTGTGGCTAAGGGGATCAGAGGGTATGGAGAGAAGGCAGGTACGGGATACTGAGTTGGATGATCAGCCATGATCATATTGAATGGCGGTGCAGGCTCGAAGGGCTGAATGGCCTACTCCTGCACCTAATTTCTATGTTTCTATGTTTCTATGTTTCTATATTCATTGAATAATTTGAAGCAATGTTCAATATATTATTTATTCCTTACTGTGTCAACCGAAGCAGATTGTTGTATGGAGTGCATCTACGGCATGAAAATACAGAGCTTTGAAATCTTCACTTAGTCACTCACGTGACTCCGAAGTAAAATAGTAAGATTAAACGAGAATTTACCAGTTTGAAGTTTGATCCTTATTTTATGAGGAGTTACGTTGAGGGATTACGTGCCCTCTGCTCCCACCCTCATAATCTAAGAGATCATCTGGTAGTTCTAGTCTTCTAAAAGCCTTACTATGTTACTTTGGCTATTGGTTTCTGTGTTTTCACGCCGCTGCTTTGAAGTATGACGCGCATGCGCCTGGCGGGGCTTCTTCACGTAATCCCTCAACATAACTCCTCATAAAATAAGGATCAAACTTCAAACTGGTAAGTTCTCATTTAATCTTACTATTTTAGAACATGGATGTTTCTGACTTTGAGAATTTGGCTTACGAACAGTTGTCTGGAGCAGGATCCTAGCATAACACAAGGACTGCCAACATCACAGAGACACCGTGAGTCACAATACATCAGTGAATAGAAAGTCGCAAGGATATTCTTAATTAGGGCAATCCACCCCAAAAAGCAAGGTGACATGGGTGAATATTTCGGAGGGATTGCATGCGTTGAGCCTATAACCGAGGACATGAATGAAAGGCGGGGGGGGGGGGGGGGAACGCTGCATGGTTTAAGGGTGAAGAAAAGGTATGAACATTCCATGGCAGTAGCAACACAGGAAAATAATATTCAAGAGAGAATCAAAAATGCTGAACTGACATCAGCAATTTAGCAAGATTCTTGGATGTAGAACATCCTGAGAAAGTAGCAGCTTTATGTTAATCACATTATAAAGGTCATAATGCCAGATGATCTCAGTGATAGCACACTTATCTCCAATATAGAGGATGGTGGGTTAAAGTCTCATTTTAGACCCTAGAAAACCAAAAATGAAGTTGAATATCCGGCCCAGCATTGCACTATGAGAGGTGCAGGAGCAGGCCATTCGGCTCAACGAGCCTGCACCGCCATTCAATATGATCATGGCTGATCATCTAAAATATGTACACCATTCCTGCTTTTCCCCCATATCCCTTGATTCCTTTAGCCCCAAGAGCTAAATCTAACTGTCTCTTGAAGGTGAGAAATTAAAGTGAAGCCTCCAATGGCCTGTAAGTGCATGTCACTCTTGCGAAATGTGTGCTACGTGATACTACGTCAATGGATATCAGGACAAAGAAGGTTACTGCAAATTTTCATGTAACTGTGTGGTTTTGCTGTTTCTCTCATTTCGCTCATTTTACCAGACACTATATTTTGAATGTACTTAAATTGTTAGAAATCAATTTCAACGTCCCAATATTGCAAATGTACTACACTAATGCTGTACTTACTTTTTAGGATGTTAGTTTTTGCTGCTAGCAACAAGATCCACGTGACGTCAGATGGCAAGGGTGAAATCGGCCACTGCTCGACCTCTTATCAGGAATGGCAGAAATAGCAAAGCCACGCAAACATGAAAATCAGCAGTAATCTATTTACCAGGTCAGTGCTAACTCTATTTGTAAAGAAAAGCTTGAAAAACATTGAGAGTTTAGTATTAATCTCAAGAACTTAATAACAGGAATATTATGTTTTGAGATTTGCCCAATGTATCTTATGGATGTATACACAATGCTCTGCTTTTAAAGACTTAAACGGCAACGTGATATCCATATCAACATACACAAACATATAAAGATGTGTCTATCTATCTAAACATATATAAAACTATTAAGGGCCTGTAAAGTGTCAGCTATTCTCTTACATGGAAGAAATAGGATACCGATGGCTTGCAGCTGAACCCAAGATCCACACTCAGTCATTTACTAATCATCCTTACCTCCAACAACAGTATTGATCTGCCTATTAATTTTAATAAAGCAAAGCAACAAGGTATGTCATTAAAGGCATAATCAAAAATTGGCAACAGAGGGAAGGACATACGGGGGGGGGGGGGGGGGATCTTTTGCTATTTATTATGGAATTTCATGGAGCATTTTAAAGGAAGAGATTGCAGGCTTGGAGAAGAATTACCAAAGCATAGTCGCTTGGCAGTCAAAGGCACTGTCCCAGTGGTGGAGAGATTACATTATGGGGGGTGATTATGAGGTCTGAATTTGAATAGCACCGATGCATTTGTGCTGTGGAGTTGCTGGAGAACAGGATAGACAAGATTAACAATGGATCTGAGAATAAAGGGGATCCAATACTTGAACCATTTACCATCACAAACCTCATACTCAAGAAGAATTTTTTTTTACCTGACGTAGTGAATCTTTTAGCCTCTCTACTTAAGTGGGATGTCAATTATATTGAAGTTTCAGAAGGATAGAGGAGGAAAATTAGTAATAAAAATGCAGCCATATTGGAGTTAGCTGATGAATGTACAGGATAAATGCACTGAAAAGGTTTATTAAAACTTCATAAAGATCTAGTACTTACATAAAAATGGACACCGGAATAACTGCAATCTACTTTTGTTATGTAAAGGCTATTAGGGAATCATTTGACATTCTTAAAATTGTGCTGATTTCTTTAGGCTGATATTAATTACAACATTGAACGATATGAAGAAGGATTCTGACCCGAAACAACACCTATGCATGTTCTCCTGGGATATTGCCTGACCCGCTGAGTTACTCCAGTGCTGTGTGTCTTATTTTGTAAACCAGCATCTGTAGTTCCTTGTTGCTACATTGAACAGTATGGCACAGAAACAGGACCTTTGACCCATGACATCTGTGCCAATAATGATTCCTACTTAAACTAAACCCTTCTACAAGCACGTGGCCCATATCCCTCTATTCACTATACATTCATGTTCCTAATTAAAAACCTCATAAATGCCACTATTTTATCTGCTTCTACCACCATCCTTAGCTGTGCACTCTATACTTTGATTTTTCCACCTTGGGAAAAAGGTTCTGACTGTCTACCCTATCTGTGCCTGTAATAATTTCATACATTTCTATCATGTTCCATCTCGGTCTCTGGCACTCCAGAGAAAACAATCCAAGTTTGCTCAACCTCTCCTTCTAGTAATACCCGCTAATCCAAGCAGGTGTCAGGGCACACCTTTTTACCACTCTCCCCAAAGTTTTCATAAACTCCTATATTGGGGCAACCAGACTGCACACATATTCCAAAAGCAACCTAACTCAATTCAATTCAATTCAATTCAACTTTAATGTCATTGCACAGATACAAGTATGGGTATAACAAAATGCAGTTTAGCGTCAGTTCTTAGTAATAGCAATATAGAAATAAATATAGAATGCAGACAATGTGGACGGAGAGACTGGAGAAATCTATTGGCGGGACTCCGAGTTCAGCAGTGTGATGGTGTTGTTGTAGAAGCTGCTCCTCATCCTACTAGCTTTTTTGAGCCTCCTCAGGAAGTAAAGGCGCTGCTGCACCTTTTTGATCAGCTTGGAGGTGTTGAGGGACCAGGACAGATCCTCCGAGATGTGTACCCCGAGGAATTTGTAGTTGGAGACCCACTCCACCTCAGTCCCGTTTATATGGATGGGGGGGTGTGTCTGCCCCCTCTGTTCTTTCTAAAGTCAACAATGATTTCCTTCGTCTTCTGGGAGTTGAGGACGAGGTTATTATCGGCACACCAGGTTGTCAGGTGCTGGACCTCCTCCCTGTAGGCTGACTCGTCGTTGTCGCTGATCAGTCCTACCACCGTGGTGTCGTCGGCAAATTTTATGATGGCGTTGGAGCCATGCTTAGGGATGCAGTCATGGGTGAAGAGGGAGTAGAGGAGAGGACTGAGCACACAGCCTTGTGGCACGCCGGTGTTCAGTGTTATAGTGGAGGAGGTGAGGTTGTTTCCTCTGTTAGTGAGGAAATCCAGTGTCCAATTGCAGAGGGAGGTGGAGATGCCAAGATCGCTGAGTTTGGTGATCAAGCTAGCGGGTATGACAGTGTTAAAGGCGGAGCTGAAGTCAATGAACAGCAGCCTGATGTAGGTGTTATTGCTGTCCAGGTGGGTCAGGGCAGAGTGTAGGGCCGCCGATATGGCGTCCTCTGTAGACCTGTTGGTCCGGTAGGCAAACTGATGGGGGTCCAGTGTGGGGGGGAGGCTGGCTTTGAGGTGAGCCAAGATCAGCCGCTCAAAGCACTTGGCGATGACAGGGGTGAGTGCCACTGGCCGGAAATCGTTGAGACTCCCTGTCGCTGATTGTTTGGGCACTGGCACAATGGTAGATGTCTTGAGGCAAGTGGGGACGACACCCTGGGCCAGTGACAGATTGGAAATGTCAGTGAGGACCAGGGATAGTTGTCCAGCACATGCCCTGAGCACCCGCCCGGGGATGCCATCGGGGCCGGCAGCTTTGTGCTCATTCACCTTGCTCAGTGCATCTTGTACAGCAGAGGTGGAGAGACTGAGGGTTTGTTCATTCGGGGGTGGAGCAACTTTGATGGCTGGAGTTTTGTTGTCCCGGTCAAAGCGAGCATAGAAATGGTTTAGCTCGTCAGGAAGGGAGGCGTCGTCAGGAAGGGAGGCGTTTCCCGCAACTGGGAAAATGGCGTCGCGTGTACAACGCGCGGCTCTGCGTCTCGTAGTTTTAGCAATTTAGTTTTCTTCCTGTTAATAAGTACCTTAGTTTTCGCCCGGAGCACTCGAGCGAAGACTCTGTACGGCCGTCAGGAGCTACTGGAGCTCGGCCGTCTCTACGCAACGAGCCCCAGAAGCGACTTTCAACTGCCGCCGGAGATCATCAGGACACCGTGGTCTAGCGGGCCAGCTCCCCCGACAGGAAGTGCCCGGAGGCAGCGCAGGGACCGCAAACAAAGACGTGGGAAGCGCGGAGGCTATCGAGCGAGGCTGAGATCGAACCCGCACCAGCCAGCTCTGCCCAGGCATTTTCCTCGCGAATGTCCGGTCCCTGGTGAGTAAAAAAAAAAAAAAAATCGACGAACTGCGGCTGCGGATCACCACACACAAACGGATCGCCGACTGCAACGCCATGGGCTTCACCGAAACATGGCTCACCAACAACATCCCGGGGACAACGCCATCGAGCTGGAGGGTGCGCACTGTCTTCAGGGCCGATAGAACAGCGGAGGACTCCGGTAAGACCAAGAGCGGCAGACTGTGCATTTATGTGAATAACACATGGTGTACAGGATGCTGTCAGGATTGGTAGTCACTGCTCTGCTGACCTGGAATACCTGATGATAAAGTGCAGGCCCTTCTATCTGCCCAGGGAATTTACATCGATTGTTATCACTGCAGTCTATGTACCCCCGGACGCTAATGCCAGGCTAGCAATGGAAGAGCTGCAAGCTGCTATCAGCAGACAACTAACTGCACACCCAGAGGGGGCTTTTATTGTTGCGGGTGATTTTAACCACTCCAACCTTAAGTCTGTACTCCCCAGATTCCACCAACATGTCTCCTGCCCAAACCAGAGGAAACCATATTCTGGACCTAGTATATACCAATATTACTGAAGCATACAAAGCCCTCCCCCTCCCCCACCTGGGACAGTCTGACCACCTCTCTCTGTTCCTGCTCCCCAAATACACATCTCTGATCAGACGTGTGAAACCTACCCTGAGGACAGTGAAGGTCTGGCCTGAGGGGGCTGTCTCTATTTTACAGGAACAGTTTCAGCAAACAGACTGGAGTCTGTTTGCCACTCTGGCCACCTTTAACTCCCAAGTGGACATCAACTCATACACCTCAAATAAAATTCTGCACTGACAACGTCACTACCCACAAAGAGATAAAGACCTTCCCAAACCAGAAGCCGTGGATGAGCAGGGAGGTCAGACTCCTGCTGAAGGCTCGCGACGCCGCTTTTAAATCTGGCGATGCTGAGGGATACAGCTCATCCAGGGCCAATCTGAAAAAGGGAATTAGGAATGCTAAACTCAATCACAAACAGCGGATCGAGGAGCATTTCCGAAACAACTCTGACCCCAGGCGCATGTGGCAAGGAATCAAATCCATTGCCCCGATTACCATAACGTCAACAACCCCTCCCCAGACAACGCCTGACAACCAAAGTTTTATAAAGCTGTAACATGACTTCCTGACTCTCGTACTCGATAACCCAACTGTAGAAGGCAAGTATACCATACACCTTCTTTACAACTCTATCTACCTGCCTTGCTACTTTCAGGGAGCCAAGGACTTGGACTTAGACTTAGTCTGAAGAAGGGTCTCAACCCGAAATGTCACCCATTCCTTCTATCCAAAGGTTTTGCCTCATTTTGTGTCTATCGTCAGTGTACCAGCATCTGCAGTTCCTTACTACACACTTAGACCCTAAGATCACCTAAAATCACACTAGAATTATAAACCCTGGTCTCATCACAGCAATAACATCTCTTTCACGATTGAAGATAATGAGATACACACACTTTGCAAAAAAATTGTTTTGTCGTTTCAATGTGAAAAATTGATCGAGCTGTTCACTATACCATACCTCTGGTTGCCAAGTCAACTGCAGCAAGGTAATAGTAAGCGGAGCCGTGTATGACTCATTGTGTTTCATTCACTAAAAGTGGCCCTTGAGCAATGCTAATAAAATGTCCTATTGAACAGAGTCCTAAAACCACAGGAGCGCAGCAAACCAGTCACAAAATTCACAGCAATTTTCACACTTACAAGATAATTAACAGTGATGTATGACCTTAAATTCATTAATTCTAGGAGTAGAATCAGGCCATTCAGCCCATCAAGTCTACTCCACCATTAAATCATGGCTAATCTGTCTTACCCTCTCAACCCCATTCTCCTGTCTTCTCCTCATAACCCCTGCCACAAGAATCTGTCAATCTCCACCTTAAAATCACCCATTGACTTGGCCTCCACAGCTTTCTGTGGAAATTAATTCCACAGATTCACCACCTTTTATTCTGAGGCTATGACCTCTGGTCCCAGACTCTCCCATGAATGAAAACATTCAGTCCACATTCACTCTATCCAGACCTTTCACTATTCTTTAAGTGACTTTATGTGAGAAAGAACTTCCCACTATTATTACAGAAGGCAGGTGTGGAAGGTTTGTCTTCACATTATAGGCAACTAGATTTTCTTCCTGCTTCAACTTGATTTTCTTCCTACTTCTGCCTGGAGCTGTAACATCAACCACAATGATGTGCTTTGACAGATCAGTAATGGCTCACATCTGTGGCTGTCTTCTGGATAATATAGACTCTTTACATTTGCAGATATGAAAATTAGGTCTACAGAGGATGCCTTCTCCCTGGCAGTATGTTCAGCTCTGACAATAGGAACATAGGACCCAGAACAGTACAGCACACAAACAGGCCCTTCAGCCGACAATGTGTGTGCTGAACATGATGCCTTGTTTAACTGATCTCATCTGCCTGTACATAATCCATATCCCTCTATTCCCTGCACTTCCATGTGCTTCTCCATGCGCCTATCTAAAAGTCTCTTAAACATCACTATCATATGTACCTCCACCACCACCCCTGGCAATGTGTTCCAAGCCCCCACCACCCTCACCACTTGCCCTGCACATCACAATCATTTCTCCCTCTCACATTATAGCTATGCCCTCTAGTGTTGGACATTTCTACCCTGGGGCAAAAGGTTCTGACTGTCTACCCTATCTATATCTCCAATAATTTTATATACCTCTATCAAATCTTTCGCTTAACCTCTGTCATTCCTACGACAAGTGGGGAGGGTGAGTGGGAGGGGAAGGGGGAGGATGGGTAAATACACTCCGCTTTCCGCGCGACAGTGAGGGTGGGACTGATGATCGAGGGCACCGATTGGACAAGAGAGACGTCGGTCAGCAGGCAATGGGGGGAGGGGGCAGGATATGATGATTTCAGCGCGATCGGTCAGAAGCGGAAGTAGTGGGGTGGGACTGAGGATGGAGCACGGTGATTGGAGGAGGGAGACGTCCGTGGAGCAAAGATCAGAGCGGAGCTTGAATTGGCCTGTTCCCGGGGCTTTTCACCGCCCGGCGCGGCGCAGACAGCCGCGGGATCTTCCACCGCCCCGCGGTCAAATTGCTGCATCAAGGCAATCGAGGCTCCCGATGTTGAAGCCCCTGCTGGGGGATGGAAGGCCCTGTGAACGAGCCAATTCAAGCCCCACGATTCGGGCCGGACGAACCTGCTGTTGCTGGAGATCGGAGTCGGTCACCAACCAGGTCAGCTCCCGATGTTACCGCTCACAGCAAAGATACTAGACAGGGCCAACAGCCGAAGCCTCGCGCACGCGTGTGTGTGCGCGCATGCGAGCGCGCGCCCGCCAAGTAATTGTGTGTGTCCCATGTTTTGACAGAGATTTCCGTGCCTGACTATGTGGATGGGATGCATCTCTCTGGTGTAGTAACCGCTCTATTCTTGACCGCCTGAACCTGAAGAGTATTGAATGTTGCCCAGCCCATCACAGACTCATCAGTTCCTTTCATCCAGTTCATACTCACGTTGCATCAGGAAGGCTGGAAGTATCATCAAGCATGCCTGTCACCCTGGCCATTCCCTTTCTCTCGTTTACCATTTGGGAGAAGGTACAGGAGCTTGAAAGTCCGGATGTCCAGAATTAAGAACAGCTTCTTCCCCACTGCCATGACACTCTTGAATCAATCAACTCTTTCACACTCCCTTTCTGGAGGTGCTGCCACATACTCTTACTCTTTACCCCACCTCATTTGGTTATCCCATTATTGCACTACTTCAGTACGCACTACAGTCATTGACCCATTCTGTTGTGTTGCACTCGTTGTATTTATTGTGTACTCTCTGAGCTTCATGAGAACTAGAACTTTCATTGCGCCCTGGTGTATATGACAAACTAGAGACACAAGGAACTGCAGAGACATAATCTCTGGAAAACATAGCTATGTGACGTTTGAAGCGGTGAATCTTCAGATTGATTATGGTGGGAGGCGAAAGAAGCCTGGAAGAGAGGAGGGGCAGGACATAGCCTGGCGAGTGGCAGGTGAATACAGGTGAGGGAATTTCTTGACAGTTGGACAAAGGCCAGAGATGAAAAGAGAAAAGGTGTGAAATAATGATAGAAGAACAAATTATGAAGCCAGAGGAAGGAATATAGGTGTAAATGGAGGGGTAAGGGAAGAAATTAGTGCGTGTCTAGGTGGGAGACAGGGAAGAAGGGGGAAACAAACGAATAAACCAATTTGAATCGGAACGAAATGAGACCACTGCACCTGTCAGTATCAGAAGGAAGATAGGCACAAAAAGCTGGAGTTACTCAACGGGACAGGCCGCATCTCTGGAGAGAAGGAATGAGTGGCGTTTCAGGTCTTCTTCAGTCTGAAGAAAGATCTTGACCCGAAATGTCACCCATTCCTTCTCTCCACAGATGCTGCCTGTCCCGCTGAGTTACTCCAGCTTTTTGTGTCTATCTTTGGTTTAACACCAGCATCTGCAGTTCCTTCCTAGAGTATTAGAAGGAATTTGGCAGGCTGTAAATAGTAAAGAATGCCCAGAACTTCCTACTTAGCTTTGCTTCCGACAAAGTAATTAATGTGCCACACTATTCAAAATAATGTTTTACACTAATGTCTGGCGGGGGTAACATTTACGATTCTTGCACCAACTAGGGATGATGTGTCTTTAAGACCGCTGCAGCAACATCCCCTAGTTTAAGAGATTACAAATGATTATTCTCTATCCCAAGTAAAATTAGTTTCTTATCAGAGATGCAATATTGATGAGCCCAGTGACATTCTAAACTCAGGCGCTATATCTCATTCTCAGAAAGCAATCAGGATTGTACATTCCCATTTTCAAGCAGAGGCTCGCGTTTTTGTTCAGCCATTCCAATTAGCCTGCAGGCAGCCAGCAAAGTCATTCGGACTACTAATGAGGCTGGTTTGGTACGACAAAGCAAATAATATAACGAAGTAGAAATTTCTCCTTCAGTTGTCTGCCCTAACTGTGCAACATAACTGCAATTGTGAACAATGCTCTGATTCCATTGTAGTGAATCGATCCTGAAGTTTGGAAAGAGTATAAATTGCGCATGCTACTTGATCCTAAAAAAAGCACACACATTGCAGGAGTGACTCAGCAAGTCACATGAAAGTAGGCGTGCAGGTACATCAGACAGTGAAGAAAGCAAATGGCATGTTGGCCTTCATAGCGTGACGATTTTAAAAGTAAAGTGGATAGGTATATGGACGGGAAGGGAATGGAGGGGTATGGTCTGAGTACAGGTAGATGGGACTAGGGGAAAACAAATGGTCGGCATGGACTGGAGGGGCCGAGAGGGCCTGTTTCCATGCTGTCATTGTTATATGGTTATATGGTTATATGAATTGAGTATAGGGGCAAGGAGGTCCTACTGCAGTTGTACAGGGCCCTGGTGAGACCACACCTGCAGTATTGTGTGCAGTTTTCGTCTCCTAATTTGAGGAAGGACATTCTTGCTATTGAGGGAGTGCAGTGTAGGTTCACCAGGTTAATTCCCGGGATGGCGGGATTGACATAAGATGAAAGAATGGATCGACTGGGCTTATATTCACTGGAATTTAGAAGGATGAGAGGATAGCATAGAAAATATAACATTCTGAAGGGATTGGACAAGCTAGATGCAGGAAAAATGATCCCGATGTTAGTGGAGTCCTGAACCAGGGGTCACAGTTTAAGAATAAGGAGTAGGCCAAGTAGGATTGAGATGAGGAAAAACCTTTTCACCCAGAGAGTTGTGAATCTGTGGAATTCTCTGTCACAGAAGGCAGTGGAGGCCGATTCGCTGGATGTTTTCAAGAGAGTTAGATATAGCTCTTAGGGCTAAAGGAATCAAGAGATATGCGGAGAAAGCAGGAATGTGTACTGATTTTGGATGATCATATTCAATATGATCATACTGAATGGCTCGAAGGGCAGAATGGCCTACTCCTGCACCTATTTTCTATCATTCTATTAGGTCAGGCAGAATGTGTGCGAAAATAAATAGAATCACTGTTTCAGGTTGGAGGCCATTCGGCAGAGCGATAAAGGAGACCAAAGATGCTTGATCATGGGGAACAAGGACATGGCTGACCAATTGAATAACTACTTTGGTTCTGTCTTCGCTAAGGAAGACATAAATAATCTGCCGGAAATAGCAGGGGACCGGGGGTCAAATAAGGTGGAGGAACTGAGTGAAATCCAGGTTAGCCGGGAAGTGGTGTTGGGTAAATTGAATGGATTAAAGGCCGATAAATTCCCAGGGCCAGATAGTCTGCATCCCAGAGTACTCAAGGAAGTAGCCACAGAAATAGTGGATGCATTAGTGATAATTTTTCAAAACTCCTTAGATTCTGGAGTAGTTTCTGAGGATTGGAGGGTAGCTAATGTAACCCCACTTTTTAAAAAAGGAAGGAGAGAGAAAACGGGGAATTACAGACCAGTTAGTCTAATATCGGTAGTGGGGAAACTGCTAGAGTCAGTTATTAAAGATGGGATAGCAGTACATTTGGAAAGTGGTGAAATCATTAGACAAAGTCAGCATGGATTTACGAAAGGTAAATCATGTCTGACGAATCTTATAGGATTTTTCGAGGATGTAACTAGCTGAGTGGATAAGGGAGAACCAGTGGATGTGTTATATCTAGACTTTCAGAAGGCTTTCGACAAGGTCCCACATAAGAGATTAGTATACAAACTTAAAGCACACAGTATTGGGGGTTCAGTATTGATGTGGAGAGAGAACTGGCTGGCAGACAGGAAGCAAAGGGTAGGTGTAAACGGGTCCTTTTCACAATGGCAGGCAGTGACTAGTGGGGTACCGGAATGGCTCAGTGCTGGGACCCCAGCTATTTACAATATATATTAATGATTTGGACGAGGGAATTGAATGCAACATCTCCAAGTTTGCGGATGACACTAAGCTGGGGGGTAGTGTTAGGTGTGAGGAGGATGCTAGGAGGCTGCAAGGTGACTTGGATAGGCTGGGTGAGTGGGCAAATGCATGGCAGATGCAGTATAATGTGGATAAATGTGAGGTTATCCACTTTGGTGGCAAAAACAGGAGGGCAGACTATTATCTGAATGGCAGCAAATTAGGAAAAGGGGAGATGCAACGGGACCTGGGTGTCATGGTACACCAATCATTGAAAGTAGGCATGCAGGTGCAGCAGGCAGTGAAGAAAGCAAATGGTATGTTAGCATTCATAGCGAAAAGATTTCAATATAGGAGCAGGGAGGTTCTACTGCAGTTGTACAGGGTTTTGGTGAGACCACACCTGGAGTATTGCGTACAGTTTTGGTCTCCAAATCTGAAAAAAGACATTCTTGCCATAGAGGGAGTACAGAGAAGGTTCACCAGACTGATTCCTGGGCTTTCATATGAGGAAAGACAGGACTTTCATATGAGGAAAGACAGGATAGACTTGGCTTGTACTCGCTAGAATTTAGAAGACTGAGGGGGGATCTTATAGAAACTTACAAAATTCTTAAGGGGTTGGATAGGCTAGATGCAGGAAGATTGTTCCCGATGTTGGGGAGGTCCAGAACAAGGGGTCATAGTCTAAGGATAAGGGGGAATTCCTTTAGGACCGAGATGAGGAAAACATTTTTCACACAGAGAGTAGTGAGTCTCTGGAATTATCTGCCACAGAAGGTAGTTGAGGCCAGTTAATTGGCTATATTTAAGAGAGATGTGGCCCTTGTGGCTAAAGGGATCAGGGGGTATGGAGAGAAGGCAGGTACGGGATACTGAGTTGGATGATCAGCCATGATCATATTGAATGGCGGTGCAGGCTCGAAGGGCCGAATGGCCTACTCCTGCACCTATTTTCTATGTTTCTATGTTTCTATGCTTGCAAAGCAGTAGGGAGAGGAGTTAATGTCACACATGCACGATTTAGCCAGATCAAAAAAATCAAGTGAGAGAGGTAGAATTTACTGGACTCCAGAGGGCTGCGACATGCCAGATAGAAGATGAGGTGATGATCCTTAATCTTATGCTGCAGCTAGTTGCAAAAGTGCAGGGGAGCACAGACTGATAGATCAGAGTGGGAGTGGGATGGGGAATGACAAATACAGGCAATGGAAAGCGGAGAATCACTCCTGCAAACTGAACACAGGTGTCCTAAGAAGCAATAATCTACGTTATAAAAAGATGGACACACAATGCTGGAATACTGAGCGGACAGGCAGCATCTCTGGATAATAGGAATGGGTGACATTTTGGGTCGACCCAAAACTTCACCTATTCTTTCTATTCAGAGATGCTGCCTGTGCCGCTGAGGTACTCCAGCATTTTATGTCTACCTTCGGTGTAAAGCATCTGCAGTTCCTTCCTACACATTTAATCTATTCTGTTTTTGGTTTCTCCAATGTAGAGGAGACCTGTGCAGAACTTGTTGATTTCATTAACTTCACCAACTTCCACCCTGCTCTCAAATTCACCCGGACTATCTCCGACACCCCTCTCCTCTTTAGTGACCTGTCTCCATCACAGGGGACAGACTATCAACTGACGCCTACTGCAAATCTAGTGACTCCCACAGTTATCTGGACTACATTCCTAATAAATGTCTATCTTTGGTGTGAACCAGCATCTGCACTTCCTCGTTTCCTACACAAAGAAGGAAATGGCAGATTTCTTGCACTGAAGTCGGGTGCGGTTTAGACCACCCCAAATCATTTAATGGCCGTCTTTATGCAACTAGCTTTTTAATTCCAGATTGATTTGCTTACTTTAATTTAAATTCCCAATCTTCTGTGGTGGGATTAGAACTCATCCCTCCAAATCAATAAGGCAAGCCTTTGCATTTCGGTCCTGAATATTAACCACTTTGCACGCATGTGTATAAAGCAGGTAATTTAGCTTGTCTTTTGTCTGACATTATCCTTGATCGTATTGTAATGAACTGATTTCACGTGTCACAGTGCTTTTCCTTTAAGCAAAAGTGAGATTCCACTGCGACGATGGGGGATGGGGATAAGCAAACAAAGCTGTAACAGCCTGATGGTACATCTGGGACAAATAATGAGGCATACATCTCTTTCACTAGCCCAGGATTAACGATCAAAGCAAGCATTGGGTTGGACTGCCAATCGTGTAGCTCACAGTTGCCACTGGCAGCAGCGGGCAACAGATGGGACATCACGGAGAAAGGAATGACAATTAAAGACTGCGGAGAATCTTCGCATTCAGAGCACGCTACATGTAATCTGGCCTACCCTGCCCTGAGGACACAAGGGAGGAAATGCTTGCAGTGGAAGAGAATGCTCAAAAGATCCAGATGTCCAGATTAGACTTTTCCAGGAATGGGCAAATTCCCCGGAGGAACCAACGAGCCGGTCAAACCCGCATGAAAATGGAGCATGAGAATTTGAAAAGACGCTGCATGTTTTTGCTCTCAAAAACCTACCAGCTGTTGTGCCTCTCACAAGGCGGGCTCAGGAAGCGAGCTCCCGCCCAGTCAGCAGGAGGATACATTTAAGGGTCTGAATAGGACTGTCCTTGTAATTGGATAGGAGGGCAGGGCTGAGTGGTGCAATGGAGGTGTATGAAGGAACTGCAGATGCTGGTTTATACCGAAGATAGGCACAAAAGGCTGGAGTAACTCAACGGGACAGGCAGCATCTCTGGAGAGAAGGAATGGGTGATGTTTCTGGTCGAGACCCATCTTCAGTAGTTAGGGATAAGGGAAAGGAGAGATATAGACGATGATGTGGAGAGATAAAGAACAATGAATGAAATATAAGCAAAAAAGTAACGATGATAAAGGAAACAGGCCATTGTTGGGTGAAAACGAGAAGCTGTTATGACTTGGGTGGGGGAGGGAAAGAGAGAGAGGGAATGCCGGGGCTACCTGAAGTGAGAGAAATCAATATTCATACCACTGGGCTGTAAACTGCCCAAGCGAATTATGAGATGCTGTTCGTCCAATTTGCATTTAGCCTCACTCTGACAATGGAGGAGACCTAGGACAGAAAGGTCTGTGTGGGATTGGGAAGGAGAATGAAAGTGTTTAGCAACCGGGAGATTGGAGGTACTGTGGCATTAGCAATGCCCTTGAACATTCCAAAGGTTCCTAAGAGCTTTAGGAACATTACGTTATTACAAAACATGAAGTATGGTACAAGGGATTGGGAATATAAAAGGGAAAATGTGGAGGATGTGGATGGTGGGCATTTCAGTGTTAATTCAGGCCATTTTTTTTTTCTACTGCATGTACAGTCGCAGAGAATTGGTGTAGTGAAATGTGTATGGAGGAATTGCAGATGCTGGTTTAATGCAAAAATAGACACACAATGCTGAGTAATGCAGTGGGACAGTCAGCATCTCAGGCAATTTCTGAAGGGTCTCCACCCAAAACATCTTCTCTCCACAGATGTTGCCTGTCCCGCTGAGTTACTTCAGCATTTTGTGTCTATCTTTGTCACACAGAAATGGCTGATGATTTGACCATTTCCCAATGTATGACATTAGCGATAAGAATATCTTTAGCTGTACGGGAAAGCGCCTGTTTGTCGTTTGGTCTCAAATCAAGCACTGTTTTTGATTTCCAAACTGGAACAGTGTTGTTCGCTGGCTGAGTCATTATTCTCCATGGCAACTACATCACATTGCCATGATTGACAGAAACCATGCTGCCACATTCAACCTTTTGGGCAAAATCTTCTCTTCCACATCGCAAGCAGGAAGCGCAATGATTCCATGATGCTATATTGTCACATGTACCTAGGTACCATGATAGTCTTTGTTTTCGGATGCAATCTAGTAAAAGTAGTAAAAGAACCGAGGCAGTGCACAAAGGGTCGCCACATTTCTGACGCCGACAAACATAGAAACGTAGACAATAGGTGCAGGAGTAGGCCATTCGGCCCTTCGAGCCTGCACCGCCATTCAATATGATCATGGCTGATCATTAGTTTCATTACAAAGATCACAATTTCATGATCACAAAGTTTCTATACGACCCAAAATGCCAAGTTCTGGGACCCCCATGGCTGTTTTCAGTAGTGGACAATCTCATGAGCAGACAGCGTTGAGATGGACTGACACCAGACTGCCCATCCATGCACTCAGCTTTTCACTCATGGGGTTATTCATACCGGTCGGTGTAAAGGGCCTGTCCCTCTAACGCGACTTCTCAGCGACCGTCTTCGACCTTCAAGCTCGAGGGCACTCGCCAGAAAAACAATGAGCTGGATCGCCCGTCAGCGATGAAACCGTTGAGCCGGATCGACCATCTGCGCACACACAAATACATCGCAAAGAGGGGGCCAGGGAAAGCGGGGGAGCTCTGTCTGAAAATTCACACCCACGATGAACAGGAAGGTAAAAGATGGCTGGCACAGTTACGGTAAGTCCTTTAGCGAGCGCGGGGGGGGGGGGGGGGGGGTGGGGGGGGGGGGAGAGGGGGTGAGAAGGGGAGAGAAGAGGAGAGAAGGGGGGGAAAGGGGGGGAAGGAGTGGAGACACTTTTAAGAAGCCAGATAACTTTTAATAAAGTTTAGGGGGCATTTAACATTACTGGTCGGTTTACATACCTTTTTTTTCCCAACAAGCTATTACCTTGATTGCCTTCGACTACCTACAATAGCATTACGACCGACTACGACTTACCTCGACTAAACCTACGAGTAAAAATATATCGATTTTTTTCCATGGCGACCTTTTTTTACTCGCGGGCATGTTTCAGTTTGCTGAAAAAACTGCCGCGATCTAACTGAGGCCTCGAGTACGTGGGGACTACTCTTGAGCATGAAGAGTTACAAAGACCACCTAGGACCTCGTGTCGACCATGCTGTGGGTATGAGTCGAGGACAAACTCTTTTAAAGTCGCAAATTAGGTCCCCGCAATGGGACAGGCCCTTAACACTCATTTTATTTCATTTCATTTTGTTTAGAAAGCAGTGTCAGGGAAATATCTATTAATAACCATGGAACTGTCACAATTCAGTCTTTTGCTTAACGAGGCCTACAATTGACCTAGGACACTGGGCTCTTAGTTCAAATTTAGTGCAAATTTAGGATAACCTGTCCTAGCCATGTACCTAAATGTCTTTTAAACATTGCGATAGTTCCTGCCTGAACTACCTCCTCCAGCAGCTCTTTCCATACACCCACCACCACTTGTGTGAAAAAGTTACCCCTCAGGTTCCTATTAAATCTTTCTCCCCTCACCTTAAACCTACCTCCTCTGGTTCTCGATTTCCCTAACCTGGGCAAGAGTCTCTGTGGGAGACTCAAAGTCAAGTCAAAGTCAAAAGTCAAGTCAAAAGTCAAAAGAGTTTATTGTCATGTGTCCCTGACAGGACAATGGAATTATTTCTTTGCATAGCACAACAGAACATAGTAGGCATTGACTACAATTATATACGTAAATACACACATGAATGAATAAACTATTCCTCTACATGAAAACCGCTCATCCCCCTGCGACTCGAGCAATAGTCGTAGTCTGCTCAACCTCTCCTTATAGCTCAGGTCCTCGAGTCCTGGCAACATCCTCGTAAATCTTCTGTGCACCCTTTCCAGCTTGGCAACATCTTTCCTATAACATGGTGCCCAGAGCTGAACACAATACTCTAAATGTGGCCTCACCAACATCTCTAAATAACTTCAAAATGACCTCCCAACTTCTATGTTTAGGAAGGAACTGCAGATGCTAGTTTACACTGAAGATAGACACAATATGATCAGCCATGATCATATTGAATAGCGGTGCAGGCTCGAAGGGCCGAATGGCCTACTCCTGCACCTATTTTCTATGTTTCTATGTTTCTAAAATGCTGGAGAAACTCAACGGGTCAGGCAGCATCTCTGGAAAAAAGGAATAGGTGATGTTTTGGGTCAAGACCCTTTGTCTCGACCCAAAATGTCACCTATTTCTTTTCTCTGGAGATGTTGCCTGACCCACTGAATTACTGCAGCATTTTGTGTCTGTCTCCCAACTTCTATACTCAATACTCTGACTGATGAAGGGCAATGTACCAAAATAATTTTAACCACCCTATCCACCTGTAGTGCCACTTTCGACAAACTATATACCTGCCCTTCTAGATCCCTCTGCTCACCACCACTCCCCAGAGACCTACCATTTACCGTGTAGGTCCTGCCCATGTTAAGACATCCCAAAATGCAACACCTCGCATTTCACTGTCACACAGAGAACGTGCAAACTCCACACGGACAGCACCCATGGTTAGGATCGAACCCAGGACTCTGGCGCTGTGAGGCCACAGCTCTACCAGCAGCGTCACTGCATTGCAGCACAGTGATGGTCAGCGTGGATTCAGTGAGCTCAAGGAGCCTGTTTCTGTGCTATATTCTCTCCGTGATTCCAATTAAGGCCCCAAGCAAGCAACTTTGTCCATTATTACCTCCTTAGCAAAATTAATTGTTGTTTTTTTCTAGTAATTCATTATGTGTAGGGGGCAACAAAGATCAATTGTAATCAGTTCTCCCTGCAGGGACACTCTCATAGAACAGGCAAAACATAAAAGATTAAAGGTAGACAAAAATGCTGGAGAAACTCAGCGGGTGAGGCAGCATCTATAGAGCGAAGGAAATAGGCAACTTTTCGGGCCGAAACTTTTCGGGTCTGAAGAAGGGTTTCGGCCCGAAGCGTTGCCTTCGCTCCATGATGCTGCCGCACCCGCTGAGTTTCTCCAGCACTTTTGTCTATCTTCGATTTTCCAGCATCTGCAGTTCCTTCTTAAACATAAAAGATTAAAGACTGTTTAAGCACAGTAGCTGGGGCTGAATCTCAATTGGATTTCTACTCACAAATATTCCCACAAATTATTTTTCTTTATGCTAGATGCTCATTACATCTACCCACCACCATCTGTGTGAAAAAGTTTTCCCTCATTTCCTATCAAATCTCTCCCCTCTCACCATAAACCTATGTTTTGTTCTTGATTCTCCTAATCTGGGTAAAAGACTCTGTGCATCTACCCTTATCTATTCCCCTCATGGCATTATGCACCTCTTTAAGATCACCTCTTATCCTACGCTCCAAGGAATAAAGTCCGAGCTTGTCCAACCTCTCCCTACAGCTCAGGCCCCCAAGTCCTAAAAATATCCGTGTGAATGTTCATCTTGCATGATGCTGATGATGTCATTTTGTGTGCAACATCCCTTTTGGAAAGATAATTTAGACAATTAGGAATGCTACCCCAAATCTCTTTGATTTGCAGACAAGTTAACTGAGGATGCTAGCTGGCCAATATAACAAACTGTATGTGTAAATCATCCCCACCATTTTTTGGGATTCTGTCACTGACACTTTGAGCTGTTGTGGTTGTTTTACAATAGAGGCAGCTGGCACCTCCTCCTATGGAATCCCACGAGCAACGAGTTCACCACAGCAATGTGTATAGGGACACATGCAGATGCTAGTTTAAACCAAAGATAGACACAAAAAGCTGGAGTAATTCAGCGGTTCAAGCAGCATCTCTGGAGGAAAGGAATGGGTGATGTTTCAGGTCGAGACCCTTCTTCTGTCTGACGCTGCCTGACCCGCTGAGTTACTCTGCTAAAGAAACCAGGTGTCAATTTGCCTGGCAATTCAATCATGTAACATGGTCTCTCTCAGTGCTGTGCAATTGAATCCAAAACCACTCACATTTATGACCGCTACATGACCTGATCATGAAACTTCGACCTTGCAGTTTCTGCCATGAGTCACCTTTGTGACCCCCATATAGTTATACAGCACAGAACAGGCCCTTCATCCCAGCTACCCCTTGCCGACCAAGGTGCCTCATCTACACTAGTCCCACCTGCCAGCGTTTAGTCCATATCCCTCTAAACCTTTCCTATCCATGTACCTGTCCAAATGTCTTTTAAATACTGTTATAATACCTCCTCAACTACCTCCTCTACATGCTCATTCCATCTACCCACTACCCTCTGTGTGAAAAAGTTCCCCTCATTTCCTATCAAAACTCTCCCCTCTCACCCTAAACCTATGTTCTCTCGTTCTTGATTCTCCTAATCTGGGTAAAAGACTGTGCATCTACCCTATCTATGCCCCTCATGGCATTATGCACCTCTTTAAGATCACCTCTTATCCTACACTCTAAGGAATAAAGTCCTAGCTTATCCAACCCCTCCCTATAGCTCAGGCCCCCAAGTCCTAGAAATATCCTTGTGAATGTTCACCTTGCATGATGCTGATGAGGTTATTTTGTGTGCAACATCCCTTTTGCAATACCAGGGGAATGAGGTCAATGTTGGGACAATTTAGTCTTAGTCCTACAACTCAAATTTCACTGTACCTGATTTGGTACATGTGACAATAAACTGGCCTTGAAAACGTGAACCTTGAAACATCAACATTGAGGCTGGTAGGGGAAGAGCCTTTCATCCCCTCATTACACCCACCCACTAGATTCCTCCCAATCTTCCATTACCTACCAGTGCCAGATCTATCACCACCCTGCTCCCAACAAAACCAATGTGCCAAATGCCTGCTCTCCACAAAATACACATGCAAATCTCCCCTTCCCTCCCAACTACAAGGATAGCCACATTCATCGGTGAGTAACTCTCCAAAGCATATCCACCATTTGCATGACTCTAGGATCAAATATTCTCCACTTGCCTGGTTGACCACAGCTCCAACAACACTCAAGACCATACCATATAGGACATAACCTGCTTGATGGGCACACCCTCCACAGCCATTCACTCTACCACCAATGCTCAGTAGCAACAGTTTCTACCATCCACAGGATTCACTGAACCAAGCCGCCAAGAGTCCTTAGCTCGCCCTAAACTCGCAACCTCTATTAGGTAAAAGGACAAAGGTAGTAAAAGCACAGGAACACTAAAACCAGCACTTTTCCCCCAATCCACACACCATCATGAATTAGAAATACATTTCCGTTCCTTCACTTCCGCTGGGTCAAAATCCGGGAACTCCTCCATAACAGCATTGTGGGTATCCCACACCGGAAGGATTACAGTGGTTCAAGATGGCAGCTCGCCATCTCTCAAGGGCTATTAGGAAAGGGAAAATAAATGCTGGCCCAGGCCATGAATATCACATCCCCTGAATCTTGGTAATAGTCATAGTCATACAGAGTGGAAACAGGCCTTTCGGCCCAACTTACCCATGCCGACCTACATGCCCGATCTACAGCAGCCCACCTGCCTGCGTTTGGCCTATATCCCTCTAAACCTATTTTACTTCGGAGTCACGTGAGTGACTACGTGAAGAACCCGCCTCACGCTGGCAACGGCATGACGTCAACGCTGACGGCGCGAGGAGGAGCTGCAGTAAGGAGCAGCTCCTCGGCAGCGGTCGGAACGGCCCGCAGGTAAGTGAAGTTACACCGGGGCGTTTTTTTTAGGTTACGCTGGGTGGCTCCAGCAAAACGAAACCAAAAGGAAAATTTAGAGCCACGTTAACGTGCTGATTGAGCACTGATTATTAAAGAAAAATGGAGAAATCGGGAAAGAAGTTTTCGCGGGTAAAAAGATGTTCCGGGGTGAAAGTAAAAATACGGGACGCGAAGTTAGTGCGGACCCGGTTCCGATACCGTTGGCCGCTGATGTACCCGATAGTGAGTTTCCAGATTCTCCAGAAATAATGACCACGGAGGAAAATGTTCCTAAAAAATGCAAAAAGAAATCTGAGAGGCCCGTGGTTTCTGATGACTCTGATATTGAAAGACCTCCAGACAATAAAACTATGTGGCTAAAAATGGAGCATATGGAGAAAGTTCTCCAAACAATAATGAGACAAGGGTCAGAGTACCCAGATGAATCCCAAAAAATCCCTGAGGGGTTTGAATATGATGAATATGGCTGTGGGCCAAGTTGGGAATATGATACTCCGGACCCAGGATTTGGGCTGGAAGAAGTCTCATGGGATGATATCCCAATTGATTTAGGGCTGCAGAAGGCAGACCCTGCTGGTGGCTATATGGCTTTTGAAAGCACACCACAAAGTAAAAAGAAAAGGCCTAATGTGCCTGGGATAGCACAAGATTTTGCTATACCTGAAGGAAGTGGTGAGGCTATGGAAGAAATCCTAGCTGCAAACATAAATTATATGGTATCTCACCAACTTCACAATTCTGTGATGAATGAAACATCAGAATTATATAAAGCTCCAAGAAATTGTGCCTCATTGGAAGTACCTACGGTGAATCCGATGATATGGACGTCTATGACTCCAAGTATGAGAGCCCTAGAAGTGAAGTTTCAAAAGGTGCTCAAATTAATTTCTGCCGCCATTACGGCCTATGGCAGGCAAATGGAGAATCTGGAAATGGAAAAGATTCAAAAGGATACTTTGGGCTTATTATGTAATTCATTCTATGAAATTAATTGCATGAGGAAAACGGCGATTCGGCCCATATTTCACCCTAGATTTGCAAGCCTGTGTCAAGAAAGTGGAGTTCAAGCTCCTGGGTATTTGTTTGGAGAAAATCTGCCGAAACAGCTGAAAGAGCTGGATGAAGAAGCTAAATATTTTAGCAATGTTAAACCTTTTGTTTTTGGACAAAGAAGGGGTTTTTTCGACCCGAAGGGGTTTCGATTTCCGTTATAGAAGCAGAAGTTTGTCACGAAAATACTATCGTGCTGTGCAGGCAAGTGCTTCCCTGTATTCGGGAAGAAGGAGACCACCACGCTCATACGCAGAGGTATTAAAGACTTATGTACTTAAAGAAACTGTGGATGACTCTCCAGTTGGAGGGAGATTGCAAAAATTTTATAATGCCTGGCTTAACATTACTTCTGATCGATATGTATTACAAGCAGTTTCGGGAGCCATTATTATTTTTAAAGAAGGGGTTAATCCTCCTGTACAGAATAGACCTGCTTATGCTTATGTGTTTTCTGCAGAGGAAAGAATGGAGATTAATGTGGAAATTGACAAATTATCTGGAAAAGGCGTAATTGAAAAGACTTATGAACATAAGCATCAATTTGTCTCTAATATATTTCGAAGAGATAAAAAAGATGGTGGTTGCAGAATTATTCTGGACCTTACAGATCTGAATAAGTTTGTAGAATACAAACATTTTAAGATGGAGACATTCAGTACTGCAAAATATCTTATTTCAGCAGGGTGTTATATGGCTAAGATTGATTTGAAGGATGCCTATTATTCTGTAGCAATTCATCAATGCTTCAGGAGGTATTTAAAATTTAATTGGCTGGGACAATTATGGCAGTTTAAAGCTTTACCAAATGGATTGAGTTCGGCTCCTAGACTCTTTACAAAACTGTTGAAACCAGTTTTAGCCCAATTAAGAGCACAGAAACACATTGTTTATGGCTTATCTGGATGATATTCTGATCATTAGTGATACTCAAGAGTCAGCTGAGCACTCAGTTTCAGTTACTAAAGCTTTGTTTGAAAAGCTAGGGTTTTTGATTCATCCAATTAAGTCCCAGCTGCAGCCAGCACAATCAATTAACTTTTTGGGGTTTGTAATTAACTCAGTGACTATGTTAGTTACTTTGCCAACAGAGAAGGTCAATGACATCTTGATGACTTGTAATTACCTCATTCACAAACCTTATCCCTCCATCCGAGAAGTGGCAAAAACCATTGGGAAACTGGTAGCAGCATTTCCGGCAGTGGAATTTGGTCCATTACATTATCAAAATCTTCAAAGGGACAAAACAAGGGCTCTTAAGGAGAAGCAGGTCACTTTGACAGGCCTATGCAATTAACAAAAGAAGCCGTGTTGGAATTACAATGGTGGGTTGAAAATGTCCCACAAGCTGCTAAGAATATCATGATTAAACAACCTGAAATGGTTTTACAAACGGATGCTAGTGCTCTTGGATGGGGGCTACAGATTCGTCCTCCAGTTGTGGAGGTAGATGGAAAGCTCAAGAAGCGTTTCTTCAAGTTTATGGTATTAACTATTTGGAGTTATTGGGTGCTTTTTATGGACTTAAAGCATATTGTTGTGCTAAACAAGGTCTACATGTGTTAATACAGTTAGACAATAAAACGGCGGTTGCATACATTAATCACATGGGGGGAGTTAGGTCAGTATCATGTGATTGTCTGGCCAATGAGATATGGCAATGGTGTATTGGTCGCCAAATATGGATTTCAGCAAGCTACATTCCGGGTAAGGACAATGTGGTAGCAGATGAAAGGTCCAGGATTTTTAAAGATAATACGGAATCGATGCTTAAGCCAGCAATATTTAAGAATATTGTAAACCAATTTGGGTTGCCAGAAATAGATTTGTTTGCATCTAGGCTTAATCATCAGTTGCCTACTTATGTGTCTTGGGAACACGATCCAGATGCAGTAGCAGTAGATGCTTTTTCATTACACTGGGGAAAGATGTTCTTTTATGCTTTTCCACCATTTGCTTTGATTCAGAGATGCCTGAAGAAGATAGAACAAGATTCTGCTTCTGGATTGTTGGTAGTTCCAAATTGGCCAACTCAACCTTGGTTCCCAGTAATGCTGAATATGATTAAAGAACCATATATGTCGATTCCTAACTGTAGTGATATCTTGACTAATCCGGTAACTAAAGAGATTTACCCATTGTATGCATATATGAATTTGTTAATCTGCAGGTTTTGACCAGACCACTACAGGAGCTGGGATTGTCGGACCAAACTATGAAAGTTATGGTTGCATCATGGCGCAATAGCACACAAAAGCAATATATGACACATATTAAGAAATGGGAAGACTTTTGCACACAGTCAAATATTTCTTATGATACTGTAAATATTGCAAATGTTTTGGAATTCCTTGCCAATTTGCATTTTCAGCAACATTTAAGTTACAGTGCCATTAACACTGCACGCAGTGCTTTGTCGTCCTATTTAGGGCTTATGACTGATCAGAGATCAATTGGGTCGCATCCATTAATATCTAGATTCATGAAAGGAATCTTTAATATTAATCCACCCAAACCAAGATACACAGAGATTTGGGATGTGAGCATTGTACTTACGCTACTTAGACAATGGACTCCAATTGAAGGGTTGACATTGGAAAGATTGACATTGAAATTAGTCATGTTAATGTCACTGGTCTCAGCTCAAAGAGTGCAAACTTTACAAATGTTGCGTTTAGACTGTATGTATGTGACTACAGATAATGTTGTGTTCTATGTTTTACGAGTTAATCAAACAAAGCAGACCAGGGAGATCTGGAACAAAGGTAACCTTTCAAGCTTATCATATTGATCCTACTTTGTGTGTGGTTAAACATTTGAACGAATATATTAAAGTTACTGACACCCTTCGAGGAAATGAAAAAGCGTTAATGGTTACGCACAAAAAACCACACACAAAAGCTTCAGTTCAAACTATCTCAAAATGGTTGAAACAGGTGTTGGTTTTAGCGGGAGTAGACACTGATGTGTTCAAATCTCACTCCACCAGGGCGGCAGCTACGTCCGCGGCGAAGGGGCGGGACGTACCTCTCGAGCATATTTTAAAAGTCGCAGGGTGGAGTAAAGAAGAAACTTTCTCAAAGTTCTACAATAAACCTGTTCACACTATGACAAGCTTTGGACACGCGGTGTTGGGAGCACTATAATCACCTGCTTTGTTTACTATTAATTGCTATAATCAATGGTGTAGTCACTTCTATCTTTTATCACTTGTAATCATTTTCCCTCAGATATAAGGAGGGTTATTATATGGTCTTTAAACCATTAAAAAGTTAATTGTGAAATGATCTAACATTAGTCTGGTTTCTCATGTATGTGTTTACTTAGCCGGACTGTCGTACGGATTGATTCTACGACATAAAAAACACAGAAAGCTTTAAAATCTTCACGTAGTCACTCACGTGACTCCGAAGTAAAATAGTAAGATTAAACAAGAACTTACCAGTTCGAAGTTTGATCGTTATTTTATGAGGAGTTACGATGAGGGATTACGTGCCCTCCGCTCCCACCCTCATAAAATAAATGATCAAATGGTAGTTCTGAGTCTTTTATGAGCCTTACTATGTTACTCCGGCTTTTGGTGTTCTGTGTTTTTCATGCCGCTGCTTTGAAGTATGCCGTTGCCAGCGTGAGGCGGGTTCTTCACGTAATCCCTCATCGTAACTCCTCATAAAATAACGATCAAACTTCGAACTGGTAAGTTCTTGTTTAATCTTAAACCTATTCTATCCATGCACCAATCTAAATGCCTCTTAAAC
Source organism: Okamejei kenojei (assembly GCA_035221665.1). Taxonomy (NCBI): domain Eukaryota; kingdom Metazoa; phylum Chordata; class Chondrichthyes; order Rajiformes; family Rajidae; genus Okamejei; species Okamejei kenojei. The sequence goes on along the minus strand of CM069136.1, from coordinate 102,285,696 downwards.
ATTGCAATAGAACCTGCATCAACTGCTTCCTCCGGCGGCTCATTCCATGTACCCACCGTTCGTTGTGTGAAAAAGGTACCCCTCAGGTTCCAATTAAATCTTTCCACCCTCAACTTAAACCTCTGTCCTCTGGTTCTTAATTCCACTACACTGGGCAAAATACGCTGTGTGTTTACCCCATCTATTCCTCCCATGATTTTGTACAGTTCTGTAAAATCACCTCTCATTCTCATGCACTCCACGGATTAAAGTCCTAGTCAAGCTCAACCTCTCTCTATCGCTCAGGCCCTCGAGTCCTGGAAACATCCTCGTAAATTGAATCAATATAAAAGCAAATTCTGAACTGCAAGAACCAATCCCAACCACGCTCCGCTAATCTGGCCCCAGTTGAGCCCACCTTTGAAGAGGAAGGCCAGCTAGTGCAGTCATTTGTCCGAGTTTTTTTCCATTGTGGCTATTACGTGCACCTTTTACGTGAAGCAATTTTGTGGCAGCCCATCTCAGGCAGAAGGGAAAGCCAGCGGGATTCTATCCATAAAGTCAATTGTGTGAGCTCAGCGCATGGTGGTAATAGGAAGCAGACCGGCAATCCTTCCAGCTACAGGATGGTGGCAACAGGCTGTGTTGATCCAACACCCAAAGGAGAGTGCTTGGAAGTCAAAAGCAAAGCTCCCCAAATGCTGGATAATTTATAGAGTTGTGTTGGTGCCAACACCAGAAGAAATCTTGAAGTTATTTGGCATCTCTCCCAGCACTCAGTGGTCTGCAGTGTATATGGATAAATCAGTAATAGGCTCTTTCTGTGGTTGGGATTTGCACAAAATCTAAATAATGGTTTGTGCTTTGTAGCTATTATTATCTGCACAATATTTTTCACTGAAGATAATGGAAAGAGTATGGGTGCTTTGAGAATGTACAGTACATAATACCATGGTGGTAATGCATTAAATTTCAACCTCAACTTATATCCTAATTGTCACTCTTATACTTGGAAAATGCAGTCTGCGAATGATTCTGCCACAGGCACTGACAAATTTAAGCAACAGCATTACTGTACCTATGCCTCCAACATTCAGCAGGACAAACATAACTGAAAAGTCTCATTGTTGAGGAAGTTGAGGAAATACTTTGAGTTAGGAACATGCACGAGAGAACCTCTGCAGTATTTCCGCTTGCTCCTCTGCACCGTCCCGAGTTAACACTATTTCCCAGCTCTTTCAGGCCTCTTCAGTTGCCTCTTCACCATGAGACTTGCATCCTCTTCCCTCTGCACAGATGACTAGATGAGTCAACTTGTTAGCCCAAACCCGTGCACCTTTTGCAAAATGCCTTGATCTGATGTTGTTCTTCATGTTTGCAAATATCCTGGGTTCATTGGTTATCTATGGATTCACAATTGGATCATGAATTAAGAAAGTACTTGGTGTTGGTCAAAGGCGGGCATGTGTGGGGGGAGTCATGAACAGTGGATGGACACAAAATGCTGGAATGATATATTTCCAAAATTATCGCCTATATGTGATAAATGTCAAATTTTAGAAGCAAATTTGTCACATTCATTTACTAATTGTACGAAGATTGTAGAATATTGGAACAAAATATTTAAGATAATCTCGAATGTTGTTAATATTACTATGATTCCTGATCCAAAGTTAATCATACTTGGAATACCGGAAACGGAACAAATAATTACAAGGAATCAAAGAACTTTTATCGACTATTCTCTAATAATTGGGAAAAAATTAATATTAAAATTTTGGAAAGGCCCTGCATCCCCCAACAATTAAAATGGGGAATACAGAAATGACGGAGACACTTCACTTGGAGAGATTGAGACTTGTCCTTATGGACAGGTTAGATCTCTTCAAAGGGATTTGGTCTCCATACATTAAATATCTACAGGGTCATAATGGTTCGGCGCAGGGACTTGACTGAGGCCTGAATATCTGAATGGATGAAGAAATACATATAATAAATCATGAATGTATCTCCAAGAATGGATTATTTAGTAATATTTTAATCTCCATCAAACTTTTCACATTTTCTTTTCTATTTTCTACTTTCTTTCTCTATCTTTCTATCTTTAACTAGGAAAAAAAGTATAGAAACATATTATATATATTCTTAATATTAGTATGAATACACCTATTATTAGTTGTATGAAAATATTACAGATGTCTTAAATTTGTAATTATATAAAATTGTGCATTTTCAACTATATAATAATTTTGAAATATAAAGTTAATAATAATACAAACACTCTTAATATTATGAAAATATCATGAATATCATAGAAGTTTGGTTAAGATTGGGTATTATGTAGTTATATTAGGGGGGATTTGTATTTGGTAATTAGAAGAAATATGTGTGGTATGAGAAGTGTGAGTATATTGCTTATTTTAGGAATATACTACATACACTCCCAATTATACAAAATAAATAACCAGGAAATGTATAATGGATAACATTACAATTAACACAAACAGTATCAATTGATAATCAATATTATATAATTTTGTATATTATATAATTTTCACTGCCGTATAAGAGTGTACTCGGTATATATTGTTTCTACAATAAAAAAATTAAAAAAAAAAAAAAATGGTCACAAAATGCTGGAATGATTCGGCAAGACAGGCAGCATCTCTGGAGAGAAGGAATGGGTGACGTTTCGGGTTGAGAACCTTCTTCAGACTGAGAGTCAGAGGAGAGGGAGACATACAGATTTGGAAGGAAAGGTGTGAAAACACTGATCAGTGGAACTAGGTGAACTAAAGTTTCCTGAAGCCACAGGGATTTTGGAAAAAAAAATACAATGATGCTCCAGCCATTGTTTAGTTGAAGCCATAACTTGGAAGTAAGGAAGGAAAAGACCCAACCCATACTCAGCATAACGTAATCTTATCTTGAGAAAACGGAAATCAAAGTTGAAGTTAGGACCTTTGTTGCCTAGGAGATGACGTGGAGGAGTCTGGAGCTTCCTGATAGGTACGGAGCGATACGTTGGCAGTTCCACAGGAAACATTTCCCAAAAACATCTGGACCAAACGGTTACAATGATAGCAACATAAGTGAGAAATGCCATACGTAGAAATTAAGCATACAAGTCTAATTATCTTTTGGCACTGATTTAGCTCTATTAGAGACAGATAAACCATTTCATTGAGTATTTATATATCACTGTCAAATAAGTATGTTGTGTTTTAATGGAACTTTCGTTTATATTGGTTTGGACTGATATCAGACAGGCATTATTTAGTTAATAGTTTGCAGAGTTTAATTCAGATGGGCAAACATTCTTTGCCAAACTGAAACATTTCTACTTAAAAAAACCCACTAATACCTGAAACAATAGTAAATTCAAAATATAATGCAAAACATGCTACCACCCACAATGGATGTAACTATGATAATGAGAGGTTTAAGACACCTTTATGATAAGTGAACGTATTTATCACTGAGGTTGCATTCAGTCAAATTCCGTGTTATTTGAGCATGTACAAATTACATTTATTCTGAGAAATGGTAGCCAATTGCAAAAATAGTGGTTTATTTTGAAATATAAATATATTTTTGTTAGCATGAAAATGCACAAAAATTAAGATATGTACTTCTGAGCTGCTCAGATAGGTTTGGTAACAATTTCCCCAACCTTTGCCCGGTCTCCTTCCAAACCGATGTAAAGAGGTGCAAGCGTTAACAATTGTTCACTTTGGCACAAAGAGGCTGAAATATGTGAAATGAGTCTTAACCAACTGATGACAATATTCACTGCAATCCAATAACAAATCTGTTTTTTTTACGTTGCTAAGCCATGCCTCGAGGAGTTACATAAAACCGATTTCTGCCAAATAGGACAAAAATAAAGTAAAAATAATCCATACTGCATAATAAAGGGGTGGTATAAGTGTAGACAATCACAGGGTTGAGATCATTTTTTAATCTGTAAATCAATTTACCTCCCATTTTTCCTTCACTTCCCCCCTCTGTTTACTTTGGGTTTCTTCAACGACTCACAGAGTATAAACTTCTCGCAGGAGTAGAGGACTGTACATAAGCCCATACGCCAAAGGAGCAGAATTAGGCCATTCGGCCCATCGAGTCTACTCCACCATTCAATCAAGGCTCTCAACCCCATTCTCCTGCCTCCTCCCCATGACCTTTGACACCCTTACTAATCAAGAACCTCCACATTTAAAATACCTAAAGACTTGGCCTCCACAGCCGCATGTGGCAATGAATTCCGCAGATTCACCACCCTGTGGCTAAGGAAATTCCTCCTCATCTCCTTTCTAAAGGTACGTCCTATTATTTTGAAGTTGTGCCCTCTGGTTGTAGACTCGCCCAACAGTGGAAACGTCCTCTCCACGTCCACTCTATCCAGGCCTGCCATTATTCATTACGTTTCAATGAGATCTCCCCTCATCCTTGTAAACCCCAATGAGTCCAGGCCCTGAGCCATCCAATGTTCATCATATGATAACACACTCATTCCTGGGATAATTCTCGTAAACCTCCCCTGGACCCTCTCAAGCGCCGACACATCTTTCCTCAGATATGGTGCCCAAAATTGCTCACAATACTGCAAATGCGGTCTGACCATAAAGCCCCAGCAATAATTCCTGCTTTTACATTCTAGTCCTCTGAAAATGAATGCTAGCATTGCATTTGCCTTCCTTACTACCGATTCAACCTGCAAATTAATCTTTTGGGGATCCTGCACCAGCACTCCCAAGTCCCTTTGCACCACCGATTTCTGAATCATCTCCCCATTTAGCCTTTATTCCTACTACCAAAATGCATGCCTTTCACTTTACTACCCGAATGGCCTAATTCTGCTCCTTTGGCGTATTGCATCTGCCACTTCTTTGCCCACTATCCCAACCTGTCCAAGTCCTTCTGCAGATGCTCTGCTTCCTCAACACTGCCTGCCCCTCCACCCATCTGCTTACCATCCAGGCGACAAAGTCAATAATTTTATCATCCAAATCATTAATATACAACGTGAAAAGTAGCGCACTCAACACCGATTCTTGTGAACTGCTAGTCACCGGCAGCCAACCAGAGACAGTGGACATAAGGAGACCTTCCCAGAAACACTAGGAAGTCCAAATGTTGGATCCTTGGCAGCCGACGACAGTGACCACTGTGAGATTAATGAAATTAAGTACAATAAATTTAAAAAGAGGTACACAAAATCATGAGTGGCATGGATAAGGTATATAGTTGGAAACATTACCATATTAACCATATAACCATATAACAATTACAGCACGGAAACAGGCCCTCTCGGCCCTTCCAGTCCGTGCCGACCATTTATTTTCCCCTAGTCCCATCTACCTGCACTCAGACCATACCCCTCCATTCCCTTCCCGTTGTAGCAGTATCTAAAGCCAGGAACCATATGTTTAGGGTGAGAGGTACAAAGTTTAGATGAGTTATGAGGAAGAATGTTTTCTTGGTGGTTGGGATATGGAAAATAATCACTGAGAAGATGGTGGCGACAGAAACTCGCACAGCATTTAATAGGCATCAAGGTGAGCCATTGAAGTACATGGACTAATTTCTGGTAAATGGGAATAGTGAGGATGGAGGATGGAATGAACATGGTGGGATAAAGAGGCTATTTCTGCGCGGTGTGATTCTATAACTCTGACACCGCTGGAGATGGTTACTGGCATATGGAGGGTCAAGGTCATGAGAACATTTAAATCCAAGAGTGACATTTTTGAATTTATGCTGGCCCAGCACTAAACTCAATGTCTCTCAGTGAGCACAAAGGCTGAAGAGTGATGGGAACTAGTATCATCATATTGATTTATATAATCACATCATTTGTCATTGCCCTGGTGAAATGTCATGCCTAGGTGTTCAGAGATTCAGACAATCATGCTCTGTGTTTCGCTAAGAATCGAGTTAGGGATCAAGGTTGATTTTTCTCTCCTCTCCATCACCGTCGGCTGTGTCCAACCTCTGCATTTTGCCTCTATATGACACTGCAGTTCAAAGTAAGAAATATTGCCATGACCTTCCTTCTGCTCAGCAACAAGTTGGCATTGCTTCAAACGATATGTACCATTCATTCTCATAGGGTGTACAAGCCTCGCCTGTAATTTGTAAACAGAACAAAACTTTAGACTTTAGATTTTAGAAACACAGTGCGGAAACAGGCCCTTCGGCCCACCTAGTCCATGCTAACCAGCAGTCACCCTGTACACTAACATTATCCTACACATGAGGGACAATTTACAGAAGCCAATTAACCTACAAACTTGTACGTCTTTGGAGTTTCGGAGCTAACTGGAGCACTCGGAGAAACCCCACGCGGTCACAGAGATAACGTACAAACTCTGTACAGACAGCACCCGTAGTCAGGATCGAACCTGGGTCTCTGGCTCTGTAAGGCAGCAACTCTACTGCTGCGCCACTGTGCCACCCTGGGCTTGTACACTCTGGAGTTTAGAAGGATGAGAGAGGATCTCATTGAAACATATAAGATTGTTAAGGGCTTGGATACACTAGAGGCAGGAAACATGATTAGATGCCGGAGGTTGCCTTTAAGCGTAGCTACCTCACACACTGATCAGAATGATCTAATTCCAGGGGACACACTAGCCACATTTCAGGTTGTAAATATTTGTAACACAACAGAAACATTTTATGTCTGATTTTATAAAGAATCCATTTACTATAATTAAACTGCTGATTGAGGTTTTGACTTATCCGGAGGTGCAGCTTTAATAAACTAGGATTTGTCTTGAAACAGATTTTAATGGTCTAATGTTCAAAAACTAATTAATGATCATTGATTAGAGATAAACCTCAACTACTTTCCATCTGTCATTAAGTTGTCTCAGACAGAAAATCTTTCCATATTTTGAACCAGATGACATCACCTCTTAATGGGGATAAATTCATATAGCCAGCAGCTTGGTTGAGCCGTTAAGTTTTTTTTCGTGTTTTAAGAAAATGTGTTTGAGTTACATTCTACATTCTTAGACATAACACTGCCGCCCAGCACCGGAGCCAGACACTGATCTCAGTCTAGGTCATCAACTCTCTTCAACTAGCTTTGAAACTCAGCCAGAATCTTCAGTAAGAGCTTAGAAATGAACCACCCTATCCATCATGTTGCCTAACGGCAACCTACACATACAAACCTGTCTGAAAAGTATTTCTAAAAGGAATCTTTTATATAGAAAATGAATGCTATGTTAAATAAGGTCAATCAAAGAAATAGCCAACATTGAGGCTCAGGAACAGAACTTAATTTTGGATATTGCTACAAAATGAGATTTATCGTTTTAGCTGATTGCTGTATAACTTTTTTTTGTTTTTCTTTTTTAATGAAACCACTACAGGAGCATTAAGCTCGAGCATTTCACAGTTGGAAAGTTTCAGATATTAGTTTTTTATACAGTCTCCCTGCATAGAACTTACCTCCAAGGAAGCTGCCAGTAAAATGATCTATTTAGATATCTGTACTATTACTAAAACTCTCATCTTGTCGTCTTCCGGTTTGCATTGTTTTTAAATTTGCGCAAAAACAGTACCCTATATCGCTAGGATTTTTTCGCCAACTTACTCACGAGCTGGCTGTGTTCACGGGCGCAGGCTGGCTGTGTTCATGGGCGGGGGCTGGAGCCGCTGAGTGCGGTCGGGGCCGGGAGCCGAAGAGTGTGGTCGGAATCGGTGCCGGGAGCCATAGAGTGTGGTCGACGCCGGGGCAGGAACCGGTGAGCCCATGCACCCACCTCCCACATTCACCTCCCACCTCCCACACCCCCCTCCCCACACCCCCCCCTCCCCCACAACACCCCTCTCCCCGAAACCCCCTCTCCTCTAAACCCCCCCTCTCCACTAAACCCCCCCCCTCCCTCCCCTACACCCCCCTCCCCCACACAGCCCCCTCCCCCACACACACCCCCCACCCCCCACACACACCTCCCCTCCCACACACACACCCTTCCCCACACCCCCCTCCTCCACAACCCCCCCTCACCAGCCCCCGGTAAGCCCAGCCTGAAGCCGTCCCCCTCCCCCACCTGAAGCCGTTCCCATCCTCTGGCTACAGAATGCTCCCGCTGTTGCGTTGGGGGAGCAGGTGAGTGGTGGAATACTGCGTCACTGCATTGCTGGCAAATAAAACCAATAATGTTTGAAATATTGAGCAGGCACACACATTTCATAAATATGTAGTATGGGGAAAAAATGTAGGCAACTTCGGATAACTGAACCTTTACATATGCAAACAGCTTTTAAAAAAAACACTTTTCTTATAGGATGAATAAAACTTTATTCATCCCCGGAGGGAAAGTGGTCTGCCAACAATCACAGCCCACAACAAGGTACATGAAAACTTGAAATTAAACGTGAAAACAAAAAGAAAAAGACAAGCGAAGTGTTGGGTGGCTGCAGTGTGCACAGAGCCTTCACCGGAACAAACTAACAAACACAGACTTATCCCCAGGGCAGAGGATTCTAAACTGACCAATACTTATACTGACCAATACTATAATTTGTAAATCATAGTAATTAAATGCTAATTAAAATCAGCACTTCTACACTCACACTACAACTGTTCTGCACTGATGCAAAATTCTTACGCAACTAAAGGACAGAAATTACTAAGAATATACATACATTAATAAGGAAATGTGCGTATGACTTTAGGGATGAATAGGGCACCTACACTAAATAAGGATCACAATTGAACTGTCTACTGGCAAAACCTCTGATTTTCCATGCATAATCACAATCTTCTTCTTGCGCATGGCATGCACAGCCTAAGGTTGTAAGACAACTTGTTCTGTTTGATCTTCTGTTTGTGAACGCCAGGTTGATTGCATTTGTCTAAATAGGGTGGACAACGTGAGGGTTTCAATCTCCCACCCCCTTAATCATAATAATGTCATCTTCCCTTCTGTTTAAATCCAATTAAACATAGTCAACCTGGTCCCCCAATGCAACCCGTTCCCCCAATGCAATATTCGAACACTCACCCGTTCCCCCAATGCAACCCGTTCCCCCAATGCAATATTCCACCACTCACCCATTGCCAACTGCACAGGAGCAGCTCATTTCCCCTTATTCACCCTATTAAACTTTTTAAAAAATGCAATTGGACTTGCTTGGGCTGGCAGGACTCCATGTCCTGGGATAACAACATTGTACTGAGCTGGGCTACAATCCCATTGTGATGTCATAGCTGTAAATGCCAGTGCAGAGCGAATAATATTTTCACAAATTGGGGTTTTATAAATGTAAAAATGTAAATAACTTTTAAAGTATGACATCAATCCGAACAAAACATGATACACTACACCACAGGACAATGATGAGTAAGGTAGTGCAAAACATTTGAGCGCTATTGTATACCATTTTGGTGTAAAAGCACGTAATGAGAAGGTCATGAAAAGCACTCTCACAAACACGCAAACGCACACACAAGAGTGTTTTAATAATATAGAGATAAACCACCACTAGCCCCGTTTTCTCCAGCAGGGTGGCGATTTGTACCTGAGGTGGGGGCTGTTGGGGATGGGGGGGCATGAGTGTCCTGGAGCTGGGAGATGCGTAGGGCTTGCTGCGGGGCTGTTGGGGGGGGGGGTGGCGAATGTCCTGGAGCCGGGGAAGGCTTGAGGTGGGGGCTGTCAGGGGAGGGGGCGAGCATCCTGGAGCCAGGAGGGAGAGGGCTTGAGGCAGGGGCTGTCGGGGGGTTGAGCATCCTGGAGCTGGGGGAAGGGGAGTGCTTGAGGCGGGTTCTGTCGGTGGGGGCGCCGAGCATCCTGGAGAGGGAGGGTTGTCGGGGGGTGGGGGGGGGAGGGGGCAGTGTCCTGGAGTCAAAGAGGGAGAGGGAGAGACTGTGGGTACCCGGCTCCAGCTCCAACCCCAGCCCAGGGCCCGGGAAGCAGAAATTAAAATAGGAGGAGACTTACCCATGGACACGTCGAGTCGCTGTATTTACGGGAAAAAAAGATTGCGGTCTGGTATTGTGCAAAGGCCATGCTGAGGGCCTGTCAAGGAAAGATGGTAAGTGGGGGCAGGGCAAGTGGGGGTGGGACTAGGGGGCACTGTTTTATTTTTTAAAGTTTGAAACGTCAATAACTTGTAAATTATACCATCAATTTAGGAGATTGAGGGGGGATCTTATAGAGACTTACAAAATTCTTAAGGGGTTGGACAGGCTAGATGCAGGAAGATTGTTCCCGATGTTGGGGAACTCCAGAACAAGGGTCACAGTTTAAGGATAAGGGGGAAGTCTTTTAGGACCGAGATGAGAAGATCTTTTTTCACACAGAGCGTGGTGAGTCTGTGGAATTCTCTGCCACAGAAAGTAGTTGACGCCAGTTCATTGGCCATATTTAAGAGGGTGTTAGATGTGGCCCTTGTGGCTAAAGGGATCAGGGGGTATGGAGAGAAGGCAGGTACAGGATACTGAGTTGGATGATCAGCCATGATCATATTGAATGGCGGTGCAGGCTCGAAGGGCCGAATGGCCTGCTCCTGCACCTATTTTCTATGACTCTATGATTCTATGATTCTGTATGAAACTTGTTTAATTTACATCACAGGACAATGGTGAGTAAGGTGGCCAAAAATTGTAGCACTATCGTGTTCCGTTTTTGCGCAAATACAAACCGGGCAAACAAACAGACAAACAAGATGAGAGTTTTAGTAATATGGTGATTGTAAGAACGATCTTTCTTTACCCAAGAACTTTTGTAAAACCTCACTGTTAAAAACATTGGACATTCATGCTTTGGGAAGTAACTATTGTTGCTATTAACCTGCATGGTTATCTGTAGGTTATCTGCACAATTGGGCTTTAGTGGACTATTGGCAGTTTAGCAAAATGACTTGAAGCCAGCAGTTCATGTTCATGTGTAAGGCAGAATGTTATCATAGCGCTCCAGAATGTATTCGGTATAAATTTATTTTTTTCTACATGAAATTTTGATAACAATTTAATATTGACAATTGATAAACTGTGCTACAACAATATTGCTGCAGAAGTTTTAACGTGGGGGATTTTTCTAGTGGCTGGCATGAACAGAAAAAATAGTCCAAGGAAGGCTCAGATTTCTAGCTTTGTCCATACTGGGTTAAGTGACGTAGTATGGAGGCTGTCGAAAGACCTACTTAGAAAATATTGTGTATTCCTTTATTCAGCAGTAGGTAAAATACTGAGATATTGCAAGTAGCACTGACTCCAGCATAGGAGGAATCAGGAAACTTAAGGGCCTGTCCCACTTTCACGACCTAATTCACGACCTTTTTTACTCGTGGACATTTTTCACCATGCTAGAAAAAACGCCCCGACCTACTTGATGCCACGAGTACCCACGACTAGCATCACGACCTGCTACGACCTACCTACGACCTCTTACAACCTCGTGACGACCATGCTGCGAGTATAAGGCAAGGGCAACCTCGGCAGAGGTCGTGAGAGTGGGACGGGCCCTTAACAGTCCATTACACAGTCGCATTGACACTCACAAGCAATCCAATCCTTGCCCTGCTCAGAGCTTGCCATTGAGCCTGCTGCAGGTGGCTGATTTTAATGAATCTTTCCTTGTAAAAGCATAACTATCTCACAGTTTGTTTCTCACCAAGAAAATTGCATGCCGAGCATCCCAGGCAGGCAAAGTCTTCAGCTGAGACCCCTTCTCCACCCATGGCTGACCTCCTTTCTCTTCCCCCACCCAGCATCTTTTCTTGCACCGCATGGTCTCTGCTCATTTTCCCAGTTATGTTTATACTTAGCTTAATTTAGTTTGGAGAAACATTGTGGAAACAGGCCCTTTGGCCCACTGGGCCCATGCCAACCATCGATCACCAGTACACTAGCTGAGCAAGCCTGTACATCCCAGACATCTGGTGGTGCTGTTACTAGCTGCCTCCGCCCACAGTCTGGTTGTCTTTTGTTTTTTTGTTATGTTGAAAGTGTGCTTTGGTTTTTTTTTTTCAGTATTTTATGTGGGGGGAAGAGGGTATGGTAAGGGGGAACCGTCCTTCAGTCACTTCCTGACGAGGATGCGACTGTTATGTGAGTCGCGCCCTCGCCCCCCTCCTCGCGGCCTACTAACTGGATTCACGTGGCCTTTCCTGCCGGGCCGGACCAGAGCTTCAGCAGCGAGGCGCTGGAAACATTGCGGAGCGGAGCGGGCGAGGCCTTACCTGGATCGCCGCTTGGAGCTCTGGAGTGTTGGGCCGCTGCTCCAACATCGCGGAGCCGTGGGTGCTGAGCTCCCAACACGGGCGGCGCTGACCTCGACATCGCGGAGTCCTGGGACCCTTTGCCGGGGGTCGCCAGCGCGAATCTCTGCCCAGCGCGGCCTGCGGAAGGTGCAAGGGTGGCCGATTCAGAGGTCCAGGCCACGGAGGATGTTCTCCCGTTCGACGCCGGGGTTCCATCGTTCCCGGCGAGAGGGCCTGAACATCGGGCCGCCCGTAGAGGCGACTGCAGGGTGCTTGGGAGGCCCCGACACACGAGTAAACTTTGGGGAACATCAGCGAGGACGTTGACTGGACTTTGGTTCCTTCCCTCACAGCGGGGAACTTTGGTGCCGCTGTGGGGATGTTTGTGTTGTGGACTACTGTGTTCTGTGTTTTTGTGTTTTTTTAATTATTTGTATGACTAAGTGAAACATAATTTTGTTGTCTCTTAATTGAAGACAATGACAATAAATTAAATCAAATCAAATCAACTAGTTCTATATTATCTCATCTTCGCATCCTACACACTAGGAACAATTTATAGAAGACAATTAACCTACACATCTGCAAGTCTTCGAAATGTGGGAGGAAACCGGAGCACCTGGAGAAACCCATGTGGTCACAGAAAGAACATCCAAACTCTGTACAGACGGCACCCATGCTCAGCAGCTCTACCACTCGCCACTGTGCCACCCTGTCTGGATGTAACTACAGAACACTGGCCAATAAACATCCTTCACCGTCAGGCACACTCTCCCCTCGTCTTCTGCAGTTAATTTTATATGAGGCAAAAACAGCCAGAAGAAATAAACCAACTAATATGGCAAGCTGGTGTTAAACCTGCACTGCATTCCATGCTAATGGACTCTTTGCATCCTTTTGGCAAGCATTCTATATGCATGTGCTAATGCCTCCTAAAAGATGGCATCTTGTGTGATCCATGTGCTGTGAATTCCATTTTGGACTTCCGAAAGCTTTCGTGGTGCCCAAAACAAAATGGTTGCTGCAGAGTCCAATCTCACTGCTAATGCTTCCCCCTGACAGAGAATCCAAAAGGTGGGATTATGGATATAATCATCACCAACTCATCCTATGAAGAAATTTCGAAGGTGGCATGGTGGCGCAGCTGCCTTACAACGCCAGAGACCAGATTTCAATCCTGACCACGGGTGCTTATCTGTGAGAAGATTGTACGTCTCTCCTTGATCTGCGTGGGTTTTCCCCGGGAGCTCCAGTTTCCTCCCATACTCCAGACATACAGATTTGTAAGCTAATTTGCTTGGTATAATTATAAAATTGTCCCTAGTGTGTGTATGATAGTGATTGTGTGCGGGGATCGCTGGTTGGCGCAGACTCGGTGGGCCAAAGGGCTTGTATCTCTAAACTAAACGAAACTCTTGCGGTGAAAATATGGAACTCAGAACTTGTAAATAATAATGCAAAACTCAGGGAACTCAGTAAGAGGGAACTCAGTAAGTACATGAAGGGAAAGGAGCATAGGAGGATGTGTTTGGATGAACTAATGTGACAGGAAGATTATATAGACCACAGCTACAGGCAAAGATCTGTTGAGCCAGATGCCTGTTTCTGTGCTGTAATGCTCGGTCCTACTTTGTAATGTTTATTTAATTATTGGTACCAGTTTATTTAGATTTATTTTTAAGTCAATGGTTATATTAACCATTTAGTGGATATAAAATGTGACAGTTATCATCTGCTCTAAAATCAAATTTGAATGTAGGTCTTTGAAGTAAATAGCTCATGGTTTCCACTCAGTGGCATTCCATTTTCATGTCGCATCAGTGTTGATGTTTATTTCCGCTCTGTACAGTTCAGGTCTGCCTTTATAGAAACATAGAAAACGGGTGCAAGAGTAGGCCATTTGGCCCTTCGAGCCAGCGCCGTCATTCAATATGATCATGGCTGATCATCCAAAATCAGTACCCCGCTCCTGCTTTCTCCCCATATCCCTTGATTCCTTTAGCCCTAAGAGCTAAATCTAACTCTCTCTTGAAAACAGGAAAGCATTTAAACTGCCTAACTCGTCCATTTCCAGCAATTTCTTACAATGAGTTTCAAAATGTCAGGCCGTGTGCATTGCGGAATATTTGCGAGGAATGTTTCGCCCCAGATGACAGTAAATCACGGAGCACGGTGTGTTTAAAATGATATGCTTTTCTGGAGTTTTCTGGAGTTTTCGTTTAATTACAAGTACCGGCGGGGGGCTGCCTGTGGCCACGTGCGGGGCCCGGCCTGGTTCACTGCTGTGAGCGGAAGATAAGACTGTTCTCTCAACTTCTTGTAACTTTGCCGACACCAGAAATGTGGCGACTCTTTGCGCACTGCCTAGGTGAGGTCTGCTGCAGGATTATATCAGGTTGTATGCAAAATATTTCACTCTACCTATATTTCACTCTACAATAAAGTATCACGGAATCATTGGATCGAATCAGCGTTTATTGTCTATTCCTAATCATTCGAGCTGGTTCCATTGATATCAGGGATTTTAACAACAATAAAACATTGTATTTTCCTCCCCTGCCATATCGCTCCACCCCTCCTTACCCTCCCCCCTCCCACCACCCTCCCCCCCCCCCCCCTTCCCCTCTGCACCAGATCTCCAGTCAAACAACACCACAATCCTTGCTTTCATGATTATTACACCAACACTGGCCTTTATTTGTCTAAGCCAAGGAATTTTTTCCCCTAAATTCCTCTCAATTCCTTTATGATCGTCTTGGAGCTGCATTGTAGAATAAGAATGAGATTGAACAAGAGTCCCTTGGTAGTGAAGACATGACTGCTAAGACATGGACTATTACAACTATTGCAGTTAGAGGAAGTTTAAAGATTGGCTACTGTTTATAAATTGTCAGCTCATACTGGAGGAAATTTGCATTCCCTTTTTTATAATTTAAAAAAAAATCTTTACTGTAGGTTTCTTCCTCTTTTACCTGTCTTTGTTTTTACAAACACCAATGTTATCATTATAAATCTAATGCTTGTGGGTATAAGTGTTTGCAAGTGTGACACTTTCACTCAGCTCGAAGCAAGGATATTATGTACCAGATATCCTGTAAAGCACAGATGCAGATGCACAGAACATAAACCTACAGAAACCTCAACCCGCTGTAAAGATCATTTGAACTGTCCTTCACTGAGAATTTTGTCTTAGCTTTCGAGCGTGGTGATATCATGTCGGCCTCAGTGGGTCTCCTAGGTGTCAGACTACACATCAGCAGAAGCAGCGAAGGGCTGGAGATGGATGAGCACATTTTGTGGTTTCGGCTGCGAGGAGACAGAGCCGTCTGGAAATAATTACTGCTACTGGGAGGAAAGGGAATTATCTGGAAGCCTCAGCTTACCCCACTCTCGGAGTCTAGGATCTCAGGCTTGACTCTTCCTGCCGGCATCCCGTCGAGCATTAACATTATGTTTTCAAAGGCGTCCGACCACTGCAGAAGAAGTAGAAACAGTCGTGAGGCAGAGGAACATTTTGCATTTTGCGTTCCCCCCATCCTGACAATTCCCAGCCGAAAAGTCAAAAGGTTTAGGTTTATGATTGTCATGTGTCCCGAGGTACAGTGAAAAGCTTGGTTTTGCACGCTATCCAATCAAATCAGACGTTATTAGAAACATAGAAACATAGAAAATAGGTGCAGGAGGAGGCCATTCGGCCCTGCAAGCCAGCACCGCCATTCATTGTGGTCATGGCTGATCGTCCACAATCAATAACCCGTGCCTGCCTTCTCCCCATATCCCTTGATTCCACGAGCCACGAGAGCTCTATCTAACTCTCTTAAATCCATCCAGTGGTTTGGCCTGCACTGCCCTCTGTGGCAGGGAATTCCACAAATTCACAACTCTCTGGGTGAAAAAAGCTTTTCCACACCTTGGTCTTAAATGGCCCCTGGTTCTGGGCTCGCCCAACATTAGGAACATTTTTCCTTAATCTAGCTTGTCCAGTCTTTTTATAATTTTATATATTTCTATAAGATTCCCCCTCATCCTTCTAAACTCCAGTGAATACAAGCCTAGCCTTTTCAATCTGTCCTCATATGACAGT
This sequence comes from Okamejei kenojei, assembly GCA_035221665.1. Lineage (NCBI taxonomy): Eukaryota > Metazoa > Chordata > Chondrichthyes > Rajiformes > Rajidae > Okamejei > Okamejei kenojei. The sequence continues at coordinate 102,269,411 of CM069136.1, read as the reverse complement.
CCCGCCATCCCACGGATCAATCTCGTGAACCTACGCTGCACTGCCTCAATCACAAGGATGTCCTTCCTCAAATTAGGAGACCAAAACCATACACAATACTCCAGATGTGGTCTCACCAGAGCCCTATACAACTGCAGAAGAACCTCTTTACTCCTACACTGAAATCCTCTTGTTATGAAGGCCAACATTCCATTAGCTTTCTTCCCTGCCTGCTGTACCTGCACGCCAACTTTCAGTGACTGGTGTACAAGGGCACCCACGTCTCGCTGTACCTCCCTCTTACCTAACCTAACCCCATTGAGATAATAATCTTCATAAATATAATCAAGGCTAACTCTAGTACAATAGGTAGAGTGAAGCAATAAATACCAGAGGGCAGAACATAGTTCTCAGCATTGTGGCGCACCAGATTTAGAGACACAATTGAATGTCCCAATGAAGTGGAGACAAATCAGGCAGTGCACTTGCTTATGGAAGGGCCATTCAGAAGCCTGTTAACAGCAGGGTGGAGAATGTTCCCAAGTCTGGTGGTGTGCGCTTTCAAGCTTCTGTATATTCTGCCTGACAGGAGCGGAGAGAAAAGGGAATGACTGGGGCGGGACAAGTTATTTGATTATGTTGGCTGCTTTTCTAAAGCAACATGAAGTGTAAACTGAGATAACGGAGACTCCTCATCATTGTCTCCGCTTACACTTCACGTTGCTTCAGAAAAGCAGCCCACATAATGTGTGAAGGACTGGGCCACATCCACAACTCTCTGCAATGTATTGCTGTCTTAGGTAGAGCTGTTCCCAACCAAGATGTGATGCAACCAGACGGTATGTTTTCTATAATACATCTGTCGACTCTTGTAAGAGTCACTGGAGACATGCTGAATTCCTTTCCTGCAGCCATGCAACTTGCACAGTACAGGCACTTGTCCATGGTTGAATCACACAATGCTTGGAACCTGGAAAAAGGCCATTCGGCCCTTCAAGTCCATGCCAGCCTTAATCAAGAGATTGAGCTAGCCCCGCCTCTTTATGCTTTTTCCGGGGGTCCCGGAATTTTTTTTTTTAACATTTTATATCCTTAAGCAGTTCCTTTTTTTACTATCACAGTTGGATCTGCTCAGCCTTTCCTCTCGGGCAAAACACAAAGAGCTGGAGTAACTCAGATGGTCAGCTAGCATCTGTGGAGGAGTTGGATGGGTGACATTCCTGGCCAGGACCCCTTTTCATGTTGATTGCAGCAGAAGGGCAGGGGAGAAAGCTGGAAAAGAGGTGGGGGCCGGCAAAAAGCCTGGCAAGTGGTCGATGGATACTGGTGAGTAGGGTAAAGTGCCTGTCCCACTGCGGAGACCTGATTCGTGAGTTTAGAAGTTTGCCCTCGACTCATACTCACAGCATGGTCGACACAAGGTCCTAGGAGGTCTTTGTAACTCTCCTTCATGCTCGAGAGTAGTCCCCGCGTACTCGACCCCTCAGCTTTGTCGCGGCGTTTTTTTCAACATGCTGAAAAATGCCCGCGAGTGAAAAAAGGTCACCATGGAAAAAAGTCAATATTTTTTTTTTTACTCGTAGGATTAGTCGAGGTAGGTCATAGTAGGTCGTAATGCTATCGTAGGTAATCAAAGGCAATCGATGCTAATCGAAGGTAGTCGAAGGTAAAGCTAAAATAAAGGGTAAGTAAACCGACTGGTAATATTAAATGCCCACTAAACTTTATTAAAAGTTGTTTAAGAAGGAACGGTAGATGCTGGAAAATCGAAGGTAGACAAAAGTGCTGGAGAAACTCAGCGGGTGCAGCAGCATCTATGGAGCGAAGGAAATAGGCAACGTTTTGGGCCGAAACCCTTCTTCAGACTTATTAAAAGTTGTCCGGCTTCTTAAAAGTGTCTCCACTCTTCTTCCTCTTCTCCCCCCCTCTCTCCCCTTGCTCTCTAAAGGACTTACCGTAACTGTGCAAGCCGCCTTTTACCTTCCTGTTCATCGGAGGTGTGCATTTCAGACAGCGCTCCCCCGCTTTCCCTGGCCTGTGTGTGTGTGTGTGTGTGTGTGTGTGTGTGTGTGTGTGTGTGTGTGTGTGTGTGTGTGTGTGTGTGTGTGTGTGTGTGTGTGTGTGTGTTCAATGCGGCTCGCGACTTCATTGCTTACGGTCGATCCAGCTCAAGGTTTGTCAGACCAGTGCCCTCGAGCTTGAAGTTAGAAGACTGTCGCTGAAAAATCACATTAGTGGGACAGGCCCTTTAATTGGCAAATGGGTGGAAGAAGTAACATGGGCTGGAGATGAAAGGAGATAAAAGGGTGTCAGATAATGGGAGGAGTGAAATGTAAAGCTAGAGGGAGAGATATAGGTGGAATGGGAAGTGGGGGAATGGGAAAGGTGGGGTGGCTGGTGTGCACTGGGGTGTGGGAACCACAGGAAGGAAAGAGGGAGTTGCGGCTATGACTTAAAATTGGAGAATTCAATGTTCATTCCGTTTGGATGTAAACTTCCCCACTCCCGTCACCTTCCACCTCCCTCCGACTTTACATTTCACTCCTCTCCTCTCCTTATCTGACACCATTGTGTCTCCTTTTCATCACTAGCCTTTGCTGACTAATCCACCCAATGGTTTTGAGCTGGTGAGGACCATAGAAACATAGAAGATAGGTCCAGTTTTCCCCGCCTCATGCCAATGTGCACACATTTTTCATACCGTCCCTCCTTTCTTCCCCTGCCCAACTCGCCCCTCCCCCAACCCGTGTCCCCTTCCACCTGTAGCCCTCTCCCTGGCTTTATATTCATTCCTCATCTGGCACCCTTTTGTCCCCTTTTCATCTCCAGCCATTATCCGTTTCTCCATCCATCAGCCGATCACAACCCACCTCACCCATACCCACCTATCACTTCAAGACACAAAGTGCTGGAGTAACTCAGTGGGTAGGACAGCAAATCTGGAGAACATGGATGGGTGATGTATCAGGTGGTGACACTTCTACAGACTGATTGTTTGGGAGGGAGAGAGGCTGGAAGAGGGGAGGGGCAGGACAAGGCCTGGCAAGTAATAGGTGGATACAGGTGAAGTGGGTTTTTTGATGGCTGAACAAAGGTCAGAGATGAAAAGGCAGAAAGTGTGAGATAATAGGATTGAAAAGATGTGAATTGTGTGAATAGGGAAAGGAATGTAGGTGGAAGCGGAGGGGGAGGGAAGAAATAAGCGCAAGCGCAGGCGTGGATGGGGGGGGCAGGATGAAGAAGGAATGAGGGGTTTGGGGAAAGGAGAGGGAGAGGGTTATGCAGTTACCTAACATCGGCAAGATTAACATTCATTCTCAAGCAGAATATGAGGTGTTGTTCCTCCAGTTTGTGTGTGGCTCCACTCTGGCAATGGAGGAGGCCCAGGACAGAAAGGTCAGAAGGGGGTGGGAGGAGGAGTTAAAATGGTAGCTACAGGGAGGTACAAGCAGGCCTTGGCGGACCGAGCGAAAGTAGTCAGCAAAACAGTCGGCGAGTCTACATGGTAGTTTCACCAATGTACAGAAGCCCATATCAGGAATACCGAATGTGGTAGCTGAGTTTAGACGAAGTGCACATGAAACATAGAAACATAGAAAATAGGTGCAGGAGCAGGCCATTCGGCCCTTCGAGCCTGCACCGCCATTCAATATGATCATGGCTGATCATCCAACTCAGTATCCTGTACCTGCCTTCTCTCCATACCCCCTGATCCCTTTAGCCACAAGGGCCACATCTAACTCTCTCTTAAATATAGCCAATGAATTGGCCTCAACTACCTTCTGTGGCAGAGAATTCCAGAGATTCACCACTCTCTCATCTTGGTCCTAAAATATTTCCCCCTTATCCTTAAACTGTGACCCCTTGTCCTGGACGTCCCCAACATCGGGAACAACCTTCCTGCATCTAGCCTGTCCAACCCCTTAAGAATTTTGTACGTTTCTATAAGATCCCCCCTCAATCTTCTAAACTCTAGCGAGTACAAGCCGAGTCTATCCAGTCTCTGAACCTCTGTCTCACCTGGAAGGGCTGCTGGTGACGCTGGATGGAGGTGGGGATGGAAGTAGAAGGAGCAGTTGTTACATCTTCTGAGGTTGCACGGGAAATTACCTTGGGAGGTGGTGGTTTGGGTGGGATGAGTGAACCAAAGAGTTGTAGAGGGCATTGTCCCTGCAAAAGGCAGAAAGGGGTGGGCATGGGAAGATATAACTGGTGGTGGGATCAAGTCAAGGGCGACAGAAATGTTGGAGGATGATGAGGTTGATGCGGGGGCTGGTGGGGTGAAAGGTGAGAAACAAGGGAACTGTATCCTTGGGGGGAGGGGCAGTGAGCGTAGAACTACGGGACAAAGAGGAAAGACAGGAGAGGGATCCATCTGTGACATCGGGGAGAAGAGGGGGGTACGGGGGGGGGGGGTAAACATCTTTACTAAAGAACGAAGACATCTTAGATATCCTAGAATAGAGCGCCTCATCTTGGGAGCAGATGTGGTGGAGATGGAGGAATTGAGTGTTGGGGACTCACCACTCTCTGAATTCACCACTCTCTGAATTGAGTGTTGGGGATTCAGAACTCTCCAATCTACATAACCCTCTCCCTCTTTCCCCCATAACCCCCCCCCCCCCCCCATCCCCGGTGTCCCACCTGGACTCGCACAAGTAGCATGAGGCAAGGACAGTAACTGCTCCACCTATATCTCCCTTCAGGCATTGCTTCTCACCTCTCTTTTACAGCTTTCTCGCCCCTACTACAATCAATCTGAAGAATGGTCTCGACCTGAAACATCACCTATCCATTTCCTCCACAGATGTTGCCTGACACATATTCTGCTGTGCTGCTGCAGGTGAGAATTGCATTGTTCTATCTGGGACATATGACAACAAAACACTCTGGACTCTTTGACCCGCTGAGCTACTCCTGCACTTTATGGCTTGCTCAAGCTTCCAGCATCTGCACGTCCTTGTCCCTCCATTTCACCCCTCTTTGGATTGCATTCCTGGCCAGAACAGTTTATGGTGTAACAAAGATTCAGCCATTCAGACAGATGCTACCCAACCTGCCGAATGCCTGTACATTTCCTATTTTTATTTCAGACATCCAGCATCTGCAGTCTTTGCCCTTCTTGATTAGCCATTTCTCTGGTATTTAACGTGGGGCGATGACTGAGTCTGAACCCTTGCTAGAAGACCCAAGGGGACTCGCTCTGCTCTCGTTTTGTTTGAAAGCAAACACCCTTTCGGAATTCAGCCAGGGAAACACGTGACTACCTCGGGCTATGTTACAGACAGACATTAAACGATGGAAATGATGCCCCTTAGGAAGCACTGCTTCACATAAGGCGAAAGCAGCTGCCTCACATAAAAATGGCCATGTCACACAGAATTGGAACAGCAAAGAATCAGCAAGAGATTTGAGAAATGTATGATTAATGAACTGTGCACAAAAAAAAAAAAAACACTATATGCCTGTGGTGACTTTTTTTCTCACCATCCGACTGCAATTGATTTCACAACATTTCACAACCAACAACACTCACTAAATTTAGTATTAAAACTGTCCCTGGAAAAATCAGCCAACGATTTGTGGAGCTAGTGCTTGTTTATCGATTGAGATAAACGATTTAAGGGATTACATTGTCAAAGTCAACGAGGTCTTCTGATGACTCCCCCACCCATCCCCCATCTCCAATTCCACCGTTCTTTTTAAAGAGATCCATGTTGTGATTTTGATCGTCTTTGTGCCAGATTCAACCATTACCTTCCTTCATTGTTTCAATTCCCCTCAGTTTCTACATGATCTCTGCTTTGTTTCAATGTTTCTCTCCCTGACCTGTTCTCCATCTTTTTCTGTTAACCCTGTGTGTGTGTGTGCGGTGTGGGCATCTGGGTGTGTGCTTGTCCCAACTTACTAGAATCAATCTGAGCCCTAGATTTCAATCTAATAGGCCTGTCGCACTTAGGCGACTTTTTAGACGACTGCAGGAGACTATGCAGTCGCCACATGGTCACGGGTGGTTGCCGGGGAGTCGCCTTCATGGTCGTGAGGAGTTCCCGCATTCTGGGAACTAGTCGCAGCCTCATTATGGTTGCCGCAAATTTTTCAACATGTTGAAAAATTAGCAGCGACAAGAATGAAGCCGCCATGGAGAGTAGCGAGAATTCTCGTGCCGTAGGTGGGTCGCCAAGAAGTCCTAGTGGGTTGCCAGGAGGTCAAAGGTTCTCGTAGGTTGTAGCCGGTGCTGACCGGTGAATTTCATTGGCTCATTGAGAAAAAAAGGTAAGCAGTCGTTTTCAGAACCAAGGATAACCGACCGGTAATGTTAAATGTTAAAGGACCGCTGAGTTTCACAGCCGTGTATCTCTGGCTTCTTAAAAGTTGTCTCCACTCCTTCTCCCCGCTTCTCACCCCCCCCCCCCCCCCCCCCCCCCCTATTTTAAAGAACTTACCATACACTGTGCTTTAGCCGTCTTAATCACAGCACCAACCTTCCTGTTCATTGCGGTGTGCGCCTGTATCACCATGGCTTTTGCACCGTGTGAATTTCACTCAGTCAGCGCTCCCCCCGCTTGCCCTGTACCCCGCCTGCATAACGGGCTGGTGAAGGAAGCGATGTGTGTGTGTGTGTGTTCCACTCTGACAGTCGTCTGAAAAATCGCCTAAGTGGGACAGGCCCATAAGAGTCTGCCTGTCAGACACAGACTCAGTGCTGGAAAGGCGAATCCTTCCCTGAATGTCTTCCTCTCTCCCCTATTCTGTCCCCCCAATCTGTGCCTCTTCCACTCAGTCACCTCTCATTCTAAACCTAAATTTTATTTATGACATCGGATGGAAGTTGCAAACCAAATCTCGTTGCACTTATGTGTAATGACAATAAAAGATGTTATTATTATTATTATTATTATTATTCTCTCTCTGTTCCCTCCTCACCCTCTCACTCACCCACCTCTCTCTCTCCCTCTCCTCATGTCTCCCTGACCAGTAGTGTCCATCTTTCTTGCTCTACTCGATTCTGGTGCTTTTTGCTTGTATCAATCATTACCTTCTGTCTTTCTCTCTCCTTTCTGCCCTCTCCCCTCTTGTTCTTTTTATTCCTGCCTCATTCCATAGGGTTCTGCAGCTCTGCAAGTCTCAGAACTGAGGGGCAGGCAACCTGTTCCTTTTCTCCAGAAATGCTGCCGGACCTGCTGAGTTACTTCAGCATTCTGAGTCTATCCTCGAAGCAATCTTTGGATGTTTGTTGAAGGAAAGACACAAATTGCCGGAGTAACTCCGCAGGTCAGCAGCATCTCTGGAGAATGTGACATTTCGGGTCAGAACCCTTCTTCAGACTCAATAGGTGATGTCTTGGGTCGGAATCCTTTGGCTCTGCGCGGTTCAATTGGCGAGCAGTATGATGCTCTACATGGCTCAATGAGTGATCAATCCCTGGATGTACGATGTATGTAGGAAGGAACTGCAGTTGCTGGTTTAAACCGACGATAGACACGAAAAGCTGGAGTAACTCAGCGGGACAGGCAGCATCTCTGGAGAGAAGGAATGGGTGATGTTTTGGTTCGAGGCCCTACTTCATTCCTTCTCCCCAGAGATGCTGCCTGTCTCGCTGAGTTACTCCAGCTTTTTGTGTCAACCCTGGATGTATGATGTTCTGCATGATTCATTGCACGAGTAATCTCTGAATATCTGCTGCTCTGCATGGCTCATTGCCTGAGCAATGCCTGGACAATGATAAATGTTTCCAGTGGTATTCTATTCAGAATTGAATTAAACCGCAGCTGATCTGATCTGATCTTGGCCTCAACTCCACTTCCCTTTCCCTCAAAATCAAAATATACTACTACTTCTGACTATCCTTCAACCACAATAATGTGTTGCATCCTGATAAGAACTAATCATTGTCTCCATACCCAATTCTTCTGCCGTTATAAGCAAATCAATTTACGGAGTCCGACACTTTGATCCAACCAGGGATGAGTCTGCCGCCTCTATTTTCCCTTCATTTTTGCCAAGGCCTAAACTCAGACTACTTTAGGCCTTCCCATGCTCAGTGAGCCCACCCGTCGCTATCCCATTCAAGTCAATAGTGGCATCCCAAGATAAGACACCAAACCAACAATCAAGGTCTGTCCAGCCATCCGTAGCTCTGCCTCTTCCCTCCTCATCCTTCCACCTCTGACCTCTCTGGCATGGCTCAGGATCCAAATCCTATTCAAGTTCCTCCACCAGTCCTGCACTGTTGGAGGAGATATAATCCGAGCAACAAGGCCCCATGAGGCTCATCAAACCTGCAAGGTCATTCAATAAGATCACAGTTGATCAAACCCCGCCTCCATCAGATCGGATGGGGGCCACCCGTCTGCACGAATCCCATCCCCATGCACTTTGCCCACATCCTTCAATACTGACGTAATTCAAGTACTCACCTACAGATATCTTAAATGCTGTCAAAAACTACGATTCAACCACTCTCTCGGGCAATGCGTTCCAGGTACACACCACTCTCTGGGTAAAGAAGATTCCCCTGATATCCTCTCTGAATTTTTCCCCACGTACACCCAAATCGTGTTTTGTTTCCCTCTTATACATGAAAAAGGTCCCTGCAGTCTGTGCCTCTCATCATTTTATATACAATACAATACAATATTTTATTCCATGTCATTTGAGTGAGGCTCAGTGAGGCTCAAACGAAACTCCATTTCCTCAGCCAAACAAATGAAGATAATTCCTACAAAAACATGCAAACAATTCAATTTACACAATCATCCATCACAGTGAATCTCCTCCTCACTGTGATGGAAGGCAAAGTCCTCTCTCCCCTGCACCCTCAATCATATCCCTTCTTAACCTCCTGGGAAAACAGACCCAGTCTCTCCTCATTGACACAAAAAGCTGGAGTAACTCAATGAGTCAGGCAGCATCCCTGAAGAAAAGGAATAGGTGACGTTTCGGGTCTGTCTTCAGTTTAGACCAGCATCTGCAGTTCCTTCCTCGACGCCAGTCTGCCCTCATTACTGAAACACTCCATCCCAAGTAACATCCTTGCAAATCTCCCATGTACCTCATGTCCAGCTTCTTGCCTGATCCACATAGCCCTCTATTCACCTTCCATCCAAATATCTATTTCAGCCTTGAATATAATTAATGTCCTCATGCCTCTGCACATCTCCAGGGAAGGGAGTAAGAGTGCTTGGGGGAAAGATTTGAGTTTGCACAAATTCTGCCTGGCCAATTCTGCTTTGCACACTGCATTGAACCGAATGCAAAAAAGCATCCTCCCTTAATACTTCGGACCAAGAAAAACACACCAATGCTTCTATTTCATCCAAAGACGAAAGAAATTTGGCACGACTCAAAAAACTGCAGGGAGTTGCAGATGCAGCTCAGTCTATCAAATAAAATTTCTCTCATGCGCTCATCCTCCTGCACTCCAAGGAAGAGAGTCTCTCTACCTTTCGTTCTACCTTTTGCATTCTTGTATGGGTTGATTGTACTCACGCATGTATGATTAGTCTGGATACAATGCTAAATATAATTGTTCACAGTATGTCTGTGCACTTTACAGGAACAAATGGCAATAACACAATGGGGATAGGATCAATGCACAAAACATGCAATCCTCCCACCCCGCACATAGCCATATTGATGTGCATTTCCCAGCGTGAAATCATTTTCATGGCCTCTGTTTCCACTTAAGTTAAACTGAATGGTTTTACCTAATGCTTTTGGAGAGCTTGTGTTTCTGCAGCCTGCGAATGAACCACACATCTGTCAAAAGCTTGGCAGACTTGCTGTACAATGTATAGTCACCACTGAGAGTGCCCCATCTCCCACTTGAGGAAACCTGGGGCCATTCTCTGCATTGTATGCACCCAGCATAATACATTCAGGGTGAGCTGGCAAATGTAAATACCATTTGCACTACTCAAGTGCCAGGTAATGACCATCTCCATTTCTAAACTGCTTCTCTTTGATATTAAATGGTAACATCATTGCCCTGAGTGTCTTCACTGAATGACCTGCAATGATTTCATAAATGTGTGGTTACCAGCGCAAGGCAGAGGCTAAGTCCCCTGCGGAAAAAAACAACAGTCAAATTGTTAAAGTCGTTCTACTGACTACAAGTCACGTTGGAGATGTAATTAAATGCCTCCCACTTCTCTGGATGAGTACATGTCCAACATCGCTCGAGGGGCTTCACATCAGTTTTTAGACTTCAGACTTTAAAGATACAGTGAGGAAACAGGCCACTCGGCCCTTCGAGTCCGGGCCGACCAGTGATCACCCCGTACACTAGCACTTTCCTACACACGAGGGACACTTTACAATTTACAGAAGGCAATTAACCTATAAACCTGTATGTCTTTGGAATGTGGGAGGAAACCAGAGCACCAGGAGAAAACCCCACATGGTTACAGGGAGAACATACAAACGGCGTACAGACAGCACCCATATCAGGATCAAACCCAGGTCGCAAGTTCAAGTTCAAGTGAGTTTATTGTCATGTGTCCCTGATAGGACAATGAAATCCGTGCTTTGCTTCAGCACACAGAACATAAAGGCATTTACTACAAAATAGATCAGTGTGTCCAAATACCATTATATAAATATATACACACATGAATAAATAAACTGATAAAGTGCAAATAACAGATAATGGGTTATTAATGATCAGAGTTTTGTCCGAGCCAGGTTTAATAGCCTGATGGCTGTGGGGAAGTAGCTATTCCCCTGGCCTTGTAAGGCAGCAACTCTACCGCTGAGCCACTTGTGCCATCCTTGATGCGACTGTGCCGCCCACTGTGCCTGTAACTATGATTAAGACACTATGCATCTATGGTTAAGATACTGGATTGGCATCATATCCAGTATCTTAACCATTTCTTGCTTGCTTTGCTATTGCTATTGCTGCATGCATAAGCAACCAAACACACCAAAGGAAACTGCCAAGGCTTCCTCCCAGACCACCGAGCCCTGTCACCTGGAGGTCAAGAACAGCAACGGCCAATTCCTCCTTTAGGCGCGTTCCTAATTGTAATTCCTTCAGCGAAATCCTGGACCTGTGCATCCAACAGCACCATTGACTGCACCTTCACTGCCAGGGTAGCAGCAAATCAGGGTAGCAGCACCGCAAAAGTAACCAGGGATGAGGAAAAAAAAGTTGCCAAGGAACAATGCCCACGTCTAATTAAAAAAAACAATAACGCCGTGGTCAAGGCGGGAATGGAGACCAAACCTACAGCTTTGTCAACAAATTTGGGACATGGTCAACTTTGTTATTTTCTCTTTTCTGCAGGGTTGGCAATGTCACGTTATTTCATCTCATTCGGCCTTCCATTTCTCGGGACCAGCTTTTAGGAGGTACATATCACTGATACTGCTGGAGACACAAGAGACTACAGATGCTGGAGTCTTGAGGGAACAAATTACAAACCACTGGAGAAACTCAGTGGGTCAGGCAGCATCTGTGGGGGGGGGGTAATGTCTATTTTCCTCCACAGATTTGGATTAGAGATACAGCATGGAAGCAGGCCCTTCAGCCCGCTGAGTCCATGTTGGCACAAGTGCTCAAACGGCAAATCAATTAAAGAGAACCTAGCCTGGTCCCATTCCCATTTCCCGTCCGTAGCATGCACAGGGAGGCTGCTTTTAAAAATAAAAATCACACTGCTGCCTAGAAAGCAGTGTTATTAACAGCTGTTTGTTCAGCGTGGCCCACGGATCACCTGTTCACGCTAGTTCCATGTTGTACCACTTTCTCGTCCACTTCCTACACATTAGGGGAAATTTACACAGGCCAATTAACCTACAAACCCTGTGTGTCTTTGGGGTGTGGGAGGAAACTGGAGCACCCGGAGGAAACGTGCAAATTTCACGCAGGCAGCACCCAAGGTTCGGATCAAATGCGGCAGGTCTCCGGTGTTGTGAGGCAGCGGTTCTACCAGCTGCGTCACTGTGCCACCCAGATGTTGCCTGACCCGCTGACTTCCTCCAGCAGTTTATTTTCCCCCGACATTGCTGGCATTTGCTTGCATCAAAATTGCTTTGACTGGGTATAACCAAAAACTAGATAGCCTACTCAGCACACGCACACATAAGCATCGACACCTGGTGTAGGTAGGACTGGTGTCATAGAAACATAGAAACATAGAAAATAGGTTCAGGAGTAGGCAGGCCATTCTGCCCTTCAAGTCTTTCAATATGATCATGGCTGATCATCCAAAATCAGTACCCCGTTCTGATTTTTCCCCATATCCCTTGATTCCATTAGCCGTCAGAGCTAAATCTAATTGACAGACCAGGTAATGAAAACAGGCTTCATTCTTTGGAGGTATTAGTATGTCCATTGTTTTTTTTTTTAAACGACTATCCAACATTGGTAAAGCTGCAACCGTCTTCAGAGTCAAGTTCTTTCAATTTGTAGTCCTCTCAACAGCCCTCTATGCAGTGAGACATGGAAAATCAATGTGAAGATGAAAGAGAAATGGGATGCATTCCAACAATGCTGCTTGAGGAAGATACTGAAGACTAGCTGCGGAGACCACATCACAAACGAGGAGATCTACCGTGTAACTGCAACAAAGCCTCTCAGCCAGGACGTAGAGGTACGCAGGATGACAGACAATGAACAATGAACAACCCAGTTTACAAGCCAAGTCTTTTCAAACTTTGAAGATTGAAAATACTAGGCTTGTATTCACTGGAGTTTAGAAGGATGAGGGAGGATCTTATAGAAATATATAAAATTATAAAAAGACTGGTTGAAGAGAAAACTGAAGAGGACTAGCCCCCAAAAGAACATAAGCTAAAGATATCTGCAACACAGGCCTGGCAGAGCATCACCAGAGAAGACACCCAGCAACTGGTGATGTCTATGAATCACAGACTTCAAGCAGTCATTGCATGCAAAGGATATGCAACAAAATACTAAACATGACTACTTTCATTTACATTACATCAAATAAATAAATGATGGATCGTCTCCCAAACATTATGGAGGGCACTGTAATTGCATGAGAAGTTTACTTCTGAGTGGGTATAATCGGCAGATGTGGCCAAACAGTCTTTGAATAAAAACAAACTGAGCTAGAAATACTTCAATGTGCAGAGGTGTACATTTACAACCTGCATCCAATGTGCTAACACCCATTTTGATCATAGGCCTGTTTATAGGGGCAGCACAGTGGCAGAACAGTGGTAGAGCTGCTTCCTGACAGCGCCAGAGACCCGGGTCCAATCCTGACTACGAGTGCTGTCTGCAAGGAGTTTGTACGTTCTCCCCCTGACCACATGGGTTTTCTTCAGGTGCTCTGGTTTCCTCCCACACTCCAATGACTTGCAAGTTTGAAGGTAAGGGTTACACAAAAAGCTGGAGAAACTCAGCGGGTGCAGCAGCATCTAAGGAGCGAAGGAGATAGGCGACGTTTCGGGTCGAGACCCTTCTTCAGACTGGTCAGGGATCAGGGAAACGAGAGATATAGACGGTGATGTGGAGAGATAAAGAACAATGAATGAAAGATATGCAAAAAAGTATCGATGATAAAGGGAACAAGCCATTGTAAGCTGTTTGTGGTGTGAAAATGAGAAGCTAGTGCGACTAGGGTGGGGGAGGGAGATAGAGATAGAGGGAATGCCAGGGCCCGAGGGCTGAGGGAGAGGTGGGAGGGGGAGGAGACAGCAGGGGTTAACAGAATTGAGAAAATTCAATATTCAAGCCCAAAGGATGCAGACTCCCCAAGCGGATTGGCTTTGGTAATGATTGTAAATTGTCTCTAGTGTGTAGGATAATGCTAGTGTATGGGCATCGCTGGTTGGCACGGACCTGATGGGCTGAAGGGCCAGTTTCCACGCTCTACCAAAAATCTCTAAAATCTAAAGAAAATGTATAAAAATTCACACAAAATGTACATGATGTTTAAATTACATTACCAAGCAGCATCCAGTTAAATGAAGACCATTCTTGGCAGTGATAGTTCAAAGCAGGCAATGTCCAAATGTCTGCACTATCCTGTTCTACACACCTCCCTTGAATTCATTTCAGCCAAGAGCATTATTATATAATTGTGGTTATATACCAGTCTAGTAATTAGTTTTGTTTAGAGATACAGCGTAGAAACAGACCCTTTGGCCTATCTGCACTGACCAGCGATCCCCTCACATTCACACTAGTCCTACATGCTCTAGGGACAGTTTACATTTATACCAAGCCAATTAACATACACGGCCAAAGTCTTTGGAGTGTGGGAGGAAACCGAAGATCTCGGAGAAAACCCACGCAGTACGGGGAGAACATACAAACTCCGTACAGACAAACACCCATACTCATGATCGAACCCGGGTCTCTGGTGCTGTCAACTCTACCGCTGTGCCACCCTTGATGGTCATGTACTGTGTCATTCTTTGGGGTCTATCCCTCTTTATAAACAGACAGGAGTCACTGGCATACTCCAACTCGGAAGATGTTGGAGACTACAAGGGAGAAGGAGGAAGAGGTGACGTTGGAGGGGGGAAAGAGGTCGGGTGGACAGAGCAATGGGAGAAGAAGGCAGCTGTGGTGGAGTAGGGAGCAAACAGGAAGAAGGGGCAGCTGGTGAGAGATGGAGGGAGCCCCACAGTGATAGAACATGTCCCATCAGTCGTGGTGGCCTGAAGATAGTGCGGTCCCCAGGGGCAATAACACATGCTTCATGGGCCAAAATTTAAGATCCAGATCCAAAAGATCAAAACCGCCAGAGCAGATGAAGAATTTAAAATGAGTGTAGAATATTAACCCAGGATTGGTCTGGGTGATCATGAAACCATCTAAATGTTGTAGAATGTTGTAACATCCTCTCTGGTTCACAACTGTCCTTCGGAAGAGAGATGCAGTTATATTGGGCACTGGTGAGACCACATTGGAGTATTGTGTACAGTTTTGGCCTTATAATTTGGGGAAGGACATCCTTGTGATTGAGGCAGTGCAGCGTAGGTTCACGAGATTGATCCCTGCGATGGCGGGATTGTCATATGAGGAAAGACTGAAAAGACTAGGCTTGTATTCTAGTTATAGGAAGGATGTCAACAAAATAGAGAGAGTACAGAGGAGATTTAACCATATAACCATATAACAATTACAGCACGGAGACAGGCCCTCTCGGCCCTTCCAGTCCGTGCCGACCATTTGTTTTCCCCTAGTCCCATCTACCTGCACTCAGACCATACCCCTCCATTCCCTTCACGTCCATATACCTATCCACTTTACTTTTAAATGTTAAAATCGATCCTGCCTCCACCACTTCTGCTGGTAGCTCATTCCACACAGCCACTTCACAGTAACTAGGGAAATTGATGAGGGTAAAGCAGTGGATGTTGTCTATATGGATTTCAGTAAGGCTTTGACAAGGTTCCCCATGGAAGTTTGGTTCAGAAGGTTCAATCTTTGGGTGTTAATGGCGGAGCAGCAAGATGGATTCAACAGTGGCTGAATGGGAGATGTCAGAGAGTAATGGTGGATGGCTGTTTGTCAGGTTGGAAGCCGGTGACCAGTGGGGTGCCTCAGGGATCTGTGTTGGGTCCACTGTTGTTTGTCATGTACATCAATGATCTGGATGATGGGGTGGAAAATTGGATAAGTAAGTATGCAGATGATACTAAGATAGGTGGTATTGTGGATAATGAAGTAGATTCTCAAAGTCTACAGAGAGATTTGGGCCATTTGGAAAAGTGGGCTGAAAGATGGCAGATGGAGTTTAATGCTGATAAGTGTGAAGTGCTACATCTTGGCAGGACAAATCAAAATAGGACGTACATGGTAAATGGTAGGGAATTGAGGAATGTTGTGGAACAGAGGGATCTAGGAATAACTGTGCATAGTTCCCTGAAGGTGGAATCGCATGTAGATAGGGTGGTAAAGAAAGCCTTTGGTGTGCTGGCCTTTATAAATCAGAGCATTGAATATAGGAGTAGGGAAGTAATGTTAAAATTGTACAAGGCATTGGTAAGACCAATTCTGGAGTATGGTGTACAATTTTGGTCGCCTAGTTATAGGAAGGATGTCAACAAAATAGAGAGAGTACAGAGGAGATTTACTAGAATGTTGCCAGGGTTCCAGCAACTATGTTACAGAGAAAGGTTGAACAAGTTAGGTCTTTATTCTTTGGAGCGCAGAAGGTTAAGGGGGGACTTGATTAAGGTCTTTAAAATGATGAAAGGGATAGACAGAGTTGACGTGGATAAGCTTTTCCCATTGAGGGTAGGGAAGATTCAAACAAGAGGGCATGACATGAGAATTAAGGGACAGATGTTTAGGGGTAACCTGAGGGGGAACTTCTTTACTCAGAGGGTGGTGGCTGTGTGGAATGAGCTTCCAGCAGAGGTGGTGGAGGCAGGATCGATTTTAACATTTAAAAGTAAAGTGGATAGGTATATGGACGTGAAGGGAATGGAGGGGTATGGTCTGAGTGCAGGTAGATGGGACTAGGGGAAAACAAATGGTCGGCACGGACTGGAAGGGCCGAGAGGGCCTGTTTCCGTGCTGTAATTGTTATATATGTTATATGTATTCACTGGAGTTTAGAAGGATGAGGGGGATCTTATAGAAACATATAAAATTATAAAAGGACTGGACAAGCTAGAAGCAGAATTTTTTTTCCCAATGTTGGGCGAATCCAGAACCAGGGGCCATGGTCTCAGTATAAAGAGGAGGTCATTTAAGACTTAGGTGAGAAAAAACTTTTTCACCCAGAGAGTTGTGAATTTATGGAATTCCCTGCCACAGAGGGCAGTGGAGGCCAAGTCACTGGATGGATTTAAGAGAGAGTTAGATAGAGCTCTAGGGGCTAGTGGAGTCAAGGGATGTGGGGAGAAGGCAGGCACGGGTTATTGATTGGGAACGATCAGCCATGATCACAATGAATGGCAGTGCTGGCTCAAAGGGCCGAATGGCCACCTCGTGCACCTATTTTGCATGTTTCTATGTTTCTATGCTGTCTGGCCTGCTGAGTTACTCCAGCACTTTGTGTCTATCTTTGGTATAAACCAGCATCTGCAATTCCTTTGGACACGTCTAACATCTTGCCCTGGTCTGGCTTGTATGTGAATCCAGAGCCACCCCTTGAGGTTATGGTTTAATTGCCCCTTATAATGGCTCAGCAGGGCATTCATTTGGCACGAGGGCAACTGGGAATTACACGACAGACGTGCAAGCAAAAAATTCAGCCTTGAGGATTGGACTATGTGAAGCAATGAAGAGGACAGGGACAAAGGACAAAGGACATTTATTATCACATACACCAATTAGTGCAGTGAAATTTGACTTGCCAATGCAGCACACAAATAAAGATAAGACACAACATCAAATAATTTAACAGTAAACATAAAAAGGCAGCAAGAGTCCAGTCCCATCCCCAGTTCACCCATAGTCGGGCCTACTGAGGCCTCCGCAGTCGCCGCTACGGCAGCCCGATGCTTCAGGCCCTCTCGCCGGGTGATGAAGCTCTGGCGTTGGGTGAACACTCTCAGCGGCCCGGAGTGTCTGGAGCGGCCGCTTCCTCCCCGCAGACCGCATCTCCCGAAGTCCACGGGCCGCGCCGGTCAGAGCTCCGACTCTGGCGATCCCGGTGTGAGATCCCAGGCTCTGCGGTTTTTTTAAAGTTCAGAGCCCCCCGCGGCTGGAAGGCCCACAGACCGCAGACCGCAGCTCCGCGATGTTGGAGTCGACGTTCGCAGCCCTCCGCAGCCCACCGCATGGCAACCCGGGAAGGCATCGCCCGCTCCATGATGGCGCTCCAGCGCTGTGCTGCCGACAACCCTGAAGTCCCAACAGGTCCTGGCCAGTCCCGGCAGGAAACGCAGCTCCACAACTACCAGTAGGCCGCGAGGAAGGGGCGAAAACCCGGCTCGGAGAAAAGCCGCATCTCCGACCTGGTAGGGACTGAGAGAAATAATTTCCGCCTCCCCCCCCCCCCCCCCCACCCACCACATAAAAATACTAAAATACCTCCAAAACAAACACTTTTAACTAACTAAAAATTTAAAAAAAGACTGGTGAAAAGACTAACAGCTGCTGGCAGGGCAGCCATACTTGACAGCGCCCCCTACGACCAGGGAGCACTGCAGTAATGAATCCAAACAATGAGATCGCTCTGAATGAAATGGGATTGGGTTGCAGAGAAAAGGTGATCAGTGTTCTGACCTTTCACGTCAAGTCAACTCGAGTTTATTGTCATCCGTACAGTGAGGTACGGGCAGAGTGAAAGTCTTGCTTACAGCACGTAGACTCAGACAAATGCACAAAAACAAATTAAATAAAAACCATGTATAAATTACACATAAAATGCAGCAAGACAGTCAGGAGAAAAAAAATTAAAAATCTTGCAAAACAACAAGATATTCATGCAAAACACAATTAGTTAAAAAAAAAATCAAGAACACAGTAGTGTAAGAGGTCGTCACCAGTGTTCTGTTCACAAAGTAGGATGTTTTCTTTCTCCAGAGATGCTATCTGAGCTGCTGAGTTACTCCAGCACTTTGTGTCTAGGATTAGGGTTGTGTGGGTCGGTTCAAGAACCTGATAGTTGTAGGAAAGTAGCTGTTCCTGAACTTGGTGGTGCGCACCTTCAGGCTGGGATAGCAGTGGGAATTAATTACAGCAGTCAATTAACCTGCAATCAACATGTTTTCGGGATGTGGAAGAAAACTGCAGAAACTACACCGCAACAGAGAGACTGTGCAAACTCCGCAATAGACAACACCCAAGGTCAGAATCGAACCCAGATCGCAGGAGTCGTGAAACAGCTGCAATACCTTACAGTGCCAGTTACAAAGGAGAAAGAAACTCATGTACAGCACAGTGCTTGCTGCGATGTATGTGTGACTTTTCCAATGCTCAGAAACCATGCTGCGCAAGATAGGTGTTATGTTCTGCTTGAGTCAGGAACAATCAGCCTCCAGAGGAAAGATTTCTCCTCAATTACTGCTAACCAGACAGTTTTCCAAATCGGCTTTCTGTTTGCGGGTTCCAATCGATTCTGTTTGTCCATCATTAGCTGGTTTCCTGGGAGCAGAAATTAGTCCTCTGCTTTGTGTGCTGCACAGTAATGTATGCACATCACACTCTGCTTTTGAAATTCAGCTCCAGTGGGGTCAATGGAACTGATTTTCAGGTGCAGAGATCAATGCACACTTTGCTAAAGAGCATTGAACAAAAGACACATTTCTAAGATTCAGTTATTCACTTCAGAAAGCACGTCTCTGCATTATCTTGCAACCTTTAACATCCTCAATGCCAGTCTTTTGAAATAATAGATATTTACAGCAAATCTGTGAATATGTTTCTAGAAATTGGATTGCCAGACCACATGTAGAAACAAGGAACTACTGATAGATACTGTTTTATAAAAGACACAAAGTGCTGTTGTAACTCAACAGGTCAGGCAGCATCTCTGGAGAACCTGGTTTCTGGTTGTGATCCTTCTTCAGACAGCTGACAATTTGGGTCCGGACTCTTCTTTAGATTGCATGTTTTGGGTACCAACCCGAAACATCACCTACCCGTGTTCTTCAGAGATGTGTGTAGGATGGTTTTAGTGTGCGGGGTTGTGAGGGATAAAGTGATTAAACCCCATTAAAGTAAGGAGTTTTAAAGAGAATCCGAACTGAGAGGGGCTGGAGAGAGGATTCACAGCTGTGTCTGAAGGTTGCCAGACCCATCCTTGAGTCCTTGAGTAAGAAGTAATAGCATTGTATAGCAGTAGAAGGGAGTGATGTAGAGAGATCCATATCAGTGGAAGGGAGTGATAGATGGGACCCTTGTCACTATAGCTTAGCTTTAGTACTGATATAGGAGAACTGAGAGGGTTCACTAGGAGGTGAGTAAAACTAGGGTAGGTCATGAGCAACTGAGCATGCTTAATAGAATAAATGAATATTACAACACACCCCTGGTCAAGAAACTGCTCATTACCATGAACATGTTTGAACATGCGATGTATGATATGGGAGGTGCGAGGGGATGTATGGTGGGATGTACCTACAGATTGTGCACCTCAGACCCTGATTGGAGAAGGGTCCAGAGGGGAGGTTGAATGTAAAATTCTGTGTATAAAGGGGGATGACTTCTCTGACTTGGTGTGTCTCGACTTGGAGAGGCATCCGGCTTCTGCAGAGTCGTGAGGAATAAAGAACTCTTGCTTCCAAGATTTAGTCTTTGAGCATTAATTGTGAGCACAAAGCGTATCTCACAGGGTGATCGCTGGTCTATTTCCGCGCTGTACTGTATCTCTAAAACTAAGATACTAAAACAAAAAGAGCACTTCTGGGATTTTCAAATGCACCCATGTAGATTGCACTCTCTGTGAACCCCTCCAGCTAGAAGGTGGCTCTTAAAGTGCCTGTGACACCTGCTTTAGTGTGGATTAACAGGGCCTCTGAGGAGGCCCCCAGAGCTTGGTGAGCCGATAGCTCAGGTAGGATCCTTGTATTGTATAGAAAGCAGGGACTCTGCAGCACGACTTGGACAGGGTAGGAATTTTGGGCAAAGAAGAGGCAGATGGAACATAGTGTAGCAAAGTGTGGAGTCATAGATTTTGGTAGTAGGAATAAAGGCGTGGATTGGATTATTTTCTAAATGGGGAGAGAATTCAGAAATCGGAGGTGCAAAGGGACTTGTGCTAGTACAGGATACCAAAAGGTTGATTTGCAGGTCGACTCAGCAGTAAGGAGGGCAAATGTGAGGGAACCAGAATAATGCTGAGACTTTATAAGGTACTGGTCAGACCGCATTTGGAGTATTGTGAGAAGTTTTGGGACCCATATCTGAGGAAGGATACGCTGGCGTTGGAGAGGGTCCAGAGGAGGTTTACAAGAATGATCCCAGGAATGATAGAGTTAACATATGATGAGCGTTTTACAGCACTAGGCCTGTACTCACTGTAGTTTAGAAACATAGAAACATAGAAATTAGGTGCAGGAGCAGGCCATTCGGCCCTTCGAGCCTGCACCGCCATTCAATATGATCATGGCTGATCATCCAACTCAATATCCTGTACCTGCCTTCTCTCCATACCCCCAGGATGATGGGGGACCTCATTGACTATGCCTGGATATAGTGGATGTGGAGAGGATATTTCCACTAGTGGGAGAGTCGATGACCAGTGGCCTTAGCCTCTTAGCCTCTAATTATCTTTAGAAAGACATACGTTTAGAGAGGAAATGAGGAGGAATTTCTTTAGTGGAATTTTCTTGACTAGGGGAAAACAAATGGTCGGCACGGACTGGAAGGGCCGAGTGGGCCTGTTTCCGTGCTGTAATTGTTATATGGTTATATGGTTTAGTCAGAGGGTGGCGAATCTGTGGAATTCGTTGCCACAGGAAGCTGTGGAGGTCGTCAATGGGTATTTTTAAGGTGGAGATTGACAGGTTCTTGATTAGAACGGGTGTCAGGGGTTATGGGGAGATGACAGGATAATGGGATTGAGAGGGGAAGATAGATCAGCCATGATTGAATTGACTTGATGGGCCGAATGGCCTAATTCTGCTCCTATAACTTATGAACCTGGATCTTCCTTTGGACCCCAACCACCGCTGCCCAATGCAACCTAATGACCCCTCCTATCTCCCAAACGATCATGACCTTTCCAACCCTACTCAGTTGGGAGCGATAACAACGGAGCCATAAATGTCACGGAGGGAGTTCGTCATCTGTCGACACATACGGCTTTTACTTATACACCAGCCACGGTTGGGGGAAGAGTTGGATTACAATATAATCGACAGCTTCACTTTCACAGCTCCTTGAACTTCATCCTCTGAAACTAAATTGAAAATAAGCTCAATGCTCCGCCACATTAGACTGCCACATAATGGGAGTTCACAGTAATGAACAGAACGCTCTCATTGATGTGAGTAACTGTTAGCCTTGCCCGTCAGTCAGCGGGGAAATCCAATATGCGAATCAGCATTTTCACGCCATGGTTAATACGGGGACTGTACACTTAGCAAAGATTTTCGATCGGAGATGTTGTATATCACACATCGCACGTTAACATTGCTCTGACTGAAGCAGAACTATTGTACTTAACAGAGGAATTCTTTGGCACAGCAGTGACCATTTAGTGCACTAACTACAATAGTGGAAGAAGCAATGAATTGAATTAATGGACGATTCAAATTAAATGACTCCAAATTGAGAGAGAGGATCGACTATGTAGGTGGCCTGCATTTGCCTTTCTTCCATCTTCATTAAAATGCTGTAGATTGCTCAAGAAGCAGGGCATTAATTTTGCACCTCTGGCATTGAGACACATTAGCTGTAATATTAATTAACTATTCAATTTTCACAGATTAAATTATTATGCAAATGGTATGACGCTTGGCAGCAGGGAATACATTGGGATAATTTTCTCTTTAGTTGTGACTTTGTTCAGGAGACAAGGGGAGAACCAACGTTGGGAAATTATTATTTTGTTACTTCCTCTGGGACTAGGGAATGAAAATAGATGAAAATAGACTTAGAACGGCAAAAGTAGCAGGGTAAAATTTGCACATTGGAGAATATGTGGCCTCTAATGCCCATCCATCTGAAGCGTTTAAGACTCCTAGCCTGACTATGTGCTCCTTTTTTTAATATTCTTCATACGGCAAGAGTAACTGCTTCTGCAGTGACCAGAGATAGATCCTGAATCAATTGTGCTTCAGGACCCTTCCAAGCTCTGCTGTAAGTGCTTGCGTCTGGTAATTAGGGACCGACTCTGCCGAGGATTGACACAAAAAGCTGGAGTATCTCAGTGGGTCAGGCAGCATCTCTGGAGAAAAGGAATATGTGACATTTCGGGTCAAGACCCTTCTTCAGACTGAGAGCCAGGGGAAAGGGAAACAAGAGATATAGACGGTAAATAGAACAAATGAATGTGAAAAGCAACAATGATCAAAGAAAGGTGGAGCCCTCATTAGTCCATTGTTGGCTGTGAGGTAGGTGACAACCAGTTATCCAGACAGTGAAACTCAACAGGACGACGGTGAAACTAGTACGACGACTAGGGTGGCGGAGGGACGAGGAGAGAGGAGATGCCAGAGTTACTTGAAGTTAGAGAAGCTTAGTGGTTAAATATACTACTAGCATGAAAGCTGATGATGGCAGCAATCACATATGTTGTTGGGTTTCTGGTTCCTGATACATTGTGGAGCATTGACCTGTGATACTTGGCTCTGTGACAGATCCCCAATGTTTTAGGTATCACAGGAACAGGAAATAGGCAGGGAGCTTCTCCATTTTATACATCGTGGCATTGCATGAGATGCTCAGCAAGGTCAAGGGCAAGTTGGAGGGGAGGAGACAACTGGGAAGCCAGGAAGAGACAGCTTCCTGCTGCACAGAAGTCAAACATACCCTAAGTTGTCCCTTTTGACAGACGTCATGTACAAATCAACATGCAAGCCCAGTACATGGGTCAGCTTAAGTTCCCAGAAAGTTGGTCCGTTTAGTTTACCGATGTACAGTGAAAAGCTTTTGTTGCGTGCTAACCAGTCAGAGGAAAGACAATGGATGATTACAATCAAGACAAGACAAGAGAGACAAGAGACATTTATTGTCACATGCACCAATTGGTACAGTGAAATGTGTGGTCACCATACAGCCATACGAATAAAAAAAGGACACAGAGCACGATAGTCTTTAACACAGACACCCCCACACAGCGGGATCAAAGTTTCCCACTGTGAGGGAAGGCACCAAAGTTCAATCGAGCTATTCACGGTGATAAAGCGAGTAATGAGAATAACGTTTAGTGCAAGTCATGCAAAGTCATGACTGGGGCAATTAACCCCATCAACAAGGTCGCCAAGGACCTATTTTAGTCAGCTGCTCTCGATGACTGAAACCTACCCTAGCCCAACATGGGCTCCTGGATGATTTAATGTCCTAAATGACGGGAGTTTGGTGAACTGACAAATGCAACCATCGCCCAGTTCTCCCCAACAGCTATTACCATATGGACCAGCAGAACATCCCTTGTAGCCAAGGAGGGCAGAGGGCAAGGAGCACCGCCACCCCACCAAGGGTCTGCAGGGGGAGGAGTAGCTCTGCTGTCGGTGACCGACGGGACTAGTGACGGGATCTAGGGAGTGGGTAATGACGAGGATGGCCTGGTTGGGTTGCTCCTAGGCCTGGCCAAGCTGGCCATCCACGAGACACAGCGCCAGGTGGAAGAGGGCTTTGCCCGGGCCAGATGCTTGCCCTTTTACCAGGGTTACATCCGTGCCCGGGTGTTGTGAGAGAGGGGCATAGTTGTACAGTAGTTATTTGGTATATTTGTATGGATTGCAACATAGTTGGTTGAAAATGTAATAACGTGGTGATTTTGTACTATGGTGGTGGGTGTGTTACCATGGTTGTGTTTTTTTTTTGTTTTGTATCGTGCTCGTAATTAAATCAATTATTTTTGACACCAAAAAAAAGAAAAACAGCTATTCCCATATGGGAACTGGTCACGACACATAGTTCATTGCATAACATATTGCACAGTAACGCATAACTTTCGTTATGCTAAATATTCGTTCGTAAACATATCTTTGCTGGAACAGTGAACCTTGGGTCGCATTGCTGAGAGTTTTCAGTGCAACTCAATGCAGCTGGAAAGAGGTGGAGTGGGGGAAGGGAGGTATCTGGACTCATTGGTCCAGGAGGCTGTCATATCCCTTGAAGTACCGTACACAATGGTTAGGAAGGAACTGCAGAAGCCGGTTTACACCCAAAGATAGACACAAATACTGGAGTAACTCAGTGGGACAGGCAACGTCTCTGGAGAGAAGGAATGGGTGGATTCCTTCTCTTCAGAGATGCTGCCTGTCCCGCTGTTACTCCAGCATTTTGTGTCAGTACAAATGGTTGGTTGGTCAACAAAGAAAACTGTGGCTGCACAGTAAGGCAAGTATGGAGATTCAGAAAGCAGCGTTGCAGTGCCCTCAGCCCTGGCACATTCAAATAGGTATAGAGCTCTCATCCTCATGTTATCTTTTGCAATAGAAGGTAGTCATACAGCTCATCGGGACTATGTTGATTCAAAATGCAATCCCTATCGCCCAGAATAGAATAATCACGGGAGAGTTAAATCCATATATAGACAGGGCAAACTACATTAGCAGGAATAATGGTGAGGACAAATACAATAGTGTATAAGAGATGGTTAAAACCGCTTTTTTTAAAAATCCGCATTGGGCACAAATACTGAACAGAAAAAGGTAGTCCAGCCACAGCCATGAAATTAAACTACAGGATCAAAGAAAAGGATCTGTAATATTACCGAGAGTGGTAGCATTTCTGAATTCTGCAAAGCACTGGGAAGGAAAGGGGAAGTGTAACTGGAGACTAGACTAGCAGGAAATATCAAAATAGATGCAAGAGGTATCATAGATATGTGAAAAGGAAAAGACCCGGGTTTCAATCCTGACGATGGGTGCTGTCTCTCCTGAGCTTGTATGTTCACCCTGTGACTGCATGGGTTTTCTCCGGGTGCTCCGGTTTCTTCCCACACTCCAAAGATGTACAGATTTGTAGGTTAATTGGCTTCTGTAAAGTTGAAAATTGTCCCTAGTGTGTAGGATCGTGCTGGTGTACTGGGATCGCTGGTCGGGGGGAGAGGAAGGGGGGAGAGAGCGAGGGAGGGGGGAGAGAGAGGGGGGGAGAGAGAGAGGGGAGAGAGAGAGATGGGGAGAGAGAGGGGGGAGAGAGAGAGAGAGGGGAGAGAGAGAGAGATGGGGGAGAGAGAGAGATGGGGAGAGAGAGAGAGGGGGAGAGACAGAGAGAGCGAAATGCAACCGCGTGTCACGCGTCCAGAATGTTCTGGAAATGAAGCGTCCGTGTCTCATGCACGAAAGCTGTCGGCAGCTCTATCGAATTCAGGGGAGGACCCCCTCATCACCCACACACACACAGCGGGTCCGATCTAAGCTGTCAATGAAGACAGTAAATTATTATTTTTTAAACTGTCTTTGAAATTAAAAGTTAATGTTAAGAATTAGTGATGTTAAGTGAGAAATAATGCAATTCAATTCAATGAAAAACAATGGAATCAACAGCCTGGCAGGCTGGGAGGCCAGGCCGGGCGGGACCAGGAAGAAGTTGGGCCACGTGCAAAGGCATTGTGAGGTCAGCAGCTGGGCAACCTTAATATTTTTTTTAAATGTCAGTTTGGTGATAAATTTTAGCAGAAACATGAAAACCATGAAACTAACAGTAGCATAACCATAACTAAAAACGTTTTAAAGTCAGTGAAAATATACTTGACTTTTCGATGCTTCTGATTCAGCTCAGTGAGAACTTGGATTATTTACTGTACTTTCCAAGGTGACATTTAGTAGTATTCTCGGGCACATCTGCAGGCAAGCTTGTTAAAACTGCATTAACCCCCCCCCCCCCCCCCACCCCCCCCCCCCCCCCCCCCCCCTCAATGCAAGAATCCATTGATCTCTGCCTTAAAAATATCCACTGGATAGAGGGGATATTTTTAAGGCAGAGATCAATAGATTCTTGATTAGTACAAATGTCAGACGTTAGGGGGAGAAGGCAGGAGAATGGGGTTACGAGTTAGAGATAGATCAGCCATGATTGATAGATCAGCCATGACGGTGTAGACTTGATGGGTTGAATGACCTAATTCTACTCCTATCACTTATGACCTTTACATCAACAACCCTTATGTCTGAAGAAGGGTCACAATCTGAAGCACCATCTATCCATGTCCTCCTGATATGCTGCCAGACCCACTGAGTTATAAGGTCAGTGATAAGAGTAGAATTAGGTAATTCGAGTGCTCAGTTTTACCCCCATACACCAAACGTAAGGTGTTCTAGGCAATATTCTAGCATCCACAGTTCCTTGTATCTCTTTTACAGTCTTCATATGCTTACAGTGAGCTGCTCCCCACGCTGTGGCCCTGGGAGAGAGGTTGGCACAGAGACAGCCAAGTGTAGGAGATCTGACAAGGAGACTTGACCACTGGCCTTGGCACTGAAGCCAACAGGGCATGGTGGCTCAGCGGGAGAGCTGCTGCCTTACGGTGCCAGAGACCAGGGTTCGATCCTGAATACAGGTGCTGTCAGTACAGAGTTTGCATGTTCTCCCTGTGACTGCGTGGGTTTTCTCTGAGTGCTCAATTTTCCCCACACTCCAAAGACATACAGGTTTGTAGGTCAATTGGCTTCAGTAAAATTGTAAATGTGCCCAGGGTGCAGGATGGTGCTGGTGTGTGGGGTGATCGCTGAACAACACGGACTCAGTGGGCCAAAGGGCCTGTTTCCATGCTGTATCTCCAAAGTCTAAAGTCCGAAGGCACCCTGCATCCGGGCCTGTGTGTGATCCTATGCAGGACTGGACCTCTCCCTCTGGGATATACCCGGGCTCCGGCCCTGGGAAGGAAGCTGATGGGGAGCTGGGTCTCTACCCTGGCACTGAGGCCCATTTGGGGATATGATTGATGAGGCGGTGAAGCCAATGCGAAGCTGCGACTCTGACCCTGGTGATGAGGTTGAAGGCAACGTAGGCCTCGGACCAACAGCGATAAGGCTGAAGGTAACGTGGGCCTCTGATCCCATGAGAGGGGCTGATGAGAATGTAGGCCAGCGGGATGGAGAGGTAGCTTCTGACCATGGTTGGGTCAATACCCTGGGATTGAGGCTAATAAGCAAGGCTGCCTGATCTTGAAGGTAGCCTCTGTCCCTGAGATAAGGCTGATATGGAGCCCAACA
This sequence comes from Okamejei kenojei, assembly GCA_035221665.1. Taxonomy (NCBI): domain Eukaryota; kingdom Metazoa; phylum Chordata; class Chondrichthyes; order Rajiformes; family Rajidae; genus Okamejei; species Okamejei kenojei. The sequence continues at coordinate 102,241,718 of CM069136.1, read as the reverse complement.
ACAGGCCTCTGGGCAGATAAGTGGGGAAGAAAATAATGGCTATGCACACTCTTTCACTCTCTGTCTCTCTCTCTCTCTCTCCCTCTCTCATTCGCCCAACCTGCCACATTATCATTGGAAGAATAACTAACGATACAAAACAAAATCACAGAGGTAGCTGCTTTAAAGCACAAATTTTGATATGGTGTGCAATTTAAAAATAAAAAAAAAGACTGGGTTTAAACTCAGATTTGCTCTCATCCTAAAAATTCTTCTTCTGGCAAAGAATTTTCTGTAGCTTCAATAATATTCTGAGGAGTTCCTGCACCGTCATCAAAATGGGAGGAAAATAAATCAAAGTGGAGGCAGGCTAAAGCCTTGTGGTGCGGTTAATAAAAGGTGGTCGATCAATAGGTACTGACTCTCAGTGCGACAATGTTAAATAAAGAGGACAAGAGACGACAGATGCTGGAATCTGGACCTCGAAAAATGTTTAAATAAAAGTTTTTTTTGGAAATGTTAGATTGTGAGGTATTATTATTGTGGGTAGCCTTAAAAATACAAGCACAACTGATAGGCAAATAGCAATAGAATTTCAGCTTCTTTTCATTTTAGTTCATTCATCTATCACAAGTATTTACAAGAAACCCACTAATGGCTGCACTTGTCAGTCAACGAAAGAGTGTTGGGTCCTCAGATTAAAATGTGACATTGCACTGCAGCCTCTCATCGTCCTGAGCTCTTGTGTTGCAAAACAAAAATACACTGCACTGCCAGATACGTCTGTCCCCGTCCCCATTCCCACTGCTCCCTGGCCCCCGTCCACCCCTACCCTCTGAAAAGCTCTCTGGTTGCATGCAAGAATGCATTGCTTTCCTGTCCTTTGTGTGAACAGGCTGTGCTCACCGCCAACTAAAATTGGCAAGCCCCAGATGGCAATCAGAGGTGACTGATGCAATCGTAACTGCTGCAGGAGAACGTCAAGTCAAGCTGAAATGAATGGCTTGCAGATCAATATAAGGTGACAGGCCAGTGCACAAGGACCTGCCCTTCAACGATCCACAGCCAATAGATAATTTAATGAACTTACACTCGCTCTCCTCCCATTCAAAATGCCTGTTCCATACAGTGAATGGCTGTCACCTTGCAGTAGGCTTAACAACACATAGAGCATACCACCATGCTGCTGAAGGTTTTAATTTCTGATGAATAGAGAGGGAATATTGAGTCCTGCATGAAAAATCCTGCCGCAGAAATTCAACGTATTGTTTAGCTTAATATTGTCGCGTGTGCCGAGGTACAGTAAAGAGCTTTAGTTTGAGTGCGAACCAGTCAAATAGATTATGCATGAATATAATCAAGCCATCCTCACTGCAAAGATAAAAGGTAAAGGGTGCAACATTTAGTGTCAAATTAAAGATAGTTCGAAGGACTCCAATGAAGTAGATTGGGGGGGGGGGGGGGGGGGGGGGGGGGGAGGTAGCTGGCAAGAAACTGTTCCAGAATTTGGGGTATGCTTTCTCAAACTTCTGTACCTCTTGCCGGATGAGAGAGGTGGGGAAGATGGGGGTAACCCTAGTTTATGCTGGCGGCTATGCCGAGATAGCTAGAAGTGTAGATGGAGTCAATTGAGGGGGGGGGGGGCTTCACCCATTTGTGACTGTCTTCAAGATTATACAGTGGCTTGCAAAAGTTTTCATACCCCTTGAACTTTTCTACATTTTGTCACGTTACAACCACAAACGTAAATGTATTTTATTGGGATTGTATGTGATAGACCAACACAAAGTGGCGCATAATTGTGGTTGAAGGAAAATGATACATGGTTTTCAAATTTTTTTACAAATAAAAAACTGAAAAGAGTGGCGTGCAAAAGTATTCAGCCCCCTTTTCTCTGATACCCCTAAATAAAATCCAGTGCAACCAATTGCCTTCAGAAGTCACCTAATTAGTAAATAGAGTCCACGTGTGTAATCTAATCTCAGTATAAATACAGCTGTTCTGAGAAGGCCTCAGAGGTTTGTTAGAGAACATTAGTGAACAAACAGCATCATGAAGCCCAAGGAACACACCAGACAGGTCAGGGATAAAATTGTGGAGAAGTTTAAAGCAGGGTTAGGTTATAAAAGAATATCCCAAGCTTTGAACATCTCATGGAGCACTGTTCAATCCATCATCCGAAAATGGAAAGAGTATGGCACAACTGCAAACCTACCTAGACATGGCCGTCCACCTAAACTGACAGGCCGGGCAAGGAGAGCATTGATCAGAGAAGCAGTCAAGAGGCCCATGGTAACTCTGGAGGAGCTGCAGAGATCCACAGCTCAGGTGGGAGAATCTGTCCACAGGACAACTATTAGTCGTGCACTCCACAAATCGGGCCTTTATGGAAGAGTGGCAAGAAGAAAGCCATTGTTGAAACAAAGCCATAAGAAGTCCCGTTTGCAGTTTTGCCACAAGCCATGTGGGACACAGCACAAATGCTCTGGTCTGATGAGACCAAAATTGAAGTTTTTGGCCTAAATTCAAAATGCTTTGTGTGGCGGAAAACTAACACTGCACATCACCCTGAACACACCATCCCCACTGTGAAACATGGTGGTGGCAGCATCATGCTGTGGGGATGCTTTTCTTCAGCAGGGACAGGGAAGCTGGTCAGAGTTGATGGGAAGATGGATGGAGCCAAATACAGGGCAATCTTGGAAGAAAACCTGTTAGAGTCTGCAAAAGACTTGAGACTGGGGCGGAGGTTCACCTTCCAGCAGGACAACGACGCTAAACATACAGCCAGAGCTACAATGGAATGGTTTAGATCAAAGCATATTCATGTTAGAATGGCCCAGTCAAAGTCCAGACCTAAATCCAATTGAGAATCTCTGGCAAGACTTGAAAATTGCTGTTCACAGACGCTCTCCATCCAATCTGACTGAGCTTGAGCTATTTTGCAAAGAAGAATGGGCAAAATTTTGGTCTCTAGATGTGCAAAGCTGGTAGAGACAAAAATTCCAAAATTTGCAAACCATGTATCATTTTCCTTCCACTTCACAATTATGCACCACTTTGTGTTGGTCTATCACATAAAATCCCAATAAAATACATTTACGTTTGTGGTTGTAACGTGACAAAATGTGGAAAAGTTCAAGGGGTATGAAAACTTTTGCAAGCCACTGTATATATATGTATTACTTCTAATAATTTCCTCATCCCTCTGCAACCCCACATTGCACTCTGGAGTCTTTTGGGATCGATAAAAATGACCAGGATTCTATAGACTTAGCCAACTAAAGTCTGAAGAAGTGTCCCGACCCAAAACGTGCATTCCCAGCACTTTATGTTTTGCTCAAGGTTCCAGCATCGACAGTTTCATATGCTTGCAGAGACTTGACTGAGACCAGAGAAACGATAAGCAGATAGTCCAAACCATAAGAACCGCTTGAAGTTGACGCTGCCTGCGTGTTTCCATTGCCGGACTTAATTGGAACCTGATTTAAAAGACTCACAGTTATCTGATACAGCTGGAGTGAACAATTTATTTCCTTTGGCCATTACCTCAGCTCCTGAAGTCCACTCTAAGTGTTTGATCACTAAACAATTGCAGCCACGCCCTGCGAGCCGACAGTAAGTTGTGAAGTTACCCCACCTTCAAGATCTGGCAGCCACCAGTTGCTGCCGCAAGGTGATTGCAGAATATTTCATGATGTTGCTGTTACACTTGGATCCACATTAAAGAGAGCAATTTATGAATTTGCACTCTCAGCTCAGTGCTTCACCCATTTGGGGAATTCGGAGGGTAGAGGTTAATAGGTCCCAAGAACGTTTTATTGATTAAACTTTGAATCAGGAGCATAAATCCCTGAATTATCCTGACAAATATCCTTGCACGATGGAATATCTAGTCAACAAAATATCTTGGGCATTACATAATGAAACCACAGAAATTTATGACATTTATCCCATCTTGTCCATGTTGGCTAACAAAAGAATTCCATCACCTAATCCCATTCCCCAGCTCTGCAGCATAATAGTTTATACGCTCCAGTCATCATCATTTTAAATCCACACAGGGTTTCTTCCCTTGCCACAATACTGGAGGAGGTTCAATCCTCCGTCGCCCTCTTTCTGCCCGTGGGTCTCAATATTGGGTGGCACGGTAGAGTTACAGCGCAAGAGATCCTGTCTACGGGAGCTTGTCTGGATGGAGTTTATACGTTCTCCCAGTGACCTGCGTGGGTTTTCTCCAGTTTCCTCCCACTCCCAAAGACATACGGGTTTGTAGGTTAATTGGCTTGGTATAATAGTAAATCGTCCCGGGTAGGTAGGATAGCGTCAGTGTGTGGGGATTGCTGGCCGGCGCAAACTCGGTAGGCCGAAGGGCCCGTTTCTGCACCACTAAAAAACAACATTGAGTGTTACGCTGGCCTGTACCTATTCACTGAGATCCTGGTTTAAATGTTAACAATATGCATTCTCCTTGGTAGAAAACCTGAAAGGCTGCCTTAACTACTCGGCAGGTTCACCAATGACTCTCGTGCAGTGCGAGCTCTCATCTAATACTGGCGCAGCACCAGGGACCCGGTTTTGATCCTGACTACGTGTGCTGTCTGTACGGAGTTTGTACGTTCTCCCTGTGACCAATTGGGTTCTCTCCACGTGCTCCGGTTTCCTCCCACACTCCAAGGACATCGAGGTTTTTAGGTTCATTGGCTTTGTTAAAATTATGAGTTGTCCCTGGTGTGTAGGATAGTGTGTGTGTTAACGTATGGAGTGATCGCTGGTCAGTGTAGACCCGGTGGGCCTAAGGGTCCGTTTTGTGCTGTATCTCTAAAGTTTGAAGATCTGACATGAGGACAACACTATGTGGTCGATCCATAATGCTCCCTGAATTCACAAAAGGCAGCATATCAAATCGGTGTTAACCTCCAGGAGAGAAATCCATCTGTTCCATTGCCCTGCTCTTACCCCTTGTTTGTGCGCAATATTCTCTCTGGCTTGTACTCGCTAGAATTTAGAAGATTGAGGGGGGATCTTATAGAAACTTACAAGATTCTTAAGGGATTGGACAGGCTAGATGTCCTGGTCAGCACGGACTGGAAGGGCCGAGAGGGCCTGTTTCCGTGCTGTAATTGTTATATGGTTGTTATATGGTTATGCAGGAAGATTGTTCCCGATGTTGGGGAAGTCCAGAACAAGGGGTCACAGTCTAAGGATAAGGGGGAATTCCTTTAGGATCGACATGGGGAAAACATTTTTCACACAGAGAGTGGTGAGTCTCTGGAATTCTCTGCCACAGAAGGTAGTTGAGGCCAGTTCATTGGCTATATTTAAGAGGGAGTTTGATGAGGCCCTTGTGGCTAAAGGGATCAGGGGGTATGGAGAGAAGGCAGGTACAGGATACTGAGTTGGATGATCAGCCATGATCATATTGAATGGCGGTGCAGGTTCGAAGGGCCGAATGGCCTACTCCTGCACCTATTTTCTATGTTTCTATGCCTACCTAGTTCCCTTTGGAAAGCACAGATTGATTCTATTCTATGATTCTCGCAGATGGTGAATTACATATCTATATCACTCTCCGAGTGAAAACTTCTCTTCAAATGTTCTTCTTTAAATGTCACCGTTATCCCTATTCTGTTGCCCCTGGTCTTTAAGCCACCTGATAATGGGCACAGTTCCATCACCACCTCCCTCTAAACCGTGGGATGCGCCTCATGAGATCCTGAGGCTTTATCTCCTCTCTATATCCCATTAATTTCTCCATAACTACTTGTACAAATGATAATTTCCAAATTCATTTTTCTCCAATATTTTCTGTGTTCTCTTTTGTGAGGTTCAATGTAAAATATTTCTTTAATGTGGCTTAATTTCTCTGTAATAGTATTGGGATCTTATCCACATATTTCTAATTGTGCTGTGAATTCACCTATTTTCAGTGAATGCAGAATGCATTAGAGCCATCAGTTTTGTATTTTTTCCATGGACATTTTACTCATTCATCTGGAGATTTTAAACGTAGCATTTTCTCAACCCATTAGCTCTTCTTCCACCCCCCTCACCCCCACCCCCTCTCAATACATTCCTCCCCAAGTGCAATTGTCAATTGCGCATAACATGCCCACTCATTTTAAGAACAAAGGTGGTGACTTAAGGCTGCAGTTCACTAAATGAGTGTGTGTTTTTGAAGGGACTTTCTACCCTGAGAAAAGGTATGAAACTGATAAAATTAAATATATGTGACCAGAAAGGCATCCATAAATAGAAACGTCTTTGACTTGAAACATTAACTCTATATTTCTCTTTCCATAGATGCTGCCTGATTTGTTAAGCATTTGCAGCATTTTCTCCAGCATGGCATTTGAGTCCTTATGATTCAGCCAACTGATGACAGAAACAGATGGCAACATTGGTTACTGGAGACAATGTGCCTCACAAGACTAGTTGTAGTTTCAACAGGTCCATTGTAGATGCCAGCGCCATAAGCAAGATCACAAAACTATAGATCAGCCAATATTATTAGATTTTCTGTTGTGGCAAACACCATCATGCAAGGACGCATTTATTGAGTCATCGACGGAAATATAAAGCAAGAAATGGCTGCACCCAAAAATTTGGAAGCTGCATATCTAAAAGGCAGAGGCTGTCAATTCACAGATATTCTTCAGAGTAGATGGACACAAAATGCTGGAATAACTCAGCGGGTCAAACAACATCTCTGGAGAAGGGGAACAGGTGACGTTTCAGCCAAACCAGCATCAGCAATACATCCCAACATGTTTTGATCTTCAACGTAGTTTTGCATTGCTGAAATGATCTATTGGTTCTGATAAATGGCCTTTCGTATTGCATACACATCAATCTGTTGGACCATATTTGAAAAGTAAGGCATGGGTTGGATTCTCCAAGCAGTTTCACTCAGACGGACCACAGTCACGTCCACAAGTATTGATGAATGTCTTCTTCCTACAGATTCATGATTCTGTTGCCATTAAGTCAACATTAAAAGCCGCAAAAATGTAACTCCTGTTCTGAAGATGCGTGCTTTCATTTGGCTAAAAGATCTATATTACAAGTTTTTTTTTGTCAGAGTCATACAGCATGGGATCAGGCCCTTCATCCCAACTTCCCCATGCCGACCAAGATGCCCCATCTACATTGCATGTGTTTAGCCCATAGGCCTCTAAACCTTTCCTATGCATGTACTTATCCAAATGTCTTTTAAATATTGTTACAGCACGTGACTCAACTACCTCCTCTGACAGCTCGTTCCTTAGACCCACCACCCTCTGTGAAAAAGCTGCCCCTCACATTCCTATTAAATCTTTCCTCTCTCATAGAAAAATAAAAACATAGAAAATAGGTGCAGGAGTAGGCCATTCGGCCCTTCGAGCCTGCACCGCCATTCAATATGATCATGGCTGATCATTCAACTCAGTATCCTGTACCTGCTTCTCCCCATACCCCCTGATCCCTTCAGCCACAAGGGCCACATCTAGCTCCCTCTTAAATATAGCCAATGAACTGGCCTTAACTACCTTCTGTGGCAGAGAATTCCACAGATTCACCACTCTCTGTGTGAAAAATGTTTTTCTCATCTCGGTCCTAAAAGACTTTCCCCTTATCCCCTTTCCCCAGACTGTGACCCCTTGTTCTGGACTTCCCCAACATCAGGAACAATCTTCCTGCATCTAGCCTATCGAACCATTTAAGAATTTTGTAACGTTTCTATAAGATCCCCCCTCAATCTTCTAAATTCTATCGAGTACAAGCCGAGTCTATCCAGTCTTTCTTCATATGAAGGTTCTGCCATCCCAGGAATCAGTCTGGTGAACCTTCTCTGTACTACCTCTATGGCAAGAATCTTTCCTCAGATTAGGAGACCAAAACTGTATGCAATACTCCAAGTGTGGTCTCACCAAGATCCTGTACAACTGCAGTAGAACCTCCCTGCTCTTATACTCAAATCCTTTTGCGATGAATGCTAACATACCATTCGCTTTCTTCACTGCCTGCTGCACCTGCATGCCTACTTTCAATGTCTGGAGTACCATGACACCCAGGTCTCGTTGCATCTCCCCCTTTCTAATCGGCCACCATTCAAATAATAGTCTACTTTCCTGTTTTTGCCACCAAAGTTGATAACCTCACATTTATCCACATTATACTGCATCTGCAATACTCCAGGTGTGGTCTCACCAAGACCTTAAACCGCTCACATTAAACCTATGACCACTGGTTCTCAATTCCCCCACTCTGGGTAAAAGACTGTGCATCTATTTTATCTATTTCCCTCTAGATCTTATACACCTCTACACGATCACCCCTCATCCTCCTGCAGTCCAATAAATAAAGTTCTATCCTGCCCAACCTCTCCCTACAGCTCAGATCCTCAAGTCCCGGCAACATTCTTGTAAATCTTCTCTGCACTCTTTCCAGTTTAACAACATTTTTCCTACAGCAAGGTGACCAAAACTGAACACAGGACTCCAAATGTGGTCTCACCAATGCATTGTACAACTGATATTATTCTATACAATATCCGAACTGATGAACGCCAATGGATTGCAACCTTCTTGAACACCCTATCTACCCGTGATGCCACTTTTAAGGAACTATGTACCTGCACTCCAAAATCTACGACACTCCCCAGAGCCCTGCCTTTCACTGTGAATGTCCTGGATTGACAGGACAGTGAACAAGTCGAAAGAATCTTTTGTACAAAAGTTCAATGTGTTCAGTCAATGAAAAATGTAATCAGAAATACTGAGATATTAGTAAATAAACTACTTTCAAGAAAACGGAGGGGCAGCACATTGATGCAGCTCATCAAGCTGCTGCCTCACAGCTCCAGCTCAATCCTGACCTCAAATGTTATCCACGTGGAGTTTGCATGTTTTTTCTGTGGCTACATGGGTTTCCTCTAATTGCTCCGGTTTCTCCAATATCCCCAAAAATTACACTTTGGTAGGTTGATTAGCACTCTTTAGTTTAGTTTAGAGGGACAGAGCGGAATCAGGCCCTTCGGCCCACCGAGTCTGCACCGAACAGCGCTCCCCGCACGTTAACACTACCCTACACACACTCGGGACAATTTTACGCTCATACCAAGCCAATTAACCTACAAGCCTGTACATCTTTGGAATGTGGAAGGAAACCAAAGATCTTGGAGAAAACCCGCGCAGGTCACAGGGAGAACGTACAAACTCCAAACAGTCAGCAGCAATAGTCGGGATCGAACCTGGGTCTCTGGCGCTGCAAGCCCTGTAGGGCAGCAAATCTACCGCTGCACTGTGAATTGGTCCAGGAGAATAGCTGAATGGTGGAATATGGGGAGAGTTGATGGAAGGGAGAAACATGAGACTTCAGATGCTGGAATCGTGACAAAAAATGAATGTGCTGGGAAAACTCAGCGGACCAGGCAGCATCTGCCGAGGCAACAGGCAGACAACTCTTTGGGTCAGGACCCGATGATGGAGTAGGGGGAGCAGACTGGAAAGGAGATGTCTGGGTGAAGCAAAGCCTGGCGAGTGATAGGTGGAGGAAAGAACTGCAGATGCTGGTTTATACCGAAGATAGACACAAAGTGCTGGAATAACTCAGCGGGTCATGCATCGTCTCTGGAGAAAAGAGGCTGAAGAAGGCACCTGGCCCAAAACAACAGCCATCCTTTCCCTCCAGAGATGATGCCTGACCTGCTGAGTTACTCCAGCACTTTGTGTCTATCTAATTGATAGGTGGATACAGGTATGTGGGTTGTTTGGCAGACGGGTGGAGGCAGTAACAAAGTCTAGAGGAGAAAAAGAGACATAAGTGTGTCAGTTAAGGAAAGACGAGGAGTGAAGTGCAATGCCAGAAAGAGGGATACATGTGGAAAGGGACAGGTGGGAGGGGAAAGAGGGGGCATAAAAGGGAAATGGGAACTGAGATCGAAGGTGAGGGGGGATGGAGGGGGAAATGAGCGTACAGAGGAGGGGAAAGCAGCAGGGTGAAGGAGGGAAGTGGAAGATGGTGGGAGAAAAATGTGCAAACCAGGATGGTATAAGGGGGGGAAAGAAAAGCAGCCGTGAGAGGAGGGAGTGGGGATATTAGTTGAAATTGGAATATTCAATGTTCATACCACTGGGTTGTTGTCCACCCAAGCAGAATAAGAGGTGCTGTTCCTTCAGTTTGTATGTAGTTGATGTAATGTTTGGAGAATAAAATGGTATGGGGGTAGGATCCATGTAAACGGCTCTGCGCTGGTCGGTGCAGACTCAGTCAGCCAGAGTGTTTTGGGCTGGACAACATGACTTTTCTAAATGTCAGACCTCAGATTTCTGGAGGATGAAATTTTCTTGTTATGCTAGATTAGCTCTTCTGTTTCCCTTGGAAAACATCTCTCTTCACCGCATTGCTGAACTGAGCATGTCCTTGCAAAGCTGCGCGGGGATAAACAACCGAGTTGTCTGGCGTAGTTGGAAGGGGCAGGTGGAGTTTAAAATGGGTTCAGTCATCAAAACATAAGTGAATGCTGAATTAATGAACAGCTGGACCATGATTTTGGAGAGCAGAGGGGAACAAATTACACTCTAAATAGAAATAGAAATGACACAATCTTGCTTCAGACCTCAGCATCTCCCTCTAATATGTTATTAGGGATTTCATTTTGGACAATAACATTGCAACTGCATTTTTTAAATATTTGAATTACTGTGGATAATAATAAGTCATCTTGGTTATATATTGGAATCTCTCCTTCCCCTATTAATTCATTCATGACTCTATATGTAAAGCTGTGAAGGACCCAGTGTGCCCTAAATAACATAACACATAGATAAGTCAGTATTAGTTCATTGTCTGCTTTTGAAAATGTACTTTAAAGAGGCTTTAAAAAAAAATAATAATCGCATTAAATCACTCTGAAAATGTATTACATGATCTATATTTCATTGAAACACTATTAAAAACAAATTCACAAGATTTGTTTGCCTCTTTTGGGCCTATGCTTCCTCTCAGGGGAAGCATTCCCATTATCAAATTGTCCCTCAACTTATTTCCCATCCTTCTGTAACTTATTCACCTTCATAAATACCCATTTGATGCATTCCCCTTTGATTTAGTTTAATTCAGAAATACAGCGCAGAAACAGGCCTAAGATACAGCGCAGAAACAGGCCTAAGATACAGCGCAGAAACAGGCCTAAGATACAGCGCAGAAACAGGCCCACCGGCCCACCGAGTCCGCACTGCCCAGCGATGCCCCCACACTAATCGTATCCTACACACACTTGGGACAATTTACAATTATACCAAGCCAATTAACCTACAAACCTTTATGTCTTATGGAGTGTGGGAGGAAACCGAAGATCCCGGAGAAACCCGACGCAGGTCACAGGGAGAACGTACAAACTCTGCGCAGACGAGCACTCATAAATAGACACAAAATGCTGGAGTAACTCAGCGGGATGGGCAGCATCTCTGGAGAGAAGGAATGGCTGATATTTCGGGTCGAGACCCTTCTTCAAAGAAGAATCTGAAGAAGGGTCTCGACCCCGAAACATCGCCTATTCCTTCTCTCCATAGATGCTGCCTGTCCCGCTAAGTTACTCCAGCATTTTGTGTCTACCTGTTTAGTTTAGTTAGTTTAGTTTAGAGATACAGCGTGGAAACAGGCCCTTCGGCCCAATCTCCACACATTAACACTATCCTACACCAGGGACAATTTCTACATATTTAGCAAGCCAATTAACCTACAAATCTGTATGCCTTTGGAGTGTGGGAGGAAACCGAAGTTCTCGGAGAAAACCCACGCAGTCACGGGAAGAACGTACAAGCTCCGTACAGCCAATGCACCCCTAGCCAGGATCGAAACCTGGTCTCTGGCACACTCAGCGCTGTAAGGCACCAACCCTACTGCTGTGTCTCCGTGCCACGTTAAATGTTCACATTTTACTGCCCACATCCCTATCTCAGTTAATTATCAAGTGACTGCTGTCCAAGATTACGAAAACAAGCGTGCAAGAGCACAGATTTATTTTTATTTCACAATGGGCCAGGGCAGCCTTAATTGTTGAATGTGCGTTGCAAAATAAAAATTTATAGAAGACATCAAGTTCTGCAACAAAAAGGAGTCCATGGATTCCTTCCAAGTCTCCCACAATCCTAACCCCAAGACCTAGTCCAATTTCAGATGACACGACGACTAAACACAGGAGGGGCAATTGCGCACACTGATAATCTAACCCAAAACAGGACGCATATTAATAAGTCATTAATAAGCAGTAAAATTACATGTGCTGTAAATTCACCACATTTTTTTTCAGTTTGTGAACATGTGCATAGTTTTGGTCGCCTAGTTATTGGAAGGATGATTGGAAAGGAAAGTTCACAGAAAAGATTCACAAGGATGTTACTGGGACTGGATGGCTTCACTTAGGAGACTGGGGCTTTATTGCCTGAAGCCTAAGAAGATAAGAAGATAAGGGATGCTCACAGTCATTTTCCCAGGGTATGGGTGTCTAAAACTAAAGAATAACCATATAACAATTTACAGAACGGAAACAGGCCCTCTCGGCCCTTCCAGTCCGTGCCGACCATTTGTTTTCCCCTAGTCCCATCTACCTGCACTCAGACCATACCCCTCCATTCCCTTCACGTCCATATATCTATCCACTTTACTTTTAAATGTTAAAATCGATCCTGCCTCCACCACTTCTGCTGGAAGCTCATTCCACACAGCCACCACCCTCTGAGTAAAGAAGTTCCCCCTCACGTTACACCGTAGATTTGCGGTGGAGGAGAAAGACTTAGAGGACTTTAGATGCACCATTTTTCTTGCAGAGGGTGGTGGATATGTGGCACGAGCTGCCAGAAGAAGTGGTAGAGGTTACAAAGCAGCTTGTTGGGCCTTTGTAAATTTGAACACTTTTTTCAATTACCGTTCAATGATGTGTTTGCTGATTGAAGCCTGACTTGATGCCTACTGCAATATTCTGAGGTCTCCTGAGGGAATAATTGGGAGATGGGTCTTTGTTAGTTCAGTGGGAATGCTGTGTATTGACCTAGATAATCAGGGCAAGTGAAGTCCCTCCCTGAACCGCAAGTGTCAGCTGTGGTTCAGTGGGCAGCTCGCTTGCCTCAGAGTAAAGGTTGTGGGCTTTCTTGAGAGACCCGAGCATTATATTCTCAGCTGACACTCTCGTGTAGTGCAATGGGAGTGCTGCGACGCATCTTTCATTGAAGGGTTTAACCTGTGTGTTCCCGTCTGCAACCCAAATCAGATGCAAAATATCCCATGAAGTGAAGCGGGACCTTATCCCTGGTACCCTCGCTAAATGCAGTCTTTCAATTAACAACACCGAAACAGATGGCACATCGTGGTGGTGCGAGTTTATGGCTGTGTGAAAATTGGCTGATATGTTTCCGACATGACAGAAGTGACTCCATGACAAAAAGTACTTCATTGGTTCGTGAAAAATCAAAAAAAAATTACAGATGCTGGAAATCTGAAGTAAAAAGCAGAAAATGTTTGAAAAACAAAATGTTACACATGCCTGTGAAAGGAGGAACAGTCCTTCCATAAGCTAGGGTAGTGTCAGATTCACATCTACTCCATCGTAGACATTGTCTATCGAACTGATGCGCTACAATGCTGAGAACTATATTCTGCAATCAAGTTTACATTTATTGTCACAAGCACCAATTGTTACAAGTGAAATTGGAGTTACCAAGCAGCCATACGAATAAAAACACAACGCACGGTAGAATTTGACATGATCCCCACATGAGTTTGACTTAATTATATTTACATATAATATCTAATCTGATTGGATAGCATGCAGTACAATGCTTTTTATTGTCAATGTTTCCCACTGTGGGGGAAGGCAATAAAGTTCAGTCATCTTCCTCTTTGTTCACCCGTGGTCGGGGCCTTCGAACCATCCGCAGTCGCCGCTACGGTGGCCCGATGTTCAGGCCCTCTCGCCGGGATGATCTGAACTCCGACGTCGGAACGGAAGAACATTCTCGGCGGCTTGGAGTTTCCGAACCGGCCACTTCTTACCGGAGACCGCGGCTCGCGAAGTCCACAGGCCGACCAGGACTCCGCCATGTTAAAGTCAGCGCCGCCTGCGGCTAGAAGCTCCACAACCACAACTCCACGATGATAAAGCAGCAGCCCCAACACTCCGGAGCTTCAACACGGCGATCCCCGGTAAGGCATCTCCCGCTCCGCGATGGCAAATCAGTGCTGCGCCGCTGCTGAAGCTGTGGCAGGTCTCCGGCAGGAAAGGCCGCGCCAATCCAGATGGCAGGCTGTGAGGGGGTGGGGGTGGGGGGGGGGGGAACAAAGGCCTTTCCACTGGTGGGAGAGTCTCGGAGAATAGTCGCATGCTCGACCAGGAAGTGACTGCAAAACGCTTCCCCCTTACCCTCCCCACCTCCCCCACACAAAAAGACTAATAAACCTCCAAAACAAACTTTTAAACAGACTGAAAAGAAAAAAACAGACAGACTGTTGGCAGAGGCTGCCAATCGAACGGCGCCCCTGGTGGTCAATCTCTGTCTTCTACTTCGCTTTACTTATTGTTCTTGAGTTTGACTTCATTATATTTACATATAATATCTAATCTGATTGGATAGCATGCAGTACAACGCTTTTTATTGTACCTCGTACATCTGACAATCGCAAACCTAGACCTAACCGATGGAACAATTACATCAAAGGCAGAGTCTTCAACCCGAGATTTGACTTTTGCTCTTTTTTCCCCAAACCACGGGGCTTTTTCCAGCGTCCTCTCTCCATTGCTTGTAATATGCCTTGTTTTTTTCCCGCCAAAAAAAAAGCACAAAACAAATAGTAATGAAAGAGTAAAGCGACAATTCATTTTGTCAAAATCTGAAGAAGGATCTCGACCCGAAACATCACCACATCCTGAAGAAGGGTCTCGACCCGAAACATCACCTATTCCTTTTCTCCAGATATGCTGAGTTACCCCAGAATTTTGTTCGTGTTCATAAGTTATAGGAGTAGAATTAAGCCATTCAGCCCATCAAATCTACTGTGCCATTCAATCATGGTTTATCTCTATCTCCTAATCCCATTTTCCTGCCTTCTCCACATAACCCTTGACACCCGTTCTAATCAAGAACTTGTCTATCTCTGCCTTAAACATATCCACTGACGGCCTCCACAGCCCTCTGTGGCCATGAGTTCCACAGATTAACTGCCTTCGGACTTATGAAGTTCCCCCTCACTTTTCTAAAAGAGCGCCCTTTCATTCTGAGGCTATGACCTCTGGTCCGAGACTCTCCCACCAGTGGAAACATCCTTCGCACATCCACTCTATCTATGCCTTTCATTATTCTGTAAGTTTCAATGAGGTCCCCCCTCAACCTTCTCAAAGACACTCAGGCCCAGTGCTGTAAAACACTCATCAAATGCCAATTTTATGTCTAAATTCTTTTTGAAAGAGGAGTGTCCAGTCAGCCCCTCAAATCCATTTTGCCATTGAATTAAATCACGGAATCTCTGCATTACAACATTGCCTGCTGGATCCTTATTACATTTCATTCCCTCATTCACATCTTTCAACAGCCTCAAGGTTTTTGCTGGGGATGGAAGATGTTCCATTAGTTTGTGTTTGAAGAACTAATTTCATGCATCATGTCTACATTGCCTGGCTTTGGTTCCAACCTCTCTGGGACCCAGTACACCATAAAGAACAGTGTCCTTTGTATGCAGAACACTTTACCTATAAAAGACTGCAGTAGTGGCTGAGACCTTTTCTAAACCACCCATTCTGACTAATAACCAGAGGGTGAGGGGGTGGTGAAGCTGCAACATGTTCGGCTGGGTGACTTCCTCAATCTGATATTCGTACGGGTTTCAGGAGTACAGGATGGTATCGGCAGAAGCCACTGTCTGCAATTTAAACTAGCTAAAGGTTCACACAAGGGACAGGAAATAAAAGTTGAACATGAACCGAGTCAAGAGATTTATTGCTCATTGGGATAATTGAGTTTGACTGAAACATTATAGCGGACCCTTAATTTGTTTTAGTGTTGGATCAATCAGACCTTGCCGTCTTTAAAGTAATGCATAGTGCTTAAAGCGACTGTTATCCCCTCCGAACCTCCCTGTACAGATACTGATGCTCTTTGTATATTGTCACCAGTTCTAGTTCTTCTCCAGGGGGTAATTCACAAAGCAATATTCCTAAATTTAAATCGTAGAATTGCATCTGTTTACTGCACAGGAGGCATCTACTCAACCAGACAAAAATATTCTTTACGTCCGTCCCACTTCTGAGCTCTTCATCCACAGCCCTGCACGTTCCGATTCTTCAAACGTTCATCTGAACACTTAGTAAAATGTGGTGACATTTTTCATCTCTAGCACCCATAATTTGCAGGCACCCACTGCTCGATTCAAATAACCATATTGAGTGAAGTGATCATTTCACAGTGTCACTAAACATAAAATAAAAACAGATCTGCACTTCTAACGCACGTGTCCAAAATACTTTATACCCAAAGAAGTACTTCTGAAGTGCAGTCATTGCATGAATGTGGGAAACACAGCAGCCAATTTGTATACAGCAAGCTCCCACAACATTTAGTTTAATTTCGTTTAGCTTAGTTTAGTTTATTGTCACGTGTACCGAGGTACGGTGAAAAGCTTGTTTGTTATATGCTATCCAGTCAACAGAAAGACTATACATGTAGTGTACAGACTCAGGATAAAGGGATTAACGTTTAGTGTAAGATAAAAGTTCAGAAAAGTCAGATTAAAGATAGTCCTCCAATGTGGTCGATGGTACCATAGGACCGCTGCCTAGTTGGTGAGAGGATGGTTCAGTTGCTTGATAACAGCTTGGAAGAAACTGTTCCTGAATCTGGAGGTGTGAGTTTACACCCTTCTGTATCTCTTGCCTAATGGGAGAGGGGAAGAGAGGGTCTGGGGTGAGACTCGTCTTTGATTATACTCGTGACCTTGCCAAGGCAGCGCATTGATTAAACATAGAAACATAGAAACATAGAAATTAGGTGCAGGAGTAGGCCATTCAGCCCTTCGAGCCTGCACCGCCATTCATCATGGCTGATCATCCAACTCAGTATCCCGTACCTGCCTTCTCTCCATACCCTCTGATCCCCTTAGCCACAAGGGCCACATCCAACTCACTCTTAAATATAGCCAATGATTAAATAATCTATTTTTCTTGATGTAATGTTGAGCAAGGGAAAAATATTAACCTGGCACCGTGTTCTTTCGAATTACACTTGGAGGTTGTTTTCAGAGATAATCACTGAGAGCACAACTAGGGTTGCCAACTTTCTCACTCTCAACTAAGGGACAAAAGGTCAAAATAAGGGACAAATTCCCAATGGCCATTCATTGACCGACTGTGTGAATGATGAGCTGGCCCGGATGCTTAACTGCACACAAAGCCCAGCCGGAGGGCCAGCTGAGGAATTTTGTCCCGGCAATCCATCCAACACATGAACCGATGATCGGCCATGAGAAGGAGGGGTGGTGGCGTCGACGGTAAGCGAAGATCCAAAGGTCGGGCAGCTGGCCGGGCTGCCGACCGACGGAGCCACGGGCGAGGCGCTGCTGCTGCACTCCATGGGCTGCACTACGTCGGGACGGGTGAGGCAGGGCCGGATGTGGCGCTCCAACCCGACAGTCCCCACGACCTGAGTAGTAGCAGTCAAATACAGGTCAAGGGCGGTCCCCTATGGGACAAACCAATTTAGCCCAAAATACGGGATGTCCCAGCTAATAGGGGACAGTTGGCAACCCTAAACATAACAGACTCTCGGTACCACACTAAGTTTTTGTACAAGCGTACAAACATACCTACGTTAGGAGCAGCTGCTCAAGCTTGCTCTGCCTTTCATTCAGACAGGGCTGGGTCAAGATTGTAGTCTCAACTCTGCATTCTCATCCAGCCCTCGTGACCTATTTTATTCCTCGCTTGCACATCAGGCAGCTATCTACCTCTGCCTTGAAAACAATGTTAGAAACTCCAAAAGATCATGATCCTCCAAGAGAGAGAGAGAAAAAAAAATCATTGTCAGCCTTATAATGTCTGCCTCGACCTAAAAATCATCGTCTTCCTCTTATTTTTTTTAAATAGTCCTTAAATCTAGATTTGCCTACAACAGGAAACATCCTGTCCACATCCATCCTGCACTGCACCATGCCTACCTCAGTAACCTAAACCTGAATCTACCCTTCAAAATCTTCCGTCTCAGACTCTAACCAACTCTGCCGCATATGACTGGCAAGAATAAGGAAAAATTCTATCTGCTTCGTTTTGCAACAATCACATACGCACTCACCAACATGGCAACATTAATTCCTGCTTCCAGTTTCAAGGTTTCTCAGAGGCACACCAGAACACGATGTAGAATGGATCAATAATCTCCATCGGTATGTGGGAGCTTTATAGCGTGAACATCACATATCAGTCAGCATGCTTGTAGCCTGCCCTTTGAAAACCACATGATCACAAGTTTCATCCTCGTCACCAACGCCAGCTGCTATAGTCGGGAGTTGAGAGAGAAAATGATTCTGTTCTTTAACATGTTGCTTGACACCAGTTCTGATCTTCTATCTTGGGAAAGCAGAACGGCAAATCTACAATGCTCCACCCCCACCTCCCTCCCCTTATCATCCCCCCAACTGCTTAAATGCACTTCTGTCTCAAAAAAGACCATCATCAGCAGTTTGTACTGGTCTCAATCTCACACGCCTACCTCTCTAACCTAAATCAGCTCCTGAGCTCATTCATCAAGAGTCATCCTTTCTGTTTCAAGTCGGCTTGCTAAAATAATACATTTCGGCAGTATGAATGAAAGCCACTTACTCAGAATCTGGCTGAATCTGTGATAGTTCTCACTGTCAAATGCTCAGCAGACCAAGCAGCATCTGTGGAAAAAGAAGCCAGATTCACATTTCAATTCAGAGCAGGAAAAAAGTTAGCATGTATTGAGAAGCAGAGGAAGGAGAGGAGAGAAAAAAAACATCTGTGATCGGGCAAAATGCAGAAACGATTTAATGTAAAAAGGGAATGAAGATGCGCAGTGAAAGAGGGTCATACATCATCATCCCTTTCCCTATTTAAAACTAATTGAAACATATAAGATTGTTAAGGGTTTGGACACTCTAGAGGCAGGAAACATGTTCACGATGTTGGGGGAGTCCAGAACCAGCGGCCACAGTTTAAGATTAAGGAGTAAGCCATTTAGAACGGAGACGAGGAAACAGCCTTTCTCACAGAGGGTGGTGAGTCTGTGGAATTCTCTGCCTCAGAGGGCGGTGGAGGTAGGCTCTCTGGATGCTTTCAAGAGAGAGCTAGATAGGGCTCTTAAAAATAGTGGAGTCAGCGGATATGGGGAGAAGGCAAGAACGAGGTGGTGATTGGAGATGATCAGCCATGATCACATTGAATGGCGGTGCTGGCTCAAAGGGCCGAACGGCCTACTCCTGCACCTATTGTCTATTGTCTATTGTCTATTGTCTAGTTCTTAGTTTGGTTTTTGGGAACCTTACTGCCCAGTGACCTGTTATGTAAGCAAACACCTACTGTGTGGAGCTACAGATAAAGCTAACCCCCTGCTGGATAACCAAAACCGCAACAGAATATGTAAAGATAGTATTCTGCAAACAATATAATAACACAAAATACATATATATATATATATACTGAACTTTGTCTTGGTAAATAATAAATGTCATTAATATAATGTTAATATCACCTAGTGGTCATACCCAAGAATGTCAATTGTAGTGAAATCTTAGGGATTGTAACATCCAGTCCTAATAATCAATTTAACATTTATTGCATTTATCTTTAAGACTCTTCTTTAAAACTGAACATGGACATTCATCTCCAATAATACCTCCTTACATGATCATCGTCAATTTTTGTTTTAGTGCTCTTCTCTGAAGCTCCTTAATGTGATTCTGCGTTATAATTGAAACCTTCTTGTTGAAAAGATGCAGCCAATATTTGTGAATAACCGGACATTTAACAAATTAAATGGCTGCAGTTATTGCCATTGTTACCATTAGGTTGTTTAATCAAGACTGGCAAAAAGCACATGGTTTAGTTTGTCAGTGGGTCTGAATTATATTTTCTTTTCTCAGATTGACTTCTTCAAAGATGCTGTAGATTGGAACTCACTCGCCTACTCACTCCGCTGGGATTTGTACCAGTCAGTCTAGTGATCTGTGGAACCACAGAGGACAAATGATTCAGAAACCAGGGCACAAAATTAAAGAAGCAGATGACAAGAATAGACAAGAAGCATGAGTGAACCTTTTGAGAACTGCACTTTAAAATGGGAAAATCACAATAGTGCCATTCAGTAATGAGATCTATAGAGACCAAAAATACTTTTTTTCCCAAATCTCAGACATTTACCCCGCTTCCTAATTGTACAACCATTTTCTAAGAGTTCCACTGACAAAATAAATCTGTAAGACAAAAAGTAACTGAACTGCTAAAAGTGAGTTTAAGAATGGTATTTCTGTAAAAACAACATGCATCTGGATTTTTCCAATATTAGTGGCAAGGCCAATTAGCCATGAGTGAACATAAAGTATAGTATGGGGAAAAATGTCACTGATATATGAGAGCCAACGTTGTTTTTTTTTTAAACTGAAGGTCTATAAATGTTTTCAGGATGTGACATCTAGCATTCATTAATCCCAGAATCCTTGGCTATGATTACTAGAGCAACTGAGATTGATGCTGGCTGACCCTTTAATGACTCCAGCTCATGGATATGATGGTATTCTTGGCACGCTGGCTTGTTCAGCTTCAGCCACTCTCTCTGACCTTCACTCAATTGCAACAGCACTTGTGACCAAGAAAATAAAGAACTGCCTTCAATTCTACCTGTTCACTAAAGAGCATTACTCCTCTACCAATCACTCCCCCCACATCTCCCCACTCCACTCTCCCCACCCTCATTAACCCTCAGGTCCTTCCTCCAACAGTTAGTTACAAAGCTAGAATTGTACTTTTCACAGCCAATGTGCTTTATCAGAGCAACCCGGTGACCTAATTAATCGGTTGTCCTCCCATCTCAACAGTCAAAACAGAAAGTACAACTCTTATAAAGGCCCTGGTAGATTTGATAATCGATATTTTTACAACAGCGCTTTTTGATCTGGTCTTGGGAAGAGCTGGTGTTAAGAATGTAATGCCATCTTATATGCTAATGCAGGTCGTTTTAGACCTTTACTGTGCCACCACTTTCCATCATTCTCATTTAGTTACCCAATAAGTGTTAGCCATTCACAAGAAGTCTGCAATGCCCTCCATCAGAGCATTGTCATGTCTACTTTGGCATCACAATGGGAAGAGAGCCTTTGAACGTTGTTTACCTGGCATTCTTTGGCCATTGGCAAGCTACGTTGACAGTGGCAGAATTTTACTAAAGGTGATATGTAAAGGCTTTAAGTTGGTGTGGAACATCTGCGCGCTATTTGTTTTTTCCGGTTTCTGATAAATGTGTTACCCACAGCTTTGACGAAGCATTGCGATCGGTGAGATTTTCAACAAAGTTTTTGTTTGGTGGGTGAAAGAAAGGAATCAGAAGTCAGGGGCTCAATTTCCTCTCCATTACAGAACAGGCTGCCAGCTCCCTATGATCATCCTGCAGTGTCCAACATTATAAATAGATCTCCTGCAATCTGCTACAGGATGAAGCCAAGAGATAATACACTGGGATTTTTGTCTGAATGGATGCAGCTTAGAATTATCCACAATATATGTGGGAGATTAAAGCAAAGAATGTCTGCATTGGGTCATTCACAAGATCCTCTCAGCTTGAGCATTCATTCAATCTTCCAAGCTTCATTGAGTTGAAACTGCCTGTCTGTAAATTGGGGCATTGATCCAGAAGGATTTGCATGACTTAATTTAGCCATTGGGACATGGAATGTACTCTTGACAGATTATTTTTTTAATTTAGCAATAGAGATACGTAATTATTAATGTGAAGACAAAAGACATGCTGGAATCTGGAACAAGGAAACAAAACACTGGAAGATCTCCAGCACTCAAGATCTCTAAACTGACATTTCAGGTCTGCACAAGGAGTGATGTGTAATGTGATTTGGTTGTAGAGTTTCAAGGCACAATCGCAGATCATACCTGGTCTTTGCTTAACAACTCCACAATGGAAGATTGAACAATGCTGGAAGCTTCCAAGTTAGGAGGTCTTTTACAATAAATCGAATTTTAGCGGATGCAGAAACGACGACTAAGTTTTCTGAACGATCTTTATTAACCACCCGCTCCTTGGTCAACAGGTCTATGCATACATGTCTGATCACGACGGTGGTCAGCAAAACAACTGTGGCGCGAAAGCGAAACCGCGCAAAAACAGCAGCCCCTCCCGAGTCACGTGTCCGCGGCTGCTGAACGCCGCGTTCGATATCTGCATGCGCCAGAAGGTGCCGTTACAGCATATGCTATCCATGCAAAGAAAACCGAAGTCCCAACTTATTCTGCACTAGCAACACAACATGGCAGATCCAACCCATTCCAAACAAGGAGGGCTTGATCCTCACATGAATCCACCTGTCACCTGCAAGGCCTTCCCCCCAACCCCTTCCCTCACCACTTTCTACCAGCTTTCTCCGCTCTACTCCATCAGTCTGAAGAAGGATCCTGCACTGAATTTGGCATTTTGTAGGTTGGAACTGCAGAAGCTGGTTTACACCAAAGATAGACACAAAATGCTGGAGTAACTCAGCGGGACAAGCAGCATCTCTGCAGAGAAGGAATGGGTGACGTTTCAGGTCGAGGCCCTTATTCAGTGTCTACCTGAAATGGCATCTGTCCATTTCCCTCCATTAATGCTGCCTGGCCCACTGAATTCCTCCAGCGGTTTGCTTTTTGCTCTATGTGATGTTGATTCCTTGCATTAACGCAAATCTGGAGTGCAAGTCATTTTTTTTTGCATCTGGTCTACTGAACATAAAATACATTAAAGAACTCCGTGATAATTGGTACGCTACTCAAGATACAACTATTTTTTAACAAAATCTATACTAACAGCTGTTGTAATAAAAATCAGGCTATCAAAAAAAAAATCAGAGGACTGCAAACATAATTGATATTAAAAACAAGCAGTGCATAAAAGGGCTGAGATAAATGTGCCATGTTGGTTCAAGGTCATTACCAATTGTAGCTTGGACATGAACATCCTTTCCAAGTTTTTATTTGTTGCACAAGCCCCATGTCTCAAATAATGTTGGGTTAGATAAGAGGCAAGGATACACAACAAAATCGCCGCTCACCAATGGAACTCACTGAAGGATATACCTTTAAAAGGGAGATGAAGTGTCATTTATTCAGTCAGAGGGTGGTGAATCTGTTGAATTCATTGCCACAGACAGCTGTGGAGGCCAAGTCTTTGGGCATTTTTAAACGGGAGATTGACAGATTCTTGATGAGTGAAGGCACCAAAGGTTATGGGGAGAAGCCAGGAGAATGGAATTGAGAGGAAAAGATAGATCAGCCCCGGCTGAATGGCGGAGTAGACTTGATGGGGCCAAATGGCTAATTTTGCTCCTATGATTTATGAACATGGTATTAACCAACCTATCAGACAACAAAAGTGTTTAGTATGTGTGAGACTTGTGGATACTCATGTCCTATCTACCAAATTGCTGTTATTTGGCATCCAATTAGAGGTTTCCCACCAATCCACTGATGAAATCTCATCTGCTGTAAAAAGCTTTGTCTATTAATATTGAAAGAGTTCCAAAGGGTGGTACAATTATGGAATTCCTTATCTATCATAACCCAAGTAACTTCTTGGTCTCGATATGGCACAGTCACAGGAAGCCAGGCCTTTGGTATTCAATTAGTGCCTTTGGATATCAAACCGTTACACGAATAACTCTACCGACCTTTCTAGATTAGATTAGATTAGATTAGATTCCTTTATTGACATTCAGACCTTTCGGTCTGAACGAAATTGTTACCATGCAGTCATAACATATAATAAAAAAACAAAACACACAATAAACACATATTTAACATCCACCACAGTGAGTTCACCAGGCACCTCCTCACTATGGTGGATGGCAAAAGTCTTAAGTCATTGTCTTCATCCCTCCTAGTTCTCCCTCTGCGCTGAGGCGATCCAGGCCTCCGCCGCCGCTGGAGCACCGCAGCTGTAAGCCAGACCGCCACCGCCGCTGGAGCACCGCAGCTCTGAGCCGGGCCGCCGCCGCTGGAGCACCGCAGCTCTGAGCCGGGCCACCGCCGCCGCTGGAGCACCGCAGCTCTGAGCCGGGCCACCGCCGCTGGAGCAGCGCAGCTCTGAGCCGGGCCACCGCCGCCGCTGGAGCACCGCAGCTCTAAGCTGGGCCGCCGCCGCTGGAGCACCGCAGCTCTATGCTGGACCGCCACCGCCGCTGGAGCACCGCAGCTCTAAGCTGGGCCGCCGCTGGAGCACCGCAGCTCTAAGCTGGGCCGCCGCCGCTGGAGCACCGCAGCTCTAAGCTGGGCCGCCGCCGCTGGAGCACCGCAGCTCTAAGCTGGACCGCCGCCGATGGAGCCGTAGCTCTAAGCTGGACCGCCACCGCCGCTGGAGCACCGCAGCTCTAAGCTGGACCGCCGCCGCCGCTGGAGCACCGCAGCTCTAAGCTGGGCCGCCGCCGCTGGAGCACCGCAGCTCTAAGCCGGGCCGCCGCCGCCGCTGGAGCACCGCAGCTCTGAGCCGGACCGCCGCCGTCGCTGGAGCACCGCAGCTCTAAGCTGGGCCGCCGCCGCTGGAGCACCGCAGCTCCAAACCAGGCCGCCACCGAACGCCGCCACAGCTCCGCCATTAGGCCTCAGCACAGACGGTGACGGGGGACACGCATCCCCCCGAAGGGAGAGACTAAAACCCTGTTTCTCCCACCCCACACATACACAACCTAATAAAACAAAATTCTACTAAAACAAACGCTAGAAGACAACAAAAAAAAGAAAAAAAACAGACGGACTGCAGGTGAGCCGCAGCTGCCAGCCAGCGCGGCCACTTCTCAAAATGGATCCACAGAATAGGTGCATTTATTTTGAAACAGCACAGAGTGAAAGTCAAAGATGAATTACTATGCCATGCAAGCCAGATTTTAAAAAAAAGGATATTGTGAATGAGTTTTCCTCCTGGCAAATCTTAACTGGCATCAATAATCCCGTCATATTAGCAAAAACAGGGAGATCACATTAGCAGATGTTATTTCCTGTATGTTTAATGTCACTTCTGTGAATGCAGCAACTCACTGTCCTTTGATATCTGATGTATTATTAACACTAATGAATTGCCCACTTCTTTGTAAAGGTCACGTGGTTTTTTTTTCAAACACAGAATTAATACAAAAACAGGATAATTAAACATCTATACTGTTATTTCCAAGCAATGTCCCCTCTATTTTGTCAACTGACCCCAGTATAATCCTGGGCTGGTGCCATGATGCACTCTGCCCTTGTCATGTGATGCGTCATTACTTAACAAACCTCAACCTGCAAATCTGCAATGGCTCTCACAGTCACATTGCATCCGCAGCTTCAATGTTCAACACTGAAGTACTAAATTTATGTTCACAAGTTATAGGAGTAGAATTAGGCTACTCGGCCCATCAAGTCCACTCCATCATTTAATCATGGCTGATCTCTGCCTCCTAATCTCATTTTCCAGCCTTCCCCCATAACCCTTGCCACCCGTTCTAATCCAATAATTTGTCTATCTTTGCCTTAAAAGTATCCACTGACGGCCTCCACAGATGTCTGTGACAATGAGTTCCACAGATTAACTACCCTCTGACTAAAGAGGTTCCACCTCACCCCCTCTCTAAAAGAGCGCCCTTTTTTTCTGAGGGTATGAGCTCTGTATCTAGACTATCCCACCAGTGGAAACGTCCTTTCCACATCCACTCTGTCTATGCCTTTCATTATTCTGTAAGTTTCAAGGAGGTCCCCCCGCAACCTTCTAACCTCCAGCGAGTAGAGGCCCAGTGCTGTCAAACGCTCATCATATGCTAGCCCACTGGAATCATTCTTGTAAACCCCCTCTGGACCCTTTACATCCTTCTCACATTAGCGTGATAAAAAAAAGGCTTGGAATATAATGTACTCAGCATTATAAGATCACAATTTATTGGAGCAGAATTAGGCCATTCAGCCCATCAAGTCTACTCCATCATTCAATCATGGCTGATTTATCTTTCCCTCTGAACCCCATTCTCCTGCTTTCTCTCCATAACCCTTGGCACCTGCACTAATTTGCAGTTGAGCTCCACCAAGCTTTATCAAGTTTGATAAGTAGTATATTTATCAAACAACCCCTGCTCACACCATGTTACTTGCAAAACTGTCCTCACGCATAATTCCACATAGTTGGCTATCTTAAATGTTTTGAGAAGAAGTAAGTGTGCATTAAACAGTTTTTTATTAATTTTAGTTGCAATAAATACATAATTCTGCTTTCTTGCTTCAAGTAGATATGTGAAATTTGCTCCTCTCATTTATGCAATCTGGGTTGGAAATTAAAAGGGGATTTCCTCATCGCTGGGGGATACTTCAGTACCACCCAGCTCAATGTTTGTGTTTCAGAAGGAACTGCAGATGCTGGAAAATCGAAGGTGGACAAAAGTGCTGGAGAAGCTCAGCGGGTGCAGCAGCTTCTATGGAGCGAAGGAAATAGGCAATGTTCCGGGCCTATTTCTTTCTGTCTGAAGAAGGGTTTCGGCCCGAAACGTTGCCTATTTCCTTCGCTCCATAGATGCTGCTGCACCCGCTGAGTTTCTCCAGCACTTTTGTCTAGCTCAATGTTCGTGCTTGGCCTTTGAACTTCTGCATCCTAACCAAGAGACTGGGGGACACCAGGGTTCATCACCACCAAGGATCTAGGTGGTTTGCCAGCACATGATCCCCAGCAATGACCCACATCGCTTGGCCTGGCTCTCCCATCTCCAACCCTCACAGGAAGCCTATCCACGCCGAACCTCGGAGCAATTCATAACGCACAGATATCTTCCATTAAGTACAGCAAGTCCGCAGACTGATGGATCAGGGGTGCTATAATGAACCTGTGTTCTGCAGGGTCACAGTAAGCAGGTAATTACTGCACATCTAGCACAATCTGGGTTCTGATTTATTTTCTTCAGTGAGGAACAGCACATTTATTTTCCCAAAGGCATTAGTGAATCAGACAAGACAAACCAGGGGCTCCACGGTCAACATTACTCTTGAATTCAAAATGTGTTTAATACATTGAATATAAACCCCCTTGTTGCTCTACCGAGATATGAACAAATTTCTGGAAGATCATCTCTGAATAAGAAGAATAGGTGATGTTTCAGGTCGGAACCCTTCTTCAGACTGAAAGAAGAGGTGGGGGGGAGGGAGGGGATAAGTTGGAGGGGAGAAAAGGCTCAGAGAAACATAGAAACATAGAAACATAGAAAATAGGTGCAGGAGCAGGCCATTTGGCCCTTCGAGTCTGCACCGCCATTCAATATGATCATGGCTGATCATCCAACTCAGTATTCTGTACCTGCCTTCTCTCCATACCCCCTGATCCCTTTAGCCACAAGGGCCACATCTAACTCCTTCTTAAATATAGCCAATGAACTGGCCTCAACTACCTTCTGTGGCAGAGAATTCCAGAGACTCACCACTCTCTGTGTGAAAAATGATTTTCTCATCTCGGTCCTAAAAGACTTCCCCCTTATCCTTAAACTGTGACCCCTTGTTCTGGAGTTCCCCAACATCGGGAACAATCTTCCTGCATCTAGCCTGTCCAACCCCTTAAGAATTTTGTAAGTCTCTATAACATCTCCCCTCAATCTTCTAAATTCTAGCGAGTACAAGCCGTGTCTATCCAGTCTTTCCTCATATGGAAGTCCTGACATCCCAGGAATCAGTCTGGTGAACCTTCTCTGTACTCCCTCTATGGCAAGAATGTCTTTCCTCAGATTAGGAGACCAAAACTGTACGCAATACTCCAGGTGTGGTCTCACCAAGGCCCTGTACAACTGCAGTAGAACCTCCCTGCTCTTGTACTCAAATCCTTTTGCTATGAATGCCAACATACCATTCGCTTTCTTTACATCCTGCTGCACCTGCATGCCTACTTTCAATGACTGGTGTACCATGACACCCAGGTCTCGCTGCATCTCCCCTTTTACTAATCGGCCACCAAATCGTATTGCAATTTACAAGCAGATTCACAAAATCACGCCCATCATCCCAAATCACCAACTGCCATGAAACAAGACAAAATAACGGTCCCTACATCATCAACTTGCTAAATTTCAATAAACTTTGCTACCAATATTCCTTTTACCCTAGGATGATAAGGGAATGGAATACGTTGCAGGGCTGCCAAGTCCCACGCATTGAGCATAAGAGTCACGCATTTTACAAAATTTCACACTCTCACGCTGATCACAAATTTCTCACGCTCAAAATTCTGCAGGTGCTGGAAGTCCAAATTAAAGCAAAAATTGCTTTAGAGGTGAGTATAAACCATGAGGGGAATATATAAGGTGAATGCATAGTCTTTTTCCCGGGATATGTGATTCAAGAACTAGAGGGCATTGGTTTAAAGCAGGGCTGTCAAACTACCGGCCCGCTGGATGATCTGCGAGGGAAAAAAAGTAGTTTAGTTTCTCCTGTGCCAATGGTGTGATAGGTGAGACATGGCGGTGGTCCCAGCACCAACTCCCCCTACCCCCCTCCCCTCCCCCGAGGCACCGCTCACACCTACCACCCTCATCTCCGGCGGCTCTGTGTCCGTCGGCCACTCTGTCCACACCCCATAGAGTTTTAAGCCGGGCCCGGAGCCAGGAGCGGACCGGGTGAGTGGGGGTATCAGTGCCGCCTCCAGAGCCACGGGGAAGAATTTCGGGCTAAGGCTCCGCTCCGATGTCCGACCCCCAGGTCACTCCCCTGGAGGGGGGGTGGGCGGGGGGAAGAGACAGGGGGGTGGAGCTAGAGGAAAATGCTCCCCGAGTATCGCCAAGTCTTCGCTCACTCTGTATGTTGTTGACGCTTCACTGACACACACTCTCACACACACACACACACACACACACACACAAGGTTTAAAGGGATATGGGCCAAATGCGGATAATTGGGACATCATGGGGCATCTTGATCTGAAGGGCCTGTTTCCATGCTGTAAGACTATGACATACTGTAGAAAGGGTGCAATTGCTCTGGAGAGGATCCAAGGGCGATTTATGAACATTGGCATGGCTGGAATTTTTTTTTCACTTTGAAGAAAGATTTGATAACTGGGAGAGAGAGAGAGAGAGAGAGAGAGAGAGAGAGAGAGAGAGAGAGAGATGTGTGAGAACAAGAGAGAACATCTCTCTCTCTCTCTCTCTCTCTCTGCTGCTCCCGATGTTAAGTCATTTAGAAAGGGGATTGAGCAACTAGATCTCCTCAACTTGGTCAAAAAAGGCCCACTTCAAAATGTAATCACTACTCTACTCACTTCAACCTGTGCGAGATAACCACATGAGGTGTTTTGCGCAGCAATCAACCAGAACCAGAACCAGGGGCGGCAACAGATGACCTCAGGAAGGGTGGAGCCCTTAATGGCCCATTGTTGGCTGAGGATGGTGTGATAACAAGAGTGAAACAAGGATACGACCAAGGGTGGGGTGTAACACAAGAAGGAACAAGGAACTGGTAATACAACAAGAGAGAGGGGAAGCTTTTGTTCTTCTTGTTGACCTGAACAAGAGAGAGCTTTATCCGCTGGGCCCTGATCAGGCAGTCGGTTTTAAAAAAAATCTTAAACCGCGCATGCGCAGATTGTTCTCTTCGTAAGCTGTCAGTCGATTTTTTATAAAGTCTTCAAAAGCCAAATCTCTTAACAAAGTACCATATTTCCCGGCAATGAAAATGCACCCCAAATTTTGAGTTCCTAAATTTTGAAAGAAGGCTGGTAGGACATAGAATTTCTCACACTCAAAATAAATAAAAATAAAGAAAGCAATTTGCCCAAGGCTTCCAAATCTCCTTCATTCTGAATTACTGAATGGGTGGGGGGTGGAGGGTGATGGCAGGTGGAGAAATGGTGGGAAAAACGGGAGCACACCGGGACAAGTTGAATCAGTCGTGATCTTATTAAATGACAATACAAGTTGCGGGGAGGGCAGGAGCATTGAGAAGGAGGGGGGTCGGTGATCATGCCAGTAACTCACTCACTCACTGCTGCCATGGCAATCCAGGCCCGGAGCCACCGCATTGTGGCCGGGGAGGGAAGAAGCTCGGGTGGCTGCGGGCAGGTGCTCGGACCGGACAACGGACGCCACCGCAGCGCCTTCTGTCGGCCCGCTCACCTCTTGCAGTGCTCTCCGTCTGAACATCTCTCACCTGCCACTCGCCGGCTTCGCTCATGTCAGCCGTTTCC
The DNA here is from genome assembly GCA_035221665.1 of Okamejei kenojei. NCBI lineage: Eukaryota > Metazoa > Chordata > Chondrichthyes > Rajiformes > Rajidae > Okamejei > Okamejei kenojei. Next base: position 102,211,323 of record CM069136.1, on the reverse strand, counting down.
CGCAAATCCTTAAATTCCGACAGTAACCTCAATGGGTCCCTTGATCGCGCTGTCGGAATTTAAGGATTTGCGGGAAGCGGCTGTCATGAGTGAGGCCGGCAGGAGAGAGGATTTTATATGGAGAGCATTGGCAGATGCAGTATAATGTGGATAAATGTGAGGTTATCCACTTTGGTGGCAAAAACAGGAGGGTAGACTATTATCTGAATGGTGGCAGATTAGGAAAAGGGGAGATGCAACGAGACCTGGGTGTCATGGTACACCAATCATTGAAAGTAGGCATGCAGGTGCAGCAGGCAGTGAAGAAAGCGAATGGTATGTTAGCATTCATAGCAAAAGGATTTGAGTATAGGAGCAGGGAGGTTCTACTGCAGTTGTACAGGGTTTTGGTGAGACCACACCTGGAGTATTGCGTACAGTGTTGGTCTCCAAATCTGAGGAAAGACATTCTTGCCATAGAGGGCGTATAGAGAAGGTTCACCAAACTGATTCCTGGGATGTCAGGACTTTCATATGAGGAAAGACTGGATAGACTCGGCTTGTACTCACTAGAATTTAGAAGACTGAGGGGGGAACTTATAGAAACTTACAAAATTCTTAAGGGGTTGGATAGGCTAGAGGCAGGAAGATTGTTCCCGATGTTGGGGAGGTCCAGAACAAGGGGTCACAGTCTAAGGATAAGGGGGAATTCCTTTCGGACTGAGATGAGGTAAACATTTTTCACACAGAGAGTGGTGAGTCTCTGGAATTCTCTGCCACAGAAGGTAGTTGAGGCCAGTTCATTGCCTATATTTAAGAGGGAATTAGATGTGGCCCTTGTGGCTAAAGGGATCAGGGGGTATGGAGAGAAGGCAGGTACAGGAAACCGAGTTGGATAATCAGCCATGATCATATTGATTGGCGGTGTAGGCTCGAAGGGCCGAATGGCCTACTCCTGCACCTATTTTCTATGTTTCTATTGCCAGAGGTGAGCGGGTGCCGGCAGAAGGAGCTGAGGTGGCGGCCGTTCACAGCCGGCCGAGCTCTCCGGTCCCGGCGGCCACTCGCAGCCACCTCAGCTACTTCTCCCCCCGGCCACAATGCGGTGGCTCCGTGCCCGGAGTGTCGAGGCAAGTAAGATGCTGGCATGATCCCCGACCCCGTCCTTCTCCCTTCCCCAGTGGCGCTGTCCTTTTTACAGCTGCTTCCCATCAGCTGCCAGCAACGAGGGGTAGACCTGGCTGTCCCTCAGTACAACAACATCGTTCTTGATCGTTCTTGAGGGATAGCCAAGTCTATCTGTCTTGGCTAACAACCTTCCAACTTCGGCTTCCAAGACACATGTAAATTTTCTTGCCTTATTTTGGGGTAAAAAATCGCGTCTTCATTGCCAGGAAATAGAGTATTTAAAAACATATAGCACCACTACTTACCACATCATTTGCACACAAACTCCATTCTTCTCTCTTTGTTTTCGTGAGATAATCTTAAGATAATGGCAATCCACGTTTGAAAAACCCGCCAAGAAACCTGCGCATCGCATGTGCAGCATGCTGCTGTGCATGAGTAGTACTGCAAAGGCAGAATTCCAGCTGCCTTCAGTCCCCTGGAAATTGGCAGCTTGAAGCATCTTTGTTACATGCACTGCGGATGAAAGACACGGAGAATTGTGCCTACCTAAGATTTATGAGGTAGGCATTATTCTCCCATGCCTTTACTATTTATATTTAATAATTACCATTTTATAACTTTAGCCAGGGTAGGCAGTGCCTATCCTGCCTACCCTGACGGCACGTGCCTGTCCTGGGTTCGACAGACAGCCATTTCCAAGAATTAATATTCTTCACTTCACCAGACACAAAAAAACATATTTCCAAATAAGACGTGTGGCAGCGTGCAGTTTGTTCAGTTATTTTTAAAAAACCTTATGGGAAACTTGCGCCAGGTAGTTTTGTGGCAATCCAGATCATTCTAAGATTAAATATCTGAGAGGAGGGAAAGGTTAAGTTAGTTTGAATTTCGACATCTAAAAAAATTACCTTTCCTTTGAATCTGATTTCTACTGAATTTGAACTGTTATCTGGTGCCAGATATATTTTAAGTAATGCTGATGTTGTTGTGATTAATGACCGTTCTATTGGCAGTGATCAAAACCTTCAGTGCAGCTGTTGTTAAAAGGGTGGATCTTCTTTGAGTTTTCATTTAGTATGTGACATGTGTTTCAGAGTTGTTTATGCATAAAACTAGAAACAAAGAAGAAACCATATAACTTTAATGGGTAACTTCACTGACTATTGCAATACTTATGCCCATCGCACCCTTTCTGATCAACACTGAATCCCAGTTACAGTTTGCCTCAATTTTAAGGTTCTCATCCTCATTTTCAAGTTGGATCCATTCCTCCCAAACTCTGGATTCCCATTCAGCCCAATGCCCTCATAAGGTGTATAAGAAGGAGGAACTGCAGATGCTGGTTTAAACCGAAGATAGACACAAAAAGCTGGAGTAACTCAGCGGGAAAGGCAGCATCTCTGGAGAGAAAGAATGGGTGACGTTGGGGTCGAGACCTGAAGAGTCTGAAGAAGGGTCTCGACCCGAAACATCACCCATTCCTTCTCTCCAGAGATGGTGCCTGTCCCGCTGAGTCACTCCAGCTTTTTGATGTCTGTTGTAAGATGTTGTGCTCCTATCTTAGGCTGCCAGAATAAACTTGCACCCTGTTCATTCCCAAATTCAATTACTCTGCCTTCCAACTTCCAAGGCCCCAGATTTCAAATTTTCTCAATCCCATCTACCTTTCGTGATGTTAGTGTTTACACCTACTTTCTTGACCAAGTAGCTGGTAATCTGCTTTGTTACCTCCTGAAGGGTTTTGGCATCAATGTTTGTTTGACAACTCTCTTGCAAAGTTCCAGAAGATGGCAACAACGTTAAAGGCCTTGTATATGAATATTAGAATAAATTATGAATATTATGGAGGCACTCCAACACTGGTCAGTAATATCTAGGTACTGAATTAATCAATCTTAGTTAAAGATGACCTGAAGGCGATACTATTAACTTTAGTTCCCATGACAGGGGAGCAAGAGATATCAACTAGTATTTTAAGTGGGCCTCTTGCTTATTATCTAGTAACCTCAATACAGGGATGCTATCTCCCTGCGAAATAGCCCATTGCATCTGACTAATATGAGGAACAATTACTTAGAGAAAGTAACAATGAGCTGTCACTATAATATAGAATAACAGGGTGGCACAGTAATACAGCGGTAGAGTTGCTGCCTTCCAGTGCCAGAGGCCTGGGTTCGATCCTGACTACGGGTGCTGTCTGTATGGAGATTATACGTTCTCGCATGGGGTTCCTCCGGGTGTTCTGGTTTCCTCCCACACTCCAAAGATGTACAGGTTTGGAGGTTAATTGGCTTCTGTAAAAAAAAAAATTGTAAATTGCCCCTAGTGTGTAGGATAGTGCTAGTGTGCAGGAGCATCGCTGATCATCGCCGACTCTGTGGGCCGAAGGGTCTGTTTCCACAAAGTATCTCTAAAGTCTAAACAACAGATTTTTAGAAGATAAAATGTATACTATTATAGCACCATGTTGAATGAAATAATGCTTTGTTGAACTTATACTAAACAAACTAAATTGAGAATGGTGAACATTTTTTGTTTGCTGCTTTTGGTTTATTTTACAGAGAAAGTCAAAGTACATTTATACATTTGCCTGTGGGGTTAAGTACAAGGAGAAATTTCTCCCCACATAAATCCCAAGCCAAAACACATGACCTTTTTCCAGCTCTGTTATTCCCATCACGGCGCAAATTACCACATATCTAAACGTGCGTCAGAAGGAAAGCCACTTATATAAATATCACAACTGTCAGTCACAGCTAATCCAAACGGAGATATATTCTGTCACTAATCCATCCTGATGAAGTTTCTTTTCTATATTTGCAGCACCACAGTATGCAACATCCGGATGGCTGGAACTCCCCATATAATTTTGGCTACTTTGATGGATTCAGTACGCAGTAATGACTTGGATCGCTGCCCTTGACATGGGTACTTGGCTGGACAATCATTTGCAGTATTGATCACGCAACAGCTGCAGTGGTCTAGGGCACTGCTTTTGCATGTTTTACAAGAGTCAGTCGAGGTCACATCCATCCGTATTCAATTGCAACTAGGATCTATGAAATGGGATCAGTGACCAATATTATTCCCAATGTTTAAAGTACATCACATCCAAATCCAAAATTTTACAGTATCAAATGTCATGAGAGATACAGCACGGAAATAGCCCTTCAGCCCATTGAATCAGTGCTGACCACCCATTTATGCGAATCCTACACTAATCCCATTCTTTTATTTTTCCCACATTCACCTCTCCTGTTTCTACCACCCACCTGCAGAATGGATGCAACTTGCACAGGCCAATTAACCTTCCAACCTGCATATCTTTGGGACGAGGGAGGAATATGGATAACCAGAGAAAACCCATGCAGTCACATGGAGGGCATGCAAACTCCACACAGATATCTTCCATTGTCAGAGTGACCCCCAGCACAAATTGGAGGAACAACATCTCATATTTCACTACAAAGGGAGACAAAAATGCTGGAGAAACTCAGCGGGTGAGGCAACATCTATGAAGGGAATAGGCAACGTTTCAGGTCGATACCCTTCTTCATATTTCACTGTGGCAGCTTACACCCCAGTGATATGAACATTGACTTCGCTAACTTCAAGTAACCATTGCTTTCCCCCTCTCTCCATCTCTGACCAGTCCTACTGTCTCAAACTACAGTTTATCTCTGTTTGTTTTATTGTTACCTTCTTCCAGCTAACAATAATCTATTCTACATTTTCCTTGATCTCGATTCCTTTTGTCCTGTTTTCACGCCTCACACTTCCTTATCTATGTATCTCTCTCTCCCCTGACATCAGTTTGAAGGGTTTCGACCTGAAACATCGCCCATTCCTTCTCTCCATGAGATACTGCCTGTCCCAGCTGAGTTACTCCAGCATTTTGTGTCTATCTTCACCTTGGGTCAAGATTGAACCCAGGTCTCCAACACTGCGGAGACAGCAGCAGCTCTTCTAGCCTTGTGGAGGTGCCAATCTAATATAATGGCAGTATAAAGGGACAGCAATATTTATTTTTCTAAGGAATAAATGACCAAGTCAGTCTCCATTTTGTCCAATGATGGTAATTTCAATTAAATGATTGCTTGATGAAGTGGAACCAAATGCATCTCAAGTTGTACAGAATACTAGTGCAGATCCTTTGGGCTGAATGGCCTACTTTGATGTGCAGGAAGGAACTGTAGATGGTGTTTTACATCGAAGATAGACACAAAATGCTGGAGTAACTCGGCAAATCAGGCAGCATCTCTGGAGAAAAGGAATAGGTGACGTTTCGGGTTGTGAAATCTGAAGGAGGGTCTCGACCCGAAACATCACCTATTCTTTTTCTCAAGAGTTGTTGCCTGACCTGCTGAGATGCTCCAGCGTCTTGTGTCTATCTTTGGTCTACTTTAATATGCAATGTCTGATATGAGCTGCAATAAAAGTATTTCAATGTTACATATTTTACAAATTTAGTACAATCAAATAATTAGATAGTAGAGTCCGTTACAGATAAGATCAAAGTCCTACAATATGCCAAGCTAAAATCCAGACATCTGTTTTGTAGAGAAACATCATCACTTCTGTAGATATCACTGCGGTGGCCTTCAGTGCACTTTAATTAAAGCATTATGTTTTCATTACTGTCTATTTTACCATGCAACTTTTGATAGGACAGATAAGAGAGAGGGTGGGGGTGGAGATTGAGCAAACTACAATAAATGCAACAGGTTGAGTCATTTGTCACCAGACTGCAATATTTACTAAAAATTTCCCTGTTTTAAAAATTAAGTCAAGTGGGGTGGGAAGAGGCAGGGTGGGTGGGGAGTAACCAGAAGCAACCTTTAAACACAGTGGTGTGGGCGAGTACAATTTTTAATCAGCAACGTTTCTGTGTTTTATCCAAAATGCATCAATGCTTGTGACATTTCAATCAAAATTGCCTTCCTTTGAGGTTCCAGACACCTTTGTGATTCAGAATTCTTTATTAAGGAAACGTAATTCAATAAACTAATAAAAGTGGAATCAAATTACCCACATTGAACTGAATCTTTTTTTTTATTTGCAAGGACTATAATTGAGGAATTTTGGCTTCCGCGATATCAAACACAAGTCTTCCCTCCTCGAGTTATCCAATTCAATTTTTCACTTGGCCTTCTTTAAAAAGAAAAAAAAACCACAGTGGGTGAAATTACTCTTTCCTTGCTCTCCCCCTACTGTTTAATTAAATAAAGTAGGTGGGAGATGTTAATCAATGCATAAAATTACGACCATACCTGTGTTCGAATCTGTCAAATGAAGATTTCAGGTAATGTCCCCCACCTGGAACTTCTGTAGAAGTGAAAAAGAAGTATAATGGTGTATGGACACACTGATCTGTTTTGTAGTCAGTGCCTACTATGTTCTGTGTGCTGAAGCAAAGCAAGAATGTTATTGTCCTATCAGGGAGGGACACATGACAATAAACTCACTTGAACTTGAACTTGAGAAAGGAGTTTCAACCTGAAGTGATCTACAATGGGAAAGTCTCTAACAATGATAGTAATTAAGCACAGGAAGTAACTTAAATAGCTCAAGGCAGGGGCATCTATTTAAAGGGACATGGACCAATTGTCCTGAAAAAGGTCTACATAAACCCTCAATCAGTTTGAAGAAGGGTTTCGGCCCGAAACGTTGCCTATTTCCTTTGTTCCATAGATGCTGCTGCACCCTCTGAGTTTCTCCAGCACTTTTGTCTACCTACATAAATTAGAGTTGTTAACACCAGTGGGGCATGTTCTGTGCATGTTAAAATATCACAACATCTTCTTCAGTCAGTCACTTTCTGGAGTCAGTGATCACATTGATTTGGAGGCAGAGATTTTGCCGGGTAAATGGTCGGCATATAGTCTGTGCAACAGCTACTGTGGAAAACAGTTCAACGAACAGGCACGACAACGTCTCACCATACAAGTAGGAAAGTTTCTCAGCAAAATTGCAGTGAATGAAGAATTCCTTCAAAACAATGTGTATAGAATCAATCTTTGTTGTGCAGTAATGCAGCCACCAAGCTTGTTTGGAAGGGGGATTACTCAGTGATTTCCTACTCTGCTCTAGCTGCAAACATACAAACTCTTTCCTCATGATTATCACTGCCTCAGCGAGTTATTTTAAGGTCTGCTTGACCAAGGTGTCAGTGCAAGACACAAATTGCAGAAGGAACTCAGCACATCAGGCAGCAACTGTAGAGGGAACAGATTGATGATGTTTCAGGTCAGGACCCTTCTTCAGACTCAGAGCCTGAATGTCAGTGCTTCGTTATTTTCTTCCAGAAGACTCCGAGGGAATTGCTCAACCTTCCTTTAATTGAAATCTGCGTATCATCTCCATAAGTGGGGTTAACATAGAAACATAGAAGCATAGAAATTAGGTGCAGGAGCAGGCCATTCGGCCCTTCGAGCCTGCACCGCCATTCAATATGATCATGGCTGATCATCCAACTCAGTATCCTGTACCTGCCTTCTCTCCATACCCCCTGATCCCTTCAGCCACAAGGGCCACATCCAACTCCCTCTTAAATATGGCCAACGAACTGGCCTCAACTACCTTCTGTGGCAGAGAATTCCACAGATTCACCACTCTCTGTGTGAAAAACGATTTTCTCATCTCGGTCCTAAAACACTTCCCCCTTATCCTTAAACTGTGACCCCTTGTCCTGGACTTCCCCAACATCGGGAACAATCTTCCTGCATCTAGCCTGTCCAACCCCTTAAGAATTTTGTAAGTCTCTATGAGATCCCCCCTCAATCTTCTAAATTCCAGCGAGTACAAGACGAGTCTATCCAGTCTTTCTTCATATGGAAGTCGTGCCATCCCAGGAATCAGTCTGGTTAAAATGTAATATTCAGTTAGAGGCATGGCTTTAAAAGTGGTTGTTGTTTCCAACTGTTGTTGGGTTAAGTTGGAATGCTATGACATACCTAACATCCATTTTAGCCCATTTAAACTATCCTGTACCGCTGCTTATTGCAATATCTAAGAGAAAGACATTGGAACATCTGAAGTGGAGTCTTTCGGAAACAAAATTTGGCGGGAAAAAAATAATTGCAACATGTATTGTGGTTTTAATATCATAATATGCCTCTGTGACGTCGTGGTATCTTCACTCTCAATACTACTTGCGCCTGTGTATTACACCACAGTACACTGCTCTGAATAATCGCTGGAGGTTAAGATTTGAAATAACACATTGGCAAATTATATCGAGTGTTCAGTTACTTAGCTTCAATCTTGTCTTGCTTGTATAACGTTTAATAGGCAAGGCTTATTTTGTGTTAAGCACGAACGTTGCAGAAAGTGTTGCAGAAGAATGCAAATCAATGATGGATTGTGCTGTTACATCAGACTTTATACCAATATTCAATCAGTTGAGCACAGCTAAGATATTATCAGATACAGCTGTTATGTCAAAGCAGATAGTACTGCTGTCTCAGACATCCAGTGACCCGGGTTCAATTCTGACCACTGGCATGTGCGGAGATTGCACATTCTCCTTGATCCTGTGTGGGTTTTCTCTGGGTGCTCGGATTTCCTTGAACATCCCAAAGATACGGTGGTGTTTTACCTGAATGATACCTAAATTATGGGATATTAGCTATATGGGGTTGGGCCGACTTGAATTGTTTTCTCTGAAATGCTGGAGGTTGCAGGGAGACCCGACAATAGTCCATAAAAGTACGAGAGGTATAGATAGATAGGGTCGACAGTCAGAACCTCTCTCGCAAAATGAGATAAAATACTGGAGAGCATAACTTTAAAGTGAGAGGGACAAAGTTTAAATGAGATGTGCACGGCAGGATTTCTTTTTACACACACATGGTGGTGGTAGCCCGGACTGCACTGCCAGAGGTTGTGGTTTGATGGAAACGATAGTGTCATTTAACAGACCTTTGGATAAGCATATGAATTTGCAGAGAATGGAGGGATATAGATAATACGCAGGCAGCTAAGAGTTGCACTTAGCATTGCGTTCGGCACAGACGTTGTGCGCCAAAGGACCTATTCTTGTACTGTTCTAAAAATACTAGGTGAATTGATTCATGCAAATTAACCCTAGTGTAGGTGTGCATAGGAGGTTTGGTATTTATGTACATGAGAGAGAAAATTGGTGTTGGTAATGGCTTATTATTGATATGTGTACAGAGATGCAGTGAAAAGCTTGTTTTGTGTGCTATCCGGGCAAATCATATCAAACATAGGTAAATCGAAGTTCATGAGAGAAACAGAAAAAATAGTGCATAGTATAGTCTTGCAGCTACAGAGAAAGTGTAATTAAAAAAGTATACTGGCCGCAACAAGGACGATTGTGAGATTATGAATTTATCCTTGGCATGAGAGGTCCATTCAGGAAAGAAGCTGCTTATGAATCTGGTGGTACATATTTTCAAGATTTTGGAGTATCTGACAGGAGAGGGGAGTAGACAAAATGACAGGGATGCGAGTGGTCCTTGATTACATTGGGTGCTTTTCCAAAGTACCGTGAAGTGTAAACAGCTTCAATTGGGGTGGGGCCGGGTTAGAAACATAGAGAATAGGTGCAGGAGGAGGCCTTTCGGCCCTTTGAGCCAGCATCGCCATTCATTGTGATCATGGCTGATCGTCCCCAATCAATAACCCGTGCCTGCCTTCTCCCCATATCCCTTGATTCCACTAGCCCCTAGAGCTCTATCTAACTCTCGCTTAAATCTATCCACTGACTTGGCCTCCACTGCCCTCTGTGGCAGGGAATTACATAAATTCACTCTCTGGGTGAAAACGTTTTTTCTCACCTCAGTCTTAAATGGCCTCCCCTTTATTCTGAGACTGTGGCCCCTGGTTCTGGACTCGCCCAACATTGGGAACATTTTTCCTGCATCTAGCTTGTCCAGTCCTTTTATAATTTTATATGTTTCTGTCAGATTCCGCCTCATCCTTCTAAACTCCAGTGAATACAAGCCTGGTCTTTTCAACCTTTCCTCATATGACAGTCCCGCAATCCCAGGGATCAATCTCGTGAACCTACGCTGCACTGCCTCAATCACAAGGATGTCCTTCCTCAAATTAGGAGACCAAAACTGTACACACTACTCCAGATGTGGTCTCACCAGAGCCCTATAAAACTGCAGAAGAAGGAGAGAGGCTGATTTGGCCTGGGCTACATTCACAGTTCTCTGCAATGTTCTTGCAGCCTTGGGCAACACACCAAACTATGACGCATCTTGTCTATTACTAACATATGTACTATAAATACTATACTTTCTACAGTGCACTTGTAAAAATTGGTAAGAATCATTGGAGACATGTCAATTTTTTTTTGCCTTCTGAGGAATTAGAGGCATTGCCGTCCTTGGCCATAGCATCAATGTTATTGGGTAAGGACAAATTGTTGATGATACTTACACTGAGGAACTTGAAGCTCACCCCCTCTCTCCACCCCTACCCCATTCTAGTCATCCTCCTAGTTTCACTGTTCACATCCTTGTATTCCTCTCGTTAGCACATCTTCCCCAGTTGACAATGGGTCATTAGTTCCTCCACCCTTCCTGAGATCGTCTGTTGCCTGCCCTGATTTGTTCTGGCCTTTTCTCACCTATAGTTTCCCGCCTTCCCCCACCTACAATCTTCCAGTCTGAAGAAGGGTTCCAGCCCGAAAAGTCACCTATTCCTTTTCTCCAGAGATGCCGCCTGACCCGCTGAGTTACTCCAGCATTTGGTGTCCATCTTGAAGCTCACGTCCATCTCCACTGGCAACGGGCGATAAAATAGGTTGATGGGATTGCTCCGTGACTTGGCATGGACTGACTTGGATTAATGACCTTCGGGTCAGTGTCATAGAGCTATGTAGCACGTAAACAGGTCTTTCAGCCCCACTCACTCAAATCAACCAAATTGTCCAACTGAGCTAATCCCATTTGCCTGCGCCTGGCCCATATCCCTCCAAACCTCTCCTATCCATGTACCTGACCAAGCATCTTTTCAAAGTCATAATTATACCCACTTCTATTGCTTCCTCTGGTTTCTCATTCCATGTGTGCCCCATCCTTTTTGTGAAGATGATTTCCATTGGGGCCCCTTTTAAATCTTTTCTCTCCAACCTTACAGCTATGCTCTCTATTTTTAGACCCCTAAACTGGGGAAAGGACGGTGTCAATGTGACCCATCTGTGCCCCTCATAAACCTCTGTAAAGTCACCTCTCAGTCTCCTATGCTTCCAGGGGGAAAAGATGCAGCTAATCTAGCCTTTTCGTACAACTCAAACTCTCCAGACCTGCACATCTATTTTGTACCCTCTCCAGTTTAATAACATCCTTTCTATAGCACGATGACAAGAACCAAACTCTGTATGTTGGAAGGAACCGCAGATGCTAGTTAACACCGAACATAGACACCAAATGCTGGAGTAACTCAGCGGGTCAACATCACTGGAGAAATGGAATAGGTGACATTTCAGGTCGGAACCCTTCTTCAGGCACCTGACGATTTTGGTCGAGACCATTCTACAGACTCAAGTATCTGCATATCATCTTCTTCTACATCATAACAAAAATATAAAATATGAGAAAATATATTAAACCACAAGCTCCTGAATACCTTTATGTATGTGGAAGAAAGCAATTATTGAGGGATGCGGTTAGGATTACAAAATCAACATCAGTCTCGAGGAGTCTCAGAAGCAAGACTCACTCTACACTCATTATGAAACATGAGGATCACTCTTAGCATTTCTTTTGTTTCCTCCCTCTAAAGCTCAAGAGACAAATATGGGAAACATGCTGATATAATGCTTCCTCTTACCTTCATGATGACCTGAAATGTCAATTGTTGAAGTTTGCCAAGAATGAACTTAACCTATTGAACTTAGTAAATCCTTCAGGGAATCTTAAAATCATTACTGTGCCCCGTTACTTAATTGACTTGGAGAAATCTTCATCAAGTTCAAACACATCTATTAATCAACCTTTCACTTGCAATATAAATTGCCCGACCTGCTATAATCCCCTGGAGCAGTGCACTGTTAATATGCACTCTCCCTGTTAATATATTTTAATTATTTCATTGAATGTGGATATCGATGACAAGTCCTGCACTTATTGTCCATTTTAAACATGTCCTTGTACTGAGTGTCTTGCTGGGCAGTTCAGTGTGTGGTCAAGTTTCAGCTGCATCATTATGTGTCTGGAGCCACATAGGGCCAGATTCAGTAAAATAAGCAGATTTGTGAACATGTCTTTCAGGAACCAACTCAGTTTTATGCCAATCCCGTAATTTTAACAACACCATTATTGATCTAATTTCAAAATGCACTGGGGCAGCACAATGGCGCAGTTGGTCGACTTGTTGCCTCACAGCGCCAGATACCCAGATTCAATCCCGACCTCACATACTGCCTGCGTGGAGTTTGCACATTCTCCCTGTGACCTTTTGGGTTTCCTATGGGTGTTTCGGTTTCCTCTCGCATCCCAAAGACGTGGAGGGATTGTAGGTTAATTGGCTTTCATGGTGGGATTTGAAGATATATCTTGGGTTCATTATTCCACTGCATTGGGAGAAACACAACTGCAATGCTACCATGGAGCAAACCCAACACATTTGGTGTTTGACTCTCAAAGCCCCATACCACATTAATCACCAAGGTTAAAAAAAATATATAAAGACATAACTTTTCAAAATTGTGATCTTTGCAGGAAAATAAACAAATATATAGCATCAGAAGAGCTGGAAAACAACCCACCAGAATGGATTTTAAAGATGGGCAGAGGAGTTTCCAGAAAGGATTTCAATACTTTGGTGGAAGGATATCCAATAAAAGGCATTGAGTGCAAAACTAATGGATGTCCAGGAGTTATACCTGGCTGGAATTGTACAGCAGTGTTCGAGAGTATCTAGTGTAGTCTGGAGATTTGGTGATAGTGCAGTTGAGTAAAGTGGGAATGAAGACGAGGTTTTCAGCAGCTCCAGGGAATAGTGGAGACAACTTGGTGATTAACGTGGTATGGGGCTTTGAGAGTCAAACACCAAATTCTGGGGGTCCTTGTTCAAACACCAAATGCCTGCAACATCTGGTTAAACTATGCGTGCAGCCACCAAATTCCATTCCACATCTGGTTAAACAATGCGAGCAGCCACCAAATTCTATGTCCGCAACATATGCGAGATAAAATGGAGTAGAGGAAATACTTGAAGCCACACAGATCAATTTTGGTCGTGGCAACATTCACTTGGAGGAAGTTCTAACTTGCCCATAATATATCGATTAGCAGTCTCAAAATAAAATTCTGATTGGAATGGAAAGTGATGGTGGAAGGTCAGGATATCAGAATGGAGATCAAAAGACAACATTGCTGAAGGGCTAGAAACAAAAGAGACAGAAACAATTAGGCAGCAGCTACAACTGGAGCTCTGCTAGGCTGAAACCCTCAGCGGGCCAGAATCTTAATATTAACAGACTTTCAGAAATATGAACAATTATTTTCAGTGATGAAAATGTTGCTCAGAGCAAATTGAAGCAAACTGTTACTGAATGTGGAAACTAGTTAAATACACACATTCATCAGACACTGACCTCACCCATTATGTTTACATCCTTTCAAACACGAAGGGTTTAATAACTATTCCTGTGAGAATATAAATCGTGCAGTAGATCTCTCCCCAAATCCAAATAGCTCTATATTTAGAGTGTGAAGGCGAAGCTACAGGCTGTTGATGTTTGGGCACCATTAGGTTATCTGGCTTTTGATGTTGCAAAGAGTATGATTATTCAACAGCCCTGTAAGCTTACAGATAGATGTGTGCCTCTGAACCAACTCAACTAAGTGCCTGGAAATGCTAGAAACACTCACCAGTTCAGGCAGCATCTGAGAAAAAGACAAGTAGAATTAATGTGTAGGAAGGTAGACACAAAGTGCTGGAGTAACTCAGCGGGTCAGGCAGCATCTTTGGAACTGTCGATAGACACCATGCTGCAAACTTTATCAGCTCTATTGTAAAGTCTCCTCAAGGGATCCCCACTTTGAAAAGGTTCTCCTCCCCTCTCCAAAGGGCGTTCTATGAGATCCTCTCTCACTCCACCTCCTTTGTGACCTCCACTTCCCCTGCCCCCTCTACTTTCAGTCTGAAGAAGGGTTCCGACCCAAGACATCACTCATCCTTTTTCTCCAGGGATGCTGCCCGACCAGTTGAGATTACTCCGGGACTTTGTGTCTATCTTTAGTAGAATTGATTTTTTTAGGCTGAAGACCCTTCGCCAGAACTCAGTTTCTCTCTCTCCACAATAACTGCCTGACTTGCTACAAGATTCTGTTTTCATTTCAGACTTGCAACTTCAGCATTTTTTTGGATTTTCAACAAAATACAACTTCAGCTTGCTGAATATTGTAATTTTAATGCATTTTGCACGCCAATTGGATTGGGTTGCATGAGATTTGCAGTGACTAGTGGGGCACCGCAAGGCTCGGTGCTGGGACCCCAGCTATTTACAATATACATCAATGATTTGGATGAAGGGATTCAAAGTAACATTAGCAAATTTGCAGATGACACAAAGCTGGGTGGCAGTGTGAACTGTGAGGAGGATGCTATGAGAATGCAGGGTGACTTGGACAGGTTGGGGGAGTGGGCAGATGCATGGCAGATGAAGTTTAATGTGGATAAATGTGAGGTTATCCACTTTGGTATCAAAAACAGGAAGGCAGATTACTATCTAAATGGCGGGTACACAAAAAGCTGGAGAAACTCAGCGGGTGCAGCAGCATCTAAGGAGCGAAGGAGATAGGCGACGTTTCGGGTCGAGACCCTTCTTCAGACTGGTCAGGGATCAGGGAAACGAGAGATATAGACGGTGATGTGGAGAGATAAGGAACAATGAGTGAAAGATATGCAAAAAAGTATCGGTGATAAAGGGAACAAGCCATTGTAAGCTGTTTGTGGTGTGAAAATGAGAAGCTGGTGCGACTTGGGTGGGGGAGGGAGATAGAGATAGAGGGAATGCCAGGGCCCGAGGGCTGAGGGAGAGGTGGGAAGGGGAGGAGACAGCAAGGTTAACAGAATTGAGAAAATTCAATATTCAAGCCCAAAGGATGCAGACTCCCCAAGCGGAATATGAGGTGCTGTTCCTCCAGCTTGCGGTGTTGCTCACTCTGGCCGTGGAGGAGGCCCAGGACCGAGAGGTCGGATGTGGAATGGGAGGGGGAGTTGAAGTGCTGAGCCACCGGGAGGTCGGGTTGGTTATTGCGGACCTTGGCGATCGCTTCGCCGAACACCTCCGCTCGGTCCGCAATAACTAACCCGACCTCCCGGTGGCTCAGCACTTCAACTCCCCCTCCCATTCCACATCCGACCTCTCGGTCCTGGGCCTCCTCCACGGCCAGAGTGAGCAACACCGCAAGCTGGAGGAACAGCACCTCATATTCCGCTTGGGGAGTCTGCATCCTTTGGGCTTGAATATTGAATTTTCTCAATTCTGTTAACCTTGCTGTCTCCTCCCCTTCCCACCTCTCCCTCAGCCCTCGGGCCCTGGCATTCCCTCTATCTCTATCTCCCTCCCCCACCCAAGTCGCACCAGCTTCTCATTTTCACACCACAAACAGCTTACAATGGCTTGTTCCCTTTATCACCGATACTTTTTTGCATATCTTTCACTCATTGTTCCTTATCTCTCCACATCACCGTCTATATCTCTCGTTTCCCTGATCCCTGACCAGTCTGAAGAAGGGTCTCGACCCGAAACGTCGCCTATCTCCTTCGCTCCTTAGATGCTGCTGCACCCGCTGAGTTTCTCCAGCTTTTTGTGTACCCTCGATTCTCCAGCATCTGCAGTTCCTTCTTTAAAACTATCTAAATTGTGTCAGGTTGGGAAAAGGGGAAGTACAACAGGATCGGGGGGGTCCTTGTTCATCAGTCTATGAAAGTAAGCATGCAGGTACAGCAGGCAGTGAAGAAAGCGAATGGCATTGTGGCCTTTATAATAAGAGGAGTTGAGTATTGGAGCAAAGAGGTCCTTCTGCAGTTGTACAGGTCCCTAGTGATTCCACACCTGGAGTATTTTGTGCAGTTTTGGTCCCCTAATTTGAGGAAGGACATTCTTGCTATTGAGGGAGTGCAGCGTAGGTTTACAAGGTTAATTCCCTGGATGGCGGGACTGTCATATGCCAAAAGAATGGAGCGGCTGGGCTTGTACACTCTGGAGTTTAGAAGGATGAGAGGGGATCTTATTGAAACATATAAGATTGTTAAGGGTTTGGACACACTAGAGGCAGGAAACATGTTCCCGATGTTGGGGGAGTCCAGAACCAGGGGCCACAGTTTAAGAATAAGGGGTGAGCCATTTAGAACGGAGACGAGGAAACACTTTTTCTCACAGAGAGTTGTGAGTCTGTGGAATTATCTGCCTCAGAGGGCGGTGGAGGCCAGTTCTTTGGATACTTTCAAGAGAGAGTTAGATAGAGCTCTTAAAGATAGCAGAGTCAGGGGATATGGGGAGAAGGCAGGAACGGAATACTGATTGGGGATGATCAGCCATGATTACATTGAATGACGGTTCTGGCTCGAAGGGCCAAATGCGCTACTCATGCACCTATTGTCTATTGTCTATTTGCTATTTAGTTCAAACTGCATAGACTGGTAACACAAAGTGCTTAAACAGCATTGATCTTTGCCTTGGTTTCTATCCTGCACATTGACACTGAACTACATTTTTGATGATATAAAGACGAACACCAAATAACCACAGAAAATGGTGTCAGACACTGTGGTGAGCCAGTATCTTTTTGAGGTTTAGACACAGGTTGGTAGCATTTCATATAACCTAGGTGTTACTTCATTCACAGGCCAAAGGCACTGCTCTCATGCAAATGTTAAATGCAAGAGTGAACATTAATGTACCCGCTCCTCTTCCCATCCTCTTCACTCCCCACCTCGCATATTTTTTTCAATAGGGTTACTTCTGAACAGTTTAGATGGTCATATTAAGAGTGTACAATACACTGAGTATTTGACTGCACTGTACCTGTACTCGCTAGACCTCATTGAAACTTACTAAATAGTGAAAGGCCTAGGCAGAGTGAATGTGGAGAGGATGTTTCCACTAATGGGACAGTCTAGGGACCAGGGGTCATAGCCTCAGAATTAAAGGACGTACCTTTAGGAAGGAGATGAAGAGGAATTTATTTTGTCAGACAGTGGTAAATCTGTGGAGTTCATTGCCCTCAAGTCAATGGGTATTTTTAAGGTGGATATTGACAGATTCTTGTTTTGTAAGGGTGTCATGGGTTGTGGGCAGAAGCAGGAGAATGGGGTTGAGAGGGAAAGATAGATCAGCCATGATTGAAAGGCAGAGTAGACTTGATGGGCCGAACAGCCTAATTCTGCTCCTACAACCTATGAATTTATGTAGTGTATAAATTATTCTGAACAGCCTGATTGAAAGACCAGTCTAATGTTTGCTTTCAACACAATTGGGTGCTATTAACAGTAAAAACTGATAATTTGATATCCCAAAGTTCGGAAATATTCGGAAATCACAAATCACAAAGACTTGGATTCTGGCTCAGTCAATGTTACACAAAGTCCTCATTATCTATGGAACCACTATCCACATGCTCACAAATTCAGTCAGGTATTACTGGGAGGATAGGTTGGATGTACATCCAAAAGCAGTCACAAACACCAGAATACACCAAACATGGTCTGTAGTGACTCTCAACTGTTTGGCAAGTTATGACGTACAAGCTGAGTTTCACCTTCACCAATGCCCAGTTTTCTCATTCCCAATAAATTCACAGGCTTCACAGGGACATTTATTATACCACTGTGCAACATCTGAAAAAGTGAAGAAAATTGTGTTGGGATATTACAAGTAGCCTCCAAAAACCAAGTGTCCTTCATTATCAGTGACTTCCTGTATCTATTTCAAATGGTTATTTTCCTCTATCAAACTCTTGAGTCCATTGCCCAAAATTTCAATCCCATTGTAAGTGACTCAGTTGGAAACATTCTTGCCTTTGGGTCAGATTGTTCCAAATTCAAAGATAGACACAAAGTACTGGAGTAACTCAGTGAATCAGGTAGCATCTCTAGAGAACAAGGATAGTTGTGTTTTGGGTACTTATCCAAAACGTCCTGTCCAAAGAAGGATCTTGATCGGGAACACCACCCATCCTATTTCTCCAGATATATAGCCTGACCTGCTGAGTTACCCCGGCACTTTGCGTCTATCCTTGGTACGAAACAGCATCTGCAGGTTGTTTTGCAAGTTCAAGCTCAGGTTAAAAATTAAGGCATACAAATCACGCCTGACATTGATGATTCCTCCCCATGCATTAAATTAAGGTGGATACAAAAGACTCCACACCCTCTACCATTGACATGAATGCAAAGTATAATTTGAAAAAAGGCCCATGGTAATGCAAGAGATGGTCTGCAGTGTTGCATTGTTGAGGTAGGATTGGGGCAGTGCAGGTATCCTTTGGGCTTGAATATTGAATTTTCTCAATTCTGTTAACCCTTGCTGTCTCCTCCCCTTCCCACCTCTCCCTCAGCCCTCGGGCCCTGGCATTCCCTCTATCTCTATCTCCCTCCCCCACCCCAGTCGCACCAGCTTCTCATTTTCACACCACAAACAGCTTACAATGGCTTGTTCCCTTTATCACCGATACTTTTTTGCATATCTTTCACTCATTGTTCCTTATCTCTCCACATCACCGTCTATATCTCTCGTTTCCCTGATCCCTGACCAGTCTGAAGAAGGGTCTCGACCCGAAACATCGCCTATCTCCTTCGCTCCTTAGATGCTGCTGCACCCGCTGAGTTTCTCCAGCTTTTTGTGTACCCTCGATTCTCCAGCATCTGCAGTTCCTTCTTTGGGCAGTGCAGGAAAGCTTAAGAATCAGATGGTTGTAGGAAACTAGTTGTTCCTGAACCTGATAATGTGGAAATCTGGGCATCTGTACGTGTTAGCAGCGAGAACAGGGCATGGCCCAGATGTCGAGAATTCTTGATGATATATGCAACCTTCTTGCGGCAGTGTCTTCTGTAGATGCGTTTGATTGTGGAGGGAGCAGTGCCACCACATGGTCCACCATTCTCTGCAGTCTCATTGGAATTGCGCTACCAAGCCATGATGCAACTAGCGAGCAGACCCTCCACTGTGCATCTGTAAAGGTTTGTTAGAGCATTCAGTGCCATGCTAGATCTCTTTAAACTTCTAAGAAAGTCGAGGTGCTGACGTGCCTTCTCGGTGATTACATCTGTGTGCTGGGTGGGCCGTCCATGACGTTAATGCCAAAGAATACAAATCTGCTAACTCTCTCCACTGCCGACACAATCAAAACTAGCTTGTGGTTTCCTGACATTTCCCTTCTGAAGTCAATCATTAGCTGACTATGTGATGATCACAGTTTGGATGTTCTGTCATGTATAGCAATATCAGCAGAAATTCTCTGACACAGAAGGCAGTCAAGGCCAAGTCACTGGATGAATTTACAAGAGAGATAGATAACGGTCTAGGGGCTAGCGGAATCACGGGATATGGGGAGAAGGCAGGCACGGGGTACTGATTGTGGATGATCAGCCATGATCACAGTGAATGGCGGTGCTGGCTCGAAGGACCAAATGACCTCCTCCTGCACCAATTTTCTATGTTTCTATGTAAAAGATGTAAAGGGAGTTGGTAAAGTTCCATTCAGATTTATCCTTGCCTGATTATGCTTAACGTACAATATAATTATTGTCATAAAATGATCTCTGTAATCAGGTTTCATTAACATCAATGGAGCCAAGCTAGAGATAGAGTGAAGCGTGTGGCCTCTGGTACTGAGCATAATCAGCACACATTTATCGACCCCAAATGCTCCATGACCCAGAACTTTCAATCCCATAGGTTTTCCACTCTCTAAAAGAAAAAAAAAGCCCAAAATATTATTAAATACAGGCCATCCCCAAGTTACAAACACTTGATTTATGGACATGTCTACATGACACAGCCAATTAACCTGCAAACCTGTACATCTTTGGAGTGCGGGAGGAAACCAGAGCATGGAGAGGAAACTCACGCGGTCACAGGGAGAATGTGCAAACCCCTGACTACCAGCTGTAGTCGGGATCAAACCCAGGTCTCTGGCACTGTAAGGCAGCAACTCCACCACTGCGCCACAGTGCTACCCTGGCAACCTATGCCTCCCTCTGCTCTGAGCAACATTCTGAAGAACCTAAATCTTACGCAATATTAAGAGGATTTCCTGCCAAACAAGTCTAACCTCCTGTGGAACACTGCTACAGAGTAAAATCTAGTTCAATCATAATATGAAAATAAGGGCTTTTTGCTCATTATTTGGCATGCAGAAATGTATGATGCACCGGTTCCCAACTTGATCTGCAGGAGGCAATGCTTACCAGTTGGGCTATGAGGTACAGCAGGCACATTCAATGCATTTTTCATCTCCATTAAGTAACTGCAGTCTTGTGGTTATTGATTTATTGCTTCACTTGCTCTGAAGGGAGAATACTCACAACCTTCTGCTCATAGGCAAGTGCCACCTTAATGGTGCTTTGTCACAGTACTGCACTGTGTTGGAACAGAGTCCTGAAGTGACCAGATGTAACAGGGAGACTTCTTCCAACTCCCATCCAGCGGTGCAAGCATGCTGAGTTTCCCGGTCCAGTGGCTGTGTTTCCAACAGCATTATCACTCCACACCTGTGAGCGGCACTGTGGCCCTGTGGTGCTGTTGCTGGCTTACAACGCCAGAGACCCGGGTTACAGACCGCAACACGGGAAGGTGTCAATTCATTTAACTTGAGTCTCAGAGGTGGGCAGAAAGGAAAACCACTTCATAAGATATTGGCAGGAAAGAAATAAAAGATATAAGATACACGGTGTCAGTGGTTATGGGGAGAAGGCAGGAGAATGGGGTTAGGAGGGAGGGATAGATCAGCCATGATTGATAGGAGGATTAATGGGCCAAATGGCATAATTCAACTCCTATCACTGACATGGCTACCAACTCTCATGCATTGAGCGTGAGAATCACAAATTTCACCAAATTCACACGCTCTCATGCTGATCCCAAATTTCTCACACTCTGTCGTGAGAGATTCTGTGATCAATGAAAATGTCAAAACTCATATCAACTGCATGGGCTGCGGGTGTTAATCAGTTATTAAAGATGGGATAGCAGCACATTTGGAAAGTGGTAAACTCATTGGACAAAGTCAGCATGGATTTATGAAAGGTAAATCATGCCCAACGAATCTTATAGAATTTTTTGAGGATGTAGCTAGTAGAGTGAATAAGGGAGAACCAGTGGATGTGTTATATCTGGACTTTCAGAAGGCTTTCGACAAGGTCCCACATAAGAGATTAGTATACAAACTTAAAGCACACAGTATTGGGGGTTCAGTATTGATGTGGATAGAGAACTGGCTGGCAGACAGGAAGCAAAGAGTAGGAGTACACGGGTCCTTTTCAGAATGGCAGGCAGTGACTAATGGGGTACCGCAAGGCTCAGTGCTGGGACCCCAGCTATTTACAATATATATTCATGATCTGGATGAGGGAATTGAATGCAAAATCTCCAAGTTTGCAGATGACAAGAAGCTGGGGGGCAGTGTTAGCTGTGAGGAGGATGCTAGCAGGCTGCAAGGTGACTTGGATAGGCTGGGTGAGTGGGCAAATGCATGGCAGATGCAGTATAATGTGGATAAATGTGAGGTTATCCACTTTGGTGGCAAAAATCGGAAAGTAGACTATTATCTGAATGGTGGCAGATTAGGAAAAGGGGAGGTGCAACGAGACCTGTGTGTCATGGTACACCAGTCATTGAAAGTAGGCATGCAGGTGCAGCAGGCAGTGAAGAAAGCGAATGGTATTTTGGCATTCATAGGCTAGATGCAGGAAGATTGTTCCCGATGATGGGGAAGTCCAGAACAAGAGGTCATAGTTTAAGCATAAGGGGGAAGTCTTTTAGGACTGAGATGAGAAAATAATTTTTCACACAGAGAGTGATGAGTCTGTGGAATTCTCTGCCTCAGAATGTAGTTGAGGCCAGTTTGTTGGCTATATTTAAGAGGGAGTTAGATGTGGTCCTTGTGGCTAAAAAGATCAGGGGGTATGGAGAGAAGGCAGGTACAGGATACTGAGTTGGATGATCAGCCATGATCATATTGAATGGCGGTGTAGGCTCGAAGGGTCAACTGGCCTACTCCTACACCTAATTTCTATGTTTCTATGTTTCTATTTGGAGAGCCGGGGCTGAAGGAGGGATGGAAGCAGAAGCAGCGGCGGGGACAGATGTGGATGGGGAGCCGAGGCCGGTGAGTGTTTGCCGGGCTGGTGAGTGTTTGCCAGGCTGGCGTGTTTGCCGGGCTAGCGAGTCGCTTGCTCAGTGCCGGGCCGTCGGAAGCTTTGAGATTCCCTGTGCCGAATTCGCCCAGGTGACTAGCATGGATCAGGCTGCAGCTCGGTGCATCCTGGGGGATAACCAGTGGCTACTGGAAGTAAGTACCAAGCACTGGGTAGGACGGTGGAAGATAGTGGCTTTAAATGGGGGTGGTTGGTGAAAGCATCCTGCTTGCCTGCTAGATTTTCACTTATTGTAACTGCAGGAAAAATGTTCCAGATGTTGGGGGAGTTCGGAACCAGGGGTCACAGGTTAAGAATAAAGGGTAGGCCAGTTAGGACTGAGATGAGGACAAACTTTCTTCACGCGGAGAGTTGTGAATCTGTGGAATTCTCTGCCACAGAAGCCAGCGGAGGCCAATTCACTGGATGTTTTCACAAGAGAGTTACATTTCGCTCTTGGGGCTGGCGAAATCAAGGGATATGGGGAAAAAACAGGAAAGAGGTACTGATTTTAGATGAACAGCCATGATCATATTGAATGGCAGTGCTGGAACGAAGGGCCGATTGGCCCATTCCTGCACTTAATTTTCTGCTTATATGCTTGAGTATATGGGAATATAACTCAACCACTTGATTTTGAAGCATTCATGCATGGTGGAGATATAACGTAGTCATAGAGTGATACAGTGTGAAAACAGGCCCTTCAGCACAAATTGCCGAAATCCACCAACATGTCCCAGCTGCACTACTTGCTTTTGGTCCATATCCCTCCAAACCTGTGCTATTCATGTATCAGTCAAACTGTTTCTTAAATGTTGGGATAGTCCCTGCCTCAACTACCTCCTCTGGCAGCTTGTTCCATACACCCACCACCCTTTGTGTGGAAAAAGTTACCCCTTGAAAAGTTACCTCTTAAAAGTACTTCAAACAAAAAACATTGAAATCAATCAAACATGATTTTAATACATCAAATTTCAAAATGTCTCTTCCCTGGGAGTGGGGACACACCCACCAACATGACACTCGCTCGCCAAGTACCCCCAAGGCCAGTGACCAGTGATCGCTCAGCCTCCCCACTTTAATAAATGTTCCGCGGCCCCTGTTTCAGACAGCTCTGCCAGATGTGAGCGGGGAACTGACGGCAGTTGTCCATGATGTCTGAATCCCAATGCTCAGCCCTTCGTGTTTCGGAGTTGGCTAATGTTTTTATTTGTAATCAGCCTGATTTGTAATTAGTTGACAAAACCTTAATTTATTAATCTGGAATATCCAGGGGGATGGGATAAGTGTAATATTAAAATGACATGCAAGGTGTCAGCTGTCTACACAACATACAGCCACGATAACACATTATTTCCTTCAGTTAAATATTGGGAAGGTAGCACTATTATCATTTGCCACTCAACTATTATGTTTGTTTACCTCACTGACTATTTCACCCCCCCCCCCCCCAAATTCCTATGACAGGTCGAATAGAAATGTCCCCAATCTCGTTGTTTTATTAATTGAACATGTAGATGAACATCCTCACAGAGTGTAATCAGATGGAAACTGTTTAAGAGCTTGTTCAAAGAAGGGGCATATTTTAAAGGATTGTCAGAGATACTTGCAGGGGGATGTGTGAGGATGTTGTTATTTGTCTTTAGTTTTAGCTTGAACCAGGACATCTGAAGATTCAAAGTTTAATATAGTAGTTGTGCTGATACTGACTCCAACCAACCACGTAATGAATATCATCCATTCCGGACGTTTTATTTTTCTGATGCCGTTTAAACTTCACTTGGATTTCAATCACTTCAATGTAAAAGTAATTGGGAATGGGGAACATTGGAGCAAAAAATCAGTACATATTAACTGTGATATAATAATGTATGCATGTTGGTAGGTGCAATCAAAACAAAGATCTTTTTATCATTGTTGTGTTATGAATACCACAGAAAATATGATGTACTCTCAAGGTCATATTTAATAGAATAATATTGCTTAAATAAATAGTTATTGGACCTTGCATTTCAGAAAAGTCCCAACTGAGAGGAAGACAGCAAAATACTGAAAATATTGTGGGTGAAAATGACTTCAGGACAGTTTGTTAGGAAAATGCGGTAAATGTTAACAGAATTCTTATACAGCTGAGTGAGTATAATTTTATGGGTGAGAAATTGTGTTCAACCAATTGCTGACTTCTTTGACAAAGTAACTAGCATGTTAGATAACAAGGAAGCCAATGGATGTAGCAAATTTTGTTATACAAGATTTGGTCTGTGAAGTGCCCCATAAAATATAACTGCATTAGTTAAGCACCTGTGGACTTGAACATAATAGATTAAGTCCAGGGGGTCAGACATGGGGCTATATGTGTGTGTCAGATATATTGTCAGTGCAGAGGGGCTAGGAGCAAGGCCAAGTGTGCATCCAGAGTCAAGGTCTGTAATAGTACTAGGTGTGCAGTCAAAGTTGGGGCAATGGGAGTGTTCAGCACTGGGAACCTAAGCAGATAAGCATCTATGATCAGGGTAGAATAGGGAGCCAGGTTTAAGGCTGGACTCATGGTCAGGAATGAGAGATGGTATGCAACTGGAGTCAGGGTCAGGAGTAGTACCAGTTGAGTAGCTTAGGCTCTCATTCAAAGGTAAATTATTGACTATAGCCCAGTTCAATCCTGTGATAACTGATCCATGTGTGTGGAGCATACATTGCACTAAGCTATTTTATAAAGCTTGCAACAGTAGAACCCTCTTTTAAGACTTGGAGAGGGATCATATTGTGCAAATAATTCAACCACTTAAAAAGCCATTGATATACTGCAAATCCTTTAATACCTAGGGATATATTTGAAAAGGTTCGCAGAATGTCCTTCAGTTCAGATTTCTGTGCAATTAATAGAAGATTTAGGAAGTTTGCACACAGGTGTTTGGAATTAATCTAGCTTCAAAGAACTCTTGGTGATTTGGTGCATAGATCAGAGAGAACATTACATATCTGGGCTGTGACCCGTAAAAGCGGTGGCACAAAAGTGCAGATGCTGGAATCTGGAGCAAAAAAAAAAAAGTTGCTGAGAATTTGACACAAAATGCTGGAGTAACTCAGCGGGTCAGGTAGGATATCTGGAGAAAAAGTATAGGAGACTTATTGGGTCGTGTCCCTTCTTCAGACTGAACAGCCTGAAAAATGTCCCCTCTCCGTTTTCTCCAGAGACACTGTCTGACCAACTGAGTTACTCCAGCACTTTGTGTCTATTTTTGGTACAAACCAGCATCGGCAGTTCATTTTTAATACAAGCTGCCGGGAATGCTCAGTGGATCTGGCAGCTATTTGGAAGGAAATGAACGGTTGGCTATTGGGGTCAAGACCATTCCTCTAGAAAGAAAGTCCCCCCCCCCCCACTCGCCTGCCATGCACTGTCCAGCTTTCATACTCCCCCCACAACCATTCTGACGAAGGGTCCCAAACCAAAATGTCATCCCATGTTCTCCAGAGATGCTGTCTGACCCACTCAATTACTCCAGCACTTTGTGTCCTTTTGTATAAACCAGCATACGCAGTTCCTTGCTTTAACACGGCTCAGGATCTCTGCATGCATTCAAAGCCAAGCAAATGCATTCATGGTGACCTAATGTGGCCATTTTGTGTGCCATACTTTAGGCTATAATGCAACTACAGATCAGATAGTCCAAGAGACTCCAATGGCATGGTTTAATGTAAAAGGGATCTTGCCAAGCCATTTAAAGATTAATAACAGCCCAATGACAATAAACTGGTTCAAATGCAAAACCACTAAAAACCACTGAATGCAAAACCACTAAATTCCATGAAAAGGAATTGGTTTGTGTCAGTTTGCAGATGGCAGCCTCCCTGATAGAACATGTTCTCTGGTACGTCCTGGCCTGGCAGCCCCATTCACAAAAGGTGCAGCAACCCAAGAAGCTGACCAGGCAGGCTTTGCCGGAGATGAGCGCGAGTTAGGAATCAGCTCTGCTGGGCTGGAGCATCTGACACAGGTCAACAACCGCTGGCACGGATCGCTGTCGCACACGGCCGAGCTGACAACATTGTTGCCTATTCCTTGCAGCAGAGTTGGAGGTCAGCGTCTGAAGGGAATCTCCCAGCCCTTGTGTTGTGGACAGTCATTGCTATAGTGACCCAAAAAGTACTCTTGACTGCTACGTAATGTTGGGATTCTCTTTATAGTGAGACTCAGGAAGCAACAGCGTCACTGCTAATACAGGTCTTAACTCTCACCTTATTTTGTACAGTAAACTACCCTTAGGTTTAATTTTAGTATAGTTTAGAGACACCAAGGCCCTTCGGCCCACTGAGTCCGCGCCGAACAGCGTTCCCCATACATTAACACTATCCTACACACTAGGGGCAATTGACTATTTTTACCAAGGCCAATTAACTTACAAACCTGTACATCTTTGGAGGAAACCGGAGATCCCAGAGAAATCCCACACAGATCACGGGGAGAGTATACAAACTCTTTAGAGACTGCACCCGTAGTCAGGAATGAACCAGAGCCTCTTGGCGCTGTAAGGTAGCAACTCTACCACGGTGCTACCATGCTGCCCTAAACGCTAATTGCACTAATGCATTAATTAATTACTGATTATTTGATGAACACAGATCATCCTTGGTTTAAGTCCTCTCTACGCTAATGCCAGATTCAATAAATCCTTGGAATTTTTTAACAAGTCACTCACTTTAGTAGATCTCCTGTCTCTACTCGCAAAGCTCCAGTTTATAAGCTTTCTTGATTTGCAAAGGTGTTGAGGGTTCTGGGGAAAAGGCAGGAGAATGTGGTTGAAAGGGAAAGATTGATCAGCCATGATTAAGTAGTAGAGTAAACTCGATGGGCCGAACGGCCTAATTCTACAAGAGGATCAGACAAAATAGCTGACAGATAGTAGGGTTTAAATGGAGATGTAAGAGACCGCAGGTCCTGGAACTTTCAGTAAAATGCAGACTGCTGGGAGAACACAGCGGGTCAGGCAGCATCCGTGGAGAGAAATGGGCAGACAACATTCTGGGTTGGGAGTCTTCTTCAGGCTCAAGATGGATTCTGACCCAAAATGTTATCCATCCTTTTTCCTCCACAGAAGCTGTCTGATCCATTGAGTAACTTCAGCAGTTTTTTTTTTTAAAAAGGGTACACAATGGATTGCATTTATCCACCAATTGATAAGAGAGATCTGGGAGTGATCCAACTCTTCATTGAGCCTCACTAAATTTGTTTCCATGTGGTTGAAGAGCTCAGCTGCAAAATGTACCCAATATGTTGGTTTCATTTAATAGGACGGCCCATGGTGAAGCGGTAGAGTTGCTGCCTTACAGCACCAGAGACCCAGGTTCAATCCTGACTATGGAGGCTGTCTGCACGGAGTTTGGATTTTTTTCCCTGTGACCGCGTGGGTTTCCTCCGGGTGCTCTGGCTTCCTCCTACACTCCAAAGACGCGCAGGTTTGTAGGTGTATTAGCTTCTGTATATTGTCCCTAGTGTGTAGGATAGAACTAGTGTCAAGTTGATTGCTGGTTGGCATGGACTCCGTGGGCTGAAGGACCTGTTTCCACGCTGTATCTATATCTCTAAACAAGTGTACAGATGATTGCTGGTCATCACACTGAGTTGGCTGAAGGGCCTGTTTCCAGTACACCCCGAAACTAAAGATTCTAGTCAACAGGCCCAGATCGCAGTGTCGAGGAAAGTGATGATGCAACTCCCAAAGTTAATCAAATGGACTGATCAAGAAAACATTGTTTTTCAGCCTTCAAATGTAGATGAAAGGGATGGTCGAGAGACAGCGAAACAATTATAATGTATAATTTCAAGTGACATGAAAACCAAAGCACAGAAAAATAGAAGGACAAATTGATAAAAGCCAAGTAGAGAATTGATGCCAGATTATACTTCCTCACATAGAGAGAGATTAATGACAGGGATGATATTCAGATACGGCAATGGAGTCACAGATTCCATTCATTCTAGGCAGGCAGTTTGGATGATTTGATGGGCAGATTCTGCATTTCTATTAGAAAGGTGTGCCAAATTAATTTGCTTCCACTGTTCTTATAAACTGCAAGGTGATTATCTTAATAAGATTCCATTCTAGTGAAATTAACTAAATTACTTCTAGGACCAGAGAGCTACGCGAAAGCTTAAATTAATAGGGAACTAATGCAGCGCCTTTCACGACTCCAGGGCATCCCAAAGCACTTATACAGCTCATTGTCTCAGTTTGAAAAGAACAGCACAGAAGCAGAAACAACAAAAATCACTGGAACAAACAACATAACACATTCCAAGGTACACAAAAATGCTGGAGAAACTTAGCGGGTGAGGCAGCATCTATGGAGCGAAGGAAATAGGCAAAGTTTCGGGTCGAGACCCTTCTTCAGACTGATGTGGGGGGGGGGGGGGGGGAAGAAGAAAGGAAGAGGTGGAGCCAATGGGCTGAGGGAGAGCTGAGAAGAGGGGGAGAATGTAAGGACTACCTGAAATTAGAGATATCAATGTTCATACCGCTGGGGTTACAAACTGTCCAAGCAAAATATGAGGTGCTGCTCCTCCAATTTACACTGGGCCTCACTCTGGCCATGGAGGAGGCCCAGGACAGAAAGGTCTGATTCGGAATGGGAGGGGGAGTGAAGTGCTGAGCCACCGGGAGATCAGGTTGGTTAATGCGGACCGAGCGGAGGTGTTGGGCGAAACGATCGCCAAGCCTACGCTTGGTCTCACCGATATAGAGCAGCTGACATCTAGAGCAGTGGATGCAATAGATGAGGTTGGAGGAGGTGCAGGTACCTCCTCTGCCACACCTGAACAAACTGCTTGGGTCCTTGAATGGAGTCAAGGGGGGAGGTAAGGCGACAAGTGTAGCATTTGTCTAGAAATACTACCCCCCCCCCCCCCACCCCCCCACCCTCACATCAGTCTGAAGAAAGGTTTCGGCCCGAAACGTTGCCTATTTCCTTCGCTCCTCAGATGCTGCCTCACCCGCAGAGTTTCTCCAGCATTTTTGTCTATCTTCAATTTTCCAGCATCTACAGTTCCTTCTTAAACCTTTTAACACATTCCAAGGTTGATCATGAAGGAGCAAAAATACCTTATTCGAAGGGCTTTTTTTTGCATTCTATTGCATTGGAAACTAACCTTGAGTGTTTTGCATGATAGACTGCATTTAATCTTTCTCCACTGTGACTGTTGCACGCATCTTTGCCAACTGGAAAACTACCCAATCATTGATTTTCTCATCACTTTTGTCCACTACACCCGAGGACCTGGTTCCTCTTTCTTCCCCCACACACCAGAGCACTGTAGCTAGGTAATTCTGAGAGTTCACAAGAAAAGACCAGTCATGTTGTCGTTCAATGAATCACAATGATTCACTAGAGAAGCCGATTGTTGAGATCCAACATCAGTGAAATTAGCTGGTGTTTTGGGATGTTACTGACACATCCTCACATTCAGTAAGGACTCCATACAGTGGTATTTCATCATTTAGACATTTAATCATAAGCATCTCTTACTGTAGGTCTTTTCTGAATTTGGAACACTTCACATAGATTAAGCACTCGTAATATATTTTATCCACATGTTTTTAAAACTAGAGCTAAAGAGCTGTAGTTAAGGCATCTTTATGCGTTAGTGCGCTTGTAGTAGATATCGGCAGATAGACAGAGAGACCAAGTGAGGGGAGAGAGATGTCAAAGATTGTACAAGTGAATTTGAGGGCCGGGTTGAGGTTCGTATTGAAGTTGATGAAATCAATGAGTTCTGCGCGAGTGCAGGGGATAGCTCCATTTTGCAACCACCTTGACTTTACAAAAGTATATCCTTGTGAAATTGGTTCTGGAAACTCGTTTGATTCCTAGCAAAGTAGGAATATATATATTCAAGGGCTTTTAAAACATCCTCTGTGTTTTCGATTCGAATGAGAACCAACTTTTAAAATTAATTAAAAAAACTTAAACACTAAAATCTATACCAATAAGTCTTAAGATTGTTAATAATTTTATGTTTAAACCTTCAATTTTGGATAAGGCTTTTTTACAATGGAAAAATAAAGGAATTTCTAAGATGGGTGATCTTTATAAGGAAAACACTTTTCTTTCATTTCAAGAGTTGCAACAAATTTATGGGCTACATAATAAAGAATATTTCAGATATTTACAAATTAGAAACTATGCCTCTGTAAATATATATGAATTTAGAAATAGAAAAATAGAAATTTTAGATGAATGTTTGAATAAACATCCAAATATGGAAAAAATGATATCATATATATATAATATTTTACTGGAAAACGATACCCCATCAACAGAAATATACAGAGAATCTTGGGAAAAGGAATTAGGCCAAATAATAAGACCAGAAATATGGGATGAAAGTTTACAACATATACATTATTGTTCATTAAACGCTAAACATTCTCTTATACAGTTTAAAATATTACATAGATTACATTACTCTAAATCTAAATTACATAATATTTTTCCAAAAATATCTCCAATATGTGACAAATGTCAAATTTCAGAAGCAAATTTGACACATTCATTCACTAACTGCATAAAAATTGTAGAATACTGGAAGGAAATATTTAAAATAATCTCGACTGTTATCAATATAAATATAATCCCTGACCCAAAGTTGATTATACTTGGAATAATTGAAACTGACCAATTAATAACAACGAATCAAAGAACTTTTATTGACTATGGTTTAATAATTGGGAAAAAATTAATATTAAAATTTTGGAAAGGCCCTGCATTCCCAACAATCAAAATGTGGAATATAGAAATGTCGGAGACACTTCATTTGGAGAGATTGAGGCTTGTCCTTATGGATAGGTTAGATCTCTTCAGATGTATTTGGTCTCCATATATTAAATATTTACAGGGTCATAATGGTTCGGCGCGAGAACCCGACTGAGGCCTGGATATTTGAGTGGATGAAGAGATACATATAATAAATCATGAATATATCTATAAGGACGGATTAATGACGAATATTTTATTCTCCATCAAACCTCTTCTTATTCTTTATTCTATTTCCTAATTTTTCTATTTTCTTATATCTAAATAAAAAATAAAAAAATAATATAGAAACACACTATCTTAATATTAGTACGAATATAAATATTATTAGATTTATAAGAACATTGTTAGTATTATTAGCATTTCTTAGTATTTTATATTTTTAATTATATAAAATTATATACTTTTAATGGTACAATAATTTTAAATTTAGCGATAAAATAAATATTATTAACATTAGGAAGAAATAATAAGAATTATATAAGATTTACTAACTTTTTGTATCAATAATATCATAAAATTTGGTCTTATACTTAAAAAAATTAGAAATAAAATGATAATTACTAATAGTACGAGTATAATGCTAATATTGTGAATGTATTAGTAGTATTATGTATCTCTAATTATATAAAATACATAACTCTGAAATCTATAACTAAGGATAACACAGTATAAATAATATTATTAGTATGAATCAGTTATTAGGACTATGTATTTTTACTACTGAAATATAATGTAACTGGTTGTTATTTTGTTTCTATAATAAATAAATAAATTTAAAAAAAAATAAATAAAAAAAATAAATAAATAAAATTAATTTAAAAACTTAGACACAGTTGCAATTAAGTGATGATCACCGAAGTTATTCATTTGAATGATACATGTGGGCGATGTTCATTGGGTAACCTGAATTCAACACTTCTCAAAAATCACAACCAAAGATTGTTTCTTAGTAGTATCCATAGTTTGAATCGATCCACAATTTGTATGTTCTGCATCGTGATTCCCATTGAAATGGGCATGGACTTCCTGAGTCGGACTCCATTGTTTGGGTAGATACAAGAAATAAAGGCCACCCGCATATTCAAGAACAAGTCTCACCCCAGTCACTCCCTCTGCCATCAGGCAAGAGGTACAGAAGTGTGAAAACGCACACCTCCAGATTCAGGGACAGTTTCTCCAGAGCTGTTATCAGGCAACTGAACCATTCTATCAACAACTAGAGAGCAGCTCTGAGCTACTATCTACATCATTGGAGAACCTCGGACTATCTCTTATTGGACTTTACTGGACTTTATCGCACTAAAGGTTATTCCCTTTATCTTAATCTGAACACTATGGAGGGCTTGTTTGTAATCATGTTTTGTTTTTCCATTGACTGATGAGGACCCAACAAAAGCTCTTCACTGTACCTCGGTACACGTGACAATAAACTAAACTAAACACTTTTTTAATGTATTAAATAGCCATTCTGTGATTTAAGACATGGATTGCATTTTCAGAAGACATTTTGTTCAGCATAGTTTTGTAACACCAGACAAAATGAATTGTAACTATTTTGGAACACTGGATACCTACAAAGAGTGGCATATTATTTGTTACAGCTTAAAAAAAGCTTTGCAAATTAATACATTATTTGAAAGTTCCAGTGACAATAAAACAAAATAACATAAATTCAGCATTCATAACTCAAGGCATATATATTTACACATAAAGCACAGCATTATAGAATTAACATTTAATTAGAAACATAGAAACATAGAAAATAGGTGCAGGAAGAGGCCATTCGGCCCTTCGAGCCAGAACCGCCATTCATTGTGATCATGGCTGATCGTCCCCTATCAATAACCCGTGCCTGCCTTCTCCCATATCCCTTGACTCCACTAGCCCCTGGAGCTCTATCTAACTCTCTCTTAAATCCATCCAGTGACTTGGCCTCCACTGCCCTCTGTGGCAGGGAATTACATAAATTCACTCTCTGGGTGAAAACGTTTTTTCTCACCTCAGTCTTAAATGACCTCCCCTTTATTCTAAGACTGTGGCCCCTGGTTCTGGACTCGCCCAACATTGGGAACATTTTACCTGCATCTAGCTTGTCCAGTCCATTTATAATGTTATATGTTTCTCTAAGAACCCCCCCCTCATCCTTCTAAACTCCAGTGAATACAAGCCTAGTCTTTTCAATCTTGCTCATATGACAGTCCCTGCCATCCCAGGGATCAATCTCGGGTCAATACCTGTTGGGACAAGAAGGTACTTAAAATCACCCCAATAAAGATTGCCAAAGATCAGTACTCATAATCCCAATAATCAGTACTGTGCTTCAATTACAGCTCAGTGCCAGAAGAATTCTGGTAGCTCTGGGCATTATCTGGCTTGAAATTCCACAGGTCTTCAAACTGGCAGCTGCCGACTTTGGCTGAACTGTGTGAGGCAAGATAGGAACTGCAACTCATTGGAAGTTATAAGCCAGTGAATTAGAATCTGTTGGAAAGAGATCCTATTTCTCCAGAGATGCTGCCTGACCCGCCTGCCTATTCCAGCACTTTGTGTCTATCTTCAGTGTAAACCAGCATCTGCAGTTCCTTCCTACACACATTGAATCTTCTCCCATCTTTTCAGGACTTTTTCTATTCCACAAAGAGACTGGATCTGCTCTCGGGTTATTTTGCCAGTTAACATAAATCCCTATCTTCTTGGCCACAAATCCCAATTTTCCACAAACCAGTGAATAGTTTATTTGCCTAGTCAAATTAATCTGTACGTCTTTGGAGTCTGGGAGGAAACCTGAGCACCTGGGGAAAACCTACGTGGTCACAGGGAGAACGTACAAACTCCGTACAGACAGCACCCTAGGCCTCTGGCACTGTAAGGCAGCAGCTCTAAGGCAGTGCCATCGTGCTGCCCAGGCTCGGAATAAATCAGACCCAAAGCATGTCCCATGTCACACAACGAGTGATTTTCCAAACTCCTCCCTTGACCTGTGGATCTATCAGAAAATTATATTTTTGATGTGATTGTCAGTTATTTTTAACCAATAACTATGTGAACGGGTGCAACTACCTCCAACTTCCCAATATTTGGTTCCAGGCGACAAGAGTCCATGTTGGGATCCGGGATCATCTGGAATATTGCACCCGGCAGGACTGACATATAATGAAAGAATGGGTCAACTGGGCTTGTATTCACTGGAACTTAGAAGGATGAGAGGGGATCTTACAGAAACATATAAAATTCTCAAAGGATTGGACAGGCTAGATGTAGGAAAAATGTTCCCGATGCTGGGGGAGTCCAGAACCACTCGTCACAGTTTAAGAATAAGGGGTAGGACATTTTAGACTGCGATAAGGAGAAACGTTTACACCCAGAGAGTTGTGAATCTTTGGAAATCCCTGCCACAGAAGGCAGTGGATGCCAATTCATTGGATGTTTTCAAGAGAGTTAGATTTAGCTCTTAGGGCTAAAGGAATCAAGGAGTATGGGGGGAAAAGCAGGAACGGGGTACTGCTTTTAGGTGATCAGCCATGATCATATTGAATGGCGGTGCTGGCTCGAAGGGCCGGATGGCCTACCCCAGCACCTATTTTTTGTGTTTCTATGTTTTTTGATGAATGCAGAGTCCACTGGTATTGATTTTCCTTCTCAATGGGATTTCCACTCTCTGGGATTTCCTGTTAGGTTATCTCTTGTAATTCGATTAACTGGAATCAGCATTCATCTCTGAAATTAGATACTTCTTTGATCCTTGCAACTGATAATAACACCAAATCTATCCAACACTACAAATGTATTATTGTTATAGATGGGAAGATTTGATACCTTGCTTTTATATGAAAATCAAAAAACACGGTCGATGATGGAATCTGAAATATATTGGCACCAGTTTCTTGTCCTGGATACTGCGATGTAGCAAAAAGTTTTTGTTTGCGTTCTATCCAGTGAAATCAAATCATAAAAGTACAATCAAGCCTTATACCAGTACAACAGGTACTGCAAAGGGAAAGATACCACAGTGAAAAATATAATGTTACAACACTGTAGCATTAAGCTTACACAGAGAAAAAGTCCAATGTCCACAATGTGGTAGGTTGGAGGATTGGGACTGTACCCTAGGTTATGGGACAACCATTCATATGTTGGATAACAGCATAGAAGAACCTGTTCGTGAATCAGGTGGTACATAGAGTCTTACAGCATTGAAACAGGCCCTTTGGCCCAACTTTGGCCCACACCGGCCAACATGCCTCATCTACATTAGCCCCACCTGTCTGCGTTTGGCCCATATCCCTCTTACCCTCTCCTATCCATGTACCCGTCTAAATGTTTCTTAAACATTGTGATAGTACCTGCCTCAACCAACTCAACGGCAGCTCGTTCCATACACCCACCACCCTTTAGAAACATAGAAAAATAGGTGCGGGAGTAGGCCATTCAGCCCTTCGAGCCAGCACCGCCATTCAATATGATCATGGCTGATCATCTAAAATCAGTACCCATTCCTTCTTTCCCCCATATCCGTTGATTCTGATAAACCGTGGGCCAGGGTGCTTTTTCATTTCCTGTCGTGACCCACATCCCATATCTACCCATATTTATAATATATTGTGTACAAATATTATAGAAATCATCTCTGAAATTCGTCAAGAAAAAACCCCCAATCACAAAAGTTAAATTCTTGACACATTTGCGATGTTCGGCCTACTAAGAGCTAAATCTCATTCTCACGTGAAAACTTCCAGCGAATTGGCCTTCACTGCCTTCTCTGGCAGAGAAGTCCACAGATGATGAATGTGTGAGAAAGTTACCCCTCAGGCTCCTGTTATATCTTTAACCCCTCACCTTAATCCTATGTCCTCTGGTTCTCAATTCCCCAACTCTGGGAACCTGATCTATTCCACTCATGCTCCTGCGCTCCAAGGAATAGAGTCCAATCCTGCTCAACCTCTCCCTATAGTGCTATCAATTTCCCCCAGAGTCTGCTAACCTACACACTACAGGTAATTTACCACTAATCTAACTCACCACGCCTTTGACAAATATAAGATTGTTAAGGGTTTGGACACGCTAGAGGTAGGAAACATGTTCCCGATGTTGGGGAAGTCCAGAACCAGGGGCCACAGTTTAAGAATAAGGAGTAAGCCATTTAGAACGGAGACGGGGAAACACTTTTTCTCACAGAGAGTGGTGAGTCTGTGGAATTCCCTGCCTCAGAGGGTGGTGGAGGCGGGTTCTCTGGATGCTTACTCCTGCACCTATTGTCTATTGTCTATTGAGACGTGCAAACTCCACACAGATAGCACCCGAGGTCAGTTTTGAACCGGGTTCCTGGCACCATGAGGTGGCAGTACCACGGCGTGCCACTGCGCCACCCGTTTTTAATTTTACTTGAATTAAAAACACACTATTGGTGCTAAATTGATAACATCGCAATCCTACGCATAAGAGGCCTTCAAACTGCCAAGCAGTTTTCTTTTTAAAAAAAACAAGATTTCAAACCATTTTGAAAGGGAAAAGTAGGCAGACGGCAGCTGTGTAGGTGCACCTTAGCCAGAGTGTACTAAAGTACTGACAGACTGCCCCATCTGTCACTGTAGCATAGCCAGGCGTGAGGATGGTTGGGTGGGGAATGATGATGCCAGCTGGATCGGGGACTAAATCCTCTCCTTCCGAAACACAAAATGCATTCAAAGCAGATCAACAGCCTGCAGCAGAAGACAGCTCAGGGCGGGAACAGCGCAGTCAGCTTAGTTTTGTGAGAAAACCAGTGCAGAGAAAATGGCTTGCGCGCAGTTCAACACTTTATGCATGGATTAGACTGAACGGTGTTTTAAAGCATTGATTTTTTTTAAAATAAAGTAAAGGAAATAATGTGCAACCCTATGCTCGTCTTCAAAGGGCTAATAAGTGAATAAATAATTAAATAATAATGCTTTCTTTAAACGTTGGGCACATTCAGCGCTGAAACAGGTCCTTTGGCCCACCGGGTCGTGCTGAGCAGCAAACACCCCGAGCGCAATCCGACACACAAGTGGCAATTTGCAATTTTACCAACTGCGAATGAATGTATAAACTTGTATGTCTTTGAAGTGGGGAGGGAGCTGGAGCAGCCGGAGGTTACCCACTTGGTTACAGGGATAATGTACAAACTCTGCACAGACAACATCCGTAGCCAGGATCGAACCCGGGTCTCTGGCGCAGTGAGGCAGCAACTCTACCGCTGTGCCACCCTTGATGGTCATGTACTGTGTCATTCTTTGGGGTCTATCCCTCTTTATAAACAGACAGGAGTCACTGGCATACTCCAATTTGGAAGATGTTGGAGACTACAAGGGAGAAGGAGGAAGAGGTGACGTTGGAGGGGGGGAAAGAGGTCGGGTGGACAGAGCAATGGGAGAAGAAGGGAGCTGTGGTGGAGTAGGGAGCAAACAGGAAGAAGGGGCAGCTGGTGAGAATGTGGAGGGAGCCCCACAGTGACAGAGCGTGTCCTGTCAGTGGTGGCAGCCTGAAGAAAGTGCGGACAGGGGCTACAACACGTGCCGCAGCAACAGATTCGTCACCCAGACCGTGCTGTGGGTGAAGAGGGGCCCACGCGTGCACCTTGCGAGCTGAGGTTTGGCATCGGCAGGTCCGTCCGCTATAAAGGGAACAGTTAAAACAAGGGTTTACTGTATCGTGCGAAATTCTAATGGTCCCATTATAGGAAGGATTTAGAGGATTTGGAGCAGGGGGGGTTGGGGGGGGGGGGGGGGGGGGGGGGGGGCAGAATAAGTTTACAACAGCTTTGCCTGGATTAGAACATGGTAATCTTTGTTGCAAGTTTTCAGATTGTTGTCACTGGAGCTTTGAAGACTTAGGGGAGACCTGGTAGAAGTATTTAAAAATTATGAGAGGCACAGGTTAGGTGGAGTATCAGAATGTCAAAGACCAGAAAACATAGCTTTAAGGACAGAGGGGCAAGATTTAAAGGAGAATATGCAGAGCAATTTGTTTTTTCACATAGAGTCGTATGTACCTGGCAAATGGTGCCAGTGGTGGTGTTGGAGGCAGATGCAATAGTGGCATTTGAAAGATAGGCACATGGATGTGCACGGAATGGAAGATTATGGCTCACATGCAGGCAGAGGAGGTTAGCTAAACCTAGCATCATGTTCAGCATGGACATTGTGGGCTGAAGGGTCTGTTCCTGAGCTGTACTGTTGTGTAACGATGAAAAACCCTTGCAGTTCTCCAGATGTGCTCTCACAAAGTTGTTCTAAGACTTTCCTACTTTTACAGTCCAATCCCCTCGAGATAAAGGCTAACGTTTGGTTAGCTTTCCCCAGGGCTGCTAACGTTGGGTGAGAATTGGGAGTGAGAAATTGCGAGACCAAGCCCGAGGGAGCGTAGCGACCGGTGTGTGTGTGTGTGTGTGTGTGTGTGTGTGGGGGGGGGGGGGGGGGGGGGGGGGGGGGGGGGGGGGGGGGTGTTATGTGGGAGGAGGGAACTTTTGCATTTTTCAGCTTGAAATTGTGTAATATGGTGCATACTGTAGCGAGTCTTTTAACTTATACTTGAATGTAATATATATGCTTTAAATTGGATTAGCTATGAATAAGGTTAGAGTAAATTACATTCCTAATTACATTCCACAGTAGAGCCCAGGCTCTGATCCATATGTGAAGCACATGAATGATCTTAGTGTATTCATGTATGGGAATCAGATTATAATCAAACACTTGGCTCATGTTGGCCAACCTGGGTCTCATTGCACACCTGGTACTACTCCTGGCCCTGACTCCAGTTGCATACCTTCTCTCATTCCTGTCCCTGAGTCCAGCCCTACACCTGCCCCCCTATTCTACCCTGATGATAGCTGCTTACCTGCTTAGGTTCCCAGTGCTGAACACACCCCTGGTCCCAGCTTTGACTGCACACCTAGTATTCCAGACCTTGACTCTGGATGCACACTTGGCCTTGCTCCTAGCTCCTTTGCACTGACAATATATCTGGCCCCACATAAAGCCCCATATCTGACCCCCTGGACTTAACCTATTACGTTCAAGTCCACAGGTGCTTAGCTAATGCAGTAATCCTTTATGGGGCACTTCACAGACCAAATTATGTATAACAAAATTTGCTACATCCATTGGCTTCCTTGTTATCTAACATGCTAGTCACTTTGTCAAAGAAGTCATCAATTGGTTGAACACAATTCCCATCCATAAAATTATACTCACTGAGCTGTATAAGTATTCTGATACCATTTCTTTCATTTTCGTAACAAACTGTCCTGAAGTCATCAGGCTAATTACAAATCAATAACATTAGCCAACTCCGAAACATGAAGCGCTGAGCATTGGGATCCAAACATCATGGACAACTGGCCTCAGTTCCCCGCTCACATCTGGCAGTGTTCTCCATCTGAACCAGGGGCCGTGGAGTGTTTTTGAAAGTGGGGAGGGTGAGCGATCACTGATAACTGGCCTTGGGGGTACCCGGTGAGGGAGCGAAGCAACCGAGTGGGGAGAGGGTGTGGAAGAAGGGTGCCCCCCCCCCCCCCCCCCCCCTCCCAGGGTAGGAACGTTTTGAAATTTGATGTATTAAAATCATGTTTTAGTGCATTGTAGAAGTATGATTTCAATGTTTTTTGTATGAAGTAATTTTAAGAGGTAATAATAATAATAATAACTTTATTACAGACTCAAGGTCCAGACAAGGGGCAACATTACATTAAAAATGCATTGCTTCACAAATACCATAAATATATATAAAATCATGGTAAATCACATAAAAACATCATAATTTATATATTTTTTTAAAAAACCCGCAATACTTAAGTTAAAAATCCAGAGTAAAAAAATGATCAATGTCGTACAACGAGACAACGATACCAGTGTCTCCACAACTGGGATTCGTAGCGTGTAGTGCTAACCCTTATGTTTGTCAAGGCCACAATAAGCACATTTTTTAGAGTCATTTATCCTGCAAATGAATTTATACATGTGGTGTCTTAGGATAGCTTCTAGAGTACTGACTCCTGCAGCCACAAACATATTACTGGCACTACACCATCTTGGTTGCCTTAGCAGTGTTCTCATGGCATTGTTATATGCAACCTTTAGTCTCTGCATACTTGTCTTTAAATAGTTCGACCACAGGTGCGCAGTGTAGAGGGGTGTGCAGTATGCTCTAAATAGCGACATCTTCACCACATCTGCACACGCACCAAATTTACGCAAAAGGATATTCGCCTGTATATACAGCATGCGTCGTTGCCTATAGATATCCTCATCATCTGTCATTTGTTCTGTAATAATATGCCCTAGATATTTTATCTTATTACAGACACTAAGATTGTTGTCAGACAATTTAAAATCAGGATATTTTAGGCTTTTATCCTCTTTGGTTCTACAGACCATAACAGCACTCTTACTAGCATTATATTTAATGCTGGTAAGGTAACTTTTTAAGGGGTAACTTTATCCACACAAAGGGTGGTGGGTGTGTGGAACAAGCTGCCAGAGGAGGTAGTTGACGCAGGGACCATCCCAACATTTAAGAAACAGTTAGACTGATACATGGATAGGACAGATTTGGAGGTATGGACCAAAAGCAGGTAGCGTAGCTGGGACATGTTGGCGGGTGTGGGCAAGGTGCGCTGAAGGGCCTGTTTTCACACTGTATCACTCTATGACCACATTATACCTCCACCATGCATGAATGCTTCAAAATCAAGTGGTCAAGTTTTATTGCCATATACTCAAGCATAGAAACGTAGAAAATAGGTGCAGGAATAGGCCATCGGCCCTTTGCGGCTGATGGCTTACCAATATGATCATGGCTATTCATCTAGAATCAGTACCTCTTTCCTGTTTTTTCCCCTATATCCCTTGATTCCATGAGCTAAATGTAACTCTCTCTTGAAAACATCCAGTGAATTGGCCTGCACTGCCTTCTGTGGCAGAGAATTCCACAGATTCACAACTCTGTGTGAAGAAAGTTTGTCCTCATCTCAGTCCTAACTGGCCCCCCCTTTATTCTTAAACTGTGACCCCTGGTTCTGAACTCCCCCAACATCGGGAACATTTTTCCTGCAGTTACAGTAAGTGAAAATCGAGCAGGCAAGCAGGATGCTTTCTCCAACCACCCCCATTTGAAGTCCACTATCTTCCACCGTTTCTACCCAGTGCCTGGTCCTTACTTCCAGCAGCCACTGGTTGTCCTCCAGGATGCACCGAGCCGCAGCCTGATCCATGCCGGTCACCTGGGCGAATTTGGCACAGACTCTCACGGCAGCGGCGCAACGCTTCCGACGCCTTGCACTGAGGCTGCTCCATGGCCGGAGTTGCAGTGAGCGACTCGCCAGCCCGGCAAACACTCGCCAGCTCCGCTCCCCGTTGGCATCTGTCCCCGTCGCTACTTCTGCTTCCAACTCCCATGGCCCATGCAGTTGATATGAGTTTTGAAATTTTCATTGATCACAGAATTTCTCACAACAGAGCGTGAAAAATTTGTGATCAGTGTGAGAATTTGGCGAAATGTGTTATTCTCACACTCAGTGCATGGGAGTTGGCAGCCCTGCCTCTCTATCCCCCCCCTCTCTCTCTGCCCCACTCTCTCCTGTCCTCATCTCTCTCTCTCCCTCCCCTCTCCACCTCTCTTTTGCTCCCCTCTCTCTCTCTCTCTCTCCCACCTCACTCTCATCCCTCTCTCTCTCTCCCCTTCTCTTCCGCTCTCTCTTCTCTCACCCCCTCTATCTCTCCCCTCCCCTCTCTCTCCCTCTGTCTCTCCTCTCTCTCATCCCTTCCCTCTCCTCTCTCCCCCTCTCTCGCACTCTTCCCCCCTCTCTCTCCCCTCATCTCTCTCCCCCTCCCCCTCTCCTCCCCCACCTCATTCTCCCCCTCTCTCCTCTTCCCCTCTCCCCCTCTCTCTCCTCTAACGCTCTCTCTCCCCCTCACCCCTCCCTCTCTTCCCCTCTCTCCTCCTTCTTCTCTCTCTCCCCCCCTCTCTCTCCCCCC
Source organism: Okamejei kenojei (assembly GCA_035221665.1). Classification (NCBI taxonomy): domain Eukaryota; kingdom Metazoa; phylum Chordata; class Chondrichthyes; order Rajiformes; family Rajidae; genus Okamejei; species Okamejei kenojei. Next base: position 102,169,060 of record CM069136.1, on the reverse strand, counting down.
CCTTTCCTCTCTCTCCCCTTCTCTATCTTTTTCTCCCTCCCTCTCTATCTCCCCCTCTCTCTCCCTCCCTCTCCACACACTCTCTCTCTCTCCTCTCCCCCCCATTTCTCCCACCCACCTCATTCTTCCCCTTGCTCTCTCTCCCCCCTCTCTCTATCTATTTCTCTTTGCTCCCCCCATCTCCCTCTCTTTCCCCATTTTTCTCTTTCCCCCTTTCCCTCGCCCCCCCCTCTATTTTCCACCTTCTCTCCCACCCTCATCCTCCCTCTCTCTTCCCTCTCACCCCTCTCCCTCTTCCCCCCCTCTCCACCTCCCTTTGGCACAGAGACTCTCGCGGCAGCGGCGCATCGCTTCCGACGCCTCCGATCGGCCCGGGAAACTTGCACTGGGACAGCTCCATGGACAGAGATGCAGCGAGTGACTCGCAGCCCCCGGCAAACACTCGGCAGCCCCGGCTTTCAATCCGCATCTGTTCCCGCCGCTGGTTCTGCTTCCATCCCTCCGTCAGCCCCGGCTCTCCAACACCCACGGACCATGCAGATTATCTGAGTTTTGCCATTTTCGTTGATCGCAGAATTTCTCACCGCAGAGCGTGACAAATTTCTGATCAGCGTGAGGGCGTGAGAGTTTCTTCAAACGCGTGAGTCTCACGCTCAAAGCGTGCGAGTTGACAGCCCTGCTTCCCGCTTACCCACTGCATGCAGGGCTTTCTGCATTCCATGGACAAAGATCCTCAGATCCGTTTATCCTCTAGATTACTGGAGTTATTGTCTCCACTTAAATAATGCAGTTCATGTTCTTTTCAAAATGAACAAATTCACATTTTCTCACGTACCATTCCATTTGCCAACTTTCTGCCCACTCACTAATAACCCTCTCTCAATTTATTTCCGTTATCTCTATATCTCCTCATCAAAATTTGCCTTTTGTGCCATCCGCAAAATGAGCAACAGTACACTTGTTCCCTTCCAGCAATACGGTGACATATATTGCAAACAGCCGCGCTCCCAGCGCTGTTCCCAGAGGCATCCCACTAAAGGTCCTGCCCGACGTTCCAATTTTGAGAACTGTTTGAAACTCCGCACAGACAGGTCAGGATCGAACCCGGGTCTCTGACGCAGTGAGGCAGCAGCTCTACAAATTTTGGGTTGGGACCATTTTTCAGCCTGAAGTCGGAGGGTTCTCATCTTAAAACATTGTCTGTCAAAGGGACCAACAGAAGCATTGTCTGTCCATTCCCCCCCCCCCCACAAATACACCCTGACCCACTGATCTCCTCCAGCACTTTGTTTCTTTTGCTCAAGATTCCAATTATCTTTTATATATACACAGATTTTTTTTTTTTGTTGCTCATTATGGGTTTTCCCCTCCCCCTTCTGTTGGGGGGTAGGTTGACTACCCCCTCCCCCCCCCACCCTCCCAATCCTTTCACATCACTTTAATTTCATGTTTCATGTATTTTGCTTTTTATGACTGTTGGCCGATCAATTTCCCTCCTGGGGCAAAATAAAGTTCTATAGTATCATATCGTATCATTTTACAGAGTACTATGTTTACCGTCACCCGTTTCTCTCCAATGTTGCTGCCTGTCCCACTGACTTACTCCGGCATTTTGTGTCCAACTTTGGTTTAAGCCAGCAGTTCCTTCCTACACACTTTGTTTACATAACTGTTGTGCTGCTGCAAGTCAGAATTTGGGACATTCGACAATAAAAAAATGTTGACTCTTGATCTGCAGTTCAGTTTAGTTTATTGCCACGTGTATCAAGGTACAGCGAAAAACGTTTGATCTGCCAACAGACACAGAGCACAAGATACACGGAAAATGAAATTAAAGTGACAAGTGGAAAGGATTAGGGATGTGCAGAGATTTGGGGGGACGGGGGACGGGGAGTCAGTCCACCCCACAACAGAAGGGGGAAGAGTTGTACAGATTGATAGCCACAGGGAAGAAGGATCTCCTGTGGCGTTCTGTGCTGCATCTCGATGGAACCAGTCTGTTGCCGAAGGTACTCCTCAGCTTGACCAGTGTGGGTGATGGAGGGGGTGAGCTGGCGTTGTCCGGGATGCTCTGCAATTTGAGGAGCATCCTCCCCTCCAAGATGACCACCTCCATTGAAAATTCCTCAAATGCTCCATCATGGCATATTATAGGCCATAGAACAGAGAGCAGCACAGCACTGGAACAGGCCCCCCCCCCCCCCCCCCCCCCCCAATGTGTGCACAAAACGTGAAGATTGCTCAAAATGCAAAGATTGTCAAGCCTGGTGTATGCCAGGAGTACCACACAGCATGGTAACCCAGCAACAGTGATTCATTCCGAGTGATTCATGTAATCAAACCCCCCAACTGCATAGCCTTTGTACAGAGTGGTCGACATATTAATATGAGAACATTTTCAACCAAAAATGTTCCACTGAACATTTTCAACCAAATATAGGAGCTCAGGAGTTCTGGAAGTGGCGCCGCTGCCAGGCAGCTGTGGCTTGCCTGCAGTCCGTCTGTTCTTTCTTTCTTTTTTTGTTGTTTTCTTTTGTCTGTTTTAGTTAAATTCAGTTTATTAGGTTGTGTATGTGTGTGTGTGGGGGGGGGGGGGGGGGGGGGCTGAAACATGGTTTTAGTCTCTTCCTTCGGGGGGGAATACGACGTTTTCTTGTCTTGTCCGGCCCGACCAGAGGCTCGGTCGCGGGCCCAGTGGACGACAACATCGGAGGCCTGGATCGCCTCAGTGCAGAGGGAGAACAAGGAGGGAAGAGACAAAGACTTTAAGACTTTTGCCTTCCATCACAGTGAGGAGGTGCCTGGTGAACTCACTGTGGTGGATGTTAAATTTGTGTTTATCGTGTGTTTTGTTTTTTATTATATGTATGACTGCAAGGCAACAAAATTTTGTTCAGACCGCAAGGTCTGAATGACAATAAAGGATACTTTGACTTTGACACAGTGGAACTTGAATGCAAAAATATATTTAAAGTATCACAAGCCAAGACTAATATCCTATTGGCTTTCATTATCAAATACACTGGAGGTTATTCTCCGAATTAAACAAAGCATAATATATTTTCAATAAGAGTCTGGATTTATATATCTTGCTATATGTTTGGGATGCCTTACAATGCCTGATGACCAATAAATAATGTTTAGAATGAAGTAATCAATCACAGTAACCAATGTGTGCAAGATGAAAAGGACAGAAAGTGCTAGATCAACTCAGCAGGTCAGGCAGCATCTCTGGAGAACATGGATGTTCTCGACCCAAAACGTCACCCATTCTTTCTCTCCAGAGATGCTGCCTGTCCCTATGAGTTACTCCAGCATTTTGTGTCTACCTTCGAGTATTACACGGACACAGGCGAAAGGGGATGGTTGATAGGAGGATCGTTGGAACAAAGGCCAGGGATAAAAGCATGTGTAAGACAAAACTCAAGAGGCTCAATGTGTGCAGTCATGTGGGGGATGGGGGAGGGGAGAAATAAGTGGGAGGTCCAGGTGGGCCACAGGGGAGGGGGAAGATAGAAAGAGGGGTGTGTGCAGGATGGGTAGGGGGTAGGGGCAAATTGTAAGAGGGGGGTGTGCAGGGGAGGGAATGGGGGGGGGGGGGTTGCAAAGCTGTTTATAGTCCGACGATATAGATATATTGAAAGCCGGGTGAATCCAGCTTTAATATAATGCCCATAGAATGGTTCTTTTAACATTGTGGCACCCTCGCAGAACTCAAACTGAAGTCTCATTATAGATTAAGTGCTCAATTTGTGCAAGGTTTTGAACCTGTGACACAGGCTAATAACATATTAATACTAAAGCAGCAGTGCAGGGGACCATAGGTTTAAGGTGAGAGGGGAAAGATTTAATAGGAACCTGAAGGGCAGCTTTTTCCACACAAAGGGTGGTGGGTGGGTGGATGGAATGCGGATGCAGGCACTATCAAAACATTTAAAAGACATTTGGACAGGTACATGCAGAGAAATGATTTAGAGGGATATGGGCCAAACACAGTGGGCAAGTTGGGCTGAAGGGCCTGTTTCCATGCTGTACGACTATGACAAAGAAAAGGTCTTTTGTTGAACAAGATAAAAAGTGGTATCTGGTATGGCTCTGCCATTTTGGATTCAGTTCATCAGAATGAAGCTCCCAGCTGACCCTTTCTGAACATTAACGCACCGTTGTCAATACTGAAACGCTATAAACTCTCTCTTAATGTTCCAGACACCCAAGGTAGGAACGAGAAAATGGATGTTCACAAAGATTCCAACTGTCCCGTTGCCAAGCACCTCCGTGAATGGATCCAGGTTAAAATCGATCAAAAGGCCCAATTAAACTATTTAGCATTGGCCAACAGGGGGAGATAAAGTCCAAAATATAAATCTACTGATTCATTTATAGAGCAATAATGGAGTTGTAGTCTTACAGCTCAGAAAGTGGCCTTTCACCCCTTTGAGTCCATGCTGGCTATCCAGCACACACTTACACAAATCTTAATTTATTCTCTCCATATTCCCATCAATTCTACAAGGTACCATTCACTGACACACAAAGGGTAATCTGCAGAGGGTAATTAATGCACCACTCCTCACTTGTTTGTAAGTGGGAGGAAACCAGAGCACTTGGAAAAATCCCACGTGGTCACAGGGAGAACATGCAAACTCCACACAATCATCACCAGAGGTCAAGATCCCAGTGACTGGTGCTGTGAGGCAGCAGCTCTGCTAGCTACACTATTGTATGGTTTATGATCAGATCTTCCCTCCGTATTCAAGATGCTGACAAGGAAACTGGATACAATTGCTTTGAGTAGCCAACTATTTCCTGTAAAAAAGAAACACTCGGCAGGTCAGGCAGCATCTGCAGGAAGAGAAAGAGAGTTAATGTTTCAACTCTTCATTCTGTCGGAGGTCTTCAACTTGCTACACTATCTCTGCCTCACATTCCTCAAATGCTGACTGACGTGCTGAGTTATTCCCCGAGTTAGTTTAAATGTGGTCCGATGAATAGAGTGGTTGCTTTGGATGAAGGGATTCAAAGTAACATTAGCAAATTTGCAGATGACACAAAGCTGGGTGGCAGTGTGAACTGTGAGGAGTGCAGGGTGACTTGGACAGGTTGGGGGAGTGGGCAGATGCATGGCAGATGAAGTTTAATGTGGATAAATGTGAGGTTATCCACTTTGGTAGCAAAAACAGGAAGGCAGATTATTATCTAAATGGCGTCAAGTTGGGAAAAGGGGAGAAGGGGAAAAGGGGAAAAGGGGAAGTAAAACAGGATCTGGGGGTCCTTGTACATCAGTCTATGAAAGTAAGCATGCAGGTACAGCAGGCAGTGAAGAAAGCGAACGGCATGATGGCCTTTATAACAAGAGGAATCGAATATAGGAGCAAAGAGATCCTTCTGCAGTTATACAGAGCCCTAATGAGACCACACCTGGAGTATTGTGTTTTGGTCCCCTAATTTGAGGAAGGACATTCTTCCTATCGAGGGAGTGCAGCGTAGGTTTACAAGGTTAATTCCCGGGATGGCGGGACTGTCACATGCTGAGAGAATGGAGCGGCTGGGCTTGTACACTCTGGAGTTTAGAAGGATGAGAGGGGATCTCATTGAAACATATAAGACTGTTAAGGGCTTGGACACACTAGAGGCAGGAAACATGTTCCCGATGTTGGGCGAGTCCAGAACCAGCGGCCACAGTTTAAGGAGTAAGTCATTTAGAACGGAGACAAGGAAACACTTTTTCTCACAGAGAGTGGTGAGTCTGTGGAATTCCCTGCCTCAGACGGTGGTGGAGGCCGGTTCTCTGGATGCTTTCAAGAGAGAGTTAGATAGGGCTCTTAAAAATAGCGGAGTTAGGGGATATGGGGAGAAGGCAGGAACAGGGTACTGATTGGGGATGATCAGCCATGATCACATTGAATGGCGGTGCTGGATCGAAGGGCCAAATGGCCTCCTCCTGCACCTATTGTCTATTGTCTTAGGTATGGTCTGTCAGAACAAATGCCCGACCCAAAATGTCTTCTGTCCATTTCCCTCCACGGGAGCTCCCTGACCCACTGAGTTCCTCCAACAGTTTATTCTTTGTTGGTGGATAATGTACCTGACAGTCAATAGCAGAGGGCTAGAGGTTTCCCCATTCTGTCATGTCTCTTTATTGCTGCATCCTGAGACCACCCCCTTGCACTGTAAACCTGGGATATATGCCAGTAACTGAGAGCGTTTGACTACGAGTCTAACTCACAGGAAGTTAGCATTGATGGGCTGGTCGGCACTTCATTATAGATGGTTGTATGAAGAATGCAAACCCTCATGGCTTCGGGGAGCCAGGTTAAAACCTGACCTCTGGTGTTGTCTGTGTGGAGTTTGCGCATTCTCCATATGAGCACATGGATTTCCGGGTTTCCTCAGGATGCTCAGCTCTGGCTCGCCCCCACATCCGTAAAGTTGGTAGGTTAAATGACAGCGTTAAATTCCTCCCAGTATGTGGGTGGATACTCAAATCTGGTAAGGGTGTGGGCTGTAGTGCAAAGAATAATACATTTAGATTAGTGTAAATGTCTGGTTAACCATATAACATATAACCATATAACAATTACAGCACGGAAACAGGCCCTCTCGGCCCTTCCAGTCCGTGCCGACCATTTGTTTTCCCCTAGTCCCATCTACCTGCACTCAGACCATACCCCTCCATTCCCTTCCCGTCCATATACCTATCCACTTTACTTTTAAATGTTAAAATCGATCCTGCCTCCACCACTTCTGCTGGAAGCTCATTCCACACAGCCACCACCCTCTGAGTAAAGAAGTTCCCCCTCACGTTACCCCTAAACTTCTGTCCCTTAATTCTCCATGTTATGCCCTCTTGTTTGAATCTTCCCTACCCTCAATGGGAAAAAGTATCCACGTCAACTCTGTCTATCCCTTTCATCATTTTAAAGACCTCAATCAAGTCCCCCTTAACCTTCTGCGCTCCAAAGAATAAAGACCTAACTTGTTCAACCTTTCTCTGTAACATAGTTGCTGAACCCTGGCAACATTCTAGTAAATCTCCTCTGTACTCTCTCTATTTTGTTGACATCCTTCCTATAACTAGGCGACCAAAATTGTACACCATACTCCAGAATTGGTCTCACCAATGCCGTGTACAATTTTAACATTACTTCCCTACTCCTATATTCAATGCTCTGATTTATAAAGGACCCAGCACACCAAAGGCTTTCTTTATCACCCTATCTACATGCGATTCCACCTTCAGGGAACTATGCACAGTTATTCCTAGATCCCTCTGTTCCACAGCATTCCTCAATTCCCTACCATTTACCATGTTGATAGCGCAAATTCGATGGGCCCCATTCAATGCTGCATGACTCAGTATTGTGGAGATAACAGGCTGCGATGAGAGGCCTGTAATATAGGCAAGTGGCTAAAGAACCAAGGAGGTGTTTGTGAACATTGGGGAAGGAATAAAATGCACAAACTGAGGGCAGTGGGGCTGATGGAATTGTTCAGCTGGGAACTGGCAGGGAAAAGATAGGCCAAATGGCCTCCTTCCGTGTCCATGCATGTACCTTACCCAGCTGCCATGGGTAAATGTATGCTTTACTGCAAAACAGTTTTTTTCTTTCTAATAGGTTGACTCCAGGGAGTCAACCTATTAAAAAGGCTCTGTGTATTTTTGCTGGCTCTGTGTATTTTTTTAAAATGACAAGGTGTTCAGTTTGTATATTTCAATCTAATTTGAACTGGTTTGAGAATCTGCGCATTCCTTTAATATAGCCACTAAACTTAATTTAACAGAGAAACAAGAGACTGCAGATGCTGAAATCGAGTGCAAAAAGCAAAGAAGAATCCAGACCCAAAACGTCACCTTTCCATTTCCCTGCATGAATACGTTCATAAGTTCTAGGAGCAGAACTTATTTGGCCCATCGAGTCTGCTCTGCTGTTCAATCATGGCCAATCTATCTTTCCCTCTCAACCCCTTTCTCCTCCCTTCTCACGGTAAACGTTGACAGGCAGATCAAGTCAAGTCAAGTCGAGTCACTTTTATTTCTATAGCACATTTAAAAAACAACTCTCGTTGACCAAAGTGCTTTACATTGGTGGGGGTACTAACGTTATACAACATTGGTTCATAGATTAAGTACATACATAAATACATACATATAGCCCTCCCTCAGAGGACGTCAAGAAAGGCTTGAGAGTAAAGATGAGTTTTTAGTCTCGACTTAAAGGAGTCGATGGAGGGGGCAGTTCTAATGGGGAGGGGGATGCTGTTCCACAGTCTAGGAGCTGCAACCGCAAAGGCGCGGTCGCCCCTGAGCTTATGCCTAGACCGCGGGATGTTCAGCAACCCCAAGTCGGCCGATCTGAGGGACCTGGAGGTGGTGTGGTGGGTAAGCAGACGTTTGATGTAGGTGGGGGCAAGCCCGTTAAGGGCTTTGTAAACACAAAGAAGGATCTTGAAATTCATTCGGAACCGCCCAGGGAGCCAGTGGAGAGAGGCCAGAAGCGGGGTGATGTGGTCCCTTTTTCGGGTGCCCATCAGGAGTCTCGCGGCGGCGTTTTGGACCAGTCGCAGGCGGGACAGGGATGATTGGCTGATGTAAAGGGAGTTGCAGTAGTCGAGGCGGGAGGAGATAAATGTGTGGATGATCTTTTCGAGGTCATCAAACTGGAGGAATTGTTTTAACTTAACTATTTTTGACGTGAGGTTTGAGCAATGGGGTAATGCTTCCAAGGCTGCCTGCTATCGTTTTGATTGAGTCCAATGGGCCGAGAAGGATGACCTGAGACTTACTCTCGTTTAGTTGGAGGAGGTTCTGGGCCATCCAACACTTTATATCCTCGAGGCAGTGGATAAGGTTAAGTAGAACTCCAGCAGGGAAGATGCTGCCTTCCCTGCTGGAGTTCCTCCAGCAAGTTACTTTTTTGCTCAAAAACACTTTAATAACCGTTTTAAATATCATGGACAAAGCTGCAATCAGAAATATTTGCAGTAACTGTGTGGTAATAACTATCAGAATGGTAAACATTCCTAAGGGCATTTAGAAATAATCACCTATGCTTGTCTCATCAGTCACACCTGATACCCCAGGGCAGATAAATATATCAGAAGCTTCTCTGAACCCGTTCCACGCTTTCAGAGGCTGGGCAAAGAATGTCAACTTAACTCAAAGAGAAGTGCTACTAAAAGTGTTATTTTTCACTTCCTGACATTGCTCTGTCTTGAAGGCTCTGGCTTGTGTCTCGCTTGCAGTTAAGTGTGGCCAGGGGTCAGACAGTGTATTACATACGTCGCTGAGCTTAAAGTTGGCACCACCCAAGTGCTCCAAGAGATGTAATAAAGTGGAGACGCAAAAAAGCACAGACGATGCTGGAATCTTGAATGAAACACACAGATCTGGAGGAACTCAGCAGGTCAGGAGGCATCTGGGCAGGGAATGGACAGGTCACATCTCGGGTCTGGATCCTTGTTCAGACTGGCTGGAGTAAGTGGGGAAGAGGCGGACCGTCGGGAGCAGAGGGTGACCTGCGTTGCCGAGAGCGAGGAGGGGCAGCCGGGAACAAAGTGGGGGGCTGCTGAGAACAATGGTGGGACCCAGTGGTGGGGGAGGCTGCTTGCTGCAGTAGATAGGACTGTTCGGTGAAGTTTTGTAACTTTGCCGGCGTGGGAAACGTGGTGATTCTTGTGTACTGTCTAGGTGAGGTCTGCTGTATGATTGTATGGAAAACAAAGAAATTCACCCTACGTCATAAGGTCATGAGGAATTGGAGTAGAATTTGGCCATTCGGCCCATCAAGTCTACTCCATCATTCAATCATGGCTGATCCATCTCTTGCCTCCTAACCCCACTCTCCTGCCTTCCCCCCAATAAAGTATCATTGAATCACTGAGAAATCTGGAAAAGACATTCCGATTCTCCCTTATGCCAATATCACCGTTCCTCTCCAGCCTGTTGACTCAGGACGCTGCCCGGCTCAGAAGGCTGTGCCTGGGAGTCTAAACCAAGACTCTCTCCGAACAACCGCGGTGTACAGAGGGATGAGACGAGATAAAAATGATTGTTGACGACCAGACAGCGCGAGGATGGAGTCGGTGACGACGACGGATGCAACGTGACGATATGAGGGGAGAGGGGAGCGGGATTCAGCTCACCATTCATGCTGCCAACCTCGACCGATCTCCACCCTCACTCACTGCCCTCCTCGACACCTGCCCACACATCCATGTTAATAATTGTAGTCATCCTGTCATTCTCGAGGCTAACATACAGACAGTCGCCCCTATCCTTTCAGGTAGTCTATAATTTTGTGCATTCAAATCCAGAGCGGCAGAAAGCCTGGATAACATGCTACAACGACAACGTACGCAGTCTAGTGCCCTGCTGCTGCCTCCTTGAAAATGTTTAATCAGGAGAGCAAGCTTGATGGCAAGTTTGAGGATAACAATGCAAGCAAGCCTGAGCAATGCAGGAAATGTGCCGGCAGATAACAGCATGTAGTTCACAGCTAGTTGTTTAAGAAGGAACTGCAGATGCTGGAAAATCGAAGGTAGCCTAAAAGTGCTGGAGAAACTCAGCGGGTGCGGCAGCATCGATGGAGCAAAGGAAATAGGCAACGTTTCGGGCCGAAAACCCTTCTTCAGACTACAGCTTACAGCTAGCCTTGGATGTCAACTCGGGCACATTTGTTCAGCAGGAATCCGTCCCCCTAAAACCTAATTCTGAACAGACACTTAAACAAAACTAATGTAACCTCTTTTTTCTCTCCATGTCTTCTAGCTCACAAGCATGACAGAATGGGCGACACAGCGGTAGAGTCGCTGTCTTACAGCGCCAGAGATCCGGGTCCCATCCTGACTACAGGTGCTGTCTGTGTGGAGTTTGCACATTCTCCCTGTGACCGCGTGGGTTTTCTCCGGGTGCTCCAGTTTCCTCCCACTCTCAAAAGATGTACAGGTTAATTGGCGTAGTGTATGGGTGATCGGTGGTGGGCGCGGAGTCGGTGGGCTAAAGGGCCCATTTCATCATCACAGTATGTCTCTAAACTAATCTAATAATTCTACTGATCGAGTAGATCAATGTTGAAGTGATCACTGTCATTTAAAGTCTCATTTTGAAGGAGTCTCCCTTTACAAATAAAACCATGGATAAATACACTGGGCTAGTTGAACAAGGAAAGTAAATCAGAGTGTAGTCTGGATATATTTTGTTTTTATCTTTCTTCCTTTCTTTCTTTCAAAATTGCTGGATTTTGGAAAGTTGATTGGCCTTGGTGCTCGTACAGTCCAATTGCACTGACTTGGATGCAAAAAAAACAAAATTCACTGTGTGACCAAATATTAGGTGACAATAAAGTACGATTGAACCATTGAAAGATCTGCCCAAGATTTGTTTAGAACGTGCACCTCTTGCAATGCTGGAGGGGGAACAAAGAAGAATACTCCATGGGGATGGAGGAAGGGAGGGTTGGGTAAAAGTGAAGTCTATGATTCATGTGAACAGGTGCTGGTTGGTGTCGGCCTGCTAGGCCGAAGAGCATGTGGGCTCTTCGAATCATTTGACCAAATCGCAGTGCTTTAAGGGCCCGTCACTGCCTACGACACCACGCACCACGCACGCGTAATGCACACCATGCGCTGCACGGCGCGCGCACCGTGACGCGTAAATGATGACGCATAAATTACGTGCAAATAACGCCCAAGTGGGACAGGTCCTTTAGTCAAATTCAAAGTCGGGATGGGTGGGGGTCAGATCAACAAAGTGCAGGGCATTCAGAGGGAACGGGAACGGGCCACACCAGAATGGAAACCTGTCCGGCGGATGGTGTGAGCTAGCATTTTGATTCACAATTGCAGGGAATGAATGGCATTGAAATGGAGTCATGCAACATGGAAACAGGGCCTTTGGCCCAGCTTACCCATGCCAACCAAAGTGCCCCATCTACACTAGTCCCACCTGCCCGCATTTGGCCCATATCCCTCTAAACCTGGCCCATCCGTGCACCTGTCCAAATGCCTTATTACGGACCAAAGGCCTGATCCACAGGGAGAGATTGAGTAGGCTAGGGCTTTATTCCGTGGAGCACGAGGATGAGGGGTTGATCATACAGAGGTGTACAAAATCATGAGAGGAATAGATTGGGTAAAACACACACCAATCTTTAGCCTGGTGTAGGGGAATCCAGAACCAGACATAGGTTTAAGGTGAAGGAGGAAAGACTTAATGGGAACCTGAGGGATAACTTTTTTCCACACAAAGGGTGGTGGGTGTTTGGAAGAAGCTACCAGAGGAGGTAGTTAAGGCAGGTACTATTGCAACGTTTAAGAAACATTTAGACAGGTGCATGGATAGGGTGTTTGGAGGGAAATGGGCCAAACGCAGGCAGGTGGGACTAGTGTAGAGGGGGCATGTTGGTCGGCGTGGGCAGGTTGAGCCGAAGGGCCTGTTTCCATGCTGTATGACTTCATGACTAAATGTTATACTTTCTGTCTACCTCCTCCACCAGCTCATTAACATAGAAACATAGAAAATAGGTGCAGGAGTAGGCCATTCGGCCCTTCGAGCCTGCACCGCCATTCAATATGATCATGGCTGATCATCCAACTCAGTATCCCGTACCTGCCTTCTCTCCATACCCCCTGATCCCTTTAGCCACAAGGGCCGCATCTAACTCCCTCTTAAATATAGCTATTTAAGTATATAAATATTAACCACCCTCTGTGCGAAAATGTTGCCTGTCAGAGTCCTGTTAAATCTTTCCCCTCACACCCTCGGGGTCTCGATTCCTCTACTCTGAGTAAAAGACTGTGCACCAGCCCTTTCTAATCCCCCCCATTGATTTTATACGCCTCTACAAGATCACCTCTCACCCTCCGACACTCCAAGGAATACTGTCAGTGCCTGGCCTACCTCGGCCTATAGCTCAGGCCCTCGATTCCTGGCAACATCCGCTTAAGGGCGACACAGGTAGTGCAGAGGTAGAGCTGTTGCCTTACAGCGCCAGAGACCCGGGTTCAAACCTGACTGTGGGCACTGTGTATATGGAGTTTGCACGTCCTCCCCGTGACCCGCTCGGGTTTTCCCCGGTTTCCTCCCACACTCTAAAGACATACAGGTTCATAGGTTAATTAGCTTCGGTAAAAAATCATAAATTGTCCCTAGTGTATAGGATAGGTCTAGTGTACAAGGTGATTGCTGGTCAGCACAGACTCGGTGGGCCAAAGGGCCTGTTTCTGCACTGTTTCTCGAAACTAAACTAAAATGCCGTTCTTTGATTTGCCCCAATAGCTACGAAATATTAAAATGAACACTCAGTGTATAATCTCAGAAAGGCTGTATTCTTTAATCGGCATGAGACACCAGTCATGCGTGTCGGTTTGGTGAAGAGAAGAATTGATTGTGACACATAAAAGGTCATCTTGTGCGTTGGAGCATACACCAACTGGGAGAACAGGAGCCGAGACTGCGTACAGGACTGGTGCATCCTGACCTCATACTGCACATCGGCACTGCGGCGACAGAACGCCGACCTTCACCGCCTCTTCAGCAAGCCACATCTGCACAGTCCCCGAAACAGCTGCCAGGCTCACCTCGGGCACCGCACTGGCGCACAGAAAGGCGGAGACAGGCTTGAGTCACAGGTGCAGGGGAATGCAGCGTGACACACTCGGAGGAGACCGGCACTAGGGTAGAGGAAGGGGAATTCAGGGGAGGACACGGGCTGTGGGGGAGGACTCTGCCTCCGTTCTGTCAACATTGCCACAGAGCTGCCTTCACGAGTCTGTTGTAAGAGGAGCTGACACGGGGAGGGGGGGGGGGGGGAGAGAGAGAGAGAGAGAGAAGAGAGGAGAGAGAGAGAGAGAGAGAGAGAGGTGGAGAGAGTGGGAAGGTGTGGAGAGCAGGGAGAGGAGGGAAGGGAGAGGAGGAGAGAGAGAGGGAAGAGAGGGGGTAGAGGGGGAGAGTGAGGGGGGTGAGGTGGGGGAGAGAGGGGGGAGAAGGGGGGGGGAAGGGGGGGAGAGTGGGGGGGGCAGAGTGGGGGAGGGGGGGGGGGGGGGGGGGGAGGGAGAGAGGAGAGAGAGAGGGGGGGTAGAGAGAGAGGAGGGGGGTAGAGAGGAGGTAGAGAGAGAGAGAGGAGGAGAGAGAGAGAGAGAGAGAGAGAGAGAAGAGAGGGAGGGGAGGGTGTGGAGAGAGAGGAAGGGAGAGAGGAAGGGAGAGAGAGAGGGGGGGAGAGAGGGGGAGAGAGAGGGGGAGAGAGAGGGGGGGGGAGGGAGAGCGGGGAGAGAGAGGGGGGGGGGAGAGAGGGAGAGAGGGGGGGGGAGAGAGGGGGGGGGAGAGAGGGGGGGAGAGAGGGGGGGGAGAGAGGGGGGGGGAGAGGGGGGGGGAGTGGGGGGGGGGGAGAGGGGGGGGGAGAGAGGGGGGGGGGAGAGGGGGGGGGGAGAGAGGGGGGGAGAGAGGGGGGAGGGAGAAAGTGAGAAGAATGAGATACCTGTCTACAAATTGGCCTTGATAACACATTTTTGTGAAGGGTCTTCCGGGGTGGGGGGGTTATTTTAAGCATGCTCTCGAAATCCTGTCCGGATTAAAGGAGGTGCCGGACCAACAGTGGACCTGTACGTAGGATCCTGCTTTGCTGCGTGGAATGTTTCACTGCGCACAGCGATGTAACAAAGACAAAATGCCACCGATGCCACTACAAGAATCCCTGGAATAAGTGTTTGACACTCGCACTTTTATTCATGAAATAAAGATATCAGTCTTCAACGTGACGATGATCAAGGGGCAGGAATTAAAGCCACAAAGACAAGTGTTGGCGTAGCAGGTGAGCTCAGTGTCCTTGCACTTCTCGGCTCTGCACCTCGTCAAAATCAGACAGATGGGAGGAATGTTTCAGACAGCTGTTAACGTCGCAAAATAATCTAGTTTTGACTATTTCCAACACTATTCCAGCAGCCGCAACTTTTGCCGTGTAAAACTGCCCATAAATCAGCATTAATTAGCACTAGGAAGCCCAAACACCAAGGTAGCAGCAACGGTTGCTGTGGGCATTCTCCAAAAGGACATCTGGGCGGGATTCAGATGGAGGAATCTCCACATGGCTCTTGCTATGCGATGGTGGGGGGGGGCTCACTATATGGTGACTGAGCAAAAATACTGTGGCACTGATATATGACTTTAGACTTTAGAGATAGAGCGCGGAAACAGGCCCTTCGCCCCACTGAGCCCGCGGTGACCAGCAATCACCCCGTACACTAGCGCTATCCTACGGACTAGGGACAATTTAGAATTTACAATCAATACAACCTGTATGTCTTCCGAGTGTTGGAGGAAATCAGAGCTCCTGGAGAAAACCCACGTGGTCCCAGGGAGAATGTGCAAACTCATAGTCAGGATCGAACCTGGGCCTCTGGCGCCGTAAGGCAGCCACTCTACCGCCGCACCTTTGTGCCACCCTTCCTGGAAACTTTCCAGAATGCAATATTAAAAGCAAAACCACCTAATGTTGCAAAGAAATGCTTTCTTGCCTAATAAGAACCACCCTATCATCAACTAGAGAGCGGTCCTGAGCTACCATCTACCTCATTGGAGACCCACAGACTATCTTTAATCGGACTTCACCTTGCTCTAAGCGTTATTCCCTTTATCCTGTATCGGTTCGATTGTAATCATGTATATTCTATCCGCTGATTGGATGGCACATAATAAAATAAGCGGTATTATTTACCGTGTACCTCAGTACACATGACAATAAACTAAGATAACTAAGCTAAAGGAGGCAAGCATTCACTGTGACCCAATTCTCGACACCAGTCTGAGATATTGGCTTTGTGTTAACATGTATAGGACATGATGTAATAACAATCACATTTTATCACTTGTGGAATTCAAAAGCAATTGAAATAATGCAAAACATCCTGCAGGCACTAAACGTTATTAATCAGTCTTAATAAATTAGATCAATATTTTTGCTGTTGTCTGTGATCTTTGCGTATGCCATCAAGAGTGCATCCCATTCTTAACCTTGCCTCATTTTCAATGCTGAGAATAATGACCATATCGTCAGTTAAACACACCTGACTTTAGCACCATTTACTGCTGTGGATAAAACCCAAGAGTGAAATGTTTATTATCTCGCTCCATGTCTTGGCCAGAAGGGCAGTACCTTCAGTGACAGGTCAAACTGTTTGTTGAGAGCAGTGCAAACGGCTCCTCTATAGTCAGCAGAACACACATACCAGCCGGCGACAGAAAGAAAACAGCCTCAGCAAAGATTCAAGCTGCCTCCTGGCAATCTCTAGTGCTAGGTTCCAGCTGCTCTCTGGAAAAAATCTACCGGCCGAACAAGACTACAGGTTAAACCGCCCAGAATAAGGTGGTACGTCATATTTTTCACTTAGCAATTCACAGGTATTGGGCAGCAATGATAAATAAGAAACAACAATAAGAATAGTACAGCAACCTCTTTGGAGTAAAAATAAAGTCTTGTGTTTATACCCGCAACTTTCTTGCATAGCCGATTATGTGAGATTCCTGAGATTTATGTGAGATGAGGGTGTTTTCACCGTTTGTCTGGAATTTCATCAACTTCCAATATCAAGTTCACCCACGACACATCACGAGCATCAAAGAAAACTGGGCATTGGGTTGCATATTAGTTTAGTTTATTATCACGTGTACAGAGGTACAGGGAGTTTTTTTGCGTTCTAAAAGTCAGCGGAGAGACTATACATGATTTTTTTTTTTTTAATTTCAAAATATAGTTTATTCAAATGATAAAGATATATATAATACATGAACCTTGCGGAAACTCCATCCGACATTTTCGGAGGCTGTACAAATTGATCAATACATTTTAGACATTTTCTTTTCCCCAAATTTCCACAAATCAGTCCCCCACTCGTGCCACTCATGTGGTACAATGGCGTGGGATACCTTCCCTTATATTGAGGGGCGTCTCCACCATACCGTACCCCCCATGTCCAGCAGCGGAAGGACCTTAGACAGTGGCCCTCCCCCACCGAGCCTTGGCGTTGGCTGCACCGAGCTTCAGTGCGTCCCTCAGCACGTACTCCTGCAGTCTGCAGCGGGCCAGTCGGCAACATTCCCTGACGGACATCTCGCTCTGCTGGGTGGTGAACAGCGCTCGGGTATACATGATTACAATCAAGCAGTCCAATGTACAGATACATAATAAAGGGAATAACATTTAGCGTAAGATAATGCCCAGTAAAGTCCGATTAAAGATAGGCCGAGGGTCTCCAGTGAGGTAAATAGTATCCCAGGACCACTCTCCAGTTGTTGATAAGATGATTCCGTGGACTAATAGCAGCCGGGAGGACACTCTTCCTGAATCTGGAGGTATGCATTTTAACACTTCTGTACCTCTTGCCTGAGATTGGACAGTGGAGAAGAGGGAGTGGCCAGGGTGCGACTCATCCTTGATGATGCTGCTGGCCTTGCCGAGGCAGCGTAAAGTGTAGATGGAGTCAATGGAAGGGAGGTTGGCCTGTGCGATAGTCTGGGCTGCGTCCACAATTCCCTGCAATTTTTTGTGGTCTTGGGTGGAGCTGTTCCCAAAACCATGCTGTGATGCATCCTGATAAATAAGCCATGGATTAAATGCTTAGTCCAAGTGTCAGAGGGCAAGAAGAGTCTTAGAGGAGGAAAGCAAGGATGGTTTAGGAAAGGAATTCATGAGCTTATGGCCCTCACAGCTGATAGCATAGCCAGCAAATGTCAATTCACTAAGTGATGGGCAAAAGATCAGAATGGGAGGAGTACAGATTTCTCAAAGAGGTTATTTGTTCAGAGGAGAAAGGTTTACAAGAATTATCCCAGGAATTAGTAGGTTAACATATGATGAGCGCTTGTCGGCACTGGGTCTATATTCGCTGGAGTTTAGAAGAATGAGGGTGAACCTCATTAAAACGTACAGAATAGTGAAAGGCTTGGATAGAGTGGATGTGGAGAGGATGTTTCCACTAGTGGGAGAGTCTAGGACTAGGACTCCACCATCCTGTCTCTCTCTTTCTGTGTTCTCATAAGATATCAAAATAAATTGGAGTGGAATTAGGCCATTCGGACCATTCAATAATAAATTGGAGTAGAATTTAGGCCAAGTCTACACCATTCAACCATGGCTGATCCACAGTATCTCTTCCTCCTAACCACATTCTCCTGCCTTCTCCCCATAAACTCTGATGCCCATACTAATCAAGAATCTATCTCTCTCTGCCTTAAATATATCCACTGACTTTGTCTCCACAGGCTTCTGTGGCAGTGATTTCCACAGATTCACCACCCTCTGACTATAGAAATTCCTCCTCATCTCCTTCCTAAAAGAATGTCCTTTCATTCTGATTCTAGAGCCAGCGGACAGTCCCTCACGGAATAAAAGGGAGTACCTTTACAAAGGAGTTGAGGAGTAATTTCTTCAGTCAGAGTGTTGTGAATTTGTGGAATTCATTGCCACAAACGGCTGTGGAGGCCAAGTCATCGGGTATTTTTAAAGCAGAGATTGATAGGCACTTGATTAGTAATGGTGTCAAAGGTTACAAGGACAAGGCAGGAGAATGGGTTTGAAAGGCAAAGATAGGTCAGCCATAATTGAATGGCGGAGTAGACTCAATGGGCCGAATGGCCTCATTCTGCTCCTGTGACTTATGAAGGTTCTTTGAACAATTAGGAATGGTGAAGGTATCTAAAGGGTTGCCACCAATAACATGATTAAAAACAGGGGAGTCATCCTACCCACAGGGAGGGTGACATATCTAGAAGGGTCACATCCTCGAATTACCAGACCTGGGATCAATTAAACATTCAGTGCTATCAGTGTTTGGAGTTTGCACGTTCTCCCTGTGATCACATGGGCTTCCTGTGGAAATTCCAGTTTCCTCTCTCATCCCAAAGACATACAGAATGGGTGGTTGTGTGGAAAGGAACTGCAGATGCTGGTTTATGTCAAAGATGGACACAATCTATTGGAGTAACGCAGCGGGTCAGTCATCATCTCTGGAGAAAAAGGATGGGTGACCTTTTGGGTCGGGACCATTCTTCAGATTGAAAGTTGCCTGAGCTGATTTGTTCTCATTATGGGGGTCCACCGTTCCTGGGTCATCTGTTGCCGGCCCCGATTTGTTCCGGCCTTTTCATACCTCCAGTTCCTCCCCATCTCCCTTCACTTTCAGTCTGAAGAAGGACACCAACCTAAAACGACGCCCACCCTTTTTCTCCAGAGATACTGACCTGCTGAGTTACTCCAATACTTCATGTCTATCTTCGGGATGGTAGGTTAATTGTTCACCAAATCACCCCTCATGTGTAGCCAAGTGGTTGGGTGTAGGAGAAGTTCAGTTTAGTTTATTGTCACTTGTTCCGAGGTACAGTGAAAAGCTTTTTGTTGCGTGCTATCCAGTCAGCGGAAAGACGATACCTAAATTACAATCGAGCCATCCACGGTGCATAGATACAGGAAAAAGGGAATAACGTTTAGTACAAGATAAAGTCCAGTAAAGTCCGATTAAGATAGACCGAGGTAGTTGGTAGCTCAAGATCGCTCTCTCATGGGTGATAGGATGGTTCGGTTGCCAGATAACAGCTGAAAAAGAAACTGCCCCTGAATCTGGAGTTTTTACATTTTCACACTTCTGTACCTCTTGCCTGATGAGAGAGGGGACAAGAGGGAGTGACCGGGCTGATAATGTGCAAATGATAATGTGGGGGAAATGAAAATTGGATTAACATAGGATCAGTGCAAACGGGTTGTTAATGGCCGGCACGGACTCGGTGGGCCGAAGGGCCTGTTTGCATAATGCATTCCCTATGTTACAAAATATTTGAATATCAAACTGTGCCCCTGAACAGGTCTTGGAAATGCAAACAGGTTCCTTCACTATCACACACACACACATACACATCACAAAACATGATATGCAACTATGACAATGTCCCTGTCAAATTAAACAATGCCAGGAATTGGACTGGACTCCATCAGTCAAAACTTATCCTTGGGTCATTCGCACATTGCACACTGGGCATTTGCATAACCCAGGAGCTGCCATTATTGGCCAACCATATCTTCACTCCTTACCGAAATAAATGCACAATTTACCTCATATCCTTCCTCTCAAACCACATCATCAGTTCACCAAAGAGAAATCGTGACAGGAGGAGCCCCGAGGACATTTCTAGGCGACGCAATTTGATTGGCAAATTGTCCCGTGATCAACACCCTGACCTAGAGAGTACCCACCCACAATCTGATCATTTGTAGCCACTTAACTGATTGTGAACTCCTCCCATGTCACCCCAAAAGCCACAACCTCACTCACACTTCCCACTCCAAATGGGAGGGTTGATTCCTGCCCTGAAAAAATCAACCCACCATTAAAACCATCACCAAGAAAGTGTCTCGACCCAAAACGTCGCCTATTCCTTCGCTCCATAGAGGAAGAAGGGTCACAACCCAAAATGTCGCCTATTCCTTCACTCCATAGGTGCTGCCTCACCCGCTGAGTTTCTCCAGCTTTTTGTCTACCTACTATTTTAGTTTAGTTTAGTTTAGAGATACAGCGTGGAGAAACGGCCGACCAATAATCACCCATACACTAGTTCTATCCTACACTCTAGTGACAATTTATAGAAGCCAATTAACCACACTGAGTTGGATGATCAGCATGATCATATTGAATGGCGGTGCTGGCTCGAAGGGCCGAATGGCCTACTCCTGCACCTATTTTCTATGTTTATATGTTTCTAACAAACCTGCACGTCTGGAATGTGGGAGAAAACCAGAGCACCCAGAGAAAACCCACGTAGTCACAAGGAGACCGTGCAAACTTCACACAGACAGCACCCATAGTCAGGATGGAACGCAGGTCTCTGACGCTGCAAGACAGCAACTCTACCGCTGAGCCACTGTGCCAACCATTGAGCCATATTTTCAGCTCATTTCAACACAGCAGCTACTAGTGACCTGCAAAAATATGAAGAACATCCACACTGCACTTGGCCTACCAACAAACAACGGCCTACCTTGTCGCCACTTCCCAATATAGAGCCCTCTTTCAGGCTGTCTCCCTGTTCAGTTTCCGGTCAGTTCAGTTTAGTTTACTGTCATGTGCACTGAGGTACAGTGAAAAGCTTTTTGTAGTGTGCTGACCAGTCAGCAGAAAGACAACACATGGTTACAATCGATCCATTTACAGTATATAGATACATGATAAGGGAATAACGTTTGGTGCAAGGTAACGCC
This sequence comes from Okamejei kenojei, assembly GCA_035221665.1. Classification (NCBI taxonomy): domain Eukaryota; kingdom Metazoa; phylum Chordata; class Chondrichthyes; order Rajiformes; family Rajidae; genus Okamejei; species Okamejei kenojei. Next base: position 102,147,821 of record CM069136.1, on the reverse strand, counting down.
AGCAAGTCCGATGGTCACTAAAGAGGTAGATACTTCAGCATCGCTCTCTGGTAGTGGTGTAACCCTGGCGTGGAGGTGTCTCCTGCACCCATTGGAATAAGGTCTGGGAACTAATGGAAGTGAAGAACAAATTCCTTGCAATTGCTAGAATGGATCAGGTTAGCTGCGACGTCAGTGAACAGATTTGGAATGGATTTTGGACTACACGGAGCCAAACAATGTGTGTTAGGCCTTTTTGAGAGGGGGCCAAGTGCAGTAAATATTACAGGCTGCTGAAGACTGTCCCATACCCAAACATAAGGGGATGAAACAATTCTGAACCGCAAATGAGTAAGCTCCAATGATATGTATGTATGCATTAAATAAGCAAAGATTGCATGTTTGGCTTAGGCACAAAATCTGTATTGTGAATTCCTATATTTCCATGATGTTAGTTTGCCGAATACCTGCAAGGTGCTCTGCAAGCCATCTATATTCACCACCCAGAGAGCTGGACTGGCAGCAAGCCATCTATGATCCTAACAAACCGCATGTGAAGAAAATTCTTCACTCACTATATGCGTGTCCCCAAATCCCCATTCACACACCTCCATATCCTGAACAGTCAACCAAATGGCTTATCTCCCAGCGGGTGAGGCAGTATCTATGGAGCGAAGGAAATAGGCAACGTTTCGGGTCGAGACCCTTCTTCAGACAATACATAGCTTTGTATTCTGGGTCTGAAGAAGTGTCTCGACCTGATACGTTGCCTATTCCCTTCGCTCCATAGATGCTGCCTCACCCGCTGAGTTTCTCCAGCATTTTTGCCTACCTTCGATTTTCCAGCATCTGCAGATCCCTCTTAAACACTTCCCAACACGGTAATAGCTTCCCCAAGATTTTCAGCTTACATAGCCGTTCTCTACCAACTAATTCATCCAATGAATGTGATTTTTCCTTTCCCCTTATAGTGAAACAAAAAGGTTATAGATTAATCCACGATAGGCAATGCAAATAGTTCTGAACGAAAGCATACATCTCGGTACATTTTGCCACAGTCCTAACATTAAAAGTGGTTTCACAATCATCCATTAACAGGGTACGTGTTGCCAACACTGGAGATAGAGTGAGGCGAGTGACTCATGCCAAAGAATCCATTGAAGAGCAAACAAGTTCAATTTTCTCATAAAAACAGTTTATATAAAAGAGCAAAGAAACTAACCATGTCAACTTCGTCCAGTTAGAGCAGGGTTTGAAATCCAGAAAATTGTGAGAATGAACAGCGATGTGTAAAGCGATTAATTACAATGTGGACAAAAGTGCTGGAGAAACTCAGCGGGTGCAGCAGCAGCATCTATGGAGCGAAGGAAATAGGCAACGTTTCGGGCCGAAACCCTTCTTCAGACGGATGCGGGATGGGGGGGGGGGGGGGGGGGGGGGGGGGGGGACGGGAAGAAGAAAGGAAGAGGAGGAGCCAGAGGGCTGAGGGAGAGCTGAGAAGGGGAGGAGACAGCACGGGCTACCGGAAATTGGAGAAGTCAATGTTTCAGCCGCTGGGGTGCAGGCTGCCCAAGCAGAATATGAGGCGCTGCTCCTCCTATTTCCGGTGGTGCGCACCGTTACAGGTAACAGTGTGGATGCCAAAGACAGACACAAAATGCTGGAATAACTCAGCGAGCCAAGCAGCATCCCTGGAGAAAAGGAATATGTGACGTTTCTGGTCGAGACCCTTCTTCAGACTGAGAGTCAGGGTTCGAGGGCCACAAAATGCTGGAGTAACTCCGCAGGACAGGCAGCATCTCTGGAGAACAAGGACGGGTAATGTTCACCAAGTTTAATTGATTGGGAATAGATCACATAGGTTGGCTGTTTCATCGACTCCATATCTTTCAAATTTGCCCCAAATGTCTTGGGTGAAAATTTGATCACATGGTATAATACTGCACCATGTAAAGTGGAAGGGCTTGAATCCTCCCCTGCTTTCATTTAGCAGACGTGGGCAATTCAAGAGTGGTGTTTCAATTTTTCTTTGTATCCTTGGGCTCATAAAAAAGTGAAGTAAAGATAGACACAAAATGCTGGAGTCACTCAGCAGATCAGGCTTTGGAATAAATTAACATCCGCTGTTCCTTGTTTCTACATTCGAAAAAGAAAAGTAATCTAGGCTCCAGCCCCAGATCATAACACTGTGATTCACCTTCCCCAAATGCAGCTTAGAAAGGTCAGGAAGGAACTGCAGATGCTGGTTTACACCGAAGATAGGCACAAAGTGCTCGAGTAACTCAGTGGGTCAGGCAGCATCTCTGGCAGAAACGGAATGGACTGAAGAAGCGTCTCGACCCAAAGCGTCACCCATTCCTTTTCTCCAGGGACGCTGCCTGACTCGCTGTTACTTCAGCACTTTGTGTCTATCTGCAGCTTAGCAAGTGCTTGTTGAAGATAGCATTACGATGTCCTAAATGCTGACACAGAGATTATTTTACCCTAAACTGATAGATGGGAAACTCACCTGATCACATAGAATCCTGGTCAGACATCTATCTCAATGAATATTTCCCTCTGCCAAGCCCATCAGAAAGAGAAGGTTTGCAAAGGTCAATCTTATCAATTCCCATTCTGGCTGGTTAGGTTAATGTGTGGGAGAAACTGCGGATGCTGGTTTATACTGAAGATAGACACAAAATGCTGGAGTAACTCAGCAGCTCAGGCAGGCAGCATCTCTGGTGAAAAGGACCAAGGAGGTGATGTTTCAGGTCTGAATAAGGGTTCCAACTTGAAACGTCACCCATTCCTTTTCTCCGGGGATGCTGCCTGACCCGCTGCGCTACTCCAGCATTTTGTGGCGATCTGCGGTTAGATTAATCGTGCTCCTCCGTTGTCCTTTGCAGTCCTGGTCCGTGGCTGAGCAGGTCCGTGGCATAGCCAGGAGGGCAACTGCCTCATTGTGCCAGAGAAGCGGGCTCAGTCCGCACCTTAGATGCTCCCTGTGTGGGGTTTGCGTGTTATCCATGACAGTGCGGGTTCAATTTTGTCTTTAGACTTTACTTTAGACTTCAAAGATACGGCGCAGAAACAGGCCCTTCACCCCGTACACTAGCACCATCCCACACACTACTGACAATTTACAGTTTTACCAAAGCCAATTAAGTTTCAAACCTGTACGAGGGAGGAATCTGGAGCACCCGGTGAGAACACATACGGCCACAGGGAGAATGCACAAACTCCACCCGTAGTCAGGATCTAGCCCGAGTCTCTGGCGCTGTAAGGCAGCTGCGCTACTGCCGTGCCACCCAGTTTCCCCCGCCCCACACCCCAAGGACACGTGGCTTTGTTGTTTAACCGGCCACTGTAAATGGTCCCTGCCGTGTAGGCGAGTGGTAGAACCCGGAGGGGGTAGTTAACGAGAAAGCGGAGGTAAATAACAATGGGGTCAATGGAGGATTATTGTTGAAAAAAAAAAGGAACTGCAGATGCTAGTTTACCAAGAAAAAGCCCCCAAAGTGCTGGAGTAACTCAGCGGGGGGGGGTCAGGCAGCTTTGCTGGAAAACACAAAATGGTGATATTTCAGGTTAGGATCCTTCTTCAAACTGGCAACATTTTGTTTTTTGGGGCTCAGTCTGAAGAAGAGTCCCGACCCAAAATGGTACCTATCCATGTTCTCCACAGATGCTGCCTGGCCTGCTGAGTTACTCAGGCACATTGTGTCTTGCTTTGTAGCATTATTGTTAGTAGGTGGCCAGCAATGACTTGGTGGGCCAAAAAGCCTACGTTTCTACTCTATGTCACTTTGTGTTTGTCTAATTGAGGGTGACTGGTACACATGTGGAACTGCTACCATAGTATGGAGCCTGCTGGAGAGGAAGGAAGAATACAAGGATAAAAAGGAAATTCCTCTGGGCAGTCAACAAGTTAGTCTCGTGTGTACACAACTGTGTTTGGATTTAGTTCCTCAAGACAGCAAACAAAGCTGCTGAAGCATACTTTGCATTGTAAAACCAACCCCCAGAGATCTCACTGGGAGATCACTATTGCTGAATCCACTGATGTTCTTCTTCCTGCCAGTATTTGCTGCAAATAATCCTTGGCACCTCCGCCTTGTTCTGGGACTGCCTCTGGGCATTCCTGGTTTCTCATAAATCAGGAATTCTTCCATCCAATGATGGAATTCAGCCAGGAATGAAGCAGCCACAGTTCTGCGCCATCTGTAGATGTTGAAGCCGTGCTCTCTTGACTCAATTCCCCGCTTCAAAAGTACCAGTGCTTCTAACACTGATCACTGGGGAACGTCACTCTGCACATCCATCCAGTGCGGAGAATAAAAAGTAACCACTCACCGTCATTCTCAGTTTTCATTACCTTGGTCAATTCTGTGGACTTCACTGCCACTGGCCTTCTAATTCCATGGGTTCCAAAGGGGATTGGCAGGCAGAAGATAGGACTGTTGGCTGAACTTATGCAACTTTGTCAGTGCCAGAAACGTGATGTCACTTGTGAACTGCCTCGATGAGGTCTGCTAAATGATTTGACCAGGTTGTTACAGCAAAACAAAGCATTTCACTGTACCTAGGTACACATTGAATTGAATCATTGAATTGAAAGATAGCGCCAGTATTTCCATTATTCCTGCACCAATTTAGGACCTCGTATGGACACCAGTTTTCACTTGAGCTCGGCCAACCTCTGAAGAATTTGTTGTGCAGCATTTGTTGAAACCCTTTATAGGTTCTCTACCTTCCTCTGTAACTTAACATCGACAATACCCTCTATTGATTTAGCATGAGGGCAGCAGTGGTAGAGCAGCAGCCTCACGGCGTTTGCAGCGCAGAGACCCGGGTTTGATTCAGACTACGGGCGATGTCTGCTCGCAGTTTGATAATCCTCCCCGTGGGTTTTCTCCGAGAACTTCCATTTCCTCCCACACTCCAAAGGCGTACAAGTATGTCGGTTAATCTGCTTGGTGTAATTGTAAATTGTCCCTCGTGTGTGTGTGTGTGTGTGTGTAGGATAGTGTTTACGTGCGGGGATCTCTGGTCGGTGTGAGCTCGGGGGGGGGCTGAAGGGCCAGTTTCCGCGCTGTATCTCTAAAATAAACTAAAAAAAAATAATGCACATAGTTTTATGCAGTAAACACCATCTACGCAAGCATGATGTATCTGTGTGTGATCAGAAGTGCCTGGTCCAATTTCCATTGTAATCATTTCCCACTTTGGTGGAGCAAAATCAATTTTCATTCATGCAGCTCACAACCTAATTGCATATTATTTTTGGACACGAGTGAAATCTTCGTACGGTGGTGAAGTAAAGGTTACAATTTTAATTAAAAGCTTGTATCTCTAGGATAATTTCTGTTCATGCATTGTACATGGCCCTCTTAATTATATGCAAGTCTTATGCCAGTTCTTGGTGGGGTTACTGGATGGAATACAATGGACAGACAGAATTTACACACTTGGCTCCCTGGATGGGGGGGTGGGATGGATGACATTAATACAAATCAGCTCAAACCAGTTGAATTGTTGAACTCTATGCTACCCAATAGTAGAGCTACTCAAAAGGCAACTACGAACATAGTAATTGCTGGAAAAAGCACAGCAAGTGACCAACCACAGTATCTGTTATTATAAAGTCCAGGTGATTGAGTGCTAGGCCTATACCCAAATAGGTAGAAAGGTATAGACACAAAATGCTGGAGTAACTCAGCGGGCCAGGCAGCATCTCTGGAGAAAAGTAATAGGTGTCGTTTTGGGTCGAAATCCTTCTTCAGATTGAAGAAGAAACATCACTTATTCCTTTTCTCCAGAGATGCTGCCTGACCCGCAGAGTTGCTCCACCTATCTTCAGTGTAAACCAGACTCAGCAGTACTTTCCTACACATTAGGTACAAGGTATAATGTCTCATAAGTCATAGGAGCAGAATTAGGCCATTCGGCCCATCAAGTCTACTCCATCATTCAAACATGTCTGATCTATTGTAGAAACAAAGAACTGCAAATGCTGATTTTTACCAAAGATGGAATATCCCAGTACTTTGTGTCTGTCTTTGGATGATCTAGCTTTTCCTCTCAACCCCATTCACCAGCCCTCTGTCTGTGGAATTCTCTGCCTCAGAGGGCGGTGGAGGCCGGTTCTCTGGATACTTTCAAGAGAGCTAGATAGTGGTCTTAAAGATAGCGGAGTCAGGGGATAACCATATAACCATATAACAATTACAGCATGGAAACAGGCCCTCTCGGCCCTTCCAGTCCGTGCCGACCATTTGTTTTCCCCTGGTCCCATCTACCTGCACTCAGACCATACCCCTCCATTCCCTTCACGTCCATATACCTATCCACTTTACTCTTAAATGTTAAAATCGATCCTGCCTCCACCACTTCTGCTGGAAGCTCATTCCACACAGCCACCACCCTCTGAGTAAAGAAGTTCCCCCTCACGTTACCCCAAAACATCTGTCCCTTAATTCTCATGTCATGCCCTCTTGTTTGAATCTTCCCTACCCTCAATGGGAAAAACGTATCCACGTCAACTCTGTCTATCCCTTTCATCATTTTAAAGACCTCAATCATGGATATGGGGAGAAGGCAGGAACGGGGTACTGATTGTGGATGATCAGCCATGATCACATTGAATGACGGTGCTGACTCGAAGGGCCGAATGGCCCACTCCTGCACCTATTGTCTCTTCCCCGTAACCTTTGACACCCTTACTAATCAAGAACCGGTGCCGATTTGTCCTGTACCTTCCCATACCTCTAGTTTGCCTTTCCCGTGACTCCCAGTCTGAAGAAGGGTCTCAACCCAAAGTGTCACCTATTCCTTTTCTCCAGAGATGCTGCCTGACCCGCTGAGTTACTCCAGCATATAGTGTCTATCTTCAGTGTAAACCAGCATCTGCAGTTCCTTCCCACACACTAATTGTCAATCTCCTCTTTAAAAGTATCCAATGACTTGGCCTCCACAACCATCTGTGGCATTCGGGGAAGGATAAGGGAAACGCAACAGCCTATTTCACCTGGTAAAATGTGTCATTTCCATTATGAAAACACAACATCTCGTTGCCTGCAATGAGTTAATCAACAGACCTCCTATGTGGAACAAGAAATGCTAAAGGAGTGGACTTGGCTACACAGCAATTTAAAAAAGTATTTATTTTATTAATAGGTCTTCTAAATATCCACAACAGCAAACAAAAAATAACTTGGGTGGCAGAAATGAGTTTGGACTTTTAAAGCACGACTCCACCCAAACTAATCCTGTTCGGTGGTGTACCCACCCAGACCCAACCCATTAACGTTGACACCTCTTTAATGCGAGTTGAGCAGGAAACTCCCCCACTCTCGAGCCATGTTGACATTTGCATCCAAATAAAGAACTTTGCTGATATTCATTCTCTCGTGCCAGGAACAAAACCTCCAACCTTCCCACCCCACAATGAGGGCAGAATTGCATCTTCATCAATTTCCTCACTAAATATTATTTCAGAGCAAGCACAAGATGGTTATCCCTTTGCCTGCCCGTCCTCGGTCTGCAAACATCTGCAGCCAATGAAGGGAAGGGAAGCTTATCGCAGGAATTAGTAATTGTGGAAAAATCAGTCAAGGTTTCGAGTCAAAAATTCGTAACTGCTATCTGGAAATCTAACACTGCAGCTTCCTGCCCGAGCTCCGGATTCCTCGTGAAACAAAGGAGTCAGTTACTTCACATGGGTTCCAAACCCAACCCCAGTTCAACTTAACTAGTCAACTCTGGGTGTGTTTGACATTTGACCTGACATTTGCCTTCCCCCTCCCCCAAGATGCCAATTTCCATCTGTAAAGCAACTGGTTACGTTTTCTGGCCAAACCTGGTTTCAAAATCCTCAAACAAAGCAAGATCACTGTAGCAAAAACAAACTATTGCGTGCAGTACGTTTTAATTTGGACCTTTTTTTTTCATTCCGAAGAGCGGTCACATGATTTCAATGTTATAACATGCAGACACTAACTGGAACTACTTTTGGTCAGTAATTATATGAGATAGGGATCGACCAGCTCAGGCAATCTCCCACCATACTCTGAAATCTTATCTTTAAAAAACACATTAGACCGCAGCCGACAGATACAACTTGAGACAGGTGATAGTCTGGACATCTTTTCACATATTTTAAGACTAAATTGTATCATGCACATACTCTACAAGCAGTGGCTGTAGTAATGAAGTGTGTACAGACACTCCTCCTTATACTCCCCCTCTGCCTCCTGCAAAGCAGAACAACCACGCCACAGCATCTTACACTCACACTGATATTTATTCCTGCATCCCTTTATAACAGCCGCGACTTAAGTATGTTTCTGCATTCCTCGGTATTGACAACTTATAAAATACCGAAATAAAAAGGCGATTGATAGCACCAGTATGTGTGTTTGCATTCTCTGATCTAAACCTCTGCCTTGTACATTCAGGAGGCGAGAGGAGTGTGTGATGATGTGTACGTAGTCACTCCCCCTTATGTATAGCTTAGCTGCGGCCAACTATACATTAGCAAGGTAGTGGTCAGAAGGTGAGAAGGTCAGGCTTTGCACCGTGTGTTGCTTTAAAACCCCCAGCTTACAGAGGCATGCGTGAGCAAAGGGCGGTGTTAGGCAGGGCAAGGTTATAGCAGTGACGAATATGAAAACCAGAGAGTTTCTGCTCACATGGCAACGTCGCTTGAACACAGTCTGATGCCACCGGAGTACAGCGCTCCTATTTTGGTTTCAGCATTCCTAGGAAGTGAAGCGGTGATTCCTCGGACCGAACAAGCTTCCCTCTGTCCAGCAGCCTCTGAAAGTGTGTACTGTCAGTTACAGGCTAGACCCCAAAATCCAACACAGCACCTCCTCAGGTTCACAGCTCTGCTTCGACCAGAAACACTGTTTATCAATTGACAGACGCACATCTTTGCCACTGATTGCGATATGTAACACTGAGGTTATCTCGCCTCTCTCTCTCTCTCTCTCTCTCTCTCTCTCTCTCTCTCTTTCTCACTGCCACTCCCACATTCGCACCCATCCTGATTCCACGCTACAGCCAGCAAACGAAAATGCATTTCAAGCCATTGAGATTCCTGATCGCCCGCTGCAAAGAACTGCGAGGAGGAAAACAAACCAAAGACACGTCAAATTCGAGCTAACCAGTGCTCTCACATTCGCCACTACCACTACCATTCTGTTGTGAACCAGTCCAACACAAAGAATGGGAAGAAAGAATAATGAGAAAGCGCTGACCTGGTGAAAGGCTGCAGAGGAGAAATATTTCCTTCCCTTATACAGTCTCTTCTCTCTCAGCTGCTGCCTGCAGGAAATGAATGGGGGCGCACAGAAGACTGTTGTACTTGCAAATGACTTACCGGAGTCACATGATCCGGTTAATGTGGGGTGGGAGAGTGGGTGGAGGCTTCATAAACAACAGAGGACAATATACCCTAAGCCTAACTAGCATGCATCGAATTACACAGGGGCCCCATTGTAGGAGGTTTCCGAGTAACTCAATCAGTGTACAACGTTAAGGGACCGTGGGCTTCCTGAAGGAGCTCCCTGCTATTTTTATTTATATCTCCACGCAGGCATACGCATTAAAACCAGGCAGATCAAACACAGAGACGACACGTTTGTCTATATTACACACATATATAGATGCACGTACAAAAAGAAAAGGATACATTTCATTACTATCTGTAAAAAAAAACCCCATCCATTTCTATACCAATATTGGAACAGCTGGCAACGCATTTCCTATTTTAACATCAAATGCTTCAAAAGTGACATTGGTTGCAGGACATGTTTAGTTTTTAGCGAGACCTCTGTGCTTTTTACATGACCCCCTTTCGCCTCCTCTTCTGCAAAGAGCCTCCCACAACCCTATGTGGCCGTAGCTCAAAGTCAAAAATACCCTTCACAGTCTGCGAACTCCCTCTTTACCAGAGCCATGTGTAAGTATTTAGAAAGAGGTTAAAATAGGTGGCTGGGGATCTAAAAAGACCGTATCCCGTCCTGTTATCCTGGCTGCGTTTAAAAATATACCTGCTTATATACTCACAACATTCTTTCTCTGAGGCATTACGTTAGACAGTGTATACTCACACGACACTGTTACACATTAAAAGATAAAAAATAAGCACTTAAACGGCACCTTTACAACGTTGTTGCAATTAAAGAAGCGAAAGCTATAATAATTCATGCAAAAATACATTAAAAAGTTGTCCCAAAGTTCTGTGCACATTGAAAGATATTAACCCTTTCCGGAAGAAGAGGGTGGAGCTGCTTAGAGTTTGCTAGTGGTATTGGTTTATTATTTCATGTACACTCCCTCTTCGCCCCTCTCCCCATCAGGCAAAAAGGTACAGAAGTGCACACCGCCAGATTCAGGGTCAGGTTCTTCCCAGCTGCTCTCAGGCAACTGACCCATCACCAACTATCGAGCTACCACCTACCGCATTGGAGACCCTCGGACTATCTTTCATTTGATTTTTTTCTGGCGTTTATCTTGCACTAAACATCATTCCACTTTATCTGTACACTGTGGGCAGCTTGTTTGTAATCATGTACAGTCTTATCGCTGACAGGAGGGCATGCGACCAAAAAAAGCTAGTCACTGTGCCTCCATACACATGACACTAAACTCAACTAAACTAAATGAAAATGGGAACAGAGTGCAGAAGGTGCTGATGCGGCTCCGGAGAGAGTGCAGATTTTATTTTAAGTGTGGAGGGCCTTGGGAGATAGACACAACGTGCTGGTGTAGCTCGCCAGGTCATAGAAACATATGCATAGAAATGATGTGGGGAATTATTTTACCGGTTAATACAGGTGAACTCTTGAGAAAACTGAACAAGAGGTCAGGCAGCGTCTCTGGAGAACAGGCACGGGTGACCCTTCATCCGACCCGGAACATCGCCTGGTTCCTTTTCTCCGGAGATGCTGCCTGACCCGCTGAGTTGCTCCAACACTTGGTGTCTATCTTCTATATGTGGGGAAAAAAAACAGTATCTGCAGTTCCTTCCTGCACAAGGTTGTTTGGGAGGTCAGGAATTTATCCTGAGTTTATGTGAAATCCTTTCAAAAAAAGGTGAGGGGTAAAAAAAAAAAAAAAAACAGGAGTTGGCTGGGGAAAAGGAAGGTTGCCAGGGATGAGTGTCGTTTTCTGACTTGCTGCTGCAAAAAGGAGGGGAAGGGACAGGCCTCCCCCCGCATCAGCTCTGACATATTTCCTCCTCCTCCTCCTCTGCCTTGTGAAGCGACAAGCTCGTCAAACTGCGCTCGGTTTCAGGCTGACTGAAGTGGCACCAACAAGAACTGGAAGTGGCAAAATTGAGGTTAGGAAATTCTCACAGCACATCGGTGGGGGGGGGGGGGGGGGTGGGGTAAGGGCGGCGATGTCAGCGGACTGGGTGGTGCAGATCTTCACCTCAACTTGGGAGGGTGGCAGAAGCGAATGGTCGTACGTACGGCTGCAGTGCACAAAACTGCAGCTTTCATTCATGGCAAAAACATTATTATAAACATTCAAAATGCGCCCGTGTGTTTGCTGGATGCGTTGATCAAAGGCAGCGCAAGTGCAGCGGAACCAAAGCAGGTTTCTCTTGCACTTGTCAACACACATCGTTCAGTGGCTGTGGAACTGTCAATATTTCCATGCATTGCGCACTGTTGGTATTTTAATCTGCTTAACCGGCACCAAGGCAGGAAGCTCACTACATCTGTCTATTATTTAGGTCTATATTGAGATAACAATATTTGTTGGCACACACATTAATTTAAGTTACCCGTTTGTGATTGTAAATGTGCTTTGAGGTTTCCAGGCATTTAGCTGAAATAAGCACGATAAAATTCACAAAAGGTTATGTACTTAGACGCAATGGCCAGTGGACATTGGAACTGTCAATGTTGGAAGATGTTGGAAGGTAATTAATGATACATTTTGTCTCCCTGCAGGGCACACAAATCGAGGCTAGCACGACTGTCTGCGATGAGCCATTTGTAGTGGGGGCATCATAAAAGAATGCTCTTTGCTCTACCTATTGTATTTGAGTTTGACTTAATTATATTTATGTACAATATTATCTCTGTTCTACTTATTGTACTAGAGTTTGACTTAAGTCTGAAGTAGGGTCTCAACCTGAAACGTCACCTAGTCATTTTCTCCAGAGATGCTTCCTGACCTGCTGAGTTACTCCAGCCTATTGTGTCTATATTTTGAGTTTGACCGAATTGTATTTATGTACATTATTATCTATGCTCTATCTATTGTACTTGAGTCTGACTTAGTTGCATTTATGTACAGTATTATCTGATCTTATTGGATATCATGCAACACAAAGCTTATCACAGCACCTCAAGATTCAAGATTCAAGAGATTCAAGAGAGTTTATTGTCATGTGTCCCAGATAGGACAATGAAATCTTGCTTTGCTTCAGCACAACAGAATATAGTAGACATAAATAAATACAGAACAGATCAGACCATATACCACACACAGACACACACACATTAAATATCTAGGGCATATTATTACAGAACAAATGACAGATGATGAGGATATTTATAGGCAACGCCGCATGCTGTATATACAGGCGAATATCCTCTTGCGTAAATTTGGTGCGTGTGCAGATGTGGTGAAGATGTCGCTATTTAGAGCATACTGCACACCCCTCCACACTGTGCACCTGAACTATTTAAAGACAAGTATCAGAGAACTATTTGGAGAGAAGGACAAGTATGCTGGTTGGATGATCAGCCATGATATATTGAATGGCGGTGCACTAGGGCTGAATGGCCTACTCCTGTGGCTATATAACGATGCCATGAGAACACTGCTAAGGCAACCAAGATGGTGTAGTGCCAGTAACATGTATGTGGCTGCAGGAGTCAGTACTCTAGCAGCTATCCTAAGACACCACATGTATGAATTCATTTGCAGGATAAATGACTCTAAAAATGTGCTTATTGTGGCCTTGACAAACATAAGGGTTAGCACTACATGCTACGAATCCCAGTTGTGGAGACACTGGTATCGTTGTCTCGTTGTACGACATTGATCATTTTTTACTCTGGATTTTTAACTTAAGTATTGTGGGTTTTTTTAAAAATATATAAATTATGATGTTTTTATGTGATTTACCATGATTTTATATATATTTATGATATTTGAGATGCAATGCATTTTTTAATGTAATGTTGCCCCTTGTCTGGACCTTGAGTCCGTAATAAAGTTATTATTATTATTATATTATTATTATTATAAATAATCGGATAAAGTGCAATGGGCTATTCAGAGTTTTGTTTGAGTTGAGTTTAATAGCCTGATGGATGTGGGAAAGCAGCTATTCCTGAACCTGGATGTTGCAGATTTCAGGCTCCTGTACCATCTACCTGAAGGCAGCGGGGAGATCAGTGAGTGGCCAGGATTGTGTGGATCCTTGATGATGCTGGCCGCCTGTTTGAGGCAGCCACTGCGATAGATCCCCTCGATGGTAGGGAGGTCAGAGCCGATGATGGACTGGGCAGTGTTTACTACTTTTTGTAGTCTTTTCCGCTCCTGGACGCTCAAGTTGCCGAACCAAGCCACGAGGCAACCATCAGCAAGCTCTCTACTGTGCACCTGTAGAAGTCCGAGAGAGTCCTCCTTGACATACCGACTCTCCGTAATCTTCTCAGGAATTAGAGGCGCTGATGTGCTTTCTTTATAATTGCATCAGTGTTCTCGGACCAGGAGAGATCTTCAGAGATGTGCACGCCCAGGAATTTGAAGCTCTTGACCCTCTCCACCATCGACCCTTTGATATAAACGGGACTGTGGGTCCCCATCCTACCCCTTCCAAAGTCCACAATCAGTTCCTTGGTTTTGCTGGTGTTGAGGGCCAGGTTATTGTGCTGGCAAATGGTCAAATGGTCGCTCTCACTTCTATACTCTGACTCATCCCCATCAGTGGTACGTCCCACAACAGTGGTGTCGTCAGCGAACTTGATGATGGAGTTCGCACTGTGACCGGCTACGCAGTCATGAGTATAGAGTGAGTACAGCAGGGGGCTGAGCACGCAGCCGTGAGGTGCTCCCGTGCTGATTTTTATTGAGTCTGACACATTTCCACCAATACGAACAGACTGTGGTCTGTGAATGAGGAAGTCGAGGATCCAATTGCAGAGGGATGCGCAGAGACCCATTTCTGAGAGTTTGGTAACCAGCTTGGAGGGGATGATTGTATTAAATGCCGAGCTGTAGTCGATAAAAAGCAGACAGACATATGAGTTTTTGTTGTCCAAGTGGTCCAGAGTGTGAGATCGCGTCCACCGTTGATCTGTTGTGGCGGTAAGCGACCTGCAGTGGGTCCAGGTTTTTGTTAAGGTAGGAGTTGATTTGCGTCATGATCAACCTCTCAAAGCACTTCATCACCACAGACGTTAGTGCCACTGGTGGATAGTCATTGAGGCACGTCACCTTGCTCTTCTTGGGCACTGGTATAATTGATGCCCTTTTGAAGCAGGTGGGAACCTCAGACCTCAGTAGTGAGAGGTTGAAAATGTTCGCAAAAAACTCCAGCCAGTTGGTCCACACAGGTTTTTAGAACACGACCGGGTATACCATCAGGTCCAGGCACTTTCCGAGGGTTCACCCCTCTGAAGGATTTTCTGACGTCGACCTCTGTGACCGTGACCAAAATACCACCACAGCGAATGGGGGCTCGAGAAGGCACATCGGTGTTCTCCCTATCAAAGCGCGCGTAAAACGCATTGAGCTCGTGAGGGAGTGATGTTTCGCTGACATGTGTGCTGCCTCCTTGTTTTGCCTTTTAGGAGGTGATTGCATTCAGGCCCCGCCACAGCTGCCGAACATCTGTCTCATCCTCCAGCTTGGAGCAGAAGTCCCTTTTGGCCTTTTTGATGGCCTTACCAAGGTTGTATCTGGACTTCTTGTAATTCTCGGTATCTTCAGACATGAATACCCGGTGTCTGGACTTCGAAAGTGTGCGGATCTCATCGTTCATCCAAGGTGTCTGATTGGGAAACATTTGGAAGGTTTTGTTGGGATGCAGTCCTCCACACATTTCTTTATGAAGTCTGTAACGACTGAGGCGTATTCGTTCAGGTCCTTGCCGGGTCCCTGAACATTGCCCAGTCTACTGACTCCAAACAGTCCTGGAGTTGTTCCTCTACCCCCCCCCCCCCCCCCCCCCCGACAAGCTCTGTACTGTCCTCACCTCTGGGGGTGCGCTCTTTAATTGCTGCCTGTAGGCAGGAAGAAGCAGCACCGTGGTATGGTCGGATTCTACCGAAGCGAGGGCGAGGGCACAGGTATCAATAATAAACCTAAACCTAATTGACATTCTGTTTCTACAGGAACGGTCAGACTCAATTGATCCCTGGCAGATTAATGGCCCTATATATTTTCAGTTGTTTAATGGTTATGTCTCTGTCAAATTTAGGGATGTTTTAACCATTATCCCATTCTATGGTTTTGAGAGAAAGTTACATTTATATGTTTTCCCCCTTAGGGTATATGTTTTTCTCCCTTATCAACTTGTACAGTATACAGATTAATATATGGAACCATGAAGAACTAATATATAAGGTGTAGGAAGGAACTGCAGATGCTGGTTTAAACATGCTGGAGTAACTCAGCGGGTCAGGCAGCATCTCTGGAGAAAAAGATTAGGTGGCATTTCGGGATGGAGCCCTTCTTCAAGGGTTCCGACCAGGAATGTCGCCTACTGTTTTTTTTCTCCAGTGATGCTACAAGACCCATTTAGTTACTTCAACACCCTATCTTCCCTGAACAAAATGTTTGGCTTTCGTCAGCATCTTCTTAGATTGTACCATTACTCACAATGATACAGAAGTGATCATTGCAGTTACATCACACATATTTGCGTATGTTTCGATGGATAATATAAAATCAACACTGTGGTAAAAGGTGCTGGAAACCAGTTCTTTATTGATTATAACTAGCATTAACTATCACTGTCGGAGGTAAGCGCATTTGGGATTTAGTAGGTGAGTTGCCCTCAGTCTGATTGGAAACCAGCAAACATTGTGGAAACCCTGGATTATGAAAATACAAACAAATTTCAGATTGCGAAAGCTGTAGTATCAGGATGAAGGTATGTATAATCCTGTACGTGGATGCACACTTACTGCAAATATACAGATGATCACACACAACCATGCCTTTGCCTAATTCTCAGTACTCACTCCCCAGATGCCACTCTTGTCCCTTTCCCTCCAACCACCTTCTTACTTCACCAGTCCATTCTCCTCTCCCCTCCTCAGCTGTAGTCCCCTCCATATTCCTTCCTCAGCCCCTCCTCCCCTTCTTCCTCTCCTCCACTCTAAACTCTGCCCTTGGCTGTCCCACTCATCTCTCTGCCCTTCCATCTCTCCCCTCCTGCTCCTCTCTTCTACTCTCTTGCCCACCCTCACCCTGCTCTCCCTCCCCTCTCCCCAGCCTTATTACGTGCTCCCCCAATTCTCAGGTTGCTCCACTTTGGTCCAAGCGGAGACCACCATTCTACCCCAGTTCCCCAAACTTCACTGGAAAAACCCTCCAGCTGCTCATCCAATGCCAGTTACCATTTGCAGGGTGCAGTCTCCCAGCACCCTACAAACAGGGGTGGTAGCTACAGAGAAGATTGTTTTGTGAGTATGGTGAAGGGTGAAGGGAGAAGTAGAGATGAATAGTGTCTTCAGCTGAACCTACTCCCACATGTGCCACCCACCAGTAAACTGCTTGGGAATCACTTTGGATTTTTGACCCTTAGTTTAAGAACTGAGTCAAGATTTGGAGCGGCATGTTGGCGCAGCGGTAGAGTTGCTTCCTTACAGCGCCAGAGATCCAGGTTCAATCCTGACTATGGATGCTGTCTGCACGGAGTTTGTACGTTCTCCCTGTATGGGTTTCCCCCGGGTGCTCCAGTTCCCTCCCACACTCCAAAGACGTGCAAGCTTGTAAGTTAATTGGCATTCTGTAAACATTGTAAATTATCCCTAGTGTGTAGTATAGTGCTAATGTGTGGGTTGATTGGCACAGACTCAGCAGGCTGAAAGGCCTATTTCTAACATAACTAAACTAAACTAATTTGAAGACCAATTTATTCCATTAATGTTGCACGATCTTACAATTTCATTTTTTGCTATTTAAGTTCAATGAGAGCAAGCAGGGAAAGTGAAGTGAAGATTTGAAAAGGAATTCTTGAATGATATTAAACTATTCAATGATTGTATCAATGTTTAAGTCGCCCCACTTTCAATGCCACTTGCCCAAATACGCAAAAGTAGACCTATACAACAGTTTATTTGTATTATGAAAGAAGTGTAGATCTATACTTTTGAAGCTCCAGAAAGGATTTCCAAACATGTTAGGAGAAATGTCAGATTACATCAATTGGTGAGATTTGAGAAGGAAAAACTATGGAGTGATCATATCGAGTTCTGAAGATGGCCTCTAAGTTTACTCTTCCTTGTCGGAATTTTCTCCTGGACATCCTCCATTCAATGCAGGCACCAAAAAATTCAATGTGGTCTCTGGAGGAACGTTAATTCCTGGAGTGAATGAGAATACGGAACGCACAAGGAGTACTGGAGGTAAGATGCATTGAGGGGGCATTTGTCAAGAGTCAAGAGTGTTTATTGTCATATGTCCCAGATAGAACAATGACATTCTTACATGCTGCAGCACAACAGAATATGTAAACATAGTACACTGTCAACAAGATGATAAATCGAGAGAGGAAAAATAGAGTTTGTGTGTATATATACACCCAATCACAAGTACACACACACACACACACATATATATGCATATATACACATAGAAACATAGAAAATAGGTGCAGGAGTAGGCCATTCAGCCCTTCGAGTCTGCACCGCCATTCAATATGATCATGGCTGATCATCCAACTCAGTGTCCTGTATCTGCCTTCTTTCCATACCCCCTGATCCCTTTAGCCACAAGGGCCACATCTAACTCCCACTTAAATATAGCCAATGAACTGGCCTCAACTACCTTCTGTGGCAGAGAATTCCACAGATTCACCACTCTCTGTGTGAAAAATGTTTTTCTCATCTCAGTCCTAAAAGACTTCCCCCTTATCCTTAGACCGTGACCCCTTGTTCTGGACTTCCCCAACATCGGGAATAATCTTCCTGCATCCAGCCTGTCCAACCCCTTAAGAATTTTGTAAGTTTCTATAAGATCCCCCCTCAATCTTCTAAATTCTAGCGAGTACAAGCCGAGTCTATCCAGTCTTTCTTCATATGAAAGTCCTGACATCCCAGGAATCAGTCTAGTGAACCTTTTCTGTACTCCCTCTATGGCAAGAATGTCTTTCCTCAGATTAGGAGACCAAAACTGTACGCAATACTCCAGGTGTGGTCTCACCAACTGCAGTAGAACCTCCCTGCTCCTATACTCAAATCCTGTTGCTATGAATGCTAACATACCATTCGCTTTCTTCACTGCCTGCTGCACCTGCATGCCTACTTTCAATTACTGGTGTACCATGACACCCAGGTCGCGTTGCACCTCCCTTTTTCCTAATCGGCCACCATTCAGATAATAGTCTACTTCCCTGTTTTTGCCACCAAAGTTGATAACCTCACATTTATCCACATTATACTGCATCTGCAATACTCCAGGTGTGGTCTCACCAAGACCTTAAACCTCTCACATTAAACCTATGACCACTGGTTTTTGCATTTGCACTGCATTTGCCCACTCACCATACATACATACACACGTTCTCAAAAAACAAACAGTAGTAGTGTAATAATAATAATAATAATAAGAATAACAATAATAATAATAATAATAATAATAATAATAATAATAATAATAATAATAATAATAATAATAATAATAATAATAATAGTCTATTGTAGTTCAGAGCTTGTGATGAAGGGTGAATGTTACGCTGACCACATTCAATGAGGAAAAATCCAAATGAGGTTGAGTGAAGAATTAACACTAATGCAGCTAGTTGGATAGAAAATGGCTTTTGCTTTTGCTGCATAATCTATATAATTGCATCTTTCTTTATCTGGGCCTTTAGAAACAATTTGTATGGTGCTTGGACTTTCTTTCCTTGGGCAATGCAAAGGTGTAACATTGTGATTAGCTGTGACCCTCTTTCATGCTAATACAAAGTGTTCATTTCATCACATTACCCAGCTGGAAGGATTTAACATTGCATCCTGGAATTGCAATTAGGCCCTTAAACTATTCAGACTGCCTATAATCGTGACGCCACCATAGCACTTAAGAGAATTCTTAAAACAAAGCCTGAATAAGTAATGATATCTCGGGTAACTTCAGTGGTGGGAAGTCAGTACCTGTGATGCACCGGGTGATGTGTATACCACTCTCTGTATTCGCCTTTGTTCCTGGGCAAACTTATTTCTGGAAAATGGGTACACCAGTGGTGGCTGGGGAATGATCAATTTTCCATTTGGGAAATATTACCTTGGACACAATGAATAAATAAATCTTGATGCACCCAACTATTTAATTTTATAAAAGGGGAAGATTTGAAGGCTAGCACGTTTTGAAAGAATTACTATCTCTTTCCGAACATAAAATCTCACCAAGCCTCAAAGGCCAACAAAAGAGAAGATAAATCGATTCAAGATGGCGGCCAACCCAGGCGACACTTTCTGTGCTGGTCACAGAAGTGGATCTGCAATCATGCATTACAATCGCTCCACTCTTTTGAATCTCTACTCCTACTGCAATATCTCTTACTTTAACTCTGATTTTCCCTTTTTCATGTATCTGTACACTGTGAATGGCTCAATTGTAAACATGTATAGTCTTTGCATTGACTGGTTAGTATGCAACAAAAGCTTTTCACTGTACCTGGGTACATGTGACAATAAGATAAACTAAACTAAGCTAATCATTTGATTTATCTCCAGTATGTGGGTGTACATGACTGTTCAATAAGATTGCTTGCCTGTACTCATACATTTATTTGGTTCTGTGACATGAATCAGGGAAGTGGGCGCCACATTGGATTATAAGAATATCATTTCACTCTTGGGGCATTGATTTGAATAAATCTCACCTCCCCATGGTAAATATAGCTGAGCAGATTCGAGTTTAGTTTCTAATGCGGCAACTATGAGAGTAGAAATGTAGGAGCAAATTGGTAATCTGACTCAGACAGGCCTGAGGGATAACTGGTTAAGCAAATGAGAATGAAGATATGGCAAAGATAATGAGCCCTTCAGAAATTTGATCTAAAGTACTCAATAACGATAGACCACTTACGATTTACAATGCTTCTCTTTTCTTTCCTTAATGTAGTTGAAGAAATTCTTACCATCTTTTTTTTTAATGTATTGCTAGTTTACTGCCATGTTCCAGCTATTCCCACTTATTTTAACAATTGTCATCTTTTGCATTTAATTTCCCCAAACATCTGGCTCACTAATCATAATAATATTTTATATATTTTCTTTGAATTTCACATAGAAACATAGATAATAGGTGCAGTAGGAGGCCCTTCGGCCCTTCGAGTCAGCACCGCCATTCATTGTGATCGTGGCTGATCGTCCGCTATCAATAACCCGTGCCTGCCTTCTCCCCATATCCCTTGATTCCACTAGCCCCTAGAGCTCTATCCAACTCTCTCTTAAATCCATCCAGTGACGGCCTCCACTGCCCTGTGTGGCAGGGAATTCCACAAATTCACAACTCTCTGAGTGAAAACGTTTTTTCTCACCTCAGTCTTTAATGACCTCCCCTTTATTCTAAGACTCTGGCCGCTGCTTCTGGACTCGCCCAACATTGGGAACATTTTTCCTGCATCTAGCTTGTCCAGTCCTTTTATAATTGTATATGTTTCTATAAGATACCCCTCATCCTTCTAAACTCCAGTGAATACAAGCCTAGTCTTTTCAATCTTTCCTCGTATGACAGTCCCGCCATTCCAGGGATCAATCTCGTGAACCCACGCTGCACTGCCTCAATCACAAGGATGTCCTTCCTCAAATTAGGAGACCAAAACTGTACAAAATACTCTGTATGTGGTCTCACCAGAGCCCTATACAACTGCAGATATCATCCTTAACTTCTTCGTAGCCATTATTCTGTGAAATAGATCTTAATAGACATCACCTTTGCTGAGCATCATAAAATACTTCTTTACATGTCTGCTAAAGTGTATTTGCTATCTTATTTTTAATCTACTTTCCAAGTTGACTTTTTCCAACCATTCCTTGTAGTTTCCTTTATTTAATTGATCTGCATTTCTCACTCTCACATTCTCTGTGAGATGTTACCATGTTAAAACAAACACTTCCTCAGAGGGTTCTTTCATCACATTGAATCATAAAGTGCTGAAATGGGGCTTGTGCCCACCATGTCCATGTCAAACCTTTTGCTCATCTACACATTCCTATTTGCCTGCATTAAGACCATAATCCTTCTGAGCCTTGCCCATCTAAATGTCTAAGTGCCTCTTAAAAATAGTAACTATAGCTGATCCACCAACTTCTCTGGCAACGTGTTCCAGATAGCAACCACTCCATTGTGTAAAACTTTTCATTTCTCCGTCCTCTCAACTTAAACCTGCACCCTCTTATTTTTAAGCTCCCTACGGTGGGAGAAAGAGTTTGACCATCTATTCTATTTATGCCTTTTATAATTTTATATACCTGTAGAACCTCACTCCTCAGCTTCTGTTCCACCAGAGAAAACAAGCCTAGGCCATCCAATCTCTCCCCAAGACTAAAGTCTTACAATGGTTTTCTCTAGTACAATCACATTTTTCCTATAGTGTGGCAAGTGTAGAGGAAAACCAATCTTGCAGGCTCAGTATCAAATTCTACAACTTCAAGTATTTTACTTTTACAGAGTGTGGGAGAATTTTGCCATTTGTGCTACAATTTATCCATCTGTGATATCAGCTCAGTTTTTCTTTCTCCACTTGTACCGCCTATACTGCCGGGCATGCCTCACTGCCCTGCTATAGAAACACATAACCATTAACTGCCCCATTAGCCCATTTGACCTTGTCTCTCCCAATAACAGATATTCTGTCCATATCTCTCACCACCTTCTTCTGCCACCTTTTTTAAACATTTCTCCCTCTCTCTCTCTCTTTTTCTTTCTCTCTCTCTTTCTTTCTCTTGTAGTGTTTTTTCTCTCTCTCAACGTGTTTTCTGACTTGAAATATTAACCTATTTATCTTTCCACAGACACTACCTGACCTGCTACGTGTTTGTAAAATCTTGTAAGTTAATAACTGTGGTTTTACATAATTCACATCCATTCTACCACTTAGTAATAAATAACAGGTGATTATTTGTGCTCTTTCAAGAATCAAGAGTTGTGATTGTTGTTAGGGATTTCCAGCTGAAAGGGGTAAGTGTGGGGTTGGGAATGGGGGCCAAGGCGTGGAGGTTGTTGACAGGTGGTTAGGGTCAATGGGATTGGTCAAGCTGGAGATCGCCGACTCTGGGATTGGTTGAGAGGGAGGTCAGGGACTCTGCGATTGGTTGAGAGGGAGCTCAGGAACTGTGGGATTGGTTGTGAAGGTGCCCAGGGACTCTGGGATTGGTTGAGAGGGAACTCAGGGACTCTGGGTTTGGTTGAGAGGCATTGCAGAAACAGGTTGAGGGGAACTTTAGATCTCCCAAAACAGAGCTGAGTTGTGGGACGCATCAAACATTCGAGCAGGTTGGGTGATGTGCAGTAGAGAAGTGAAATTGTGGAATCTACAATTCCTGCAAGTTTACAATTTTGGTTAGGTCTTGGCTCTACATTACATGGAGTGAGATGCTGTGATCTATTTTATCACAAGCCATTGCATTATTGGCATTATGTGCATTTGTACATTCTTTATTTTATCACAATCCTGTAGAATTAAAAATAAAAATGTTATCTGAAGTAAACTGAGTTTAAAGTAAGTCATTTGGAAATATGGTCTATTATATTTTATCTGTGTAGTATTTGACTGTCCAATAAATTTCATTCTGAAATAGCTTAACATAAAAAAGTAATACATATTGGTAAGTATTCCAATGGAATTGCCATATGTATTCAATTTGTTAAAAGTGGTACATTTGGAATCAAATATAGGAGGGCCCATATACCTTTCCAATGTTATGTTGACGTTGTACCATGCTTTAGTCACTAACTTTACAACAGCCAACCCACTGTCGGTTTCTGTGGGAGAATCTAGGTTCAGTCTTCCACATCAGGGTAAGTTGCTTTTCATTCTTTTGTTTATTTTAAGAAGTGGGCATGACTGGCCAGGCCAGCGTTCATTGCCAGTCCCTAATTGCCCGTGAGAAGTTGGTGGTGCACCACTTGCTTGAACACAGCAGTCTGTATTATGAAGGCAAAGTATGGTGTGGCTGGGAATTCCTATATATTTATTGCCAGTAACAATGGCATCTTTCCAATTCTGAACTGTGCTGATCTTGGGAGAGAAATTAAGCAGTCTGGTAAATATTTCTACATGCTGACGTCTTCCTTGATGGTAAAGGCCATGGGTTTCTGAGTCAAGTCAAGTCAAGAGTCAAGAGAGTTTATTGTGTCCCAGATAGGACAATGAAATTCTTGCTTTGCTTCAGCACAATAGAATATAGAAGGCATGAATACAGAATATATCAGTGTGTCCATATACCACTATATAAATATATACGCACATGAATAAATAAGCAGATAAAGTGCAAATAAACAGATAATGGTCTATTAATGTTCAGAGATTTGTATCAGTTGAGTTTAATAACCTGATGGCTGTGGGGAAGTAGCTATTTCTCAACCTGGACGTTGCAGTCTTCAGGCTCCTGTACCTTCTACCTGAAGGTAGCGGGGAGATGAGTGTGTGGCCAGGATGGTGTGGGTCCTTGATGATGCTGCCAGCCTTTTTGAGGCGGCGAGTACGATAGATCTCCTTGATGGTAGGGAGGTCAGAGCCGATGATGGACTGGACAGTGTTTACTACCTTTTGTAGTCTTTTCTGCTCCTGGGCGCTCAAGTTGCCGAACCAAGCCACGATGCAACCGGTCACCAAGCTCTCTACTGTTCACCTGTAGAAGTTAGAGAGAGTCCTCCTTGACAAACTGACTCCCCGTAATCTTCTCAGGAAGTAGTCTCTGATGTGCTTTCTTAATAATTGCCTCGGTGTTCTCAGACCAGGAGAGATCTTCAGAAATGTGCACTCCCAGGAATTTGAAGCTCTTGACCCTCTCCACCATCGACCCGTTGATATTAACGGGACTGTGGGTCCCCATCCTACCCCTTCCAAAGTCCATAATCAGTTCTTTGGTTTTGCTGGTGTTGAGGGCCAGGTTATTATGTTGGCGCCATTTGGTCAATCGGTCGATCTCACTTCTACACTCTGACTCGTTGCCATCAGTGATACGTCCCACAACAGTGGTGTCATCGGCGAACTTGATGATGGACTTTGCACTATCACCAGCTACGCAGTCATGAGTATAGAGTGAGTATAGCGGGGAGCTGAGCACACAGCCTTGAGGTGCTCCCGTGCTCCTGTGTTATCGAGGCTGACACATTTTTCCACCAATATGAACAGTCTGTGGTCTTTGAATGAGGAAGTCAGGGATCCAATTGCAGAGGAATGTGCAGAGACCCAGATGTGAGAGCTTGGTAACCAGCTTGGTGGGGATGATTGCATTAAATGCCGAGTTGTAGTCAATGAATAACAGCCTGACATATGAATTTTTGTGGTCCAAGTGGTCCAGAGCGGAGTGGAGGGCCAACGAGATCGCATCCACCGTTGATCTGTTGTGGCGGTAGGCAAACTGCAATGGGTCCAGGTTTTTGTTGAGGTAGGAGGTGATTTGTGCCATGATCAACCTCTCAAAGCACTCCATTACCACCGACATTAGTGCCACTGGTCGATAGTCGTTGAGGCACGTCACCTTGCTCTTCTTGGGCACCGGAATAATTGATGCCCTTTTGAAGCAGGTGGGAACCTCAGACCTCAGAAGTGAGAGGTTGAAAATGTCCGCAAAAACTCCAGCCAGTTGGTCCGCACAGGTTTTTAGAACACGACCGGGTATACCATCAGGTCCAGGTGCTTTTCGAGGGTTCACCTCTGTGAGTGAAACTGAAATACCATCATAGCGAATGGGGGCTCGGGAAGGCACATTAGTGTTCTCCCTATCAAAGCGTGCGTAAAACGCATTGAGCTCATCCGAGAGTATTCTCCCTATCAAAGCATGCGTAAAACGCATTGAGCTCGTCTGGGAGTGATGTTTCACCGACATTTGAGCTACCTCCTGATTTCGCCTTGTAGGAGGTGATTGCATTCAGGCCCCGCCACAGCTGCCGAACATCTGTTTCATCCTCCAGCAGAAGTCTCTTTTGGCCTTTTTGATGGCCTTACCAAGGTCGTATCTTGACTTATTGGAGACCACTGTGTCATCAGACATGAATGCCCGGTGTCTGGTCTTCAGAAGAGTGCGGATCTCAGAGTCCATCCTTCTGATTGGGAAACACTTGGAAGCTTTTTGTAGGGATGCAGTCCTCTACACATTTCTTTATGACGTCTGTAACGACTGTGGCATATTCTTTCAGGTCCGTTGCCGAGTCCCTGAACATTGCCCAGTCTAGAGACTCCAAACAGTCCTGGAGTTGTTCCTCTGCCCCCCCCCCCCCCCCCCCCCCCCACCCACCCCAACCAGCTCTGTACAGTCCTCACCTCTTTGGTGCGCTCTTTAATTGCTGCCTGTAGGCAGGACGAAGCAGCACCACGGTGTGGTCGGATTTACCGAAGTGAGGGCGAGGGATAGAGCGATAGGCATCCTTGATGGTGGTGTAGCAGTGGTCGAGGGTGTTTGGTCCTCTGCCCCCAAGGTCCCGAAGAGCTGCTTTGCAGGGTGTGAAGAAGGGTCCCGACTCGAAACATCACCCATCCTTCTACTCCAGAGGTGCTGCCTAACCCGTTGAGTTACACCAGCACTTAGTGTATATTTGCAGTTTATATGTTGGCTTTCCTTTTTATGTCACAGCAATGGTTTTACCACTTCCTCTCTTCTTGTGTCCTGCTGTTTTTAGTTATTCACTAATGTGCTCCCAAGAACAACATGACCCTTTGCATGCAGGAGGCAGAGCTTACTATTAGAAAGGAAAAGATTAATCTTCTGGCTTGAAGCTTTCCTTTTTTAGGAATTTCACTACCTTCTCAGATAATGTGTTCCTGTCTCAGACTCTCCTGGCTCGCAGTTCTCCGTCTGATGTTATCTTTGTTTTATGTGTATCCCTATTTCCCGTGTTTATATGTGGTTTTGAAAAGAAAACCTCTGAATTACATTTTTTTGCCAACCAGAGAGAGGAATGTCATTTTTGTTTTTCAGTTTAATATTGACATAGACACAGATTCAGGCTGGACTTGCCTATTCATGGCTATAGTGATGAGGGAACCAATGCATAAGTGGCCTAGATCTCACATCCAAATTCAATGGAGAGTGTGATCCATTATCATTACCCATCATCCATCAGTTGTCCGCGCTCCTTTACAAATTGGTGTGAGCCACTAATAGTTGTTGGGTCTCTGTGGGCACCTCAGCCCGCAAGTAAAAATAAGTTGACATCTTACCAGGACAACAGTCCTTCATGGTCAGGTCAAGAATCCCACACTTGCCAACTAGGTCTTGGAAATAGCGCCAAAACTGGAAACTATGTATACTGTGCCAGTGTACTACTGCAATACACCTGTACTGTATCTGAGATGCTTACCTAAGATGTATTTAAGTGCTTACATGTGGGGATACTTGTACTGAACTGTATACAAAAATGAATTTCACTGCACCACAGTACATGTGATGAATAAAGTACCAAGTGCTACCAAGCTAATAGACATGGTTAATCTGAAAAAGAGGCTGCTGGATTAGGCAACGAGTGGTCAACCATCATTATAGTGGAGCTGGAAGGGGATGGAGAATAGAAGAGGCACAGTGGCGTAGCAGTAGATTTGCTGCCTTACAGCGGCAAAGACCCGGGTTCAATCCTGATTACAGGTGATGTCTGTAGGGAGTTTGTGCGTTCTCCCTGTGACCGCTTGGGGATTCTCTGAGTGTTCCGATTTCCTCCCACATTCCAAAGACGTGCAGATTTGTCAGTTAATTGGATTCGATAAATGGTCCCTGGTATGTAATCATTGGTTGGTACAGACTCGGTGACTGTCGGAGCTTGTTTCCACACTGTCTCTCTATTCTAAACGAAACTAAACCACAGAATAGTAGAGGGTTCCCTAAAACTTCCCAACTTCACAGAAAGGCACTTGTATGAGCTTTTACCTTCACTTGTAAAACACACTGGCTACTGCCAGCATTGCTCAATCACTGCATTACTTCTGATAACGTAATTTTGTAGAGGATTCCTTTAATGAGCAGTTGACCTCGATTAACATCTGGTTGCAAGAAAATGGATATCCTAAGAGGAAATGTTGATCTAATTGCTATGACAATCAAGCCCTAAGTGTCTAAAATTGAATTTATGCATTTAATTACTATGTAACCATCCTCCATTTACTATTTTTTTTCTGGAGATATTATCTTGCTTTTATTAAGAGCCTGTCCCACTTACGCTACCTTTACAAGCGACTGTTGGCACCCGTCATAGGTCGCCGAAATTTTCAACGTTGAAAATTCAGTGGCGACCAGAAAGACGCTGAAACTGTTTGGAGACCTCTCAGGACCATACAGCTTGTGTGGTCGTGAGAGGTCTCCTATGGTCATGAGAGGTCTCCAAAGAGTCGTAGCGTCTTTCTGGTCGCCGCTGAATTTTCAACATGTTGAAAATTTTGGCGACCTATGACGGGTGCCGGCAGTCGCCTGTAAAGGTCGCGTAAGTGGGACGGGCCTTTTAGGAGAAGATTGAGGAATTTCTGCCACCTCCAGTCTTTAATAACATTTAGTTTCTGGCAAGTTATTTGCCATGCCATAGACTATCTACTTTGAGTTGCCTACCCTATCCCCATCAACAATTCATGCTGACCTTGTTTTGAAAATAATGACTGTGTTGACATGTTGAAGCTATCTTAGACATCTGCTGAGCTGATATCTTCTAACCCCTCCCATTGGGCAGCAGGTACCAAACCGAAAACACATGCCACTAGATTCAAGAAAAACTTTTCCCCATTTTAACAGACTCTTAAACAGGCCTCTCATAAGCTAAGGGTGAATTCCCGATCTCCCACTCTACCTAATAGTGGCCCTTGCACTTTTTTACTCTGCAACTTCTCTGTAGCGATAACATTATATTCTCCACTCTTTATACTCATGTGTGGTTCGATTGCAATCATGTATAGATGGTTTAGAATGGAGAAACAAGGAGTCAACAGATGCTGGTTTACAAATATGGACACAAAGTGCTGGAGTAACACAGCAGGTCAGACAACACTTCTGGAGAACATAGATAGGTGAAGTTTCAGGTTTGGACCCTTCTTCAGACCTCAGGAGTGGGAGGAGGAAGAAAGATAGCAGAGAGGAGGAGCGGGACAAAGTGTAATAGGTAATAGGTGAACACAGGCAAGGAGGGGTTTTGATAGGCAGGTGTTTGGATAAAGGCCAGAGATGAAAAATAGAAGATGTAAGACTATAGGGTTGAAGAGTTGCAAATTGTGAAGCCAGAGGAAAGAATGTAGTTGGAGGGGGAGAGGGAGGGGAGAAATGGGTGCAAGCATAGGGGATGGTGGGGGGATGTGGTGGAGAGAGGGATGGGGGAAGGGGTGTTGTTAGAGGTTACCTAAAATTGGATTCTAAGCAGAATATGAGGTGCTGCTCCTCCAGTTTGCCTGTGGCCTCACTCTGGCAATGGAGAAGACCCAGCACAGAAAGGTCAGCATGGGAATGGGAAGGGGAGCAACAGGGAGATGAAGTATTAAAGAAGGAGCTGCAGATGCTGGAGAATCGAGGGTTACACAAAAAGCTGGAGAAACTGAGCGGGTGCAGCAGCATCTAAGGAGCGAAGGAGTTAAGCGACGTTTCGGGTCGAGACGTGCTGCCTTACAGAGCCAGAGACCTGGGTTCAATTCTTAATGCAGTTGCTGTCGGTACAGTTTGTGCGCTTTCTCCGGGTGCTCTGGTTTCCTCCCACACTACAAAGAGCTATGGATTTAGACGCAAAATGCCGCAGTGAATCGGGCAGCATCTCTGAAGAAAAGGAATAGGTGATGGTTCAGGTTGAAACCTTTCTTCAGTCTGATATCTTCGCTATAAACCAGCACCTGCAGTTCCGTACTACACAGAGCTATGGATTTATTTGATGTTGACAACTCTTTAATTGTTAACATTTTTGCAGCGTACTTCCACTCGTGTTGGGTTTGATATATTTGGGCTGAATAGAGTTGACTAACTGCTGGTGGTTCCAGTGATCTAATGCACAGGTCCAAGACAAGCCAGAGTACAGATATCAACATACCTGTGCTCCCTTTCCACCCCTGGACACACCACTGACAGAACACTGGCGTGATGGTTCCCCGCGGTGCACAGCTTAGATTCCTTTATTTCGCAAAAAAAACAATGAAGTAGACTTAGGGGCAATCTAAAAGATATGCACGAGGCAATTTTCCTGGATTGAGAGGGTTGTCCTCTCACGAGAGACTAAAGTAAAGATCGATATTATTTGACATTCAGATGAATATATGGTGATCTCATGGACACCTGATCTAAAGAAGATCACAGGATAGATACTAAAATGTTTCCATTCGTGAGACAGAATCAAGCGAGGAGACACAGTTAGAAGACATGTGGGCGAAGACAATTAAAACTGATGTGCGTGGGAATTTCGTCTCAAAGAGACTGGTGAATCTCTGCAATTCTCCAACCTGGATGGGGTGTGGAGGACAGATCAGTGTCAGTGTTTAAATCAGGAGATGCATAAGTTTATAAAAGATCAGCGAATTAAGTGGTCATATAAACCATATAACCATATAAACCATATAACAATTACAGCACGGAAACAGGCCCTCTCGGCCCTTCCAGTCCGTGCCGACCATTTGTTTTCCCCTAGTCCCATCTACCTGCACTCAGACCATACCCCTCCATTCCCTTCACGTCCATATTCCTATCCACTTTACTCTTAAATGTTAAAATCGATCCTGCCTCCACCACTTCTGCTGGAAGCTGATTCCACACAGCCACCACCCTCTGAGTAAAGAAGTTCCCCCTCACGTTACTCCGAAACCTCTGTCCCTTAATTCTCATGTCATGCCCTCTTGTTTGAATCTTCCCTACCCTCAATGGGAAAAAACGTATCCACGTCAACTCTGTCTATCCCTTTCATTTTAAAGACTTCAATCAAGTCCCCCCTTAACCTTCTGCGCTCCAAAGAATAAAGACCTAACTTGTTCAACCTTTCTCTGTAACATAGTTGCTGGAATCCTGGCAACATTCTAGTAAATCTCCTCTGTACTCTCTCTATTTTGTTGACATCCTTCCTATAACTAGGCGACCAAAATTGTACACCATACTCCAGAATTGGTCTTACCAATGCCTTGTACAATTTTAACATTACTTCCCTACTCCTATATTCAATGCTCTGATTTATAAAGGCCAGCACACCAAAGGCTTTCTTTACCACCCTATCTACATGCGATTCCACCTTCAGGGAACGATGCACAGTTATTCCTAGATCCCTCTGTTCCACAGCATTCCTCAATTCCCTACCATTTACCATGTACGTCCTATTTTGATTTGTCCTGCCAAGATGTAGCATTTCACACTTAACAGCATTAAACTCCATCTGCCATCTTTCAGCCCACTTTTCCAAATGGCCCAAATCTCTCTGTAGACTTTGAAAATCTACTTCATTATCCACAACACCACCTATCTTAGTATCATCTGCATACTTACTTACTTATCCAATTTTCCACCCCATCATCCAGATCATTGATGTACATGACAAACAACAGTGGACCCAACACAGATCCCTGAGGCACCCCACTGGTCACCGGCTTCCAACCTGACAAACAGCCATCCACCATTACTCTCTGACGTCTCCCATTCAGCCACTGTTGAATCCATCTTGCTACTCCGCCATTAACACCCAAAGATTGAACCTTCTTAACCAACCTTCCATGGGGAACCTTGTCAAAGGCCTTACTGAAATCCATATAGACAACATCCACTGCTTTACCCTCATCAATTTCTCTAGTTACCGCTTCAAAAAATTCAAGAAGGTTTGTCAAACATGACCTTCCAGGCACAAATCCATGTTGACTGTTCCTGATCAGACCCTGTTTATCCAGATGCTTATATATATTATCTCTAAGTATCCTTTCCATTAATTTGCCCACCACTGACGTCAAACTAATAGGTCTATAATTGCTAGGTTTATTCTTTGAACCCTTTTTAAACAATGAAACAACATGCGCAGTACGCCAATCCTCCGGCACTATTCCCGTTTCTAATGACATTTGAAATATTTCTGTCATAGCTCCTGCTATTTCTACACTAACTTCCCTCAATGTCCTAGGGAATATCCTGTCAGGACCTGGAGACATCCACTTTTATATTTTTCAAAAGTGTCAGTACTTCCTCCTCTTTGAATCTCATAGTTTCCATAGCTACTCTACTTTTTCCCCTTAACTCACCAGAGTTCAATATCCTTCTCCTTGGTGAATACCGAAGAAAAGAAATTGTTCACTATCTCCCCCATCTCTTTTGGCTCTGCAGATAGCTGTCCATTCTGGTTCTTTAATGGTCCAATTTTATCCCTCGTTATCCTTTTGCTATTAATATAGCTGTAGAAACCCTTTGGGTTTACTTTCACCTTTCTTGCCAAAGCAACCTCATATCTTCTTTTAGCCTTCCTAATTTCTTTCTTAAGATTCTTTTTACATTCTTTATACTCCTCTAGCACCTCATTTACTCCATGCCTCCTATAATTATTGTAGATATCTCTCTTTTTCGAAACAAGTGTCCAATTTCCCTTGAAAACCATGGCTCTTTCCAATTTTTACTATTTCCTTTCAACCTAACAGGGACATAAAGAGTCTGTACTCTTACAATTTCCCCTTTAAATGTCCTCCATTTCTCTTCTACATCCTTCCCATGAAACAAAGTGTCCCAATTCACTCCTTTAAAATCCTTACGCATTCCCTCAAAGTTAGCCTTTCTCCAATCAAAAATCTCCACCCTAGGTCCAGTTCTGACTCTCTCCATAATTATATTGAAACTAATGGTATTGTGATCACTGGTCCCGAAGTGCTCACCAACGCATACCTCCGTCACCTGACCTGCATCATTTCCTAACAGGAGGTCCAGCACTGCCCCTTCTCTGGTCGATACCTCTATGTACTGCTGCAAAAAACTATTCTGCACGCATTTTACAAACTCCAAACCATCCAGCCCATTTACAGAATGTGTTTCCCAGCCTATTTTTGGAAAATTGAAATCTCTCACAATCACTACCTTGTGCTTACTACTAATATCTGCTATCTCCTTACATATTTGCTCTTCCAATTCACGCTCCCCATTTGGCGGTCTATAATACACCCCTAAAAGTGTTGCTACACCGTTCCCACTTCTCAGTTCCACCCAAATAGCCTCCCTAGACGAGCCCTCTAATCTATCCTGCCAAAGCACTGCTGTAATATCTTCTCTGACAAGCAATGCAGCACCTCCCCCTCTGGTCCCTCCAATTCTATCACACCTGAAGCAACGAAATCCTGGAATATTTAGTTTCCAATCACAGCCCTCCTGCAACCATGTTTCACTGATTGCCACAACATCATATTTCCAGGTGTCAATCCAGGCTCTAAGTTCGTCCACCTTACTTACAATGCTCCTAGCATTAAAATATACACATTTTAGAAACCCACCATCCCTTATTCTCTGTCTATTATCTTTTTCATCTTTCTCGCCTACATTTTGGATCCGAGTGCTTCCCTTCTCTGCCTCTTGCCCCACACCCTGACCCATAGCCCCCTATACCCGACTCCCTCCCCCCAGCCTTTCTAGTTTAAAGTCTCCCCAGTAGCCTTTGCAAATCTCCCTGCCAGGATATTGGTCCCCCTCGGGCTCAAGTGCAACCCGTCCTTTGTGTACAGATCATGCCTTCCCCAAAAGAGGTCCCAGTGATCAAGAAACCTGAATCCCTGCCCACTGCACCAGCCCCTCAGCCACGCATTTATCCTCCACCTCATTTCATTCCTACTCTCACTGTCACGCGGCACAGGCAGTAATCCTGAAATCGTTACCCTTTTGGTCCTTCTCCTTAACTTTCCCCCCAACTCCCTAAATTCTCCCTTCAGAACCTCATCACTTTTTCTGCCTATGTCATTGGTACCTATGTGTACCACAACATCAGGCTCCTCTCCCTCCCTTATCAGAATCTTTTGTATACGTTCTGACACATGCGAGACCCTGGCACCAGGGAGGCAAACTACCATCCGGGTCTCCCGACTGCGTCTGCAGAATCGCCTATCCGACCCCCTAACTATAGAGTCCCCTATTACAATTGCCCTCCTCTTTTTGCTACCCTTCTGAGCATCAGGGCCGGTCTCTGTGCCGGAGGCCAGGCCGCTGTTGGTGCCCCCAGCTAGGCTGTCCCCTCCAATCGTACTCAAACCTGAGTACCTATTTTCCAGGTGTACGGTCACAGGGGTACTCTCTAGCCCCTGCCTCTGCCCCTTGCCCTTCCTAACTGTGACCCACTTGTCTGCCTCCTGTGGTCTGGGAGTGACTACCTCCCTGTAGCTCCTCTCTATTACCTCCTCACTCTCCCTGAGTCATGAAGTTATACAGTGTGGAGATAGGACCTTGGTCCATGTAAATAAGCCCTTCGGGCATATTTGTCGGCATGAAATATGCCCCATCAACACGTTCTCACCTGCCCGCGCTTGACAACAACCCTCTGAACCTATCCGATCCATGTACCTGACCAAATTAGTCTTAAATGGTATGATAGTACATCTCAACTATCTCCTCCTGTGTGGGGATCATTTGTAGAACGAGAGGTGAGACCTGGGCCAGAATAGCCATGAACATATTGAACGGTGGTGCAGACTTGAGGGGCCTAGTCATCTACTTCTGCTCCTATTTTCTTGTGTTTGGGAGAAAGCCCAGGTGTATTTCAAGACTAACCTTTCAGCTTTACACTTGGGAAGGCTGGTGTAAGAATCTCAACTTATTCATTTGAATCAGACCTAGCCCTATGGAAAAAGATAAAGTGAGACCGTTTAAAAAAAAAAATCATCTTCCTTTATTTTGTTCTGTGTTAATGTATTTAATTATGGAAGAAGATAGGAAAAAGAGGCAGAAGCAGACAATATCAAATATAGAAAAAAATATGGCGCGGCATTAAAGTTGATGCCAGAGACCTGGCTTTGATCCTAACTACAGGTGCTTGTCTGTACGGAGTTTGTACGTTCTCCCCTTGACCTACGTGGGTATTCTCTGGGATCTCTTGTTTCACCCCACATAACAAAATTATTTTAATAATGTTATTATTTTCAAATAATTTGTGCATGTTCCTGACCATCACAGTCATTTAAAAGTAGTTAAAAGGCCTTTGTCAGTGGCAAATTTTTTCAAAGAGTGCAATGGGGACAGAGCCCAAAATGCAATGCACCCTGGGGTCAGGCTGCCTCTTAAAGCCAGCTTGCCTCGTGGAATGCCTCTTGGGTGCACATTTTCTGCTTGATCAGCTCACATAATCCAGAAAATATAAGGACAGGTTGTTGGCCTCAGGCAACTGTAAGGCTTCAGTAATGATAGGCCCTGCATTTCATCCATTGTTAGTGCTAGTTGTCACAAATTCACTATCTTTAACAGAAAGATGCTTAAAGAAAATGAAAAAGTGTGTCTGTATTTAGATTTAGTCTCCAATAGATCATGTAGGCAATTGATAACTTGAGAATGAGTTGAATATGATATTTTTAAAGAAATAATTAATAAATACCTGCAATGTTGATACCACAGTTTCTCAAACAAAGTATCTTGGTTAGGTCAGGGAATTTGTATGCCCAATAAAAAACCTGCATGAATCTATGGAAATAGATTATTGGTACATTTAATTACTCAAATAACAAAAAAAAACAGGCTATTTAATGTCCAAATTTAAGGGCTGTTAGTCTTATTGCATCCTTATTATATCTATTCAATATTTAGCTCGAGAAATTGCAGATATTTCATTCACTTTAGCCTTGGACTGACATTTATTCAAACAAGTTTACAAAGGGTAATCGCCTTCATCATGTGCTTCGTATTTACATTTTGTGAAAGCAAATATATTAGTCTTGCAAGCCTAAAATAATCTTAATCCATGATAAATTTCCTTTCAGTTTAATGTGAGTTGAAATGCCAGATGAATTTCCTTATCTCCATAAAAAGATACATTTACACATTCAAAATGAGTCCTAGTCAAGGAGAAATATTCTCATCAGGTACTACAATTGAACATTTCTATTTTTGCAGTGCAGTATGATCATTGCTTGCCTTGGTTCAACCATCACGTTAGCGACAAATGTCTGACATCAATTAAACTCGCCAACAACTGTGTCCTTCATTGTTCCACTAATGAACCTCCTTCATTTTAACACTTCCCTCCTCTTGCTCTACATTCCTTGTTAAATAATTGGAAACATACAATTAACTTCAACAAGAAATATATCTCATGTTTAAACATAACTGGGGAACACAATATATTGAAAATGAGCAACAAAATATAATCGCTTTATATCTCTATATTGATGGTACTACAGTAGGAGGGACATTGGCACAGCTCTTTGGAATCTGCTGTTTGCCAATTTAACTCTCAACCCTTTCCATGTAAATCAATGCTATGGTGCCCATCAATGGAAGTATACAGTACTTGTTAGATTGCATGGGATCCAAGGAGAGATAGCTGAATGGATAGAATACTGCTTTCATGGAAGGAAGCAGAGGGTAATGGTGGAAGGTTGCTTCTCTGACTGGAGGCCTGTGACTAATGGTGTGCCTCAGGGTTTGGTGCTGGGCCCGTTTCTGTTTGTCATCTATATCGATGATTTGGATGGGAGCATACACGGCAAGATTAGCAAGCTTGCAGATGATACAAAAATGAGTGGTTTTGCAGATAGAGAAGATGGTTGTGAATTGCAGCATGATCTTGATCAATTGGTCAAGTGGGCTGAATGGTTGGTGGATTTTTAATACAGGGAAATGTGAGGCGTTTCATTTTGGGGAGTCCAACATGGGCAGGACCTATACAGTGAATAGTAGAGCTCTGTTGAGTGTTTTATGGCAGAGGGATCTAGGAGTGCAGGTGCATAGCTCCCTGAAGGTAGAGTCACAGGTAGATCGGGTGGTCAAAAAGGCTTTTGGCACATTGGTCTTCATTAGCCAGAGCATTGAGTCTAGAAGTTTGGAGGTCATGTTGCAGTTGTACAAGACATTGGTGAGGCCACATTTAAAGTATTGTGTTCAGTTCTGGGCACCGTTATAGGAAAGATGTTGTGAAGCTGGAAAGGGTACAGAGAAGAAGGGTTTCGGCCCGAAACGTTGCCTATTTCCTTCGCTCCATAGATGCTGCTGCACCCGCTGAGTTTCTCCAGCATTTTTGTGTACCTTCGATTTTCCAGCATCTGTAGTTCCTTCTCAAACACAAGTGTACAGAGAAGATTTACGAGGATGTTCCCAGGACTGGAGGATCTGGGCTATAGGAAAGGTTGAGTAGGCTGGGACTCTATTCCTTGGAGCACAGGAGGGGTGATCTTATAGAGGTGTATAAGATCATGAGAGGAATAGATCGGGTAGATGCACAAGTTTTTCCTTGGGGTGGAAGCAGTTTAGAGGAGCCTGATGGAGGGATATAAAATAATGTAGGGTAGATTGTAGGAAATCTTTCTCCACAGCAGTGTGATACAAAGCTAGAGGATATAGGTTTAACACAAGGGGCAAGAGGTTTAGAGAAGTTGTGAAATAATTATTTTTATCCACAGGGTGGTTGGAATATGAAATGTACTGCCTAAGTAGGTGGGGCAGGTACATTCAAAATACGGGAGATCTAGACAAACACTTAAATCAGCAAGTCATAGAAGATTTCCAACTGAGGGCTGGTAAACGGGATTGGTATATATAAGTGCTTGAAGGTCAGCACGCACTTGATGAGCTGAAGCACTAGTTTCTGTGCTATATGACCCTATCATCCCAGAAAGACAGCTGTTCGGAACTGTCGTAAGAAAATACCTGGAGTATTGTACTCTTTTCCAAAGACTGCAAGAAGAACGTAATGACCAGGCATATGTTTGCCAGAATGATGCACTGAGCTGCAGTTATTCACCCAAGCTGGTCCAACAGCTCCTCCCAAACACACTGCCCGCACAACCAAGGCAGCACAGAGTGGAAGGTTAATGGTAACACAACCACTTACAGCTTCTGCTCCTAGTCACACGACATCCTGACCTGGTAATCTAACCTGCTGCTCTTTCATTATTGATGAATCTAAATCCTGGAACTCCTTGCCCAACAGCACCTGAACCAGAATAACTGCAGTGGCTCAAGAAGACAATGCCTTTTCAAGGCCATTTAAAGATTGGCAATGGATGCTGGCCTTGCACATGACACCCAGATGCCAAAAATAAATATAAAGTCGCAAGATAGATTGATTGTATTTTTCAGAGTTTAATGGGTGAATGATGAATATTGTGAAGCTATTTTCTTTGGTGAGACAATATGAAATAACATGGAACATTAACGTTAGAACTAAGCCATCCAAATGTGATGTCTGAAAATGTTGCCTCATAGAAACATAAAAAATAGAATGGCAGGAGTAGGCCATTCAGCCCTTCGAGCCCCTCAATATGATTATGGCTGAACATCTAAAATCAATACCCTGTTCCTGCTTTCTCCCCATATCCCTTGATTCCGTACGTGCCCCAATTACAGTTCATTGTGAAGGTCCTGGTTTGACTTCCCAAAATGCCACACCTCACGCGTATCTGAAATAAACCCATTTGCCATTCCTCAGCACACTTGCCCAACTGATCAAAATCCCACCGATTTCTTGATAACCATTTTCACTGCCAATGATACTACCTTTTCTAGTGCCATCTGTAAACATACCAACCAAACCTTGTACATTCTCATCCAGATCATTGATATCAATGACAAACAGTTATCCACATGTTATTGCTTCTGTGTTGTTTTGCTTGAAAATTACTTATCTGGACAAATGATTTTGGGACAAGTTGGTTAGATAAAGTGTGAGTAAATCTGCCTCATGTCCCACATCTCAGGGTGAGCATCTTCAAGTGTCTGCTGCTGCAGCAAATGATGAAGGAAGGAAGCCTCTTCTTATCAACAATCTTTGGTCTATTTCACCATTTTGTCTCCTTTAGCTCCCCTTTGTCTCGTTTTCACCTCTAACCTGTGTCCACCCATCTGCCAATCAAAACACCCCCTTACCTGTATCCACTATCACTTGTAGAAACAAGGAACAGCAGATGCTGGTTAGTACACATAAGGACACACAAAATGCTCGAGCAACTTAGCAGGTCAGGCAGCATCTCTTCATACAGAGGATGGCAGAAATCTAGAACTTTCTCTCCCATCCACCTTTTCAATAGGGAGGTCTTGTTACAGTTGTATAAGACGTTGGTGAGACCGCATTTAGAGTATTGTGTTCAGTTCTGGGCACAACGTTATAGGAAATATATTGTCAAACTTGAAAGGGTTCAGATAAGTTTTAGGAGGATGTTGCCAGGACTAGAGGGTCTGAGCTATAGGGAGAGGTTGAGTAGGCTGGGATTCTATATTCCTTGGAGCGCAGGAGGATGAGGGGTGATCTTATAGAGGTGTACAAAATCATGAGAGGTATTGATCGGGTAGATGCACATAATCTCTTGCCCAGAGTAGGGGAATCAAGGACCGGAGGATTTAGGTTCAAGGTGAAGGGGAAAAGATTTACTGTAATAGGATTCTGAGGGGTAACTTTTTCGCACAAAGGGTGGTGGATGTATGGAACAAGCAGTGAAAGATATAGTTGAGGTAGGGACAACTCCAACATTAAAGAAGCAGTTAGACAGGTACATGGATATGACAGATTGGGGGGGATATGGACTAGATGCTGGCAGGTAGGACTAGTGTAGCTGGGACATGTTGGCCGGTGTGGGCAAGTTGGGTCAAAATGCCTGTTTCCACACTGTATTACTCTATGACTCCCTGGGCATGAGAAGATTGATGTTGGGATGGATCCCTTTTATCAACTTTAAATGAAGACATTAGGCTTCACTAAATAAGTAGGTTTTGACATGTGAAGGTGGACGATCAATGTGAAGAATATTCCAGAGGCCAGAATTGTTTTGAGTGCCAATATCTCCATAAAGAACTTAGAACTCAGATAGACACAAAATGCTGGAGAAACTCTGGAGTAAAGGGAGACATTTTGGGTCAGGACCTTTCACAGCAAAGCACAGGAAAATATGCTTTGGCCCACAATGGCTGTGCCAAACATAATGCCAAGATAAATTAATCTTATCTGCCTGCACATGAACCATCCCCTTGCATTCCTTTTCTATCCGTGTGTCTTTCTAAAAGCGTCTTAAACGCCTATCTTATAGGCCTCCACCACCACTGCTGGTTCCAGTTGCCCAGCATACTCTGTGCAAAACATTTGGCCCACTCACCCCTTTAAACTTTGCTCCTGTTACTTTAAAGCCATGCCCTCTAGTCTTTGACATTTCCACGCTGCAAAAAATGTTCTGACTGCCATAATTTTATATACTTCTATCAGGCTGCCCCTCAACCTATGGCATTCTGGAGGAAACAATCCAAACATCAGCCTGCTCATAAAGGATAAGCAAAGGGAGAGGGGTCACCAGAGTAAACATAGAAAAATATGTGCAGGAGTCGGCCATTCAGCCCTTCGAGCCAGCACCACCATTCAATATGATCATCGCTGATCATCTAAAATTAGTATCCCGTTCTTGCTTTTTCCCCATATCCCTTGATTCCTTAGCCCTAAGAGCTAAATCTAACTCTCTTGAAAATGTCCAGTGAATTGGCCTCCACTGCCTTCTGTGGCAGAGAATTCCACGGATTCACAACTCTGGGTGAAGACATTTTCCTCACCTCAGTCCTAAATGATTTACCCCCTTATTCTTAAACTGTGACCCCTGGTTCTGGACTCCCTCAACATCGGGAACATTTTTCCTGTATCTATCCTGTCCAATCCTTTAAGAATTTAAATGTTTCTATAAGATCCCCTCTCATCCTTCGAAATCCAGTGAATAGAAGCCCAGCCGACCCATTCTTTCATCATGTGTAGAGCCAGGATTTTGCCATAAATCATCTAATTTTTCATGCCTTTTCATGCCTTTTTTGAGGATTTCACAGGATAATGCCTTTTTCGCGATCGAGTGCCTAAATCGGCCTTTTTTTGCCATTTTGATAAAAGGTCGTGTTATTTTCTCTATTTGTACCGTGATTACAATGACGTTTTCTAAGTTAACATGTTTAATATAATGTTATTATTAACGTGTTACATAGTATAACTTACAAGAAAACTTCCACCACTGGGGTGAAACCGGGGGTGCCACCGTTGGTCGTTCATTCGTTTGTGCCGCTGCTTGCTGGTTCAGTCTTCTCCAAGATCTATTTAAGAAAGAACTGCAGATGCTGGAAAAATCCAAGGTAGTCAAAAAATTCGGGAGGAACTCAGCGGTGAGGCAGCATCTATGGAGA
Source organism: Okamejei kenojei (assembly GCA_035221665.1). Classification (NCBI taxonomy): domain Eukaryota; kingdom Metazoa; phylum Chordata; class Chondrichthyes; order Rajiformes; family Rajidae; genus Okamejei; species Okamejei kenojei. The sequence goes on along the minus strand of CM069136.1, from coordinate 102,107,193 downwards.
GAAGGAATAGGCGACAGAGACCCTTCTTCAGACTGTGGGAGGGGGAGGGGAGTGGGAAAATAAAGGAAGAGGCTGAGAAAGTAGGACAAAAGGAGAGCTGGGAAGGGGGAGGGGAGGGGGAGGAGGGCGAAGACAAGGGCTATCTAAAATTAGAGAAGTCAATGTTGATACCGCTGGGTGTGGACTACCCAAGCGAAATACCAAAGCTTGTCTCCTAACAAACATTTACTGCTGGCTCCAGTCGCAAATCTGCATTTTCGAGTGATCAGTGCAAGGCATTAATTGATGCTGGAATTCCACTGTGGAAATTGGAAAACAAATCTCACAGAGGTTTTTTTAGAGAAAATACACAGAGGAACATATACCAAGCGAGTCACCATTACAGAAAAATCATGTTGACAGCAACTTCAACATTGTTGTGCAGAAAATGAGAGATGAAGTTGCACGCAACAAAATATGGATCCCAATAGACGAGACAAACTGCTGTTGCTGAGATACTGTATGTTGCCAATGTGGTCATCGGTACACTGGAGGCAGGTCTACCATCAAAGGAGTATATGTTGACATCGGAAGTGTTGGAGAAGTCAAACTGCTCAACTATTGCTCAGTTGTTAACATCTTCACTTGCTGTACTTTGGCCAGAAGGTATAAAACAACGAGAATGTTCTTCTGTTTGTGACTTAAAGTTTTATTCCCCAAAATGTTGCATTTGACATGCTTAGCTCAACGACTTCATAGAATTGCCCAGCACATACGTAGCTGGTTTCAAAATGTTGATCGTCTAGTTTCCAATGGCAAAAAAATCTTCCTCACAGCACCATCACGTGTGCAGTTTTCAAGGAAATGGCACCCGAGATTCTGCTCCCTCCTCAGCCCGTTTTGACTAGGTGGGGTACATGGCCCGCTGCCGTACTCTACTATGCTGCAAATTTTGAAAAGATAAAATAAATCATCAACTGTTTTGAAGAAGAAGAATCTGCTGCAGTCAGGATCGTCAGTGAAATCATGCAGAAAATGTCCCTCCACCGCAATCTTGTGTTTATTGCTGACAATTTTGCAAACTTCCCACAAGCTATCACTTCCCTTGAGAAACGTGGCGAAACATTAGTGAACAACTTGCAGGTTTTTCAACAAAGTAACTAACGATATTCGTAAAGTTCCTGGCGATGTAGGTAAAGACATACAAGGAAAATGTGAGAGTGATTTTAGCTAACAGAGATCTTGAAGAAATACAAAAACATAGCTAAAGTTCTCAAAGGTAGTTGTAATGCACAAGATATCAACATGAATTATAGAGTAGGTAGCTTGTTTTGGGTATGCACCAGTGACCTCAGCTGAGGTAGAAAGATGTTTTTTACAATTGAAGCATATTCTGTCTGACAGACAGCATAGTTTAACATCAGATAATTTTGAAAAAAAATGCAAGTAATTATGTGCAAACCAGGCAACTTTGGTCATTTAGTGTAGTAAACCTTTATATCATCGTTTTAAACCATAATTTTGGTGGTGGAAATAAATGCCTTTTTATGCCTCTTTTTGTCAATAAATGCCTTTTTCGTGCCTTTTTTGTAATTTTATTATGCCTTTTTAGCCTGCCTATTTCAGTGTTTTTTAGTGCCTGAACATCCCGGCTCTAATCATGTCAGTACCGCCATCCTGGGAATTAACTGGGTGAACCGATGCTGCACTTCCTCCATTGCAATAATGTCCTTCCTCAAATTAGTACTGGATTAAGCAAATCTAGAGGTAATAAACCACACTTCTAGCAGCAGGTTTGTTTTAATTGATTTGCTTTATGGAACTTGGGCATGTGCAACAGACTCATCACATTGCCCAACTCTAATTGCCCTTGAAAAGATGGTGCTGAACTAATTGTTGAACTGTTTCAGCTCTTCTTGTGAAGATGTTCTCATTGCACTTTTGGTTGGGAGTTTCAGCATTTAGACCCATTAATGGCAAAGAACAGGTGATATATTTCCTTATCAAGATGATGTGTGACTTTGGGGTGAACCTGCAGGTGGTGGTGTTTTCTTGGGCCTGCTGCCCTTGTTCTTTTTGGTGGTAGAATTGTGGATTTGAGAGGCGTTGTCAGAGTAGTCTGGGCATTTCAGGGTGGTACACATGGTGGTCATGGAACTCCAATGAAGTGGGCTGCTTCATCCTGCATGACAACAACCTGTTTGAGAGTTATTAAGTTTGTACTCAATAGGGCAGTGGAACAACTTCCATACCATTTCTGATATGCTTGCTGATGCAATGGATAGAGTTACACAAAAACTGGAGAAACTCAGCGGGTGCAGCAGCACCTAAGGAGCGAAGGAGATAGGCGACGTTTCGGGTCGAGACCCTTCTTCAGACTGGTCAGGGATCAGGGAAACGAGAGATATAGACGGTGATGTGGAGAGATAAAGAATAATGAATGAAAGATATGCAAAAAAGTATCGATGATAAAGGAATAAGCCATTGTAAGCTGTTTGTGGTGTGAAATGAGAAGCTAGTACGACTAGGTGGGGGAGGGAGATAGAGATAGAGGGAATGCCAGGGCCCGAGGGCTAAGGGAGAGGTGGGAAGGGGCCGAGACAGCAAGGGTTAACAGAATTTAGAAAATTCAATGTTCAAGCCCAGAGGATGCAGACTCCCCAAGCGGAATATGAGGTGCTGTTCCTCCAACTTGCGGTGTTGCTCACTCTGGCCGTGGAGGAGGCCCAGGACCGAGAGGTCGGATACGGAATGGGAGGGGGAGTTGAAGTGCTGAGCCACCGGGAGGTCGGGTTGGTTTTTGTGGACCGAGTGGAGGTGTTCGGCGAAACGATCTCCAAGCCTCCGTTTGGTCTCACCAAGTTGGAGGAACAGCACCTCATATTCCGCTTGGGGAGTATGCATCCTTTGGGCTTGAACATTGAATTTTCTCAATTCTGTTAACCCTTGCTGTCTCCTCCCCTTCCCACCTCTCCCTCAGCCCTCGGGCCCTGGCATTCCCTCTATCTCCATCTCCCTCCCCCACCCTAGTCGCACTAGCTTCTCATTTTCACACCACAAACAGCTTACAATGGCTTGTTCCCTTTATCATCGATACTTTTTCTCATATCTTTCATTCATTGTTCTTTATCTCTCCACATCACCGTCTATATCTCTCGTTTCCCTGATCCCTGACCAGTCTGAAGAAGGGTCTCGACCCGAAACGTCGCCTATCTCCTTCGCTCCTTAGATGCTGCTGCCCCCGCTGAGTTTCTCCAGCTTTTTGCGTAACCCTCGATTCTCCAGCATCTGCAGTTCCTTCTTTAAACACATGGATAGAGTTAGGCAGGATTACAAAGGTCAAAATAGACAATGTTTTGACAATATGGTCCGAAATTCATCTGATATGCAGCAATAGTTCAACACTTGAAAATAAACTCAGATGATTACCTGAAAGACAGTGAAGGAATGTAGTTTCGATGGACAACCAAAGACATTTGGTACTGCCATTACCTCGTTGAGGAAATATCTGTTAATCCAGTCTGAAAATATAACAAATGAACAATTCTCATCTCTAGAAGTAGCTTAACTTTTAATCCGGGACACTGAAGTAGAGCCTAAAGGGCCTGTCCCATTTGGGCCTCATTTGCACGTCATGCAGATGGCGCGCAAAGATTTTGTACACCCCAAAATCCTGGGGCGCCGCGCGCGACCGCACATCACTGCCTACGTCACCATGCACCATGCGCGTGTAATGCGCACCATGCACGTATCATAACGCGCGCGTTGTGCGTCATGACGGGTAAATGGTGTCGCGTAAATGAAGCGCAAATGACGCCCAGATGGGACAGGCCCTTTACTGTTTAATATGACAGTCATAGAAACACAGAGGCAAGCTTCAGAAGGAGATGTCAACATTTTTTTCAAGTGCGCCCCTGCAGTTCTGTGTCATGTTTTCTCATGTGTGTTCCATTGTGGAGCAAACTCCTTTGAGCAACAGAACAGTATTAGGAATTCTGAATCAAGTCAGACATTTGTCGTCAGGGTATCTGTTACAGCTATGCCTTGGGTTATTCCTTGGGAATCTCTCCTACCAGCCTCTGGCTTATATATACTTGGTTACCTCTACAATAATTCCTTTCCTCAAGCAACACAGAATGAGGTCCCTGGAGTGTGAGCAACATCTGTGGTTGACACAAGGCAGACTCTTTACTCTGTGTTTTGGTGTTGAAAGAAAAGTGTTCAAAGTATGCCCCATGAGCCAAGCTCAGGCAAGCTGACCCACCAGAACTACCCTTGAGTCTGTTAATATATGACCATTTTTGCAACAACTAGCCACATGGCTGTATGAAAGGAAATCACGTTGACTATTTTACTCTGTGCTGAACTTCATTGCGATCAATCTTGCTGTCAGTCATACACTTTTTCTTTTTAATGCTGTTTATTGTCCAGGGAACAAATAGTGAGATTGGAAATGGGCTGCACAGGTTGGAGGTTTGGTGCCAGATTCGAGGGCAGGTTGCTGTAAGCAGTAATGCCCCTGTCCCACTTCGGAAACCTGAACAGAAACCTCTGGAGACTTTGCGGCCCACCCAAGGTTCCTGTGGAAGGTAAGACCTTTTTTTTCAAAAGATACATTTGATAATATTAAGAATGACTGGGAAAGATAATTCCAAACTTCTTTATCCATAGAGAAATGGGAGAGGATTCTTCAATTAGTCAATACCTCTTCAATGTGTGCAAGACACGCTTTGATACAATTCAAGGTGGTTCACAGAGCTCATATGTCAAAGGATAAGTTGGCTCGTTTTTATGGTCATGTAAACCCTACCTGTGACAGATGTAACTCTGAAGTGGCCTCACTGATCCATATGTTTTGGTCCCGCCCACTTTTGGAAAAATATTGGAAAGACATTTTTGATAGTAAAATTAAACGTGAACTTACCAGTTCGAAGTTTGATCGTTATTTTATGAGGAGTAACGACGAAGGATTACGTGAAGAAGCCCCGCCTGGCGCTTGATCGGCATACTTCAAAGCAGCGGCATGAAAAACACAGAACATAACAGCCGGAGTAAGATAGTAAGGCTCAACATAGATTTAGAACTACCAGATGATCATTTATTTTATGATGGTCAGGAGTGGAGGGCACGTAATCCCTCATCGTTACTCCTCATAAAATAACGATCAAACTTCGAACTGGTAAGTTCTCATTTAATCTTACTATTTTACTTCGGAGTCACGTGAGTGACTACGTGAAGATTTTGTAGCTTCTGTGTTTTCTATGTCGTAGACTCATTCCATACGACAATCTGGCTCAATCAACACAGTAATGAGCAAATAACACATTTTTTCCCCAAACATTGCCTCAGTTTATGTGATAATTTTTTTTCCCATTATAAAAGAATGAAAGTAATGCCCTTTCCATTGAAAGGCAAATTTATCACCAAAATATCAATTGATAATATAATTTGATAGTATAAACAAAACAACAAATACAGAGAACCCAACACTCGGTGTCCAATCCTGACACCATGACTGGTTCCTTGTAACTTTAATATTTATTTTACACCCTCCTGCGGCCTTGAATCTTTGCTTGAGCGGCCCATCCTGTGCCATTCCTGTGAATGTATCTACCTCCTTAATGGAGTGATTTTCCATATCTCAATGTCTAGTTCCACTGAGTTTTAAACATGTTTTAACCATCTAGAATATAATTATCTAGAACCATCAGTTTTTACTGATACTTAATGTGGTTTTTGTGTGTAATAGGTAGTGCTGTCTCACCACCACAGAGACTCTTACCTACTTTAACATATTGAGTTAATGTTGACCCACACACAATTTTTGCCCGACAGGATATGCTTAAATTTTACCTTGGTTCTAGATCTTCTTGGTCTGCTTTGTTTGGTAAATTCATAAACATATAAGGTAATGTAATCTGTAGCCACATGCAATTATATAACGTAACATTTGCAATGTTTGCACTCTTATGCTGATACTAAAGTCATGAGCATTATTACTTTCAATGTTCATTTTTTGAATCATTAATAGAATTGGAGTCCATTGCCTAAGGCAAGTCAGGACTATGCTGATCTCCCAACTTCTGCATTTCAACTTTGGACAGATTATATATATATATATATATATATATGTGTATATATCCCTTTTTCATATCGGGATATTACGAATGAACCCGATAACTTCTTGGTCAGCAATTTGTCCTAAATAGGACGATAAACACTATGAGCCCTATTATTGGCTCTATCACTTAGATGCTGAGAAAAAATGCAATCCACAAGGAACTCCCATATATCTAATATGATAAAATAACTTTTACTGTCTGCAAAAGACTTCCAATTTCTTATAAACAAAATATTGCTTTTTAAAACGATTTCTCCAAATTGCAGCTATAACATTCCTTTTGTACATAATTGTTATATTAGTTAAAACATTCATAGACCTCTTTGACCGTCAAACTGTTATAATGGTCTGGTCAAATCTGCAGATAGCCAAATTCATATCTTCATGCCATGGATGAATTTGTGCAACAATAAATTACTGCAACTATGTCATCATAACTGGTTCAACATCAGTATCAACATTAATGAGAACCATGAAGGTCCGGTTTGGGCCACCAAAGCGCCCCTGGCAGCGTCCTGCTACATTTTCATCAGACACTGCCCTTATCAGACAAAAAATGAGGAACATAAAAGAACATCTTTCCTCATGTAATTTAGCGAAATGCATTCACCGCTCCTGTTCTCGGTTTTCCCACGAGAACATTTGAGAGATCGGTGATTTAATCTGATACAACCAGATTAATGGTAAGTAATCCATATTATTGACAATGTTTTTCCATTGATTTGTTGTCTGCGACAACATTGTCTCTTCCTTAGAGATAAACAGCTGGACTAAAACATTTTTAGAATACGGCACATCTGGTTACCCAGATAATCACTTGATAATGATCTTACTTGTCTCATGTGATTGATATATGCCACAGCCGTGGTATTGTTCACCTGATATGACATGCACACTTTCATCATAGAACAATAGGCATTTAATCCATAAAAACTCCTGATATTCCAATAATTAATACAAATGTTTGGAGAAACTTTCTTAGGACAATCCATTTGCAATTATCTGGTGTTATTGTCCGTAGTCCCAAACAAGGGACGTATCAAATATTAACTTGATAAGAATAGATATTATTCTTATCTTAACCCAAATAATCACAGAAGCTATCCATCATCTAATAATACTTGCTTCAGCTTGCAACGGCCGCTAAGCTTATATATTTATATCAGCTTGTGGACCTTTTCTATCCACTACTTTAATTCTGATAACGTATCTTTTGGTATTTGCATAGGCCTGTCAACAAAGGCCTGCATACTCTTACAATGCTTGTGTTTTCCCTTTTTTAGAGCTTTTTTACTCTTTTACCTAAGCTCCTTCTCTGATGGAGGGACAAAGTTTGTCAACAAAGCAATGAGACATATTTGTATCTCGGAAAACATTTTTCCCCCTCATATGGTGCTGAATTACTCCTAAATCTAGAATAGTAATTTAGGAATGTTTATGAATGCCTAAAACATAGCTTTTATTGGATGGGCCAGGACCCTCGCCTCTCAACAGGCTTGTAATTGCTGCACCAATTTGCAGCTGACTCCTGATCAACCTTCCAATTAAAATGTGATCAAGATAAACCATGACCATGTCCTCATTAGTGCAAGTGCTGATCTACTTGTCAGTGCAATTGTTGTTCCAGTAATCATGTGAACAGCCTAGAACTGAGTTTAATCCATTAGACAATGTCTTAACTTGCACAGCTGACCCATTCTAATTTCAAGCACTTGTAAATATGATAATAAATTGGTACTAAATACCAATCCTTCGAGTCTGATAGTAATGATTAACAATTTGTTAATAACAACTGTTTTCCAATGTTGAAGATTTCAATTTTAATAAAATGTTTTTGCACTATAAAAGTGTATTTAAAATGATGTCTTGTCTGGCTTTACCACCACATCTTCTTTTCCCCGGGGAAATTTATGATACAAATTTACATACCTCTTCTTTATTGGAGATATTTTGGGTGCAAACCTAAAATCAATTTTTAGGTTTTCCTATACAGGTGAACCAATTCCTTCTACAAATATTTTGTAGATCCTTTACACATTAAAATAAATCAACCCTTTGTTATGCCATATCATTGATCGTTACACACCTGTAATCTCCCACAATTGGAGATTTCATCAACTTCTTCTGTAACAAGTTTTTGCACCTCTTCAAATGTACATGAATCCTTTTCTTCCCAATCATTTGGGTTCACATAAGGCTGTGTGGATAAATATTTATTTATCATACTCCTGCCTTTGTTTTGATCCATTATCAAATCTTACATTGGATCATAATTTTTCCAAAGTTTAATGACCAATAGTCTTTCCTTTGTAATCAATGTCTTTGATTTATCTTGAGGCAGGTTTACTCCATAATAATCAGGAGTTTAACATAACTTGATAACACCTGTCTATATATATTTGTGCTGTGGTGGGTACTTTATGACCAGCCACCACTATTAATGCACCTTTAGGGTCAGTTTTTTCATATTCTTTTACTGCCCTGGTTACTCCTGAGTTGTTCCTCAAGGAGACTACCTCCAAAACAATCTGAGGTAGATATTCCCACATTGATAAATTCCACCATATATATTAATATATGGGAACCCCTCAGGGTTTGTTTTTTGGGAATATTCTGGGCCTTTTTAAACCCTTTATTTGATTTTTTTTTTGGGGGGGGGAGTCTTTCTCCGTTCATTTTAAGCCATAAAGCTTTTTTGTCTGGAGGCCTTTTTATTGGAACTTTTTAAACCATGGCCTCTCTGACTTTTATATCTTTCCTCCCCACTGGAGTTTTTCCATCTGGAGTTTTTTCTTTTCTTTTTAACTTTTACACTCCGTTTTTTCACCCAGAGTATTTATTTTCCATTTTAACTTTTTAAACTCCATTTTTTCCCCCCCGGAGTATTTTCTTTTCTTCATAGCCAAATGTTTGTGGAGCAACTAAAGTCTCCCTAACGGTAATTTTAACGGCCACCGGTATCGGAACCGGCTCTGCACTAATCTGCCGTCCCGATCGCTGAGTTTTCCCCTGGGACGCTTTTTTTAACTCCGTTTTTTCCCCGGAGTTTTTTCTTTTCATTTTACCTTTTATTTTATTTTTTCTTTTAAATTCCGTTTCTTTTTTAACTCTGGGTGGCTCTATACACCAGCCACGGAGTTTGGATATGCCCTGTAAGTATTTCAACTGCACTTACCTGCGGACCCGTACCTACCGCTGTAGAGGAGCTGCCTCTGCAGCTCTTGCTCTGCCGTCAGCGTCGACGTAATGCCGATCAAGCGCCAGGCGGGGCTTCTTCACATAGTCACTCACGTGACTCCGAAGTAAAATACTATTTCTGTAGTCTTAGGTATTGATTTACAACCTCATCCTATTATTGCAATTTTTGGGAAAGCAATGTTAGATTCTATTCATTTGTCCCGCTCCGCCCATCGGCTGATTGCTTTTACCACATTAATCGCCAGAAGATCTATCTTATTTAAATGGAAAGACTCCAACCCTCCGACCACACTCCAGTGGTATTCTGAAACGATATCATGTTTAAATTTAGAAAAAAGTAGGAGTGACATTGTTGAACCCTTGGTTAAATTTGATAAGACTTGGGGAAGATTTATTGAACACTTCCGTACAATATAAATTGCTCTCTCTTTATCCGTTATAAAAACTATTTCACTTCTGGATGGTGGAATGGACTTGACCTCATACAGACTTAAATTGTTGAAACTTTTAGTTCAGATTTTGTTTTGCTTTGTTTAGTTTTTATTTATTTATTTTATTTTTAGTTTTATTTTATTATTAATTTATTTTATTTTATTTTATTTTATTTTTTTTTAGTTTAGGGGGGGTTTTGCTTTTTCCTTTTTTCTTTTTCTTTTTGTCTTTTTATTTTTGTGTTTTTTTTCTACATTTATAAGTTTTCTTTTAAAGATTTAACTATATTTACATAATTTACCGGGAGGTCTATACTCAATGTGTATTTTGACACTGGTCTCATATCAGGTTATACCTGTTATTAATGTAATCCTGATCCCTATGTATCAATATCATTGTTATGTTTATCACTATTTTTTTCTTTTCTTGCACTGTTTTTTTTTGTTTTTGTTTTTTTTAAATGTTTAATTTTTGTTTTCTTTGGAAAAAACAATAAAAAGATTTTAAAAGAAAGAAAGACCTTTTTTTCACCCAGTTCTGTTCCACCAGGGAGGTCTTACCTTCCACTACCTGCAACCTCCGGCAACCACCTTCAACTAGCATCGCAACGGACTTCGACTAAAAGATTACCGATTTTTAAAACGGCAACCTATTTTTAGTCGCGGCCGGTTTTGAATTTTTTTAAACAATCGCCGGAAGATAGAAGAAGCAGAAACCACTTTCGACCATTAGGGAGACTGACAAAAACCTCCCGGAACCTCCGGGAACCGCACGGAAATCTTGGGTGGGGCGCAAAGTCTCCAGAGGTTTCCGTTCAGGTTTTCTAAGTGGGACAGGGGCATAAGCCATCCTGGGCATGATGGTAGGGAGGGAGCAGTAGAGTTTCTATGCCAACCACTCCAGTCTGTCACATCCTGGATGAATAGGCTGTGAATATAGAGATAATGAATTAATGACTGAATGAATGAGAGAATGAATGAATGAATACGTTTATTGGCCAAGTATTCACATACAGGGAATTTGCCTTGGTGCTCTGCCCGCATGTGACAACATGACATACAGTGACAGTTAGGAATGACACATTAAACATTATACATTAATAATAAAACATTATCGATTAACATGTGAATTGCATAAAATACCAGAGCAAAAAGGAGGCTACAGATTATGGCTACAGAAGGAATAGGTGACGTTTTGGGTCGAGACCCTTCTTCAGTCTGAAAAAGGGTCTCGACCCGAAACGTCACCTATTCCGTTGCTCCATAGATGCTGCCTCACCCGCTGAGTTTCCCCAGCATTTTTGTCTACCTTAAACAAATACTTTGCATCTGTTTTCACCAACGAGAAGGACCTGGAGGACATTTATTATCCAAGTACCTGTCCATGTTTCATTTAAATGCTGTTATAGTACCTGCCTCAACTACTTCCTCTGGCAGCTCATTTCGTATACCCACCACCCTCTGAGTGAAAAGATTGTCCATTAATTAATTAAATTTCTATTAAATCTTGCCCCTCTCACCTTAAACTATGTCCTCTCCTTTTTGATGTTGCTAGCCTAGGAAAAAGACTGTGCATTCATCCTATCTACTTCCCTCATGATTTTTTCCACCTCTATATGATCACTCCTCAGCCTCTTGCGCTCCAAGGAATAAAGTCTTAGCCTGCCCAGCCTTTCCCTATAATGCAGGCCCTCAAGTCTTGGCAATGTACTCACACTCGCTGATGTTCATTTATGAGGAATTTGAGGAAGGACATCCTTGCAATTGAGGCAGTGCAGCATAGGTTCACGAGCTTAATCCCCAGGGACTGTCAAATTAGGAAAGTTTGGAAAGACTAGGCTTGCATTCACTGGAATTTAGAAGGATGAGGGGATCTTATAGAAATGTATAAAATTATAAAAGGAATGGACAAGCTAGATGCAGGAAAAATGTTCCCAATGTTGGTGGAGTTCAGAATCAGGGGCTACAGTCTAAGAATAAAGGGGAGGCCATTTAAAACTGAGATGAGAAAACACTTTTTCACCCATTGAGTTGTGAATTTGTGGAATTCTCTACCACAGAAGACAGTGGAGGCCAATTCACTGGAAAGAGAATTTGAAAGAGATATAGCTCGGAGGGACAGCAGAATCAAGGGGTATGGGGAGAAGGCAGGCACGGGTTACTGATTGTGGATGATCAGCCATGATCACAGTGAATGGCGGTGCGGGCTTGAAGGGCCAAATGGCCTCCTCCTGCACCTATTTTCTATGTTTCTATGACTTGGCCATGGAGCTGGAGGGAATAATATCTAAATATATAAACTGAAACTTGGATGAATACAAGGCAGTGAAGGTTGGAGCACACTGATGTGCTGGTAGTCTGGGTGGTCAGAAGAGATGACATTTTGTGCTGAAAGATGTGAGAGGTCTGATGTTGGTAGGGAGACCCCCTAGATGGTTTGGTTTTACAGTGGGTTCAAGAACTCGATCCAGTCTAGCAAGTTGGTTTCATCTCTCTCCAGGGTTGCAAATTGACGTAAGCACTTCGCTGCTCAGTTAGGACATGGTGTTCTGCTGTGCTGAATACGATATGCTTGGTTTGAGTTGCGATGGTTTAATTTTTTTGGATTGCTAGATCAGATGTCAGTTTAAGGCTGACAATTCCAGCTTGAGGCTACTCCAAATTGCACGGTGACACCGTCCAGTATTGTGCACAGGGCTACATTAATGCACCACTAAAAGAAAAGGTGCTTGGATCTCAGCCAGAAGCCATGCTCGATCAACTGATTTCATGTAATCAGAGGAAGATACTGAGGTACAGTGTGAAGCTCGTGTAGCATGCTAACCAGCCAGCTGAAAGACAAGGCACGATCACAATCGACCCATCCACAGTGTACACATACAGAATCAAGGGCATAATGTATAGTGCAAGATAAAGTCTTGTGTGATTGGATAAAGTCTTATGTGATTGGACACAATGCCCTTGGAGACAGCAGCTGATTGGACAGGAGGAGACCGATTTATTGATTGAATGGGAATTTTAAGGGAAGCTGGACAATGATTGGACACAACCCCCTTAGAGACAGCGGTTGATTGGCCGCCAAATAACCGGGCACAAAACATTGACAAATAGAAAAACAATAAAATCGGAATTCCGATTTAAATCGGAAGAATGTCATACCTGATCTGTAGCAAAGATACTAGTATCTGCTCCAGTATCGTTGATCTGCCGTTCCTTCCTATTGAAGAAGAACCCTGGCCTGAAACAACTCCTAATCCATTCCCTCCACAGATTCCGCCTAGCCCGCTGAGTTCCTCCAGCACTCTGTGTTTTTTATTTAACTCTGAAGTTGAAGATAGACATAAAGCTGGAGTAACTCAGCAGGACAGGCAGCGACTCTGGAGAGGAGACCCTTCTTCAGACTGAACTGAACTCTCAGTGGTGAGAGTACTTGTGATTATCTGAAGAAGCGTCTCGACCCGAAACACCACCCACTCCCCAAAGCCACCGCCCATCCCGCTGAGCCACCCCAGCCCCCCATGTCCACCTTCAACTCCAGAGCAAAACAAAAAACACAGAGTGTGGAGGGAATGGACCAGGAGCCGCCACAGGACAGGATCCCCTCCGCCCCAACAGGAAGGAACAGCAGATGCAGCCCGCAAAATGCCAAATGATTCCGGGAATGCCGAGGCAAGAGGGTGAGAGAGAGGGAGTGAGAGAACGAGAGAGAGAGAGACGAGACGGGGAGTGGGAGAGAGAGCTCGTGAGAGAGAGAGAGGGAGGGTGGGAGAGAGCGAAAGACAGAGAGACACAGCAAGAGAGTGAGAGAGAGAGGGGAGAGAAGGGAGAGAGCAGAGAGAGAGAGAGAGAGAGAGCAAGAGAATTATAAAATAACGTGGGTGAATGACTTTACATGCACACCAGGAATAAGCTCGTGCTCGCAGTCTGGAGCCCTTAATGACAGTGAGTTTTCTCCCGTGAATTTTATTCAAAGGAATGTGGCGTCATTAATACTTGATCAAAACACAATTACTTTTACTAAGGAATGTGGATCGATGTATTGATGACACATTGTACAACTACGTGTTAATTACTGAATGTTAACAATTGGTAGTTAACAAATCATTTTCGTCTCATGGCCGGTGCAGTGGTGACTCGTTGTAACGATTATTCATGGTCGTTTTAAAATAAAATCTGTATTTAACAACTCTGACTCCCTTCTAGTACAGAAATTGGACATAAACTGGAAACTGAAAAGTAGGGGAACGCCGTCCCTCTGCAAACCCCACATTTCCAACATTGCTTAAGTATATCTATATAACTAAAAGTCTCATCTTGACCACTTTCTGTCTGCGCTGTATATTGATTTTAGAAAAAACGCTACCATATATCACTATGATTTTTGGCCATCTCACTCACAGTCCTCCTCTGCTGAGGTAGCCCTGAGGATTTTTCCAATTGAAGAAAAATAAAAAAGTTTAAATAATCAGCTGATTGATCCTCTCGCCTGTCAATCACCACAATGATGGTAACGCCCCTTCTGGGGGAGCAGGAGTATAAAGCCCAAATGGTATGAAATTGCGGGGGGCGAGGACGCAACTCGAATAATAGTCGCATCCTCTCCAGGAAGCGACTGGAGGACGGTATCCCCCTTACCGTACCCACTTCCCCTCACATAAAGTCATTTAAAAAAACACAAAAAACGTCTTCAAACATAACAAAAAAACAAAAAGATACCGGACTGAAGGCAGAGGCAGCTAGCAACAGTGCCACCGGATGTGTATGAAATTGCATTTGAATTTGGTGGCCTGCACTCTGCTTGAAATGGTATGAAATTGCATTTGAATTTGGTGGCCAGCACTCTGCTTGAAATGGCATCAAATTGCATTTGAATTTGGTGGCCTGCACTCTGCTTGAAATGGTATGAAATGAATTTGGTGGCCTGCACTCTGCTTGAAATAGTATGAAATTAATTTGGTGGTATGCACTCTACTTGAAATGGAATTTCAAGGAATGGCCATGAGTCAATCAACTGCTAGCCCACCAGCCATGTGTCAGTCAACTGCCAGCCCACCAGCCGTGAGTAAGTGAATTGCCAGCCCACCAGCCGTGAGTGAGTGAACTGCCAGCCCACCAGCCCAGAGTGACTGAGCTGCTAACCCATCAGGCCTGAGTGACAGAGCTGCAAGCCCACCAGGCCTGAGTGACTGAGCTGCCAGCCTACCAGGCCTGAGTGACTGAGCTGCCAGCCCACCAGGCCTGATTGACTGAGATGCCAGCCCATAAATCCATTCAGCCCACAATGTCCATATTAGCCCTCTGTAAACCAGTCCCTTCGACTCACAACACCCATACTAGCGCTCCAGACCCCCTCCCACTGGTGAGGCGGAATATTGCATTGGGGGACCAGCCCTCCCGTGTGAACATGGGACCCAGCGGGTCCCACTTCATCTAGTACAAAATAATCAGCTTCCTGCAAGAATATGATATATGTTATTATTATAGTTTATTATATATATATATATATATATATGTATTTTATGTATATATATATATATATTTATAAGTGAGTATGTGTTTATATGCACACAATTAACTTTTGTTCTTGTTTATTACTGTATATTGTTTACAGTGTACTATGTTTACATATTATGTTGTGCTGCTGCACATATATGATGATAAAACACTCTTGACTTGCATATACAAGCTCAGATGCCTGATAGCAACTGGGCAGAAACTGTCCATGAATCTGGAGGTATGCGTTTTCACACCTCTACCTCTTGTTTGTTGGGAGAGGGTAGAAAAGGGAGTGGCCAGGGTGAGACACATCCTTGATTATGATGGTGGCATTGCCAAGGCAGGGTGAGCTGTAAATGGAGCAGATGGTGCCAATGGCTTGTGTGATGGTCTGGGCTGCAACCACAATTCTCTGCAGCTTCTTGCGGTCTTGCAGTCTGTTCTCAAACCATGCTGTGATGCATCCTGGTAATACTTTCTACAGTTGGTGAGAGTTGTGGGGGACATCCCAAATTTCTTAAGCCTTCTGAGGAAGTAACTTTATTCTTCACAAAAGTTATATAGAAAATGAACATGCCTCAGCCTCCTGCTAGAATGGACAAGGCATGATTAGTAAGTTTGCAGATGACACTAAAGTGGGTAGTATAGTAGATAGCGAAGATGATTATCAAAAATTACAGCAGGCTCTTGTTCAGCTGGGCCAGTGGTTTGTGGAATGCCTAATCGAGTTTAATGCATATAAGTGTGTGGTGTTGCACCTTCCTATGTCTTCTGTACATCTGGTTTTGGAATTTAGCCAACCTCTACCAGTGAATGTGTTAAACTGAGTTATTTTGTCAATCTAAAGTCAACTTGACTCAAACACTTGTTGCTGTTGAAATCGATTCTTTATTCTGCTGAGTAGTCTCTTGAACCTTCCAACACAGAGCTGATGCTCCAGACCCCCTCCCACTGGAGAGGCGGAATATTGTGCACACTCGTGTGCACACTCTCGTCTCAATACCTCCACTTATTAAATTTATCACATTACTACTATATTCACAACCACTTATTCCATACACAGTATTAATATTCTTATGCTTTATTCTTACAACAATATAATAATGACGTTAATGTTTTACTATTTCTTATTTAGCAACTGTGACATCACTGGATCTGAATTAAATTGTTTCCCACCATTCTTGCCATTCCAAATGAACAAGAAGAATTTAGAATTGTCAGTGTTTAGCTGACAGGATCCAGTTCAACCATTAGTTACCATTTACCAGTTATCGAGTCTCCCCAATCCCGATGGATGAGTCTGTTTAAAAGTCTATCTTACCACTCAACAAGGTTTGTTAGATTGACTTGATTCTGTCGAGATCCCACATAAACGCAATAACGAAAGGTCTACTACCAACAGAAAAATGGAAGAGAGGAAATTACTCACTCTGCTTTGGCCAGTTCCTCTGGTCCTATCCGTAGGTAGTTCGACTCTTAACTTCGTTATCTGGTTGGCTGAGAATCGAAGAATCCCACTTCTGACACCAAATGTTAAACTGAGTTATTTTGTCAATCTAAAGTCAACTTGACTCAAACACTTGTTGTTGTTGAAATCGAATCTTTATTCAGCTGAGACTAGTCTCTTGAACCTCCCAACACAGAGCTGATGCTCTGGGGCGGGTCCTTTATAGAGGAGTAACTTTGATACAAACTCATGGGGCGGGTCGCGGTTCATTTATATAGGTATTAGACATTTCAGATACAGAGGGTATAACAAGCTAGTAACCAATCATCTGAGTCCTTCTGGTGATTTACAACATCAGTTACATGATCCCCCTTCCCTGGCCTCATTACAACCTTTGTTTGCCTATGGTATAACTTTGCTTATTTTATTTCAACACAGCAAAACCCCAGTAGGCCCAATTATCAAAGAACACTCCTCAATACAATTACCACACATCATACATACTTCCCACATCAAGAAAAAATGATATTTCTATAAATCTAAACAATTTCTATAAGTCTAATGTTTACATTCCTACTAAGACAATACATTTCATAATTTGTTTCACTACAATTTTAGTTACATATCTATTTAAAACATGAATTATATAAGTTTGCTGAATTACAGTTTCTAAGTTCAAAACACATACACATCTCCCAAGCATGCATGGGTCGTAAATCTGTCAACTTACTTAATAAGTGTTTGGTACGAGGAGAAACTTCATTCTTAACTTACAGCCTCCCCTTTTCCTGCTATCTCTGGGAGATGGATTTCCAATCTCTCGACAAGGCCTTTCACAAATATTACAGAACAAAGCGTAAAATCACAACTCAGAATTACATCAGTATCCATCAATCTAATTATCTTCTTCTCCAAACACTACTCCTCTTCCTAATTCAACATAGCCAAGGCTAACTACAGGCCCTCTTATCTCTCAGCCTTGAATTCTATCTCAAACTCAGCACAAACCTCATAACCTAAGAATGCACCCATAGAGAAAAGAGTTGACCTCTGGCCTAAGAAGAGGCCCCTATTCAGCTATCCATTCTTCAACACAAAGTCAGGTTCAGGTTAACCGTTTCTATGTCTTGACTCATCCTTCCCTGTGTGTGTATATGCTTAATTGCACTTTATTCCGTCAGGAAAACCTTAAGCTTTTCTTTTGCAAATTACCTAGCTTATATAAAAGTCACTATCCGAGCGGTTCTATTTATATACTTCCTCAAATGCAGATCCCTTAACAATTTTCACTCAACCCTCCAAAGTCTTTACCATACACCTCTCCACTTTCAGCTCTGCCTTTTTTTTAAAAGTAAAAATAATATATTCAATTACGATACAAAATATAACTTACGAAACAAAACCGTGGTAACACACCCACCACCATAGTACAAAATCACCAAATTGTCTAAAACACTAAATTTTCAAATAACTATAATACAATCCTGATTGAGGATACATTCCACCCCCCCCCCCCCCCCCCCCCCCCCCGTGCCCAACGGTCCCAAAAATCCCCCATGGCGCCCTTGGACAGCGCGTACCCCCTCCCTAAAATCGGGGCATAACCCCAGAAAAGAGGCAGACAGCCAGCTCGGGCACAGCCCTCTTCCGCCTGCACCGTGACTCGCGGATGGCCAGCCTTGGCCTGGACTAGGAGCAACCCAACCAGGACATCTTCAGCCCTACCCTCTCCCCTATGCACAGGGTGTCCAAAGATGAGGATGGTGGGTGTGAAGTTCAGCCAGAAGGCAAGGAGCAGGCCCTTTAGATATTGGAACAGGGGCTGCAACCTCACACACTCCATCTACACCTGGAACACAGACTCTTTCAGCCTGCAAAAGTGGCAGGCGGCTGGCGAGTTTCAGCTCTGCCCTTGGGAGCTTCTTGTCAGCATCACTTTGAGAAACCATTTTATCTCTTAGCTGTTGTTCTAAAACTCAGCATCTAATCTGCATCTGCGAAGCACCTTGTAAAAGGTTTATGTTAAAGCACGCGAAAGAGCGTAATATTCTAATAAATAACAGAAAAGCAATTTAACTATAATGAGAATAACATTTTATAATTTTCTTTGATGCTCTTCAAAACATTAGCATACTGTGATAAGACTGTTTGCTCATATTTATAGTGACACCTATCGATATGCTTGCTCCCTTGCATTTCTGGCGAATTTAAAATTAGATAACATAGAAGATAATGAAAAAAATGTTTCAGTGAGTTTATTTCAATAATTAAAGTCACTTGATCAGCATAATTTAGTAATTCAATTTAAAGAAGCAGCACCGCACAGCTTTTTCCACGCTTTTATCAGATTATTGAATGGTCCTCTCATAATCTAAGAATGTAGCCCCATTTTCCAACCTACTTCTTTGCGGACCTTGGACATTTTCTCTGTAACTAATGCCATAATGCTGTAACACTATATTCTGCACGCTGGTATTTCTCTTTTTGCACCAAAGAGGGTGGCAATGAATTTGCTGCCTTACAGAGTCAGAGACCCGGGTTTGATCCTGACTACAGGTGCTGACTGTATGGAGTTTGTACGTTCTCCCGGTTCTCTCCGGGTGCACCGGTTGCCTCCCACACTCCAAAGATGTACAAATGATTGGCTTTGGTAAAATTGTAAATTATTCCCAGTTTGTGTAGAATTGGGTTAGTGGTCAGCGGGCACTCGGTGGGCTGATATGCCTGTTCCCACATCGTATTGCGTACAGTTTTGGTCTCCTAATCTGAGGAAAGACATTCTTGCCATAGTGGGAGTACAGAGAAGGTTCACCAGACTGATTCCTGGGATGGCAGGACTTACATAGGAAGAAAGACTGGATAGACTCGGCTTGTACTCGCTGGAAATATAGAAGATTGAGGGGTGATCTCATAGAGACTTACAAAATTCTTAAGGGGTTGGACAGGCTAGATGCAGGAAGATTGTTCCCGATGTTGGGGAAGTCCAGGACAAGGGGTCACAGTTTAAGGATAAGGGGGAAGTCTTTTAGGATCGAGATGAGAAATACTTTTTTCACACAGAGAGTGGTGAATCTGTGGAATTCTCTGCCACAGAAGGTAGTTGAGGCCAGTTCGTTCGCCCTATTTAAGAGGGAGTTGGATGTGGCCCTTGTGACTGAAGGGATCAGGGGGTATGGAGAGAAGGCAGGTACAGGATACTGAGTTGGATGATCAGCCATGATCATATTGAATGGCGGTGCAGGCTCGAAGGGCCGGATGGCCTGCTCCTGCACCTAATTTCTATGTTTCTATGTTTCTATCTCTAAACTAAACTAAACTAAACACTACAGGTTCCACTTGTGTATGAGTTAATTGGACTCATCCGCAGTATGAGTTGTTTGAAGAGTACGCAAACAAAGCTTTTCACTGTATCTCAGTAAACGTCACCAATAACTAATACCAATTGCAGTAAACTTAATGTTTTTTGAGAATGACAATCTTTTTTTGCCAGATATAAGTCAGTATGCAAACAGGTTTTCAAACCTTTTTTCTGTAACTTTGGTGGAAGGTCAGTTAAAATCCCAGCCACATATTGTCAGATCTTCAATTGATCTTCCACCAACATGACAGATGAAGGTTTCAAAACCATGTGCAATCCCATTCCCATTCCCCCTCGATACACATCCCCAATCCCCACCACCACCACTGACCAAAGACATTGTATTCTATGTCCCTGAAAACACATGCTGTCGTTTGTCAGTATCCCAACTCTTCTTGTTTTCTGGAGGGATTCATTATTTTTGTCTGAAAAAGCACTGTTTACAAAATTGCCAATTTTCTCCCAAACTTCATGTGAGATGTTAAAGCTCCCATTGGACTTTTATCACCTTCCTACCTCCAAATATGCTAGTGGTTTTGTGAAGGTTAATTAGACTCGAACCGTAAATCCAATGTTGTCTCACCAGCTCCATCTCGTACAATACTATTTTTTGATTCCTGCCTAGTTTTCCTTGCTTAGTGAGTGTGGAAAGCAAGTTGAAGGGAAGTAAAAGAGTAGGAGCAGGAAAAGATATTACGAAAGAGTGTATAAATACTTAATTGACTCATATTAAACTTCCCTGTTGAGTGTTTCAGTGGACCCTTACAATGCTTGGGTTTCTCTGGTTTTCAGTGCTGTATATCATATCTTGTTATTTTCTATTCATTTAGGGATGGAGGTGTCACTGGCGAGACCACCATATTTTGTTCATCTACAATTGCCTTGAGAAGGGGCTGGTCATCAACCTCCTTAACTGTTGCAGTCCTTCAGAATGGTATTCATTGACTGCAGCTCAGCCTTCAACATCGTAATACCATAAGCTCATCCCAAACATTTGGATCTTGTCATGGGCCTCAATCTGCAACTGGCTTCTGGACTTGCTGACGGGCGGACCTCATTTTTTTTGGTCATAGCAATTTGTCCACCTGTACCCTCAACACTAGTGCCCCCGAGGACTGTGTTCTCAAAGCCTTCAGGGCCTGTCCCACTTTCACGACCTCTGCCGAGTTTGCCCTTGATGCATACTCACAGCATGGCCGTCACAAGGTCGTAGGAGGTCATAGGAGGTGGTAGGTAGGTCGTAGCAGGCCGTGTTGCTAGTCGTAGGTACTTGTGGCATCAAGTAGGTCGGGGCGTTTTTTCTAGCCTGATGAAAAATGTCCACGAGAAAAAAAGGTTGTGAATTAGGTCGTGAAAGTGGGACAGGCCCTTTACTCTGCTCCCTGTGTAGCCTGATTTTTAAGTTCGCTGGTGATACACCTGTTAATAATATCGATGAGCCAAAATACAAAAAATAGATTAAGAACCTTGTGCCATGATTTCAGGACAACAACCTAGCCCCTAACATGAGCAAGAGGAAATAATCGGTTGTTTACCTAGGGGAGGAACGCAATCCTGTCCTTCGGCACACAAAAAGCTGGAGAAACTCAGCGGGTGCAGCAGCATCTAAGGAGCGAAGGAGATAGGCGACGTTTCGGGTCGAGACCCTTCTTCAGACTGGTCAGGGATCAGGGAAACGAGAGATATAGACGGTGATGTGGAGAGATAAGGAACAATGAGTGAAAGATATGCAAAGAAGTATCGGTGATAAAGGGAACAAGCCATTGTAAGCTGTTTGTGGTGTGAAAATGAGAAGCTGGTGCGACTGGGGTGGGGGGAGGGGAGATGGAGATGGAGGGAATGCCAGGGCCCGAGGGCTGAGGAGAGGTGGGAGGGGAGGAGACAGCAAGGGTTAACAGAATTGAGAAAATTCAATATTCAAGCCCAAAGGATGCAGACTCCCCAAGCGGAATATGAGGTGCTGTTCCTCCAGCTTGCGGTGTTGCTCACTCTGGCCGTGGAGGAGGCCAGGACCGAGAGGTCGGATGTGGAATGGGAGGGGGAGTTGAAGTGCTGAGCCACCGGGAGGTCGGGTTGGTTATTGCGGGACCGAGCGGAGGTGTTCGGCGAAGCGATCGCCAAGCCTCCGCTTGGTTTCACCGATATAGATCATCTGGCATCTGGAGCAGCGGATGCAGTAGATGAGGTTGGAGGAGGTGCAGGTGAACCTCTGTCGGACCTGAAGGACTGCTTGTGTCCCTGAAAGGAGTGGAGGGGGGAGGTGAAGGGACAAGTGTTGCATTTCTTGCGGTTGAAAGGGAAAGTGCCCGGGGAAGGGTAGAGTGGGAGGGGAGGGAAGAATGGACAAGGGAGTTGCGGAGGGGAGCGGTCTTTGCGGAAGGCAGACAGGGGGGAGATGGGAAGATGTGGCGGGTGGAGGGTCACGTTGGAGGTGGCAAAAACTGGCGGAGGACTATATGTTGTATTTGCCGGCTGGTGGGGTGAAAGGGTGAGGACCAGGGGGACTCTGCCCTGTTTGCGAGTGGGGGGAATGGGGAGCGAGGGCAGTGTTGCGGGGTATGGAGGAGACCCTGGTGCGAGCCTCATCAATAGTGGGGGAGGGGAATCCCCGTTCTCTGAAGAATGAGGCCATTTGTGATGACCTGGTGTGGAACACCTCATCCTGGGAGCAGATGCGGCGTAGACGGAGGAATTGGGAATAGGGGATGGAGTCCTTACAGGGAGCAGGGTGGGAGGAAGAGTAGTCCAGGTAGCTGTGGGAGTCAGTAGGTTTGTAGTGGATGTCGGTCAGGGAGCGTATCACCTGCAATAGAGATGGTGAGGTCAAGGAATGGTAGGGAAGTGTCGGAAATGTCCAAGTGTATTTGAGTGCCGGATGGAAGTTGGTGGTGAAATGAATGAAGTCAGTCAGTTGTGTGTGGGTGCAGGAGGTGACACCAAAGCAGTCGTCGATGTAACGGAGGTAGAGGTCGGGGATGGGGCCCTGGTACGTCGAGAACAAGGATTGTTCGACGTACCCAAACAAGAGGCAAGCGTAGCTGGGGCCCATGCGTGTCCCCATAGCTACGCCTTGTGTTTGGAGGAAATGGGAGGAATCAAAAGAGAAGTTATTGAGGGTGAGGGACCAACTCTGCTAGGCGGAGGAGGGTGTCAGTGGACGGGTATGGGTTGCTCCTCTGGTCGAGGAAGGAACCGGAGGGCTTTGAGACCGTCCTGGTGGGGGATGGAGGTGTAGAGTGGACTGGACGTCCATGGTAAAGATGAGAGGATGGGGGCCTGGAGAATGGAATGCACGGAGCCGACGGAGGGCCCCATCCCCGACCTCTACCTCCGTTACATCGACGACTGCTTTGGTGTCACCTCCTGCACCCACACACAACTGACTGACTTCATTCATTTCACCACCAACTTCCATCCGGCACTCAAATACACTTGGACCATTTCCGACACTTCCCTACCATTCCTTGACCTCACCATCTCTATTGCAGGTGATACGCTCCTGACCGACATCCACTACAAACCTACTGACTCCCACAGCTACCTGGACTACTCTTCCTCCCACCCTGCTCCCTGTAAGGACTCCATCCCCTATTCCCAATTCCTCCGTCTACGCCGCATCTGCTCCCAGGATGAGGTGTTCCACACCAGGTCATCACAAATGGCCTCATTCTTCAGAGAACGGGGATTCCCCTCCCCCACTATTGATGAGGCTCGCACCAGGGTCTCCTCCATACCCCGCAACACTGCCCTCGCTCCCCATTCCCCCCACTCGCAAACAGGGCAGAGTCCCCCTGGTCCTCACCTTTCACCCCACCAGCCGGCAAATACAACATATAGTCCTCCGCCAGTTTCGCCACCTCCAACGTGACCCCTCCACCCGCCACATCTTCCCATCTCCCCCCTGTCTGCCTTCCGCAAAGACCGCTCCCTCGCAACTCCCTTGTCCATTCTTCCCTCCCCTCCCACTCTACCCCTTCCCCGGGCACTTTCCCTTGCAACCGCAAGAAATGCAACACTTGTCCTTCACCTCCCCCCTCCACTCCTTTCAGGGACTCAAGCAGTCCTTCCAGGTCCGACAGAGGTTCACCTGCACCTCCTCCAACTCATCTACTGCATCCGCTGCTCCAGATGCCAGATGATCTATATCGGTGAAACCAAGCGGAGGCTTGGCGATCGCTTCGCCGAACACCTCCGCTCGGTCCGCATATAACCAACCCGACCTCCGGTGGCTCAGCACTTCAACTCCCCCTCCCATTCCACATCCGACCTCTCGGTCCTGGGCCTCCTCCATGGCCAGAGTGAGCAACACCGCAAGCTGGAGGAACAGCACCTCATATTCCGCTTGGAGAGTCTGCATCCTTTGGGCTTGAATATTGAATTTTCTCAATTCTGTTAACCCTTGCTGTCTCCTCCCCTCCCACCTCTCCCTCAGCCCTCGGGCCCTGGCATTCCCTCCATCTCCATCTCCCTCCCCCACCCCAGTCGCACCAGCTTCTCATTTTCACACCACAAACAGCTTACAATGGCTTGTTCCCTTTATCACGATACTTCTTTGCATATCTTTCACTCATTGTTCCTTATCTCTCCACATCACCGTCTATATCTCTCGTTTCCCTGATCCCTGACCAGTCTGAAGAAGGGTCTCGACCCGAAACGTCGCCTATCTCCTTCGCTCCTTAGATGCTGCTGCACCCGCTGAGTTTCTCAGCTTTTTGTGTACCCTCGATTCTCCAGCATCTGCAGTTCCTTCTTTAAAGCAATCCTGTCCTTCTTAGGCGCCTGAAAAGATTCAGCTAGCTCACAAGAATTCTCTCAAACTTCTTAGAAATATCCCTATAGAAATAATTCTGTTGTGCTGCATCTCAGCCAGGTATAGCAACTGCTCCGTTCTTGGCCCGAACCTGCAGAGAGTGGTGAACACAGCCCAGCCCATCACAAGCTTGACACTTTCTTCCAACCATTGCATTTCCTTTGCAGTGCGTTGCATCAGGAAGGTTGGAAGTATTTAGCAGTACACAATGTGCTGGAGGAACTCAGCGACTCAGGCAGCATCTGTGGAGGGAATGGACAGGCAACATTTTGGGTTGCGATCCATCTTTAGGCACTGTGGAGGTATTGCCAAGGATGCCTGCAGCCCTGGCCATTCTGTGTTCTCTCTTCTACTTCTTCGAGAACAAACAGTAGCTTGAAAGCCAAGACATCCAGACCAAGAACAGCTTATTTCCCATTGCGACCAGATTACTGCATCTTTCACACTCCCTTCATTGCGGTGCTGATCTGTCCTCTTACTTTTAACTCTACCTCATACGGTTACTTCCTTTTGTACTTGAATATTTATTGCATTACCTCAGATTGCATTACAATCTTGATGTTTTGCTTAGGCCATTTTATTTAGTGTTGGATTTATCAGTATTGCACATATATTGTTTACTCTGTGAGTCTCATTTAAACAAATAATTTAATTACATCCTGGTGTAGGTGACAGTAAACTACGCTGAATTTAAATGTGACCTTTTAGTAGTCCTTTTAGGATCCCAGGAGTTCCATAATATCGATTCAATTATGTTGAAGCGAGATCTTGCAGCTTGTGATATTTCCATGCGTTTGTTATCCTCATTCCGTTTGATGTTCATGAATGTGGATATGGGAAGTTCTGCTGGACTAGCCTTGGCAAGCAGTGCACCTTTTAGGTGGTACGCGCTGTAACCATGGTATTTCAGTGGTTGAGCGAGTGAGTGAGTGAGTGAGTCAATGAACTTTCAAATGCCAGAGTATCGATTGGAAAAAAAAAATCATTATTTTAATTTTGATTTATCGGCCACACCTGACGTTGGGCAGGCGGCAGGTATGATTTAGGTTTCTTGGTGATCTACCAAAGGATGCAATGCCTGGTCTCCCAGTTAGTCTGTGGAGATCTGCCACACTCTCCCCATTCATTCAACAATCTTTCTGCACATCAGGCACAATGTAAAGAACTCCAGTCAAGGTGACATCTCCATTACGTTTTCAATTCTGAGATAAATCTCATGATAATGATGGAAGAGAAAGGTAGAATCAGTAACTAATTTACAGCATGCAGCATATCCTCTGGCTCATATATTATTGTCAAGTGTTTATAATCTATCTTGTCTTTTATCTTTCTTGTTTTTCCTTGCGTGTAAGATAGATTTGATATATGATCGGGATTTGTTGCAGCTGGGTTTCCTTGTTCAGTCATAAAATCTGAGGAAGTATTGCACAGAAGGGGAATTTTTGACCCATCAAACTTGATTTTGCCCGTTGGAAGAACAAACCAGTTCCATTTTGGTTCACAAGACACACAATAGACGTTAGATGCTGGGATCTGGAACAAATAACAAACTGCATGGTCAGGCAGCATCAGAGAAGGCAAAGAGATTTTGCCTCAACAGATGCTGCCTGACACATTTCTTGTAGTGATATCTTCCCTATTCTGATCATGTATTTTATGGCCTAATTTACATTTGAAAACTGCAGTTCACATGTCAACGAATACTCTACTGAACTTGGAAAGCATACAACTAGTTGCATCATGGCCTGGATTGGTTACTCGAACACCTAAGAGCGAAGGATTCTGCAGAAAGTGGTGGACATTGCCCAGTCCATCACAGGTATTGACTCCCCATCATTAAAGGAATCCACAGGAATGCTGCCTCATTAACTCACCTTTTAGCGTCTAATTTCCACACCAAAGATAGCCTGTATATTAGCAAGAACAACACGCTCACAAGTTGAGGCGATCGTTTTTAGCTGTACACCTCCGCTCAGTTCACCTTAACCTACCTGATCTCCCGGTTGCACAACACTTCCACTCCCAATCCCAATCTGACCTTTCTGTCCCCTCCATTGTCAGAGTGAAGCCCAGCACAAATTGGAGGAACAGCACCTGATATTTCGCTTGGGTAGCTTACACCCCAGCAGTGTGAACATTGACTTCTCTAACTTCAAATAACCCTTGCTTTCCCTCTCTCTCCATCCCCTCCCCCTTCCCAGTTCTCCCACTAGTCTTACTGTCTCCGACTACATTCTATCTCTGTCCTGCCTACTCCCCTGACATCAGCCCGAAGAAGGGTCTTTACCCGAAACGTCACCCATTCCTTCTCTCCAGAGATGCTGCTTGGCCCGCTGAGTTACTCCAAGAATTTGTGTCTCCTTCAATTTAAACCAGCATCCGCAGATCTTCCTCACATTACTTCAAAGCAGTCACTTGAACTAGTTATGAAGGAACTGCAGATGCTCGGTTTAAACCGAAGATAGACACAAAATACTGGAGTAACTCAGCTGGACAGGCAGAATCTCTGGAGAGAAGGAATGGGCAATGTGTCAGGTCGAGACTCTTATTCAGATTCAGAAGAAGGGTCTCGACACGAAACGTCACTCATTCCTTCTCTCCAGGGATGCTGCCTGTCCCGTTGAGTTACTCCAGCGTTTTGTGCCTATCTAAGCTCTTGAACTACCTGGCACAATCTAACCACAACCCTACCTCAGCACCAATGTGCCATGGACTTGGTATAAGGTTGCACTATATACCTTGGGTTGCACTATTATGATCTGGTTACCTAATATAATTGTTATAATGCAATATTATGATTTGGTTACCTAATATAATTTATTTTAATACGGTTTATTGGATATTTATTTGCTGTGTTGTCGAGTTAATGTGGCTGTAAAACTACAGCAAGTTAAGCATTTCATTGTTCTGGCTGTGGTGCATGAGACAATTAAGCAGTCATAGTTCGACAGCCTGAGCTATAGGGAGAGGTTGAACAGGCTAGGACTCTACTCCTTGGAGCGCAGGAGGATGAGGGGTGATCTTACAGAGGTATACAAAATCATTAGAGGAATAGATTGTGTAAATGCTCAGAGTTTTTTGCTCAGAGTAGGGAATCGAGAACCAGAGGACATAGGTTTAAGGTGAGGGGGCAAAGCTTTTAATGGAACTTGTGAGGTAACTTTTTTACAGAAAGTGTGGTGGGTGTATTGAACGAACTGTTGGAAGAGATAGTTGAGGCAGGTACTATCACAATGTTTAAGAAACATTAGATTGGAACATAAATAAGAAAGGCTTAGAGGAATATGGGCCAAACGCAGATAGGTGGGACATGTAGATTGGACACGTTGGTTGGTGTGGACACGTTGGGCTGAAGGGCCTGTTTCCACGCTGTGTGACTACGACTCTTGACTCTCAGCAATTGAATCTATTACCACCACTTGGCCAGTCAAAATGAGAGGTGTTCAATTCAAAATTATAAGATTATGCAAGGACATGACCAGATGGATGCGACAAGTTACATAGGCAATCTGGAACCGGGACAGTTTGAGGACAAAGTCTTGCTTATTTAATCCCAAATTGACGTGTGATTGTTTCTCTCAGAGAGTCATGAATTTTTACAAGAGATCTCAGAAGCCTCAGTCATTACGTAGATTCAAAGCCAAGATAGATTGTTAAATCTTAAGGGAAAATTAAGAGTTATGGGTATAGGACAGGAAAGTGAGGCCAAGATGTCATCAGCCATTAGCATGTTGGATGGCGAATTTCTCTCATGTAACAATGTGGCCTGCTCTTCCCCTTCTTTCAGCAACTTCAAATTTAGCCTTAAGTAATTTCACCTCAAGGCACAAATCCACATATGCAAAAGTTAAACGTTTTCTTATTTGACTGAGCGAACACTGGGGAAAATTGTACTCCATTTCCATCTGACATTTAACATGGCAATTACATCTCCAGCAGCGTGGAGGTTCCTGAAGAGGTAACATTGTGGAAAAATGAACATTATGTATCATATTATTCCAGTTGCTCACTGCAAACATAAGACAAGTCATGCGTGTGTAGTGTGTGTGTGACTTAGTGGCTGGCACTTAAATTAAAATTAAGTGAATGTTAAGGCCATTGACTGTATCAGAGATCATTCCTTATTTATCATTCTGACAGAGGATCTGAGTAGCAGCAGTGAATCCCAGATGTTCTAACATTCAGCCAAAAGACCTTTCTTAATTGGCTTTCCTGTCATCAAATCAATGATTGATATTGTCCAATCATTGTAAATGTTAATGACAGGCCCCGAGAGAATGACCCTGGTGGGGAAAAGCTCGCAGTTCATCTCTCTGCAAGGAAGTCAGGATCATTACAATAAATTGTTCAAATGGCAAAATATTGTCGAGTCTGAATTTTTTATTGTGGAAAGGCAATTCTAAATGGACCAGAACAATTACAGAGCATGCAGCTTTCTGAAGAAGAAGCATGATCTCATTTGTATCCTAAGATGCTTAAATGAACTAAATAGGAAAATAAGTGAATGCAAGCTATGATGGCAGTTCTATCCCTGTTTTTGTGCATTGAGATTTCTTGTTGCCACTGGTTGATCGACCGCCCCTTCAACGGCAACACAATTGTACTGAATTGGCACCACACTTCCACTCAATAGCCATCACACAGATGCATACACAAAGGCCGTGTGATCAGCTCACCTGCCTTTCTCACTCTCTACCACTGGACTGTGATGACAGGACCACAGTTCACTCATCTTTAAATTGCCAAAACACCCCCATTGTCGGATGACATTACAGGTAAGGAGGTTGATCAATCGACTGACCCGATTGATGCCTCAGGAGGCAACAACCTTGCGTCTCAACCTCAGATAAAAAACCATAAAGCAAATGAATGTTGACTTTAGAAGAGGGAAGGCCCAAGGAATCACAAAATCTGCCTTACATCGATGGGTCAGTGGTGGGGAGAGTCTCAGCAATTTTAAGTTCCTGGGCTGCCTATCCTGAAGATCTATCCTGGGCCAGCCACATTGATGCAATCATAAAAGAAAAGGACCTTTCAAGCCTCTACTTCCTTAAAGATTAGGGCGATTTGGTATGTCGATGAATACCCTCTCTGGGACTTTTACAGGTTAGAGAGCATATGATTGGCCTGTTGTTGGTAACTCCCTAAAAAGTTGCCCCAGAAAGTAAGGCGTTTACAAAACAGTATGGTCGATAAAGTATAGAGGGCATAGATTGACTGTGAGAGGCCAAAGTTTAAAGGAGATATGCAGTGTCATGTATTTTTGCACAGTAGGGGAATGGAACCACATTGCCATGGGCGGTGGTGGAGGCAGACACGGTTAGTGGGCATTCAAGAGGCTTTTGGAAACATGCTGGAAGTGAATGGAGGGATATGGCTCATGTACAGTGAAATGAGTTTATGTTGCAATTTACTTATATATTCAGCACAGACATCTGTGAAAAGGGCCTGTTTCGCACTGTAGTATTCTATGATCTATGAGATCTAGGGTTCTCTATTTTCAAGAGAGGCACAGAGAGCTTTACAAGTGTCAAGCGGCAGTTTCTCTCTCCATCCACATCTCCAGTGGAAACTGCTGGACACTCTGATGAAAGCTGGATCTAGGTTTGCAGGTTTCCCACTTTGTAACAAGTGACCCCTATTCAAAATGATCTCGTGAAAGACTGTGAGACACCCTAAATTACAAAAATGAGGCCACTAAAATGGAAAACTTAGTCAATCCATTCCACATGCCAAATTAATCAATGCAGTCACATTTAACACAATTAGGTATTATCATTTATGGCTGAATGTGAATATAAAAAATTTTAACATTTGCTTTGGATTTTGAGATCTTTTAGAAATTGATGCAATGTATGTACTATTTGAAATACTGACAATAGACAAGACAATAGACTCAGTTAAACATAGGTGCAGGAGTAGGCCATTTGGCCCTAGGCCAGCAGCCCTTCATGTGATCATGTGATCATCCCCAATCGTTAACCCCGTTCTGCCTCTCCCCATTCCCCTGACTACGCTATTTTTAAGAGCCTATCTAGCTCTCTCTTGAAAGCATCCAGAGAACCAACCTGCACCGCCTTGAGGCAGAGAAGTTTACTTAGAAAGAAGTGGATAACAATTGTTTTTCAGTGTATTTAAAATATACTGCTACACTACAGAATAGAATGAAATGACATTGCTTATTATATAGAAACATGTACTATCAGAAAAAAACTGAGGTTTGGAGTATTAGTTTTAGGGTGAAATGGGGGACAGCTATCTGTCAGGTATAAATCAAATTTCACTGTTATATATTTAGGTTGTTTCTGACTCTCAACTTTTAAATACTCCTGGAGATGCAAGAGACGCAGGTGCTGAAATCAGGAAGCAATAAACAAAATTGTATGGGAAGGAACTCAGTGGTCAGCAGTGTCCGTGGAGGCAAAGGGAAGGTCAAGGTTTTGGGTCTTGACCATTCCTCTGCCTCCACAGATGCTGCCTCTATAAGGAGAACAAACAAACAGCATGCAGACAATACATAGGTTAGTGATTGAACCAGGGGATCCACTGGAACTGTTAGTGCAGTGAATGAAAAGCTTTGTAGCGTGTACCAGTCAGCAGAAAGACAATACAGAACTACAATCTGAAGAAGGGTCTCGACCCGAACGTCGCCTATCTCCTTCGCTCTTAGGATGCTGCCTTTGCAACCCGCCTGAGTTTTCTCCAGCCTTAGTTGTTCCCTCGATTTCCAGCATCTATAGTTCCCTCTTTAACACATGACACACAATTCAAGCCATTTACAGGTTACAGATACATGATAGGTGAGTAACATTCGGCAAGCTAAAGTCAGCAAAGTCTGATCAAGGATAGCCCAAAGGTTATCAAAGAGTTAGATAATGGTTCAGCACTGCTTTCTGGCTGTGATAGGGTGATTCTGTTACCTGATAACAGCTGGGAAGAAACTGTCCCTGAATCTGGAGGTGTGCATTTTCACAGCTTTATAGCTTTACTACCTGTGCCACTGTGACACTGTGCTGCTTATAATATTATCCTGCCTATTTTCCAAAAGAACTTTATGTTTATTTATCGACCTGTAAACATCTCCAGCCTATCATCCCCAGTAGATCACCAGTACTTTTATTTTCCTTGGCTGCAGAAGTCCTAACATTCTTCCCAACCAAAGTGGAAAACTTCATTGCAATGAGAGTGAAACATATAATATGTGAAATTGGTATTATTTTAAGAATTATTTTATTATTTTTGGCACATTGGCCTTCATCAGTCAGAGTTATGCGTTATAGAATTGGGAGGACATGATTTAAAGTTGTAAAGACATTGGCGAAAACCACATTTAGCACGTAAATAGCTCATTCTAACCTTCAACCCAGTCTAGTTTCAGTCAATAAAATACTGAGTCAAGCACTTGCACATCTAAACTTTGTTTTGGAAAAACACAATAACAGTTCCCCACTACTACACCTAACCACCGCGGGTTCGGTCCTTGTATCTGCCTGGCCAAGCCCTTCTAACCTCATGCAAGCAGAGACACTCCAGAAGGTCACGCAGTCCCACGCGTTCTCCCAGAAGATCGACACAGGACCTCGTGGGAGCTACCTTTTATAGGTCCCTGAACCTTGAGGGGGCCCGACCACATGGGGGTGGTCACTTTACAGTCAATAATAGATATTGCTTAACACAGTACATTTCCCTAACCCAATAATTACAGTAAACTCATACAATCTAGTCAAAAACTGAATTCTGGAAGGAAGCAAACATAGCATCATTTGCCCAGATATTCAAGAAACCCAGACAAGGCTCAACATGTAACCCAATCAACATCTAGCAAAATAAAGCTTACAACAATATTTACAATGTAGTATGTCTGGTTTGCATTCACCAATCCGTTCTCATGCAATTTACACCCTAATTGTAAAAATCGGCAGATGTTCCATTCCTTTCCCTGCAACTCTTATCCGGTTCCAGACAAGTGCACATTCTGCAGAAGGAACATTTAACTAGGACCAAATGGCCTAAACCGCGCAGAAGGCCCTTTACTCTCAATTTTAGTGTCCTGGTATCTCCAATTTGTCCAGACTTAACATTTGGGTATGTGTTTCAGTTTTGGTCACCATGTTATAGGAAAGATGTTGCAAGCTGGAATGGGTGCAGAGAAGATAGAAGTGGGTTGCCAGACCTTGAGGCCTGAGCTATAGGGAGAGGTTTGACGCCAGGCTAGAGGGACTTTATGCCTTTTTGGAGTGCAGTAGGATGAGGGAATGGATCTTAAATAAAAGTGTACAAAATTATGGAGGAATAGATTGGGCAAATGCACAATCTTTTGCCTAGAGTAGAGGAATTGAGAACCAGAAGACGTATGTTTAAAATGAGGGGGGGGGGGGGGGGGGGCAGAGAAGGGGGGAAATTTAAACGGAACCTGAGCTGTAACCATTTTACAAAGGGTGGGGGGTACTATGGAAAGGCGCTGCCAGAAGAGGTAGTTGACACAGGTACTATTATAACATTTAAGAGGCCATTGGGCAGGTACATGGATAGGACAGGTTTAGAGGGTTATGGGCTAAGCGCTGGCAGGTGGGACTCGTCTAGATGGGACATAGTGGTCAGCGGGGGCAAGTGGGCCAACAAACACAACAAAAGGTGGGCCCAGTTTCCACGCCAGTATGATCCAAGACTGTATGACTCCCTAATTGTATCATAGACCACTACACTCTGCGTTGCAAGGTTGTTCAGCATGGATATCGCAGAGTACATGGAAGAGTGCTCCCTAATGCTGTAAATTTTACTTTATTTAATGAAGCTCCATGATATTTGTTTGAATTACCATGAATGAAAGAGAAAGATTTTCATAAAATGATATCTGAAATGCTGGTTCACGAACTAATTTATTTAGCTGGAGTGTATGAACTGAAATATCAAATGCCTGGTGCGATCGCTCTCGACCGAGCAAGCACGTGAACATGTGTTGAGAGACAGAGATCTGTATGATTCAACTGGGAAAGTGCTCGATAGAACAAGTGATGTTAAGCTTCTGGGTTTTCAGACAAGAAACGTTTCTAAAGAATCAAGACAATGAAAGGAAGATTTTACACTGTATATTGGTCTCAGGGGAGAAATTGGACCAGAACATAAAACCTTCAATTGTAACCCCGGGGAATAAATTTGATGCATGAAAAGCATGTAGCTCACAATTGAGAGATGGAAGAGTTGACCTTTATCCATTCCTTCCATTCTACAAGGAGAAGTGAGAATCCTTCATTACTTCCTTAGGTAAGTATTTGCGAATACTTGCAGTTTTATTGTTTTGAATGAGCTAGATTGAGCACGATACTATCTGCCCTATTTTATTTTCCATCAAAGGCAACAGAAAATAATGATGAGCCAAATATATAACGGACATTCCACCTGATCCTGTGTTTTCCAGAAGTCAGGATACATGCTCCAGGAGGCAAGAATGCAGTGTGTTGTTAGTATTTTGCAAAATACCTTCAAAATCTTTTTGTTAAAGAAGGAACTGCAGATGCTGGAGAATTGAGGGTACACAAAAGGCTGGAGAAACTCAGCGGGTGCAGCAGCATCTAAGATCAAAATCTTTTTGCTGGGTTGACTGTCTCTCAACACTAAAATAAGAATAAAGTTCTATTGGCTAAGAAAGGAAATGTCGATACATGATTAATGCAATTAGTTGGGCCAATGGGAACAGATCTATTGTTCCAGGTTCCATCAGGAATGGATTTCTAGGACTCGTTTTCCTCTCTTCCCTCATCCCCTACCCTTAATTGTTTTGATGGAATTAGAAAAGAGTGCATCTTCACTGCTTCCGTCAGCTGCAGTGCGCTTTATTTTAAAGTTTAGAGGTACAGGGTGGAATCAGGCCCTTCAGCCCACCGAGCCCATGCCGGCCAACGTCCACCTGTACACTAGTTCTATGCTATCCCACTTTTGCATCCTACACACTAAGGGCAATATTACAGAAGCCAATTAACCTACAAACCTGCACGTCTTTGTAATGTGGAGAGCATCTGGAGAAAACACATGCAGTCACAGGGAGAACGTATGAACACTGTACAGACAGCACCCGTAGACAGGATCGAATCCGGGTCTCTGGTGCTGTGAGGCAACAACTCTACTGCTGCGCTAGTGCGTCGCCCCTAGCGTGCTCTTCCATATATAGGTTTAATCCTGCTACTATAAAATCTTCATCATATTTCTCTTGATTTTTTAGGTTCATACACTTCACAGCACATATCCCCTCAAAGCTTCAGTGTAGAAATGTTGGACATCAACATTGTTTTCAAATATAGATGCAAAATGCTGGAGTAACTCAGCGGGTCAGGCAGCATCTCTGGAGAAAATAAATAGGTGACGTTTCAAGTCAGAACCATTCTTCAGCGGTTCAAACGTCCCACTTCAGGATTGTTGACTTGCTTCAGGCAGCCATTATTGTTAATCCCGGATCAAGTTAAGGTGTTACTGATTGTTCAACCATCAGCATCATAGTATAAATGCATATCCTGGATGGTTTTTCCACAGAATTGACCAAATTTGGTTCCAAGAACATTGTGTTTAACTGGTTCTCTCAATCTGTCCCTGTCCCTGTCTCTACACAGCTCATCTTGTCTACTTCCGGTGCCAGAGATATATATGCATTCATGGACATGAAATCAGTAAAATTAAGCTAAATTATGCAACACCTTTAATGATATTTATTCATTGGCATTTAAGCGAAATCACTTGTTTCTTGGAAGCTGACTAAATTGACTTTTTTACTCGTGGGATTCTTTGCCTTCAATGCAAGTGATAGAGAGAAAGTGCACTTTAAAAAGTGAGTGAACAGCTAACTGGGGAGAGAAAATTTGGTGAGCGCAGGTCTAGAAAATGAAATCTAATCTCGCTTTCTAACTTTGTAGATGTCAAATCAGCTGACATTGAACTGTCAATCAGTCCAGTCCTGGCCCAGTGAAATTGGATATTGTCACTGATCGTGCACATAGTGTCAGTCAGTTATCCTCAGAAATTGGTTCAGTTCTGGGCACTGTCTAATAGGAAAGATGTTGTCAAGCTGGAAATGGTAGAGAAGGTTAAAAAGGATGTTGCCTGGGCTATAGAGTCTGAGCTAAAGGGAGAGGTTGAGTAGGCTGGGACTCTATCCCTTGGAGTGCAGGACGATCTTATAGAGGTATATAAGATCATGAGAGGAATGGATCGGGTAGATGCACAGAGTCTCTTGCCCAGAGCAGGTGAATCAAGGTCCAGAGGACATAGGTTTATGGTGAAGGGGAAGAGATTTAATAGGAATCTGAGGGGTAACTTTTTCACACAAAGGGTGGTAGGTGCATGGAACAAGCTATCAGAGGAGGTAGTTGAGGCAGGGGTTATCACAACATTTAAGAAACAGTTAGACAGGTACATGGACAGGACAGGTTTGGAGGGATATGGACCAAACGTGGGCAGATGGGACTAGTGTAGCTGGGACATGTTGGCTGGTGTGGGCAAGTTGGACTGAAGGGCCTATTTCCACACTGTATCACTCTATGACTCAATGAAATCCAAATGAGTGAGAGTTCAGGGTTCTGTAGTGAAGATGGATGAGCCATGCTTCTGCATAACTACGCAAATGTTAATCTGGGACATGTATGCTCAGTCTTTACAGAGCTTGTTTGGAGGAATGGGGAGAGTGCAAGTCAACAATCTTCCCATAAGTTAGGGAGAGAAATCTGCTTACCGAATTGTTACAAATGTATGTCATTGTCTTTAACGGTTCTCTTTAATGGTGTTTTTTTTAGCTCCTTAATCATAAAATCATTAATAAATTATTTTTTTAAGGATCTTCTTAATTATTTATAGTTTGAGTGTGTTTGAATGTTTCTAAATGTCAAAGACCTTACCAAGCACTCAATCTTAATTAAGGTCGAGGCTTCACTGGCTCTCAAAACATCTTTAGGTGGAGGCGGTTATCAGGTTGTTCCAAGAGGAAAGGTTTTGTTCAGCATTGGGTCTTGCCCATCAGCAAGGTATCCAGCTTCCAAGCAAATGTGAACACATAAGAGGGGCTTCAAGGGCAAGTGATGGGTAGTTTTGGGTGGTTCAAAGCTCAGGGTATTGAGTTGCTGAGGGTTATCGGACAGTGGGAATCCAACTGGTGTTTATTAGGTGGGTTATATGCAAGAGTATTGGGAGCACAGATATAGGATACCAAAACTTTATGATGAAACCCGAACCTCACTGAACAAAACAAAATCCACCGTATCATTGTACATGTGGTAATAAAGAACTATTGAACTATTGAAGTCCTGCAAAGAGCCAAAATATCAAAAAAATTGCTAAATGTGTCATTTTAATACACTAATACTACCCACATCCTATTTTACTTCGGAGTCACGTGAGTGACTACATGAAGAAGCCCACCAGCCCGCATGCGCAACAATAGGTCTAACGCATTGGTGCACGAATGGCTGGGAGGCACGTCGCTCCTCCAGCGGTAAGTTTAAAAATCCTACAGGTAAGTTTAAACTGATTCTGAGGTTGTGCATCAAAGGCCAGGAGATGAAGCTCCAGAGAATCCTGAAATTGCTGGGGTCAGGCATCACACCATTCGCCAGGTCTGTGGATGGGGGACCCCTATCAGACGTACAACAGGATGCCTTGGCGTTGATGTGCAATACACATTTTGAAATTAACTGCCTTCGTAAGAATGCCATCCGACCCGCCTTGAACCCCAAATTTGCGGGATTGTGCAGGGCCAGCAATATTCAGCTGCTGATCTTCTGTTCAGAGAAGATCTGCCAAAACAGGTCAGGGACCTGGATGAAGAAGCAAAAGCTGTCGGGCTGATCAAGGCTCCAGTGACTAGCAAAGCCTTATCATTTCGGTGGCAGCATCCCTACGCTTCCATCAGCAGTAAGCGGTTTGCTGAAGCTGGTGGCAGCTCAAAAGCCAAATTCTCTGGACAGAGGTCTTTTCTAGGCCAAGGCCCAGGCTGGCCCTCGTGAAAGATGCGCAATCCGCGCACTTCAGCAATCCTACACTCCAAACCTTGGGGGTGGAAAGAGAGGCCCACAGGAGCCGTTGGAGGAAGTGAAGGAGGGGGAGGAGCGACACCCGACCGGTAGGTTTAAAATCTAGCGCGGGGCTTGTGTTTCCAGAGGCCCACAGGAGCCGTTGGAGGAAGTGAAGGAGGGGGAGGAGCGACACCCGTACCGGTAGAGAGGTTTAAATCTAGCGCGGGGCTTGTGTTTCCAGAGGCCCACAGGAGCCGTTGGAGGAAGTGAAGGAGGGGGAGGAGCGACACCCGACCGGTAGGTTTAAAATCCAGCGCGGGGCTTGTTTTTTTTTCCAGAGGCCCACAGGATCCGTTGGAGGAAGTGAAGGAGGGGGAGGAGCGACACCCGACCGGTAGGTTTAAAATCTAGCTGGGCTTGTTTTTACCCAAATCCATAACGTTCCATTTGGAGAAGTAGGTTTTTTTGAGGAAGCCGCTGATTGGTGGAAGAGTACCCGAGGAAGCAGCTGATTGGGTGCAACCCCGGGTTTACTAATTTTACATTTCTGCCTTCTGGGAGTTAGGTAATTCTGGGAGTTAGGGATTCATTATTTAGATAGTAGTTTAAAAGTTTAAAGGATAAAGTTTTTGTGTTTTTTTAGTAATTTGGGGAGTAAGGTAATGGGGGGGGAGGGCAGCAGTAGAGATTGGCCCCATGGTTTGTTCAGCCCTGCAACATGTGGGAGATCAGGGAGATGGTCGGTTGCAGGAAGTGTGTCCAGCTGCAGCTCCTGGCAGCCCCGCATTGAACGATTGGAACTGCGGCTGGATTCATACTGGAGCATCCACGATGCGGAGAAAGTCGTGGATAGCACGTACAAGTGAGTTTGGTCACACCGCAGGCAAAAGTAGGAGGACAAGATGGAACGGGTGGCCAATAGCCAGCAAAGCAGTAGGCAGGTAGTGCAGCAGGAGTCCCCTGCGGTCATCTCCCTCCTAAAACTGGTATAACCATTTTGGATACTGTTGAGGGAGAAGGCTTCATCAGGGGAATGCAGCAGCAGCCAGGTTCATGGCACCATGGGTGGCTCTGCAGCACAAATGAGGGGGAAAAAAGAGGGGAAGGGCAATAGTAATAGGGGATTCAATTGTCAGGGGAATAGATAGGCGTTTCTGCGGCCGCAACGAGACTCCAGGATGGTAATGTTGCCATCCCCTGGTGCAAAGGTCAGGGAAATGTCACTGAACGGCTGCAGAACATTCTGGAGGGGGAGGGTGAACAGCCAGTTGTCGTGGTGCATGTTGGCACCAACGATATAGGTAAAAAAAAGGGATGAGGTCCTACAAGGTGAATTTAGGGAGCTAGGAGATAAACTTAAAAGTAGGACCTCAAAGGTAGTAATCTCCGATTACTACCAGTACCACGGGCCAGTCAGAGTAGAAATAGGAGGATAAATGCAAATGAATACGTGGCTTGAAAAGTGGTGCAAGGGGAGGGATTCAAATTTTATAGGCACTGGGACCAGTTCTGGGGGAGGTGGGGACCGGTACAAACAGGACGGTTTGCACCTGGAATGGAATGGAACCAATGTTCTTATGGGGGAGTGTTTGCTGTGCTGTCGGGGAGGATTTAAACTAATGTGGCAGGGGGGGATGGGTACAAGAGCAGAGAGGCAGGAGGGTGTAAAATGAGGGTAGAAGCATTAGGTAGCAAGGTGAAAGGTAAAAGTGGCAGGCAGAACAAAACCAGGGCTAAAATCAAAAAGGGCCACTTTTCAAGCAAAAATTGTATAAGGGGTAAATGCGTTGTAAAACAAGCCTGAAGGCTTTGTGTCTCAATGCAAGAGTATTCGTAATAAGGTGGACGAGTTGAACGTGCAGATAGATATTAATGATTATGATATAGTTGGGATCTACGGAGACATGGCTCCAGGGGGACGTAGGCTGGGAGCTGAACATCCAGGGATATTCAATATTCAGGATGGATAGAGAGAAAGGAAAAGGAGGTGGAGTAGCGTTGCTGGTTAGAGAGGAGATTAAAGCACTGGAAAGGGAAGGACATTAGCTTGGAGGATGTGAAGGAATCGTAATGGGTAAGAGCTATAAAACACTAAGGGGCAGAAAACGCTGGTGGGTGTTGTGTACAGGCCACCTAACAGTAGCTAGATGTTGGGATGGTATCAAACAGGAAATTAGAAATGCGTGCGACAAAGGCAAAACAGTTTATAATCGGTGACTTCAATCTACATATAGATTGGGTTAATCAAATTGGCAGGGTAATTGGCAGGGGTGCTGAGGAAAGAGGATTTTTTGGAATGTATGCGGATAGTTATCTAAATCAACATGTAGAGGAACCAACGAGAGAGCAGGCTATTTTTAGACAGGGTTTTGAGTAATGAGGAAGGGGTAATTAAGAGCCGTCTTGTTGTACTTTGCCCCCTTGGCAAGAGTGACCATAATATGGTTGAGTTTCTCCATTAGGATGGAGAGTGACAGTGTTAATTCAGAAAACAATGGTTCTGAACTTAAAGAAAGTAACTTTGAGGGTATGAGACTGAATTGGCCAAGATTGACTGGCAATTAATTCTAAAAGGTGACGTGGATATACAATGGAAGACATTTAAAGACTGCATGGAAGAACTACATAAAAAATTGTTCATCCCATTTGGCAAAAGAATAAATCGGGGAAGGTAGTGCATCCGTGGATAACAAGGGAAATCAGGGATAGTATCAAAGCAAAGGATGATGCGTACAAAGTAGCCAGAAAAAGCAGCATACCAGAGGACTCTGGGAGAAATTCAGAGACCAGCAGAGGCGGACAAAGGGCTTAATTAGGAAAGGAAAAAATAGATTATGAAAGAAAACTGGCAGGGAACATAAAAAACTGACTGCAAAAGTTTTTATAGATATGTGAAGAGAAAGAGGTTAGTTTAAAAAAACAAATGTAGGTCCCTTGCAGTCAGAAACAGGTGATTGATCATGGGGAACACGGATATGGCGGACCAATTTGAATAACTACTTTGGTTCCGTCTTCACTAAGGAAGACATAAATAATCTGCCTGAAATAGCAGGGGACTGTGGGTCAAAAGGAGGAATTGAGTGAAATCCAGGTCAGTCGGGAAGTGGTGTTGGGTAAATTGAATAGATTAAAGGCCGATAAAATCCCCAGGGCCAGATAGGCTGCATCCCAGAGTACTTAAGGAAGTAGCTCAGGAAATAGTGGATGCATTAGTGATAATCTTTCAAAACTCTTTAGATTCTGGAGTAGTTCCTGAGGATTGGCGGGTAGCAAATGTAACCCCTCTTTTTTAAGAAGGGAGGGAGAGAGAAAACCGGGGAAAATTACAGACCAGTTAGTCTAACATCGGTAGTGGGGAAACTGCTTAGAGTCAGTTATTAAAGATGGGATAGCAGCACATTTGGAAAGTGGTGAAATCATTGGACAAAGTCAGCATGGATTTACAAAAGTAAATCATGTCTGACGAATCTTGTGGAATTTTTCGAGGATGTAACTAGTAGCGTGGATAAGGGAGAACCAGTGGATGTGGTATATCTGGACTTCCAGAAGGCTTTCGACAAGGTCCCACATAAGAGATTAGTATACAAACTTAAAGCATAACTGTATTAGGGGTTCAGTATTGATGTGGAATAGAGAACTGGCTGGCAAACAGGAAGCAAAGAGTAGGAGTAAACGGGTCCTTTTTCACAATGGCAGGCAGTAACTAGTGGGGTACCGCAGGGCTCAGTGCTGGGACCCCAGCTATTTACAATATATATTAATGATCTGGATGAGGGAATTGAAGGCAAATATCTCCAAGTTTGCGGATGACACTAAGCAGGGGGGCAGTGTTCGCTGTGAGGAGGATGCTAGGAGACTGCAAAGGTGACTTGGATAGGCTGGGTGAGTGGGCAAATGTTTGGCAGATGCAGTATAATGTGGATAAATGTGAGGTTATCCACTTTGGTGGCAAAAACAGGAAAGCAGACTATTATTTAAATGGTGGCCGATTAGGAAAAGGGGAGATGCAGCGTAGACCTGGGTGTCATGGTACACCAGTCATTGAAAGTAGGCATGCAGGTGCAGCAGCAGCGAAAAAAGCGAATGGTATGTTAGCTTTCATAGCAAAAGGATTTGAGTACAGGAGCAGGGAGGTTCTACTTCAGTTGTACAGGGTCTTAAGGTGAGACCACACCTGGAGTATTGCGTGCAGTTTTGGTCTCCAAATCTGAGGAAGGACATTATTGCCATAGAGGGATGCAGAGAAGGTTCAACCAGACTGATTTCCTGGGATGTCAGGACTGTCTTATGAAGAAAGACTGGATAGACCTCGGTTTATACTCTCTGGAATTTAGGAGATTAAGAGGGGATCTTATAGAAACTTACAAAATTCTTAAGGGGTTGGACAGGCTAGATGCAGGAAGATTGTTCCCGATGTTTGGGGAAGTCCAGACAAGGGTCACAGCTTAAGGATTAAGGGGGAAATCCTTTAAGACCGAGATGAGAAAGACTTTCTTCACACAGAGAGTGGGTGAGTCTCTCTGGAACTCTCTGCCACAGAGGGTAGTTGAGGCCAGTTCATTGGCTATATTTAAGAGTGAGTTGGATGTGGCCCTTGTGGCTAAGGGGATCAGAGGGTATGGAGAGAAGGCAGGTACGGGATACTGAGTTGGATGATCAGCCATGATCATATTGAATGGCGGTGCAGGCTCGAAGGGCTGAATGGCCTACTCCTGCACCTAATTTCTATGTTTCTATGTTTCTATGTAACCTGCATCACAGGGGCCTTTGGACCTTCCATAGAACCATCCGTAACCATGAAGGTAGGTGGGTCTGGATCTTTCCGGAACATGGGTTGTGTGGATCGGTTACAAGTGGTAGATTACACTTGTTTTTGATTGAATGGCGTTGGATAACATCAGATTCGTTTTTACTGCACAGTATACAAGGGTTCCAAATTGAATTCCTTCCCAATTCATTGCCACCCACACAGCATATACCAATCCAGACATTTGTTAATTCCCAACAGGAAGTGTTGGATATGCAAGCTGAAATTCACTCATTATATACAAAAGGGGTAATCGAGAAGTCGAGTCATGAACATCACCAATTTGTTTCTAATAGATTTACCAGTCAAAAGAAAGATGGATGGCGCCGAATCACCCTAGACTCAACTTAACTCTTATGTGCAGCATAGACATTTTAAAATGGAAAACTTCGTTACTGCCAAACAACTAATTTCCAAAGGATGCTTTATGGCATGCATCGATCTCAAAGATGCATACTATTTGGTACCCATTCACAGGAATCACCGGAGATATTTGAAGTTTAGCTGGATGGGGCAACTCTGGCAGTTTAAAGCGTTGCCTAACGGGTTAACTTCAGCCCCCAGATTGTTTACCAATTTAGTGAAACCGGTGCTTGGGCTACTTAGAGCTCAAAATCATATTGTGATGGCATACTTGGGTGATATCCTAATCATAGGAAAGACTCTGAAATTAGCTGAATTAGCTGTTACAGCCATAAAATTCGATTTATTTTAAGAAATTGGGGTTTCTCATCCATCCAGTTAAATCCAAGTTGATACTATCTCCAGTTATTGACTATTTGGGATTTACTGTTAACTATATTAGTATGTCAGTGACTCTGTCCTGAGGCAAGAGATTAGAATTAATAGAAGCCTGTGACAACCTTGTTGTTATGGAACAACCATCTATTCGACAATTAGCCAGTATAATTGGCAAATTAGTGGCTGTTTTTCCAGCTGCACAGTTTGGGCCTTTGCATTATCAAAATTTACTACGTGCAATGGAGCAAGCACTCAAATACCATTTAGGTCATTTTAACAGACCTATGCGGTTGCCAACTGAAGCTATTTCAGAATTATAATGGTGGATGACCAATATTCGGCATTGCTCCAGTAACATTTTGGTCAGCAAACCTTCAGTTATATTACAAACTGATGCTAGTGCTCAAGGATGGGGAGCTACTAATACAATCTCTAGTTGCGGTGGCAGATGGGATGTGCATGAGTCATCAATTCTTCTGTTACATGGTATTAACTACTTAGAGATGCTGGGAGCATTCTATGGGTTGAAGGTTTATTGTGGGAATATGCATAATCTGCATGTTCAACTACAGATTGACAACACTACAGCGGTGGCATATATTAATCTCATGGGTGGAATTAAGTCATTATCCTGTGATAAATTGGCTATTTGGCACTGGTGTATTGCAAGAAGCATTTGGATTTCAGCTACCTACCTGCCAGGTAGGTTTACTATTGTAGCGGACACCAGGTCACGAACATTTAATGACAACACAGAATGGATGTTGGATCATAAAGTATTTAACGATATTGTTGCTCGGTATGGAACACTAGAGATTGATTTGTTTACATCTCGGTTCTATCACCAGTTGCCAAAGTATGTTGCATGGGAGCCAGACCCAGATGCATTCTCACTACACTGGGGAGGAATGTTCTTCTATGCATTCCCTCCATTTTGCCTCATCAGTCGGTGCTTGCTAAAAATCCAGCAAGACTCCACTTCAGGCATTTTGGTAGTGCCTGACTGGCCTACACAGTCATGGTTCCCGCTGATATTGGGAATGATAACAGAACCGTTTATGGTTATTCCCAAATGCAGAAATTTGCTGGTTCATCCTGTGACTCGGGAGGGCCATCCGCTGCATGATCGAATCAATTTTTTTGATTTGCAGACTCTAACAAGACCTTTCCGGGGCTCGGACTGTCAGATCAAACTGTGGACGTGATTACTGCTGCTTGGAGGGATAGCACCAAGAAACAGTCCATCTATTATATCAAAAGATGGGAAGTGTTCTGTTTGCAGTCCAACATAATGTATGACACGGCACGTATAACGGATGTCTTGGAATTTCTCTCAAAACTGTTCTTTGACGAGAAATTG
Organism: Okamejei kenojei; assembly: GCA_035221665.1. Taxonomy (NCBI): domain Eukaryota; kingdom Metazoa; phylum Chordata; class Chondrichthyes; order Rajiformes; family Rajidae; genus Okamejei; species Okamejei kenojei. The sequence continues at coordinate 102,062,450 of CM069136.1, read as the reverse complement.
AGTTATAGTGCCATTAATTGTGCCAAGAGTGCCTTGTCGTCATACTTGTTGCTGGGTTCGGGACACCACACTGTCAGGTCTCACCCGCTGATATCCAGATTCATGAAGGGTATCTTCAAAACAAACCCCCACCCCCCCAGGCCCAGGTGTACAGAGATATGGAATGTCCACATTGTGCTAACGCTGCTTTGGCAGTTGGCTCCAGGTACATCCTTGTCTTTGGTCAAACTCACTTATAAAGTGATTATGCTCATGGCGCTGGTTTCAGCACAACGGGTCCAATCGTTGCATAAGCTGTGACTGGACAGAATGATTACATCTGCCAATAAAGTAACATTTTATGTTCATGGGCTAATCAAGCAAAGCAGACCAGGGTGTCAGGTCTAAAACTAGAATTTACGGCATTCCCTATGGACCTTCGATTGTGGGTGGTCACATATATGCAACAGTATTTTACGGCCACTAAGAACCTTGGAGGCACTGAACTGGCAATGTTTGTTAGTTATAAAAAACAACACAAGAAGGTATCAGTGTAGACCATCTCCAGGTGATTAAGGCGAGTATTGGCTTGTGCAGGAGTGAACACTGATGTTTCAAATCTCACTCCACCAGGGCTGCAACAACATCAGCGAGGGTTATGGACGTTCCGCTGGACCACATCCTAGCGACTGCATGATGGTCGAATGAGTGAACATTCCAATCTTTTTATAACAAACCCATTGCCAGGCCGGGACTGTTTGCCCACTCAATTTTAAGTTCTGTTTTATAGTTTACTCTCGGATATGAGGGGTCACTTTTACTTTTTATATATCATTTGCTTATTAAAAAGCATCAGCATGTATTAAATCTATGTCATGTCTGAGTGCATTATCATTTCAATCAACTCTGGTCAACTAATGCAGTGTGTGGCATGGACTCGTGTTCGCGGCATGAAACCACAGAGCTTTAAAATCTTCACGTAGTCACTCACATGACTCCGAAGTAAAATAGGAAGATTAAACGTGAGCTTACCAGTTTGAAGTTTGATCTTTATTTTATGAGGAGTTACGATGAGGGATTACGTGCCCGCCGCTCCCAACACTCTTATCATAAAGGTCAAGTGGTAGTTCTAGTTTCTTGAATCTTCCTATAATCAGTTCAACAATTGTCTGTGATTTCACACCGCTGCTTTGAAGGTTGACGCACATGCGGGCTGGCGGGCTTCTTCATGTAATCCCTCATCGTAACTCCTCATAAAATAAAGATCAAACTTCAAACTGGTAAGATCTCATTTAATCTTCCTATTCTAGTGGTCAAGCCCAAAGATACAAGAGCAAGCCTTCGATGATCTTTGGTCAAGCCTAGCCTAGGTGACGTTTTGGGTCCGAACCCTTCTTCAGATTGCTTTTCAGGGTGCGTGATGTTAAAGTAGGGAGGGGGGTGGGAGGTGATTAGATCTAGTCTGAAGATGCGTTCCGACCCAAAACATAAACTATTCCTTTTCTCCAGAGATGCTGACCCACTGAGTTTGTCTCATTTTCTGCTTTAATGACAAATTTCCAGCATCTGCAGATTTTCTTAGATCTTTATTTGAGTTTTCTAATCTTGCTCAGTAAATAGTTTTTGTAGTTTTCTTTAATAAAATGACAGCCCTGCCCTCATGGAGTGTTTGTACTAACTTCAAGCACCAGAGATATTTAACCCCTAGTAGGCATATGATTTCTAAAATGCACCACCTTCAAGCTGTGGCAACCTTATTTATTTATCACGATTTAAACTGATTTGAGGGATCTCTGATTTATTAGTAACTGAAAAAATCATTTAAAAAAATGGAATGCAGGGATTTTATTTGATGTCTCCAGAATGGCACCTATCACCCATCTAGCTTGCGTGTAGCTTCTGGATCATGAGAATAAGACAAAGGTAGCTTTTAATATTGTTTTCTCTCAGGAATCCTAATTATTTTGGTGGATCAGTTTGCCAGTCCATCATTCCTGCGAGAAAAACCATGGGCAGTTGGCCCTGCTTAGAATATGTATCATATGTTTAGATTATTTTAGTGATACTGCGCGGAAACAGGCTCTTCGCCCCAACGAGTCCAAGCCGACCAATGATCCCCAACTAACACTACCATGAACACTAGGGACAATTTACAATCTTTACCGAAGCTAATGAACCTGCAGACTTGTATTCCTTTGGAGGAAACCAGAGTACCCAGAGTAAACCCACGTGGTCACCTGGAGAGCTTTCCAATTGCTTACAGACAGCACCTGTAGTTAGAATCAAACCCGTTTGTTTTGTTTGTTTTAATGTGACTGGGCTTTAGAAGTTGCACATAAAGCAGAAACTTGATCAAGGTTTTGACTGTTTTGTTTAGAGAAGAAGTTTGCAGAAATAAAGCACTTTCCTTGACTCAGGACATGCCAAAGTACTCAATGGATGATGAAGCACTGAACCTCTCCGTTCCATCCACAAGTGAGACAGTGAGCATTTGGTTACTTGCTGTTTTACTTTTCTACCCCAGTAGTAACAGCTGTAACATCTGGGCAAAGCAGACAACAACCAATGTCAACACCCCATGCTCCTAGAAAAGCAGCTCCATGCATGCACGCACAAACCCAGAAATGAGCAGGGAGAAGCCCATTAAGACCCACACTACGTAGATAGACAGACGCACATTCATGCATACTCTCCCACATTCAGAGAGAGATAGTAAGCCACGCGGAACTACACACTGAGAGGCAGGCAGGGACACAGGGGTTGGGGTGTCAGGGGTAATGGGGAGAAGTCAGGAGAATGGAGTTGAGCGAGAGAGTTAGACCAGCCATGATTGAATGGCGGAGTAGATGATGGGCCAAATGGGCCATCACTTATGAACATGAACTTATGAACATCCACATGCACACACACTCTCTCAGAGACAGGCAGCCACAGAATCCAGAATCACACATTGGGAGAGGTGCAACCACATTCACAGACCCATCCTGTTTGAACGGCAAATGTGCTATTTATTCACTCATTTCGCTATTCACGAATTTCAAAGAATTTCACTCATGTGACAGCAGTCATGCAATGACAGTGTTTCAAAGTCTTTGGAGCCTGGTATGCAAACATGTGATGTACATGAGGAAAACACAGATCATTTTGGAAATAGTGTAGTGCATGAAACACCCGATGGTGTATTAGATACAGTACAATTTACTGAAGCAGCATTACAAAAAGGTGATGTGACAAGGATGCTATTTTATCACTTTTTGAATTGACTTCAGATGAGTTGAGATTAGTTTATTGTCACATGTACCATAGAAACATAAAAACATAGAAAATAGGTGCAGGAGGAGGCCATTCGAGCCAGCACCGCCATTCATTGTGATCATGGCTGATCGTCCCCTATCAATAACCCGTGCCTGCCTTCTCCCCATATCCCTTGACTCCACTAGCCCCGAGAGCTCTATCTAGCTCTCTCTTAAATCCATCCAGTGATTTGGCCTCCACTGCCCTCTGTGGCAGGGAATTCCATAAATTCACAACTCTCTGGGTGAAAACGTTTTTTCTCACCTCAGTCTTAAATGACCTCCCCTTTATTTCTAAGAAGTACTGAAGTGCTCTACCGAAGTACTGTGAAACGCTTATGTTGTGTGCTACCCAGACAGTGGGGAGACAATACAAGATTACAACTGAACCATCCGCAGGGAACAGATCGGTTGGAGTAGAGATTTAAGAGAATGCAGCAATTGTAATGCGTGACTGCAGATCCATTTCTCTGATGAGCGCACAAGCGTCGCCTGTGTTGGGCGCCATCTTGAATGCAATCCAAATGATTTCCTTGAGCTGCAAACGACCCAGCGTAAAGGAGAGCACCGTGTCACTGTCAGCAACTCCTGAGTTCCCATAATAAGTTAGGAACATAAAAATTTCCCATCAGCTTCACGGTGCAAAAGCAATGAACACCAATACTGTATTTTGATATCAACAGAATCAAAATACCTAGACCATGTCATTGGAATGTAAAGTAAATTCAAAAGCAAAACATCTTTTAATTTAACAAATCCACCTCCCTTTGGAATTTTTGCAGAATATCACAATTTCCCCGCGTAATTGCTTCAATTCCAATCCTATCTGCCGATGTTATGAGCTGATGGAAACTTGATTACTTTCTCTCCATGCATAGTTCCATCTATCAACAACTAATTGTGATGATTATGGTGAGAGCTGCCTGTAATCTACTCAGTGCTATATACAAACTCCAGTGAACTAATAGCCCATGAATGGATGGAGCTAAGTATATGTTTCTCATTGATTTATCAGCTAATCTACTTGAAACAGCAAATCTCCAAAATTATCAAGCATTTATTCATCCAGTTGTAAGGTTGCTCGTAATAAATGTTTGTGCATGTTGCTAAAGTGCATACATTATACAGGGTGAATTATTTGGGAATTAAATTGGGCAGCACAGTGGTGTGGGCAGCACAGTCGAGTTGCTGCCTTACTGCGCCAGACACATGCGTTTGATCCTGATTACAGGTGCTGTCTGTATGGAATTTGTACGTTCTCCTGTGCCCATGTGGGTTTTCTCCGGGTGCTCGGGTTTACTCCCACACTCCAAATACGTACAGGTTTGTAGGTTAATTGGCTTCGGTAAATTGTAAATTGTCCCTGGTATGTTGGATAACACTAGTGCACGGGGTGATCACTGGTCGGCACAGACTTGGCTGGCCAAAGGGCCTATTCCACGCTCAATATCTGAAGTCTAAAGTCTAAAGTTTAAGAGTTCTGATACCCGGGTTAATGCTGCTCCTCTCACTGAACGATGGTTGTTAAGTCAAATTCTCATCAGCCAGTAGTTGTGTTGATTCCACTCTTCTCCATTACCAGCCTTGAGTGGAACCAACACAACTACTAGCTGATGAGAATTCTACTTAACAACCACTGTATGTCAGTGAATAAGCAGCTTCCTGGTATCTTGTGCTTGGTACATATCTGCTGTTCCTTCCTTGTCATGGTCCTTCCTTGATATATATTGTGAAGAATTTTGGGCCCCAGATATGAGGAAGGATATGCTGCCGTAATTGCAGGAATGATTGTGTTAACATATGATGAGCTTTTGACAGCACTGGGCCTGTACTCGCTGTAACCCCTGGTTCTGGACTCCCCGTCACCAAGTCTACTTTGACCATTATGTGCTTAATTTAACTAATTCTGCCTCCCACGTCTTGGTCCACAGTGGCACTATGCCTTGGCAAATAAATAAGAGTACTAGTATTTCAATTAATCATTTCAGGATTCTAGTGATATATTACATTACTTTTTACAACGATACAAAAGCAACAATATTCAACCAGCAAGAGCCAAGACACGCTCAAAGTAAAAAGCCCAAGAGGTGAGCTTTCAAAAAGCAGCTTAGAGAACAATTTTACAGTTTTGATTCATAGGGCCAAAGATATACATCGCCTGAAAATGCCCTGTCTCTGCATTCAAGCGAATACCATCACAGTTGTTTTGAGAAGCCTTAACATTTGTCCATGAGTGTATCTTGTTTTTCATCATAAAAGCAAATGAACTGAATTGATAACCAGCAATTATACCGTACTTGGTCAATTTATTCTGCTATTTCACATGCTTAAGATATATATATTTATTTAAAAAACTCTCCTACTCATTATAATCGTGTGGCAATTTGATTATTTTACCGAAACCTTTTTTTTAAGAATGCACTTCCATTCCATTACTGAAGGGCACAGAGTTTGAGTGTGGTAGAAACTAGACTGTTTCTCTGCATATTTTTATTTATAATAATGAAATGTCATCATTACTAAAAGATGCCCAATCATATTGAAAACATTTTTTTATGGCTCTTAAATTACTCTGACTTCTGATCTTTGCTCCTCAGAGCAACTGATCTGACAATTCAAGTGCCATAGGTAATTAAATAAAGAGGGTTTTTTTTTCAGCCTGTGTATACTTTATTCCATTGCCACATTCCTGCTGTTTCTGAGCACTAGCTGCACAAATAGATCATTTGATTAATTTTAATTTAATCTGGCAACATTACCTCAAGGGACCAGTATTTTATTAATTATTGGCATTGTGCTAAATAGCTGTGGGGAGAGCGAAGGAGTTCTTCATGAATGGATTAACATAACGGATCTGAGAAAACTGAAGACAAATATTCAATGTTTCATTCGTCTTCAAACCTTAATTTTGCAATAAGCATTGATGTTTTTTTTAACCTGTTGATTATCCACAATGTTTTTATTTCTCCTTGACTAATTCTATTTGGAGTTCAAGTGCTAGTCATTGTCTCATCATGTATTGAAGAGGATATTTAACTTTTTGGAAGAAAATGAATTCAATGAAATGTTCTCCCAGGATGTAGATCTCCAAGGGACACTCATTTGCCTGCTTCCTTCTCTTGTTGCTGTTTTTTATTCATGCACGGTATCTAGGCACAGCAGTCAAAGTCAGCAGTTATTTTCTGCGAAATGGTGGTGGTGAGCACCCTTCTTAGAAGTTTGTGGACTTTGTGGTTAAGTTACGGTAGCCAGTTTGGGGGTCCCAGGATTTTGACTTAGTGATGACAAAGAACTGACAATATGTGTCCAGATTGGGGTGTATATGTGTGAAGTGGAGGAGAATCTGGGAGTAGTGATCCAATACCTCCATGGTTAGTGCACAGTCCATTCCATCTATATTCTTATTGATAACACTGCATCTATTCCTTTCTTTCTTAATTCCTATATGCGACACCCTTGAGGATAGTTTTTTTTCAGCTATCTGCCTTTTCGATCCATATTTCTCAGATAATTTTTTTAAATCCCCATTTAATTCTTTAATCTCTAGCACACTATACATTTCAAATACATTGTATGAATAAAGCTGTCTGTGAAGCAAGATAAATAAGATATTAAAAAAATAACTTTAAGTCTATTTTTCAAAACTCCTTAGATTCTGGAGTAGTTCCTGAGGATAGGAGGATAGCTAATGTAACCCCACTTTTTAAAAAAGGAGGGAGAGAGAAAGAGGGGAATTACAGACCTGTTAGTCTAACATCGGTAGTAGGGAAACTGCTAGAGTCAGTTATTAAAGATGGGATAGCAGCACATTTGGAAAGTGGTGAAATCATTGGACAAAGTCAGCATGGATTTACAATAGGTAAATCACGTCTGACGAATCTTATAGAATTTTTTGAGGATGTAACTAGTAGAGTGGATAAGGGAGAACCAGTGGATGTGTTATATCTGGACTTTCAGAAGGGTTTCGACAAGGTCCCACATAAGAGATTAGTATAGAAACTTAAAGCACACGGTATTGGTGGTTCAATAATGATGTGGATCGAGAACTGGCTGGCAGACAGGAAGCAAAGGGTAGGAGTAAACGGGTCATTTTCAGAATGGCAGGCAGTGAGTAGTGGGGTACCGCAAGGCTCAGTGCTGGGACCCCAGCTATTTACAATATACATTAATGATTTGGACGAGGGAATTGAATGCAACATCTCCAAATTTGCAGATGACACAAAGCTGGGGGGTATAGTTAGGTGTGAGGAGGATGCTAGGAGGCTGCAGGGTGATTTGGATAGGCTGAGTGAATGGGCAGAGGCTTTGCAGATGCAGTATAATGTGGATAAATGTGAGGTTATCCACTTTGGTGGCAAAAACATGAGGGTAGACTATTATCTGAATGGTGGCAGATTAGGAAAAGGGGAGATGCAACGAGACCTGGGTGTCATGGTACACCAGTCATTGAAAGTAGGCATGCAGGTGCAGCAGGCAGTGAAGAAAGCAAATGGTATGTTAGCATTCATAGCGAAATGATTTGAGTATAGGAGCAGGGAGGTTCTACTGCAGTTGTACAGGGTTTTGGTGAGACCACACCTGGAGTATTGCGAAAAGTTTTGGTCTCCAAATTGGAGGAAAGACATTCTTGCCATAGAGGGGGTTCAGAGAAGGTTCACCAGACTGATTCCTGGGATGTCGGGACTTTCATATGAAGAAAGACTGGATAGACTCGGCTTGTACTCACTGGAATTTAGAAGATTGTGGTGGGATCTTATAGAAACTTACAAAATTCTTAAGGGGTTGGACAAGCTAGATGCAGGAAGATTGTTCCCGATGTTGGGGGAGTCCAGAACAAGTGGTCACAGTCTAAGGTTAAGGGGGAATTCCTTTAGGACCGAGATGAGGAAACCATTCTTTACACAGAGAGTGGTGAGTCTCTGGAATTCTCTGCCACATAAGGTCGTTGAGGCCAGTTCATTGGCTATATTCAAGAGGGAGTTAGATGTGGCTCTTGTGGCTAAAGGGATCAGGGGGTATGGAGGGAAGGCAGGTACGGGATACTGAGTTGGATGATCAGCCATGATCATATTGAATGGCGGTGTAGGCTCGAAGGGCTGCATGGCCTACTCCTGCACCTATTTTTCTATGTTTCTATGTTTCTATCCCTGGACAGGATATCAAACACCTTGGAATGTAAGGAAGGAACTGCAGATGCTGGTTTACACCAAAGATAGATGGATCATTCTGGAGTAACTCAGCGGGTCAGGCAGCATCTCTGGAGAAAAGCAATAGGTGACTTTTCAGGTCGAGACCCTTCTTCAGACTCAGAAGACTTTAGAACGGAATTAGTCTTCCACTGATCCAAATTTGAGACAATTTATAGATATTACCGATGCAGGCTGGTTCTGATCCATATTTAGTAAGGATATCCTTACCAAAAATCATTGCCTCGGGTCAAGTTTGCCACTGTGATCGACTATCTTGGAATGCCTGACACTTTTATTCCTATTCTTGCTTTCCTAATGTAGATTTGTATTTGGGTGCTTGTTCTGTAACTTAAATCAGGAGCTGGAATCCACATTTGTTTATATCACTTGACAGTAACTTGGACAGTCAGATGCTGGAGTGAACACAGGGCATAATTCAGCTCAACTTTTAATTGCTTACCCCAAATGTCTGAGAGGTGAGAGAGGAGCTGCATATTTTCAGTTTATTTTAGAGATAACAGCGGATAACACCGGGTGGCGCCAGCATTGGCTGCTTCGCCAACAGTCTGTCTCGCCCCTTCCTTCTTTGTTGTTTTTTTAGTATGTGTTAAATGTATGTTGCAGTGTTCTTTAGCTTGTTTTATATGGGGGTGGGGGGGGTTGGGGAAACTTTAAAATCTCTTACTTCGACGGAGATGCAATTTTATTCCTTATCGTATCTCCATCCGCACTGCGGCCTAACATCGAGGAGGTGGCGGCCTCTGCTGGAGACCGACTTTGGGAGCTCCAATCATGGGAGCCTGCGGACTTACCATCGCGGAGCTCGCGATCCCTGTCGGGGATCGACTTTGGAGCTTCAGCCGTGGCAGCCTGCGGACTTTAACATCATGGAGCTCGAGGTCCCCGGATAGAGACCGACTTTGGGAGCTCCAAGTCGCAGGAGCTTCGACCACCCCGCGCGGGAGCTTCGATCGCCCCGATGTGGGAGCATCATTCGCCCCGATGCGGGATGTTCGATCCCCCCCACGCGGGGGCTTCGATCGCCGGCTGCGGGAGCTTCGATCGCCCTGACTGAGGATGGTTCGACTGCCCCGATCACGGGAAAATAAAGAGGAAGCTGACTAGACTTTATTGCCTTCCATCACAGTGAGGAACGTGGGGAATCCACTGTGGTGGATGTTTATGTTAACTGTCATATATTGTTTTGTAGTTGTGTGTCTTGTTGCTTTTTTTAGTATGATTGTGTAGTAATTCGAGTTTCTGTACCTTAATTGGTACATGTGATAATAAACTGACCTTTGAACCTTTGAATTTGAGAGATAGAGTGCAGAAATGGGCCCCAAGGCCCATCAAGTCTGTGCCGACCAACAATCCCCATACAATAACATTATCCTACACGCTTGGGGCAATTAACAATTTTTATCAAAGCCCAAATTCATCTACAAACCTTTACGTCTTTAGAGTGTGGGAGAAAACCAATGTGGTCATAGGGAAAACGTACAAACTGCATACAGACAGCACCCGTGGTCAGGATCGATCCCGGGTCTGTGCCACTGTGCGGCCCTGGGCAGATCTAAGAAAACTCTGATTTCAGTTCTTTGTGAGTCCAATTACTGACTCGCAAATCTGCACTGTACAATTGATAATGTTCTTACAAACTTAGGGATGTTACACTGCATTAGGTGGGACATTTCAATGTGAACATCTATTGTTGACATAAACTTTGGTGTTAAAGTCAAGTGATGTGAAGCTACCCAGAACGGGGGTCGCAGTTTAAGAATAAGCGGTAAGCCATTTAGAATGGAGATGAGGAAACACCTTTTCACACACAGAGTTGTATCTCTCAGGGACAGGGACTTGTCAGCGATTGGTCCAGACCCCCGCATCCATCACATCACTGGCCGGTGGAGACGGGTGGTTGGGGGTCATTTTCCCACATACACCGTAGGTGACTGGGCACTCTGAACCCGAGCACCAAGTTGTGAGCAGCCGAAGGAGTGCATCCCTCGGGACAGCCCACACTCTCCCACGGCCACGGCCGCCCTCCGCCTCGTCTCCCCAGTGCGGCCGCACTGTGATAGGCTGTGAGTCTGCAGCTCACGCGCATACACGTGGGGCAGGGTGGAACAGAGGCGTGGGACAGGTTGGTCCCTCCACCCACCCAGAGTCACTGACTGCGATGCACCACTATCGGACCCCAACCCCCACACCAGGGCAATTCACCCCCTGACCCCCGGACGCCGACCCACACGCGGGGTGATTCACCCCCGACACCCACACCGAGTGATTCACCCCCCACCCCGGCCACGAGGACAGACGGCTCGGGGCATTGGCAGCCATAGTAAAACGCTTTTAAAACATGGGGGGGGGGGGGCACAAATTCCCTGGCGGGCTGATGACAAGTGTGCATGACAACAAACTATTTTATCTCCTCCCATTCCCCCCCCCCCCCCCCCCGACAACAAGAAGCACGTTTTATTTATTGTTTAAACACAGTAATAATTTGGTTGCCTGCATAACGCACACAGGCTCCCACACTCAAAACACCAGATAATCTGTAATCTGTTTTAACCGAACATGGACACAAAAAGCTGGAGTAGCTCAGTCGGACAGGCAGCATCTCTGGAGAGAAGGAATGGGTGACGTTTCGGTCCTTGACCATTCTTCAGACCTGATGACTGAGTCTGAAGGGTCTCGAACCGAAACACCACCCATTCCTTCTCTCCAGAGATGCTGCCTGTCCGACTGAGTCACTCCAGCATTTTGTGTCCATCTTTTGTGTGAAAGTTGTCTCATTTCATCGGCTGAGATCATTCAGGTCTGAAGAATGGTCTTGAACTGAAACGCCACCCATTCCTTCTCTCCAGAGATGCGGCCTTCTATGCATTACACAGGGAACCAGGCGGTATTACTGTGTTTAAACAATAAATAAAACATGCTTCTTGATGTCAATGGGGAGGGGGGAGGGGGGAGTGGGAGGAGAGAAAACTATTTGTTGTCATGCACACTTGTCATCAGCCCGCCAGGGAATTTGTGTCCCCCCCCCCCCATGTTTTAAAAGCGATTTACTATGGCTGCCAATGCCCCAAGCCGTCTGTCCCCACGGCCGGGGTGGGGGGTGAACCACTCGGTGTGGGTGTCGGGGGGTGGGTCGGGGTCCGGGGGTCGGGGGGATGTATCACCCTGGTGTGGGGGTTGGGGTCCGATAGCGGTGCATCGCAGTCAGTGACTCCGGGTGGGCGGAGGGACCAGCCTGTCCCACGCCTCTGTTCCACTCGGCCCCGTGTGTGTGCGCGTGCGTTAACGACTCACAGCCGATCACAGCGCGGCCGCACGGGGGAGTCGAGGCAGAGGGTGGTCGTGGCCGTGGGAGAGTGGGGGCTGTCCCGAGGGAGGCGCTCCTTCGGCCGCTTACAACCTGGTGCTCGGGTTCAGAGTGCCCAGTCACGTATGGCTCGTGTGGGAAAATGACCCCCACCCTCCCGTCTCCCCCGGCCAGTGATGTGATGGACGTGGTATCTAGACCAATCGCTGATGAGTCCAGCACCCCACCCCTCCTCCCCCCGGCGACGTCATGTCCGTTATTTGACTTTTCTGCAGAGCGGCCTTTCGGTGAGTTGACTTGTAGGCGACGCAGCCTCTCGGTGAGTTGTCGTTTTGGCTTAGCGGCCTTTCAGTGAGTTTGCTTTTAGGTGTTCCACCCTTTTGATTAGTTTGCTTTTAGGCGTCCCGCCCTTTCGGTCAGTTGGCTTTTCAGCTTAGCGGCCTTTCGGTGAGTTTGCTTTTAGGTGTTCCACCCTTTTGATTAGTTCGCTTTTAGGCGTCCCGCCCTTTCGGTCAGTTGGCTTTTCGGCCTCGTACTCCTTTGGTTATTTGGCTTTTCGTCTTCATTTCCATTCAGTTATTTGGCTTCCACGTCTTTGCTTCGGCTTCTCGTCCTTCGACGCCACGTCCGGGTACCGGTTGGTACACAGCCAAAAATAGTTACTGCGGGTCATTCAGCCATCAAATGTATATTATGATTGTTTATATGCTTTGTACAATGCTTACAGAGTTCAGAACATCATAAAAGGGGGCAAATTAGAAAATACAACCAACATACATGTTTGATAGGTGATTGAGGGCTAACTTTTATTTTATTCTAAATGTGGCAATAGTTAAATTTATTTACTGTGTGCTTTTTAAAGACTGAATTTTCCTGTATAAATTTCCACAAAGTTTTCAGTGAAACACACCTGATGTATTACTTGATTCATCTGCACCTACTCATCTTTGTCAGGATGCAAAGTGTAGTCATAGCCTTGTTCTTTATGAAGGCTAACTGCCCAATAAATAAAATTCCTTATCGCGAGCTAGATTCTGATGATTCCCAGTTGAATTATTCCACTCAGGTAATTCAATGACCACACTTGGAAGCCGGATTTCCATGTTGAATGTGCATTTAATGATGTTACTCCCTGTGCAACAATTCCAAAGATCCTTACGAAAGACGTTCGTTCTCGTGATTGATCAGAACGCGTGGATGAGCAGTTCACTTTGGAACTAAATGGTTACCCTGAGCAGGCCCCAGCCCTGTGTTGGAGACCCGACTCACTTGGGTCTCTCTAACACACAGATTTTTTTAATTAAAAATTTGAATATGTTAATTGTAATTTAATTGTTTTTCCTCAATCCCTTGCCTCCCTTTGCCCTACCTGCCATCAGCCCAATGCACTTCTGACCTCTTTCCTTTCGACTCAGCACCCTCGGCCAAACTACCTGATCCAATGGGTCCAGGTAACCCAGAGAGAGAGAGAGAGAGACCCTCAGCATTTGGGGCTAAGCCATTGAATCATCATGATAAGTGTTAGAATTAGAATTAGGCCATTCGGCCCGTCAAGTCTATTCCATGAGAATCATGAGTGCCATCTTGGAACCTCAAATTCAAGTATTATTATTCTCGAATCATAAGTGCCATGGGATCTAATTGACTTGGCAATATGCAGTCTTTTAAATGTGCAAATTATATGGAAAATGCATAATCTGCAATTCACAACAGAAAATACAGGATTTAATTTCCAGAGCAACTCAGAAGTCATTGAAAACATGTAAACATTCTAAATATAATCAATATTTACATGCAGAGTGGTGAATAAACACTATAAAGTCTCTAAACGTCTATACCATGCTACCTCCGTATTCTGTAGACATGTAAAATCGTTAATTGGTTCATTATCCAGCACTGACATTGGCTGACAATGACCGGAACTAGAAATAATTGTGCTGAAATATCAGTTTATTTGTTGAAGTTGAAATACCCAAAAGATGAGTAAAACAGAAATTGCACACAGATCTTTCATCATAATGAGGAGAGTACACAACATACATTGCCCGATGAACACTGTATAAATTGAGTCAATTAAGAGTAAACCTTGTGAAAACAACTTGCATTTAATAGAGGTTTACTCATCCTGCAGCTCAGTCCCCATCCACTACTATTCTTTAATTGTCAGATAAATCAGTAACCCTCAGTGCTAAATAATATGTCTGACATTGTAATCCACTGAATGCACTGAATTGTAGTGGAAGCAACTTACATATCGCCTCACAAATAATTTAACATTGCAATAAATACAATAATAGTACCTTTCCCCATTTGCTCTTTTGATCCACTGATTTTGCACTCCAGCAATGCAGATCAGGACATGGATATGCACCTCCTGTGATACCTCAACCATTAATTTCACACATCACTAAGTTCCTTCTTCAGCACTCTATTCCCCTGGCTGCAGAGGACCGAGGATTGATCTAATTGAGGTGATTAAAATGTTAAACAGGTTGGATGGGATTACAATAAATAAACTATTTCTAGGGTGGGGGGAGATTCAAGAACAAGGCCATGTAATCTTATCGAGAGAGATCACTCACGAGCGAAATTAAGTGCATTTTCGGACAAAGGATAATGAAAATCCTGCTTTCCCAGGATAATGTGGTTGCTGGGAGAGCTGGAGTTTTGTAAATTGAATAGGATATCCTGGGATATGGAGAATAACCTGGTCTCTTATCACCCTACACCCTTCCAAAGAAAAGGGAATGCATATCCACTTCTATACTCAGTGCAGCAATGAGCAGCGCAGTGTTGCATCTGGTAAAGCTGTTGCCTCACAACCCAATGAGCCAGGTTCAATCCTGACCCATGGTGCTGTCTCTGTGGAGTTTGCACGTTCTCTCTCTGACTGCATGGATTTCCTCCGGATGCTCCAATTCACCTCTGCACCTCAAAGACATGCTTGTTAATTGGTCTTAGTACAAGTGGGTGAGGGGAACTGGGATGAGTTTAGACTTTCGAGATACAGCGCGGAAACAGGCCCTTCAGCCCATTGAGTCCGTGCCGGCCAACGATCACCCCGTACACTAACCTACACACACTGGAGACAATTTTTACATCTTGCCAAAGCCAATTAAGCTGCAGACCTGTACTTCTTTGAAGCCTGGGAGGAAACTGGAGCACCCGGAGAAAATCAATGCGGTCACGGGGAGAGCGTGCCAGCTCCATAAAGACAGCACCCATAATCAGGATTGCACCCGGGTCTCTGGTTTCTTTGCGCTGTCTTGTGAATCTCCAACTTCTCAGCTGCTGTGGTGTTCCACCTATTGACTAGTCACCATCTCCTGCCTGTTTCACCATTGAGGTCTTCTTCTTGGGTTATGCTTTATTAGGAACCTCCCTCTCACCGGGCCACCCTTGGTGTCTCTGCCAGGAACGTAGCTACAGGCAGTTTAGCTCTCAGGATCTTAAGCACATGCTAGCTTTTCCACCACATCAAGGTGGCAACATTAACAGGTCTATGACTAGCTCCAGGAAATAATTCACCACACACACTTATACACAAATATCCCAATTATTGATAATTAATGGGACACAGCCCGAATCGTTGTCTATCGATTTCACTTTACAGATGCTGCCGAACCAAACTATTTCCTCCAGCAGTTTGCTTTTTACTCAAGCAAGCTCAATGCTAGCATTTACAGTATTTTAAGAGGGCTTGTATACAAAAACAGGGATGTAATGCTGAGGCTTTATAAGGCGCTGGTCAGGCCGCATTTGGAATATTGCGAGCAGTTTTGGGCTCCATATCTGAGGAAGGATGTGCTGGCTCTGGAGAGGATCCAGAGGAGGTTTTACAAGAATGATCCCAGGAATGAGTACGTTAACATATGACGAGCGTTTGTCGGCACTGGGCCTGTACTCGCTGGAGTTTAGGAGAATCTGATTCAGATTCAGATTCAATCTTTATTGTCATTGTGCAGTGTGCAGTACAGAGACAACAAAATACAGTTAACATCTCATCCAGAAGAGCGAACATAGAATAATGGAACAGCAACATTTATATATGTACAAACAGTATCAGTAGTGCACTTTTTCTGGGGGAAGGAGTGTCCGGGGGGTGGGGTGGGGAGGGGGGGGGGGGGGGGGGGGGGGGTGGGGGGGGGGAGGGGTGACTAGCAGAGATAAGTTGTGTAACAGCCGCAGGGAAGAAGCTGTTCATGAACCTGCTGGTCCGGGGACGGAGAAACTTGTAGCGCTTCCCGGATGGGAGGAGGGTAAACAGTCTGTGGCTGGGGTGAGAGCAGTCCTTGAAGATGCTGCGCGCCCTTCACAGACATTGCTTGCTCTGGACAGACTCAGTGGAGGGGAGTGAGGAACCGGTGATGCGGTGGGCAGTTTTCACCACCCTCTGCAGTGCTTTCCGGTCAGAGACAGAGCAGTTGCCATACCATACTGTGACACAATGGTATGGTGCAACGGTAGAAGTTCACCAGAATCTGGGGAGACAGATGGACCTTCTTTAGTCTCCTCAGGAAGAAGAGACGCTGGTGTGCCTTCTTGACCAGTGTAGAGGTATTGTGGGTCCAAGAGAGGTCATCAGAGATGTTGACCCCCAGAAAACTGAAGCTGGAAACACGTTCCACCTCCGTCCCATTAATATGGATAGGTGTGTGCATGCAGCCCCTAGACCTTCCGTGGTCCACAATGAGCTCCTTGGTCTTCTTGGAGTTAAGGGCCAGGTTGTTGTCAGCGCACCAAGCTGCTAGGAGCTGGACCTCCTCCCTATAGGCCGACTCATCGTTGTCGCTGATGAGGCCAATCACCGTTGTATCATCTGCATACTTGGTGATGGTGTTGGTACCATGTACAGGTGTGCAGTCATAGGTGAAGAGGGAGTAGAGGAGGGGGCTCAGTACACATTCCTGTGGAACGCCGGTGTTCAGGGTGAGGGTTGAAGAGGTTTGTTTGTCCAACCTAACAGACTGGGGTCTGTTCTGTTAGAAAGTCCAGTATCCAGTTGCAGAGGGAGGGGTTGATGCCCAGGTCGCTGAGTTTGGTGATCAGTTTTGAGGGGATAATGGTGTTAAATGCTGAGCTATAGTCGATGAACAGCATTCTCACATAGGTGTCTCTGTTGTTGAGGTGGGAGAGGGCGGAGTGGAGTGCCATTGAGATGGCATCCTCCGTACTCCTATTCATGCGGTAGGTGAACTGATAGGGGTCCAGTGTGGGAGGTAGGCAGCCTTTTAGGCAGGGCCGGATTTACGTATAAGCTAAACAAGCTTAAGCTTAGGGCCTCGAGATCTAGGGGGGCCTACTCACCTCGCTGCCTCACCAGACCCGTTGAAACTCGCCGCCCCACCGACACCTCCTATTCTTTGCCCGCTGACCCTGGCCACTCCACCGCCCTCCAGCACCCTGCAGCCATCGCCGTTGCCTTACCTGCAGCCTGGACAGCACCGGGCCTGAAGCTTCCACGCTGCAGACTCCCACTCCCCCGGGTTTGACAGCGCTGGGTCCTAGTGCTAGTCAGCCAACCCTGGTAATCTGAGTGGCTGTTCCACTGGGTCTTCCCCATCCCCCTCAAACCATGTGACCCCAGCTCTACCCCACCTACACTACAGTCCTCATACCCCCCAACCCCCTGACCACCCACCACCCTGCCACCAGACATCCAGAACCAGGGGCCACGGTTTAAGAATAGGGGGTAAGCCATTTAGAACGGAGACGAGGAAACACTTTTTCTCACAGAGAGTTGTGAGTCTGTGGAATTCTCTGCCTCAGAGGGCGGTGGAGGCAGGTTCTCTGGATGCTTTCAAGAGAGAGCTAGATAGGTGTCAAAGTAGCGGAGTCAGGGGACATGGGGCGAAGGCAGGAACGGGGTACTGATTGGGGATGATCAGCCATGATCACATTGAATGGCGGTGCTGGCTCGAAGGGCCAAATGGCCTACTCCTGCACCTATTGTCTATTGTCTATTGCCTTGACCTCAATCCACTCACCTGCCTTCCTCCGGCCACAACCCCCATCCCTGCCGTGTGTTCACCATCCCCCCCTGATCTCCCCCTCTCAGATACCGAACAGTCTGTCCTCTGCCGAGGCCTCACCCAGGGCTGGCCTTAGGAGGTGCGGGGCCCAATTAGGAACAATTTTGGTGAGCCCCAGGTTCCCAGCGAAGGTATAATAATTAAATATAATTAAAGTCTATTATAGACTTTATATCTCTATGGTAGAATGGAAAGTAATGAAAATGTGTGTTTAAAAAGTGCCTGCGACTTAATGGACCAAACAGGTCTAAGCTACATTTTAATACAAAATTGCATACATGTAAGCCTACAAGTAACAAACAAAATGTGTAGATCACCTCTGAAAAGTACATAGTTACAATATCACTTGTTTTAGTGAATGTGAAATGAAAAAAAAAGTAATTTAATTAAATAGATCCTGGAAAACCAATAACCATTGGTGAAAATCCAGTTCAGGCCTTATGGGCCTCTACCCCATCCTAACTGTGTGTTAGTTGTCTGTGCATGATGTGTGTGTGTGTGGGGGGGGGGGGGAAGGAGAGAAAGAAGGGATGAAGCGAATGAGAGAAGGGAAAAGAGAGTTGAAGGAGGGAGGGAAGGAGAGAAGGGAGGAAGGGAAGAAGGGAAGGGAGGGAGGGAAGAAGGGAAGGGAGGGAGGGTAGGAAAGGAGAGAAGGTAGGGAGAGGGCCAGCAGCAGGAGCGAATGCCGGGGTCCAGGCGGACGGGTGTGAGCTGAGGCCGATGTTTGTAAACGTTGCTCCAACCCCCGGCCCAGCCTGGCCCTCCGTATATTGTTCACTGCGTCTCCACAGGGAGAGAGAGGGGTGGAGCCGGGGCTGTGTGCATGAAGCACGGCAACTGGAGGGGTGGGAGAGCTGCCCAGGGACTGTGATAGAATGACCCACCTCCCCCTCTCCCCCTTCTCCATTCCCCATCACACCCTCCCCCCCCCGTCTACCCCTTTCTTCCCCCTCCACCGCTCTATTCTCTCTCCGCCCCTCTCAACCCCCTCCACAGGACCCAATTGGGAGCAATCGGTCCAATCGGCTTAAGGCCGGCCCTGGCCTCACATTTGTGCCCCTCCGTCCCCACCTCAGTGAGTTCTGCGCCCGCCGCGATTTGGAGCTCTTCTTCTGTCGCCTCCACCTCATACCGTTCTTCCATGGGAAGGAGTCCTTGCCCCCATTGATGATCCCTTTTCCCGTCTCCAACGGACCCCCTCCTCTTGGACCCCCCCTCATGGCCATTGGTACAATGACATTTGGGGGTCCCCATCTGACGTCGGAACGGGAGAACATTCTCAGCGGCTTGGAATTCCGAATCGGCCAATTCCTACCGGAGACCACGGCTCCCGAAGTCCACAGGCTGAGCTGGGTGGAGATTCACGCTGGCGGCCCTCGGCAAAGGGATCTCAGGGCTCCGCGATGTTGAAATCAGAGCGGCCCGAGGCTGGGAGCTCTCCAAACAGCTCCATGATGTTGAAGCTGCAGGCCCAACACCCCAGAGCTTCAAACGGCGATCCAGGTAAAGCATCGCCTACTCCTCGGTAAATCCAATATCTATTTTAAAACCAACAGTTTAATGACAACATACAGTAGGATCTAAACGTGTCACACTGTCACTGTCGGGTAGTCATGGTCCTCTAGTCGTGGGGGTGGGGGATTGGGGGAGGGGGGGCGGGGGCTCACAAGTGAAATAGCTTAGGGCCTCTCTTCATCTAAATCTGGCCCTGCTTTGAGGTGTGCCAGGACCAGCCTTTCGAAGCACTTGGTGATGATAGGGGTGAGTGCAACTGGGCGGAAGTCGTTGAGGCTCGCCGCAGTGGAGTGTTTTGGCACTGGCACGATGGAGGTAGTTTTAGGGCACGTGGGGACAACTGCCTGGGCAAGTGACAGGTTGAAGATGTCAGTCCAGACGTCTGTCAGCTGCGCAGCACAGGCCCTGAGGACGCGCCCGGGGATGCCGTCAGGGCCGGCAGCCTTTCGTGCATTGATCCTGCTCAGTGCCGCATACACGTCGATGGGGGTGAGTGTGAGGGGCTGGTGGTCTTCGGGGAGCACAGCCTTGATGGCCGTCTCTTGATTGTCCCTGTCAAAGCGGCCATAAGAGTAGTTAAGCTCCTCAAGGAAGGATGAGTCGCTGATGTTGGTGGATCTATCGTCCGTGATGGCCTGGATGCCTTGCCACATGCGTCGGGGGTCGGAGTTGTTATTGAAGTGCTCCTCAATCCTTAGCTTGAAGCTGTGCTTGGCCTTCTTGATGCCCCTCTTCAGGTTAGCCCTGGATGAACTGTAGGCTCGAGCATCGCCTGACCTGCTGAGGGGGCGGGGGGTCCTCACTGAAACGTACAGAATAGTGAAAGGCTGGGATAGCGTGGATGTGGAGAGGATGTTTCCACTAGTGGGAGAGTCTAGGACTAGAGGTCATAGCCTCAGAATTAAAGGATGTTCTATTAGGAAGGAGATGAGGTGGATGATGAATCTGTGGATTTTTTTGCCACAGAAGGCTGTGGAGGCCAAGTCAGTGGATATATTTAAGGCAGAGATAGATAGATTCTTGATTTGTGTCTCCCGGTCTAGAAGCTTCATTGATTTCAGTCACAATGATGCAAAATAAATCAGCTGCTATCTGATGTTTGGTTTAAAGATCAATTCTCTGATGTTGGCTGATGGACACAAGAACGTTTCATGGTCATGTGAGTTTGCAAACTATATCTATTGGTTAACCTGCGTTCTGTGGACATCACAGTATGCTTACAAAGCTGCCTATTTAATTTCAAACTGTTTACTGCTTGCAGTTTACATTAGAAGAGGTTTTTGTTTTCGTAAAGACAGATTCTAATTTGAATGAATGCACATAATTCAGTTTTCTCTAACAAATGACATCCCCTTATGTCAATGCTGTCATGTCCCTGACCCTTCAGAAGCATTCAAAATAATTCATGGACAGAAATTTGAAAAAAACATTAAATTACTCAGAATGTTTAAAATATTTTACATAATTAAATACATTAAAGTAAACACAATTCATCATATTAATAACAGATGTCAGTTAATCATTGCTAATGCATGTGATTAACATGATAGCGACTAACATTGTTTTTTTTTAGTGCAACGACCTTACATGATATGAACTTTAAAAAAAAGTTTCAATAAGGCTTCCCCTGGCAATGTCAGCTTAGATCATGGCCTTGGTCTTTGCTTCTGCTCTCCCACCACCCCCATGTTTGCCCAGTCTTCAGTTCCCACCATTCCCATGGGAGTGGCCTTCACTTGCCTGAGTTACATGATCAAATCCCAGGCAAAGCACATACATGAAATCAAGATGAAGGCATACTTGCGCCTCTACTTTCAGCAGGGTCACTGAGTATTCTAACTTTTCCAGATGCTAGATTGGATGTATATTTTTTAGTTTGTAGATAAAGTACAGAAACAGGCCCTTTGGCCCACCGAGCCCGTGCCAACCAGCGACCCCCGTACACTAACATTATCACATACACCAGGACAATTTTACAATTGCACCAAGCCAATTGAAGTTTTCAAAGGTTTCAAAGGTCTTTTATTGTCAAATGTACCAATTAAGTTACAGTGATATGCAAATTACCATACAGCCTTACGAAAAATAAAAGCAACAAGACACACAACTACATAACATGTTAACATAAGCATCCACCACAGCGGGTTCTCCACGTTCCTCACTGGGTTGGAAGGCAAAAAAGTCCAATCTTCTTCCTATTTATTCTCCCGTGGTCGGGGCAGTCCAACCATCCGCAGTCGGGGCAATCGAAGCTCCTGCAGCCGACGGTCGAAGCCCCGTGTCCGGGCAATCAAACCTCCCGTGTCAGGGAGATTGAAACTCACGGGTTGGGGCAGTCGAAACTCCCGTGTCGGGGCAGTCGAAACTCCCGTGTCGGGGCAGTCGAAACTCCCGTGTCGGGGCAATCGAAACTCCCGTGTCGGGGCAGTCGAAACTCCCGTGTCGGGGCAGTCGAAGCTCCCGCGTTGGGGCTAAAGAAATTCCCGGGTTGGGGCGATCGAAACTCCCGCATTGGGGCGGTCGAAACTCCCGCGGCTTGGAGTTCCAGAAGTCGGTCTCTGACCAGAGACCATGGGCTCTGTGATGTTAAAGGGCCTGTCCCACTTGGGCGACCTAATCGGCGAATTAAAAAGAGTGTCTTCGACCTTCCAGCTCGAAGGCACTAGCCTGGAAAGCCTCTAGCTGGATCGACCCATCGGCGTTGAAATTGTGAGCTGCATCGACTGACCGCACACACACACACACACACACATCGCAAAGGTGGGGTCCAGGGAACGCTGTCTGAACGGCTGCATAGTAACGGTAAGTTCTTTAGAGAGCACGTGGGGGGGGGGGGGGGGAGAGAAGGGGAGAGAAGGGGGGAGGAGAAGGGGGAGAGAAGGGCAGGGAAGGGGAGAGAAGGGGAGAGAAGGGGAGGGAAGGGGAGGGAAGGGGAGGGAAGGGAGGGAGACGGTGGAGACACTTTTAAGAAGTTTAATAGAGATTAACGGACATTTTATCTACCGGTAGGTCTTCCTAGGTCCTGAAACTCCAATAAGCCAATCAAAATGCCCGGTCAGTGAAGGCGATTACCTATGGCTGCCCTCGACTGCCTGTAAGTAGAAAATGACCCAACTCCACTGCACTATGAATTAAAAAGACCCATGCCGACCAAATTTTACATGCGGAAAAATTTTCAACATCCTGAAAAAATTTCCGCGACCTAGCTGAGGCCACGAGTTTTTGGGAACTTCCCTCGAACACGAAGGAGAGTTCCAGTGACCTTTTGGCCAACCGAGATCGCACCAACAAATGATCACCCATGCACTAGTTCTATCCTACACATTAGGGACAGTTTACAGACTCCAATTAACCTCCAAACCTGCACAACTTTGGAATAAGTCTACAGTGCTCTGGCTGTATCTATAGGCTGTGCTCTGAGTGTATCTATAGGCTGTGCTCTGGCTGTATCTGTAGCTTTTGATGAAGCCGTATGTGCAGCCTGCTCTGTGACTGCATCTGTACTGCGTTATCAGGCAATAGCGACAACTTGCACTTAATCTGTCGTCTTTGATCTGATTGTATTGATAGCCTGTACTCTGACTGTACCTGAAGCGTGTGATCTGATTGTTGCAATAGACAGTGCTGTGATGAGCTCTGCCTTCCTGATCAAACCATTCCCTAGCCTTAGTCACTATCTCCACCCATCTGCAAAGCACCCCTCCCCCCCCCCCCCCCACACCCCACTCCTCTCACCTGTATCCAACTATGATTTGTGAAAGAGGGAACTGCAGATGCTGGTTTTCACTGAAGATAGACAAACAATGTTGAGTTAACTCAATGGATCAGGCAGTATCTCTGGAGAAAAGGAATAGGTGTAGTTACAGGTAATAATAATAATAATAAATAATAATAATAATAATAATAATAATAATAATATCTTTTATTGTCATTACACATAAGTGCAACGAGATTTGGTTTGCAACTTCCATCCTATGTCATAACTTAATCGACAAATAAAATTTAGGTTTAAATACCCTGAGAACAAGGTTTGTAAAAACGAACATTAGACCAGTAAAATCAACACAGACCAAAATGCGAGGCCGGGGGAGACAGTCCATGGGGGTGGGGGGGGGGGGGGGGGGGGGGGGGGGGGGGGGGGGGGGGGGGGGGGTACTCAGCAGGGCCGGTTCAGAGCCGCTATAGCTCTGGGAATGAAGCTGTTCCTGAGTCTGGTGGTGCGGGCGTAGAAGGCCTTGTAACGTCTGCTGGGTTGAGAACATTCATCAGACCCTATTACTTGCCAGGCTTTGCTTCCCCCCCCCACCCCCTTCCCCCCCTGGCCTCTGTTTCCCAGGTTTCTCCATGCCATTCCTTTAGTCGGAAGAAGAGTCCCAACCCAAAATGTCGTTCTGTTCATTCCCTCCACAGATGCTGCTTTGCTCGCTGAGTTCCTCTTGCGTGTTGTTTTTTTTGCTCAGTCCATTCTGCATGTCTGTGTCTGCTGAACCTCTGGTGAGCAGTCCACTTGCCTTTCATCCATTTCCTTGAATTTGCATTCGCTGGCTGTGCTTCTGAGATGTGCAGGGAAATCTTCAATGAGCGGTCCTGATTCTTGCCTCTGGCTTTGGAATGCAAAGTAGCGGATGCAACGATCCAGACTGAGCTGAATGTTTTTGAAGATCTTATCGGGACTCTAGTTCTGTGACTCACCATGTTGCGGTAGTTGAAAAAATCCCAGCCTGTTCTCTCCAATCCACGGAAGGATGCAGTTGACCCTTTTCATCTCTCGTGCCTTTCAGGAAACGGTTGAACAACAGTTCACATTTTTATTTAAGGTTTCCAAACGCCTCCACATTGTTGTCAAGTATCATTTCACGAGCTGGAAATCTGCAGTCAACCCAACCATCTGTCACACGTCCACCACACGCAATCTCCACCCATTAGATTTTTATTTGGACTTTAGAGATACGACGTGGAAACAGGGCCTTCAGCCACCGAGTCCATGCCGACCAGCGATCACCCCATGCACTAGCACCATCCTTCTCACTGGGGACAATTTACAGAAGTAAATTAATCTACAAATGTAAAGATAGTCATAAAATGCTGGAGTAACTCAACGGGTCAGGCAGCATCTCTGGAGAAAGGCAATAGGCAATGTCTCCGGTCGAGACCAGAAATGTCACGTATTCCTTTTCTCCAGAGATGCTGCCTGACCCGCTGAGTTGCTCAAGCGTTTTGTGTCTATCTTCGGTGTAAACCAGGACCTGCGGTTCCTCCCTACACAACCTACAAACCTGTACATCTTTGCAATGTGGGAGGAAACTGGAACACCTGGAGAAACCCCACGCTGTCACAGGGAGAACGTACCAACTCCGTACAGACAGCACCCGTAGTGAGGATCGAATTCGAGTCTTGGCGCTGTGAGGCAGTAATTCTACTGCTGTGCCACTGTGCCTCCCCCATCATTGAATTAACATTGTATTGTTTTGGAAGAGTCATGTCCACCATTCACATTATTTATTAATGTGAAATTGTATTTACTTTATTATCTCCACTGTGCTACAGTGTGTTTTATCATTCTGGGAGCTCTGCTTTTTATTTACCTTTTAATTCTGGCTTTAATTGTGGCTTATATTGTGTTTATTTTCAGATGAGACGCTGTGTGCTGGCGAGAGATGCGATGTATGATTCCTGTACAGAAGTTGCGGTGCTGTACAATAAGTACAAATTGTATACTTGCTTCCAAAATAATTGCTTTTTTCCAGCAAGTGCAGCAATTCCCGTCACAAGGTTATGCCAGTTGCATCCTTCCATTTTTTGCTATTTATCTCTTGCACAAATCCAACCATGCATAATGTTATTGGGCTACTAATCCACAAATCTAAATTAATAACACAGTTGTTGAGTCCAAAACCTACCAGAACATTTGGAGAATTTTAATTCAGTTGTTTAAATAACCCAGATCAAAATGGTGGCATCAAGAATGGTGATCATGTAAGTACTCGTCAGACGGTTGTCTATATTTCACTCCATGGGGATGTAGTTGGTTCTGAACTAATCTTAGAAAGAACTTTACAAGCTCCAATTACCTTTAAACCAAGAGAATTGAGCATTGAATGCTGGCCTTGCCAGTAATTCCTGCACCCTATGACTGAATAAAGAAAAATCACCCTGGATCATCATTGGAACAAAGGATAGTCCAGTGTTTGAAGATCATTAAACAATCCAGCATCTATTGTTTCTAGTGATGCCGTGTCAGAGATTCAACTGGGTTGATCAAATATGAACCATTTCAAATCTCCATGGTTACCCCAGCCTGTCTATCTCAAGGGTTTTTTTTTAGTTTAGTTTAGAGATACAGTGAGGAAACACACCCTTCGGCCCTCCGAGTCCGTGCCGATCAAAATCATTCTAGCTACAATGTAGCAAAGCCAATTAACCTACAAACCTGTATGTCTTTGGAATGTGGGAGGAAACTGAAGCACTCGGAGAAAACCCACACGGTCACAGGGAGAACGCACAAACTCCGTACAGACGGCACTCATAGTCAGGTTCGAGCCTGCATCCCTGGCGCTGTAAGGCAGCAACTCTACCGATGTGCCATTGTGCAGTGGACTGCAGTAATTTCCCCTATGGTTCATGTTACACTGATGTACCCGATTTTTTTTGTTCCCTTTTAAATAAAATCAGTGACCCATTATATTTCAGAGGCTGAATTCTCTAACCTAGCCAGATTTCAAAACTGAAACTAATACACGTGGAATTTCATCACATATTTATTTTGAAACTGTATATGGTCTGGAGATTTGCATAATTAAATACTCTTTTCCTTTCTATTATTATATTCACACGTGAATCCGTGGTTCCTTTGCTTGACAGATTCTAGGCTCCCTTATACCTCTCACAACTGTGATGACATTCACTGAACAAACCGGTCATTATTCACTATTCATTATTCACTGGTCAAGATCATACTCGCTACAGCCCATTTCCCAGATTCACTGCCCACCTTCACACGACCCTGATCCAGATGCAGAAGTTGGAACAAACAGACCCAAACATCATCCATTCCTTCGCTCCAGAGATGCTGCCTGTCCCACTGAGTTACTCCAGCATTTTGATTCTACCTTCGGTTTAAACCAACATTTGCCATTCCTTTCTACGCATTTTGTCTGCTCCACTGCAAAATCTCCTCAAGGTATGTCTACTTTGAAGAAGTTCCCCTCTTCTCTCCGACGAGAGTTCTGCAACATCCTCTCTCGATGCTCCCCCTGTGATTTCTCCTGCTCTCTGATTCTACCACCACATTTTAACTCAGATTCGTTACGACAGTTCCTTTACCATCGTTACTTTTTTGCATATCTTTCATTAATTTGTTCTGTATCTCTCCACATCACTGTCTATATCTCTCATTTCCCTTTCCCCTGACTACTGAAAAAGGGGCTCGACCAGAAATGTCACGCATTCCTTCTTTCCAGAGATGCTGCCTATCTCGCTGAGTTACTCCAGCATTTTGTGTCTATATTTGGTTTAAACCAGCATCTGCTGCTCCTTCCTACACAAAAGACACAAAGTGCTGGAGTAACGCAACAGGCCAGGCAGCACCCCTGGAGAACATCGATAGACCCCAATGTCATCTATCCATGTTCTCCACAGGCTCTGCCTGACTTGCTGAGTTACTCCAGCATTTTGTTTTTAATTTTGTAAACCAGCAGCTGCAGTTCCTTGTTTCTACATTGACCAAACAAACTTCTGTAGCAATGAAACTGAACCATCCACAAGCAGCGTCTACGCTCTGGATGACAAATCCACAGGACTAGTCCTGAAACACTACTGTCAGAGACATAATAGGCTTAAATATATTTTTAAGATGTTCTACCTATCAGTGGTAGGCAGTGCCATATTCTTCGCTGTTGTGTGCCTGGGGCAGCAAGGCGAAGGCCATTAGGATTAAGAAACTCATCACAAAGACTGTTTCCGTCTTGTGGGCTATTTTGGATTCATGGAAGGTGGTCTTGGAGGGGAGGATGCCCCTCAAACGGCGGATCATCCTGAACAATACAGCTCACCCCCTCCATGACACACTGGTCAACCTGTGTACCCTCAGCAACAGACTGCTTCCACCAAGTTGTGGTACAGAACGCCACAGGAGATCCTTTTCCCCTGTGGCTGTCAAACTGTACAACTCCTCCCCCTTCTGTTGTGGGATAGACTGACCACCCCCACCCCCCCCCCTCCCCCCCACACCCGCCAATCTTTGCACATCCCCAATCCTTTCCACTCATCATTTTAATTTCATGTTTCATGTATTTTGTGTTTTATGATTGTTGGCCAATCAATTTCCCTCCTGGAATAAATATAGTTTGATTAGAAACATAGAAACATAGAAAATAGGTGCAGGAGTAGGCCATTCGGCCCTTCGAGCCTGCACAATATGATCATGGCTGATCATCTAACTCAGTATCCCGTACCTGCCATTCTCTCCATACCCTCCTGATCCCTTTAGCCACAAGGGCCACATCTAACTCCCTCTTAAATATAGCCAATGAACTGGCCTCAACTACCTTCTGTGGCAGAGAATTCCAGAGATTCACCACTTTCTGTGTGAAAAATGTTTTTCTCATCTCAGTCCTAAAAGGTTTCCCCCTTATCCTTAAACTGTGACCCCTTGTCCTGGACTTCCCCAACATTGGGAACAATCTTCCTGCATCTAGCCTGTCCAACACCTTAAGAATTTTGTAACTTTCTATAAGATCCCCCCTCAATCTTCTAAATTCTAGCGAGTACAAGCCGAGTCCATCCAGTCTTTCCTCATATGAAAGTTCTGTCATCCCAGGAATCAGACTGGTGAACCTTCTCTATACTCCCTCTATGGCAAGAATGTCTTTCCTCAGATTTGGAGACCAAATTAAATTACGATTGTATCGTAATTTAAAACTCCTTCAAGTCTGAGAAGAATAAAACTAAATAAAGGCATATAAACAAACTACTTACCAGTGATTAGCCTTGTATTCAAGATTGTTGGCCACATTCAGGTGAGAGGGTTACACATGTGAACTATCCTTGGCATAAAGCTGGGGGATGGATGCAGAGTACCGCACAGCAGGATCCAGAGGCAAGTGCAGTAGCGAGTGGAAGATCAGGTCACCATTTTCAAGATGGCTGCGGATGGAGGAGAGGATCAATGCCACCAGGACAACGACCCTTTAAGGCCAAGATAACACTACATTATAAAGAACATTGTAGGTGCCAGAAGTGTGTGCCTCTTTGTGTACGGTCTCGATGAAGTCTATTATTACCCTACAATCGTTTGTATTTATTGTGGATGCAGCTCAGTACATCAGGCAAACCAGTCTCCCCCTCATCAACCTTATCTACACTTCATTCTGCCTCAGTAAAGCAGCCAACTTAATCAAGGACCGCTCACACTCTAGTCATTCCCTCTTCTCCCCTCTCCTGTTTGTACACTTTTGTACTTGGTTATGTTCAAGAAGGAACTGCAGATGCTGGAAAATCGAAGGTAGACAAAAATGTTGGGAAACTCAGCGGGTGCGGCAGCATCTATGGAGCGAAGGAAATAGGCAACGTTTCGGGGCCGAAACCCTTCTTCAGATTGGGTTTATCAATAGCAGGATTTTACTGGATTGTATGCAAAACAAAAAAAATTCACTGTACCTAGGTACATAGGTACATGTGACTATAAGGTATCATCATCATCAAGAAAAGCAGAATCTGACAGCTTGTTCTTCACTTCCACATATCGTTGTGTAGGTGCTGGCATCAGAGGTGTACTGAGACTGCGTCTTATCATTCATTAGCTTTCCCACCAATCAACTCTCTCTGAAGAGTGGGTCTTTTTGATTGTATGCAAAGTTTTTGGACAATTAAAAAAAAATCATACTCGCTCAGGTTAAACCTAAACTGTGCCTATTTTTTAGCTTCATTTCCACTGTCATAATCAAAGTAGGTCCAGTTCAGGCCATACACCCAATACCACTTGACAATGCCCATGGCACATTTACCAGGAAACCCATAAGCCCATTCCTCTAAAGTTAAGAACTTAGGCAATTTCCACATTTATTTTCTCAGTAGACTAAAGAAATGACATGCCTCCAATAACTATTAGCAATTAACCACAGATGCATCATCGAAAATAGAGACAGCGAGATGCATTGCAGTTAAATTTGGTAACTACTCTGAGCAAGACTGCAAAACAAATTGCAAGAGAGTTGTGGATGCATCCCAGTCCATCACACAAACCCCCTCATCAACTCCATCTACACTTCATTCTGCTTCGGGAAAGCAGCCAACCTAATCAAGGACCGCTCACACCCTGGTCGTCCCCCCTTCTCCCCTTGCCTGTTGGGCAGCAGATACAAAAGCCTGAAAATGTGTACCACCATAGCCAAGAACAACTGCTTCCCCTTTGTTATCAGACTGTTGAACGCAACTCTCAAAAGCCAAATATGTATTACTGATTTCCCAATCTGTCTGAAGAAGGGTTTCGGCCCGAAACATTGCCTAACTCCTTCGCTCCATAGATGCTGCTGCACCCGCTGAGTTTCTCCAGCATTTTGTGTACTCCCAATCTGCCTCATTGGGAATTTTGCACTTTTTTCTTTTATTTTGCAGTTTGCAAATACCCATTTGTACTTTATTGTGGGGGAAACAACTTTTTCACGATATCTTGGTATATACGATAATAAATAAAGGGAGCTATTCAGCCTATCGAGCCTATACTTGTTCACAGTACATAGAAACATAGAAACATAGAAACATAGTATTCACTCAGTATTCCCGTACTGTGATCCCCTTTCCAACTCACTCTCTCCAGAGACTCACCAATTCTCTTTTTAAGCTTGTACATCTTGTATGGTTTGATTATATGTCTGGTGCTGGGGTACTTCCTGTTTTGACATTGTGGGGGAAACAACAATTCCAAATGTGCTGATCTGTAAATCCCTTCTTAAAAAGAGGTTACATTTGCTACCCGCCAATCTCAGGAACTACTCCAGAATCTAAAGGAGTTTTTGAAAGCTAATGCATCCACTATTTCCTGAGCTACTTCCTAAGTACTGGGATGCAGCCTATCTGGCCCTGGGGATTTATCGGCCTTTAATCTATTCAATTTACCCCACACCACTTCCCGACTGACCTGGATTTCACTCAAATAAAAAAACAATATAATTAAAGGGAGGTTATTCAGCCTATCGAGCCTATACTTGTTCACAGTACAATCCTATTTCCCTGCTAATTAACCCTGTATAAGATTGGCTGCTCAGAAGAGAACAATCATAAAGCAAAGCTTAAAAGAGGTGTGTGCGAATTCACACAGAAAATAAATTGTTTATTTTGGGTTAAAAGTAGATGTAAGTGAAGTTAGAGAAAATGTGGATGCTAATGTGAAGGCAAAGAAGTCAAAACATTGCAGAACCTATGTCACCTGAAGCATTGTGCCAGATTTCTGTCAGATATCATCACAGTAGTTTAGTTTGTGTGGGGAAGCACTGCAGATGCTGGTTTATACCGAAGATACTGCAGATACAAAATGCTGGAGTAACTTGGTGGATCAGGTAGCATCCCTGGTGAAAAGGAATAGGTGACATTTCAGGTTGGAACTTTTCTTCAAACTGACAGTAGAGGTGGAGGGGAGAGAAATAAACTGCAGGTGAGAAAAGGCCGGAACAAATCAGGGTTGGCAACAGTTGACCATAGGAAGGGTGAAGCCCATAATGGCCCATTGTTGGCCGGAGAAGGTGTTAGTTGAGTTTAGTTTAAAGACAGGTCCTTCAAACCACTGAATCCACGCCAACCAACAGTCAGCCGTACACTTGTTCTATCCTACAGATTAAGTAAGGACAGTTTTTACAAGAGCAAATAAACTGGAGGTGAGAAAAGGCCAGAATAAATCATGGCCGGCAACAGATGACCTCAGGAAAGGTGGAGCCCATTGTGGCCCATTGATGGCTGGGGAAGGTGTTAGTTTAGTTTAGTTTAGTTTAGTTTAAGGACAGGCCCTTCGGTCCACTGAGTCCATGCCAACCAACGATCACCCCCTACATTACTTCTATTCCACACATTAGGGACGATTTTTACAGAAGCCACAACGTCTACACGCCTGCACGTCTTTGGGAAGTTGGAGAAAACCGGAGCACCACGCGAAAACCCAGAGATACCCCCGCGGTCACAGGGAGAACGTACAAACTCCGTATAAACAGCACCTGCAGTCAGAATCAAACCCGGATCTCTGGTGCTATAAGGCTGCAACTCTACCTCTGTGTCACTGTGCTGTAGGATCTTTGGTAGTTACTGAAGAAAAATAAAAAGTGAAATTGAGCCAAAGAATAGCAGGAGGCATGACTTATCTAAGAGGAGTCTGGAACTGAGGCATTGTAAGTTAATGCGATCAATGCCTGTTGACAAATGCTGTTATTTTCTGTTTATTTGTTTTCTGGTGTTTAAAATGTTTCCTGAGACACTAACATTTTTCAAACACGTTCTCAATTACGGTACATATTATAATTGAAGTGTGATAGTTGTTGCAGCTTTGGGATCTGTAAATAAGCAATTCCCTGATCCCTGACCAGTCTGAAGAAGGGTCTCGACCGAAACGTCGCCTATCTCCTTCGCTCCTTAGATGCTGCTGCACCAGCTGAGTTTCTCCAGCCTTTTGTGTACCCAACATATTTTAATGATAGCACAGGACATTACATACATCATCAAGCACTGGCTACATTCTTCTACTGAACTGTACCCAGGGAGGGGAAGGCGTTATGATTGATGTTAACTAGGTGGGGTTAATGGTACTGAGGTAGCTATATTATTGGTTGCATATATAAACCATCTACATCCTTCCCCTTAGAAAATCAAAACAGTTTGTTCATAACAACAGAATTAAACAGCAAAATTAAACAAAATCGCCATAACGAACAGGTGGCTTACTAATCCGGCCCGAGCGCGTACGGATGTCTCCCCCTTCCCCCGAAAGAGCAGAAGAGACAGGAGGACACGAGGCAACTGGGGAACCAGGGAAGGGCATTGGGGTGGTAGAAGCAGGAGAGTGAGAACCGCGACCGGCAACAGGGGACCCGCGCAGAGGGGAACCAGGGCGCGATATGGGGATTGAGGCATGCAGGGAACACTAGCCGGGACGGCAGCCGGCTGCTAGTATGAGAGTGGCGGGGCATAGGGCCCCGGGGCTTGCGGCTTCGGCTCATTAACCGCAAGCAGGTGTTGTCGGCTTCTTCGGTAGATAGTTACCCTCACAGTCGACCAGATACGAACGAGGTAAGTCGGCCACCCCAACCACGGTGGCCAGACGGGAGACCACTGGCAGTCTGCAACCGAACAACCTGTCCAGGCAACAGAGGAAGGAGTGGTCTGCACGACCGATCGTGGGAACGCCGCTGGCTGTCATGTTTCTCTTGAATTCGCCTCTGCACGGAGGCGGGCTCCAGCACCCGAGGTTGCAGCTGGCGCTGGGCAATCGGGATGGTAGATCTGGTTGTTCTGGACATCAGACGCTGAGCAGGTGACCCCATGGCCGGATCCCTGGAAACATTCCTGAGGTTCAGGAGATCCAAATACAAATCAGAGTTGGACCAGTCTCGCCTGTTACATCAGAAGCTTGGCGCTGCGGACGGCCCGTTCTGCTAGGCCGTTGCTCTGTGGGTACTCTGGGCTGCTGGTGAAATGCACGAAATTCCACTTGTCGGCAAAACTTTGAACTCTCGGCTGGTAAACTGCCTGCCGTTGTCAGTCTGCAGCCGGACCGGGGTCCCAAAAGTGGAGAAGTGTTTCCGCAGCTTGCGGATCACCATCTCCGACGTGAGGGATGTCAGTAAATCCACTTCAAACCAGTTGGAGTACGAGTCGACCAGGACATGTTACCACGCCACTCGAATATGTCGGCAGCCAGCGAGGAGGCCAAGCAGGAGTGGGCTGTTGCAGCAGGGGCTGTCGCTGCTGGTGTGGAGCAAGACTATTGCACGTGGAGCAGGCAGAAACTCAGTCTCGGATATATTTGGCCATTCCAGGCCAGTAGAATTGGCACTGAGCGTGGGCGAGTGTTGCATCGACCCCAGGGTGTGCAGCGGTGGGCTGCACAATAGTAAAAGTCAAACAGGGAGGACGGGACTACAACTTTATGTCCCTTGACGATAACGCCATTCCTGGAGCACCAGTTCGTCGCGGACCAGGAAGAAAGGCTGTGTTTCAGTCGGCGCGGCGGAGCGCTTTGTTGGCCACCCTGCTTTAATCACAGAGGCAAGCCGCTGCAAAACCGGATCGGCAGCGGTGTGCTCGGCCAAAACCTGTAGCTGCTTGGTGGGAATAAAGTTAACGCCCCAGTACGAGCAAAGTCCTCTGTTTCGTAGGGGTGGCGAGCGCAGGAGGTACGCGGGGCGCGCGACAGGGTGTCCGCAATGTGCATCTCGGTGCCCTTCTTGTAGATTATGTCAAAGTCGAAACGCTGGAGCTGCAGCATCATACGCTGCAGCCTGGCAGGGGCAGCGTGAATCGGCTTGTTCAGGATTGTCACCAGTGGCTGGTGGTCGGTTTCGACCGTAAATTCTGCTGCCAAACAGGAAGTCTCTGAACTTGGAGCAGGCGAACACCACCGCGAGCAGCTATTTCTCGATCTGAGCGTACCGCTGCTCGGTGTCCGTCATGGTGCGGGGGGGCATAGGAGACAGGATGCAGCGATCCATCGACAGACTGAAGGCAGGCCGCACCCAGGCCGAACTTGGAAGCGTCACAGGTGACGGTGATGGGGCAACCCACGTCGAAGAACCGCAACGTCGGAGTGTTAATCAGTTTCGACTTGAGGCAGTCAAAGGCCTGCTGGTGATGCGGGAGCCAGACCCCAGGCGATATCCTTTTTTTGTCAGCTGCCGCAGGGGTGCACTCAGCTCACTGAGGTTTGGTATAAACTTCCCAAGGTAGTTCACCATGCCCAAGAATCGTTGTAGACCTGGCACGTCGGTGGGGGCTACCATCTCGGAGATGGCAGCCGCCTTCAAGGGGTCGGGTTTTAGTCCGTTAGAGGTGAAAACGTGTCCAACACACGTGACCTCTGAGACACGAAACCGGCACTTCTTCGGATTCAGCTTCAGGTTGGCCTTCCGCACCTGATCCAGGACGCGGCGGAGGTTCAGGTCGTGCTCGGCAATGTTCTTCCCATAAACCAGGATATCATCCACGATATCCACTTATATATGCAACCAATAATATAGCTTCCTCAGTACCGTTAACCCCGCCTAGTTAACATCAATCATAACGCCTTCCCCTCCCTGGGTACAGTTCAGTAGAAGAATGTAGCCGGTGCTTGATGATGTATGTAATACCCTGTGCTATCATTAAAAGATGTTGCACACTTTAAGAGTTTGTGAATTGCTTATTTACATGGTGTCGAAGCTGGAAGATACCTGCGTCTCCTGTCTATCGGGTTTTATTTCTTTCTTTTGATTTGTGCCTATTTGTGCTTAATCTCTCTGACCGTGGTGTCCTCTTGAGGAAAACAGAGCAGCTGGAAAAAACCCACGCAGTCACAGGGAGAACGTGCAAACTCCGTACAGACAGTCAGGATCGAACACGTGTCTCTGGCGCAGTAAGGCAGCAACTCTACTGCTGTGCCACTGTACCACCCTTTGTCAGTTGTATTGCACTGTGTACCTTAAAAATTGTTAATTGGCGCAAATGAAATAAAATGATTCATGAGGAATTTCTTTTTGTTGAATGAGAATAAATATCTTTGGCTTTAAATACCATCTCTTATCTTCCCACCCACTGTCGGATAAGCTGATCAACAACATATTGGGATGTGCGTGTCTCTGAGCTGCTCTGGCTACCATGCTGATACGCTGCCATCATTGTTATGCAGCAAGCTAAAATGTTCATGATCATGATAAATGGCTGAACCTGCAAAGTGGAGATGTAAACTGAAGAACGTGGATTTTGGGTCGACTTCATAACTGTTTAATCAAAGTGTCACTTATCAAAAAGTACAGAGATGATGCGGCACTCCATTTAAGTAATCGTATCAGGGGCATCCACAGATGACCTCAGGCAGGGCTTTGCCTGGTAGGTCCATTGTTGGTAGGTGTGAACTCAAGAGAAACAATATGGTGAACTGCGGAACTGGTAAAACGACCAGGGGGGAGGAAGGGGGCACGGAGGGAGGGGGAGGGGAGGAGAGAATGAGATG
The DNA here is from genome assembly GCA_035221665.1 of Okamejei kenojei. NCBI lineage: Eukaryota > Metazoa > Chordata > Chondrichthyes > Rajiformes > Rajidae > Okamejei > Okamejei kenojei. Next base: position 102,026,931 of record CM069136.1, on the reverse strand, counting down.
AAGTTACTTAAAATTAGAGAATGCAATGCACCACACTGCAGAGTAGCAATAGTTAGTACCGGCTACAGGAGTCACTGCAGCAACTCACCAAGATTCCTTGGGCAGCAACTTCCAAACCTACCACATTTACTGGCTAGAAGGACCAGAACAGCAAAGGCATGGGAACACCATTGTCTGGTAGCCACCTTGAGACACACACTTTGTGCTAACTTGGAAATATATTTCTGTATTGTCAGGGGTGTCATGAGTTATGGGGAGTAGGCAGGAGGATGGGGTTAAGAGGGAACGATAGATCAGCCATGATTCAATGGCGGAGTGGCCACATTCTGCTCCCATCTCTTACGAACTTATGTTCCTACGCAGTCACTGGGACAAAATCGCAGAACTCCTTCCCACACGGCGAGGATTGCAGCAGTTTCCTGTCATCTTCTCAAGCAGGATGGGCAGTGAAATGTTGGCTCAGCCTGCGAAGTTCACATCCTGTGAATGAATAAGAAAATAGCTGTGCAGCATCCCCGGATTGATATAAGCAAATGGGATCACATCGTTTGAAAACCACCAACATTTTTCACTGCGGATTCAGTATATTTTTTGCTTCTCATGGTTGACCAAATGAGTATCAGGTCCAAGGATGGTAGTGGATAGTCCTTGTATCCTGGGATCCATTTCCCTGGGTATTCAGTAATATAGAATCCATCATTAAGAAAGCAGGGCAGCTGACATGAAACATTGTGTCGAGCACCAATAATGTTTTCTCACGGTTAGTGATCAATTTAGTCAGGAGAAGCCCTTCGTCTTCATGAAATGTTCCTAATTATTATTTGGAGCCCTTATAGATACTGGAGAGCAGGCAAACATCTGCCTGCATTCTTGGGAATATAACAATTTTTCTCATTGAAAATCAAAGACCAGGAAGTCACTCTTACATGTGTACAAAACCTGGGGCTGTTCAGTAGCCAGAAGTCAAGGGTTCATTGTCACCTTCATCTCCACTTCAGAAAGAGTACTCCAGGCACAAATGATTATGTGTTACACATTGAAACATATAAGATTATTAAGGGTTCGGACACGCTAGAGGCAGGAAACATGTTCTCGATGTTGGGGAGTCCAGAACCAGGGGCCACAGTTTAAGAAAAAGGGGCAAGCCACTTAGAACGGAGACGAGGAAACACGTTTTCACACAGAGAGTTGTGAGTCTGTGGAATTCTCTGCCTCAGAGGGCGGTGGAGGCCGGTTCTCTGGATACTTTCAAGAGAGAGCTAGATAGGGCTCTTAAAGATAGTGGTGTCAGGGGATATGGGGAGAAGGCAGGGATGGGGTACTGATTGGGGATGATCAGCCATGATCACATTGAATGGCGGTGCTGGCTCAAAGGGCCGAATGGCCTACTCCTGCAACTATTGTCTATTATCTATTGTAATGTAACACTTCACTGTGATGAGTGACCGAGTCTGTGAATACATTGGTCATCATGCAGGTCCAGGGGGGCCACGATGTCTGAATGACTTTTGGGAGTAGATTGTTCATGCTTGATATCCATCCGAGGCCACGAGAAATTGCGGAGATTTGTGGTCGCAACCCAGACCACCGCGCAAAGCGACCTCCCTTCCATTGACCCCATCGACACTTCACGCTGCCTCGGCAAAGCAGCCTGCATTATCAAGCACGAGTCTCATGCTGGTCACTTCCTCTTCATCTCACTCCCATTGGTACTGAAGTGTGAAAATGCATACCTGCAGATTCAGGGGACAGATACTTCCCAGCGGTTTTCAGGCAAACTGCCTGAGAAGTGCTGATAGTTTTCCTATCACCAACTAGGGAGCAGTCCTGACCTTCCATCTACCTCATTGGGGATCCTCAAGCTATCTTTTACCTTGCACTAAACATTATTCCCTTTATCCTGTCTCTGTACACTGCAGATGTCTTGATTGTAATCGTGTATTTTCATCACACATTGAATGAGTATCTCACCAGTCAAAGCACCATTCCGTCAATTTTAAAGGTCTTTTGTACAGCCTTCAGTCAGTTCCTATGCTTCCCAACCCTGGTGTATTTTTAAATAACAAGAAAAGCAAGAACAGAGAGGATTGTATGCCAGGTCCAGTGAGACTGTTCTACAGTGGCTGTTTTGTGAAGCCCTGGGCTTCACTTATCTAAGTCTTGGGAGATATGTTAATTATGTGGCCAAGAGTTCCATATATCCCTGCCCACTGCCTGGAGAAAATAAAGCATATTGGGTGGCACAGCGCCTCAGTTGCTGCCTTACAACCTACAGACTTGGGTTTGATCCTGACTACGGGTGTTGTCTGTACAAACTTTGTACGTTCTCCCCGTGACCACGTTGATTTTCTGCGGGTGCTTCAGTTTCCTCCCACAATCCAAAGAGGTTCAGGTTTGCAGGTTAATTGGCTTTGGTACGTTGTAAAATTGTCCCCGGTGAGTAGGATAGTGTTAGTGAACGGGGTGATTGCTGGTCAGCACAGACTCGGTGGGCCAGAGGACCGGTTTCTGTGCTGCATCTCTAAAGAAACATGGTCTAAAAAGACAACAACTTCAAACAATGAATAGTTTAAATGCATGGTCATTTAAATGCAGTTTCATCCGGAAGAGACAATTTATTCAGGGTGAAACCAAGTTGGGCTCACATAGCACTTTAAGAATACAGTGCTATATCATCCAGACATAACTTTGCTGGCGCCAGGAACGTTACGACTATTAAGTCTACTGCCTAGGTGAGTACAGCTGCTCCTCGACCTGCGATGGGGTTACGCTCTGATAAACCCATCGTAAACCGAAAATATCGCAAGTCGAAAACGCATTTAATACATTGTGATCACGTGACCGGAAGTGACGTGCGGCTCGCTGCCGTTACCGAGCATTTGCAAATTGTAACGTCGAAATATTGCAAGTCGAAGAATCAAGCATCGTTGCAAGTAAATCGGGGAGCACTTGTACTGCTATACGATTTTATCAGGCTGTATGCAAAACAAAGCATTACACTGCACCTAGATACCTGTGGCAATAAAGTATCATTGAATCATAACATGTTAACATGTGGAGATATGCAATATGACAGGGAGCATCCATGGAAAAAGGTTATAAAGTTACACGTGAAAGTACTTGTTTCTCTTTCCACAGATGTTGCAATTTCCACCATTTTGTGTTTATTGTTGCCTTTCGATCAAGGCTAGCCAGTTGTTCGTGGCCTGCTGATGCTTGATGGGTTTATATTATTGGTCGCCTGCTGTACTGCTCTCCTGATATTCATCGAGTCATAGAACGATAGAGTTTGGAATCAGGCCCTTCGGCCCAACTTGCCCACACCAGCCAACATGTTCCAGCTACACTAGTCTGTGTTTGGTCTGTATCCCTCCAAACCTGTCCTATCCATTCACCTGTCTAACAGCTTCTTAAATGTTGGGATAATCCCAGCCTCAACAACTTGTTCCTTACAACCACCACCCTCAGATTCCTAGTAAATCGGTTCCCTTTCATCTTAGACCTATGTCCTCTGGTCCTTGATTCACCTACTCTGGGCAAGACACTCCAAAGTGCAAAGACCGCTCCCTCCGTAACTCCCTTGTCAATTCTTCCCTTCCCTGCCGCTTCACCCCTTCCCCGGGCACTTTCCCTTGCAACCGCAAGAGATGCTACACTTGTCGCTTTACCTCCCCCCTCGACTCCATTCAAGGACCCAAGCAATCGTTCCAGGTGCGACAGAGGTTCACCTGCACCTCCTCCAACCTCATCTATTGCTTCCGCTGCTCTAGATGCCAGCTGATCTATATCGGTGAGACCAAGCGGAGGCTTGGCGATCGTTTCGCCGAACACCTCCGCTCGGTCTGCATTAACCAACCTGACCTCCCGGTGGCTCAGCACTTCAACTCCCCCTCCCATTCCATATCTGACCTCTCTGTCCTGGGCCTCCTCCACAGCCAGAGTGAGCAACACCGGAAATTGGAGGAACAGCACCTCATATTCCGCTTGGGGAGTCTGCATGCTGGTGGCATGAACATTGATTTCTCACAATTCTGTTAACCCTTGCTGTCTCCTCCCCTTCCTACCTCTCCCTCAGCCCTCGGGCTTCTCCTCCTTTTTATTTTCTTCTCCCCACCTCCCCCCACACCCTATCAGTCTGGAGAAGGGTTTCGGCCCGAAACGTTGCCTATTTCCTTCGCTCCATAGATGCTGCTGCACCCGCTGAGTTTCTCCAGCATTTTGGTGTACCTTCCAAAGATGTACACGTTTGTCGATTAATTAGCTTCGGTAAGTTGTAAAATATTGTCCCTACTGTGCAGGACAGTATTAGTGTATGGGGTGATCGCTGGTCAGCACGGACTCAGTGGGCCGAAGGGCCTGTTTCTGCTCTGTATTTATAAAATCTAAAGACCCTTCCTTCTTTTGAAAAACCTGAAAAATCATCTGTCCATGTCCCTCCACAGATGCTGCCTGATGCGCTGAATTCCTCCGGCAGTTTGTGCTTTGCTCAAGGAGGTTGGTGAATTGGACAATGAAGAGGTCATAGGGCAAAAACAGGCCCTTTCGTGTACCGAGCCCATGCCAATCACCATGCACCCAATCACACGAGTACCATTTATTACTCCTCACAATTCCACCAGTTCCCTCCAGATTCTACCACTCACACTTGTTACAGACAAATTACAGTGGTAAATTAACTTACCGACACGTAAACCTTTCAAATGTGGGAAACTCACATGTCACAGAGCAAACATGCAAAATCTACACAGATAGCACTGGAGGTTAGGATTGCTGTTGGAGCTAACGCAGAAATACCCTTGTTTAGCCAGTGATTTGAGTCAGAGCATTGAATATAGGAGTAGGAAAGTAATGTTAAAATTGTACAAGGCATTGGTAAGACCAATTCTGGAGAATGGTGTACAATTTTGGTCGCCTAGTTATAGGAAGGATGTCAACAAAATAGAGAGAGTACAGAGGAGATTTACTAGAATGTTGCCAGGGTTCCAGCAACTATGTTACAGAGAAAGGTTGAACAAGTTAGGTCTTTATTCTTTGGAGCGCAGAAGGTTAAGGGGGGACTTGATTGAGGTCTTTAAAATGATGAAAGGGATAGACAGAGTTGACGTGGATACATTTTTCCCATTGAGGGTAGGGAAGATTCAAACAAGAGGGCATGACATGAGAATTAAGGGACAGAGGTTTTGGGGTAACGTGAGGGGGAACTTCTTTACTCAGAGGGTGGTGGCTGTGTGGAATCAGCTTCAAGCAGAAGTGGTGGAGGCAGGATCGATTTTAACATTTAAGAGTAAAGTGGATAGGTATATGGACGTGAAGGGAATGGAGGGGCATGGTCTGAGTGCAGGTAGATGGGACTAGGGGAAAACAAATGGTCGGCACGGACTGGAAGGGCCGAGAGGGCCTGTTTCCGTGCTGTAATTGTTATATGGTTATATGGTTATGGTTATTTCTTTCTGAAAGCAAATGTGAAATGTTTTTTTTTTTTATCATTACTGAGGCTGATGCTGATTTCAAATTATTGACTGAAAATTAAGTTACAGAATTGATGTGCTGAGATTTCAATTCACTCTGGATTGTGAGTGTGGGCCTCTGGTTTACCAGTCCAGCCATTTCACCACTGCTCCAGCATAGCACCTCACTATCAACAGTGCGATCCATGCGTCTACCATCAATGATTAACGATCCTCACGACTGATATCAGGCAGCAGCACTGCACTCACAGGATTATAGTTCCGCTATTGAGTGTTGATCCTCAAACCCCTCAATAATCGTAGAAGCACCTAAGGGGCTGGCTGCTCTGAAACCTTATGAGACAGTACATGTCCTGTGTTCTGAAAGAATGTTGCTTTTACAAGCACTTACACTGATTGGACTGGGTGGATTTGCTGAGTTGGCTTTTCCCTTTATAAACTGCATTTGTCTATTACATCAATGCCTCTGCCCTGACTTGGTAGAAGGCACGATTATACTGAACACAAATGAATGACCATCTTGGACTAATGCCCCTGTCCATTATGCTAACTTTCTACAATTGGCATAGCAGTTAAAAATTATTTTGCCAGCACAGGAAATCTTAGCATTCCATCAGCATTTTGGGTAAAAGTGCATTAGGTCTGCTGGGGGGGGGGGGGGGGGGGGGGGTCAATATTTAGGGGATTTAAGACTTAAAAAATATCTATCTTTGTTAAATCCTGCCAGAAGGGATGAAGGGGGAAGATATTTGGCACCAAACAAAACCTGAGTAAAAATAACATTACAATGGGGACTGAGTGCAAATGTGCCAGAAACTCTCATTATTTCGACCAGAGTTTATCGTTGACAGCTGAAACTTGTGGAAAGGGAGATTATATTTCCTTGGAAGTTTGACAAACCACCGAGCGCTTGAATATGCAGGTTTCAGACTTCCACGTGAAGAGTGTCAAGCTTGTCATTAAATAATTCATCTTCCAGCTCCTCCGCTGCTGAGAAGGGTTGTGCAAAGAGTTCTTCGGCTGTTCCAGCTGTCTTTCCTGGAGCTCTTTGTTGCAGGAAGGGCAAGAGCAAGAAGAGGCAGAGTCACAAACTAAATGGAATTATACAGTAGCACACCATTAACAGCAAGACATTCCATCCACTGGACCTATGCCAACTCTTTCAAAGATCCATCCAAGACCCCCTTTGCTAATACTTTCTTTCCAAGTATATATTCAGGCTACTTTGGACTTCAGGCTTTAGAGTTACAGCATTGAAACAGGCCCTTTGGCCCATCGAGTCCATGCCGACCGGCGATCATCCTGTAGGCTAGCACCATCCTACACACTAGGGACAATATACAATTTTACCAAAGCCAAACTTAAACCTACAAACCCGTACGTCTTTGGAGTGCGGGAGGAAACCGGAGCACCCAGAGAAAACCTACATGGTCACAGGGAGAATGTACAAACTCTGTACGGACATCACCAGGGTCAGGATTAAGCCCGGGTCTCTGGCGCTTTGAGGCAGCAGCTCTATCGCTGTGGCACCCTAAAAATTACCTTTGGGTATTTATTACTTTTCACCAACCATTCTGTCAGTGCATTTTTCCAAATAATGGCTGTCAGGGCAATATATATTCTCCTCAGTTTTGTGTTGGTTTTGTTGTCAATTGCCTAAAATTCAATGCCCTTTGATCTTTCTCAAGAATCAAAACATAATGTTCTCATTTATTCTTTTATGATCTTGAACATCACACTTCAACCTCCTGCAGAAATGTTTCCAGCTCAAATGCAATGAGTACAGCTTCGCCAGTGTCCTCAAGTAACTAATATTGTGCAAGTGACTGGAGGATGTCTTGGGCCCTTGGACATATATCTATCCTAATAACTATAAAACTTTGATCTCTGATGTGGATGTGTGTGTGCGTATTTATTTGTTTGTGTGTGTGATCACATCTACTCGAAGTAACGACACGCAAAAGGGAACATTTTTACATATTCCGATAGAGATTTATCCCCTGGAGTCAAAAATCGACTTACCTGAAAATTTCCTGCTTAATTTCTTGAGCAATTAATCAAAATGTTCACAAATCCGATCCTGCTTTCAATTCAAAATGCCAGTTTGTTTTTGTTTTATTTCGCTGATGACGTGACAATGGATATTTCTGCCATCTGCGCATGCTGTGACTGACGTCACCCCCCCACCCCTTCCTCCTTCCCTCAATGTTCAAAAGTTGCCCTGTCGTCTGAAGACGTTCGCCCACTTGCGCCTCAGCTCGGGCCCTGTACCTGAGAGCTCCTGAGAGCTTTGGTTAATGCACGCTACTGCCCGCCCCACCCCCTGGCGAGCTGCAGCCCCCACCCCCAAGAGCTCCCGAGAACTTTGGTCGACGCACGCTGTGACCCCCCCCAAAGCGAGATGCCGCCTCCCCCGCGCGCTGCCGCCCCCCTGGCGAGCTGCAGCTCCCCCCAGCAAGAGCGCCCAAGAGCTTTGGTAGACGTACGCTGCCACCCACCCAACACGAGCTGCCGCCACACCATGCGAGCTGCCGCCCCACCCCACGAACTGCCACCCCTTCGCAAACCTTGTTTGAAGACTGCTTGGGCCCGACTGGCGCTCCTTTGGTCGACACTCGCTCGCCCGCTGGCCCATCGGCTCGAGTGTTTCCCCCTCCCCTCTCTCTCCCTCTCCCTCTCCCCCTCACACCCTCTTGCCCACTCTCTCTCTCCTACTCCTCTCCCCCTCTCCTCCCTCTCCCTCCTTCCCCTCCACCTCCACCCCCCTCCCCTCCATACCTACCCTGCACCCCTCCCCCTCTATCCCTCCCCCTCCCATCCCCCAACCCCCTCCTCCTCCCACCCCCACCCCCCCACCCTCTCCCTCCCTCCCCACCATCTCACCCCTCCCCTCCCCCTCCCTTCCCCCCTCTCGCCCCCGCTCCCCCCTCTCTCTCCCCCTCTCTCTCCCCCTCTCTCTCCCCCTCTCTCCTCCTCTCCCCCTCCCCTCTCTAGACATGCATGAGAGTAGGGGGCTATGCGCAAGTGGAGGAGGTGTGTATGGGGTAAAATAATTCAATGAATAATATTAATATACTATCAAGGTGGATGGTTAGTGTGTGTGGGGGTAGTAAGTGTAAGTGTGTGTGCGTGTGCGTGTGCGTGTGCGTGTGCGTGTGCATGTGTGTGTGTGTGTGTGTGTGATCTTACTGCTTGAAAAAACGACACTCTAACAGTAACATTTTCACATATTCCTGAAGAGATTTATCCTGTGAAGTTAAATATTGCCTTATCTGAAAGATTCATGAATTATTTCTCCAGTTATTAATCAAAATGTTCAAAAATTTCAAATAAATGGCTTTGGCTGATGACATGACATCACAATGGCTGCACGTTGTGTTTACATGCTGCGAGTGACGTCACCCTCTTGCTCGCAACCCGCTTTGGTTATGTCTTGCAAGTTGTACCTGGTGTGTAGGATAGTGCTAGTGTCCTGGAACAGTGGTCGTTGCGGACTCAGTGGGCTGAGGGGCTTGTTTCCACGCTGTATCTCTAAGCAACTAAACAAAATTAAACTAAAATAAACTAAACTAAACTAAACAAACAAATATTTTGTTTATTTTCTTCACCTACTCCATTAGAATGTCTCTGATGCAGCATCTGAAAACCTGGAGCACGTTGTTTCCCATTTGAGACACTTTTCGAAGCCCGATTCACTTGACAGTCTGTTAGTATTCTAGATACCTGCTTGATTAGGTGGTGATTAACTTTCCAATGTACAGGCCTGCTTTAATTGGCAACAGCTACTCACAATACTCAATCTAAGATACCACGATACCAGATATGGTTTAATTCGGGAAATTAGATATGCAAATAACAGAAACATAGAAACATAGAAAATAGGTGCAGGAGGAGGCCATTCGGCCCTTCAAGCCAGCACCGCCATTCATTGTGATCAAGGCTGATCGTCCGCTATCAATAACCCGTGCCTGCCTTCTCCCCATATCCCTTGACTCCACTAGCCCCCAGAGCTCTATACAACTCTCTCTTAAATCAATCCAATGATTTGGCCTCCACTGCCCTCTGTGGCAGGGAATTCCATAAATTCACAACTCTCTGGGTAAAAAAGTTTTTTCTCATCTCAGTCTTAAAATGACCTCTCCTTTATTCTAAGACTGTGGCCCCTGGTTCTGGACTCGCCCCACATTGGGAACATTTTTCCTGCATCTAGCTTGTCCAGCCCTTTTATAATTTTATATGTTTCTATAAGATCCCCCATCTTCCTTCTAAACTCCAGTGAATACAAGCCTAGTCTTTTCAATCTTTCCTCATATGACAGTCCCGCCATCCCAGGGATCAATCTCGTGAACCTACGCTGCACTGCCTCAATCACAAGGATGTCCTTCCTCAAATTAGGAGCAATGTAATAATCATGGAGATCTGTAATGTACGTAAAGACTGGATGGTAATCGTGTGGAAGACGAATTCATGGTGACTGTAAGATAAAGCCTTCTGGTCAGTAAGCAGAGAGTTTAATCAGGGAATATGGTTCAATGACAAAGCCTTCATTGTTAATCTGGCGGTTAATGAGTCGTGGGGAACAGTGATCAAAATATAATAGAATGATAAGTAAAAATTGAGAAATATGTAGTTCAATCTGACACCAAGATGTTATATTGAAGCAAGGCATTTAACAAGGTTCCACATGGCAGACTATTCTGGGAGGTTAGATCACTTGGGATCCAAGGAGAGATAGTTAACAAAATAGACATTTGGCTTTATGGTAGGAAGTAGAGGGTTTGTAAGAAGGAACTGCAGATGCTGGTTTAAACTTAAGATAGACACAAAAAGCTGGAATAACCCAGTGGGACAAGGCAGCATCTTTGGAGAGAAGGAATGGGTGATGTTTCTTCAGACTTTCTGTCCTAAGTAACCAAGAACCAAGAACTAGGTCTCTGCAGAGGGTGATGGTGGAAGGTTGTTTTTTAAGCTGGAGGTCTGTGAATAGTGGTGTCCATGAGGCTTTGGTGCTGGAACCATTGCTGTTTGTCATCTATATCGATGATTTAGATGAGAATGTACAAGACATGATTAGTAAGTTTTCAGAAGACAGTAAAGTGTGTGGAATTGTAGACATTGAAGATGGTTGTCAAAGATTGCAGCAGGATCTTCATTGCTTGGGCAGGTAGGTTGAGAAATGGTTGATATAATTTAATCCCGTGAGGTACAAGGTGTTGTATTTTAGGAAGTCTACCCAGGGCATGATTACATGGTGAATGGCATACTCTGGGAAGCATTGTAGAACAGAGGGACATAGGAGTGCTGGTACATAATTCCTTGAAAGTGGCCTCACAGGTAGATAGAGTGGTTAAGACAGCTTTCGGCACATTGGCCTTCACCAGTCAGAGTATTATAGAAGTTGAAAGTTTATGTTACAGTTTTACAGAGCATTGCTGGGGCCACATTGGAGTATTGTGTTCAGTTTTGGTCACTCTGATATAGGAAAGATGTTGGTAAACTGGAACTGGTAGAGAGAAGGTTTACAAGGAAGTTACCAGAACACGAAGACGTGAGCATAGGGAGAGGTTGAGCAGGCTGTAACCTTATCCCTTTGGAGTGCAGGAAGATGAAGGGTGATGTTATGAAGGTGTATAAGATCGTGAAAGGATTAGATAGGGTAACTGCAGCGTCTTTTATCCAGAGTAGGGGAATCAAGAACCAAAGGATATAGGTTTAAGATGAGTGGGAAACATTTAATAAGAACCTGAGGGGCAGCTTTTTTTACACAAAGGGTGGTAGTTATAAGGAAAGGGCTGCCATAGAAGGTATTTGAGGCAGGTAGTATAGAAACACATAGAAACATAGAAACACAGAAAATAGGTGCAGGAGGAGGCCATTCGGCTCTTCGAGCCAGCACTGTCAATCAATATGATCATGGCTGATCATCCGCTATCAATAACCCGTGCCTGCCTTCTCCCCATATCCCTTAACTGCACTAGCCCCTAGAGCTCTATCCAACTCTCTCTTAAATCCATCCAGTGATTTGGCCTCCACTGCCCTCTGTGGCAGGGAATTCCATAAATTCACAACTCTCTGGGTAAAAAAGTTTTTTTCTCACCTCAGTCTTAAATGACTTCTCCTTTATTCTAAGACTGCAGCCCCCGATTCTGGACTCACCTAACATTGGGAATATTTTTCCTGCATATAGCTTGTCCAGTCCTTTTATGATTTTATATGTTTCTATAAGATCCCCCCTCATCCTTCTAAACTCCAGTGAATACAAGCCTAGTCTTTTCAATCTTTCTTCATATGACAGTCCCGCCATCCCAGGGATCAATCTCGTGAACCTACGCTGCACTGCCTCAATCACAAGGATGTCCTTCCTCAAATTAGGAGACCAAAACTGTACACAATACTCCAGATGTGGTCTCACCAGAGCCCTATACAACTTCAGAAGAACCTCTTTACTCCTGTACTGAAATCCTCTTGTTATGAAGGCCAACATTCCATTAGCTTTCTTCACTGCCTGCTGTACCTGCACGCCAACTTTCAGTGACTGGTGTACAAGGACACCCAGGTCTCGCTGTACCTCCCCCTTACCTAACCTAACCCCATTGAGATAATAATCTGCCCCCTTGTTTTTGCCGCCAAAGTGGATAACCTCACATTTATCTATATTATACTGCATCTGCCATGCATCTGCCCACTCACTCAACCTGTCTAGGTCCCCCTGCAACCTCCTAATATCCTCTTCACAGTTCACACTGCCACTCAGCTTTGTGTCATCCACAAACTTGCTAGTGTTGCTCCTAATTCCCTCTTCCAAATCATTTATATATATGGTAAATAATTGCGGCCCCAACACCGAGCCTTGTGCACTCCACTCGCCACTGCCTGTCATTCTGAAAAGGACCCGTTCATTCCTACTCTTTGCTTCCGGTCTGCCAACCAATTTTCTATCCATGTCCAAATATAAAGTATCACAATATTTAAAAATCATTTGGAGAGGTACATGGATAGGTAAGGTTTGGAGGGATTATGGCAAAACGCAGGCAGATGAGATTGGTGTAGATAGGGGATGTTTGTCAGTGTGGGTAAATTGCGCTCTGACTATATAAAGACAAATTGTGAAGGCAGGAGATGTGAGTGGGCGAATGTAACTTGGTTTACCACATTAAAACGTTATGACAATAAATATGCAATGGCTATTATTTGAAGAATTATTATTTAGTTTACAAGTAATATCACACTCATCTCACTGCTACCTTCAGGTACAAGGTACAGGAGCCTGAAGACTGCAACGACCAGGTCCAGGAATAGCTACTTCCACACAGCCATCTGAACCTGCCAACACACATTAAACCTGTCTCGGACAAAACTCTGATCATTAATAACCCATTATCTGTTATTTGCACTTTATTAGTTTATTTATTCATGTGTGTATATATTTATATATGGAATATGGACACACTGATCTGTTTTGTAGTAAATGCCTACTATGTTCTGTGTGCTGAAGCAAAGCAAGAATTTCATTGTCCTATCAGGGACACATGACAATAAACTCACTTGAACTTGAATATCCGTTTAAGCCAAGTTTGATAAAAAGAAGAAGAAATATAATGTTGCCAAAAAAAAAAAATCAGAAAGCTTGAGACAATTGGTGGAGTGCTGGAGTAACAGCAGGTCAGGCAGCATCTCTGGAGAACTTGAATTGGTGACGATTTAGGTCAAGACCCTTCTTCAGACTGATTGTAGGGGAAGGAGAAGAAAGCTGGAAAAGGAGAGAGACAGGCCAAAGCATGGCAGATTATCATGATTATCATGATCATATCATCATGTGATAGGAGCAGAATTAGGCCATTCTCGCTACTCCACCATTCATATTTCACACATCTTTCTTCCATACCTGACATCGTTTTGTCTCCATTTCTCCTCTAGTCTATGTCACTTACTCCACCCATCTTTCAAGCACCCACCTTTAACTGTTTCTACTATCACTTGCAAGGCTCTGTCCCTCCCCAAATTTTCTTTTCCAGCTTTCGTCCTTCTCCTCCATCAGTCTGGAGAAGATCCTGACCCGAAACATTGTCTGTCCACATCCTCAACAGATGCTGCCAGACCGCTGAATATCCTCCAGCATTTTCTTTTCTGTATTAGAAACGTCTTGTTCTAATTAGGTTTGGGTCTGGGTGAGGCAGCGTCTGGAATGTTGTTCACAGGACTGGGCTCCAAACCAAAGGAAGGATGTATTTGCAATAGAGGAAGCATAAGAAAAGCTCACCTGATTGAGCCAGGGATGTTAGGTTTCTCACTTGAGGAGAGATTAAATAGACCGTGACTATACTCTCTTGAGTTTTGAAGAATGAGAAGTGATGTCTTTGAAACATATTAAAATCTCATGCAGTTTGACAGAGTAGTTGTAGATTGATGTTGCCCCTGGCTGGGGTGTCAAAAATTAATGGCTATAGTCCGAAAAGAAAGAGAGAAACATTCAGAATCGAGATGAGAAGAAATAATTCATCCAGTAAAAAAGTGAATCTTTGGAATTCTTTACCCAAAGGACAGTGAAATTCAATTGTTCAGTATGTTTAAGATAGAGATCAATCGTTTTTTTTTGTATACTTGTCAAGGGAATCAAGGTGATATGGGGGTTGTAGTGCTGAGGTAATGGATCAGCTTTGATCTTATTAAAGAAGGCTAACATTTTGGGGCCTCTGATTTCATCTGAATATAGATGCCGTAAGTCTGGCATAAGCATTGGTTGATGCTCTGATTTTCAGCTGTATTTACATTGTTTAGTGAGAAGTGCCAACATAGAAGACGAGCAAGTGCGATTCAAAGTCTGTGGCCAGGATTCAATGGGCGATTGAGCAGAAAGACCAGAGGCACTGAGAGTATAGTGGAGAGCCAGACTGGAAGATAACAGAGCCCAGATTGTTGAGGATTGGGGTATTGGGGATGCCTCTGGTCTTTCTGCTCAATCTCCCATTGAATCCTGACCACAGACTGAATTAAACTTAATTCATCCCAAAGCATTTTCCCAAGCAATCCAAATACTTAGATGAAAATTGGAAGTGTTATTAAGTGTTTATATATATCTATATTACTAAAAGTCTGATCTTGACCACTTCCTGTTGCTCTGTATATTGATTTTAGAAAAACGCTGCCACTTACAGCTGTGATTTATGTCCATCTTACTCAGAGACCTCCTCCGCTGCGCAGGACAAGAGGATTTTCCCATCGATGAAAAATAAAAGAGTTATTAGTGTTTATAAAATGTTGAGATTCCTTCTCCTGAAGGCCATGCCCCTTCCAGAGGGACTATAAAAATCAGAAGTGTTGAGTGCCTAAGTCAGTCTCTGCAAGATGGGAGAGGAAGAGGGTCATGTCTCTCAGTCTGAGCTGTGAATAACACTGAACACATGTCTACTAAACTGTGAGTAGTTTTACTGAACGGTCAGTGCCCTTAATGTGTTTTGAAAATATAGTTTGGAAATGCTAAAGCTGTGTTGCCTTTGGTTTGGAAATGCTAGAGCTGTGCTTCCTTTGGTTTGGAGATGCGAAAGCTGTGTTGCCTAATTAAAGTTGCCTTGCCTAATTAAAGTTGCCTTGCCTAATTAAAGTTGCTTTGCCTAATTAAAGTTGTCTTGCCTAATTAAAGTTGTCTTGCCTTCTATATAATTAAAAGTCTAATCTTGACCACTTCCTGTTTGCGCTTTATATTGATTTTAGAAAAAACGCTACCACGTACGGCTGTGATTTTTGGCCATCTTATTCAGTCCCCCTCCACTCATCAGGTGCCGAGGATTTTTCC
This sequence comes from Okamejei kenojei, assembly GCA_035221665.1. Taxonomy (NCBI): domain Eukaryota; kingdom Metazoa; phylum Chordata; class Chondrichthyes; order Rajiformes; family Rajidae; genus Okamejei; species Okamejei kenojei. Next base: position 102,011,670 of record CM069136.1, on the reverse strand, counting down.
CATTGATGAAAAATAAAAGTTATTAGTGTTTAAAAAATGTAGAGATTCTCTCTCCTGTCAATGAAGGCCACACCCCTTATGGTGGGAGAGGGGGAGGGACTATAAAACCCAGAAGTGGGTCAGTCTCCGCAAAATGGAGGAGGGAGAGGTCACGACTCGCTGTCTTTAGTGGCCTTGCACCCTGCTTGAAATGGTATGAAACTGCACTTGAATTTGGTGGCCTTGCACCCTGCTTGAAGTGGTAAGAAACTACACTTGAATTTGGTAGAATTTCAAGGAATATCCGTGAGTCAACTGCGAGCCCACCAGAAGTGAGTGAGCTGCCAGCACAACAGGCTTGAGTGACTGAGCCACCAGCCCAGGAATCCATTTGGCCCACAATGTCCATACTAGCCCTCTGGAAACCAGTCCCTTCAGCACCCTTACTAGTGCTCCAGAAAGCCACCTGTCCCCCCACTGGCCACTAATATTGGAATTGGTGGAGTGGTGGAATATTGTGTTGGGGGACCAGCCTCCCATGTGATGCTGGGACCCAACGGGTCCTACTTAGTCTAGTACTATATATGTGTGTGTGTCGACACAAAAAGCTGAAATAACTCAGTGGGGCAGGCAGCATCTCTGGAAAGAAGGAATGGGTGACTTTTTAGGTCGTGACCCTTCTTCAGACTGGTTAGGGATAAGGGAAACAATGATGTAGAGAGATAAAGAACAATGAATGAATGATATGCAACGATAATAAAGGAAACAGGCTTTGTTTTACCTGCGTGTGTATGTACATATATTTATAGGGCTGAACTTTTCAAAATGTTCATTTTGCAGTTTGCATTTAGCATTTAACATCAACCTAAATATGTATTTATTCGACAAAATGAACAAAATGATCCTGGAACTAAGTGAAAACGGTACACAATAGTGCTCCAATTTTTGGACCACCTTACTCACAATTGTCTTGTGGTGTGTTTTCTATCAAATTTCATGCAGATAGGTGTTATATTTTACAAATTATTCACATTTTTAACTTTACGAAACCCCACTTTGAGAAAAATGAATTGAATTAGCAGTGACAGCTACAGCTATGATGTCACAATGTTGCAAATCCCAGGACATTGAGTCCTAGCAGCCAGTGCAAGTGCAATTGGATTGTTTTAAAAGTTTAATGAGGGAGGGTGAATAAGGGAAAATGAGCCACCACTGTGCAGTTGGGGGCTATGGGTGAGTGCTGGAATATTGCGTTGGGGGAACTGGTGAGTGGTGGAATATTGCATTGGGGAATGGGTTGCATTGGGAGACCAGGCCTCCCATGGAGGCTATGGGTGCGTGGTCGAATATTGTGTTGAATGAATGGATTGTGTTGGAGGTCCAGGCCTCCCATGTCACAGGGACCCAATGGGTCGCATTTGGTCTAGTATATATATATTTTTTCGAAAACAATTTGGAAAGTTCAGCCCTCTAAAATTCACCATTTATTCAATTCTCTGAGTTAGTGCACTGAAGAAATGGTCTATAGAATTGGTTAATGGGCGTCACAGTAGAGCAGCAACTAATACTATTGCTGCTTAGCTCCAGCTGATATGGTTTAGATCCTGACCTCATATGCTGTATGTGTGGACATTGTGCATTCACCCTCTGAGCACATGGACTTCCCAGGGGTGCTCAGCTTTTCCCCCACATCCCAAAAACATGTTCATACGTTAATTGTCCAATGTAAATTATCTCTTAATAGAGGTGGCTGACAAGAAAATCAAAGGGGAGCTGCTGGGCAAGTGTAGGAGAATGGTCCATGGAAAATAAGTTACGGTATGAGATTTATGGGATTACTCAGAGCCAGCATTGCCACAATGAACCAAATGGCCTCATTTTGGGTTGCAATAAAATATGAGAAAACAAGACTGCGTGCAATTTACTGAGAGTTGCAGTAAAATGCTAAATAGGTATTTTATAAAAAATATTTACAACTTGTTTTCTTCGAGGGAAACAGCATCAGTGCTAGGAGTGAACCAGTCCTGCAGTTTGAACCAAAACCGATAATTAGGCTCTTAACTTATGCAGATAAAAGTGTACGTACTAGAGATATTGATCAAGGAAGTCATGGACGACATCAGTAAGGCATGCTTACATATATCTCATTGTTGCACCTAAATCACCAAATAAACTGGGGCAACCAATGCTGATTCAGTATATTGTTTCTGAGGTTTCAGGTCATTGATTTAAATCAGTCAGATCCAGGTGGGAAGTGAGATTTAGATGTTTTTCATTTCACAACAATTCAGCACATAGATGGAGCAAATAATTATGCAGCAAATGTAATGTTGCCAATTGTGGCAAAGGGAATGAAGTACGAAGGTAAGGAATTATAGACAATAGACAACAGACAATAGGTGCAAGCCATTCGGCCCTTTGAGCCAACACCGCCATTCAATGTGATCATGGCTGATCATCCCCAATCAGTAACCCCCATTCCTGCCTTCTCCCCATAATCATATAACCATATAACAATTACAGCACGGAAACAGGCCCTCTCGGCCCTTCCAGTCCGTGCCGACCATTTGTTTTCCCCTAGTCCCATCTACCTGCACTCAGACCATACCCCTCCATTCCCTTCACGTCCATATACCTATCCACTTTACTCTTAAATGTTAAAATCGATCCTGCCTCCACCACTTCTGCTGGAAGCTCATTCCACTCAGCCACCACCCTCTGAGTAAAGAAGTTCCCCCTCACGTTACCCCGAAACGTCTGTCCCTTAATTCTCATATCATGCCCTCTTGTTTGAATCTTCCCTACCCTCAATGGGAAAAACGTAACCCTGACTCCGCTATCTTTAAGAGCCCTATCTAACTCTCTCTTGAAAGTATCCAGAGAACCGGCCTCCACTACCCTCCGAGGCAGAGAATTCCACAGACTCACAACTCTCTGTGTGAAAAAGTGTTTCCTCATCTCCGTTCTAAATGGCTTACCCCTTATTCTTAAACTGTGGCCCCTGGTTCTCGCTACAACTGTGCAAGGACTAGGTGAAGGCATTCCTAATGTATTGTGCACAGTTTAATCGTATTTAAGATGGGACAAACTTTAATTGGAGCCACTACAGAACAGTTTCACAAGGTTGATTGCTTGGCCAAAAGATTTGGGTAATGCGGTGAAGTTGAACAAGTTGTGACTTCATTCTTTGGGGTTTAGAAAAATGAGATAGAACATGAGAGCCAGAGGGGACTTAACAGAGCAGGATCTTTCTTTATGTGAGTTAAGCTAAAATCCGAGACAAACTGTAGTTTCAGGAGGGTACACAAAAGGCTGGAGAAACTCAGCAGGTGCAGCAGCATCGAAGGAGCGAAGGAGATAGGCGACGTTTCGGGTCAAGACCCTTCTTCCTGTAGTTTTAGGAGAATGGACTGCCCACTTAGAACAGTGATGAAAATGAATTGATTTCCTCGGGCTACGTGAATCTTTTGAATTCTGAATCATGTGAAATGTGTTAATGGGCTATTAAAAAAATATATTGATGTATATGAAAATTAAACATTATTGACTCCTAATTCTTGACTCTGCTTCCCACAGTTACAGGGAAGGGTCATTGAATGCATTTAAAGCCAAGGTAGGTTTTTGGTTGGAAGGGAGTGAGGGTTACGGGGAAACAGGCAGGAAAATGGATTTGAGGCCAATCTTATATACAGAGTAGGGTTGGGCCATTTACCCAAAGCCCGCACATATTTTCATGTTCTAAATTCATCTTTTGTCTTTCCCTTATTTAATGGACCTGATATGAATATATTGACTCAGTACTGTTCAGTAAATCATGATAGAACTTCCTGTTGGTGTTAAAAAAAAGAAGCAACTATCAGGTAGTGAAGATCATCACTTTGCAACTTATCTGCATATATATGGGTCGATAAATGCTGGGTGACAGCGATGTCCAGGTCCTGAAAATGAACAATAACAAATTAATTGCTGCTTGCCTGGACTCGTCCATGCAGAGGACCACGCTCTTGGGCCTCCACCCCAAAGATGACAACTGGACCTCAAGGGTTCAGTACACCCTCGGCTGACGGAGATCAGAGCCCGCGGCCGATGGAGTCCACGGAGCCTGGGTCGGCGGAGCCCGCAGCTGGGGCCTGGTTCGGCACCATGGAGGTATCCGGAGAGGACACGGCAGCAATAGTGGAGAGGTCGGTGTGGCAGTCGTTGGTGGTTCCCACCAACAGATGAGGAAGGACCATGCGGAAGTCGGGGGACTGCCGTGAGGGAGGGGCAAGAGCAATGAAGACCTGGTGTGGCAGGATTGCCGTGTGGGAGGGTAATGAGGAGACGGGGGGGGGGGGGGGGGGGGGGGGGGGGGAAAACAAAGGGGGACCTGACACGGGGATACACTGTGTAACTTAATAAGCGCCCTCTATGTGGCAACTATTTGCATACCTTGGGTATGCAAGCAAAGAATTTCACTGTGACTTGTCACATGTGATATTAAAGTAAAGTATTCATTCAGTAAGCTGTGTTGCCACTACAACCTTGATCTGCCTTAAAAAGACAGGAAGTGGAGATTTTAAGGACTGGAGCTTTAAACCCCTGTCTCACGGTGCGAGTCGACCGACGAGTGACCCTGAGTTTTCACTCGCGGTAATCACGTACAATTAATGTAGCGGGAACATCGGAACTCGCGCGCGCAACTTAGCGACTCGTGGCGCTAACGGCAGGTACCCATGAAACTCGTTAACTCTTGAAAAAATTCAAACATGTTTGAGGTTTTCCACGAGTCAAATTTACTGTTCAAGTTAAAAATTGAAACATTTAAACTCGTTGTAATAACGTAGTGGCCCGTACGTTTACCTTAGTGACTTGTGAGTCTACCATGGGCACTCTTTAACTCAGCGGGCAGGCAGCATCTCTGGAGAGAAAGAACGGGTGATGGGATGACAGTTCCAAATTTCTCCAGCACCATGTGTTCACTTTTTGTCAACCAGCATCTGCCCTTTCTTGTGTATGACATTATTTGTGTCCGTGGCAGTTGATTGTCGCTCCCTTCAGTTTCCCAGGGGGTCGGGACGGGACTGGAGTTGGGAGGAAAGGTGGGGGGGGGGGGGGAGGAGGGAAGGGGGGGAGGAGGGGAGGGGGGGGGTGGTTGGGGTGACTTAGTACGGGAGACAAGTGTACTGACTGTGTGGGCAGACACTTTGGTAGTGATTGCCCATGGGGTTCACTGTCGAGGACTTCATAATGCAGAGAGCATTATAAACAGTGGAGCGATTAACCCTGGAAAGGGAGGAGACTTCTCTCTGAGTTGGACACAGGACAGTGAAGCAGGGATTTTCTTGAGGTTGTTAATGACAGATAAATGGATGGGAAGGGTTTAGAGGGCTATGGGCCACATGCAGGCAAATAGGACTACCCCAAGACACCAAATTGGACGGCACAGCCAAGCTGGGCCGAAAGACCTGTTTCCGTGTTGTACAGCCCCATGGCTAAGGCCTATCCAGTGGGATTGACATATTTTGTATTTTTCCTTTCTAAAGATGCAGTGTATTTTGGTGACTATTGCACACTGCAGACCAGAAGCGTTATGGCGGGTGATTGTCGCCTGCCCGCTGTTTCTGATGCTAAAGCCTTGGGATCGTTGCCCTTTGTGTTGGTGTGGAGGGGGAGGGGGGTATTGTGCTGTTTGATCACCCCCTGCTATCCCAGGGACAGGGAGACACAGCGGCTTTTGAGACTGGTGGACAATCACTACCAAAGTGTCTGCCCACACAGTCAGTACACCTCTCCTACACTTGACTCCCGCACTAACATCATCCCGCAGAGAATGATCCCAGCCTAACCCAAGAGCCTTGTCACCCCAGACAGATTAATGACCCCCCCCCCCCCCCCCCCCCCAACATCCCTCCACCTCAACTCACGCCTGGGCACCAAAGCAGCTCAGGAGGCAAACCCTGAGCTCCGTCTCCCAACAATCGGATGTGGAACTGATGTGAACGAGCAGGCACAGAGACATCCGTCCACATTCAAAGATTTCATCTCCCGTCTCCCCGCAGTGTGTAGACCTGGCAGTAAATTCAATTAAAGTATAACAAACCTCCGCCCGCTGGTCTTCTAACGACATGATGTGTGTTTCAAACAAATCATAAGTATAACTGCTCTGGCACTGGACGGTGCGCATTTCCCCTTTGTAGGTCATATCAATAGATGCGGCCGCGCTGAATTCTATCTTTAACTCAAAGCCGCAAGATGGAGATGTCTTCTTTAACACTGTTGCTTATTTAAACAGACCTTCATTCACGGTTGGCTCAAGAGTAACGGGAGAGGAACTTGGAACATCACAGAAATGACATACCCGTGGGAACTCGGTTAAACACTTGAACGTAAACTTGGAATATCGTACACAACCACGAGTCTGTTTTTTTTCTTTCACTTGGGGTCACTCGTGAGACAGGGCTATTAGCCTCTCATTGATACAAAGCATTAAAATGCAATAAACAGTAAGAAATAAATACTTAAAAGATTAAAAATATAGTTAATTTATCCATCTCCTACACTTGATAATAATTAAAAACCTAAGTAACAATTGAATAAAACTTACCTTCCTGTAATCTGCAGACAAAGAGTTGCTCTTGTCTCAAACCTTATACTCAGTCAGACTGGCTCAGGAGCTGTGAGGTGATTTCCCAGGTGTTTTGATAGGTAATTAAAGAAGAATGGGACTTGTATTGGACTCGGATGGGGAGAGGAATGAAATAATACACATTCTCACTTACCTCCACCCGCTCCGAATCTGCCGGCCAGTACCAGAGTCAAAGCATGTCAGCAAGGCTGGAATTCAATTCAGTTCGAACGGTTGTACACAGACAGTAGTGTTCAGAGCCACTGACCAGAGCCCTTGATTTGGCCCCAGGAACAGTCTTGTGATTCCTTTCAGCAATCTATTCCTTTTACCAGACCATGTTATTTTTCAAAGCGATGGATCAGTGATTGTATCGGGCAGTTTGGGCTCGGTTATTAGTTTGGCAATTTGAGTTTAGTTTGGCCTTTCGCAATAATGTCCATTCAGTTTTCACACCGTGTCATTTTATGTGCAAGTTATGGATGGTTTGCCAAATGAGTCTCCATTGAAGTGTCTGAACTATACTGATAGATTTTTAAACCCAATACACTGCAAGCCCGCTCAGTCATTATTTTCCCAACCAATATAACAAAATATTGGTTTCCAATTCTACGCAGCACTCACATAATACATTTTCACCAACAGACTTTGTAATGGGTCATTGTATTTTGTTTCAAAGGCAGTGGAGGAGGAGGGGGTTATGAAGAAAATTTCTTTGTACCACTCATCCGGATTGAGTGTCCCGGGCACAATCCACCTGCCGAACAACCGCGCAGCTGACGACCAGAACGACGACCGAAGACCAGAACGTGCCCCGATAGGCCCTACTCACCCCACAGGCCTCCCAGGGGATTGCGGTGAAGCCGGGCGGTGAGGCCTGTTTGGGCCGAATGAGCCTCAGTGGTGGCGGCGATGGGAGCCTCGGCGGCGATGGGAGCCTCGGCAGCCACAGGAGCCTCGGCATCCACAGGAGCCTCAGCGTCCACAGGAGCCTCGGCGGCAATGTGGGCCTCGGCGGCAACGGGAGGCTCGGTGACGATGAGCATGAGGGGGGAAGGGGAAGTTAATGGGGACCCTGCGTGGGGGGGGGGGGCACCATGAAGAACAATTGGGAGCCGGGGTGGGGGGTTGCCACGAGGGACGATGGCAGAATATAGGGACACCTGGTGTGTGTGGGGGGTGGGGGGGCACTCTAGTTTAGAATCCTCTGCCCAGGGGATAAGTCTGTGTTTGTTTGTTTGTTTGTTCATTGGTTCCATTGAAGGACACGGCAGCCAGCCAACAATCACTTGTCTTTTACTTTTTGATTTCACTCTACTTTCATGTTTTTGTGTACCTTGTGTGTTGTGACTGTTGGCAGACCAATTTCCCTCCGGGAATGAATAAAGTTTTATCATATCGTATCGTATCGCATCTCTTTAAAGAACAAAGTCATAAAACACAAACCTTCCCTCAGCATCACACTGATAAATCATTAATTACAACACAGACAAAGATCCCCAAAGCCCAAATGGAAAAGTCTGCACTGAATCACAATTGGTACAGTCACTGCACAATGTTTTTAACTGGAAGATTGGTGCAGAGGCAGAGATTTTGTTTCAGTGCAGACTGTTGTAAGAACTGGGGGGCCCCACCCTGCAATTCCACTGAAGTGATGAATGCTCTTTAAAATGGAACACTTCCTGCATTGAAATCAACCATGATGTCACACACTGCAGGCAATGCCAACATCCTTGAAAAGAATAACACAGACCATACATCCCGATTCCCTTAGGCTGGGGTTTGTGATTCTCTGGGGTATTTTTTGTCAGAAGAAAATAACTTCTTTGTAGCATACTAACTTTAAAAAAAAAGCTCACTTTATTTCTTTCTCCGTCTGTGTCTTGGTGTATTTATTCAGGTGCCGGTCCTTTTTATAATAACAGCATTTGTTTATTCTTTTGAGTGAGAAGATTGTGGTGAAGCTGCAGTTTTCAAGTTTCATTTCCTATTTATTTCAACAGGAAACCCGAACGCTTGCCTCTCTTAGAGGCACAGCCACCCTTAGCAGGCAAACATGTCACTCGATTTTCTGCTGAGTCTCTCCTTTTCGGAGTCCAAAACAGCAAAGCCACAAAGCGGTCGCTTCAGATCATGCCTTGAAGAGGCCCACTTTGCATTGGCGAGAGCGAAGCAGCCTGAGCATGCACTGGTGCAACCGTGTCAACAGGACACTGAGGATTTGCTTAACACAGCGCAGCAATCTTCTGCCTCTTCGTATTGCGGCTGAACAAAATTGCAGGCTCAACGGGAGCCACAGCAGATATGAGGAACAGTGTTTTTATTCCCCTTTAATCAAAGCCTTCAATGAACAAGATGATATGCAGTCATAATATTGACTTAAAAATTGATGCAACAATAGAAAATGATTTGACTTGATCTAAAGTGCTGTAAGGTTTTAAAAGAGACCCGGTAGAAATACATTGCTTGATATCTTGAACGATAAGGATTCATTATATTTTAAATCTGATTTGACTCTTGCTGCATGCTAGATTCAACATTGGATTCACTAATGATGCATGCAAATATGCAGGCTGGTGTGGAGGCATGAAACTCATTTGAAGGATTGAGGAAGGACAATGATGGAAAGCAGTTCCTTCCTACACAAATGATAGTTGGGCACATGTGAGGAAGGGGGGGGGGAGGCAGTATGCTTGGCAAATGCACGCGGCAACAGCTGCGTCCGCTGGACTGGAGGGCGGCAGCTTCGACCGCCCCGGGCCGCGGAGTGGAACCGGCCCGCTCGCGGAGCGCGGTTCAGCCGCGGGACTTATTTACATCACCCGGTGCGGTCACAACATCGGAGGCCCGGGTCGCCTCAGCGCAGAGGAAGAGGAAGAGGAAGAAGGGAAGAGACAAAGACAAGATTTTTGCCTTCCACCACAGTGAGGAGGTGTCTGGTGAACTCACTGTGGTGGATGTTAAATATGTGTTTATTGTGTGTTTTGTTATTTACTATATGTATGACTGCAGGCAACGGAATTTCGTTCAGACCGCAAGGTCTGAATGACAATAAAGTTTTCCATGATTCCATGAAATGGGTGGAGATAGTGACGAAGGCTAGAGAATGGTTGGATCAGGAAGGCAGAGCTTCATCACAGCGTAGTCTATTGCCACAGTCAAATCACAGGCTATGGGTACAGTCAGAGTACAGGCTATTGATGCGACCAGATCATAGGCTGCAGATGAAGTGAAACTACAAGTTGGAGCTATTGCCTCATAACACATTACAGATGCAGCCACAGAACAGGCTGTGCATACAACCACAACAAAGGCTATAGAAACAATGTGAGCATAGGCTGCACATACAGCCAGACCAAAAGCTACAGATACAGCCAGAGCACACTTTAGATACAGTCTGAGTGTAGTCTGTAGATACAGTCAGAGCACAATCTATAGATACAGTCAGAGCACTGTAGACTTATTCCAACGTTGTGCAGGTTTGGAGGTTAATTGGCTTCTGTAAATTGTCCCCAGTGTGTCGGAAAGTGCTAGTGTATGGGTGATCATTGGTCGGCATGGACTCAGTGGGGCGAAGGGCCTTTTTCAATGCTGTATCTCTAAAACTAAAACTACAACTAAAGATAGCCCTGTATTTTTTTGGAAATGAGTTAGATACAATTTTCACTTTTATATTATTCGATCTAATTCCATTTCATAATTCATTGGAGGTTTGTGCAGGAAGGTGGTTCTGTGGTGAAAGAACAAGCATGATATTATTGTATGACAGAACAGGGCTAAATGACCTACTTCTTCAGATATGACCACATCACTCTCTGAACTGTGAGTCTCCAACACACATCTCACTTTCAATTAATTATCATCTGCTAACGATTGTTCTTCATCATTCAAAGTAACTAGTAGGAGAAGTGACCAATGAGCCTACTAATCAATATGAAATGATCCAAGGGAATCTTTAAATTATGTTATCAAAATAGCCCACCAGGACTAAGCAGCTGCCACAAGATCAATAAATCAATCAGCGACTCCAATAATTTCTTCACCTTGTTTACAGTCACCCTCCACAAATACCATTGTAAACTGCTGTAGTGATGTTTAAACACATGATAAAGACTAAAACTGTTCACAATGTTGAATGAAACAAAAAATGGTTATCTTTATTATCAGCCACTGAAACTGTGTCTTGCAGACAGAATTTAAATACTTGGTGATTGGGAAATTGCATCAAAGAGTTTTTCATGGTTTGCCTCAGTATCTCAGGACAGCTAATTGTAAAATGATTTTCTTAAAGCTTGCCTGAAACAGGAGCATCCCTTAAGGAAAGAGGTGTGAAACATAATGTTAATTAGAGAGCTATTCTTCCACTGTTGGTCCATAGGGCCTGTTCCTGTTCTATGAGGGTCCACTGTACTGGGGATAGTGGGTGGCATCCAGTGTATTGAAGTATTTTATGGACCTTTTGAACCATCTGACCTTGCTGATGGGATAGCAAATAATTGTATCCCAAGTGAGCCATAACATGAGCATCCACAGCACAATGTAGTCCATAATCCCCCTCAACACATCAAGAGTTCTTACAATCAAAGTCAACATTACATTTGCCATCTGAATTCTTACAGCTCATTTAAGTTTACTTTCAGGACAAAGGCAAACAGATCCCTTCAAGGGATATAGTTCACGATTTTCCAGCCCAACACCATTTAAATAATACTTCACGTTCCTGTCTCGTTTATCAACATTACTAGAGTATTCCATATCTTAAAGCATATGGGGAGAACATTTTGAAGTAACAATTGAGCAATGTAAGATACATGGGGTGAAAATCTTGAATCATCAATTAACTGTTTTCCCTGTTCCCGGGAGTAACTGTGTTAGTGTGAGAGCAAAGAGAAACATGTAATCTATATTGAGGGTGAACTCAGACGGTGCATGTAGAAGTGATCATTTGGACGTAACATGAAATAAATGCTAGATGTTGTGGTTTCTACACGGTTACATCATTAGTGATGTAAGCTTCATGGTGTGAAGTCAGAAGAAAAAATTGTCATTGGCCCTTAACGTTAAGTATGGCATTTGGTAGCAGTTAAGTGTTGTTCTTAGTTTCTTAATTTAAGCTCCATTTAAATCAATATCAGCAGTAGCTACTATATAACATGCCCACACCTACACAGAGGATCAATCTGCTCTAAGTATCTTCCAAAATCATGAAAATAACCAAGAAATGGAAAAAGCATTGGAAATAAAAGAACACTTAAAACATATTCACATTATCGATCAGTGCTGCACGTCCATTTCCAGATATTACTCAAGCAAAGTTGTGTAAGTATAGGAATTAGTACTTAACAGTGGAAACTTAATTGTCTGTGAAGACTTTCTTAGCCCATGAGGGTGATGTGTGTGTGACCACCAACATCTTCAAACCAAATTGAGAAATCCTCAACCATAGGGGAAATTGCGGCAGTCAGCTGCACAGTGGCACAGCGGTAGAGTTGCTGCCTTACAGCGCCGGAGACCCGGGTTCGATCCCGACTACGCGCTGTCTGTACGGAGTTTGTACGTTCTCCCCGTGATCAGTGTGGGTTTTCTCCGAGATCTTCGGTTTCCTCCTACACTCCAAAGACCTACAGGTTTGTAGGCTAATTGGATTGTGTTTGCATACTTCATTTAAGTGTATACCATCCCTAGTGTGTGTAGGATAGTGTTAATGTGCGGGGATCGCTGGTCGGTGCGGACTCGGTAGGCCGAAAGGCTGTATCTCTAAACTAAACTAAGACCCTGGTTCGATCCTGACTATGAGTGGTGTCTGTACAGAGTTTGTACGCTCTTCCTGTGACTGTGTGGGTTTTCTCCAGGTGGTCCGGTTTCCTACCACATTCCAAAGACACGAGGGTTTGTAGTTTGGGTAAATTGTCCTTAGAGTGTACTATGTAACTAATACATGGGCCGACTGTTTGTCAGTGCGGATTCGGTGAATGCGAATGCCTGATCCACGCTGTATCTCTAAACAAAACTGAACTACTGAATGGGATGCAAAAGTCCATGTTCGCAGTTCAAGCACAGCATTGTTTGTGCTTTACGTGCATGTGACATGGGGTCAAATAGCCACACACTTTGCTGAATATTAACAGGGTTTCTCTCTCCACTGTCCCCAACTCTGACCCTGCCTTCTTCCAGGAGCGGTGAAAAACAGATCACGTTGTTGTATGTTATGCAGTTGGTTGTCAGCCCAGTGGAAGAAGCTGCCAGGAGGTTGCCATGGTGATCGCTGTTGTTCTCGTCAGAGCTAGGGGTGGTGGTGGAAAGGGAGTGACTCCACTGGGCGGAGTGAGTAGGAAGCTGGACTTGGTCCAAAAAAGCCCGCTGATATCACCCTGACAAAAAAAAAGCTCAGAGTCAAATTATTATCACTGGTGGGATTGCTGGGATTTGTTTTCTATTTATATATTCATGCCCTGCATCTGCAGACGATGGGATTAGACACAGTGACAATGTACATGTTGCTGTCAGCCAAAAAAAGCAGTAAAAAGATCACAATATTACTAAGAACGTGAACATAAAACATAGAACAGTACAGCATTGGAATAGTGTCCATGTCAAACATAGTGCCAAGTTAAACTAATCTCTACTGCCTGCGTGTGATCCATGTCCTACATATCCATGTGCCTGTATAAAAACCTGTAAAATGCTATTATTATTTCTATTTGTGAAATAGTGAAATAGTGAATCAGTTATGAGTGAAATTTAACAGGTCTGATCAGCTAAAAGACCAAGAAGTAAGACTTGGAGTGGCTGCAGAACATTCTCAAGGGGGAGGGGGAGCAGTCAGAAGTTGTTGTGCACATTGGCACAAACAACGTAGCTAAAAAAAGGTTGGCTTACAGAGTGAATATGGGGAGTTCGGCAAAAGGTTAAAATGCAGGACCTTGAAGGTAGTGTATCACTATCAGTGCCACGTGCTAGGGAGGGTAGCGATAGGTGGATTAGACAGATGAATGCCTGGCTGAGGAGTTGGTGCATGAGGCTGGGATTCCGAATTTTGGACCATCGGGATGTCTTCCGGGGCAGAGGTGACCTGTGCAAGAGGGACGGGCTGCACTGAACTGGCAGGGCATCAACATCCTAGCAGGGAGGTTTGCTAGTGCTGTTCAGGAGAGTTTAAACTAGAATGTTAGGGGGGGTGGGAACCAGAGCAGCAGGTCAGCAAATGGAAGGGCTGATGAGAAAGTGGAGGTTATCACAAGTAAGTCTCAGAGGACGAACAGGCAGGTTCGTGAATATTGGGATGATGAAGGGCTGAAGTGTGTTTGCTTCAATTAAAGGAATATTGTGGGTAAAGCTGATGTACCCTGCCGGGATCAGAGCGTGGAATTATGATGTTGCGGCCATTATGTAAACTTGATTGGAGAGAGGGACACAACTGGCAGCTCAACATGCCCAGGCGAGGGGGGTAAAAGATGTGGAGGAGTTGCTTTGCTAATCAGGTAGAATGCCATGGTGGTGCTCAAGAGATGATATATTGGAGGATATGTCTACTGAGGCATTATGGATTGAGCTCAAAAATAATAAGGGAGCAATTTAATGGGATTATATTATAGGCCACCCAATAGCCAGCAGGATCAGATGTGTGGACAGATTATGGATGGATGCCAGAACCACAGGCTGTTGAAGTGGATAACTTTAACTTCCCCTTCATTGACTGGGACTTACTCCGGGCAAGAGAATTAGATGGGGCAGAATTTGTTAGGTGAATCCAAGTAGGTTTCTTTAAACAGTATGTGGATAGTCTGACTCGAGAAGGGACCATACTCAACTTTGTATTAGGAAACAAGCCTACCTAGGTGACTGGTGTTTACAGTAGAAGGGATGAGCATTTAGAAGATCGTGATCACAACACCATAAGTTTTAAGATTGTTTTAGATAGTGATGTTGGCGGAAGGTATTAAAGGGGTTGTCCCACTGCGGGGACCTAATTGGCGAGTTTAAAAGAGTTTGACCTCGACTCAAACTCACAGTATGGTCGACACATGGTCCTAGGAGGTCACTGAAACTCTCCTTCATGCTCGAGGGAAGTGCCCGAATACTTGCAGCCCCAGTTTGGTCGAGGAAGATTTTTCAGCATGTTGAAACATTTTCCGCGAGTAAAAATTGGTCGGCATGGTTCTTTTGAACTTGTAGTGCAGTGGAGTGGGGTCACTAAGTAGTTACAGGCAGTCAAGGGCAGCCGTAGGCAATCTCCTTCGCTGACCGGGCATTTTAAATTGGCTCATTGGAGTTTTCAGGACCAAGGAAAACTTTATTATAAGTTGCCTAGCTTCTTAAAAGTGTCTCCACTCCTTCTCCCCCCCTTCACTCCCCTTCTCTCCCCTTCTCTGAAGGACTTGCCGTACACTGTGCATCTGTTTCTGTTCATCGCGGGTGTGAATTTCAGACAGCGACCCCCGCTTTCCCTGGCCCCCGTCTTTGCGATGTGTTTATGTGTGTGTGTGTGTGTGCAGTCGGTCGATCCAGCTCGCGGTTTCATCGCTGACGGTCGATCCAGCTCGAGGCGAGGGTTTTTCAGGCGAGGGCCCTCGAGCTTGAAGGTTGAAGACAGTCGCTGAAAGGTTGCATCAGTGGGACAGGCCCTTTAAGAGTTTGCCAGTCACGTTGCAGCTCTATAGGACTATGGTTAGGCCATAACCAGCATGCAGTTCTGGTCACTCCATTACAGGAATAATGTGGAGGCTTAGGAGAGGGAGCAGAGGACGTTTACCAGAAAGTTGCCTGGATTAGAGGGTTTCAGCTAAAGGGATAAACTTGAATTGTTTTCTCCTGAACATCAGAGGATGAGGTGAGACAATGGAAGAATGTAAAAAAATATGAGAGGCATGGAAGGGTAGACAGTCTGAACCTTTTCCAAGTGTGGAATGCCCAACACAAGAGGGCACAACCATAAGGTGAGAGGGAGAAAGTTTAATGCAGATGTGCGGGGCTTATTTTTTATTTAGAGCAGTGGGGGCCTGAAACATATTGCCAGAAGTGGTGGTGGAGACAGATACAATATTGATGTTTAAGAGGCTTTTAGATAGGCACATGGAAGTGCAGGGAATAGAGGGATATGGATCAGAGAGCATCATAATCCAACATGATGCCCTCGCGGTAGCCTTGCCAGCAGCTTATGTGTTTCTTTTGGCTTTTGGTTATTTTCAGTGTCTAAATGTATGTTTTAATGTCTTGGTATGTTTTATGTGGGGGGTGCAGGGGGGGGGGGGGGGAGGGGGGGGAATAGGGGAAATCGTTTCCAGTCACTTATCTTGACGGATATGCAACTTTTCTCCGTGTCGCATTTTCGCCTCCTCCGCGGCCTAACAACTGGATTGTAGTGGCCTTTCCGATCGGAGACCGGCCTAGAGCCCAGAGCTTCAGCAGCATTTGGAGCGTGGACTTTAACATCACGGAGTTGCGATCCTTTGCTAGTGTTGGAGCTCTGACCGCGAGGGCCTGCTGACTTTAAAACCATGGAACTCGGTCTGTGGAGCATCTCGCCACTGGCGCGGCGCGGACTTTAACATCGCGGAGCTGCCTGAAGAAGTGCTCCAACCGCAGGGCCTGTGGACTTGGCATCATGAAGTTGGCCGATTAGGAAAAGGGGAGATGCAGCGAGACCTGGGTGTCATGGCACACCAGTCATTGAAAGTAGGCATGCAGGTGCAGCAGGCAGTGAAAAAAGCGAATGGTATGTTAGCTTTCATAGCAAAAGGATTTGAGTACAGGAGCAGGGAGGTTCTACTTCAGTTGTACAGGGTCTTGGTGAGACCACACCTGGAGTATTGCGTACAGTTTTGGTCTCCAAATCTGAGGAAGGACATTATTGCCATAGAGGGAGTGCAGAGAAGGTTCACCAGACTGATTCCTGGGATGTCAGGACTGTCTTATGAAGAAAGACTGGATAGACTCGGTTTATACTCTCTGGAATTTAGGAGATTGAGAGGGGATCTTATAGAAACTTACAAAATTCTTAAGGGGTTGGACAGGCTAGATGCAGGAAGATTGTTCCCGATGTTGGGGAAGTCCAGGACAAGGGGTCACAGCTTAAGGATAAGGGGGAAATCCTTTAAGACCGAGATGAGAAAGACTTTTTCACACAGAGAGTGGTGAGTCTCTGGAACTCTCTGCCACAGAGGGTAGTTGAGGCCAGTTCATTGGCTATATTTAAGAGTGAGTTGGATGTGGCCCTTGTGGCTAAGGGGATCAGAGGGTATGGAGAGAAGGCAGGTACGGGATACTGAGTTGGATGATCAGCCATGATCATATTGAATGGCGGTGCAGGCTCGAAGGGCTGAATGGCCTACTCCTGCACCTAATTTCTATGTTTCTATGTTGGCATCTATGAAGTCACGATCTCCTGTAGGAAGCGGCCAATTCGGGAATTCCAAGCTGCGGAGTGCTCCGATCCATCCCGACGTTGGTGTCTGGATCATCCCGGCGAGAGGGCCGGTACATCGGGCCGTCCATAACGGCGACTGCGGAGGGTTCAGGTCCCCGACCACTGGTGAACAGGAAGAAGCTTGACTGAACTTTTGTGCCTTCCATCACAGTGGGGAGTGCTGGTTCCATTGTGGTGGATGTTTATGTCATTATGTTTATGTTGTGTTATTTATTTCTTGCTCGGAGAGGACTGCTCATCCATCTAGCTTCCATATGAGTAAAACTGCATCATGATGAATGACCAACACAGCACCAGGGTTTCAGCCTCTGAAGATATTGCATCAACTCTCTGGTCAGAGTTAGCATGCTAGCTGGGGACGGAAGAGAGTGGCAGGACATCTGGAAGCAGATGGCCCCACACAACCCCGAGTTTGTCGGAACAAACATTATGTAGTTGTGCTGTATGTTTTAGGTATCCAAAGGATTTTAATTCTGACCATTTTTATAGAGATATATTAAACTCACAAAGGTTCTACCTGGATGCACATGCCCTCAGCATATGTAATAACAGTTTGGAGTATCTCAGCTGAATACCTCTAACCTCAGGCACACTTCTGACAGAACCCCAAAGAAGGGCAGAACAAACAAGAGATGATAGGGACAACATTGTCAGTCCAAAACCAACAGGTTTTGAGTATCTAAAACAAATTCCTCCAGAGGGAAAGCAAGTGAACTCAAGGATTTTCAACAGCTCCAGACATCGAGCTTACAACACACAGTCTCTGATAACTTAACACTTTCAGTTCAGGAGGAAATGTAAGTTTGACAGAGCTGCCTGCCATGAGTTGATAATATTGACTCTGGACTGTTCAAGTTCATCTCTCCATTGCTTGGGCAATGAGTAAAATGGACATCAGGTCAAAGGTTATGTTGAGATTAGCTTTCAAAACAACTAATTCCAGCAATTGTAAATTTACTCATAACAAACAGTGAATTATATTGGTTAACAGTTTATCTTCTGTAATTTATCTTTTTAACCCTTACTTTGAAACTTTGCTTACAACCACACTTTACTGCTAGCATGCATTTTAAGTTGCTATTTGTTTTACACTTTGTGGTGTGGTGGTAGTTCACTTTGAACAAGCCACATACCAGCAGGAACATTAACCAAATAGAGCAAACACTGCTGTCTTAATGCACCAGGGAGCTGACTTCAGGTGCTGCCTGTATGGAGTTAATATTGTTTCTCTCCAAGACCCGATGCTCACCTTCTCCCACATCCCAAAGATGTGCTCGTCGTTTGGTTAATTGGCCACTGTAAATTGCCCCTAGTGTGGGTGGATGGCTAGTGTGGGTGGGTGGGTGTCAGGAGAAACTGGGGTGGATGATGGCCATGTGGATTGACCGCAAGTGGCTAGGAAATGATTGTGAGGAGTGAAAAGCTTACTCTAATAGTCCGTGGGCCGGAGAGGCCTAAAGTGCACCCCCCTATGATCCTACTTCTTGGGTGTCATTTTGTTCATTGGTATCTCTTCTGTCGGAAAAATTACGTTCCCAAGAAAAAAACTCATGTCAAAATTGTGTATTTTCACACTTTGCCCTCTTTCTTGGGGTCTGTGAATTTGGTACTTGCAATTGAGTCTGTTTCTTAGTAAAGATACAATTAAAATCCACTAAATTGGGACCATATCATCTTCAACTATGAAAATTACCAAGCTCTGCCAGTGGTTTCACGTATTTGTTACGCTGTTTCATCAGTTTAATTGGCTTGACTGCCGATTCCTTTGAAGGCACTTGTTCAATCGCAGCCTGTGAACACATGCAGTCCAAGTAATGCTGAGCAGTATTCTGAGGAGGACTACTTTGCAAAATGGGTGACATCTATTAGCCTTTGCCTGTTGCCTCTCCCTGTGTCAAAGAACACTGTGATGTCACAGACCTAATCAATGAGAGAGCAATCTACACAGAATCCATGTACGACAACCAAAATTTTGGATGAAAAGTTCTAAAGCCGGAGGGCCACGAGGGGGGATCCAAGAGGAGGGGGTACGGAGACGGGAAAAGGGATCATCAATGGGGGGGGGGACTCCTTCCCGTAGAAGAACGCTGTGAGGCGGGGGTGACGGTAGAAGAGCTCCGAGTTGTGGTGGGCGCGGAACTCATTGAGGTGGGGACGGAGGGGGACAAAGGTAAGACCTCTACTGAGGACCGACCGTTCGGTGTCGGAGAGGGGGAGGTCGGGGGGATGGTGAACACACGGCAGGGATGGGGGTTGGAGCCGGAGGAAGGCAGGTGAGTGGACTGAGGACGAAGCGTTGTGTGTTGGGGGGGTAGAGGGTGTTCGGGGGGTGGGGGGGGGGGGGGGGGGGTATGAGGACTGTAGTGTGGGTGGGGAAGAGCAGGGGTCACATAGTTGGAGGGGGATGGGGAAGACCCAGTGGAACAGCCACTGAGGTTACCAGGGTTGGGGAGACGTGCACTAGGACCAGGCTTCAGGCCCGCTGTAGAGTCCAGTTTGCAGGTGAGGCGACGGCTGCGGGCTTCTGGAGGGTGGTGGATTGTCGAGGGTCGGCGGACCTGAAGGTCCGCGGGTAGTGGAGGCCAGGTCGGCGGGCGATGCGTGGGAGGTCCCGGTGGGCGGGTGGTCGGTGGGGCGGCGCGGTTCGGCCCACCCGGTGAGGCGGCGAGATGAGTAGGGTGCGGTGCGGCGGCCATGTTCGGGTAGGTTCATTCCGGCGGCGCTGCTCAGCAGGCCCGGTCCGGCGGCGATGCTGGATGGGCTCGATGCGACGGCGATGTTAGGTGAGCCCGGTGCGGCTGTGATATTGTGCGGGCCCAGAGCGACAGCGATGTTGGATGGGCCCGGTGCGGCGATGAGGTTAGTTGGTCCCGGGGGGCGGCGAGGTTCGGCGGTCGCATTGTGGTGGCGATAGGCGGAGGAATCGGGGAGCGGGAGAGATGCAGAGTTACCGGGCAGGCAGCGAGGCTGGGCGTCATCGATAGGCAGGTGAAGATCGGTGGCAGCATCGGCGTGGAGGTTGGTGAAGGCGACTTCCTGGTGAGTACTGGAGGCACTCCTCGTGGCCAAGATGGCGTCGTGGGACTCGGGCAGGCGGCGCGGGCCAGAGTTGGGGCCTGCAGGCGGTCGAGTCGCGGAGAGTCGGTGGCAGGAGCGGCCTGGAGGCGGGCTAATTTCAGGAACTTCAGCAAGTGCCTGCTTTGTTGCTGATTGGATTAGCTCTTGAAAGATGCCCTTTGAATCCTCTGGTATACCGCACAGCACAGCATGTTTTCCAGCCATAGACAGGAATTCATCAAGAAGGAGCCTCTCCAAGCACTCCACTTCTGTCATAGTTCTTTCCTGTCGTAACACCTTTCATAGAACAAGTAGACATGTCCCGATTCCATGAGGACATCCTGAAGTACGGATCCTTCCATTTCCTTTCCAAACATTTTGAAGTATGCGCAAATGACATGAAATGTGCCAATCAACAGAATGTGTTTCTTGTACTTTGCAGGATGATTCCACACAAGAGGATATGCCTTCATGCAGACACCCAAGTCGAATGTTGTAATGACATATTCTTGGCAAACCTCATGACTTGCTTCTTCAGAAGCTTGTAAACACTCTTGAACTGTACTCAATTCCGTGATGGGATGATCGATCACAGGATAGTAGTCAATTGTGGTCAGATTTGAAGGCACCTCACATGCTGGAAGCTCTTGACCTTTCTCACTACTCGCTTTCCGGGAAAGCATCCATGCCAGATCTATTCTTGTACACTGTGTGAATGCTTCATCCCCATCACCACGCTTCCAGCGCTGCACACGGAAATCTGGATTTGTTTTCCGGTTGACATAGGATGATGGAAAAAAGATGGCAAAGTGTGAAAAAACACTATTTTTACATAGATTGAAATTAGGGGTTAAAAAACATAGTCCAAATGAGTATTTTTCTTGGGATCATAATTTTTCCGACGGAAGAGATACCAATGAACAAAATGACACCCAAGAAGTAGGATCATGTGGGGGGAGGGGGGGGGGGTACACGGTAGGGTACCCTCTGGCCCACGAACTATAAGAGCCAGCATGGACCGGATGGGATGAATGGCCTCCATCCACATCATGAAAAATGTGATATGAGAAATGTTAGCCTAAAGAGAACTTTAGACCTTCACATCCAACCTCAGGAACAAATAAAAATTATTAAACACTTTAAAATACTAGCAAGGAATGGAAAAAAAAAAAACCCAATAAAGGATAATTCAAAAAAAGGTTTGCTCTTATCATTCTCCACAGCATTGTCTGCTTCATGTGGCTTCTCTGTCCCATCTGGTCAGGTCTCCGTTACTGGGCGCAATGAAGAGTCCAACAGTGGAGCGGGAATGCACAGGCATTTGACCTTCATCTCACTCTATATTTCCTTACCTGGGCAGTGGGACAGGTGGAGGGGAGTATAAGAAGAGCAGACCCATGAACGACAGATCTAATCTATGGTGACCCACAGAACTCAGGATACCTCTGTACCATTACAATAATACATTGACAGGGGGGTTGGGAACAACATTAAATGCCATCCATGTAATGGTTTCTATCTGAATAGATCAATTTAGGATATAATTTCCTGTTCTTCAACAACCTTCATATTCAAATGATTCCCAAAATCTTCCAAAGTCAGAAATGGGCCAGCAGGAAAAGAAACTTTGACAGTTCTGGACATTGTAACCTTCAGATAGCTGTGAATGACTTTTGCAGTAATAATCTGATCTTTGTGTGGTTTATCATATTGTCAAGGTTCGTTTCTTAAAAAGCAGATAGCAACAAACGTTAAAGATAGACCATGGCAATCTTTTATTGATTCGTCAGACGGGAGTGGCAAATATCTACAATGAGCACAAACATTGCTCAGTGCTTCCCGGGCTCCCCCTCTCAGAACAAAGGAGAGTTAGCACAATTATACATTTTTATCATCAGTAAAACACTCCTACCAAATCTGAATATGGCATGACTGAAATAATCTGTAGCCTTTCACAATATAGGAAAGCTGGGTCCAAATCAAGCTCATCCAATAACAAGTTATTACTTTATCTGGAGCGTCAGCTATATTTGCAATCTTGGCTTCTTTATGGCCTTGAAAAGAAACATAGGTTATTATGCAGGCATCCATCTTAATGTCCTTATTGAAAAGACAACCTGTCCTCCATATTGTGTTCCATATAATTTACAGTCATTTAGACTTGGCACTGAGCCATTCTTTTATTCTACTAGTCCATGTTTTTGTAGAAGAATGACCCAATTTTAGATTTGACTATTAGATTTGACTATTAGCTCTTTCATTCCCTCCTTTTTATTAAACGTGATAACATTTACAGTCCTCGGTAGGTACAAACAATGGTCGCAAGTATTAGAGCAATGATTAGCTGAATGATAGAGCCATAATGTATCACAGTACCCCAGAGTCCACCAAACCAATGGTATGGCTACCAGTTCAATAGTACCCCAAAGTCCATCAAACCAATGGTATGGCAGCCAGTTCTCACTCTCTTCATTGACAACCATTCTGATGAAGCTTGTTTAGGGTCAATGGATCAGGTGCGCAGGTGAAGTGCTCCCCCCCCCCCATCCTGTGGTGGGGTTCATCACCTTGATCTAGACGCTAATGTATTTGTGGGTTTGGACAGCTTCTCCTCCCAGTAGGTTTGGGTGGCCTGCTTCCACATCACTACATAGAAGCAGCTGCTGGACTGGAAGCCAAAGACAAAGCCAGCATAGATTGTGATCTGTGTTGACGTAGAAGGTGCCACTGAAGTTGATGTCATTCAACTCCTCAAATCCGACAGTAAGGCCAGGGTCAGAGTTGGTGGTCTGCAGTAACTCCCTGCCCTTGTTGGGCACTACCCAGTTAGGAACAATTTACATTGTCCCCTTTGTAACTTCCTCAGGTCAGTCCCACTGATGGCGCTGTTCTCGGCGCACACGTCATAGGTATCTGGGATGTTGTTGTCAAAGTCATCCTTGCAGGTGTCTCCTCTGCTGTCACCATTGGCATCGATCTGGTCAGGGTTGGGAACTAAACAGCAATTGTCCTTCTCATCAGAAACGCCATCAATGCCATCCTCATTAATGTCCTGATTGTCATCACACTGATTACCCACAAGGTCTGAGTCATTGTCTTCCTGGATAGGGTTATGCATAATCTCTTTCAAGAGGTCCATCCGTTTCAAAATGTTCAGCTTCTCTCTTTCTAGACCCTTGGTCATATGATAGAGCTCAAAATGCTTCAAGATTGTTGATCAAATGTGGTTTGTCTTTCCGAAGTTGTGACCAAAGGCTTTACATTTCCTCCTAATCTGTAAAGATGTTCTTTCTTCCGTATGGATCAACTTTACATGGCGCTGCAGATAGCAATCAGAAACATCTTGTTACCTCCTGGGTGGGGGCAAGGTCTGTCACGCACCTCTTCATGCTGCTCTTTTATGTGTTTCTTAAGTCCAACAACTCCTCTGTAAACAGCACAGCAACCCTTATACTGACATCGATACACGGGGGGGGGGGGGGGGGGGGGGGGGGGGGGTTTGACTTTGGTTTCCGGCCACATTTTTGTCCAGATTGTTTCTTCACATCCTTAATAATGCACTTCTTAACTGGTAACTTACTCTTCTTCTTCCAATACGGTTGAAAATACTCATCTGAACAGCCATTCTTAACTTTTATTTCTCCATCATCTTCACTTGATAAATACCTTTCAGAAAGATCAGTGGACTCCAATCCATCCACAGCATCATTTCTTATAGAACAAGATGCTTCATTGCAGTTAACTGTGTTTTTTTTCACATTTAATGGTTGAGTTGCATCTTGTACTGGAACTTTTTCCCAAGAGCACTCTGTATATTCAGGATCTGAGCACAATAACATATCCTTCTTCAAATATGTACAAGACTGAAAGTCTGGACAGGTTGATGCTTCGCAATATTATCACCCTCACCATTTTCAGTCACTGTTCTATTCCGAGGTGAAAGGGTTATTGAACCATCCAGAACTTCCTCCATTGAGTCCTTATTTCTACTGGATGGGCACTTGAAGATTGCACTAAGACGCCTTTAAGACTTCAGCACTTTTATTAAACACACAGCATACATAGCCCTGGCTGTACGTGGTCTGTCACGAGCACCAGAGAGGGAGCTAGGGGCGTGTGGGTTACAATTATACTAACTGGTGGGGGAGTGGTTAGCATGGACATCGTGCTATCAATTAAAGGTGTACACACATATCATTTACATCCTTCCTCTACCAAAACAAGCAGTGATTGACAGGGCGACCACGTCTCATGCGCCAGGGTGAGTGCAAACAGTAAAGTACAGGGATACATGATCACACGTAATCGCCGTAGCGGACCGGTGGCCTGACCAGGCGACCAGACCGGGACCGCACCTCGCCATCACCTCCTTCCCCGACAGCAACAAGCGGGGACGCCGGATCATGGTGGGGGCTACGGACAGGAGAACCCCTTGGCGGTGAAGGCAGCGGGGAGGGACGCGAAGAGAAGGGCGGGGAAGCCGGAGAAAGACGCTCCGGAGGAGGACGAGGGGAGGCCGGCCCCAGAGGAATGGGCAAAGCACAGGGCTGCGACAGGGGCAGCGGGGGGGCATAAGGAGCCACCGGGGGAGGGAGAGGCTCGTTCACGAGCCGGAGATGCTGGCGGGACCGGCGGAACACCCTGCCGTCGCGGTTGACAAGGTAGGAGCGAGGGGAACCGGCAGAGCCGACGACCACGGCCAGCCTGGAACGGCCAGAAGAGGACCACATATGGACGACCTGACCGGGGAGAAGAGGGCAGAGGACACGGCAAGACCTGTCGTGGGAACGCTTCTGGATACGGTGTTTGTCGGCAATGCGTTCCCGGACCAAGGCAGGCTTAAGGACGGAAGGGGACAGGGACTGTTGAGACACCGGGACCGTGGGCCTCGTCACTCGGGACATGAGTCGCTGAGCCGGGGAGCCCAGGGCATGGTCGCGGGAGATGTTACGGAGGTTCAGCAGGCCAGCCAGATGTCGGTGCTGGATAGGCGACAACGTTCCAACAGCCCTTTAGCACTGCGGACCGCGCGCTCGGCCAGTCCATTGCTCTGTGGGTATTCCGGGCTGCTGGTGTAATGACGAAATTTCCAACGCTCAGCAAAGTCGCGAAACTCGGCACTGGTGAACTGGCTGCCGTTGTCCGACTGCAGGCTGACGGGGGACCCGAATGTGGCAAAGTGGCGGCGCAATTTGTCGATGACCGCGGAGGAAGAGAGGGAGTGGAGCTGGTCAACTTCAAACCAGCTGGAGTAAGAGTCGACAAGTACCAGGAAGTGCTTTCCGTGCCACTCGAAGATGTCGGTTGCTAGCGCAGACCAGGGCAGGTCAGCAGCTGGCTGCTGCAGGAGCGGCTGCCGCTGTTGCTGTGGAGTGAGGCTGTTGCAGGTAGGGCATGCGGAGACCCTATCCCGGAAGTAGCGGGGCATGTCGGGCCAGAAGAACTGGCTCTGAGCGATGGAAAGGGTCGCCTCGGCCCCAGGATGGCCACGATGAGCGGTCTCAAAGTATTGTTCTCGTAGTGCTGCGGGCACCACCACCTTGTGCCCCTTCACAATCACACCACCACGCAGCACCAACGCGTCACGAACCAAGAGGTAAGGCACCGCTGCGGCCGGCATGGAAGAACGGCGGTCTGGCCAACCCTGCTTAATGATTGCGGCCAGCTGCTGTAGCGAAGCGTCTGTCGCCGTATGCTCGGCTAGGGACTTCAACTGTCCGGAGGGCACGAAGTTCACGCCCAGGACCATCAGATCCGACGCCTCGTACGGATGCTGGGTTGTGGATGAAAGAGGCGCCCGCGACAGCGTGTCCGCAACAACCATGTCCTTGCCCTTGCGGTAAACCACCGTGAAAGTGAAGCGTTGTAGCTGGAGCATCATGCGCTGGAGCCGGGAGGAGGCCATGTGTATTGGCTTGTTGAGGATGGTGACCAGAGGCTGGTGGTCCGTCTCGACAGTGAAACAGTTTCCCAGGATATAGTCCTTGAATTTGGAGCAGGCAAAGACAACTGCCAGCAGTTCCTTCTCAATCTGGGCATAGTGTTGTTCAGCGGTCGTCATTGTGCGGGACGCGTAGGATACAGGCAGTTGCACCCCGTCATGGATCTGCAGGCAGGCGGCCCCGAGGCCAAACTTAGAGGCATCACACGTGAGAACGATGGGGCGCTGGAGGTCGAAGTACTTCAGCGTCGGCATGCTGACCAGCTTAGACTTGAGGGTGTCAAACGCGCGCTGGTGTTGCGGGGACCAGGCCCAGGCAGTGTCCTTTTTCACCAGATCCCGCAGAGGGGCACTCAGTTCACTCAGGTCGGGGATGAACTTTCCCAGGTAGTTGACCATGCCCAAGAAGCGCTGCAGGCCAGGCACATCAACAGGTGCAGGCATCTCGGATATAGCGGCCGTCTTCTGCGGGTCGGGCCTCAGCCCCGATGCCGTGAAAACATGTCCCACGTAGGTGACCTCAGGGACCCGGAATCGGCACTTTTTCGGGTTGAGTTTCAGGTTGACCTCCCGGGCCCGCTGCAGCACCTGGCGAAGGTGGTGGTCGTGCTCAGCGACGTTTTTCCCAAAAACCAGGATGTCGTCGACAATGATGGCACACGGAAGTCCAGCAAACAGTTGTTCCATGGTCCTCTGGAACACCTCGCTGGCAGAGTTGATCCCAAACGGCATGCGGAGGAAGCGATACCTGCCGAAGGGCGTGCTGAAGGTTGTCAGGTGCGAGGACCGCTCGTCTAGAGGTATCTGCCAGAACGAACTCTTGGCATCAAGAACCAAGAACACGGTGGCAGTGCCAACCTGCGCAGCAACATCCTCTACCGTCCGCATGGGATAGTGCGGGCGCCTGATGGCCAAGTTCAAGTCTTGGGGTTGATGCAGATCCGTATTTGCTCTTGTCCTTCTTCGCAGCAACAACCATAGTAGAAACCCACCCGGGTGGAGTTCCGTGACGGGCGCCAGGATGCCCGTGGCCACCATCTCGCGAAGAGCAGACTCGACCTTGCCCCTCATGGCAAAGGACACACGGTGCGGGGGACGGACAACTGGCGTAACGTCGGGATCGAGGGCAATCTTGTAGCTGCAGGGCAACTTCCCCAGCTTAGAGTCAAACCAGTCCGGGAACTCGGCCAGTGGGTTCAGGGGTGCCTCTACCAGGTGGACATCGCTGTGGAAGCTCACCAACCCGAGGTCCTGGCAGGCCTCCACGCCGAGCAGGGGGTCACATTTACTGTCCAGCAGGAAGAAAGAGAGGGGCCGAGTGGTCGACCGCACCTTGCAGTGGAGAGTGGCCTTCCCCACAGGAACAAGCACGCCGCCCCCATAGGCACGCAGAACAGCACTGTCTGTGGAAACTGGCTCATTATTTCTTATCTTTCTGAACAGGCTTGTTGTCATAACGTTGGCAGCTGCCCCCGTGTCCACCTTAGCAGAGAAGGCCTTGCCATTCACCGTGATTTGGACGGTCGGGTCCGTTATCAGTCCAGCTGCACCTCGCAAGGAAAACACATGCAGCTCGCTCTGAGAAGATTCAGGGTCAGACGGGGGAAGATCATCGTGCTGCAGATGGGAACCAGACACTGAATCATCACGTGTCAGATAGCGAGACGGTTTCTGCTGTGGCTGGGTATTGTTCCCACGGGAACGGCATGCGGCTGAAAAGTGCCCGAGCTTGTTGCAAAGGTTACAGGTTTTCCCCAACGCAGGGCACACATTAAAACGGTGTGAGACAAAGTTACAATTCGGACATCGTTGAGGCGGTCTGGAGCCCTGCAGCGGTCCTGCCCTCTGTCGCCGGGGAGCATTGTACTGGGGACCAGCGAGACTGGCTGTGTGGACCACGGGGTCGGGTATAGCGGAGGAGACAGCCTCAGCTAAACGAGAAGCATGCAGCGCCTCGTGGAGTGTCAGATCAGGCTTACGCAGCCATTCGGAGCGCAGCTTTTCGTCCCGCAGACCAAAGACCAGAATGTCACGGGTCAAGGCATCGGGGGTCAGGTCACGCAGGTTACATCGGCGAGCCAGCTGGCGCAGCGCGGCCATAAAATTGTCAATAGACTCCCCAGGGTTCTGGCGTCTGGAGAACAGTTTGAAACGCTCTAAAATGTGGTTAGTGGGAAGGTCACACATCGCCGTAAATTTAGCAATCAGGCAATCGGGGTCTTGGACACTCTCACCAAATCCATAGACGAACGACTCCGAACGCTCGAGCGCCTCCGAACCAGCCAGGTTGAGCAGCAGGGAAGCCTTGACAGCGGGGGCCACAGCAGGGTGGGCAATGGCAACGTAATGCTCAAAGTCCCGTCGGAACACACTCCAGCGATGAGTGATGTCCGCATTAAAGACCAGGACGTCAGGCTTACGACAGGCAGAAGCCATCGTGGAAGCAGGGGGGGGGTACTGGGACTAAGAAAATAAAACGCGATAAACCAGAGACGCAGGAAGAACCACTTCTGACACCATGAAGATTGCACTAAGACGCCTTTAAGTCTTCAGCACTTTTATTAAACACACAGCATACATAGCCCTGGCTGTACGTGGTCTGTCACGAGCACCTGAGAGGGAGCTAGGGGCGTGTGGGTTACAATTATACTAACTGGTGGGGGAGTGGTTAGCATGGACATCGTGCTATCAATTAAAGGTGTACACACATATCATCTACAGCACTGTCCCTCATTCAAAACTACGCTGTGACTAGAATGCATCAGGATGTAACTATGGCCCTCTGTTATCAGAGTTCTGAACAGTCCGTCCAATTGCTAGGATTCTGTCTGATTCACATCTACCCCATTGCAGACATTGGACTTTGTCTCTGGAACTGGTGTGCTATAATGCTCAGAACTACATTCTCTACACTAATCTTTCCTTTGCTCTACCTATTTTAGGTGAGCCTGGCTTGATTGCATTCATTCATGTTAATCCCTTGTGTCTTGCTGACACTGAAAGAGGGTGCAAGATTTTTTTAGACTCATCATTTAGCTGTTTAATAACTATTAACTGGGTTCCTGCTTAATTAATGTTTCCAAACTTAGCTGACTTGATTCTGCGTCAAGGGTTGAACCATGGACATATGAACATTCAAATTGTGAGCCTTCTCGAACTGCTACTCACATTGGTCACAAGCAAATTCAACTTCAGCTTCTGCCTTGTGCTTGGTCATATGGTATTTCACGGATGCTCTTTGCCTGCACTGGAAACCACAAACTTCACACTGCTAAGGTTTTGCTCCAGTATGGCGCATTTGTTGAACTGACAGTTGTTTCAGCTGTTTGAAAGTCTGTCCACATTCATCACAAATGTAGTTTCTTTTCACAAATGTAGTAGTCATTTCTCCCAAGTTGTCCATCAGCGTGTGTAACCAGCATTCTTCTTCCTTCTCCATAAATGCTGTCTGCTCCATCCCAACTCAGCTCCTCACTTTGATCCCGGCTCGGATTTACCTCAATCCAGTTCTGTAACCGAGTTGCACTCCAAAATCAAGGGTTTTCAACTACACAACCTGATTGCTCTCCTTCAGCTGCTGTGTGATGGAAACTAGATGGTCATTTTCAGACTGGTCATTGGTGAGTACATTTCACATCTGTTTCAGCTCAGTCTGTAGCTTCGGGATAAGCTGCCACCTTTTTCTGGTTACTTCAAGAACCTGTGGTAATGGATCCACCTTGGTCAGTGTTATAAACATAAGGACAGTTGTCAGCCTTATTCAGGACATCTTGGTGCTGGGGTGTTCCCCCAAGTCCAGCCCATCTGGGCCAACCTCAGGATAAAACGTAGGGTCAATAGCTCCATTATCCTTTCTTGGTTCTCCTCCATTTACAGTCAATCCAATGGGAAAAATCTTCATTCATCATGGCAGTTGGTTGTAGTAACACCTGGTGCTGTCCCTCCAACATAGTCCCAATTGTGTCCCATCCCAGTAGTATGGACTGTGTCTGTGTTCAACTGGCAGTGGCTTTTGCATTTCCAACCCCTGTGAATGCAAGACTGACAAGGTTGTGTTTAATTGCTATGTAATTAATTCATTGCTGTAGGTCATAACTAACTTCCGCACTCTTTAGTGTCCTATTCATTCCCTCCACTAATCCAGAATTCTACGGGTGGTGGGGGGTGTGAGATCACTCATGAACTACCTACAAGGCAGACCCTTTAAAAATAGATCGTTATAGATTTTTTTTTTAATATTCCCAATTGTTCCAATCTATCTCCCCAAATTCACAATTTCAAATTAACAGCTTTGTTCTGAGATAATGGCATCTCTAATCTCATCTAACACATCTACCTGAATGCCACGTAGCCATCGTGGAATTCAGGTCTCTATTTGAATTCAATTCAAAAGGTAAAAAACTAGGAAAAAAAACTTAAAGTTAAGAGAAAACAAAGAATAAACAATTAATTTTCATAGATTGCAAGCTTATTCAATGACATCCTATATCATCTGACATGGACCATTTCATCAAAGGGGGCATTAATCTATATTTCTAAAAGTCTGATCTTGACCACTTCCTGTTGTTCTGTATATTGATTTTAGAAAAAAACGCTGCTACTTACGGCTGTGATTTTTGGCCATCTTACTCAGAGTCCCCCTCCGCTGCGCAGGGCAAGAGGATTTTTCCCATCGATGAAAAATAAAAGGGGTATTTGTGTTTACAAAATGTTGAGATTCTCTCTCCTGAAGGCCACGCCCCTTCTGGAGGGACTATAAAACCCGGAAGTGTTGAGTGCCTCAGTCAGTCTCTGCAAGATCGGAGAGCGAGAGGGTCACGTCTCTCAGTCTGAGCTGTGAATAACATTGAACACATGTCTACTAAACTGTGAGTGGTTTTAATGACCTGTCAATGCCCTTAATGTGGTTTGAAAATATAGTTTGGAAATGCTAAAGCTGTGTTGCCTTTGGTTTGGAAATGCTAAAGCTGTGTTGCCTATGGTTTGGAAATGCTAAAGCTGTGTTGCCTAGTTGCCTAATTAAAGTTACCTTGCCTAATTAAAGTCGCCTTGCCTAATTAAAGTTGCCTTGCCTAATTAAAGTTGCCTTGCCTAATTAAAGTTGCCTTGCCTTCTATATAATTAAAAGTCTAATATTGACCACTTCGTGTTTGTGCTTTATATTGATTTTAGAAAAAACACTGCCACATACGGCTGTGATTGTTGGCCATCTTACTCAGAGTCCCCTTCCACTCATCAGGTGCCGAGGATTTTTCCCATCAATGAAAAATAAAAAAGTTATTAGTGTTTAAAAAATGTTGAGATTCTCTCTCCTGTCAATCAAGCCATGAAGGCCATGTACCTTCTGGTGAGAGGGGCGAGGGACTATAAAACCCAGAAGTGTGGGCGTGGCTCAGTCTCTGCAAGATGGAGGAGGGAGAGGTCACGACTCGCTGTCTTTAGTGGCCTTGCACCCTGCTTGAAATGCTATGAAACTGCACTTGAATTTGGTGAGCTTGCACCCTGTTTGAAGTGGTAAGAAACTGCATTTGAATTTGGTGGCCTTGCACCCTGCTTGAAATAGAATTTCAAGGAATAGCTGTGAGTCAACTGCCAGCCCACCAGCCGTGAGTGAGTGAGCTGCCAGCACAACAGGCTTGAGTGACTGAGCCGCCAGCCCACAAATCCATTTGGCCCACAATGTCCATACTAGCCCTCTGGAAACCAGTAATTTCAGCCCACAACACCCATACTAGTGCTTCAAGAAAGGCCCCCCCCCCCCCACCCCCCCATGGCCACCAATATTGGTGGAGAGGTGGAAAATTGCGTTGGGGGACCAGCCCTCCAGTGTGATGCTGAGACCCAACGGGTCCCAATTAGTCTAGTGTGAATATATAAATATAACCTGGGACTGGATTTCAAGTATCCCAATAGGCTTTGGGAGAAATGAAACAGACATAGTGAAATCCTGAACAGAGTAGGAAAATGAAGATGCCAGAATCTTGGCAGAATAGCCTTGAAAAGAATAGTGAGCTCTCTAGTCAGATAAGGAACAGAACTTGGATGAGTGACAACTTGAAAGAACATGGAGATCTGTGTAATCAGATAAGAGCCCGAACTTGGATGAGTGACAACTTGAAAGAACTTCCTAGAATATTTTTGAAATAGCTTTTCGGTTTTAACAAATACTAACCTTTGACATTGAAAGGTACAAATAAAACTAGTACCAAAAACAGGCAAAATACACATCAGCTACACAAATGTAATCCGAGAGGAGTTAGCCAAAGTGGTGCAGCCCCCCCTCATTTCCAAAAAATCGTGCAAAAAATTAGAGACATCACTCTGTATTAATTTACATTCCCCTCCATTATCTGACAAAAGCCATTCTGTTTAAAAGAATGTTTAAGAAGGAACTGCAGATGCTGGAAATCGAAGGTAGACAAAAATGCTGGAGTAACTCAACGGGTGAGGTAGCATCTAAAAGAATCTTTGTGTCTGTGGGAACCAATTTGCAGAGTTTGTGAACTAGGATTGGTAGGTTTCAGGCTTGCAGAGCCTTTAAATAGCAAAAGTCGTCTTCTGTTGGAGCGAGAATTTAAAATGAACAAAGTGAGTAGTTTGATGTAATGGTGGGCAGGCTAATGTTGAAAATAGTTGTGGTCTGAGCTATGATTGGACAGCGATCCAGATTGCGATTGGCCATCTCTCTCTCTCCTCTCTCTCTCTCTCTCTCTCTCTCTCTCTCTCTCTCTCTCTCTCTCTCTCTCTCATATTACTCATTGTTTTTGAACATTGAATTTTCTCAATTCTGTTAACCCTTGCTGTCTCCTCCCCTTCCCACCTCTCCCTCAGCCCTCGGGCCCTGGCATTCCCTCTATCTCTATCTCCCTCCCCCACCCTAGTCGCACTAGCTTCTCATTTTCACACCACAAACAGCTTACAATGGCTTGTTCCCTTTATCATCGATACTTTTTTGCATATCTTTCATTCATTGTTCTTTATCCCTCCACATCACCGTCAATATCTCTTGTTTCCCTGATCCCTGACCAGTCTGAAGAAGGGTCTCGACCCGAAACGTCGCCTATCTCCTTCACTCCTTAGATGCTGCTGCACCCGCTGAGTTTCTCCAGCTTTTTGTGTAACCATCGATTCTCCAGCATCTGCAGTTTCTTCGTTAACACATTACTCAAACGTTTGGTCAATTTATAATTCAATATATTCCTTGTTCTCTAATCCTTGTTGATCTTATGAAACAAATAACACATGTGTTGTACAGCCGTCTTCCTGTCACTCTTATCCAAATTATTTCCATGTCTATCCAATCTCCAATCACTTCTTAGTACACAACTTAGTACACAAATTGTAACAAACTATTTCAGCCTATTAAGCCCAATCCTTTATTTGCAACAAACCTTTGCAGTCTTTAAAGCCCAATCTGGTACTCTCTCTGGTAGCAAATTCACAAGTCTTTTCAAGAAACATTGTCTTTCCAATGCACATTACTGACAAAAAAGTTGTAGTCTGCCGTGTCCAATCCTTTAATTGTTACAAAACCTCTTTTGTCTGTCGTGCCCCATCCTTTACTCATTTCCAATTATCAAGCCTTCACTAATTTCCAATACACAAGCCAATCCCTTACACAAGTGGTCATACCTTCGCTGGCTGCTTCTAAGGATCTTGTCTGCAGCTAGGCCAACCTCAGACTGAGGGACCTTAGTTTTGTTTCCGGGAGCTTCTTCGGGAGGCCAGACGTAAAGGGTCCAACTAGAGCTCAGTTTTCTCCGCTTCAGATCCCGGTCAACTGCACCCTCTTACTCAGTCATCTGTTGCTGGTCCCAGCGAGAACCCTGCCGACTACGCCAAATGTCAAGGTTTATTTCTGAAAAAGCAGATAGCAACAAACGACATGGCAATATTTTATTGATTTGTCAGACAGGAGTGGCAAAGATCTACAATGAGCACAAACCTTGCTCAGTGCTTCCCGGGCTCCCCCTCTCAGAACAAAGGAGAGTTAGCACAATTATACATTTTTCTTATGAGTAAAACACTCCTACCAAGTCCGAATATGGCATGACTGAAAGATTCTTTCAGCACAATATAGGAAAGCTGGGTCCAAATCAAGCTCATCCAATAACAAGTTATTACTTATCTCTGGAGTGTCAGCTTTTTTTTCAATCGTGGCTTCTTTATGGCCTTGAAAAGAAGCACATGTCATTCGGCAGGCTGCCATCTTAATGTCTTTATTGAAAAGACAACCTGTCCTCCATATTGTGTTCCATATAATTTATAAAGTCATTCAGACTTGGTACCGAGCCATTCTTTTGTTCTACTAGTCCATGCTTTTGTAGAGGAATGACTAATTATAGATTTGACTATTAGATTTGATGATTAGCTCTTTCAATATCACCTGCATATCTTGGCACCTCTCTAACTGCTCCCCTTCTGTGATTCCCCCTTCCCTCCAAATCTATGTCACAACCTCACCTGCACATCTTAACTGGATTACCCTCCAGGGCCTGTCCCACGGCGATTTTTTCAGCGATTGCCGGCGTCATATCAGTGTCTCCAAAAAGGTGAACATTTCAAAATCCAGCGGCGACAAATAAAATGTGGCGACACTTGAAAAAAAACGCGCGTCAAGCGTCATCACGCTGCGTCACGCCGCAAACTTTTTGGTGACCTGATACGCCAGTCAATGATGCCGACAATCGCCAAAAAAATCGGCAAGTGGGACAGGCCCTTCTGTAATTAATTTCAAGATAAATGTTATTGACTATACCATGCCAGCAAAGCCAAATCTTTGAACAATCAGGTGCAGATTATTCCTGAATATTGGTTTCATAGTAGAGCTCATCATAAATGTCATTACATTTCAAGGATTGAAACTAAATCTTTAAAAGTCTGAATTATCCTTTTTTTAATTATACTTCTGGCAAAAATCCACTGATCTGCATAAAATAAACAAGTAGGTAATATCCACTGCTCCAAATGCAACCCGAATGATTTAATTTTTAATCCTAGTCTTTTGCTGCATCACACAAGAGATATGAACATAATTGTCTGGTGAAATTTTCAGAAGGAGCCATCAAAACAAAACTCTGCTGAAGTCTCCCTTGGTACTTTTCCAAATAAGATGAGATAGCCTCCATGTCCTGGCCAATATTTATCCCTCAGTCTAATCACAGAAGCAGATAAGTTGCTGGCTCTGGAACGGGCCCAGAGGCGGTTTACAACAATGATCACAGGAATGAGTAGGTTAACATATAATGAGCGTTTGATGGCACAGGGCTGGAGTTTAGATGAATGAGGAGGGATTTCATTGAAACATATCGAATAGTGAAAGGCTTGGATAGAGTGGATGTGGAGAGGATGTTTCCACCAGCGGGAGAGGCTGTGGAGTCTAAGTCAGTGGATATATTTAAGGCAGAGAAAGATAGATTCTTGATTAGTATGGGTGTCAGAGGTTACGAGGAGAAGGCAGGAGAATGGGGTTAGGAGGAAGAGATAGATCAGCCACGATTAAATGGCGGAGTAGACTGACCTAATTGGGCCGAATGACCTAATTCTGCTCCTAACACTTATGATCTTATGAAGTTTTTGATTAAGAGTCATTCACCCAAAATGCTTAATTCAGTGACCTTCTGAGTGTTTCTGACACTTTCTGTTTTTTACTTCACTTGAATACACGTGTCATTTGCTCATTGTTGTTTGCGAGAGTTTGCACTGCACAAATTGTCTGCCATGCTTCCCACATTGCAAATCAATGAATTACACAACATTACATGAAACTAATATCCTTTCATGTCTTTTAGGGGAAGGAGGTTTTACATCCTTTCTAGTTTCGGGATATGTGGCACTCTAGAAATAGAGCAGTATTGTTAGCTCTTGCAGCTTTTATTGCAAGAACCACTGAATAATAGGATCAACAGTCCAACAGTCCTTAACCAATGAAATGCAAGACAATGAAGAAGACGGAGAAAGAGCCAATGTGGAAATCCAGTGAATCAGAGTTAAATTGGAAACAGAAAGTGAAAGAATGAGCAAGAAATATCAGACTGAAAGAAAAAAAAAGGAATCAGATATGGAAAGGATTAAAAACACATACTGTAAATCCTCTTGCGATAATTCACTACCTTCAGGGGTGAAACATCTCTGCATCAATTGTTCAATGAAATGACACTTAAGGGATTGATCAAAAAAGACATTTACAAAAAAGCTTGCACAATATTAAGTAGCTGGCTAATGCTGTCTGATGTCCTTCCAGGAAATAAAACCTTTCTGCCTGGTCTCAATTACCTCCCATTGTTGCACTATTTGTTAAAATAGCGCATTCATCCTTGGAGAGCTCCAGTATTTTTGGCAACTGGTATTTAGAGGCTGGAGAAATGAAATCTGAACAATTAATAACAGCAGTCATCCACTCTGGCAAATGTAAGTGAGATACTTTAGAAATTTTTGGCCTTGGCCAATTCATACAGTTCTTGGAAACACTGTAACTTACAAAATCATTATTTACATATTTTGAGTATTTTATTTGTGAAATCGCAAATTGTATTTATCGTGTGATTGGTATCGAAAGTTTATGCCTCAAAATTACACTCCCTGCAAAGGATGTATGCTAAGCTCATATGAAATTCCTTTGCCATTCTCTTACTGAATGCATTAACCAGCACAGTGTAATTTTAAGGCCATATTTATCACAGCTAAATAGCTGGTGTAAGCACTTCACACGGTTCATGTGCAGAATTGTGACTGTTTTATTATTCTGTAAGACTGAGACTAACACAATATCAGTGTGATATCCTTAATCTTTTGAAAATATTCGTAAAAGCTTTAGATTCTTTTTTGGACTCCTATTGGTTTCAGCTTGTCAATTTTGTTGAATAATTTAATTGAGAGATAACTATTGGTAAGACATCAGGAATAACCTTCCTGCTTTTCTTCACAATAATGCCACACTGTCTCTCACATCTTCTTGAATGAGTGCCAGGGATTAGTTTAATGTCTTAAGTGAAACACAGCTTCAGTGACAGTAGGGGACCCCCTCAATGCTGCATAGAGGCATTATACATTTGCTCAGTTTGTAAGAGGGAGGTTTAAATTCAAAAACCTCCTGCCCCATGCCAAGAATGAGAGCCCTACTTGACTGAAAAATATTGGCAAATATATCAAAACTTAAAAGTATACAGGAATTTGACAGACAATGTATTTCCATCCGTCTTGTGACTAAGGGGCCCAGGAGCAGTATGAAAGATCCAGTTTTCTTAGCTAAGGGTCCAGAAAAATTATGGCAAAGCTTTGAAGTGATTTGTGGAAGGATGCGCAAATAATTTTTAACCCAGATGATGGTAAGGGTCTGGAACTCCTTGTCTGCAAGTATTGTACAAGCAAACACCCTCATTGCATTTACATTTTGTATATAAAAATGAGGAGAGGCATAGATAGGGTAGACAGTCATATTTGTTTCCCTAGGATGGAAGATAATCAAATACTGACATGCATAATTTTAAGGTGAGAGGAGCAAAGTTTTAACGAGATGTGCAGGGCAGGTTTTTTAACACAGAGGGTGATGAGTGCTAGAACATGCTGCAGGTTGAGGTAGATATGGTAGAGGCATTTACGAGAGTTTTGGAAAGTCATATGGATAAGCAGGGAATGGAGGGATATGGATTATGTGCAGGGAGATAAGAGATGGTCTTTGCTTCATTTTCTGCCCAGATATTTTGGGCCAAAGGGCATGTTCTTGTGCTGCACTGTTCTATATTCTACGTAACCTGATAGGTACGGATCTAATGCTGGAAAGTAGGATTAGGCTTTGAAGCTCTCACTTGACTGGCATGCATTTAATGGGCTGAATGGTCTCCTTTTATGCCAACAGTTCTCCATGATACTTTGACACCAAGCTGAAGGCCCATAATAGGGCAGCTCAGTGGCACAGCTATCAAGCTGTTGCCTAACAGTTCCAGAGATCGGGTTTCAATCAGAAGCTTAGATGCTGCATGTGTGAAGTTTTAACATTCTACCAGCAACTATGTGGATTACATCAGGATCCTCCAGTTTCCTCCCACATCCCAAAGACGAGCAGGTTAAGGGCCTGTCCCACCAGCATGCGACTGCATGCGGCGAGCACGACTAACGTGGTCGCTTGAGCCGTACGGCCTCGCGGGGCTGGTCCCACTTCGATCGCCGGAGCCGTATGGAGTTGTGCGAGGCTGGTCCTGACATCGCGCGGCGCTCCAAAAAACTGACACTGTTCAAAAATCCCGTGCGGCAACGGCCTGTCGTCCCGCAGCCGCATTGAGGCCGCACGCAACGCCTCGACATCGTATGCAGCATCTTGACACTGTATGCAGTGTCTTGACAGCGTACGCCTAGCGCGTGGCTTTGCGCGATGACGTCACCGCCTGCCGTACCGTTGTGTGATGACATCACCGCCCGACGCCGTGCGACGTCCAAATTCAGTCAGCCCGCCACCTGCCCAGCTGATGTCAGGACCAGCTCCATTCGGCTCTGTGGTTGGAAGTGGGACCGGCCCCGCGAGGCCGTACGCCTCAAGCCACCTCGTTTGGTCGCGCTCGCCGCATGCAGTCGCATGCTGGTGGGACAGGCCTTTTAGTAGGTAAATAAGTCATGGTAAATTGCACCTGTGAGTCGACGACCATTGGAATATGGCAGAGATTGATAGAAATGAGAGGAGAATAAAATAGGGTTTTATTCTTTATAGAGTCATAGTCATAGAGTGATACAGTGATGAAACAGGGCCTTCAACCCAACTTGCTCACACAGGCCAACAATATCTCAGTCCCACCTGCCCGCGATTGATCCAACATATCCCAACATTTAAGAAACAGTTAGACATAATAGGACATAATAGGACAGGTTTGGAGAGATATGGACCAAACGCGGGCAGGTGGGACTAGTGTAGTTGGGACATGTTGGCCCGTGTGGGCAAG
Organism: Okamejei kenojei; assembly: GCA_035221665.1. Lineage (NCBI taxonomy): Eukaryota > Metazoa > Chordata > Chondrichthyes > Rajiformes > Rajidae > Okamejei > Okamejei kenojei. The sequence goes on along the minus strand of CM069136.1, from coordinate 101,972,728 downwards.
TTGGGCCAAAGGGCTTGTTTCCACATTGTATCATTCTATGACTCTATGACTCTATGAGTGAACCAAGGGGTTTCAGAGGAAAATGAAGTGGGGATTGGAAGATGGTGGGATCACGTTGAAGGTGGCGGATATGTTGAAGAATGAAGTTTTAGGTGTGGAGGTTGATGGGTGAAAGGTGAGGACCAGGGGAATTCTAAACTTGTTCGATTTGGGAAGGAGATGGTGTGAAAGTACAATTGTGGGACACAGAGGAGACATGGGTAGGGGATCTATCCACCGCACCTGGAGTATTGTGTGCAGTTTTGGTCTAATTTGAGGAAGGACATTCTTTCCATTGAGGGAGTGCAGTGTAGGTTCATCAGATTAATTCCCGGGATGGTGGTAATTGGCATATCACTGTACCTTAATTGGTACATGTGACAATAAAAGACCTTTGAAACCTTTGACATATGATGAAATAAAGGATCGACTGGCCTTATATCCACTGGAATTTTGAAGGATGAGAGGATATCTGATAGAAACATATAAATTCTTTAGGGATTAGACAGGCTAGATGCGGGTAAAAAATCCTGATGTTGGGGAAGTGCAGAACCAGGGGTCACAGTTGAAGAATAAGGAGTATGCCATTTAGGACTGAGATGAGGAAATACTTTTTCAGTATTCAGTGTGAATCTGTGGAAGTTTCTGCCACAGAAGGCAGTGGAGGCCAATTCACTGGATATATTCAAGGGAGAGTTAGACATAGCTCTTAGGGCTAAGTGAATCAAGGGATATAGGGAGAAAGCAGGAACAGAGTACAGATTCTGGATGATCAACCATGGTCATATTGAATGGTGGCTTGAAGGGCCGAATGGCCTACTCCTGCACCCATTTTCTATGTTTCCATGTTTCTAAATCAGAAACAACAGGACATTCAATATGTGCTCCATCAGCCCAAGTGCAGGAATTTGAGGAAAATCAGGTTCCATGTTTTTCACAGCTAAGTCAAGTGAAAAGTTAGAATCGGGAAGAAAAATGGTTAGCTCAAAGTATGCTCCCAGTGTTCAGAATCACAATCGCCAAAAGAATGATGACTTCAAGATGTTTCACACAAGTTAAAAAACTAGTTTCTACCCATTTTGTTCATTTATAATTTTCCCTGTGGAATAAGGTTATTTGAGGCCAGATATTTCACTTGCAGATGCGGCACTAAACCTAAGGGGAGCCATCTGAAACGGCCAAACAGCAGGGAATGTTATTCAATGCTCTCTTTCTGTTCCTGATGAAAGCAACTCCATAAGAAATCCTTTTTTAATGTTTGGGAGCATTTCTCCAACCAAACTGTCGGTATGCAGCATTCTTGCTTTAATAAAGAAAACAAATACCTCAATAGAGATACGAGTGTGAAAAGTTTCACATCTGGGAAGGAAATAATACCGAGATGATTTGCGTTCTGTTGCTCCTGCCAAAGTTCGGTATTCTCAAGGTAATTCACAAAGCAAAGTCACTCAAGCTTATTCATCTTACTTTTGCACAAGTCTGTTCATTTTTCAAAATGATTGCTGGATAGTGTGCTATACAGAGCCAAAGGAACCGCTGATTATTCTCTGATTAAGCCAAGCGCACGGATCGGACTATCCGTCAATCCTGACTGGGGTAACAGCATTCGTGGAAGAGTCTGACAAAAGGGTTACATACGCAGAAATTACGTTGCTAATTATTTTTTCTTGCCTTTTTCCTTTTTCCCACATAAAATCTATGTCACTAATGTAAAAACAATATGACCATTCTGGAAAAGATGCATCCTACATCTTCATTAGCCTTGATGACGAAATATAATAGATTCATGTTTCCTTCGAATAAAGCTTTGAGAGTAGCAAGGCATGTCGAAAGAATAAGAACATAAGCAAATAGAAGCAGAAGTAGGGTTCTTGGCCCCTTAAGGCCCTTCTCCCTCCTGCCATTTAATGACCATGGCTGATCTGCCTCAGGACTCATTTGCTTCTGTAACAGTTCCCCATGGCCCTCAATTCCCTGGCCTTCTGAAAAGTTATCTATTTCATTTTTACCAACAATCTGTCTTTCATAATGCTCTAGGATAGAGAATTCCAGATATTCTCCACCCTCTGCAAGAAATCAATCTAATGTTCCTGTGTTTAAAAGATCTCCCCTGTTATTTAATAAAGCATATGAGTTCCTGAGTTTCATTAATGCAGGTACATAGCACACTGGCAGAGAGGTTATGTTAAGCCTGTACAAAACATGGGGTATTGCATTCAGTTCTGGTCCCCAGACTTTGGGAAGATTAATGGAAGTTCAAGAGAGAGTCCAGAAAAGAAAATACAAAGATGGTGTCAGGGAAAAGGGAAATTCATCCTCAAGGCAGGGCAGGAGAAGTTAGCATGTTGCTAACCATGGAACAAAGAGGTCTGAGGAGATTTAATGGAGGTGCACAAGACCATGGCTACTTTGAACATAGTTAATGGAAGAAAGCTATTCCTGTTAGCAGATTGTTCAAGAACCATGGGGATAAGAGGTGCTAATCAAATGTAAAGCAAAATGTGGTTCATACAGAGTGATAATAATCTGGAACTTTGTCTTCAGGGGAAATGCAATCAGAGGCAACTGCTGCTTTCAAAAGTGATCAGGCACTTGATGGAGAATAATTTGGTGGGATATGGCAAGGAGCAGGAGAATGGGACTGACAATGCTTCTCCATTAGGAGGCAATGTGGAGGCCAACTCTGCCATTGAACATCCATGATACTATTCACATCATTTAACCATTTATTTAATTTGTAGTCCAATTAAATGACCTAATGAAAACTGTTCACATTACTCCTGATAAAACAAATCCGGTCTTTGATTATGTCAATATTAACTGAAAAGAAAATCAGATAACGTTGAATTCCTTTTCTGTGTGTGGACTTGAAATTCTACTCAGCCACTGTGATGAACTTGAAATTCTACTCAGCAAACATTTCCTTGCCCTCTGCTTATCGGTAATCGATTTGAGATGTGACGACCGGTCTTAAACCATTACAATTTTCTCTCCAAGTGGGCTGCTTGTCTGAGCTCCGTTACCCGCGCATTAAATTTTCAAATGTGGACGGGGAAGTTAACCGGCCACTATGTGTTTGTGTGTGAACTGATTCAGTAGCATGGAGTACTGCAAAACTAATGCAATTGGAACTGATATCCCGTGAGGGGGAACTTCTTTACTCAGAGGGTGGTGGCTGTGTGGAATCAGCTTTGGTCTCGATTTTAACATTTAATGAAAAGTGGATAGTATATGGACGTGAAGGGAATGGAATTAGTTGATGGACTAGGGGAAAAACAAATGGCACGGACTGGAACTGCGTGCTGTAATTGTTATATGGTTATATGGTTATATGGTTATATTGTGAGACTCTTTACATATTTTTTACATTTGCTGCTTTCTAATGAATATTTAAATGGAGCAAACTTTATGTAATTTTTCATGCTGAATAGTTGATTATGTTGTTGCATAGAGAGCTATATAGTTATTTTCAAAATATATGCTGTTACTATTTGAGAGCCATATTAAAGAATCTTGGTATGTAACACACATCATTGCTCACTTCAGCTTTACCATTGAGTACTGGAATGGAACGTTACATCAGGAGGTGACATACACCAAGTTACATCACACAGGGTAGTGAATGGAGTTCAGTCAATGCCACAGATTAGACATAGCAATCCTGGGTATTATCATGGATGTTTCACTGATATTTTCATGTTCACTTTATAGCAGAACTATAATGCTCACGTGAATTGTGATGGCCAATACTATTGAAACAAGGGAAGCACATCTTTAAAGCAACAAGCAAGATGTTAAAGAGGTAGCACTGTTAAAGAGGTGGTTAGGGGCAGCACAGTGGCGCAGCGGTAGAGTTGCTGCCTTATAGCGCTTACAGCGCCAGTCACCCGGGTTCGATCCTGACTACAGGTGCTGTCTTGTATGTTCTGCCTGTGACCGTGTGCGTTTTCTCTGAGATCTTCACACTCCAAAGAGGTACAGGTTTGTAGGTTAATTGGTTTGGTACAATTGTAAATTGTCCCTCGTGTGCAGGATAGTGTTAGTGTGCGTGGATCATTGGTCAGCATAGAGTCGGTGGGCCTAATGGTCTGTTTCCACACTGTAATAGCCCTGTCCGACAGTAAGAGTCCATTGCAAGAGCTCTCCCGAGTTTGCCCTGATTTGAACTCGGAGATTTACGGTAATGGCCACTCGTCGGTCTTCGGGCCTCTCGTGGACATTTTTCAACGTTGAAAAATCTTCACGAGTCTTCCCGTGCTTACCTGCCGTTAGCGAGTTTTCCCGAGTACCTGCCGTTAGTGTAACGAGCCGATAATAAACGTCCCTGAGCTCCGACGTACCCGCTACGTTCATTCTCCGTGCTTACAACGAGTTTGATTTTTTTTTAAACTCGGGAGAGCTCTTGGATTGAACTCATACCGTGGGACAGGGCTTTATCTCTAAAACTAAAAACTAAAAGTAAGGTACTAAATTCATGACATTATGGAACTGAAAATGTTGCATTTTCTTTAAATTTCTGGCAGATAACAAAATTCACTGGATCAGTAACTTACTGAACAAATTGGCATAAATGTCTGGTTTCTGGGAAGGTATTAAAATGTGGGTGCAGGTGAGAGAAGTCTTACACATGAATGAGATGAATACAGTAGTGTGTTGATTTAAGAAAAAAATTGGACGATAGAATTCTGTGATCATTTTTGTGGTCCACATTTTCATATTTGTATAAATTCGACTAAACCTTTCTTGAAATAATGATGTAATAAGCAAAAGTATTATTTTATTAATGGGATAAAAAGCAGTTTCAAAGCAGAATTTTTTAGAAAAACTCCAATGTCCGCAAAGAAGTAGGGTAGAGAATCAGGACTGTCCTCTAGCTAATTGAAAGACTGTTCAGAAGTCTGATAACAGCTGGGAAGAAGCTGTTCCTGTTTGTAGGGTCTCGACCGGAAACGTCACCTATTCCTTTTCTCCAGAGATGCCGCCTGACCCGCTGAATTACTCCAGCATTTTGTGTCTATCCAAGCTGTTCCTGAGTCTGGTGGTATTTAACCTGACACTGTGGAATCCAATGTGGCATCTGGCTCAGTCCAGTTCCAGTATTGGAATTGTGCATCATTACATTGGTCAGGATGCCCTGTATTTATCTTGGGTATTTTCCAGAGGCTGTCGTCCCACCGTTGACTTGAGGATCTAATGCCTCCTTGTGTTCCCTTTTCAAATCCGTTCATGACTGTGGCATGTGGTGTGTGTTCATGTGACTGCCTTTTCCAGGCAAACCAATGAAATGACTGGTTGGTGCAATCCAAAAGGTGGGTTGAAAGCCATTTGAAGCTCGCAGTCCAATGCTTGCTCCCCTGAAGATTTACCTCAGGCCACCATCGATGTCACTGAATAATAGAAACTATACACTGAAGGTAGCCATTTGGCCCCTTGTGTACAGGCTAACCAAAGGATGTCCAAATTAATCCCATTTCCTGGTCTATGATCCATTGCCCTGATGGTAATGATTCGTCCAGTGCCCATCCAAGTGCTACTTCACTATAGTTCCTTGTCATACCTATCCCTATTCCTATTATATTCTACTCTTCACTGTATCGCTATTCCTATTCTGTTCCCTAATATACTCTTTATTATCCTAGGATCAACACTAATCAGCCTTCTTCATACTCACACGATGTTATAATATGTATATCTGATGACGGGTAATCATATAAATTTCGGCTGGGTTCAGTCTAGATGTCCCTACAGGCGTGACTCTAATTTAAAGCAAACCATGATAAATGTTCCAATTTAACCAAATTCAGTCTCAGCCTTCAATTTCAAATTTCAGTGTCCTTCTTATCCTTCTCATTCCAAGCATTGTGGCCGATAACACAATTCCATTCCAATTCCTATGGAATTCCAGGCTATTCAAATTTAAACAATCAATTTCCATATGCTGTCAATTTTATCCTAAATCCAATCAAGACTGCTGAATCCAGGGACAATTTCTTTCCACCTTGATAATAGAAGCCGCTTTACCATCAAGGGCTAAACAATTCAAATCCATCTGTCAAATATGCATTGGCTCTGCTATTCTCAATACCTATTCAAACTTTTCCCTCTAATTTACTAAGTATCTCCTCCAGTACCTCTTCTCATTTATGTATGTCTCCTCACTATGTTAACTAGTTACTGTGTTGATTATCTACTATATTGGCTTTGTTCTCTGGCTAGGGGCTCTCGCTTATACTAGTTCTTAACTACTGAATAATTCCTTAATCCAGTCTCTTAAAGAGAAGTCCTCCTGCTCACAGTTCTCTTTTGACCATTTCCAATTCCAACTCCAATTTCAATTTCAATTCCCATTTTAATTTTCAATTTGAATTCCGAATTTAATTCCAACTCTCATATTCCCTAAGTAATTCCATGTTACCAGATCTTCCCAAATTCCATCCTTCTTGATGTCCTTTGAACAATCCTTCCCATCTTTGGCTGCCTTTCTGGGGATAAGATAATAACAATATCAATTAATAATCAAACTCAAAAGGTTCCTAAGCCAGATTCCACAAGTCTATTCCAAATCTCAAATTTTAAAGTCCCTCCAATTCCTTACCATACAATGTTGAGACCAAATCCAAGATTTATAAATAGGTTTATAATTTTTTAATAACCATAAATTAGATGCAAATTAGGTATTTTACTCCAAACCACAGAGGAATGTTGTTTTTTTTTCTAAGAGTCCTTTACAGTGGGGCTTGTCCCAAAAGTCGTAATAGGTCATCGGTGTTGTTTCTTTCAAAGATGATTAGAGTGTCCTTTACACTCCTTCCTTTTCTTTGTTTGGGGGTCTTTTGAGATCCCGGACGAGTCTCCAATGTAAATTGCTAATTTTAAGCTTCCCCCCAGTCTAGTTTCAGTAAAAAATCACTGAATCAAGCACTTGAACAACTAATCTTTATTTTGACAAAACACAATTACAGTTCAACTACTCTATCTATCCCACCATGGGTTCGATCCTTGTATCTGCCTGATCAAGCCCGCTAGGCCTTGCTCAAACAGAGACACTCCAGAAGGTCACGCAGTCCCAAGCGCTCTCCCAGAAGATTGATGCTGGACCTCGTGGCAGCAGACTTTTATAGGTCCCGGGACCTCGAGGGGCTGGACCACATGGGGGTGGTCTCTGAACAATCCAATTACAGATATCGATTATCACATACATTACAGACATTTCCCTAACCCAATAATACTGCAGCTTAATATATTGTATTCAAACAGGACTTCTCAAGGAAGCCAACTTAGAAACATTTACCCTGATCTGCAAGAAATGCAGACAAGGCTCAATACCTCATCCAATCAACACTCGGCAAAGTAGAACTCTGCAACATTATTTACAACTATTTACAAGGTGTATGTCTGGTTTGCAGCCTTCCAAACCATTCTGTGCATTTTGCACCTAATTGACAGGGTGTTCAGATGTTCTTATTCTTTTCTTGCAACTTGTATCTAGGCTCTAGACACACTGGCACCACTCCGCAGCTTGTCCCAGTCCTGCAGAGAGCAATTCCAAATTGATCAAATCTCCCAGCAGCCGTGAAGCTTTTACCCCATTTTAAAGTCCTAGCCTCTCCAATGTGGCCAGGATTAACAATCCTACCATTTTCCCCCAATTTATCTACAGAAAGCCATGACGGGCTCCTGCAACTCACCAGCATCAGCCAAAGAGGCTGGTGGAGTACTTTCCTCTCTCTACAAGGGCAGTGTGCCCAATCTATTGCCGGCTATTCCAAAGATCCTTAAACCTTAATCCAAATGTTTAAATGTTATGCCTGTAAGCAATCAATAATAAACTCAGACACAGTGACAATGTGTAGGTTCCTGGAAAATAAACTGGAAGGTAGGTCAGCCAAGGTTATCGGTATGACAATATTTATAATGATCCAAGGTCAGACATTTATCTTTTAACCATTTCAGATGTCAGTGGGTTGCAAAGCAGGATAAGCAAAACATGAAACAAAGCTATTGCAAAACTAAAAGTGTTTCCTGAGGACCTGCCTGATTATTTTGTGGCGTTGGTGTAAGGTGAAATATTTGTATGGTGAAATAAATTCACAGCATTATCTCATGCAGAATATGAGTTTATGAACAGCATATTCATGAAAGATGCTCTGACAGTAAAATTTGATGCTAAATGTGCACAACACAAAAGAAAAACCAATAGTACAATTGCAAGGCTGAACAAAATAAAACTGAAAACCATTAACAAAATAACAGCTTCACTTAAAATACAGATCTTGCCCGGTGATAATCTGGTTGCATGAGTCAAAGTGAAGATATTGCAATGGTCCATGCAGTTCATTCTGGATTGATTTTCCATCAGATTTTTCTCACTGACCCCATCTCCCCCCCTTCCATCCACAATCCAGTAAGTACTTCAGGAAGTTACCTCAGTGAAACAGACTGTCTGGAGTATGAAGGAATGTAGCAAAGGACAATCATATTATAATCAACTCCCTAACCTCCAAGATAGCTCATCAATAATGCCAATCTAATTGAATTACTAATCCACAGCTAATTCCCCTGAGAGCCATTTGAATGGCACTAACAGTTCAGCACACACAGTGGAAAAAAATACAGTGGCTTCCCTTGTAGCAGTTGAGGGAGTTCCTTTTTTCTTTCAAACAGGAAAAAAATCATAATAAATGAATGAGCAGGATAAAGGGGCTAAAAACAAACAAGTTAAGAAGACATGTCCAAATAAAGTTTTATAGTATGTACATTGCTGTTAAGTGCACATTTCAATCAATTAATAAAGGGAAAAGAGAATTATTTTAACTGAAACACATATTCTCATGGAGTTGATTGGGATATTGGTTTTGCACTGGACCTAACATTATTTCCCACTGTGTAGGAAGGAACTGCATATGCTGGTTTACACCGAAGATAGACACAAAATGCTGACATAACTCAGCGGGACAGGCAGCATCTCTGGAAAAAAGCAATGGGTGACGTTTTGCTTCTTCTGACTGAGGGGAAAGGGAGATTATTGAGACATGGAAGGGTAAGATGTGAAAAGATGATCAACGAAAATGTAGAATGGTTTGTTGTTAGCTATGGGGAAGGTGACAAGGAGGCATACAATCAGTAAAGTGTATTAATAATAATAATAATAATACTAATATATCTATTGTCATTATACAAGAACAATGAGATTAAGATTGCAACCTCCGTATCGATGCAATAAAATAAATAAATAAGGTAGAAGTGCAAATAGGTCCACGTACACTGAGGTTACAAATTCCAGCGGCTGTCACTGTGTTGAGATAAGTCAGTTGTGCTAGTTGATTGTGGGGGCAAAGACAGATTTTGGGGGATGCTTAGTAGACCGATTCAGTGCAGATGTAGCTCTAGGGAAAAAGCTATTTCTCAGTCTGGAGGTGCGGGCGTAAAAGGTCTCATAACGTCTGTCAGATGGAAGAAGTTCAAACAGACGGTGGCATGGGTGTGTAGAGTCCTTACAAATGCTGATGGCTTTTCTGAGGCAGCGTGGGCTGTAGATATCTTCCAGGGCTAGGAGCTGTATCCCAATGATCTCCCTAGAGAGTTCTCCTATCCACTGCTGTGCAACTAAGATACCACACAGAGATGCAGTGTTAGGATGCTCTCTGTGGTGCGGCGGTAGAAAATCACCAGCATCTGTTGGGGCAGACTAGCTTTTTTCAGCATCTTCAGGCGAACAGTGAAGCCAATCGAAGAATTATGGTAGGGGAGAGATGGAGCGATGGGGAAAGCTACTCCTGTGTTGTGCTCTTTTTTAGTTGTATGGCTGAATGGCGACCCAGATTTCACTGTACCAATTGGTGCATGTGACAATAAATGTCTCTTGATTCTCGATACTTGATGCTTCCTTGCACCCAGACCATCTTCATGGTGCACTGCATCAGGTAGACTGGAAGTATTGTTATGGATCCCTGCCACCCTGGTCAATTCCTTTTCTCTCTTCTACATTCTGGGAGGAGATACAGGAGCTTGAATACACAGACGTCCAGACTGAAGAAGGGTAGAGAAATATCTAGAACGGCATGGTGGCACAGCAGCAGATGCTGACTACTGGTGCTGTCTGTACGGAGTTCGTACACTCTCCCTGTGACCATGTGGATTTTCAGTGGGGGGTCCGATTTTCTCCCCCACTCCAGGTTTGTAGATTAATTGGCTTTGGTAAAAATTGTAAATTGTCCCGAGTGTTTAAGACAATGCTGGTGTACGGTGATTGCTGATCTGCATGGGCTCAATGGGCCGATGAGCATATTTCCACGCTGAAATTGTAAACTAAACTATTCTAAACTGTTTCTTCCACACTGCTTACTACTGAAGCAGTCACCTATTCCCACATCCCATTCCCAGAGTTGCTGCCACGTACTCCTACCGGGCGACGCCGTACGATAGCAGCCTCGCTAACTGTCTGTCTCATCCTTTTCTTCTTTTGTTGTTTTTAGTCTGTTGTTAAATGCATGTTTTAGTGTATTTTTAGTTTTGTATTATGGGGAGGAATCTTTTTTTAAATTTCTTTCCTCAACGGAAATTCGACTTTTTCCGTGTTACATTTTCATCCGCACTGCGGCTTAACATCGTGGGGCTGGCGGTCCCTTTGCTGAGGATCGACTTTATGAGCTCCAACCACTGGAGCATGCGATCTTAACATCATGGAGCTCACTGTCACATGGTTAGGGATCGACTTTGGGAGCTGCAAATGCAGGAGCTTCGACTGCCCCGATCATGCCAGCTTCGATCGCCGCAACACGGAAGCTTCGCTCTCCGGCTGCGGGAGCTTCAATCGCCCCGACTGCGGATGGTTCGACTGCCCCGACCGTGAGAGAATGAAGAGGGAAGAAGATAATAGTTATTGCCTTACATCGCAGTGTGTTGTGGTGGATGTTTATGTTATTTTTAATGTAGTTGTGTGTCTTGTTGCTTTTTTGGTATGACTGTATGGCAAATCTAATTTGCTACATGTTTTTACGTATTTGGCTAATTAATTAATTACAATTACCACTCAACAATTACAATTACTATTACAATTACTCTTAACTGTACTTCACTGGTTGGTCTGTTATTGTACTTTCATATTATTTTACTCTAAGATTTTTCATCACTATCTTGCACCATTCTGCTGTTTTGCATTGACTGTTGTATTTATTGTCAATTAAAATTTAACATTACTGTGTATAAACTGTTTGCAGAGAGCTTCATGTGAATAAGAGATTTCATTGCAGCCTGGCGTATGTGACAATAAACAAATCTGTAACCAGTAATCAGTATTCTGTTCACTGACCTACTGCAGTTCCTGGTTATGCTTAATATCACTCTCCATAGAAAGAGACAGTTTCCTCTTCGCGAAGAAATTCACCTTGTACCAATTTTGTGAACTCAAAATTACCTTTGAGACCCATTGCAAACACAAGAGCACAAGAGACTGAATTTCCTGAGAGGTTACTCCACTGTGGCCATACTTCATGTGAGGCATTAATTTGAGGAATAGAGAGATAGTGAAATCCTCTTGCGCTATGTTTGAAATAATATTTGTAATTCCAGTTTAGAGGACACCATCTTCTTGTAATTATTTTGTCAAGGTCACTTTATTGTTTATGGGAATGTTCTGTGTCCAAGTTAAACGGTGCATCTCTTTCATTCCAATAGCAACCACATTTAAAATAGTACTTCATTGGCTGTGGAATACTTTGGAATTTCCCAGGGTCCTTTAGAAATGCAAGTCACTCTCCCTTTCTATGTAAACACAAGCTGCTGCTATTGAAAATTCAGCTACATGAGTTGAGCAGCTAAGCAAATACCACATCCAAGCACAAAGTGCCCCAGTGATTAATATTTGCATCCATCCATCTGTCTGAATAGGAACTGAGCATCTTCTTCATTACAGATTTCTGTGCTAGATTGGTGAAAATCCCGTGTAAAATCACATTTTGCATAGTGGGATAGACATATTTATGTAGGTTTACTACATACAGCCAATGAGGTGCATTTGTGTTGCACTGTTTAAGAAAGGAAGGAGAGAGAAAACAGTAAAACACCAAACTGTTAGCTTGACGCTGGTAGTAAACAAAATCCTGGAATATATAATAAAACATGAATGAAGCAGAAACTTAGAAAATAATAATCTTGAGCAGAATTAATATTGAATTATGAAAGTGAAATCAAGTTTATTTAATCCATTAGAGTTCTTTGAGCTTGTATCTTGTGTGCTTGGATGTTCTAAAATATTTTGATAAGATCCCATATAGAAGATTGCTAATTAAAGCTGGATGACTTGAAATTGGTGTAAAATATTAGAATGGGTTTAGGGGATGATTAACAGTTAGAAAAGAATGAGAGGTAATAAACAGGTCCTTTGGGATTGACAGGATATGACTATTGAGGTCAACAGAGAACAGTATTTGGACCCCATCTATTTGTAATATCTATATTACTAAAACTAAGATCTAGACCGCTTTTGACTCACCATGCAGTGATTTGCGAGAGAACACCGCCACATTTTTGACCACCTCGCTCAGAGCCCCCCTCCGCTGGACTGGACCGGAAGATTTACCTCAGAGAGATATTAATGTTTTTTTTTAAATTTGCCATTCTCTCTGTTGCCACCGCTGGCGGCAGGGGGGAGGGACTATAAACCCGGAAGTGTCGTGCCTCACTCAGTCTCTGCCAGACGGAGGAAGTGAGAGGGTCATGGCTCGATGTGGTTTTCAGCAAAATAATGTGTTTTGCCCAATTGGCTGGCTTTTTAAAGTGCTTTCAGCAAACAAATGTGTTTTGTTGGCTTGCTAAGTGTTTTTGCCTAATTGGCAGGCTTTTTAAAGGGCTTGCTTGCAACAGTTTTCTAATGGTGAATAAACATTTTATTAGATCAGGACTGTGTTTAATTTCAAAATTGGCGCTCATTCTGTGATGACGTAATTTCCGGTTAGCGGCATGCTGGCGCTGAGTGTGTCATTTCCGGTTCGTGACAAGAAGCGAGAGGGTGACGTCAATATGGCGCTGAGTGCAGGCGCCGTTGAATAATTCAAGAGAGCTGACTGCTCTGTTTATGATGAGTGTGTCTGTTGGATGTTATTTAAAGCACGTTTTTGCTTCAGCAGCAGCTGCCTCTATAGGAGGCTTTAAACATTCATTTTACACACTGTATATTCAACACGTTCTGAAGTTACTTGGCATTTTAATAGTGTGTGTGTGTGTGTGTGTGTGTGTGTGTGTGTGTGTGTGTGTGTGTGTGTGTGTGTGTGTGTGTGTGTGATTTGTTGACGAATACTGAGATCAATGATCCGCGACAATTATGAGATCACTTCAAGAATTCAATGTCTGAAGATTACCTTGAAAGAGAAAGAAGAACAATGAATGATCCTAATATCGTGATTGAGGAGAAGCATCATGATTAGGCTCTGTTGTATATTCAAGAAAAGCTTGAGAATTGCAACAACAATGGAATTCTTTAATTTGCCACAACCAAGAAATGGAAGGATGCACCTTGATGGTGACAATCCAGAATTGCTGCAGGAATTGCAATATGATAGAAATGAACAACAGCAGTTTGTTGAGGAGAATGAGCTCTGCTGAATGATGAGCAGAGATCAGTGTATGAGCAGGTGTGCAACTCCTTGAAAAGGAATCTCCCTTCAATGTTTTTCATTGATGCACCAGGAGGAACAGGAAAAACATTAATCACCATATTGATCCTCTCCAAAGTTAGAGGTCAAGGTGATGTGGCTATTGCTGTAGCATCCTCTGGGATAGCAGCTACATTAATGCCTGGTGGAAGAACTGCACATTCTCGATTCCCATCCAAGTGGCCAAGGATACATTCTGCAACATCGAGAAGAACTCTAAGACGGCACATTTCATGATGCAAGTGAAAGTCATTGTTTGGGATGAATGTCCAATGATTAGGCGAGAAAGCTTTGAAGCGGTGGACATAACTCTTCAAGATGTCTGCAGCAACACTAAGCCTTTTGGCGGCATTCTTATCATTTGTTGTGGCGAATTTCGACAACTACTTGCTGTGGTGAAAAGGAGAAATTATGCTGATGTTGAAAATGCCTGCATCAAGAAATCCTACTTGTGGAGACTTTTCACCAAGTTTCAATTGCACACAAATATGCAATTGACAGAGGTAGAAGGTGACTACTCTCAATTTTTGTTGAAAGTTGGAGAAGACAATATTTTAAAGAATGAAGACAATGAAATTGAAATCCCACAAGACATGCTTCTATCAGCAGAAACACTGGAGGAGTGTATTGATTTCATCTATCCCACATTTGACAATCCTGCATAATTATTCCCCAACAATTGTATCTTGGTTCCTCACAACGATACCATGAGAAGCATCAATTCTACATGCATCAGACACTTCCCTGCAATCGTTAAGGACTGCTTTTCTTTCAATGCTGTCACTGAGGGAACTCATGATACTCACTTGCCAACAGAATTCCTCGATTCACTCGAGCTCTCTTGATTACCACCACACAAATTGGAGTTGAAAAAAGGATCTCCAATCATATTAATGAGAAACTTGGAGCCACCAAAGCTATGCAATGGAACGATGATGATTGTGGAAGAGCTACTCAATAATGGGATCATTGCAAGAATCAACAATGGAGCCTTCAAAGATGACATTGTTCTCATTCCTAGGATAGCACTCATTTTGTCAGAAGGTGAAGACATTCGCCTTCAGCGGACCCAATTCCCCATTCAATCAAGCTTTGCAATGACGATCCATGAAGCGCAAGGACAAACAATGCAGAAGGTGTTGATCTACTTCGACAAACCGGTATTTCAGCATGGACAACTATATGTGGCTCTTAGCCGAGGAAAGATGAAGGGAAATGTCAAAGTTTTCCTGAAGGATGGAACATCGACCAAGAATGTTGTCATTAAAAGCATGCTTCGTTGAATGATGACCTGAGATAAATTCTCAGAGTTTCTTTCTTAAAATTTGACTGCTGAATTTCTCTATATTAAAATTGTCTCTTTTTATCAACAGGAAATAGTCATCAAGAGGTAGTGAGCAGCAGAACACAACAAGAGACACAACAAGAAATAATTTAATAATTCTCATCTTTAACATTTAAATTGTTCTTATATTTTAAAAGTCATTCACATTTTAAACTTTAATAAATCCTTTTTGCACTTTTGATGCCTGCGTGTTCTTCATCACAATGGGAACCTAATAGGCAGGAATGGCTGCTCTGTGGGAGAGCCACTAAGAGTGAATGGGGGGAGGTTGTGGGGAGATGCACTGAATGTGTGTGGGGGGGAAGGGAATGGCAAGAAGCAGAGCAGGGGGGGGGGGGGGGTGAGGGGGGGTGAAGGGAGGAGAGGTGACTGAGTGAACTGCCAGTGTCCCAGGCGTGAGTGACTGCACTGCCAGCCCACGAGCCATGAGTAAGTGAACTGCCAGCCCACCAGCAGTAAGTGACTGAACTGCCAGCCCAATAATCCAATCAGTCCACCCCCTCCCCCTACTCTCTCACAGTCTGTCACCTGTTTTGGGCAGAATTTCTGGCAGTTTCTCAGCTGCCAGCCTGCCAGGTCCGAGTAGCTGTACTGCCAGACCTCAGTGACTGAGCTGCCGGCCCAAGAATTCATTCGGCCCATAATGTCTATACTAGCCCTCTGGAAAGCAGTACCTTCAGCCCACAACACCCATACTAGCGCAACAGGAAACTGCCCCCCCCCCCACTGCCGAGCAATATTGGAATTGGTGGAGAGGTGACCAGCCCTCCCGTTGAGATGCTTTATCATATAAATATCATATCACATACTTAGTCAAGTATATGATTGATCTGTTAAAGGGAATGAATATAACCATTCCTAGCTTGGTCCTGGGAATATGGGCAGTGACAAGGATGTAAAGAGGATTCAAGAGTATATCGGCAAATGTGCAAAATCATGGCGGATGGAGTTTAATGCAGCGGTTATCAGGCTATTTAGCCTGTGGAAAAAACAGATGTGCTGAATACTTTATAAATGGTGAGTGATTGGCATTTGATCAAAGGGACCAAAGTGCTTTTGTGCACAGTCACTGAAAAGCTAACATAATTATATGAGATATTTTGGATGGCAAATGGTATTTTGGCTATTTTGATTAATGATTTGAGTACAAGAATAAAGATGACTTACTGCAATTATAAATAGTAATGTTCACAATGTTGGTCTCCTTAACTGGTAAAGGATTTATTTGGTATATAGGGAATACAATTAAGATCAGCCTGACTGCTTCCTGCATTGGCATGTGTGACCTATGAAGGAGAATTTGTTTAGAGCAGGATCTATTGTCTTGGGATGAGATTTGCTGACTGTACCAGCCAGCGCCGCCTTCGAGCATTTCCGAGACAGACTTCATCATTGTTGCCTGCATCCACCACAACATGGTCATCGAGAGAGCTTGACCTCACCCAAGGATCCCCAGTAAGAGGAGGACCAAGAGAGGGGAAAGAAAAACGAGAAGAGAGATATGGAAGATCAACAGACACAGATGGCTTCCTGAGGTAGCAACACAGGTTGATGGTGTGTTAAAGAAGGCATATGGTGTGTTTAGTTTAGTTTAGTTTAGTTTAGTTTAGTTTAGTTTAGAGATACAGCGTGGAAACAGTGCCTTCGGCCCTGCCGTGTCCGCGCCGACCAGCAGTCCCCGCACATTAAAGCCCCTGTCCCACTTTCACGACCTAATTGACGACCTCTGCCGAGTTTGCCCTTGACTCATACTCGCAGCATGGTGGCCACAAGGTCGTAGGAGGTCGTCGGAGGTTGTAGGAGATCTTCATAACTCTTCCTCATGCTTGTGGGTGGTCGCCTCATACTCATGGCCTCAAGTAGGTCGCGGCGTTTTTTCCAGCCTGATAAACAATGTCCACGAGTAAAAAAAAGGTTGGCATGGAAAAAATTGATACTTTTTACGCATAGCTAGGTCGTAGTAGGTCATGATGGTAGTCGTAGGTAGTCGTAGATAGTCGTAGGTAGTCGTAGGTCAGTAACTGTCCCAAGAAAATTGCAAACATGCCATCATGTGATAATTTTCCACTCATAGCTAGTTGTAGTTGGTCTTAGGTGTGGAAGACTGAGATCGAGGGGGGTAGTAAGAGGTCGTAGACATAGTCATAGGAGGTCGTAGATATAGTTGTAGGTCAACATGACCTTGACATTTTTTTCAATCAAATTGAATTAACCTACAAACCTGTGAGTCTTTGGAGTGTGGGCACCCGGTGAAAATCCACGTGGTCAGCGGGAGATCGTACAAACTCCGTACAGCCAGCACCCGTAGTCGGGATCGAACCTGGGTCTCTGGCGCTGTAAGGAAGCAACTCCACCACTGCGCCACCGTGCACCATACAACAGCTATTATTAAATATACCATATTAATTGATCAGTGCATTGAGTATAACATTGTTTTCTCTGGAACGTTGGAGGCTGAGGAGAGATGTGATAGGTGTTTATAAAATAACAAGTGGCATAAACAGAGTAGATAGAACCCTTTCTCAAAGGTGGGAAAAGCTCAGGTGAGATGGCTCCGTCAATGCCGCTGCAAATGCCGTGTTCTCTCTCACCACACAGCAAGGCATTTTTGAGAGTAGTAGGTGCCTGAAATGTGCATTGTCATTGGCTGAAGGGTCTGTTCCTGTGCTGAATTATTGTATAAAATACATGGTGCGTCACAGAACAAGCATGCAGTGGAGAAAAGACACACTTGATAAATATATAGCCAGGGAACGTCTCATTGTGCACAGATTCTCCTGAACACTCATTCCATGCTTTGTATGTTCACAACAAGGAACATACTCCATAGTGGAACTGAGGAAACACACAAAGCAGCTGATCATTGCAATGTGAAATGGGAAGAGATCACAGTAGTAAGTCCATTATTTGCTTCAACTCCACGGAACTACAACTCTTCGGGGGTGGGAGATTGCAACCTACAAGTGGTCCATCCTGTTTCGACTAACGTAATCAACCCGACGTGCACAAACAATTAGATCAAGTAGAACAGGTTGACCTACAACTTTAGGCTGTGCATGCCATATGCAATAAGAAGAAGGCAAGTCTTCAGGAGAAATTCCCAATCTACCTGATTGTGGCCCTTGCGCCATCTCTGTGACTCTAACACTACATTCTGCACTCTGTTTCCTTTCTATTTCTCTGCTACCTGTTGCACTCATGTAGGGTGTGGTTTGACTGGATAGCAAGAAAAACAATGTTTTACACATGGGCCTGTCCCACTTGGGTGACTTTTTAGGCGACAGCAGGAGACTATGCAGTCGCCACATGTTCGCCGGTGGTTGCCGGGGAGTCGCCTTCATGCTCGTGAGGAGTTCCCACATTATGGGAACTAGTCGCGGCCTCATTATGGTCACCGTTAATTTTTTAATATGTTGAAAAATTAGCGGCGACTAGAATGGAGCCACCATGGAGAGTAGCTCGAGTTCTCGTGCCGTAGGTGGATCACCGGGAGGTCCAAGTGGGTTGCCAGGTGGCCGAAGGTTCTTGTAGGTTCTCATAGGTTGTAGCCGGTGCTGACCGGTGAATTTCATTGGCTCATTCGGAAAGAAAACGTAAGCTGTAGTTTTCAGAAACAAGGATAACCGACTGGAAATGTTAAATGTCCGCCGAGCTTCACAGCCGTGTATCTCCAGCTTCTTCTCCAGCTTCTCCACTCCTTCTCCCTCCTTCTCCCCCTTTCTCCCTCCCCCTCTTTTAAAGGACTCACCGTACACTGTGCTTTAGCCATCTTAATTACAGTGACAACCTTCCTGTTCATCGCGGTGTGTGTCTGTATCACCTTGGCTTAGCACCGTGTGAATTTCACTCAGACAGCGCTCTCTGTGCCCCACCTGCATAACGGGCTGGTGAAGGAAGCGATGTGTGTGTGTGTGTGTGTGTGTGTGTGTGTGTGTGTGTGTGTGTGTGTGTGTGTGTGTGTGTGCGTGTGTGTGTGTGTGTGTGTGTGTGTGTGTGTGTGCATTTGTGGCATAGAAAAAACATAGAAACATAGTAGGTGCAGGAGTGTCACCCTTTGGCCATTCAATATGATCATGGTGGTACCTGTGTGCCACATCCAATCACTCTTAAATATAGCCAATGTGGCCTCAACACCCTCTGTGTTGTGTGTGTCTTTCTCATCTCGGTCTTAAAGGATTTCCCCCTTATCCTTAAGCTGTGACCCTTGTCCTGGTGAACAATCTTCCTGCTGTGGTCCGAGAGAGTCCCAGGTCGAACCTTCTCTGTGGATTTGGAGACCAAAACTTCTCACCAAGACCCTGCGTAGAACTGTACTCAAATCCTTTTGCTATGAAAGCACAGTCGCTGGCAGTCGCTGTTCCAGTTGCCGGTTTTTCAGGCGACTGCTGGCAACTTGACAGTTACCGGCAGTCACCTGAAAAATCGTCTAAGTGGGGCAGGCCCAACATTATCTCCGTATATGAGGCTAGAAGAGACTTTTAAACCACTGGTGGAAGTCAAGTCAAGTCACTTTTATTTATGTAGCACATTTAAAAAACAACTCGTTGGCCAAAGTGCTTTACATTGGTATAGGAATAGTATAACAAACAACAGTGGTTCATAGATTAAATACAAACATCACTACATACATATAGCCCTCACTCAGAGGACATCAAGAAAGGCTTGGGAGTAGAGATGAGTTTTTAGTCTTGACTTAAAGGAGTCGATGGAGGGGGCAGTTCTGATGGGAAGAGGGATGCTGTTCCACAGTCTAGGAGCTGCAACCGCAAAGGCGCGGTCGCCCCTGAGCTTATGCCTAGACCGCGGGATGTTCAGTAACCCCAAGTCGGCTGATCTGAGGGACCTGGAGGTGGTGCGGTGGGTAAGCAGCTACTTACTGATACAACATTTCTACATTATCTATGCAAAGATAACTCCTTCCAAGGGAATGCCCTCAAAGCTTTCAAACTCTCAAAGATTTCGAGTCCTAAAAGACTTTAAGTCCTCAAAGATTTCAAGCCCTCAAAAAAAATATTAATGGCTGCAATCGGCTATTGTGAGAATTCTCATTATAATGAATCCCAATAGAACAGCTGTAGTTATAGGCAGCCCTCAATAACAATAATCATAGCTTCATGGAAATCAGCCAATTTCCAATTAAGGGATCTTCAAGATTTCAATCAAACGTAATTGTTAAACAAATTGCAGGCACCTGTCTTGATCAATATGTCAGCAGTTAAAATTTCAGAAGCCATGTAACTGTCAGAAAGATAAATCATGAAATATAGCAGTGTGATTTATACTAGCACTAATATATTGGTCAAATAATTGAGCCAATTCCTTGGTCAATATCTACATTAGTTGCAGATTTTGCTCCAATAAGATAAGTGCACTATCCCTTTCAAAGTTGAGCATTTACATTACTGATCGTAAGGAAGAGCCCAAAACAGAATTCCATATATGGCAGACAAAACATACTTTATGCCTTGTGTTCAACACAGCTTTCTGATTTATTACACGAGCAAAAAAACTATCACCCCACCAAGTCCATGCAAGTTCTCCGCAGATCATATCAGCCACCGCGGTGCGTAACCCTGCAATTCACTTGCTCACTGACCCATCAACCCCCCTATGGTTCCACTGCTATTTACCAACACCAAGGGGTCATATTCAGAACTAATTACCTTTCAGCACATCATTCGAGGAAATTTGAGCTCCCAACCAGAAACAAACATGGTCGCAGAAAGTAATGTGCAAACTGCATACGCGACAGCAGGTGAGAACATGATTGAACTCAGGTCTGTGGAGCTGTGGGGCAGCACCACTAACTAATAAGCCACAGTGCTGATTAGCTGATGATAAAGGATGATAAAGGATCCCACCTTTGCCCTAACTGAGGATTTGGCTTCCCAACTAAACCCCATCACATTCCCCACACCACCCACTCCACTTAGACTGTACTCTTCTTGCTAATAAATCTATCTCCCATACTCTTCACATCAATCTCCATCCAACCCCCTCTCCTTAACTAAAGCAAGACTCGCACCACTCCACTTGAGCTAATTCAGGATTGATGAACATAACCTGGTGTCACCCAACATTTTCCTCCACTCCTCCACTATTCATATTTGCTCTTTCCTCACCTAAACCCCTACCCATCCATGTGCTTCTCCTATCTTTATTCTCCCAACTATTTTTCTCCATCTCTCATATTCTGTCCATGCGCACCTGTCTAATCTGCTAGACTTAAACACTGGCCTTAGATTATTGACTCAACTGGTTGATTGACTAGTGATGCATGTTCCTGAGAATTTAATTTTAAAGAGTGGCTTTACACAAGCGACCTTCTGCTCTGATCAAAATATCCAGCCACATTTCATCTGAGATTTATAGCAAACTGAAGCTTGCTATAAAGGAGCATTAGCAGGATACGCACTAAATTTACAAAAAGACAGCCGTGTTTCAGAATGGAGGAGAACGCAGTAGTAAGTATCAGGATCACAGTTCTTTGGGATAGATGCTGATGGAGGATAGATGATGATTTGTGCATAAAGGACATCATTTCAAATTGCGTCACTGTGATGAAATGGAATAAACAGTGAGAATGAACCAATGTTCTTTTGGAGGGGAGATTGGTGAAAAGCACTGGCACATTGTAAAAGATAGTAAATGCATACAAACAAGGCTATGAATTAAAACATATAATATGAAAGTGGGCGCAGGAAATAAGTGAAGGGTGCTTATCCACACGGGGTGGGGGGTTAAGATTTACTATTGCAACATTCAGGCAGGCTTGTAAAACAGCAGATGATCTGAAACTGGTGCACAGCTGCTCAATGTGCAATTCTTGTGCCAATTACAGGATTTCCAATTGCAAAACCTCAGGGAACAATCCTCTGAAGTATGCACTGTGCAGAAGTGCAAGGCAGCAGCAGAGGAAACAGGCTCCCTTCTGGACAGAGATATTCTTCCATAAGAGGAGGAGGAAGGATAAAGGACTGGAATTACTCCAGGCCCTTTTCTACCCAAAATGTTTAGGAAGGAACTGCAGATGCTGGTTTGCATTGTCTGTAACTCATTCTCACCGAGACCATAGCTGACCAGACCTGTTTCCTTTATCGTCATAACTTTTTTGCATATCTTTCATTCATTTGTTCTATATCTCTCTATGTCACTGCCTACATCTCTCATTTCCCTTTCCCCTGACTCTCTGTCTAAAGAAGGGCCTCGACCCAAATATCACCAATTCCTTTTCTCCAGAGATGCTGTCTGACCCGCTAAGTTACTCCAGCTTTTCATGTCTGTCCTTTTCTGCATGAGTTGGACTTCAGCCTACTGGAGGTCAATACAGTCTGTGAGCAGGTTGCAGTTAACAGCAAGCCAGACTTCAGTTGGAATGCAGGGGGGATTTACTGGGACCTGCAGAACGATATTTCCCACTCAATTCCAAGTAAAGTGATACCCTTCATTATTAGCAATCTTGGCTTGATCAGAAGCCTTAATATTTGCTATTAGAGTCCAAATTAGTTCAACAATTTAACATCTGACCCACTGCAACTAATATGGGATTCCATTTCAAACAGGAAAGGTGTAAGTCACCCAATGGAAACTTTTTTTTTAAATACAGCGTGGATACAACTAGACTAGTGGGGTAAGCTTTAGGAGCGTATTTACAGAAAAATGCTCTTCGGCCTACCAAGTCCGCTCCGACTAGCAATCCCCAAACACTACTTCTATCCTACAGCAAAGGGACAATTTACAGAACCCAATTAACTCACAAACCTGCACGCCTTCAGAGTGTGGGAGGAAACCGGAAGCCGCGGAGAAAACCCACGTGGTCACAGAGAGAATGTACAAATTCCAGACAGATAGCACCGATGATCAGGATCGAAACCGGATCACTTGTGCTGTAAGGCAGCAACTCTTTTTTGTAAAATATTTTTATTAGAAGTAAATACATATTAAGAAGAAATAATATAAAATCGAAAAAAAAGAAAACATATTATTCGTCACATACATTCTTAATATTTTTAAAATTTACGGTCAATCTTATTTATACTTCTATATTTTTTTATTATTTTATAACAGTAGGAAATAAAGAGAAATAATAAAAAGAAAAAGAAATAAGAAAGAAATAAAAAATCAATAAAATGAGTGGAGTATTAAGCAAGATATTCTTCATTGGAGATATATTCGTGATCTCAGCAACTCTACCGCTGAGCCACTTTGCTGGCCATGAGAGTAGTGTGTCACCAGGAAGTACAAGAACGGAATACTCTGATCAGATTGCAGTCAGCAGATATGTGAGAAGTTAGAAACTGGTTGGAGCAGCGTTCCAACATACAGAAACAGCCAGAGTGAAGGGGATTGGTGTTTGCAGCCAAAAATCTAACTCAATAGGAAAATGTGAACACGTACTGTTTACCATAATTATAAATTACTTGTAGATGTACATTAAAGCTTGGAGTATTCCTTTGTTGCTCTACTGACCTGAGTATAACATTCACCTTAATATAAATCTATGGATTGATCCAAACAATATTTGATACTTTAATTTGATATTTGAAAAAGGCTCTCCTGAAGCCTTGAAAGTAAAGTAAAGAACATGAAACAGAAAGGTTTTGTTAGTTCTCAATTTGCTGATTTCAGAAAAGCAACTATTAGAAAAATTATTTTGCAAGATAAAGGCACCTCATGTTTTATGTTGGGGTTATGTGCTTGAAAAGTAGCATCCAATTCAAAAATGCGTAAATTGAACATACAACCTATAAACCTACAAACAGGAGTTTGTATGTTCGCTCTGTGACCACGTGGGTTTTCCCTTGGAGCTCCGGTTTCCTCCCACATTCCAAAGACGTACAGGTTTGTAGGTTAAATGGCTTCAGTAAAAATTGTAAATAGTGCCTAGTGTGTAGGATATTGCGAGTGTATGGGGATCGCTGGTCGGCGCGGACCTGGTGGGCTGTAGGGCCTCCTTACACACTGTATCTCTAAACCAAAAGACTAAACTAAAATACATGTAATTACACTGTCAGCAGTAAATCTGAGCGCGTTCTTCCAAAAATACCAGCCCGCAAACAAGCTTTAGTATTAAAGAAACAAGTGGATTATTTTTTAAATGCATCACACAAACACAAGTAAAACGCTAGGTGACTGTATAATGGTTTTAGGTGCCACACAATGAATCTTTTTCAAAATCTCCCCAATCAGCAAATGATTCCTATAAAGCAAAGAAAAGCAGATTCTAATAAGATTGCAAATTTGTAGATTTATTTTTAAAAGGTTTAAAAATAGGATAAAGCATATTGAGTGAAATACATGTAACTGTAAACTGGCTTCTCCAGCATAAAGTTGAACAATTTATTCATTACGATGGAGTTTATGCGTTCAAGGCATTCACTTCACTGGAGGTCTACAGGGAGGCATGCATTCCATCCATCCAAATTGTTTGTATCCTTGGCAACCTGGGGAAAGAAGTAGGTATCCAAGGTATCTATTACTCCAGGGATGTTGAGAGGATATCCATTCAAGCCACCTGCGCCCCTGGCAAACTGACAATTCAATATCCCCATTAGCTTGTCTGAGCATTGGGGGCGGATTCTCTTCACCAGCCTCTTGTATGTCACTTAATTTGAGGCTGAGATTGTCTCTATAGTCTAATCCTGCTTTGTGTTTTCTCTACTTGTAATGTTCACATTCATATGTTTAATGGGGAAGGAGCATTTAGCCCACTGTCCATTAAAAATAAAAGAGTTAACTTATTTGTTCCTTTTATTCACTCTAAGAAATATTCTGCTGCAAATACATTTCCAATGGTGGGATGGTCTAGGACCAGAGAGCACAGTCTCAGAATATAAGGACGTACATTTTGAATGGTTCAACTGCACAATGAAATTATTTTTGCACATTGACACATGTGGGTGCCGCCATGTTTTGGCACCATTTCTATAAAATGGAGAAGAGGGGGCAATTCTTTAGCCAGAAGTGGTGAATCTGTGGAATTCCATTGAAACAGTTGGCGGCAGAGGCCAAGTCTTCGGGTATTTTTAAAGCTGAGATTGACAGGTTCTTGATTAGTAAGGGCATCAAAGGTTACAGGGAGAAGGCAGGAACATGGGTTTGAGAGGGAAAAAATAGATCAGCCATGGTCGAATGGTGGAGCTAAATGGCCTAACCCTGTTCCTATGCCTTTTGGCCTTATGGTCGAAATATCTATCCTTAAATCATATTATTCATTTACCTCTTTGGTTTAAGCTACCAGTACTATCTCCATGCTTTCTCTCCAAACTGCCAAACCAGGTTTCCTACAAATTCTCTTAACTTCCTTTTACCTTGAGACCTTCCCCATATTTATTGTAGTTGCATTTTCCAATGGATCAATGGACCCATTTGTTTGAAAACAGTGCAAATTGCAACAGAACAGGAAATTAAATGTTCCTGAACATAAATTTGCATCAATATCGAACAACTGGTTGCATGATTCCAGGCAGGAAATTAAATGCTTGTTTCTTTCCTGCTTCGAGATTAAAGGGGCTGTCCCACTGCGGCAACCTAATCTGTGAGTTTAGACGAGTTTGCCCTCGACTCAATCTCGCAGCATGGTCGACACGAGGTCCTAGGAGGTCCTATGAGGTCACTGGAACTGTCCATCATGCTCGAGGGAAGTTCCCGAATACTCGTGGCCTCAGCTAGGTCTTGAAAAAAATTTCAGCATGTTGAAAAATGTTCTGCGAGTAAAATATGGTCGGCATGGTTCTTTTTCACCCGTAGTGCAGTGGAGTGGGGGCGCTATTTAGTTATAGGCAGTCGAGGGCAGCTGTAGGCAATCTCCATCGCTGACCGGACATTTTGATTGGCTCATTGGAGTTTTTAGGACCAGGGGAAACCGACCGGTAGGTAAAATGCCCACTAAACTTTATTATACTTCTTAAAAGTGTCTCCACTCATTCTCGCCCCTTCAATCCCCTTCTCTCCCCCTTTCTTCCCTCCTCTCCCCTTCTCTCTCCCCGCCCCTGCACTCTCTAAAGGACTTACCATACATTGTGGCAGCCGTTTACCTTCCTCTTCATCACGGGTATGAATTTCAGACAGCGCTCCCCCACTTTCCCTGGCCCCCGGGCGATGTGTTTGTGTGCGTGTGTGTGTGTGTGTGTGTGTGGTCGGTCGATCCAGCTCGCGGTTTCAACGTGGACGGTCGATCCAACTCGAGGTTTTCCAGGCGAGTGCTCTCGAGCTTGAAGGTCGAAGGCACTCTTCTTAACACACAGATTAAGTCGCCGCAGTGGGACAACCCCTAATTCGTCTTGGCTTGGTTTATCTGTCACATCCAATCCAGGCGCGTATGAAGCTTTTCAAAAAGGGGTGTGGCATGACAGGATTACACAAATGTTATGTGAAATAATGTGCGCGCAGCATACATCATGAGCGCGAAACATGCAGTCCCTCGCTCTGGGATTTTAGATGCTCTCTGGTGCAATCTGAACATTATTTTGGAGCATTTGTGCACCAAATCTATGACCAATATTTCAGAAATAATTTAAGTTTTTGCAGTAAAGAAAACCTTTTAGAAAATGTTTACTGACTAGCATGACTGGAATGAGTTCTTAGTTCACTGTCACTCAGCACTCAGCATGCTGGCATGATATTGCAAAACCATTCAGGTGCTCCTGAGTGTATAGTGCCATTTACCAACAGATTGCATTTTGTCATAGTTAGCGGTGAAGACTTTGTTAGGTGCATTGTATGCTGTCAGCTCCCCGCATACAAATTCTTTCAACAACCATAAGCTTTCACACACTTACGTTATGCAATGCCAATTGCATGAATGCAGTCCCAACTATCAACCACAGTTAACCCATTCACCAGCTCAAAACGTTCCTGTGTTAAAGTTGGATCGGTGCTTGCTTACACCAATCCCTCATGACAGATATATATATTTCTGCAATCTCAGAATAATGACTTTATATCGACACCACTGTGATTTGCATGAAAATTAACGAGTCATCTTAACCACCTCCAACTACTGCCCGCTGTCCCATTCACTTTCAGTCCTGTCAACACCATTTAGCCAGTGGTTAGATCCTGGCTATGGGTGCTGTCTGTACAGAGTTTGTACATTCCCCCGTCACCCGCGTGGATTTTCTCCAGGTGCTCCAGTTTCCTCCCACACTCCAAAGTTAATTGGGTTGGTATAATTGTAAATGGTATAATTGTAAATTGTCCCTAGTGTGTGTGGGATAGTGGTAGTGTGCACGAGTCGCTTGTCGGAGCAGACTTGGTGGGCCAAAGGACCTGATTCCACGTTGTATTTCTAAACTAAACTAAATAAGCTCTGTAGAAAGAACTGCAGATGCTGTTATTTTTTTAACTCGAAGGTAGGCACAAAATGCTGGAGTAACTCAGCGGGACAGGCAGCATCTCTGGAGAGAAGGAATGGGTGACTAGCATCTTGCAGGTTGTACAAAACCGATTCCGTGATCATCACTGTCCAATTCATGGGCTGGTATAACCAACAACTTATTCAATAAAATGCAAAATATTTACTTCAGAATAACTCCCCACCCCCCAAGAACAATGGCCAAATCTATAAGATATGACAACCCCCCCCCTCCCCCCCCCCTCCCCCCCCACCCAATCCAGTTTTACACTAGATCAATGGGTACACCACTTTCCTTGATTAATTTCATCTCCACTGATAGTTCCCAGGACGTTTATACACATTCCCCGTCCACAACAGGCGGCCATGCAATCATCTGAAGTAACTGGGGCAACTACGGAAAGCAGGTCTCCCCACTGCACACCTACGAACTTTTTATATGGGGACAATCGAGAGCACATTAACCTACGGCATCACTTCCTGGTTCGGGAGCTGCAAGGCGTACGAACGGCACCAACTGGACAGGATTGTGAAGACCGCCAGCAGGATTACTGGTGCTCCACTCCCTTTCCTACTGGACATATACAGGAAGAGATGTATCAGCAGAGCCATCTCCATCATCAAAGACCCCTACCACCCATCGCATCACATATTCTCCATCCTGCCATCTGGGAAGAGGTACAGGAGCATCAGCTGCAAAACCAGCAGGATGCTCCTCAGCTTCTTCCCGACAGGCTATAAGACTGATAAACGGACTTTGCCCCCTGCCAAAGTATCGCCCACCAA
Organism: Okamejei kenojei; assembly: GCA_035221665.1. Taxonomy (NCBI): domain Eukaryota; kingdom Metazoa; phylum Chordata; class Chondrichthyes; order Rajiformes; family Rajidae; genus Okamejei; species Okamejei kenojei. The sequence goes on along the minus strand of CM069136.1, from coordinate 101,944,551 downwards.
CCACCAACCTGGACACACTGAAGCAGAGCCATTGTCGTGCCGCTGCCGATTGGAACTCATGATATATGCATTTTTATTGTTATTTCTATTTATTTTTTACCGCACACTGAATGGACACTGGTTGAGTAACGTTTTTTCGTTTCCTATGGGTATGTAAGTACTCAGGAAAAATTATAATAAAGATATAATACAATACAATACAATACAAAACAAACTAAGGCCTGGAGAAACCCAGCAGGACAGAAATCGTCTGTGGGGAGAAAAGTGCAGGCAACATTTTGAGTCAGGACACTTCTTAAGACTCGGGCTTCTTCAGATTCTGATTAGAGTCTGAAGAAGGGTCCCAACCCAATAAGTCTTCTGCCTTTTATTCCCTCTACAACTGTTGCTTGGCCTCCTGAGTTCCTCCAACACTTCGTCTTTTGCTCAAGATTACAGCATTTGCAGTATCTTGTGTCTCCATTAAAGTAATTTGCATACTGTGAATGATCAAATTTAATGCTATTAAATTTGCAGCCTTATGTGGATAAATGTGAGGTTATCCACTTTGGTAGCAAAAACAGGAAGGCAGAGTATTATCTAAATGGTGTCAAGTTAGGAAAAGGGGAAGTACAATGGGATCTGGGGGGGGTCATTGTTCATCAGTCAATGAAAGTAAGCATTCAGGTACAGCAGGCAGTGAAGAAAGCTAATGGCATGTTGGCTTTCATAACAAGAGGAGTATAGGAGCAAAGAGGTCCTTCTGCAGTTGTACAGGACACTAGTGAGACCACACCTGGAGTATTGTGTACAGTTTTGGTCTCCAAATTTGAGGAAGGACATTCTTGCTATTGAGAGAGTGCAGCGTTTGTTCACAAGGTTAATTCCTGGAATGGCGGGACTGTAATATGCAGAGAGAATGGAGCGGCTGGGTTTGTATACTCTGGAATTTAGAAGGATGAGAGGGGATCTCATTGAAACATATAAGATTATTAAGGGTTTGAACATGCTAGAAGCAGGAAACATGTTCCTGATATTGGGAGAGTCCAGAACCAGGGGCCACCGTTTAAGAATAAGGGATAAGCCATTTAGAACGTAGATGAGGAAACACTTTTTCAAACAGAGAGTTGTGAGTCTGTGGAATTCTCTGCCTCAGTGGGCGGTGGAGGCAGGTTCTCCGGATGCTTTCAAGAGAGAGCTAGATAGGGCTCATAAAGATAGCGGAGTCAGGGGATATGGGGAGAAGGCAGGAACGGGGTACTGATTGTGGATGATCAGCCATGATCACAGTGAATGGCGGTGCTGGCTCGAAGGGTCAAATCGCCTACTCCTGCACCTATTTTCTGTTGCATAAATTAGTCCTAATTTAGACAGCATGGTGTTCGATGGTCAGCATAGATTCAGAGGACGAAATTATCAGTTTTGTGCTGTTTCTGTCTCTATGTCTCTTTGATTTCTAAGAAATCTCTGGCAATGTTACTTTGTCACAAGCAAGGACCAGTAATTCTTTCTCCTGCTTCACCCAAATGTGGGACCAGATTTATGATTTTCTCTTTGTCTTTTGGCTTTGTCATTTGTGACTATTGGCATAGGTTCTGTTCTCACACCATCTTAGATAATATAACAGGAAAGTTGTTTGTTGTCTAGACAGCTATGAGGTTGCAGATAAGATCAGTTCTGTGAGGTGTTGCATTGATGCCCTCTTAGCAGTAAAAACTCATTATTCAAGGTTCTTTCATGAAGAATCTGACAATCATTGTGCCAATATTTCATAATTTACCAGCGTTTTCATATCATCCCATGCACCATTCCTGCTTATCAGCCACAATTGTGCAGTTTGGATGGAAATTGCCAGTGAGGTTCTTCTCATGCATTTGAACATCCATGATCTTTGGACCAGCCTATGTGAGATACACACAAAGTGCTGGAGTAACTCAGCGGGTCAGGCAGCATCTCTGCAGAAAAATTACGGTCACGTCACGAAATGTCACCCATCCTTTTTCACCACAGATGCTGCCTGACCTGCTGAGCTACTCCAGCACATTATATCTATCTTTGGTATAAACCAACATCTACAGTTTTATGTTTCTAATCTATGTGAGAAGTAGGAAGCTGGAGGACTTCTCTCTGCATCCTCCCTCAACTCACCAAATGATCAGCCTTGGCACAGGGCCTAATACCCTTCATCTCCAGCCTCTCAATATGTCCACTCAACTTCATCATAAACCTTCATGAAAGTTTATGGTTTGTTTATACCACCTATCATTTACGTTTTTCTTAATTCACAATACTTCATTTATTTTAATTATTAATCATTTTTTAATTTCTTGGAGTAAAGCTGCAGGGTTATGGATATCCAACAATGAATAAACGTGGATTACATGGAGTGGGGGGGAACTTCATAAATGTAAAAGTTATAGGAGCAGAATTAGGCCATTTGGCCCATTACGTCTACTCCGCCATTCAATAACCATATAACCATATAACCATATAACAATTACAGCACGGAAACAGGCCCTCTCGGCCCTTCCAGTCCGTGCCGACCATTTGTTTTCCCCTTGTCCCATCTACCTGCACTCAGACCATACCCCTCCATTCCCTTCACGTCCATATACCTATCCACTTTACTCTTAAATGTTAAAATCGATCCTGCCTCCACCACTTCTGCTGGAAGCTGATTCCACACAGCCACCACCCTCTGAGTAAAGAAGTTCCCCCTCACGTTACCCCGAAACCTCTGTCCCTTAATTCTCATGTCATGCCCTCTTGTTTGAATCTTCCCTACCCTCAATGGGAAAAACGTATCCACGTCAACTCTGTCTATCCCTTTCATCATTTTAAAGACCTCAATCAAGTCCCCCCTTAACCTTCTGCGCTCCAAAGAAATAAAGACCTCATCCTACTTGAGGCAAGTATTTATTCCATTATATTTTCATCACAGGTGGCACGGAGGCACAGCGGTGGAGTTACTGCTTCACAACGCCAGAGACCCGGTTTAATCCTGACTACGGATACTGTCTGTGTGGAGTTTGTACGTTCTCACTGTGACCGCGTGGGTTTTCCCTTGGTGCTCAGGTTTCCTCCCGCATTCCAAAGACGTACAGCTGCATAGGTTAATTTGGCTTTGGTGAAAAGTGTAAATTGTTCCGATGGTGTAGGGTAGAGCTAGTGTGTGGGGATCGCTGGTCACCCTAGTTTCTGTGGACCCAAAGGCCTGTTTCCGTGCTATATCTCTCAACTAAACTAAACTGCATCCAACATCATTAACAGCAGCTGCGATTCACTTGCTGAGAATCAAACCTCTGGAACACAGTCCTTAAATTCCTCACTTTCACTCACTTCTTTTAAGCTGCTTCTTTATCCAGCCTAATCTTTTTGGGGCAAATATTTTACAGATAAGGTAAAAGTATAATATAAATTCAGTGGTAGTCCTACTCCACGATACGTTAATATCTCTCATTTACATTTTTAGCTGCTGGTCAATCATGCATATTTAACTCCTTTTTTCAGATTTTTTCTAATGATGGGATACATTTAGGATAAATCTACTTATAGATTGCGCAAGTCATGGACAAAGCCATCTTTTATTGTTCACCTGAAGTTGCCCCTGAACTGCAGAAACATTTAAGAATCATCACAGTGGTAGACTTGAGGTTACATGCAGGGTAGTCTGAGTAAATGTGTCAAAATTCCTTTGTGATGGCCATTACACAAGAAAATAGGAGCATAAGCAGGCCATCTGCCCCCTCATCCCCTTCCTGCTGCTTATTATGATCAAGGCTGATCTGCCCCAGACCTCAACTTCCTTTCTGTGGCAGTTCCTCATAGCCTACAGTTCTCTGATCTTTCAAATACGTAGCTCGTTCCATGTTAAATACTCCCAATGATCTAGGCACCAGAATCCTCCAGCGAGAAGATTTGCAGATTCACCAGCCTCAGCAAGAAGAAATTCCTATGCATTTAAGTTGTAAATAACTGTTCCCTTATCCTGAAACGAAATCCCCTCGTTCGATTGAACCATATAGGTTTTTTGGAAAGCAAGATGTGTTTTATAACAATCTGGCAGCTTTGCAGGTATTTTTCCTTATTTAAAAAAAACTCATCAAATTTATTTAATGATTACTTTAAATTTCAATTTTTATTCATATCATGAGGTACCAGGACAATGGAGTAAGTCTCTGCACGCTGATCCTGTTATGGGCCTGTCCCACTTAGGCTATTTTTCAGCGGACTGCCGGCGACTGTTAGGTAGCCGGCAGTCGCCTGAAAAACTGGGAACTGGAACTGTCGGAGTGGAACACAAACACACAAACACAGCGCAAAGGTGGGAGCCAGGGCAAGCAGGGGGAGCATTGTCTGAAATTCACACGGTGCAAAGCCAAGGTGATCCAGACGCACATCGCGACGAACAGGAAGGTTGGCGCTATAATGAATACAGTGTACAGTGAGTCCTTTAAAAGAGGGGGGGAGAAGGGGGAGAAGGAGTGGAGACAACTTTTAAGAAGCCAGACAACTTTTAATAAGCCAGAGATACACAGCTGTGAAGTTTGGCAAACATTTAACATTACTGGTCGGTTATCCTTGGTTCTGAAAACACCTGCTTACGTTTTTTTTCCCCCAATGAGCCAGTGAAAATGGCCGGTCAGCAAAGGCGATTAACTAAAACTACCTACGACTATCTCGACTATCGACAACGACATGGTGACCCCACTACAACTGTACCTACGACTACAGGATTATCGATCATCTCCATGGCGACCAATTTTTGGTCGCAGAAAATTTTTCAACGTGTTGAAAAATTTGCGGCGACCATACTGAGGCCGCGACTAGCTCCCCGAATGCGGGAACTCCTCGCGACCATGAAGGAGACTCACTAGAGACCACCAGCGAACATGTGGCGACCATGTGGCGAGCGCAGAGTCTCTTGCACTCGCCTAAATAGTCGCCTAAGTGGGACGGGCCCTTTACTTTTACACTGTACCACCACGTCCCATAGATGCAGTTCTGTAATCAACTGTGAAGTAAAATATTATTGCAAATAATCCTCAGTTATTAATCACTTCTTTTGATTTAGCGTGCTGCTGGCATTTATCTTCTGTTCGCCTCAGCTCAGCTTATCATGGATCATTATCACAAGGCACTCGGTCATAGAGAAACTGTTTTTGATCGGCTTGCATCCTATGAGGTCCTGAGAAAGGAAATGGCAGCTGTGCAGAGTGGATGGCTGCACAATGCAAGACCTGTGCTTCTTTGGTATGGCTGTACTTTGATCTCACGTCACCACATCTAACAGATGCCAAGGTGATAAGCAACTCATGATTTCTTTCGGTTCACAGTGGTTTCAACGCTCAATGTGAAGATTTTTTTTTTCCTTAGCTAAGTGATTAATAACTGAAGATTCTTTGCAATAATATTTTCCTTCACAGTTGATTACAGAACTGCATCTATGGGACGTGGTGGTACAGTGGAAAAGTAAAGGGCCTGTTCCACTTAGGCGACTATTTAGGCGAGTGAGACTCTGTGCTCGCCACATAGCTATGAAAAAAAACATACAAAATAGTAAGACTGTGCCTAAACCATGAACTGACGACTGAGGCAGCTGCCTGTGCAAAATCTTACTTTTTCACATGATTATCATTGCTCAGATCTATTTCTAATCTGTTTTTCACATGGTAAACTTTTGATTATGTAAGTGTCTCTGCAGACCAGTAGCTTAATAAACCTCCACCAATCTCACAGCTCAGTTCAATACAGCCTCTGAAGGGAAACTAAATCACTCCATGCAAACATTAGACTGGGCAGCTTTCCTTTCAGAATTGTCTGTGATTCAGTGGGAGGGAGAGCACTTTCACCTCTGAGTCAGGGAATATTGTACTTAAAATCCCAACCTAGACACATGACGATAAAAACGATGGTTCAGGAGGAGTGTAGGAGGAAAGACGAGAAGGTGACAGAGGGTGAGAGAGAGAGACAGACAGGGAGAGAGAGGGAGAGAGGATGAGAGAGAGAGGGGGTGAGAGAGAGGGGTGTGTGTGTGTGTGAGAGAGAGCGAAAGAGCGAGAGAAAGGGAGGGGGAGGTGAGAGAGAGGGGGGTGAGTGTGTGTGAGGGAGAGGGAGAGGGGTGAGAGAGATGAGGGGGAAAGAGAGAGAGTGAGAGAGAGAGAGTTACTGCCATAGAGCCATACAGCCTGGAAATAGACCCTTTGGCCCAACTTGCCCATGCCGACCAACGTGCTCCATCTACACTCATCCCATCAGCTGCATTTGGCCAATATCCTTCAAAATCTATCCTATCCATGTACCTGTCTAAATGCTTCTTAAACATTGGGATAGTATCTGCCTCATTTACCTCTTCTGGCAGCTCGTTCCCTACACCCAATACCCCTCGTATAAAAAAGATTACACCTCAGGTTCCTATGAAATCTTTCCCCCCTCACCTTAAACCTATGTCTGGTTCCCGATTTCCCAAATCTGGGCAAAAGGCTCTGTGCGTTTACTTGATCTATTCCTCTCATGATTTTGTACACCACTACAAGATCACCCCTCATCCTCCTGCGCTCCAAGGATTAAAGTACTAACCTGCTCAGCCTCTCCCTATAGCTAGGGCTGTCGAGTCCTGGCAACATCCTCGTAAATCTTCTATGCACCTTTTCCAGCTTGACAACATCTTTCCTATAACATGGTGAACAAAACTGAATGCAATACTCTGAATGTGGCCTCACCAACATCTTAGATGAGAGAGAGAGCGAGAGAGAGAGAGAGAGAGAGAGAGAGAGAGAGAGAGAGAGAGAGAGAGAGAGAGAGAGAGAGAGGGAGAGAGCGAGAGCGAGAGCTAGAGCTAGAGCTAGAGCTAGAGAGAGAGAGAGAGAGAGAGAGAGAGAGAGAGAGAGAGAGAGAGAGAGAGAGAGAGAGAGAGAGAGAGAGAGAGCACTTGGAGACAGCAGACTGGAGACTCGAATACGCAGAGGGGCGCGAGGCCTGTTATTTTGTACTGTTACTTTATTCATAGTTTTTCTGTGTTTTACTTGTATTTTGCTTTCATAAATAGTTATTGCGTTCTTGAAAAAAAAAAAAGAGAGAGAGAGAGAGAGAGAGAGAGAGAGAGAGAGAGAGAGAGAGAGAGAGAGAGGGGAGGAAAGAGAGAGGAAGAAGGAAAGAGAGGAAAAGAGAGAGGGAGAGAGGGGGAGAGGGGGAGAGGGGGAGGGGGAGAGGGGGAGAGGGGGAGAGGAGGAGAGGGGGAGAGGGGGAGAGGGTAAGCAAGCATAAAATATATCGGAATATTGTTTGAGGACAACCAAGGTTAGTCCTACACAGTGGCGTGATCAGCACAAGATTTTGTGGTTATAGGGAGTTTGAAGCTATTTGTATTCAGTACCGTTGCATTTTTCCCATGTTGAAATTTTGACCAAAATTTGGTCGCCATGGAGAAAATCGATAATCCTGTAGTCGTAGGTGTAGGTAGTGGGGTTGGCATGTCGTTGTAGGTAGTCCAGGTAGCCGTAGGTAGTTTTACATAATCTCCTTTGCTGACCGGGCATTATCAGTGGCTCATTGGGGAAATAAAACGTAAGCACGAGTTTTCAGAACCCCCAAGGAAAACCGACTGGAAATGTTAAACGCCCGCTAAACATCACATCTGTGCATCTCCGGCTTATTAAAAGTTGTCTGGCTTCTTAAAAGTGTCTCCACTCCTTCTCCCACCTTCTCAGCTCCCCCCCTTCTCCCCTCTCAACCCCCCTTTTCCCCCCCTTCTCCCCCCACTGCTTTTTAAAGGACTTACCGTATACTATGCTAGCCGTCTCAACCTTCGGTGCGTGTCTGTATCACCTTGGCTTTGCACCGTGTGAATTTCAGACAGCGCTTCCCCGCTTTCCCTGACGCCCGCTTTGGCGATGTGTTTGTGAGTGTTCCGCTCTGACGCTCTGACGGTCGCAGTTCGCGTTTTTTCAGGCGAGTGCCACGAGCTTGGAGGTCGCAGGCAGTCCGCTGAAAAGTCGCCTAGTGGGACAGGCCCTTTAAGAGCTCTATCTAACTCTCTCTTGAAAGCATCCAGAGAATTGGCCTCCACTGCTTTCTGAGGCAGAGAATTTCACAGATTGACAACCCTCTGTGTGAAAAAGTTTTTCCTCATCTCTGTTCAAAATGGCTTACCCGTTATTCTTAAATTGTTGCCCCGGTTATGGACTCCCCCAACATCAGGAACATTTTTCCTGCCTCTAGCATGTCCAAACCCCTAATAACCTTATATGTTTCAATAAGATCCTCTCTCATCCTACTAATTTCCAGATTATACAAGCCCAGCTGCTCCATTCTATCAACATTTGATAGTTCCACCATCCTGGGAATTAACCTCAATAGTAAGAATCACCTTCCTCAAATTTGGAGACCAAAACTGCACACAATACTCCAGGCGTGGTCTCACTAGGGCCCTGTACAACTGCAGAAGGACCTCTTTGCTCCTATACTCAACTCCTCGTGTTATGAAGGCCAACATGAATATGATATAGTTGGGATCACAGAGACATGGCTCCAGAGTGACCAAGGCTGGGAGCTGAACATCCAGGGATATTCAATATTCAGGAGGGATAGACAGAAAGGAAAAGGAAGTGGGAGTTGTGTACAGGCCACCTTACGGTAGTTGTGGAGTTGGGGATGGCATCAAACAGGAAGTTAGAAATGCGTGCAACAAAGGTAAAACAGTTATAATGGGTGATCAATCTACATATAGATTTGGTGAATCAAACTGGCAGGGGTGCTGAGGAAGAGGATTTCTTGGAATGTATGCGGGATAGTTTTCTAAACCAACGTGTAGTGGAACCAACGAGAGAGCCGGCTATTCGAGACTGGGTATTGAGTAATGAGGAAGAGTTAGTTAACAGTCTTGTTGTGCGTGACCCCATGGGCAAGAGTGACCATAATATGGTTGAGTTCTTCATTAAGATGGAGAGTGACATAATTAATTCAGAAACAACGGTTCTGAATGTAAGAAAGGTAACTTTGAGGGTATGAGACGTGAATTGGCCAAGATAGACTGGCAATTGATTCTTAAAGAGTTGACGGTGGATAGGCTATGGAAGGCATTGAAAGACTGCATGGATGAACTACAACAATTGTTCATCCCAGTTTGACAAAAGAATAAATCAGGGAAGGTAGTACATCCGTGGATAACAAGGGAAATCAGGGATAGTATCAAAACAAAAGATGAAGCATACAAATTAACCACAAAAAGCAGCCTTCCAGAAGACTGGGAGAAATTCAGATTCCAGCAGAGGAGGACAAAGGGATTAATTAGGAAAGGGAAAATAGATTATGAAAGAAAACTGGCAGGGAACATAAAAACTGACTGCAAAAGTTGTTATAGAAATGTGACTTCCGGTGGCGCCTTGGAGGGCTAGAGAGTAACGCCAGCCAGCTCCGTGGAAAAAATGAGTAAAAAAACGGGGAGAAAAGACCTACCTGCTGCCTGCTGTTTCTGCACCGGCTGCCGTGAGTGACGTCATCAGGAGTGCGACTCGTAATGGCAACACAGCGCAGCCCACCCGTGGATAAATCAAAACTTCAGTATACAAGGCAAAAAATGGCATAACAAGAACAAGGCCCGACTGAAGCCTCGGGCTCAGGTAGGACACTATCCAAAGAAGATGTGTCGAAAAAAGTCGAAGAAAAAAATCGGAAATTGAAGAACCTAAAGTTTTTTTTGTACAAGAAATGGCAGAAGAAATAAAGTTGGAATTAGAAACTGAACTGGCAAAAATGAATTTTAAGGAAGAGATAGAAAAAAATCAAGGAGGAGATGAAAGAGTTAAAGTCTGAAATCAATATAACCATATAACCATATAACCATATAACAATTACAGCACGGAAACAGGCCCTCTCGGCCCTTCCAGTCCGTGCCGACCATTTGTTTTCCCCTAGTCCCATCTACCTGCACTCAGACCATACCCCTCCATTCCCTTCACGTCCATATACCTATCCACTTTACTCTTAAATGTTAAAATCGATCCTGCCTCCACCACTTCTGCTGGAAGCTGATTCCACACAGCAACCACCCTCTGAGTAAAGAAGTTCCCCCTCACGTTACCCCGAAACCTCTGTCCCTTAATTCTCATGTCATGCCCTCTTGTTTGAATCTTCCCTACCCTCAATGGGAAAAACGTATCCACGTCAACTCTGTCTATCCCTTTCATCATTTTAAAGACCTCAATCAAGTCCCCCCTTAACCTTCTGCGCTCCAAAGAATAAAGACCTAACTTGTTCAACCTCTCCTGCGCTCCAAAGAATAAAGACCTAACTTGTTCAACCAATCTCGGCCATGGAATTATCTGACACATTGCGAAAGGAAATTTGCAGAAATATTAACGGATCAAGCTGCAAATATAGTAGTAGAGATGAAAGATAAAATCCAAAATAAGATGGAAACAGAGCTGGAACCTGTGGAGGAAGAACTCAAGGAGCAGTCGACAGCCACAAAGAACCTTGAAGGTCTAGCCGAAACAAGTGCTCAGACTATGAAAACATTCCTCAAAGAAAATCAACATCTATCTGATTTACTGGGCAAAATAACTGATAAATGTACCGAGTTGGAAGGACGCCAGAGAAGACAGAACCTAAGGATCGTGGGTATTCGAGAAGGGAGATAAAAGAATCAAGATACCCGAGAGTTTTACTGCAAACTTATTTTTTTTTATTTTTTATTTTTTTATTTTTTTATTGTAGAAACAATATATACCGAGTACACTCTTATACGACAGTGAGAGTTGTATAATATACAAAATTATATAATATTGATTATCGATTGATACTGTTTATGTTAATTGTAATATTATCCATTATACATTTCGTGGTTATTTATTTTATATAATTGGGAGTATATGTAGTATATTCCTAAAATAAGCAATACACTCAGATTTCTCATATCATAGATATTCTTCTAATTACCAAATACAAATCCCCGCTAATATAACTACGTAATACCCAATCTTAAACAAAGTTTTATGATATTCATAATGTTATCAAAATATTAAGAATGTTTGTATTATTGTTAACTTTATATTTCAGAATTATTGTATAGTTGAAAATACGTAATTTTATATAATTACAAATTTAAGACATCTATAATCTTTTCATACGAATAAAAATAAGTGTGTACATATTAAAAATTTATATAATATGTTTCTATATTTTTTTCCTTAATTAAAGATAGGAAGATAGAGAAAGAGAATAGAAATAGAAAAGAAAATGTGAGAAGTTTGATGGAGATTGAAGTATTACTAAATAATCCATTCTTGGAGATACATTCATGATTTATTATATGTATTTCTTCATCCATTCAGATATTCGGGCCTCAGTCAAGTCCCTGCGCCGAACCATTGTGACCCTGTAGATATTTAATATAGGGAGACCATATCCCTTTGAAGAGATCTAACCTGTCCATAAGGACAAGTCTCAATCTCTCCAAGTGAAGTGTCTCCGTCATTTCTGTATTCCACATTTTAATTGTTGGGGATACAGGGCCTTTCCAAAATTTTAATATTAATTTTTTCCCAATTATTAAAGAATAGTCGATAAAAGTTCTTTGATTCCTTGTAATTATTTGTTCCGTTTCCGGAATTCCAAGTATGATTAACTTTGGGTCAGGAATCATAGTAATATTAATAACATTCGAGACTATCTTAAATATTTCATTCCAATATTCTAGAATCTTCGTACAATTAGTAAATGAATGTGACAAAGTTGCTTCTAAGATTTGACATTTATCACATATAGGTGATAGTTTTGGAAATATATTATGTAATTTAGATTTAGAATAATGTAATCTATGTAAAATTTTAAACTGTATAAGAGCATGTTTAGCATTTAAAGAACAGTAATGTATGTGTTGTAAGCTTTCTTCCCATATTTCTGGGCTTATTATTTGACTTAATTCATTTTCCCAACGCTGTCTATGAATTTCCGATGATGGAATATCACTTTCCAACAAAATATTGTAAATGTATGATATCATTTTTTCTGTATTTGGATGTTTATTCAAGCATTCATCTAAAATTTCACTCTTTCTATTTCTGAGTTCTTGTGTATTTGCAGAGATATAGTTTCTGATTTGTAAATATCTGAAATATTCATTATTATGAAGCCCGTAGGTTTGTTGTAATTCTTGAAATGAAAGAAAAGAATTTTCCTTATAAAGATCCCTATATTTAAAATTCCTTTATTTTTCCATTGTATAAAAGCCTTATCCATCGTTGACGGTTTAAACGTAAAATTGTTGGCAATTGTAAGACCTAGCGGTATAAATTTTAGTTTTAGTGTTTTCTTTATTTGTTTCCAAATACGTATTCCACTTTCTATTATCAAATTTTCACTATAAATTTTCTTAGGTACATTAATATTAGCAAATATTATAGAGCTAATTTCAAATGGAAAACAGTCTTCTCTTTCCATTTTTAACCAATTTGGTTTATTATCTGTTTCTCCTAACCAGAAATTCATATTTTTAATATTAACTGCCCAATAATAAAACATAAAATTTGGTAAAGCTAAACCCCCGTTTATTTTAGCTTTACATAAATGTTTTTTATTTATTCTATGATTCTTATAATCCCAGATAAAGTTAGTGACTATTGAATCTACTTTTTTAAAAAAAATTTTAGAGAGATATATCGGGATTGATTGAAATAAATATAATAATTGTGGGAGGAAAATCATTTTTATTGCGTTTATTTTACCTAACATTGAGATAGGTAAGCTTTTCCAGTATAAGATATTTTTATTTAATTTATTCAATAATAACGGGAAATTAGACTTAAATAAAGAGTCAAATCTTTTTGTAACAAAAATACCAAGATATTTAATATTTTCATTTGTTATCTTAAAAGGAAATTGTTGTAATATCTGTAAGTTATTCATGGTTATTGGCATAAGTTCACTTTTATTCCAATTGATACTGTATCCTGAAATTAAACCAAATTCCGTTATTAGTTTTAACAAATTACGGATACTTATTTCCGGTTTAGTAATATAAAGTAATATATCGTCCGCATATAACGAGATTTTATTCTTAGTATCTTTAGTATCATATCCATATATTTCTGGGTGCAATCTTACACTTTGAGCAAGAGGTTCGATTGCTAACGCAAACAGTAATGGTGATAAAGGACAGCCTTGTCTACAACCTCGAGATAAACTAAACTTAGTTGATAACATATGGTTTGTTATTATTCTAGCTGTTGGGTTTGCATATAATAATTTAATCCAAGTAGTAAACTTATCACCAAGCTTAAAGGCTTCCATCACCGAAAATAGATAAGGCCATTCCACCTGGTCAAAAGCTTTTTCTGCATCCAACGAGATGACTACTAAGTCTTTTTTATCACTTCTTTTCGAATATATGATATTAAATAACCGTCTTAGATTATATGAAGAATATCTTTTAGGTATAAATCCTGTTTGATCAGGATGAATTAATTTGTTAACAATTTTGCTTAATCTTTGTGCAAGAATCTTTGTTAAAATTTTTTGATCCGTATTTAATAAAGCAATTGCTCTATATGATCCTGGGTCATCCAAATCTTTATTTATTTTAGGTATAAGTGTTATAATAGATTCGTTCAATGTATCTGGTAATTTCTCTTGTGTATATATCTGTTCATATAATGATTTTAAATATGGGACCATTTGGTCATGAAAAATTTTATAAAATTCCGAGCCTATACCATCTGGTCCTGGAGTTTTACCATTTTTTTAAAGATTTAATAGATTCTTGGATTTCTTTTATTGAAATATCGGCATTTAATAGTTCTCTATTTTGTAAATCTAATTCTTTTAAGTTACATACATTTAAAAAGGCATCTATTTCTGTTTTATTTACTGTCGTGTTACCAGTATACAAATTTTTATAATATTGCATAAATCTTTCATTAATATCCTTGGGTTGTATTAATAATTCACCGTTTTGTGATTTAATCCTATGTATAATTTTTTTTCAGCTTCAATTTTCCTTAATTGTCGAGCCAATAGTTTTTGTGGTTTGTCTCCAAATTCAAACAACAATTGTTTAGTATGTTGGTAATATTTTAAAACTTGATCAGTATATATTTTATTTAATTTATACTTCAATGCTACAATTTTATTATGTATTATTATATCTGATTTTGTTGCATTCTGTATATCTAATTGTTTAATCTCCCTTTCTAAGTCCTGTTGTTCCTTCCGAATCTTCTTATTATGGAATGCTTGTGAAGAAATCATAATTCCTCGAAGATATGCTTTAAATGTTTCCCATAATAAAGAGCGAGATATTTCTGGTTGATCATTTATTTCAAAAAACATCTTAATCTGAGTTATAATGTATTCCTGAGTGGTTTTATTTTTTAAAATTTGTGGATTAAGTTTCCATTGTCCTAGATTTTCTGTTTTACCATTTATTTTAATTTTAAATGTTAATGGCGCATGATCTGAAATTATAATATTATGATATTTGGATTCGTAAGTAAGTGAAATAAGCTTTGCATCTACCAGAAAGTAATCTATTCTTGAATAAGTTTTATGTACTGGCGAGTAGAAGGAATATTCTCGACCAGTAGGATTTTCTGTTCTCCAGACATCTTTAATGTTAGTCGTTTGGATGTATGCGTTTAATAAATCACTAGTATGCGATTTAATTTTCCTTTGTTTTGAAGATCTATCTAAATAAGGGTCTAATGTACAATTAAAATCTCCTCCAATTATCAAATTGTAATGTGTTAATTCCGGAATATTATTAAGTACTTTCTTAAAGAATAAAGGACTATCAAAATTTGGTCCATAGATGTTAACAAAAATCATTTTTTCCCTATTTATTTCTCCTATCACAATAATGTATCTGCCATCTTTATCAGATATAGTAGATGTATGCTTAAATAAAGTACCTTTACGAAATAATATTGCTACGCCTCTTGATTTATGCGTAAAGGAAGAGTGATATATTTTATCTATCCATTTAGCTTTCAGCCTATTTTCAGCGTCTTTCTTTAGGTGAGTTTCTTGAATATAAATTACATCAGCTTTCATTGCCTTTAAGTGTGTCAATATTTTTCCTCTTTTTATTGGTTCATTGATACCTTTAACATTCCAACTGCAAAAGGTTAATCCCTCGTTCCCCATATTTCTTTTTAAATCCTGCATTTTAGGTTTGTGGGAATCTAGAATAGGGTCCAAGGGTCCGCGCAGTAGACCTAACCTTACACCCGAACACCGAATAGATGAATTTTAGATCTCTTTTATGTACTTCACGAATATATCTCCATTGTTCCAGTGTATAGCTCCATTCAAACTGAAAGATATAGTAAACATAAAAGAATAGTGAAGAGTAGGTAAAAAGCTTAGTAGAGTGCATAAAGAGTAGAAAAACTACAAATAAAATATTTGTAGTTTGTGAAAGCCAAACTATATTGGCTATTAATCTAAAGGCTTCCGGCATTGATGTTATTAATTTAGCCAGCTCCTAATTTTAAGGAATTATTATTCCATGATAATATTTTAACGGGGATATAATATTAAAGAAATGAAAGGAGTGATATTAATCATCATAAAAGTATATATATATAAAATTAGTTTAAAAATCTAATTATAAAGCCACAGATAAAGAGTTTTTTAAAATATAAAAAATAGAAATCATTATTAAAAAAGAAAAAAAAAACATTAAGGGGAGGGTATCTCCAAATGTAACAAGACATAAAATATTAATTATTAGTAGTATTAATTAGCAATAGTGAACAGTCTTGGTTAATAATAGTCATAGTAATAATAAAACCGCGTTATAATTTTAGTATGTGTGTTATTTGTTTGTGTTAGTTATATTTTATGAGTAATTGTCAATGTTCGGTGAGCTTCTTCCAATCCGGGAAAACATTTCGTTCCATACGACATTGTCCGTTCCTTCTAATTTCTTCTAATTCCATATTGTCGTATAAAGTCTCATAGAATGTTAAGAGACCGTACTAGGTCTTTAAAAAATAGTAAAAGACAGTATATTTGCTTGTAGATGGTTTTTCAAGTGTCAAACTGCTTCGCAAATTCCATTGCTTCTGATGGAGTCTTGAAAAAGTGTTCCACGTTGTTGTAAGTAACTCTTAGGATGGCTGGGTAATTCAGACCGTATCTCAAGTTTTCTACACCCCTCATAAGGTTTTTGGCTTCGTTAAACGCTTTTCGTTTTCTGGCGACCTCTGGGGGATAGTCTCGATAGATACTGATTCTTTGTCCTTGAAACATCAGATTCTTTGTTCTCGAGGCTCTCCGCATAATATCCTCGAGAATAAAATCATATTGTAACTTTACAATCATTTGTCTTGGGGGGGCGTTTGTACTGGTCTGTCTTCTGCCGACTCGATGTGCACGAGCTAATACAGGCATATCATCCAAAGATAAAACAGCTTGCAGTAATTTAGCAGTGAATTCTCGAGTGTCTTCGTGTTTCTCTAGACCTTCAGGAATCCCTGCAATCCTCAAGTTCTGCCTTCTGCAAACTTATTGCAAAAGGTTTTATCTCTGGAACAAAAGCCTTTACTAGCCCGAGCACACAGAGTAATGAGACGTTATACAAAGCAAGACGCCCCTCCAAGACAAATTAGAGTAAAAGTGCAGTATGATCATGTCCTGGAGGAGATGATGGACAAAATTGTAAAAAGTAGAAATCTTACATACGAAGAAGATTCGATCAGCATTTATCGAGACTACCCAGCAGAGATAACTATATAACCATATAACAATTACAGCACGGAAACAGGCCCTCTCGGCCCTTCCAGTCCGTGCCGACCATTTGTTTTCCCCTAGTCCCATCTACCTGCACTCAGATCTCCAAGAAACGAAATGCGTTCAAGGAGACCAAAAGAATTTTGAAGGAAGTGAAGAATTTGAAGTACAGTCTGAGGTACCCAGCCACCCTGAGAGTCACCTACAACCAGGAAGAACTTTATTTCAAAAACCCAGCGGATGCAATGAACTTTGCCCAGGGGATTAAGGAACGAGAGGAAGACTGAATGAAATCTTCAAAGATGAACTAGACCAACAAATAAATTGTATTTTCAGGATTGGAGTGGACAATGGACTTGTGGCACCTAAAGAAGATGGAGAAGGATGCTGATTGGAGACTCGGATTGGAGATATGGATTAGAATATGGATAACAATTAGAATAATAACGCTACTAATATTAATAATTAACAAATACTAAAATTCATACAGCGGTATTATTATTAATTAAAGCTGATAACTACCAATTAATGATTAACAACTAATTATAGCTGATTTACTTAGAATTAGGTAAACAGTAAATATAATCACATAGAATATAAAGTTTGACTTCATTTATCCCCCCTGGCACTTTTTAAATTTATTTTTATTTTTTTATTTTCCTCCCTTTTATTTATTTATTTTTTAAGTTATATCTTTTAATATGTATTAAGTATAGATATTATCATATACTTGACCGATGGATCCTGTACACATCAGAGTTTAATATTCCCGGTTAAATATTTTTATGGAATAACAATTTTAAGGAACCATGGAGATGGATAAGTTTGTAGTCGGTAGATTGCTAGCCATGGTAGTATGGCTAACACTAACTACACTAATATTAGATGTAGTTTTTTCTCTCTTTGTGCACCCTATTATTCTCTTAATCTATCCTTTTTTTTTAATATTATTCTTTGTTATTATTGTTTTATATTTGAATGGAGTTATAAATTAATACAAAGGAGATATATACGTGAGAGATACCCAAGGGTCTTGAAATTCATCTATTCGGAGTTCGTGTGTAAAGTCGGGTATGTCGAGCTGAACCATTTGCTCTATTACATACCTCCTTAGATAAAAGATGCAAGACTTAAAAACGAATACGGGGAATGGAGGAATAACGTTTTGTAGCTGGAATGTTAAAGGTATTAACGAGCCAATTAAAAGAGGTAAAGTATTAACACATTTAAAAGCCCTTAAAGTAGACGTGGCATATATCCAAGAGACACATCTAAAAAAAAATGCAGAGCATAGATTAAAGGCTAAATGGATTGACAAAGGGTATCATTCTTCTTTTACACACAAATCTAGAGGTGTAGCAATATTAATTCGTAAAGGCATTTCATTTAAACACACTTCAACTATAACTGATAGTGATGGTAGATATATTATTGTAATAGGAGAATTATACACACAAAAAATGATTTTTGTCAATGTATACGGCCCAAATTTTGACAGCCCACTGTTTTTTAAGAAAATATTTAATACTATCCCAGAATTACCACAACACAACCTAATAATTGGAGGAGATTTAAATTGTACACTAGATCCTTATTTCGACAGATCATCAAGACAACGGAAAATTAAATCGCATTCCAGTGATCTAATAAATGCATATACAGATACCAGTAATATTAAAGATGTTTGGAGAATGCAAAACCCAGCTGGACGAGAATATTCATTTTACTCATCTGTGCATAAAACTTATTCAAGAACAGATTATTTTTTGGTAGATTTAAAACTTATCCCATTCACTTATAATTCAAAATATCATAATATTATAATTTCAGATCACGCACCTTTAACTTTTATGATGAAAATAATTGGTAAAACGGAAAAACAGGGACAATGGAGGTTTAACCCACAAATTTTAAAAGACAAAATAACTCAAGAATACATCACAAAACAGATTAAGATTTTCTTTGAAATAAATGATAAGCCAGAAATACCTTTGTCCCTATTGTCGGAAACTTTTAAAGCGTATGTTCAGGGAATTATGATATCCTCTCAAGCATTTTATAATAAAGAGAATCGGAGGGAACAACAGGCATTGGAAAAGGAGATCAAACAATTAGACACAGAAAACGCTGCTAACCCAACCATGATAAAACATAATAAAATCTCTGCATTAAAATATAAATTAAATAAAATACAGTCAGACCAAGTTGTAAAACTCTACCAATATACTAAACAAATACAACTTGAATTTGGAGATTAACCACAAAAATTATTGGCTTGTCAATTACGAAAATTGGAGGGAGAAAAATTAATCCATAGGATTAAATCAGACAAAGGTGAATTACTAGTACAAACTAAAGATATAAATGAGAGATTTTTGCAATATTATAAAAATTTATATTCAGCCAAAACGACAGAAAATCGGGCAGGAATAGAAACATTTTTAAAAAATTGTAATCTAAAGGGACTGGATTTAGAAAATAGAGAATCACTAAACGCTGAAATAACTACTAAAAAAATTGAAGAATCTATTAGGTCATTAAAAAATGGTAAAACTCCAGGTATTGGTTCAGAATTTTATAAAACATTCTATGATCTGATAGCACCACGTTTGAAGACACTTTATGAATATATTTATGCACAACAGAAATTACCAGAAACATTAAATGAATCTATTATAACGCTTATACCTAAATTAGATAAAGATCTGGATGATCCAGGGTTGTATAGAGCCATAGCTCTTTTAAACATGGGTTAAACTACTATATACTAATCCATGTTAAACAGAAGTTTATAACATGGGTTAAACTACTATATACTAATCCAACAGCTAGAATATTAACAAATCACATGTTATCAACTAAATTTAATTTATCCAGAGGCTGTAGACAAGGTTGTCCTCTAGCCCTACTACTGTTCGCACTGGCAATTGAACCATTAGCACAATCCGTGAGATTACATCCTGAAATATACGGGTATGAAACCAAAGAAACTGAAAATAAAATCTCTTTATACGCAGATGATGTATTACTTTATATTACAAAGCCTGAAACTAGTATCCCTAACTTATTAGATTTAATAACTCAATTTGGCTTGTTTTCAGGATATAGAATTGGAATAAAAGTGAACTTATGCCAATAATGGGAAATAACCCACATATACTACAACAATTTCCTTTTAAGATAGCAAATGAAAAAATCAAATATCTTGGAATTTATGTAACAAAAAGATATGATTCTTTATTTAAATCTAATTTCCCACCCCTACTGAATAAACTACTTAAGAATATCCTATATTGGAAAACATTACCTATTTCAATGCTAGGTAGAATTAATGCGATAATAATGATTTTTCTTCCGCAATTATTATACCTGTTTCAACTGATACCGATATATCTTCTTAAATTTGTTTTTAAGAAAGTGGACTCTATAGTTACCAATTTTATTTGGGATTATAAGTGTCATAGGATAAATAAAAAACATATATGTAAATCAAAAATAAATGGAGGTTTTGCACTGCCTAATTTTATGTTTTACTACTGGGCAGTTAATATTAAAAATATGAATTTTTGGTTGGAAGAATTAGATAAACAGCCAAACCGGTTAAAAATGGAAAAGGAAGATTGTTCACCTTTCGAAATTAGCTCGATTTTATTTCCCAATACTAAAATACGTAAGAAAATTTATAGAGGAAATCCAATAATAGAAAGTGGGATATATATCTGGAAACAATTAAATAAAACATTAAAATTGGAAAGTATACCACTGGCTCTTCCCATTGTAAATAACATTACTTTTAAACCCTCAATAATGGATAAAGGTTTTTTTACAATGGAAGAACTATGGAATTAATAAGATGGGTGATCTCTACAGGGAAAGTCTCTTTCATTTCAGGAATTACAACAAAATTATGGATTACACTCAAAAGAGTACTTTAGATATTTACAAATTAGAGACTATGTTAAATCGAACACACAGGATTTTAGAAATAGAAAGACAGAAATTTTAGATGAATGTCTAAATAAATATCTGAACACAGAAAAATTAATATCATATATTTATAATATTTTATTGGAAAATGATGTACCAATGTTGGAAATATATAGGCAAGTATGGGAAAACGAATTAGGTCAAACAATTAGTCTAGAAGTAAGGAATGAAAGTTTACAACATATACACCACTGCTCATTAAATGCCAGACACTCTTTGATACAATTTAAAGTTTTACATAAATTACACTTTTCAAAATCCAAATTAAACAGAATTTTTTCAAATGTTTCTGCTATATGTGATAAATGTCAGCATTTAGAAGCTAATCTAACGCATTCATTCACAAAATGTATAAAAATTACTAACTTTTTGATGGAAATTTTTAAGATAATCTCGAATGTAGTTAATGCAAATCTGACTCCAGACTCAAAATTAATCATATTAGGAATATTAGAAACGAATCAACTACTAACAATACAGCAAATAATTTTTCTCGATTATAGTTTAATAATTGGTAAAAAAATAATATTAAGATTTTGGAAAGGTCCTACATCCCCCACAATCAAAATGTGGATTACAGAAATGTCGGAGACACTTCATCTGGAAAGATTACGACTTGTCTTTTTGGACCAGCTAGATCAGTTCAGAGGAATATGGTCTCCATTTATTGAATATTTAAAGGGTCAAGGTGGTCCGGTTCGAGGGCCTGACTGAAACCTGAATGAAGGAATAGATGAAGAACTATATATAATAGACCACTGATATATCTCCAATGAAGAATAGCCTGCTTAATACTCCATTCATATTATTGATTTTCTACTTTTATTTTATTTCTCTTTATTATTTCTCTTTACTATCTTCTTTCGGTTATAAAATAATATAAAGTATAGAAGTATAAATGAGAATGATTGTAAACTTTAAAAATATTATGAATGTATGTGACGAATAATATCTCTTTCTTTTTATTTTATGTTATTCTTTCTTAATATGTATTCTAATAAAAATATTTTACAAAAAAAGAAATGTGAAGAGAAATATGATAGATCAGTTAAAACAAATGTAGGTCCCTTGCAGTCAGAAACAGGTGAATTGATCAAGGGGAACAAGGACATGGCAGACCAATTGAATAACTACTTTGGTTCTGTCTTCACTAAGGAATACATAAATAATCGGCCGGAAATAGCAGGCGACCGTGGGTCAAATGAGATGGAGGAACTGAGTGAAATCCAGGTTAGCCGGGAAGTGGTGTTAGGTAAATTGAATGGATTAAAGGCCGATAAATCCCCAGGGCCTGATAGGCTGCATCCCAGAGTACTTATGGAAGTAGCCCCAGAAATAGTGGATGCATTAGTGATAATTTTTCAAAACTCTTTAGATTCTGCAGTAGTTCCTGAGGATTGGAGGGTATCTAATGTAACCCCATTTTTTTAAAAAGGGAGGGAGAGAGAAAACAGGGAATTACAGACCAATTAGTCTAACATCGGTAGTGGGGAAACTGTTAGAGTCAGTTATTAAAGATGGGATAGCAGCACATTTGGAAAGTGGTGAAATCATTGGACAAAGTCAGCATATATGAAAGGTAAATCATGTCCGACGAATCTTATAGAATTTTTCGAGGATGTAACTAGTAGAGTGGATAAGGGAGAACCAGTGGATGAATGTGTTATATCTGGACTTTCAGAAGGCATTCAACTACGTCCCACATAAGAGATGAGCAATGCAAACTTAAAGCACACGGTATTTGGGGTTCAGTATTGATGTGGATCGAGAACTGGCTGGCAGACAGGAAGCAAAGAGTAGGAGTAAACGGGTCCTTTTCAGAATGGCAGGCAGTGACTAGTGGGGTACCCCAGCTATTTACAATATATATTAATGATTTGGATGAGGGAATTGAATGCAACATCTCCAAGTTTGCGGAAGACACAAAGCTGGGGGGCAGTGTTAGCTGTGAGGAAGATGCTAGGAGACTGCAAGGTGACTTGGATAGGCTGGGTGAGTGGGCAAATGCATGACAGATGCAGTATAATGTGGATAAATGTGAAGTTATCCACTTTGGTGGCAAAAACAGGAAAGTAGACTATTATTTGAATGGTGGCCGATTAGGAAAAGGGGCGATGCAACGAGACCTGGGTGTCATGGTACACCAGTCATTGAAAGTAGGCATGCAGGTGATTCCTGTGATGTCAGGACTTTCATATGAAGAAAGTCTGGATAGACTCGGCATGTACTCTCTAGAATTTAGAAGATTGAGGGGGGATCTTATTGAAACTTACAAAATTCTTAAGGGGTTGGACAGGCTAGATGCAGGAAGATTGTTCCCGATGTTGGGGAAGTCTAGAACAAGGGGTCACAGTTTAAGGATAAGGGGGAAGTCTTTTAGGACCAAGATGAGAACAACATTTTTCACACAGAGAGTGGTGAATCTCTGGAATTCTCTGCCACAGAAGGTAGTTGAGGCCACTTCATTGGTTATATTTAAGAGGGAGTTAGATGTGGCCCTTGTGGCTAAGTGGATCAGGGGGTATGGAGAGAAGGCAGGTACGGGATACTGAGTTGGATGATCAGCCATGATCATATTGAATGGTGGTGCAGGCTCGAAAGGCTGAATGGCCTACTCCTGCACCTATTTTCTATGTTTCTATGTTTCTATGTAACATGCCATTCGCTTTCTTCACTGCCTGCTGTATCGGCATGCTTACTTTCATAGACTGATGAAGAAAGACCCCCAGATCCCGTTGTACTTCCCCTTTTCCAAACTTGACACCATTTAGATAATAATCTGCCTTCCTGTTTTTGCCACCAAAGTGGACAACCTCACATTTATCCAAATTAAACTGCATCAGCCATGCATCTGCCCACTCAGCCAACCTATCCAAGTCACCCTGCATCCTCATAATATCTTCCTCACAGTTCACACTGCCACCCAGCTTTGTGTCATCTGCAAATTTGCTAATGTTACTTTTAATCCCTTCATCTAAATCACGAATGTATATTGTAAATAGCTGCAGTCCCAGCACTGAGTCTTGCAGTTCCCCACTTGTCATTGCCTGCCATTCTGAAAGGGACCCGTTAAACCCTACTCTTTGTTTCTTGTCTGCCAACCAAATGTCTATCCATGCCAGTACCTTACCCCAATACCATGTGCTCTAATTTTGCCCACAAATCTCCTATGTGGGACCTTATCAAATGCTTTCTCAAAGTCCAGGTACACTACATCCACTGGCTCTCCCTTGTCCATTTTCCTAGTTACATCCTCAAAAAATTCCAGAAGACTAGTTAAGCATGATTTCCCCTTCGTACATCCAAACTGAAACAGACTGATCCTGTTACTGCTATCCAAATGTGTCGCTATTTCATCTTTTATAATTGACTCCAGCATCTTCCCCACGACCGATGACGGGCTAATTGGTCTATAACTCCCTGTTTTCTCTCTCCCGCCTTTCTTAAAAAGTGGGATAACATTAGCTACCCTTGAATCCACAGGAACTGATCACATCATCATAGAACATTTGAAAATGATCACCAATGCATCTACGATTTCTAGAGCCATTTCCTTAAGTACCCTGGGATGCAGATCATCAGGCCCTGTGGATTTATCAGCCTTCAGTCCCATCAGTCTACCAAACACCATTTCCTGCCTAATGTGAATTTCTTTCAGTTCCTCCATCACCCTAGAACCTATGGCCACTAGTACATCAGGGAGATTGTTTGTGTCTTCCTTAGTGAAGACGGTTCCAAAGAACCTGTTCAACTCATCTGCCATTTCCTTGTTTCCCATAATAAATTCACCTGTTTCAGTCTTCAATGGTCCAACTTTGTTCTTAACTATTTTTTATCCTCTTCACATACCCGAAGAAGCTTTTACTATCCTCATTTATTTCTTGGCTAGCTTACCTTCGCACCTCAACTTTTCTCCCTGTATAGCCTTTTTGGTTATCTTCAGTTGCTCTTTAAAAGTTACCTAATTTTCTGGCTTTCCACTCATCTTTGCTATGTTATACTTCTTCTCTTTTATTTTATACTGTCACTGACTTCCCTTGTCGGCCACGGTCGTCCCTCACTCCCCTTTTAATCTTTCTTCCTCTTTGGAATGAACTGATAGTCCACCATCTGAATTATTCCCGGTCAACTTTGGTCAGCTCCTCCCTCATGACTCCATAGTTCCCTTTGTTCAATTGTAATAGACACTTCAAATTTTCCCTTCCCCCTCTCAAATTGTAGATTAAAACTCATCATATTATGGTCACTAACTCCTAATGGCTCCTTTACCTCAAGTTCCCTATCAAATCAGGTTCATTACACAACACTAAATCCCAAATTGCCTTCTCCCTGGTAGGCTCTAGTACAAGCTGCTCCGAGAATCCATCACGGATGCACTTTACAAACTCCACTTTCTTGGGGTCCAGTACCAACCTGATTTTCTCAGTCTACCTGCATGTTGAAATCTCCTATCCGTAGCATTACCTTGGCTACATGCCAATTTAAACTCTTGATTCAACTTGTACGCTATATCCAGGCTAATGTTTGGGGGCCCCTAGATAACTCCCAATTGGATCTTTTTACCCTTACAATTCCTCAGTTCTATCCATACTGACTCTACATCTCCTGATTCTATGTCACCGCTCGCAAGGGCCTGAATTTCCTTCCTCACCAATAGAGCTACCCCACCCCCTCTGCCTACCTGTCTGTCTTTTCGTTAGGACGTATACCCTTGACTACTTAGTTCCCAGCCCTAGTCCTCTTGCAGCCATGTCTCTGTAATTCCCACAATATCATACTTGCTAATTTCTAACTGAGCCTCAAGCTCATCCACTTTATTTTTTATACTTTGCGCATTTATCTACAACACTTTAACTTCGGTATTCACCTCCCCTCTCACACCGGTCACTATTGGCCCTGTCCTTACTCTCTTACCCATTCTCGAACTTTCCTTCCCATTAATTTGAGAATCGTTTGTAACTTTTCCTGTACTCACTTTCCCTTTAACTCCATCTTTATACTCCCAATATGTCAACCCCTCCCCCCCACTATTTAGTTTAAACCCACACGTGTAGCCCTAGCAAACCTGCCTGACAGAACGTTGGTCCTCCTCCAGTTAAGGTGTAACCCATCCCTTTTGTACAGGTCACCCCTACCCCAGAAGAGATCCAGGTGGTCTATAAATGTTAATCCTTGCTCCCTGCACCAGTCCTCCAATCACACATTCAGATCCCCTATCTCCCTGTTCCTGCCCTCACTAGCACGTGGTACTGGAAGCAATCCAGAGATAACAGCCCTAGAAATCCTGCTTTTCAGTCTTCTCCATATCTCTCTGACCTCGCGTTGCAGAACCTTCTTCCCCTTTTTCCAGACATCGTTGGTGCCCACGTGCACAACTACTTCCAGCTGTTCACCTTTCCTCTCAAGGATGTTCTGAAGCCGGTTTGTGATATCTTGAACCCTGGCACCAGGGAAGCAACAAACCATCCTCGAATCTCGCCTGCCACCAAGAATCTCCAGTCCGCACCTCGGACAATGGAGTCACCCACCACTAGAGCTCTGCCCGACGTCAGTCTCGCCACAAGTCTCATCACTAGGATTGGAGCCACCGACCTGTCCGCCACTTAGACTGGAAGTGTCGTCTGTCCCGACAGCTCCCAAATGGGTGTACCTGTTTTCATTTGCAACAGCCACTGGGGACTCCTGCACTCCACAGTTACTCCCCTTTCTCCCAGTCACCCACCTTCAGTGTGTCATGAGTGCAGAGAAGATTTACTAGGATGTTACCAGGACTTGAGGGCCTGAGGAGAGGATAGCTAGATAGCTAGATAGCTAGCTAGATAGCCAGATAGCCAGATAGACAGATAGACAGATAGACAGATAGTGTCAGGTCTCACGTTTGATCTAGTTTCTGTTTCTTATTGGTTTTTAGTATTAGAGTTTGCATTCTTGTTTTATTTTGGTGTCTCACATCTCCTCTTGTTTCAGGTCGCATTTCCTGCCATGTCGTTTACCCTCATGTGATTGTTGGCCCCGCCCTGATGTGTTTCACCTGTGTCTCGTTATCCCCTGTTAGTCTGTATTTAAGCCCTTTGTGTTTTAGTTCTCATTGCCAGTTCGTTGTGTATGCTACTTGGTATCACCTCGTTCCAGCTCTAGAAATCTTGTGACCTTGCGATCTCGACCATTGCCTGTTTTTCGACCACTGTTTTTGCCTGCTCCTAGATTATACTGTTGCCTCTGTTTTTGCTTACCTGTGTACCGACTTGGACCGATTAAACTCTGAAAACGGATCTGCCCTGTGTCTGAGCCTGCATTTGTGTCCTCCTCCTCGTTCAGTTCTGATAGATAGACAGATAGACAGATGACATTTGCAAGATCAAGGAAGGGGCTGAGAAGGTGGAACTAGGTAAACCACTCCATGATTCCATGGTGTTTAGTATTTTATTTTCTAACTTAATTTTATATGTGTGAACTGATTTATTTTTTCCTGAGGACTTTTCTCTTCTTGGATTGTTGAGTTGAAGACGTCTTCACTGAGACTGGTTGCTCAAACAGTTTTATAATATTTCTTGTGCTGGGAGGTATGAATTCCTTCATAGAAAATAATGTCAGAAGAGGGGTAATCCATGTCATGGAGATCGATACATTTTTTATGGACAGCCTTTCTCATGGTTAACAATGAATGCAGACCCTTTGTTGCAAAAAGCATCGCTCAGACCGTTGATCACTCTGCACTGTGTCACGAGTGCAGAGAAGATTTACAAGGATGATGCTTGGACTTGAGGGCCTGATCTATAGGGAGAGGTTGGGCAGGCTACGACTGTATACCTTGGAATGCAGGAGGCTGAGATGTGATCTTACAGAGGAGTATAACATCAAGAGGGGAATAGATAGGGTAAATGTATAGAGTATTTTACGCAGGATAGGGAATTCAAGAACCAGAGGACATAAGCTTAAGATGAGGAAAGTTGGGAAATGATTTAATAGGAACCCGAGGGGCAACTTTTTCACACAGAAGGTAGTGGGTATATGGAATGAGCTGCTGGCGGAGGTAGTTGAGGCAGGTATTATAACAACATTTAAAAGGCATTTGGCCAAATACATCGATGGGAAAGGTTTAGAGGGATATAGGCTAAACATGAACAGGTGTAACTAGCAGAGATGGGGCATCTTGTTAACCCAGGGCAACCTGGGCAAGTTGGTCCAAAGGGTCTATTTCTATACTGTATGACTTTATGACATTTTGTTCATCAAAAGAATGGCTGAAATATTGTTGCTTGGCAGCTGGTGTTGGAAAGTAAAAGTTGGAAAGGTGAGCTGGAGGTCAGATGCCAATGAATATGTTTGACTGTTTACCATTTGCAAAACCCAGTTTTGGAAGAGAGACTCACAAAAGAGATGTGTTGGAATTATGTATCTGGCTCCTCAACTTTATGCCATTGAAGAATCGTGTATGAACCCATTCAATATAGAAATAGTTACATTTTAGTAAGTGTTTGATTTGTTTATTCTATTATAATGTTTTTTATTTAAAAGTATTGATTTCTACATGTTTCTAATATGTTTTTAGTTAATTATTTCAATATTTTTAAAATATTACCAAAGACCTTTTACAATCAGCAAGTCATCAAAGACTGTGTGTGGAGGAAGGAACTGCAGATGTTGATTTATACTGAAGATAGACACAAAATGCTGGAGTAACTCAGCGGGACAGGCAGCATCTCCAGCTAGGAAGGGATGGGTCACGAGACACCACCCATTCCTTCCATCCAGAGATGGTGCCTGTCCCACTGAGTTACTCCAGCATTTTGTGTTAAGGGCCTGTCCCACTTGGGCGACTTTTGTGCGTCATTTACGTGACATAATTTACGCCTCGTTGCGCGCACATGATGCGCTTTTGGCGTGTCGTGAGGCGTGGTGGGGTAGGTAGTGATGCACGGTTGCGCGCGGCGCCCCAGGATGGGACAGGCCCGTTAGTCATCAAAGACTATTGGACCCTCTGGGGCCAGGACCTCAGGACACAATACCTGAGGCCTACTCACTTCTTGGAAGCTACTCCACCTTGCAGGATGTTGCTCAAGTGCTGTTGGTCTATTCCAGATCTGCCTTTGACATCCAAAGGAACCTGGTGCATGTGCATGGGAATTATTGATGGTGAGTCTGGGCAGTGGTGCTGGTTTTATATCAATGGATATAAGGACGTCTTTGACTTATAAAAGTGGCGACAGAATGCACACTTCTCTTCAAAGTAAGCTTTAAGGAGAACATGTTTAATCGAGCAATTGTTATGAATGAAAAAAATCTATACTGTATTGTGGTCATCTGAAATTCATGCAAAAGGAGGTCTCAAGTACACTGGTGCCTGTCTGTTAACACTGTTTCATTGACTTGTTATCAAATATCAGTATCTGTTTCAAACTGCTCTCTTCAAATTCAATCCAGTGCCAACTTTTGACATTCATGAAGCACTATTAAAACAAAACATTCCAAAATTGAGATCTTGATCAAAACAACAGCAATCTCTTGTATAGGAGGGAACTGCAGATGCTTGTTTAAACCGAGCATAGACACAGAAAGCTGTCGTAACTCAGCGGGTCAGGCAGCATCTCTGGAGAAAACAAATGGGTGATGTTTCAGCTGGAGAGCCTTCTTCAGACAATCTCTCATTGCACTTGGCATCATTTTTTTGACAACTGCAGATGCTGGAAATCTGAAATAGTAAATCATTTTTCTGCCATATCACACATATTTTCATATGCCTTTTTTTCTGCCTAACTTGTCTTTAAAATGGTAGCACAATTAAATTAAATAAAAACAGTGCATTGAAAGGAACTGCAGATGCTCGTTTACACCAATGAGACACAAAATGCTGGCGTAACTCAGCGGGACAGGCAGTCTCTCTGGCGATCTCCATGAGTTACTCCAGCATTTTGTGTAAATAAAAACCTTAAATGTTTACTTCCCTTGATTGCAATTCTATTCACTTTCCATGTGGACTAGATGTTGAAATGATGATGAAAAAGCATTATAGTCACACACTCAGTAGGCGGTCAGCTCAGGTTGATAGAGGAGTTATTTCCCTTGGTGTCTGACTCAAGAATATGCAGTGCGGAATCTTAATAACCGGTGCTAAGGTCTATTTGGAGTGAGTGCTAAGGTCTATTTTTACCCTGAGTGAAGTGGAAAGCGGGACCAATCTCCCTCTAGAGGTCATGCCTCATAGAGCAACTCAAGCTTTCAGCGTTGAGATCAATATTAGTTGGGTAAGCACGAGATCAATATTTATTGAGGGAGGAACAGTGGATCAGACAGCAACTGTGGAACAAAATTGATAGATAATGCTTTAGATTAAGACCCTTCAGTCAAAATAACATCTATCCATTTAGTTTGTGTTTTGCCCAAGATTCCAGCATCTGCATTCTCTTGTGTCTCCATTGAGATATGTGGATTTTGGGCAGAGAACTGGTATCAGATCAGTCCAGTGAAATTGAGCAGCTGAGCAGACTTGATGGGCTGCATGGTCAAATCTTGGTCCTGGGATTGACACTGATATGATCACCAATCTCAGTGCTAACTGTGACCTAATTGGTACCCATTTCAAAGCAATGTTTCCTGAACTTCCTCTGTACCTTGCGCCCAAGTAACCAAATCTGTGCAATATGACAACAAGTAAACATGAAGAGTCCCGACCTGAAATATCGTCTGTCCATGTCCTCCAGAGATGCCACCTGGCCAGCTGAGCTACTCCAGCACCTTGTGTTCGAAGCAATATTCCATCCTTGCAGTTTCTTGCATCCAAAATGTTTTAAAAGATTGAGTCAAAAATAAAAATGAGGGAGTTTATTCACAGTGTTAATCAATTTGCGAGTAACCTAACAGAACACAATTAAAAGAGACTTCAAATGATACATACAATAATCTGTTAATTACCTTGGGATACATTGGTTAGCCTTTAATAGATTTAAGAAAATACCTTGAAATATTTCACACCCATGCATTTGGCGGATGTGTACACAAACATTCTGTTTAATCATTGCAATCCCTTTTAAAACCAGCAAACAGGCATAATTAGCAGTGACCCCCAAATGGACCCCCAAATTCATTAATTAAGTTCATTTAATGAATATGTGATTCTGTTCCATTCTGTTTGTAGTTTGTTTGTTTGTTTGTTTTTTTTGCACAAAGTCCGCGATCATTTCACTGCACATCTCGTATGTGTATGTGACGAATAAACTAAACTTGAACATTTGGGAGTATGGGAGGATTTATGAGTGGAATACACTTCTGTTGTGATCTTTCTAAACTGACTGCAGAAATTCAAAGAGAACTGATTTATGCTGAAGAAAATGGGAAACTGAAATCCCATGATCCTGTTCATTGGCGTGACTAACCTAAGATAGGTAGTCTTCAGTGGAATCTACACCGCCCTCACTATTGGATTATTACCCAGGCTGGCAACAGAGGAGACACACACAAAATGCTGCAGGAACTCAGCGGGACAGGCAGCATCTCTGGAATGAAGGAATGGGTGATATTTCAGGTCGAGACCCTTCTTCAGACTGATAGTCAGGGGAGAGGGAGATACCGAGATAAGGAAGTGTAAGGTGTGAAAATGAGACAAAAGAGGATGGATATCAAAGAGAATGTAGAATAGATCATTGT
Source organism: Okamejei kenojei (assembly GCA_035221665.1). Taxonomy (NCBI): domain Eukaryota; kingdom Metazoa; phylum Chordata; class Chondrichthyes; order Rajiformes; family Rajidae; genus Okamejei; species Okamejei kenojei. The sequence continues at coordinate 101,913,210 of CM069136.1, read as the reverse complement.
TAGCTAGGAGAAGGTAACAACAAAGCAAACATATAAAATGTAATCGAGGACAGTCAGACTGGTCAGAGAACTGGGAAGGGGAAGGGGATGGAGAAAAAAAGAAAGCAAGGGTTACTTGAAGTTAGAGAAGCCAATATTCATACCGCTGGGGTGTAACCTGCACAAGCAAAATTTGAGGTGCTGTTCCTCCAATTTGCGCTGGGCCTCACTATGACAATGGAGGAGACCATGGACAGAAAGTTCATTCTGGGAATGGGAGGGTGAGTTAAGAGGCGACCAAGCTTTACTACGTTTTGTGAGGTTAAACTCCTCTTTCCTTTAGAAGGCCACCAGCAGTTAAATGCACTGTTGCAGACAGCAGGGAGCAAGGTAAGGAAGTGGAGCTCCCTTAGGCAAATTCCATATTGGATGTGAGGAGCTGCACTTAGAAAGAAAATTGGCTTTCGTGTATACTATCAATATCGATCACTCCACTTCCTGCTTTTAGTTTTAGCAACCCAGCCACTCCAACTACCAACATCAGCATCTGTGCTAGTCCTGAGCTGCTAGACTCTGGGAGATTAAAGATATACTGGCCAGGACTCATCTCTTTGCAACAAGTGCTGTTGGCTCACTGCTGGCTCGTGAATGAATTAGGAACTGATCCTGCAGCAACCTTACCAGCACAACTACCGCGGTGGAAGCACTGGAGAGAAATATAGAAAAGAATTGTGTCTAATCCTGAAATATATGCACAGACGTTAAGTACAGGAATTAAGTCCCACAACTCAGAAGTTAAATAAGATGTTTCTACACAATGCACTTCAAGAACCAGTGGGCATAGGTTTAAGGTGAATGTGAAATTTGTTATAGGAATCTGAGGGGTAATTCTTTCACACGAAGTGTGGTGAGTGCATGGAACGAGATGCTGGAGGAAGTAGTTGAGGTTGAGACTATCGCAAAATTTAAGAAGAAATTAGACAGGTACATGGATAGGACAGGTTTAGAGGGATATCAGGCAACTGGGACTAGTGTCGATGGGACATGTTGGTCGGTGTGGACAAGCTGGGCTGAAGGGCCTGTTTCCACATTGTATGACTGTAATGTTGCCCATGTTTATCTCCTGTGCTTAGTTTCCTATTCCTGCAAGGTTGACCCAGATGTTGCTGATTATTAATTAACTATATTTACATCATCCTGTTGTAATATTTATTTGTTAGGATGGTGTGACAACTTGGAGGGGAATCTGCAGGCGGTGTTATTCCCCTGTATCTGCTACTTTTGACCTACTTGTGCAATAGGCTGGGAGATGCTGGTGGAGTAGTCTAGGTGTGAAACTATGGCATGTTTTGTAGATGGTTCCCACTGTAAACACTGCGCTGAGGAGTGTTTGAATGAGGGATACTGATCATCCTATGTATCTTTAGACATTTAGACTTCAGAAGTACAGCGCGGAAACAGGCCCTTCGGTCCACTGAGTCCATACCGACCAGCGAACACCCCTTACACTAACACTATCCTACACACAAGGGACAATTTACAATTTTTTTTTTACCAAAGTCAATTAAGCTACAAGCCTGGTCATCTTTGGACTGTGGGAGGAAACCGGAGCACCCAGAGAAAGCCAACACAGTCACAGGGAGAAATACAGTACTTACACATCCAGACAGCACCCATAGTCAGAATCAAACTCATATCTCTGGCGCTGTAAGGCAGTAACACTTTCACTGTGCCACTGTGACGCCCATATGTTCTATTCATCTGTATCTGATCTATTTATTCTCAGGATTTGGTCAGTATCAGTTAAAACAGTATTTAATGCTTGTTCTCAGTTACCCTATGGAATACATTAGAGCTGTGTTTTAAGGCTAGCTAAAAATCCATTGCATTGCCGTTAGTCTGAGTCACACGCAGTCTAGACAAGGTCAGGTTGGCAGATTTCCTTCCCTGCAAGACATTAGTGAACCAGATGCATTTTTACAACCATCTAGTGATCTTTCCAGCACCATTACTCATACTCTCTTTGTTTTTAATTCTGAATTTATTTCACTTGTTTGAGTTTAAATTCCCCAGTTGCCATAATGGAATTCATACTCATGTCTTCAGATCAATAATCCAGGCCTAAAGGCGCAAAGCCAGTACTTAAACAATACATTACCATGCTGCTTGTATGTTAGCGCTATATTTCATAACTTATATTCAACTGCTGCTTAACCTTTACTGTTGCACAGATTGGAATTCTGGCCCAGAGGAACATGACCACCCGCTGACAGCAGAATAAAGAAACATATAAGTCCTACAATGTAACTTGTCAACTGCCCTGGCTATCTATGTCTTAATTTTAGTTTAGTTTAGTTTAGAGATATAGTGTGGAAACAGGCCCTTCCGTCCACCTAGTCCATGCCGACCAGTGATCCCCGTACACTCGCACTATCCTACACAGTAGGGACAATTCACCATTTTTATCCAAGCCACTTAACATACAAAACTAGTTTCTCAGCATTGCGTCCTCGACCGGCCTCCAGCATTCACATGGACCCATCTGACCATCGCCATTAAGATACAAATGTTCTTGCTGGAGTCGCAGCGATGTAAGGAATGCAGTCTACGAGGACTGAAGATTGGGCCATCCTTGTAGCTACCGGAAACCCACATTCGGGGCAGCACGGTGACACAGTTGTAGTTGCTGCTTTACAACTCGGGACCTGGGTTCGATCCTGACTATGGGTGCTGGCTGTACGGAGTTTGTCTTAACATAGAAAATAAGTGCAGGAGGAGGCCATTCGGCCTTTCGAGCCAGCACCTTCAAAGAACCTTTAATAAGGATCTTTGAAGTTGCAAATGGCAATGCAGATGCTGTTCTGCCTTGTCCTCTGCACTGTTGTTCAGCAACATGAGAAAAACCCCCATTGATCCTTGCGGATGAATCCCGATCAGTCTGGCATGAGCATACCAATACTTTTGTTTAATTCACTGAAGCAGCAAAAGCACTTATTGAATTCCGTATAGTGACAAGACACTAAAAGCAAAATGCAAAACAAAAGCTTCAAAAAAACCAAAGGGCCATGTGTCCACGAGTCCAATATCTTGCTCAAGATGACGAGCATTACATCTATTTAATATTTTTAAACCAGTCTTTCTGTTATGTGCCAATTTAATGATTTAACAGGCACACAGACGCCAAAGTGAACTGCAAACAACATTAAAAGATGTTATTAAAATGTACAACATTTCACAGCAGTTATAAGTAACAGTTTGAAAAGTGCAGAAGAAAGTGAGAATGATTAAGTTGGAAGGAAATGGGTTTTGAAGAACAGGTTTTCATTAATTGTTAAAAATAAAATCTTTGGCCACTTGGGAGCAAAACAACCTTTGAAGGGTAATGAACATTGTGAAATGATTTCAAAAGAGTTTGCAGTAGACATAATAAGTGAGGAGAAAAGATACATGTTTGTTTTTTTGTTAACTCTTATTGGATTGCATATCACCAAATGGCTTAGCTCATATTTCTCTAATGTTAAATTTGTAATCTGATCTGAGATGCACAGACTTGTAAACTATTTCACTTTGTTCTCACTGCGTAAAATCTGTCTGCCCCACATTGATGATTCATGGTCCTCACCCTGAGCATGGGCAGCTCCTGAAGCCGTGATTCCTCTTCACTAGATATTGGAGCAGACGATTCGAAGAGGAGTATCATCTGTAAACGGTGAGAAACTGGATGTCACTGCTAGTTCAGGGATCTTGCACTCCCTTGAATCATTTTAAATGGGCGGCACGGTGGCACAGCAGAATGAGTTGCTGCCTTACAGCATTTATAACCATATAACCATATAACCATATAACAAATACAGCACGGAAACAGGCCCTCTCGGCACTTCCAGTCCGTGCCGACCATTTGTTTTCCCCTAGTCCCATCTACCTGCACTCAGACCATACCCCTCCATTCCCTTCACGTCCATATACCTATCCACTTTACTCTTAAAATTTACTGGTATGAGTTGCTGCCTTACAGCGCCAGAGACCTGGGTTTGATCCCGACTACGGGGTGCTGTCTTTATGGAGTTTGCACGTTCTCCCCGTGACCGCATGGTTTTCTCCATTATCTTTGGTTTCCTCCCACAGTACAGGTTTGCAGGTAAATTGACTTGATATTAATGTAAGGGAATTGTGTTGTTTGTGTAGGATAGTATTAATGTGCAGGGATCGCTGGTCCGTGTAGACTGGGTGTCTATTTCTGGACCTGTTTCTGCACTGTGTCTCTAAACTAAACTAAACTAATTCAACCTACAGGTAGGCCTATATCGCTAGAGAATTTTTGGTAGGAGAAAAAAAAAAGTCTTACAGCTATTATAAAGGGTCATAATGAGAGTGTATTTGAAAGATTTTGTACAGGAGTGGTCTCCCACCGAAGGAAGGATAAACTTCCAGTAGAAGTGCACCAAAGGTTCAGCGGCTTTATTCCTGGAATGGAAATATTGTCCTAAAGGGAAAGACTAAACAGACTGGATGTGTACTCGCTGGAATTTAAAAAAGAGAGCACTAATTTCATTGAAACACTCATTTATTTTATGAGGCTTGACAGGGTAAATGCAGGGAAGATAGATATCCTGGCTGCATGCAGGTGGCAGAGATCTCTGCCTCAAAATAAACATGTGGCCACAGGACTGAGATGGGAAGATTTTATTTATTCACTTTATGGTGAATCTTTGGAAATGTCTATCCCAGAGGGCTGTGGTGGCTCAGTACCTGAGTATATGTGTAGATATTAAGGGAACTGAGATATATGTGGATTTCTGCATTAAAGTTGTGCTGAGGTAAAAGATCCACCATGATTATACTGATTCATGGCAGCTGGTTCAAGGGACTAAATCTTATAGTTATAAAAATGTAGAAGGCCATTCAGTCCCTTAGGTCCTTGTCAGTTCCAAGGGGAGGAATCTAATTAGCCCCATGACCCCTCTTCTTATAAGTACTGATGCTTCAATTTCATATTTAGTTTACCAAGGACAAGCCACTGTACTTCCCTTCAGCGAGGAAAATCCCTGTTCTTCTTAAATTATTTCACAAATCGTGAATTTAAGCAGATTGACTGTTCAGACAAAGAAGCTGAGCTAGTTTTCCACATTCTTGGTGTTTCATTTGCAATGGTCCTTGTTGAGAGAATCAAGAATTTGGGCCCACCAATAGGTTTGTTCAATAGGCTTTGTTTCTTGAAGCACGCGCAGCACTTTCAGTGGAAAATGATTCAATTTTATATATAGCATCATTTTCATCCACTTAATTTAATTTAGATCTCTTTTGATTTAATTGCCTCTTTACCCCAGATTTTATTTTAAACAGTAGAATAATGCATCATTATAGTTGCTAACAGTGCACATTACATTATTATTCCGTACAAAGTGCAAGAGGAAGGTTCAATCTGTCTGGATACCTCAGACAGTATCTAACATGCCAAACCACAAGAAGATTTCCACCACTTTCGCTCAATAAATGTCAAGCCTGTAGCTGGAAGACTTTGGCTCCATTTGGATAAATGTCCGTTTTTTCCTTTGCTTTAAGTATTAAAATTGACAAGAAATGAAATCTAATTGCTCCTGTTGGATTTACATCAGAAGCAAACAGGCTCCAGGTAAAGAAACCAATTGAGACCAATTTTCTGAGACAAGGCTTACTCCTATATCCTGACAAGTGTCTTTATCATTTGAAATGGTTCATTCATAATGGCCTGAGGTTTTTGGATAGTGTGCTGCAGCTTCAGCAGAAGACCGCTACAATCCCTGGTTAAAGTACAAATATGTGGAAACTCTCCACACAACTGTAGATTCTGGCTGTCTCCATCAGATGAGCAACAGAAAAAAATGCTTATTACATTTACACCATTACTGTTCTTACCAAACTTTACAGTTAATGCGCAGCATTTCTGAAATTGAAATGAAAAAGTGTGGTGCAGGGAGATTCTGACAGGGCTGTGTGGTGGATAGTGGACTGCTCATATCTCCAGCTTACTAATGGAATAAAAATGGACAGGTTCCATAATGGGTGGATGGGCTGATCATTTAAATTATACTCTGGTTATTGCACACAGAAATCACAATGCGATTCTCAATCCCTGCATAATAACTGACAAAAACACACAATAGAGAGAGAGACAGAAAGAACATAGAATTATTTTTTACAGAAGCTTTGTCTTTAGAGTAATACCACCAGAAAACCTCACTAGAATTGCTGAATCTTCCATGAATATCTAGGATATAACATTTATTATTATCTTTCTAAGAGAATTCATAAATATCCTCGGGAAAATCGCATATTATTTAAGTGTTGAAATTCACTTCACATCAACTGGAAGTTGTTCCTCAGTCACTTATACAAAACATACATTGTAATACAAATGCACACAGCATTCCACTCCTGAATGCTGGAACAGAATTTTGTAAGAGCAGCCCAAAATGCAGATGTTATTATATTATGAAAGTGGCAGATGCAGTATAATATAGATAAATGTGAGGTTATCCACTTTGGCGGCAAAAACAAGGGGGCAGATTATTATCTCAATGGGGTTAGGTTAGGTAAGGGGGTGGTGCAGCGAGACCTGGGCGTCCTTGTACACCAGTCACTGAAAGTTGGCGTGCAGGTACAGTAGGCAGTGAAGAAAGCTAATGGAATGTTGACCTTCATAACAAGAGGATTTCAGTATAGGGGTAAAGAGGTTCTTCTGCAGTTGTATAGGGCTCCGGTGAGACCACATCTGGAGTATCGCGTACAATTTTGGTCTCCTAATTTGAGGAAGGGCATCCTTGTGATTGAGGCAGTGCAGCATAGGTTCACGAGAATGATCCCTGTGAGACGGGACTGTCATATGAGGAAAGCTTGAAAAGACTAGGCTTGTATTCACTGGAGTTTAGAAGGGTGAGGGGAGATCTTATAGAAACATATAAAATTATAAATGGACTGGACAAGCTAGATGCAGGAAAAATGTTCCCAATGTTGGGAGAGTCCAGAACCAGGGGCCACAGTCTTAGAATAAAGGGGAGGTAATTTAAGACTGAGGTGAGAAAAAACTTTTTCACCCAGAGAGTTGTGAATTTATGGAATTCCCTGCCACAGAGGGCAGTTATGGCCAAATCATTGGATGGATTTAAGAGAGAGTTAGATAGTGCTCTAGGGGCTACTGGAGTCAAGGGATATGGGGAGAAGGCAGGCACGGGTTATTGATAGGGGACGATCAGCCATGATCACAATGAATGGCGGTGCTGGCTCGAAGGGCCGAATGGCCTCCTCCTGCACCCATTTCTATGTTTCTATGTTTCTACTACTTGTGTCCGAGGATGAATATATAAGCAACCATTTATTCAAGTTCTAGCCTTAGTTACACCAACCCAGCCAAGCATCATTCAGACCTCTCTTCAAGTGCTGTGCAAAATTCTGCTCTTACAGGAAAATATAGGCACAGAAGAAGGTGAAAACAAATTGCGACATTTACATTAGAGGTGAAAAGTTATTAATTGTCAGGAGCAAAGACACTTGGACAGGTGCATGGATAGGAAAGGTTTAGAGGGATATGGGCCAAACATGGACAGGTGGAACTAGTGTTGATGGGGCACTTTGGTCAGCATGGGCAAGCTGGGTCTTAGGGCCTCTTTCCAGGCTGTATGACTATGACTCTATGAGTAATTTAATAAGCTGTGTTACTTTACTCTTGAAAAAGAGAAAGTATTGCATAAATCTTCAAATAGTAAAGAAAATTGGGATGGAGAATAGAGAAGAAGGTTCACCTATTCAAGGTTTAAGAGTGTAACAAGTAACTTCAGTAAAATATTCTGTGTTGTGGGCTGCATCTTGGATAATGTCAGGACAGAGTACTGGAAGGAGATATCTTGTTGGTAGGTTGTCAAGACAACAACCGCTCCTTCAATGAAGAAACATAGAAAATAGGTGCAGGAGGAGGCCATTCGGCCCTTCGTGCCAGCACCGCCATTCATTGTGATCATGGCTGATCTTCTCCAATAACCCGTGCCTGCCTTCTCCCCATATCCCTTGATTCCACTAGGCCCTAGAGCTATATCTAACTCTCTCTTAAATCCATCCAGTGATTTGGCCTCCACTGCTCTCTGTGGCAGGGAATTCCAAAAATTCACAACTCTCTGGGTGAAAAAGTTTTTTTCTCACCTCAGTCTTAAATGGCCTCCCCTTTATTCTAAGACTGTGCCCCCTGGTTATGGACTCCCCCAACATTGGGAACATTTTTCCTGCATCTAGCTTGTCCACTCCTTTTATAATTTTATATGTTTCTATAAGATTCCCCCTCATCCTTCTAAACTCCAGTGAATACAAGCCTGGTCTTTTCAATCTTTCCCTATATGACAGTCCCGCCATCCCAGGGATTAATCTCGCGAACCTAAGCTGTACTGCCTCAATCACAAGGATGTCCTTCCTCAAATTATGAGACCAAAACTGTACGCAATACTCCAGAAGTGGTCTTACCATCTGCAGAAGAACCTCTTTACTCCTATACTGAAATCTGTAAAGCTGGTCAACTTCAAAAACCTGAATAGAGTACACAGCCCAGTCTGCATCACTGGTGCTGAAAAGGAGATAGTCAAAAGCTTCACGTTCCTTGATGTAAATATCACCTTAACCTGATCCAGCCACATTGACAATATCTCCAAGAAAGCGGACTAATGACAACATTTCATCATAAGACTAAGGAAATTTAGTATATCCCTGATGACTCTTACTAATTTCGAGAGATACACCTTCGAAAGCATCTATTGGGATGAATCACTGCTTGACCTGGCAACTGCTCTGCCCAAGACAGCAAGTAGCAACAGAGAGTTGTGGACACTACCCAATTCATCACCCGAACTAGCCACCCCTCCATCAACTACATCTACGTTTCATTGGCTCAGGAGAGCAGCCAACATAATCAAGACCCACTCACTCCCCGGTCATTTTTTTTTCTCCCCTCTCCCACTGGGCAGAAATTCCAAAGCTTGAATGCACGTACCACTAGATTGAAGAACTGGTTCTTCCCCGTGTTATTGACTCTTGAATGGGCCTCTCATATGATAAGGATGTATTCCCCATCTTCCAATCCACCTCATTGTGGCCCTTGATCTTTTATTTTCATTTGCACTTTCTCTGTAGCGGTAAAACTATTTTTAGCATTGTGTTTATTTTTCTCTTTTGCACTACCTGCTCTACTCATGCATGATATGATTCGCTTATGTTTTACATGATCTGCCTGGATAGTTTTTTACTAAAAAAACATAGATTGCTGGAGGAACTCAGCGGCTCAGGCAGGATCTGGAAAACAAATGGACAGACATTGTTTTGGGTCAGGACCCTTCTTTGATTTTAAAGTTGGCATGCCAAAATAATTTCAAAGACACATTAGATGATAACGGTTAAGAGGGAACATAAGCATTAGCCAGCTCAGTGGAGTTATTTTGTTTAAATTATAGGCTGTATACCATTCTATTTAACTACAGGCTGAGTATTAGCTTATTTAAGAAAACATATAAACCTGAAATTCGAATGTATGACAGTGGTGGAACCTTTATTGGAGAGGGGAGAATGAAGAATTATGTGTAACCCCATTTATCACAAGTAGTCCTTTTAGCATGTCAACCAAACATGCTGAGAATTGTACAGAAAGCAATTGACTCAGATAATGGTAGCTGACAATTATGGAGGTAGTGGCTGGCTAACCACACACCATGTAGGTCAGCCATTTCCTGACTTCCCTGTCTGCACATTGCTACACAGAAGGACAACTTGCGAAGCCAAGCTTGAAAACACGTACACCTGATTTAAGAACAGTGTCTGCTCCACTGTTATCAGACTCTTGAACAGATTTTGCCTAATTTGGGATATATTCCTGATCTCCCAATCAACCTCATCGCACCTTTTTTAATCTGCACTTTCTCTGTAGCTGTAGACTATATTCTGAAATCATGTTTCTTCTCACTTTCTGCACTACCTGCTGTATTTATGTATGGTATGATTACATTCATGTATGGTATGCAAGTATGCAAAACAAAGCTGAGATTTTTTTGTCTTTTAAAACACGGAACTAGTACTTTTTTTTGCAAGGCTTAGAATTTTAACCACGCTAGTGTGGCTATCACTTACTACACTTACTGTAGTTGTAGTTTTTCTATCTTTTTTGCACACTACTAACTTTCTATCTACCTATATTAGCTTCAATTATATAAATATTAAATTTAATTATTAGATTCTTTTAAGGAGATATGTTCGAGATGAAGATCTATCAAATTTAAAATTCACCGATCCTGTGTTCGGGTGGAATACCAGATTCAAGGTGTTGAACCATTTGCTTCTTTACAGGCCATCCTATCCATAAGATGCAAGATGTTAATATGAAAATTGGGGGTGAAGGAATTACATTTTGTAGTTGGAATGTCAAGGGTAATAATGAACCAATGAGAGGTAAAGTATTAGCACATTTAAAATCACTCAAAGCTGATATAATATTCCTTCAAGAAACTCATCTTAAAAACGAAGCACAACATAGACTGAAAACAAAATGGATTGCGAAAACATATAATTCCTCATTCTCCCATAAGTCTAGAGGGGTTGCAATTTTAATCCGTAAGAGTATACCTTTTAAACATGTGTCAACTATTACGGATATTGATGATAGATATATTACTTTGGTGGGTGAATTATATTCAGAAAAAGTAATCTTCCTTCATGTTTATGGTCCAAATTTTGATAACTCACTGTTTTTTAAGAAAACACTTAATACTATTCCTAAAATTACACAACACATGCTGATAATTGGTGGAGATTTAAATTGCACATTAGACCCTTATTTAGATAGATCATCAAGGCAAAGGAAAATAAAATCCAAGGCAAATTAATTATTAAAAATTCATATATTAATACTACCAATATCGAAGATGTCTGGAGAATAGAAAACCCTAATGGATGGGAATATTAATTTTACTCACCAGTACATGAAACTTATTCAAGAATCGACTATCTTTTAGTGGACTCCAAACTCATCCCATATACATACAATTAAAAATATCATAATATTATAATTTTGGATCATGCACCTTTAACATTCATGGTTAAATTAAAAGGTATAGATGAGAAGCAGGTACACTGGAGACTTAATCCTCAAATTCTAAATGATAAAGTGTGCTGCGAAAACCTCAAAACACAGATTAATATGTTCTTTCAGACGAACTATCTCCCAGAAACCCCTGACTCCCTTCTGTGGGAAACATTTAAAGCATTTGTATGAGGAGCACTTCTCTCCTCCCAAGCCTTTCATAATAAAAAGAGCTGAGCTAAACAATATGAACTAGAAATGGAAATAAGGCAACTAGATAATGAAAATACGATAGCTCCCTCCACGATAAAACAAAACAAAATTGCTGCACTTAAATATAAGATATATCACATATATTCAGACCAAATTATAAGACTTTATCAACATACCAAACAATTACAATTTGAATTTGGTGATAAACCACAAAAATTGCTAGCTCGTCAACTTCGCAAGTTAGATCAGGAAAAAACAATTCATAAAATCAAATCAGATATGGGAGAAGCTATCATTGCACAAGGACATCAATGACAGATTTTTTTAAATATTTACTCAGCCAAAAAAATATACTACTATGAGAATGGAAATATTCTTAAAGAAGTGTAACCTTTCAGGATTAGATCTGAGATAGAGAGAATTATTAGGTGCCAACATTTCAATAAAAGATATTGAAGAGTCCATTAGATCCTTGAAAAATGGAAAGGCCGCTGGCCCCAATGGTCTAAATTCTGAATTTTATAAAAAAATTAATGATTTGATCTCCCCACGCCTACCGACACTATAGAATTATGCTTTCACACAGCAGGCATTGCCAGAAACTTTAAACAAATCAACAATAACACATACCAAAAACTGATAAAGATCTTGAGGACCCTGGCTCATATAGAGCGATAGCTCTTTTAAATACTGATCAGAAGATATTAACAAAAATCTTAGCCCACAGATCAAGTTTAGTAATTCATAAATTAATACACCCCGATCAAACAGGTTTTATCGCAAAACGCTATTCATTCTATAATTTGAGACAACTGTTATTATCATATACTCAAATATAATAGCTAATGTAGATTTAGCAGTCATCTCGTTAGATGCTGAAAACGCATTTGATCAGGTAGAATGGCTCTATCTCTTTTCTGTGATGGAAAAATGTCAATTGTCAACTCCTATATACTAATCCATCAGCTAGAATATTGACAAATCAAATGTTATCACCCAAATTCAATCTATCTAGAGGTTGTAGACAAGGATGCCCACTATCTCCGTTACTATTTGCCTTAGTTATTGAACCACTTGCAGAAAATATCAGAGCTCATCCAGAAATTTATGGGTACAATACGAAAGATACAGTTAATAAAATCTCTTTATATGCGGATGATGTATTATTATACATCACAAATTCAGAAACTAGTATTCCGAATTTATTAAATCTTATAACGTCATTTGGCTCATTCTCCGGATATAGAATTAATTGGAATAAAAGTGAAATTATGCCAGTAACGGAACCAAACCCATATATATTGCAACAATCTCCTTTTGAAATAGTCTATGATAAGTTTAAATACCTTGGAATTTATGTGACTAAGAAATATGCGTCTTTATTTAAATTAAATTTTCCTCCCCTACTCAATAAACTACATAAGAATATTCAATGTTGGAAAACACTCCCCATTTCAATGTTTGGCAGAATTAATGCCATAGAAACGATTTTCCTTCCACAATTACTGTACTTATTTCAATCAATCCCGATCTATCTTACAACAATTTTTTTTTTTAAACTTGACTCTATTGTTACAAGTTTTATTTGGGACTATAAGAACCATAGATTAAGTAAAACACACCTGTGTACATCTAATATGAATGGAGGATTTGTTTTACCAAATGTTCTATTTTATATTTGGGCAGTTAATATGAAAAATATGAACTTCTAGTAGGAGGATTATGGATCAACAACCAGGTTGTTTAAAGTTGGAAAAAGAAGAATGCCTACCTTTTGAAATTGGCACGACTTTGTTAACACCTACAAAATTGTTTAAAAAAAGTTATAGTGGAAACCCGATAATACATAGGGGTATGTGAACCTGGAAACAATTAAAAAAGACTTCAAAATTTGTGGATCTCGATCTAAAATTAATAATATTGGGAATATCAGAACAAAGTATAAAACTTACAACAAATCAAATAAATTTTCTTAATTACAGTATAATTACTGGGAAAAAATTAATACTAAGATTTTGGAAAAATCCAACAACCCCCACAATTAAAATGTGGATTACAGAAATGTCTGAGACCTTACATTTGGAAAAAAAAAAATAGATTTGTCTTAATTGGCAAACCAGAATTATTTGTTAGAATATGGTCTCCATTTATTGATTTTTTTAAAGAGGTAAATTGGTTCAACACAGAAACTGGACTGAAACCTGAGCTCAGGATTGGATGAATAACTACGCCTTATAATCTACGCACCTATCTCCAAAACTATTATTGGTAAATTCTTTTTTTTTTTACATTATCTCTTCCTTTCTATTAGTTTATAGATTTTTCTTTTCAGTTCTATCTCTTAAAAAATTCTATAAAAAGAACAGAAACTTCTATGAATGTAATTGAAAAACAAACTGTGTTGCTATTAAGTGTTTATGCTTTTAATAAAAATACATATTAAAAAAAAACAAAGCTATTCACTGCATCTCAGTGCTAATGAAAATAATAAACTAAGATCAATAGCAACATGTTGGCACATGGTTTTCCACCAGCGTAAAGTCAGGGATCAAAAACTTGAAAGAATAACTAATAGCCTTTAAGAAGTTGTCAGGGAAAGCATCACTCTGAGAAGCACTACCTTGCTAATGAAATAGCTGAAGATAGACACAAAAAGCAGGAGTAACTCAGTGGGACAGGCAGCATCTCTGAAGAGAAGGAATGGGTGACGATTCGGGTTGAGACCCTTCTTCAGACTCATTATTGCTGAAATAGCTGAAGCTGTTTGCTGAGGAGCATTCAAGTGCCAGTCAAGCACTGCAGCAAATAAGACATTTTATTTTGTTGATCTCGCCGTTCTCAGGAAATGAGAAAATGCACAAGAAAATAGGAGTGTTGGAGGCCATCTGATCCTTCAGGCTTACGGTACCATTTCATCGGATCGAGGCTGATCTTCCCAGTCATCAATGCCGCGTCTGTGCCAGATCTTTGAAAACATTTGCTTCCTCCTCTTGAAATATCTCCAATCATTTCACATCCAATACTCTCAAGGATAAAGAATTTCAGGGATTCATCAGAAGGAGAAATAAAACATTAATCTTAACCCCAACCAGGTTGTATGATTGTAAGTAGTAAGAAAATGGCAATAATGGAAAAAATATAGATGGTTCTGCCACTGAAAGAGGGACACCTGGAGGCTAGTGGCCCGCTGGGGAATATTAGAATATTGAGATTTGTTTAAAGATATTGGATAGTTGTTTAGATCTCATTATTAAAATAAAAGGAAATGGAGCAGTTGCTCGTATGTAAAGAATTGTCAATATATAAAAGGTAAATGATATGCAGGGTCAAAAGATTCATGGAGTGGGGCTACATTTGAAATAACTGTGGTACCCTGTCAGTAGGTGGTTGACTTCTTTATGAGTTACAGAATAGGAAATCATTTCAGAGAAAACAGAATTCGGAAATGCCTTTATGAAACGATTGACATATGTCGTCAGCACGTATTGAAAAATTCGGTGGGGTAAATATGTTTTTCATGTTTTTTTTTTTTTTCAAGGTATAAGAAAAGTCACAAGGACTGAGCTCTGGCAGGCTGAACCACAGCATATCAAGTTCCTGGTCCAGGGAGTGTACGGCGTCCTGCCCAGCCCATTGAATCTCTTCATCTGGGGCAAAGCGGAATCTCCGGATTGCTTGCAATGCTCAGGCAAGCGGCTTGTTGGAACACATCCTGAGCTGCTGCCCAAAGGCTCTTGGACAGGGCCGGTACACCTGGCATCACGACCAGGTTCTTAAACCCATTGCAGAAGCCATCAGCATGGGAATCAGCAGCGGCACGCCCCACCACCCAGATGATCACCTTTGGGAAGGCCTGAGTGCAGCTGCCAAGAACCGCAGCAGCCAGGAATCCGTCAGGAATCCTGGCGACTGCGCAGGACTGGCAGCTTCCTGTAGACCTGGTGAAAGCTGAAGTTCCCACAGCACTTTGCCATAACCACCCTGAGGCCAGACATCCTCCTGGTCTCAGAGGCAACAAAAACATCATCTTGTTGGAACTGACAGTGCCATGGGAGGACCGTCTGGAGGAGGCCCACGTACGAAGAGCTGGTCATAGACTGCCGTAAGCAGGGCTGGAAGGCAGGGTGTATGCCCATCGAGGTTGGCTGCAGAGGTTTTGCTGGCCAATCGCTCTACAAAGCCTTGAGTGCACTGGGCATCAACGGAGTGGAGAGGACAAGAGCCTTCAAGAACACCACAGAGGCAGCGGCGAAAGCCTCGAGATGGCTCTGGATCAGGAGAGGAAGTCCATGGGGAGGAGAGAATGCCACCTGAACATGTCGTGGTCCAATCAACCACGGCTGGGTCGCGTGGATGAGGTTGTCTGATGTTGAAAGACCTGAAACACCCAATGACCCCAGGTTACATCACTGATGATGTGTTCAGGAGCATCAAGAGATGTATTTTATCAAAAAAGAGTAGATATATACTGTAAAATAGTAAGATTAAATGAGAACTTACCAGTTTGAAGTGTGATCGCTATTTTATGAGGAGTAACGATGAGGGATTACGTGAAGAAGCCCCGCCTGGCGCATGATCAGCATGAAAAACACAGAACCTAATAGCCGGAGTAATATAGTAAGGCTCAACATAGATTTAGAACTACCAGATGATCATTTATTTTATGAGGGTCGGGAGTGGAGGGCACGTAATCCCTCATCGTTACTCCTCATAAAATAACGATCAAACTTCGAACTGGTAAGTTCTCGTTTAATCTTACTATTTTACTTCGGAGTCACGTGAGTGACTACGTGAAGATTTTGCAGCTCTGTGTTTTTTATGTCGTGGATTCATTCCATACGACAGTCCGGCTAAGTCAACACATAAGTGAGTAAATAACCTTTTTCAAAATTCAGCTTCAGTTTATTTAATAAGTCTCTTAATCATAAAAGAACAAATAATAACCCCTTTTATACCAGGGGAAAATCACTACAAAGTGATAAAAGATATAAAGTGATAACATAAATCGATAATATAAATCGATAGTGAAACAAAGCAGATGATTACAGTGAACCCAACACCACGTGTCCAAAGCCTGGCATCGTGAGAACAGGTTTATCGTAGAACTTTGAAAAAGTTTCTTTTTTAGACCACCCTGCGGCTTCTAAAATTTGGTCGAGCGGCACGTCCTGTAACTTCACTGCGGACGTAGCTGCAGCCTGGTGGAGTGAGATTTAAACACATCAGTGTCTACTCCCGCTAAATCTAACACCTGTTTTAACCACCTAGAAATGGTTTGTACTGATGCTTTTGTGTGTGGTTTTTTATGCGTAATAAATAACGCTTTTTCATCACCTCGAAGACTCTTGCTTACTACTATATATTGAGTCAAGTGCCTAACTACACATAACGTTTGATCAACAGGGTAAGCTTTGAACATTACCTTAGCTCCAGTTCTCCCTGGTCTGCTCTGTTTGATCAGATCATAAACGTAAAACACAATGTTATCTGAAGCCACATGCTTACAATCTAAACGTAGCATTTGCAATGTTTGCACTCTTTGTGCTGATACCATCGCCATTAACATTACTACTTTAAATGTTAAATTTTCCAAAGACATAACTGTGATTGGAATCCATTGCCTAAACAAGGTAAGTACAATGCTGACATCCCAAATTTCTGTATACCTTGGCTTGGGCGGATTCTTGTTAAAAATCCCTTTCTAAAACTGGGATATTAATGGATGAGACCCAATTGATTCACGGTCAGAAATTTGTCCCAAATAGGACGATAAAGCACTACGAGCACTATCAATGGCACTATAACTTAAGTGCTGCTCAAAATGCAACTCAGCAAGGAACTCCAATATGTTTGAAATGTTCCCAGTATGATAAGATATTTTTGACTGTCTACAAAAGACTTCCCATTTCTTTATATGTGTCATATATTGTTTCTTAGTGCTATCTCGCCATGCTGATGCTATAACATCCATGGTCCTATCCGACAGTCCAAGCCCTTGCAGTGGTCTGGTCAAAACCTGCAGATTAACAAATTCATATGAACTTGTAATGGATTAATTTATTTTGTTACCGGTTGTATTAACAAATCACTGCAGCTAGGAATCGACATAAATGGTTCCTTAATCATCTTTAACATCAACGGGAACCATGCTTGTGTGGGCCAATTTGGAACCACCAACAACCCTGTGGCAGAATCTTGTTCTATTTTCTTAAGACATTGCCTAACCAGGCCTAATGGAGGGAAAGCATAAAATAACATATTTCCCCAATGTAGCCAAAATGCATCTACTGCTACCGCACCTGAATCGGGTTCCCAGACACGTATTTAGGCAATTGATGATTTAATCTTGATGCAAACAGATCAATGTCTGGTAACCCATACCGAATGACAATTTTACTGAAAACTTGTGGGTTTAACATCCATTCTGTGTTGTCTTTAAATACCCTTGATCTGTTGTCTGCCACCACATTGTCTTTACCTGGGAGATAACTTGCTGAAAGCCAAATTTGGAGCTCAATACACCAATGCCATATCTGATTGACCAGACAATCACATGATACTGATCTTACTCCACCCATGTGATTAATATATGCAACAGCTGTGGTATTGTCTATTTGTACCTGGACATGCAGATCCTTTTTTGTAGAACAATAGGCTTTTAATCCGTAAAATGCCCCCAATAACTCCAAATAATTAATACCATATGTTTGGAGAAACAATTCCTCTGGGACAGTCCATCTGCCCCCACAGCTGGTGGAATTATCCGTCGCCCCCCATCCTAGAGCACTTGCATCTGTTTGTAAAAACACTTCAGGCTGCTGAATTAAAATGTTTTTAGCAGCTTGTGGAACATTCTCAATCCACCATTGTAATTCCAATAAAGCTTCCTTTGTTAATTGCATAGGCCTATCAAAATGGCCTGCTTGCTTTTTTAAAGCTTGCGTTTTTTCCCTTTGAAGGTTTTGGTAACGTAATGGAGCAAATTCCACTGCAGGAAATGCTGCTACTAATTTACCGATAACTTTTGCTACCTCTCGGATGGAGGGATAAGGTTTGTGAATAAGGCCCCAACATACTTTTGTAATATCAACAATTTTGTCCGTTGGTAAAGTTACTAACATAGTAACTGAATTAATCACAAAACCTAAATAATTAATTGTTTGTGCTGGCTGCAGCTTGGATTTAATTGGATGAATCAGGAAACCTAGCTTTTCAAACAAGCTTTTAGTTGCTGAAACTGATTTTCCAGCTGAATCCTGATTAGTACTGACAATTAAGATGTCATCCGGATAAGCCATAACGATGTGCTTTTGTGCTCTTAATTTTGCTAAAGCTGGTTTCAACAGCTTTGTGAAGAGCCTAGGCGCTGAACTTAACCCATTAGGTAATGCTTTGAATTGCCACAGATGTCCCAACCAATTAAATTTTAAGTACCTTCGAAAAAACCGATGTATTGATACTGAATAGTACGCATCCTTCAAATCTATTGTAGCCATATAACAACCTGCTGATATCAAATGTCTTGCAGTGTTGAATGTTTCCATCTTGAAATGTTTATACTGGACAAATGTATTAAAGTTTGTAAGGTCCAGAATGATTCTACAACCACCATCTTTTTTTATCTCTTGGAAAATGTTTGACACAAATTGGTGTGGATAACAGTTTTTTCAATAACACCTTTTTTAAACAATTTGTTAATTTTTGCTTTCTCAAGAGCAGAGAACATTAAACCATGATTAGGTTTATTCTATACCGGTGAATCAATACCTTCTTTAAATGTTATTGTAGCTCCTGAAACAGCTTGTAAAATAAACCGATCAGATGTGATGCAAAGCCATTCATCATAAAGCATTTTTAATCTCCCACCAACTGGAGATTCCTCCAAAGTTTCTCCCCCCCCCCCCATATGGGTGAACATTAGGCTGTGCTGGATGGTAATACTTCCTTACCATACTCCTGCCTCTGCTTGTTCCAAAATCAGATCCCCTTCTTGGCGTACTGTACCTCTTTTGGCCAAAAACGGAGGGTTTCATGTAGCTAATAGATTTATCCTCTTCATCCATTTCTCTGATTTGTTTAGGCAGGTTTTCTCCAAATAAATAACCAGGAGTTTGAACACTACTTGCTCTGCACAGCCCTGCAAATCTAGGATGAAATATGGGCCGAATCGCAATTTTCCTCGTACAATTGAGCTCAAAAAAGGAATTGCACAATAAACCCAGTGTATCTTTTTGGATTTTGATCATTTCCGACCCTTCCACTTGCTTTCCAAAAGCGGTATGAAATAAGTTTGAGGACTCTTTGAAAACGTATTTCTTGTGCCCTCATGACTGATGACATAGATGCCCATATAGTCGGATTCACCGTAGGTACCCTCAATGAGGTGCAATTTTCCGGTGTTTTATATAAATCTGCTGTTTCAGCCATAACAGCTTCTTGAAGTGGGTGAGATACCATATAATTAATATTGGCAGCCAGGTTTTCTTCCATAGCCTCACCACTTCCTTCAGGTATAGCAAAACCTCTTGCCACATCAGGCACACATGGCCTTCTCCTTTTACTTTGTGGTGGGTACTCATAACCAACATCACCACTTTCAGGGTCTGTCTCTTGCAGCCCTGGTACTCCTGAGACTTCATCAAATGAGACTTCCTCCAGCCCAATCCCTGGGTCTGGAGTTCCATATTCCCAATTTGGCATACTGCCATATTCTGGATATTCAAACCCCTCAGGGTCTGTTTGGGAAAATTCTGGGTTCTTGGACCCTTGCCTCTTAATACTTTGGAGACCTTTCTCCATATGTTCCATTTTAAGCCACATGGCTTTATTATCCGGAGGGCTTTCATTATCACAATCATTATCAGAAGCCACGGGCCTCACGGATTTCTTTTTATTTTTCTTAGGTACATTTTCCTCCGTGGCTTCTGCTTGTGGAGCAACTACAGTCTCACTAACGGTTAATTCAACGGCCACCGGTATCGGAACTGGCTCCGCACTAATCTCTTGTCCCGATTCTTTCACCTCACCCCGGGACGATCTTTTCACCCGCGAAACCATCCTCTGAGATTTCTCCATTTCTTTTTAGTTTCACTTTTGCTGGCTCTGTACGCCAGCGTAACGGTTTTTGCAACGCCCTGAAAGTGAATTCACATGCACTTACCTGCGGGCCCGTTCCTTACCACTTAGAGGAGCTGCGCTCTGCAGCTCTTGCTGTGCCTTCAGCGTCGACGTAATGCCGATCATGCGCCAGGCGGGGCTTCTTCACGTAGTCACTCATATGACTCCGAAGTAAAATTCAACACTTACTGCATTTGATAAAACTAGACAGCCAGTTAGTACATTTTGAAGGACGAGTGTGGGCTGGTCTATTTTCTCTTTGTTCCTCAAAGATGTGCTTTGTTGAAATATATTCAGAGCTCTCTTTCCTGATAAGCATTGATGGCATCCATGTCCTCCGTCCAACATGGGTGGAGTGGACTGATAACTGTTTCAATGCAAATAATATTCACTTTAACACTAATGTGTATTATTTCCTAACTGTTTTCTAACTTTCCAGTCCACGAAGCTTCATCAGAAGCTAATAGAAACATAAAAACATAGAAAATAGGTGAAGGATTAGGCCATTTGGCCCTTCGAGCCTGCACCGCCATTCAATATGATCATGGCTGATCATCCAACTCAGTATCCTGTATCTGCCTTCTCTCCATACCCCCTGATCCTTTTAGCCACAAGGGCCACATCTAACTCCCTCTTAAATATAGCCAATTAACTGGCCTCAACTACCTTCTGTGGCAGAGAATTCCAGAGACTCACCACTCTCTGTGTGAAAAATGGTTTCCTCATCTCGGTCCGAAAGGAATTCCCCCTTATCCATAGACTGTGACCCCTTGCTCTGGACCTCCCCAACATCGGGAACAATCTTCCTGCATCTCAACGCCTGCCCAACCCCTTAAGAATTTTGTAAGTTTCTATAAGATCCCCCCTCAGTCTTCTAAATTCTAGCGAGTACAAGCCGAGTCTATCCAGTCTTTCCTCATATGAAAGCCCTGACATCCCAGGACTTTCATAATGTGCATATAATTAGCATCAATGTGTCTTATCTTTCCTTGAACAAACAAAACCAACTTATTTGTGAAAGGTTCAATGACTGAACTCAAAATATCTTCTAATTCCAAATCTTACACACAAATTCTATTACTGCTGATTTCAGCAGTAGTAAAATTGTTACAGATTGTGCAAACAGATTATTACACCTTTAGTGTCCTTTTATAAAAGCATGTCTTGAGCCACAAATTTTAATACTCTTCGCTGCATTGCTATCTGATAATATATAGCCATATTTCACATTACAGATGTCGTACATATTTTCATTAAAGTATTCATGGGTGACATATTCTACACCTGTATTTAAAAATGTATATATAATAGTCTCTAGTTTGAGAAACAAAATCATAGTATTATGACTGGTGAGATGAATACAATTCAATTTGAAGGATCATTATCTTTATCAGCACAGAAGTTTAACATTTTGGTTTGCAGAGTGAAAGAGGCAAGTTGTTATATATTTTTGTCACATGCTCAAACACCCTTAATATAGGAGTATCATTACAACTTATGTTGTTGGGAGCAAGGAGCATAATGATGTCATCTGACCTGAATTCCAATTATATGGTTTCCTTGAATCTCATGTATTTTTGAAGATACAGTCACACGTTAGTTAGTTGTCACTTATGTCACAGTCATACACCCTAAAAATATCTCCAGTGAAACAAGGACTTACATTTTCTCAATACAATGCAGCTGTTTACCTAAGCAACATATTCCCCAGTAGAAAAGCTGTACATGTTTGCAAGTGGAACCTGGAATGAACACTTGACCTCATATTATGTCTAACTCCCCAATTTATTGAATAGGTCAACAGAATGAAAGTTGAGAAACTTCAAACCAATATAATATAACCTTTGTTCTGACCACCTGATCTCCCAATTGCCAAACACTTTAATTCCCCTACCCAATCCCGCACTGACCTTTCTGTCCGAGGCCTCCTCCATTGTCGGAGTGAGGTCAAACACAAATTGATGGAGCAGCATCTCATATTTTGCTTGGGCAGCTTACAACCCAGTGGTGTTAATGTTGATTTGTCTATCTTGACGTAACCCCTGCATTCCCTCTCTCTCCATCCCTCCCCCCGCGTCGTACCAACTTCAAAGTCATCTTGAGTCTCATTGTAATTCATTCTCATCTAACAAAGAGCTAACAATGACCAGATTGCTTTATCATTGTTACTTTTTTACATATCTTTCATTAATTTGTTCTATATCTCTCAACATCATCATTTATATCTCTCATTTCCCTTTCCCCTAACTCTCCAGTCTGAAGATGGGTCTCAACCTGAAACGTCATCTATTCCTTTTCTCCAGAGATGCTGTCGGATCCGCTGAGTTACTCCAGTGTTTTATATTTTTAATGATCTGATCAACTCACATCCGCAATTGCTCACCTGTAAAACCCTAAACTGCACAATTTCGACTGCAGTTATTTCTTTAATACAGCTCCCAGAAATAGGGATGATAATGCTTCAAGGTGATACACCACAGTTACACTCATCTCATGGCACACGTGATTTTAAAGTAAAGTAATCTGTGTTCAAAAATGTTTGACAGTGAGTCCTGAACATATGGGGAAAATAAACTAGCTTCGGTGCAGTGTTCATTTTTGAAAGTAGTTGTATATTTAGGTACATGATTGTCAAGTGCTCTGAGGTACAGTTAAGAGCATTGTTTTGCATGCTACCAACTTGTGTGAAAGATACATCTTCTAGATGCGCTGGGACGCATCCTCAGTGATGTGACCTGGGGTCATCGGGTGTTTTGGGTCTCACAACATCAGACACCCTCGCCTAGGTGACCCAGCCGGGGTTGATCAAGCCCCGACTTGCGTCCCAGCAGCAACCGCCCACGGATCAGCCTCTTAATCCAAAGCCACCTAGTGGCTTTCTCTGCTGCTTCACTTGCGGATTGAATGGCCCTCTTCCTTGCCAGCCCCGTAATGCCCAACTGGTTGAGGACTTTGCAGAGTGAGCGTTCTGCAAAGTCACTACAGCCCACCTCTATGGGCTCATAGTATGTCTTCCAGCCTCTGTCCTGGCACATCTCCACCAGTTCCTGGTACTTTGCGCGCTTCCTCTCATTAGTCTCTTCAATACGCTCTTCCCAGGGCACTGTCAGTTCCCGAAACTTAGATAATATGATACATAAGTACAACCAAGTCAAACTCAATAGGTAGAGCAAAGGGAAAGATACAGAGTGCAGAATATAGTTCTCAACATTATAGCTTAATAGTTT
This sequence comes from Okamejei kenojei, assembly GCA_035221665.1. NCBI lineage: Eukaryota > Metazoa > Chordata > Chondrichthyes > Rajiformes > Rajidae > Okamejei > Okamejei kenojei. The sequence continues at coordinate 101,889,588 of CM069136.1, read as the reverse complement.
CAGAGACAAAATCCAATGTCTGTATTGAGGTGGAAAAGAATCGGGACTGTACCCTAGCTTATGGAAGGGCTGTTCGGAAGCCTGCTAACAGAGGGGAAGTAGTTATTCCTGAGCCTGCTGCTCCTAAGTATATTAGTAATCTATATGTGTTGTTTTTATTCTCCAAATCTGCTGTTGAATCTTTCAAGTGACTTGTAAAGGGCTCCAATATTAGATGTATCCTGCGTAATTAAGCAAAGCAAATCAAACATGTCATATCTTTTAAAATAGAAGTCTGTATTAATTGAAAAATAATTAACAGAAAGGTATCTGAAAGAGTTTTGGTGAAGGACAGAGAAGGGGGAGCACATAGCACAGAAGAGGTAAAATATGAAATGTTTTCTGTTTCTGCTGCAATTCTGAAATTCTTTGCATCTCGTCCCTACAATCATATTTTTACTTATTCATACACATTAGGTCATTTGTCTCATAGGCTGTACATTGACTGCCTGCAGAGCAATCTAATCAGAACCATTCCACCCTCATTTGCTCCCTGTACTCCAACAGCCTATTCCCTTTCACATGCCCACTCCTTTGATGCTCTTTCATTCTTCCTACGTACACTAAGTGGTAATGGACAGTGATTAATTAACCCACTGGCACATCTTTGGGATGTGGGAAGAAAGCAGAACAGCAGGGAGAAACTTGCAGGGAGAATGTGTGTAACTCCACATGTCCTGCCCCAAGATCCAGTTTGAAGCAGGCCAACTGGAATTGGAGCTGTGGGGAACCTATCTGCTCTATGGAATCCAAATTGCCTTATTGGGTGGCACCATGGTACAGCTGGTAAATCTGCTTCCTCGCAGTGGCTGTGTCCCGGTTTCGATCCTGATCTTGGGTGCCGTCTGTGTGGAGTTTGCAAGTGCACTCCATGACGACGTGTGTTTCTTTTGGGTGCATTGGTTTCCTCCCACATCCCAAAGGATGTGCAGATTTGTAGGTTAATTGGCCTCTTTAAATTACCGCTAGTGTTTACAGAGTGGATGAGAAAGTGGGATAACGTAGAACTAGTGTAAACAGGTGATCGATGGTTGGCATGGAGTTGGTAAGCTGAAGGGAATGTTTCCATGTGTGGGTATGGAATGAGTTGCCAGAGGAGGTAGTTAAGGCAGGGACTATCCCAAAATTAAGAAACAGTTAGACACATACACGGATAGGACAGGTTTGGAGGGATATGGAATACAAGAACAGCTGTGATGGGAGAATGAGCAGGCGCGAGATGAGCAGTGGCCAGCCGGTCTCACTGACTCCGTCACTGAGTGAGTCTGCCCAGTGCTTCCAGCTCGGCTCAGCTTGACACAGCCCCAGGTTGTTGCAGATCAGGGTAGGGTCAGAAAAGACATGAAGATGTTTCCTGTTCCCACATCTGCAACTCTTCAGCAGCTGACCAATCCATCCACATCGACCCCGCCAGTCTCTGAAATTCTCAATTGTGCATAATTTAGCCATTCATAACCTGGGGATGACCTGTGTGAAGATTAGTCAAAATATCAATGAATATTTGTACAATGTTGATGTGATGTTGGGTACAGAGAAGAGTCAGATATCGATTAACCCCATACATGACAGACCTTTCCCTAACCCAATAATACAGTGGCTAATACATTGTATTCAAACAGTGTTTCTCAGAGGAAACGGACATCGCAACATTTGCCCTGATATGCAAGAAAACCGGACAAGGCTAAATACTTAATCCAATCAACATTCAGCAATGTAAAGCTTTGCAACATTATTTACAATTATTTACAAAATGTATGTCTGGTTTGCATTCATCCAATCCATTCTATGCTTTTTGCACCTAATTGTCAGAGTCTGCAGATATACCCACTCTTCCTGAAGCTCTGATCTAGGCTCTGGACAAACTGGCACCATTTTGCAGCTTGTCCCATTTCTACAGAAAGCACTTTTGACCAAATGGCCTAGCAGCCCTGAAGCCTTTACTCAATTTTAGGGTCCTGGCCTCCCCAATTTGACCAGGATTAACATTCCTTCCTTTTTATCATATATGATAACCCATCATTTATGATAACCACATAGTCAAATAATCAGCTAACCTGATGTACATAAGTGTGTCCATTACATTTCCCATCTATCAGCAACACAAGATAGAAACATAGAAACATAGAAAGTAGGTGCAGGAGTAGGCCATTCAGCCCTTCGAGCCTGCACCACCATTCAATATGATCATGGCTGATCATCCAACTCAGTATCCCTAACCTGCCTTCTCTCCATACCCACGATCCCTTTAGCCACAAGGGCCACATCTAACTCCCTCTTAAATATAGCCAATGAACTGGCCTCAACTACCTTCTGTGGCAGAGAATTCCAGAGATTCACCACTCTCTGTGTGAAAAATGTTTTTCTCATCTCAGTCCTAAAAGATTTCCCCCTTATCCTGAGATGATGATGTTTCTTCCCAGAATCTTGTCAAGCTTCCCGAGTTTTTGTGGGTGTAGCTTCTGAATTTCCGTCTGATGAGACTTCACCTCCAGAGTTTTCGCGGGCGTGAATTCCTTCCATCTGTGTTGGTTCCCATTCTTCCATCACTTTCCATAGTCAAACCTACAACCTATATTTCCTGAAAACCTGGGACAAAGTAAGTTACAACTCATGTACTAATGCTTTCCCATACATTCACCATAATTCTACAATACTATCCCTTTTCCATTTCACTATTACTATCCTATTATATTCTACTCTATCACAGTATTCCTATTTGTATTCTGTTCTATAATATACTCTTTACTATCCCAGGAGCAACACTAATCAGCTTTCTCCATATTCACACAATGTTATAATATGTATATCTGATGATGGTTTCTGATATAAATTTCAGCTGGGTTCAGTCCAGATTTCCTGACAGGCGTGACTCTAATTTAAAGCAAACCATGATAAATTTCCAATTTAACCAAATTCAGTCTCAGCCTTCAATTGAATATTTTAAGTTCCAGTGTCCATCTCATCCTTCTCATTCCACAGCTTTGTGGCCAATAACACAATTCCATTCCAATTCCTGTGGAATTCCCAGCTGTTCAAATTTAATCAATCAATTTCCATACGTTGTAAATTTCATCATAAATACAATTAAGACTGCCAATTCCAGGGACAATTTATTTCCACTGTGGTAATAGAAGCCACTTTACCATCAAGGGTTAAACAATTTAGATCCATCGATTAAATATGCAATGGCTCTGCTATTCCCACACCCATTCAAGTTTCTCCTTCTAATTCACTAGATGTCTCCTCCAGTACTTCTTCCTTCCTATGTTAGCTCTGCTCTCAGTCTAGGGGTTCTTGCTTATACTAGTTCTTAACTACTGAGTAATTTCCTAGTCTGGTCTCTTAAAGGGAAGTCCTGCTGTTCACAGTTCCTCTTTTGACCATTTGCAATTCCAACTACACATCCAATTTTAATTCAAATTTTAATTCCAACTTGAATTCCAATTCTCATATTCCCTGAATAATTTCCGTGTTACCAGATCTTCCCAAGTTCCATTCTTCCTGATGTTTTCTGAATAATCCTTCCCATCTTTGGCTGCCTGTTTGGGGATAAGATAATAACAATATCAATTAATAATCAAACTCCAAATATTCCTAAGCCAAATTTCACAAGTCTGTTCCAAATCTCAAAATGTAAAGTCCCTCCAATTCATTACCATACAATTTCGAGACAAAATCAAGCATTTTATAAATCTATTTCTAATAATCATAATTTTGACTTAATAAATGTTTTACCCCAAACCACAGAGGAATGTTTTTTTTCCAAATTCAGTTCTTTAAAGAGGAGCTTGTCCCAATGGTCATCATAGATTGTCGGTGTTGTTTCTTTAGGGAAGATTAGATAGTGTCCTTTATTTTCCTTCCTTTTCTGTCTTCAAAAGCTAGATGATGTTAAAGTTGGGCATTAGGGTAGGTCTCTTCTTCTTCTTTTCTGATGTCAGTTTCAAGGTCAATGGAGTCTCTCCCACACAATGGCCAGTGGTCTCCTAGATTCACACATATTCACACAATCGTTCCCTTCCAACCATTACTCAATCACTCACTCAATCGCTCCTATTCAATTATTCAAATCACTCGCTCTATACAATTGCTCTCCCAACTCTCTTATCAATTAGATCACAATCACTTCATTCAACTCTAAACTTTCAAACAAAGGATCTCCGGTTTCTCAATACAAATTCCAACTCTTAATCACAGTCTCTTCCTTGCAGCAATCTCTCTCGCTCAATCCACTTTAAGTTCGCACAGACAGACATATCCGAACCACGCTAATAAAACTATATTCAAAAACAAAAGTATTCCCCCGATTTTAAGTAACCCCAAACACACCCAATATAAACTACATGCATCCAATAAATCATACTCTAATAAAACTTCCTCATGACGCAATCGGTCAGTGGAATAACTCCTCCCTGACACAGCGATCGAAAGAGTACAACCCCTGATCGAACCACCACAACTCAGATTCTCACAATACTACGATCTAATTGTGTAAATATTTTGTGTGAGAAAATATCTTGTGTGAGAAAAATCTCACAAATAGTTGTGTGAGATCCCCCACAACTAAAATGTGGATTACGGAAATGTCGGAGACCCCTACACCTGGAAAGAATCAGATTTGCCTTTATGGACAAACAAGAAGTTTTCGTTAGAACATGGTCTTCTTTCATTGATTACTTAAAAGGGTAGAATGGTTCGGCAGGGAACCCTAACTGAAACTTGGACTTAGGAATAGATGAAAAGTTATATTTTATATTCCTTGATCTTATCTCCTACGATGTATTAATAGTAAATTATTCCTTTCTTTATGATTTTCTTTTTCGATGTTGATTTTTATTTTATTTTTCTTACTGTTCTCCTCTCTTTATAAAAAAAAATTATTAGTCAAAATGATACACTTGACAATATTAATAATGTATGTTCGTTGAACATGAAATATTGCTATCATAACATATGTTTGCTAAATCACTGTCTAAATACTCTAATAAAAATATATATTCAAAAAAAAAAAAGAAAATATTTAGAGTGTATTAAGATTTAGAAAGTTAAGATTTGGAGTGTTAAGTTTGCGGACCGCTATTTGTATTGCTGCATGCGTGAGTGTTTAAGGATATAGATAAATTAAGTAAATCTTAACTTTCTAAATCTTAATACACTTCACAAATCTTCACACACAAGATATTTACACAATTCGGATCCGATAACAATACAAAAAGCTAGATTTTTACAATTTACAAAAATGATTTAAAGCACTAGCACACAGTTTACAAACACTCGTTCTCAACGCCGCATCACGCTGTTATCAATCAGTGAACCACTTCCTCCGATACCGAAGATTTTCCCCTTCCTAGGTTACTCTTTGCTGAGGGGTCCTACTCAAGGGTAAGGAAAAGAAGAGGAGGGCATTAGTAATAGGGGACTCCATAGTTTGGGGGTCAGATTGGCGATTCTGTGGATGCAGTCCGGAGACCCGGATGGTAGTTTGCCTCTCTGGTGCCAGGGTCCGAGATGTGTCTGAACGTGTCCAAGATATCCTGAAAAGGAAGGGAAAAGAGCCTGAGGTCGTGGTACATATTGGTACCAATGACATAGGTAAAAGAGAAGAGATCCTGAAAGGAGAATTTAGGGAGTTAGAAAGAGAGTTAAGGAAAAGGACCGCAAAGATAACAATCTCAGTCTTACTTCCTGTGCCACGCGACAGTGAGAGTAGGAATGGAGCAAGGTGGAGTTAAATGCCTGGCTGAAGGACTGGTGCAGAGGGCAGGGATTCAAGTTTCTGGATCAGTGGAACCTCTTTTGGGAAGGATATATATGAGGAATGTATAAAAAGGACAGGTCAAACACTTGAACCAGAGGGGGACCAGTATCCTGGCGGGGAAATTTTCAAAGGCTACTGGGGTGACTTTAAATTAAAATGGTTGGGGGGGAGGGACTCAAATACAGAAAGCTAGTAGACAGGGTCTGAGGCAGGAAGCAGAGAAGGGAAGCACTCAGACCCAACATTTAGGGGGGAAAGAAGAAAAAAATAATAAACAGAGAATAAGAGGTGTTAAAGAAGGAACTGCAGATGCTGGAGAATTGAGGGTACACAAAAGGCTGGAGAAACTCAGCGGGTGCAGCAGCATCTAAGGAGCGAAGGAGATAGGCGACGTTTCGGGTCGAGGTGGTGGGTTTCCAGGGCAAAAATAAAAAGGGGCCACTTGTCAATATAATTGTATAAGGAGTAAGCGTGTTGTAAAAACAAGCCTGAAGGCTTTGTGTCTCAATGCGAGGAGCATTCGTAATAAGGTGGACGAGTTGAATGTGCAGATAGCTATTAATAACTATTCTATAGTTGGGATCACGGAGACATGGCTCCAGGGGAACCAAGGCTGGGAGCTGAACATCCAGGGATATTCAATATTCAGGATGGATAGACAGAAAGGTAAGGGAGGTTGGGTAGCGTTGCTGGTGAGAGAGAAGATTATTGCAATAGAAAGGAAGGACATTAACTTGGAGGATGTGGAATCGATATGGGTAGAGCTGCGAAACTCTAAGGGGCAGATAACGCTAGTGGGAGTTGTGTACAGGCCACCTAACAGTAGTAGTGGAGTTGGGAATGGCATCAAACAGGAAATTAGAAATACGTGCAACAAGGATAAAACAGTTATAATGGGTGACTTCAATCTACATATAGATTGGGTGAATCAAACGGGCAAGGGTGCTGAGGAAGAGGATTTCTTGGAATATATGCGGGATAGATTTCTAAACCAACATGTAGAGGAACCAACGAGAGAGCAGGCTATTCTAGACTGGGTATTGAGTAATGAGGAAGGGTTAGTTAGCAGTCTTGTTCTGCGTGGCCCCTTGGGCAAGAGTGACCATAATATGGTTGAATTCTTCATGGAGAGTGATATAATTAAGTCAGAAACAAGGGTTCTGAACTTAAACAAAGGTAACTTTGAAGGTATGAGACGTGAATTGGCCAAGATAGACTGGCAAGTGATTCTTAAAGGGTTGACAGTGGATGTGCAATGGAAGGTATTTAAAGACTGCATGGATGAACTACAACAATTGTTCATCCCAGTTTGGGAAAAGAATAAATTAGGGAAGGTAGTGCATCCATGGATAACAAGGGAAATCAGGGATAGTATAAAAACAAAAGATGAAGCATACAAATTATCCAGAAAAAGCAGCCTACCATAGGACTGCGAGAAATTCAGAGTCTAGCAGAGGAGGACAAAGGGCTTAATTAGGAAAGGGAAAATAGATTATGAAAGAAAACTGGCACGGAACATAAAAACTGACTGCAACAGTTTTTATAGATATGTGAAGAGAAAGAGATTAATTAAAACAAATGTAGGTCCCTTGCAGTAAGAAACAGGTGAATTGATCATGGGGAACAAGCACATGGCAGACCAATTGAATAACTACTTTGGTTCCGTCTTCACTAAGGAAGACATAAATAATCTGCCGGAAATAGCAGGGGACCGGGGGTCAAATAAGGTGAAGGAACTGAGTGAAATCCAGGTTAGCCGGGAAGTGGTGTTAGGTAAATTGAATGGATTAAAGGCCGATACATCCCCAGGGCCAGATAGTCTGCATCCCAGAGTACTCAAGGAAGTAGCCACAGAAATAGTGGATGCATTAGTGATAATTTGTCAAAACACATTAGATTCTGGAGTAGTTCCTGAGGATTGGAGGGTAGCTAATGTAACCCCACTTTTTAAAAAAGGAGGGAGAGAGAAAACGGAGAATTACAGACCAGTTAGTCTAACATCGGTAGTGGGGAAACTGCTAGAGTCAGTTATTAAAGATGGGATAGCAGCACATTTGGAAAGTGGTGAAATCATTGGACAAAGTCAGCATGGATTTACGAAAGGTAAATCAAATCTGACAAAGCTTATAGAATTTTTCGAGGATGTAACTAGCAGAGTGGATAAGGAAGAACTAGTGGATGTGGTATATCTAGATTTTCAGAAGGCTTTCGGCAAGGTCCCACATAAGTGATTTGTATACAAACTTAAAGCACACAGTATTGGGGGTTCAGTATTGATGTGGATAGAGAACTGGCTGGCAGACAGGAAGCAAAGGGTAGGAGTAAACGGGTTCTTTTCAGAATGGCAGGCAGTGACTAGTGGGGTACCGCAAGGCCCAGTGCTGGGACCCCAGCTATTTACAATATATATTAATGATTTGGATGAGGGAATTGAATGCAACATCTCCAAGTTTGCGGATTACACTAAGCTGCGGGGTAGTGTTAGGTGTGAGGAGGATGCTAGGAGACTGCAAGGTGACTTGGATAGGCTGGGTGAGTGGGTAAATGCATGGCAGATGCAGTATAATGTGGATAAATGTGAGGTTATCCACTCTGGTGGCAACAACTGGAGGGCAGACTATTATCCGAATGGTGGCAAATTAGGAAAAGGGGAGATGCAACGAGACCTGGGTGTCATGGTTCACCAATCATTGAAAGTAGGCATGCAGGTGCAGCAGGCAGTGAAGAAAGCAAATGGTATGTTGGCATTCATAGCAAAAGGATTTGAGTATAGGAGCAGGGAGGTTCTACTGCAGTTGTACAGGGTCTTGGTGAGACCACACCTGGAGTATTGCGTACAGTTTTGGTCTCCAAATCTGAGGAAATACATTCTTGCCATAGAGGAGGTACAGAGAAGGTTCACCAGACTGATTCCTGGGATGTCAGGACTTTCATATGAGGAAAGACTGGATAGACTTGGCTTGTACTCGATAGAATTTAGAAGACTGAGGGGGGATCTTATAGAAACTTACAAAATTCTTAAGGGGTTGGATAGGCTAGATGCAGGAAGATTGTTCCCGATGTTGGGGAGGTCCAGAACAAGGGATCACAGTCTATGGATAAGGGGGAATTCCTTTGGGACCGAGATTAGGAAAACATTTTTCACACACAGAGTGGTGAGTCTCTGGAATTCTCTGCCACAGAAGGTAGTTGAGGCCAGTTCATTGGCTATATTTAAGAGGGAGTTAGATGTGGCACTTGTGGCTAAAGGGATCAGGGGGTATGGAGAGAAGGCAGGTACACGATACTGAGTTGGATGATCAGCCATGATCATATTGGATAGCGGTGCAGGCTCGAAGGGCTGAATGGCCTACTCCTGCACCTATTTTCTATGTTTCTATGTTTCTAAACAGTGTTTCTCAGAGGAATCGAACATTGCAACATTTGCCCCGATATGCAAGAAAACCAGACAAGGCTCATTACTTAATCTAATCAACATTCAGCAATGTAAAGCTTTGTAAAATTATTTACGAAGTGTATGTCTGGTTTGCACTCATCCAATCCATTCTATGCATTTTGCACCTAATTGTCAGGGTCTGCAGATGATCCCAATCTCTTCCTGCAGCTCTGATCTTGGCTCTAGACAAACTGGCACCATTCTGCAGTTTGTCCCATTTCTGCAGAAAGCACTTCTAAATTGAACAAATAGCCTAGCAGTCCTGAAGACTTTACTCAATTTTAGTGCCCTGGACTCCCCATGTTGACCAGGATTAACACACAGAGTTTACAAATAACCAGGACAAGAAGTTAAAAGTCCAAAGTGCCAAATATCAATTTACTCCCGATGGTGATGGGAGCCTTCTGCACTCATCTATGCTCCTCCGATGTTGAGAAAGGCTAGGCAGACACGTCATTGGGGTTATCAAGTGGACACCGACTTTCATCAACGTTTCACTGATTGAACCCACGACGTCTCCAGTAGGCTCAGCGATGCATTTTGGCATCCCAGAACCACCCCCCTGTGCATCTGTCTAGTCGGTTATTTGGGAGCCCAAATGGGGTCTTTCCTCTTCAGCCAGAGACACTGACTACTCCACTCTGTCACCCGTGATGTTTCTTTGATGGCCTGGCGTAGGGCTTGTCCGCTGATCCCCAGGTCCTTCATCAGTCTTAAGGTAGATGTTGCCATGATCCTCGACATCCAACTTCTACCAGGCAGATCTTAACTCTGCAGCCCCGCTGCTCTGCCTCCGCTGCAAGCTCTGTATATCGCAGTTTCTTTCTTTCGAAGGCTTCCTGCACGGCATCCTACCAAGGGACTGTGAGCTCCACAAAGTACACCATGCTCTGAGAGTTCGACCAGAGCACAAGATCAGGCCTCAAGTTGGTGATGGCCATCTCTGATGGAACTGTAAGCTGTTGGTCCACATCCACCAGCATCTGCCAATCCCGGGCTGCCTCCAGCTGTCCAAACCTGGTCCTTCCCCCCCCCCCCCCCCCCCCCCCCCCCCCCCGAACAAAGGCAATTGTCTAAACTGGGTTGGTTGTTCTGGGCGGCAAGGCATTGTCAGTTGTTCTCCTGCGTTCCAGAGTCGCTGCCAGGCATTTGAGCACTTGATTATGTCTCCAGGTGTATCGTCCTTGGGAGAGGCTTACTTTACACCCAGTGAGGATGTGCCTAAGTGTGGCTGGTGTTGAACACAGGGGGCATGATGGATCTTCGCCCAGCCATTGGTTGAGATTTTTTGGGCTAGGAAGGACATCATAGGTTGCCCGAATGAGGAAACTTATACTGCTCACCTCCATCTCCCACGTGTCCTTCCAACTGATCTTCCTCTTTTCCACACTGTCCCATCTCATCCACTGGCCCTGTTTAGCTTGCGACACAGCCTTGGCACACCTGTCGGCGGACTTCGGCCGCGACCAACTTCCGGCACTCCAATGATGATGCCCTTTTCCAGCAAGGTCGCTTTCCACCAAGCCCCAAGCCACTTCTTCCATGTTGGATTTGCCCTACCACGTCGCCTTGGGGGAGAGCAGATTTTGCCTGCTGTGTCACATTCTTAGCTGTCCACTTCTTTCCTGTTGCCAGGGTTGGAGCAGCAACTTGGATGACAGTGTCCCTTGATTCTGTCAGGGTCATCTCTAGTCTGACTTTAGTGCACTTGAACTCTATGAGACTAGAGAGAGGTAGCTGGAGTACCCCCTGACCGTACAGGCCTACGCTGCTCAGGCACCGAGGAACACCTAACCACTTTCTCACAAAAGAGCTGATTGTTCTTTCTATCTTCTCGACTCTTGTGAGGGTGATGTCATACATGGTTAGTGGCCACATAAGGCGAGGTAGTAACCCAAACTGCAGGCACCAGATTTTCAGCTTTCCAGGCAGCATGGATCGGTCGATGTTCGCCAGACCTTTGATGACCTCTTGCCTAAACTCGTTAGCCTGATCAGTGTCCTTCAGTTTAGAGTTAATACCATCTTCCCAGACTTTTGATTGGCTTCTCTGACACAGTTGGGATAGGTTCTTGATCAATGAAGAACCTTTCTTTCAGTTTGCCTTTGATTATAGAGATGCTTCTCAATTTGGATGGCTTGAATTTCATTCTGACCCCAGTGATGTTCTCTTGAAGCTTCCCTAAAAGGCGCCTGGTGCAAGGTGCTGTTGTTGTTATGATTGTCATGTCATCCATGTAGGCCCTGATGGCTGGTAGACGGACTCCAGACTTCAGCCGCTCGCCATCCACTACCCACTTGGAGGCCCTTATGATGACTTCCATAGCCAATGTAAAAATCAATGGGGAGATGGTACACTCCGCCATAATGCCAATCTCCATGCAGTGCCATGTGGTCGTGAAGTCAGGCATGGTGAAACAGAGCTGCAGATCTTGAAAATAAGCCTTGACAAGGCTTGCGATAGTCACTGGTATCCTGAAGAAGTCAAAGGATGCCCAGAGGAAACTGTGAGGGACAGTTCCGAACGTGTTGGCAAGGTCAAGAAAAACGACATGCAGATCTCTCTTTTCTTTTCTTGCAGTCTGGATTTGGTGCCAGATCATGCTGGTATGTTTTCGACATCCAGAGAACCCTGGGATGCCTGCTTTTTGGACTTTTGTATCCACAAGGTTGTTTCTCTCTAAATAGCTGGTCATCCTCTGAACTATGATGCTGAAGAAAATCTTACCCTCTACATTGAGGAGACTGATCAGGCGGAATTGGCTGATATCAGTGGATTCCTTCTCTTTCGGAACCAGGATTCCTCCTGCCCTGCGCCATGCTTTGGGTATGACTTTCTTCTCCCAAGCCACTCTCATTAGCCTCCACAGGAAGCAAAGAACATCAGGAGCAACCTTGTAGAATCGAAACGGAACCCCATTTGACCCTGGGGCTGAAGATGCTCTTGCCCGATTTACTGTCTGTTTCACCTCCCTCCACTTTGGAGGACAAATGTCCATCTTGTGCTCTGGTTGTTCAATTGGTGGAATGTCCGATGGAATAGCTGTCTTCTGCATGCATTCTTTCCAGATGCTCGTCCAGCTCCTGCCTTGATGTTTTCAGGTTTCCTCCCATATCTTTGATGACAAGTGATTTTACGAGCTTATAGGGGTACGAAGAAGCGTGATCTTGTTTATTCTTTCTTTTTTTGTGATTTCCGCAGGTACTCTGCTCATCTCAGGGCTGCTAAATGGTTTTGATGTTTCCCTGGAGAATGTTGATGCCCTCCTTCTCACTATCAGATGCCTTCCTCCACTGATTCTTGAGCTGCCTTCTCTCCCGGATTGGGCATTCCATCTCCTTTTGCCGTCTGGACTTGTTTTCCAAAACTGGTGCCTTTTCCTTTTTCTCCCTTATTCCATATCGTTCTGCTCCATTGCCATAGATGATGTCCCCCATCTTATCAAGCTTTATTTCAACAGTACCCCTTACACCCTGTAAGATACTAGTCAGGTCTGCATTTATGGTCTCCCATTCTTTCTTCTCCGAGGTCATTTCACGTGAGGTTTTCTTCCACTGATCTTTTTCTCCATTGCTAGTTTTCTTGGCTGGGTGGGCTCCATATCTTCCTCTGCCTGTATAACTGTGCTTGAGTTTCCTTCATCAGGGGGGGCTGATGCCCCGTGAACTTTGGTGAGACTCCAGTCGCTGAACTTCATTCGACTGACTAGATTGACTTCTCAGGAAGTACTTATCAATGCGAGGTCCCTGTTTTCCCTCTCTCAAGCACCCTTTCTTTCCTTGATGTATTTTCAAGCCTTTTGAAGGTATTTTCATCCAGCCACAGGAGCAGACCTGAAGCCTCTTCTCGGATGATGATTGTGCGCATGGTTCTTGTTGAGTGCATGTATTGCTCATGGTCTTTTCCGTTCCTAGGTCTATAGCCGTATTATCCGTCAATGAGTCATCTTCCGCCCCCACTCTCACAGACTCTAGGGGTATTCATTCTTTAATTCTTTTCGTAACCATATGCGGGTGTCTCCAAAATACTGAATAGTATTGGATCCTGCTGACATGGGTAGCTAGCCCATGACTGCCCCAAGTGGGGTCTATTTCCTCCTGTCAGCTGTCTTTCCAGCAGTCACAAGGTCTTTCCCTTGTTGTCAGCTTTCTATTCACGGCAGTCACTGGATAATTCCAGGGTAAATATTTACAAATACACAGGACAAGATGTTAAAAGTCCCAAGTGCCAAATATCAATTTACTCCTGATGGTGATGGGAGCATTCTGCAGTCACTTATGCTCCTCCGATGTTGAGAAAGGCTAGGCAGACACGTCATTGGGGTTATCAAGTGGGCACCAACTTTCATCGATGTTTCACTGATTTAACCCACGACATCTCCAGTAGGCTCAGCGGTGCATTCTGGCATCCCAGAACCATCCCCCTCTGCATTTGTCTAGGCAGTTATTTGGGAGACCAAATGGGGTCTTTCCTCTTCAGCCAGAGCCACTGGCTACTCCGCTCTGCCACCCGTGATGTTTCTTTGATGGCCTTGCATAGGGCTTGTCCGCTGATCCCCAGGTCCTTCATCAGTCTTAAGGTAGATGTTGCCACGAATCCTCGACATCCAACTTCTACCGGGCAGATCTTAGCTCTTCAGCCCCGCTGTTCTGCATGATCCCCAGGTCCTTCATCAGTCTTAAGGTAGATGTTGCCACGATCCTCAACATCCAACTTCTACTGGGCAGATCTTAACTCTCCAGCCCCGCTGTTCTGCCTCCAACTGCAAGCTCTGTATATCGCAGTTTCTTTATTTCGAAGGTTTCCTGCACAGCATCCTCCCAAGGGACTGTGAGCTCCACAAAATACACCATGCGCTGAGAGTTCGACCAGAGCACAAGATCAGGCCTCAAGTTGGTGATGGCTATCTCTGCTGGAACTGTAAGCCATTGGTCCACATCCACCAAGGACTCTATTGCTTGAGGTGCAGGAGGATGAGGGGTGATCTTATAGAAGTGTACAAAATCATGAAGAATCTATCTTCTAGATGCACAAAGTATCTTGCCCAGAGTAGGGGAACTGAGAACAAGGTCATGGGTTTAAGGTGAAGGGGAAATAATTTAATATGAGTGGTGTCTTTTTCACACAAAGGGTGGTGTGTGTATGGAACAAGCTGCCAGAGGAGGTCGTTGAGGCTGGGATGTTCATCTCAACGATGATAAACGATGTTTATCTCAACATTTAAGAAACTGTTAGACAGGTACATGGATAGGGCAGGTTTGGAGGGATATGGGCCAAACGTGGGCAGGTGAGAACGGTGTAGATGGAACATGTTGGCCGATGCAGCTATAGCACTTTTTCCTATCTGCACTTTCTCTGTAGCTGTGTCACTATTTTCTGCACTCTGTTTTTTTTGTTCTCTTTTGCACTGCCTGATATACATGTGTAATGTATAATTGCCTGTTTCCATGCTGTATGACTATGACTCTATTACTGGGTTCGATGTTTCCAGCCTCTCAGCTAATTACAGAACATCCCCAGAAGCAATGGAGAGCTGAAGGATGGGGCTCCTAACTCATAGCACCACATGAAACATAGGGTCAAGGGTCCAAAGGTTCTTTATTAGTCACATACACCAATTAGTATAGTGAAATGCGGATTGCCATTGCAGCACATACAAAAAATACAACATAACAAAAATAAAGAAATTTAAACATAAAAAAAAATCCCCCCCACAATGGTTCCCACTGTGAGGGAAGGCACAAAGTTCAGTCCCCATCCCCATGTCCACCCATAGTCGGGCCTATTGAGGCCTCCGCAGTCGCTGCTATGGGGCCCGACGTTACAGGCCCTTCTCACCGGATGATGGTGCTCCGGTGTCGGGAGAATCCTCTCAGCGGCATGGGAAACCTGGAACAGCCGCTTCCTTAACGGAGACTGCGGCTTCCGAAGCCGCCAGGCCCCGCTGGATGGTACTCCATCACTGGCGATCTCAACGAGAGATGCCAGGCTCCCGATGTAAAGTTCAGCGCCGCCGCCACCCACGGCTGGCCGCTCCACTGACCGCAGCTCTCTGATGTTCATCGGTGGCCGCAGTATATTCGAGTTCCAGCACGGCGACCCGGGCAAGGCATCACCCGCTCTGCGATAGCGCTCCAGCGCTGTGCCGTCGCCAAAGCCGAGGTTCTGGCCGGTCCCCTCAGGAAACTCCGCTCCAGGCCCCGCTGGTAGGCCGCGAGGATGGGTCGAAGGTGCTGCCCGGAGATAAGCCGCCTCTCTGACCAGTTTCCCCCTACCCCCGACCCCCCCCCCCCAATACTCCCACATAAAAAGACTAGAGCTCCAAAAACCAAACACTCAACACTAAAAATTTAAAAAAGAGGTGAAAAAAATGGACAGCTGCAGGCTGAAGAGCCATACCCATACAGGACGGCGCCCCCTATAGAATAGTACAGCCCAGGAAAAGGCCATTCAGCCCACAATGTCTGTGCTAAACAAAATGCCTAGACTTACTCTTGTCTGCCTGCACATTATCGCTCTCCCTCTATTCCCTATCCATGTCCAAAAGCTTCCTATCCAAAAGCTTCATAAACACCACTATCATATCTACCTCAACCATCACCACTGGCAGCACATTCCAGGCACCCAACATCCTCTGTGTAAAATACTTTACCCAC
Organism: Okamejei kenojei; assembly: GCA_035221665.1. Taxonomy (NCBI): domain Eukaryota; kingdom Metazoa; phylum Chordata; class Chondrichthyes; order Rajiformes; family Rajidae; genus Okamejei; species Okamejei kenojei. Next base: position 101,873,699 of record CM069136.1, on the reverse strand, counting down.
ACATCTCCTTTGCTTTCCTTACCTTAAAGTTATACCTTTTAGCATTTGATATTTCTATTCTGCAAAACAGGTTTTGTCTATCCTATCTATGCCTCCCATAATTTCATGTATTTCTCCCAGATCTCCCCTTAACCTCCGGTGTGCAGAGAAAATAATCCGAGTCTGCCCAACCTCTCCTTGTAGCTAATACACTCTAATCCACGACTCTTCCTGGTAAACATCCTCTGCACCTTGTCTCAAGCCTCAAAGTCCTTTCTGCATTGGAGTGACCAGAACTGTATCCGATACTCGAAATGCAGCCGAACCAAAGTGCCATAAAGCTGCATTGCAGAAAGTTTCCAGAGAATACTAATCTTTCAACATTGATAGAAAACACTGACACTTCCAAATCATTTCCTTTGCTGATCTTAAGATTTGTAATATATCTAAAATGATTCATGAAAAATCATGGTATTTTATTCCATTTATTCAATTCACGTGTTTAATCAATAATATTTTATTATTAATGTTTAATGTTTTATGTCATTCCTAACTGTCACTGTATGTCATCGTGTCACGTGGGCGGAGCACCAAGGCAAATTCCTTGTATGTGAATACTTGGCCAATAAACTTACTCATTCATTACATTTATATGGTGCCTTACTTGAATTCAGGATATCCCAAAGCACTTTACCGCCTATTATGTATGTGCTGAATTGTTGTGACTGTAATGTAGGCAATGAAACACTTCAAAAAAACATTTCCATCACAATAATGATATAATTTTGTTAATATTGACCAAATTAAAGACACCAATAAAGTGGAGGATCCCTGCATTTGTCAGAATTGCGTAACCTTTGTCAGTGGCAATTTACAAGCTGTGGATGGAGCCGACCAGTCTGCACATCAGATTGATATGTAAGGCTGAAAGATCCATGTGTTCTCCTCATTTCCCCTTAATTGATAAAATGTATAAGAACTCAGCAAACAAAGTTCAATGCATTGATGTGATTGGATTACTGCAAACTAATTGTACATATAGTAAATAATGTTGCTAGACAGTTACCCGGCTGATTGTTGCTTGGCCAATGTATTGAGCCCCTGGCTAGTTTGTTTGGATTCCAGGGTAAATGTTGTGTTATTCAAGTTAAATTGGCTTCTTCCAGAAGCTTCTCCTGCAACAATGTATGGGGGATTCTGTTATTGGTCTGTGTAACTGTCACTAATGTATTGTTGTAATTAATATGATTGGATTGTAAAGAGACCACCCCCTCTGTAGTTCGGCCCCTCATGGTTTGGGGACCTATAAAAGGCAGCCCCCACGAGGTCCTTTATCAATTTTCTGAAAGAGCGCTTGGGACAGCGTGACATTTTGGAGTGTTTCTGTTTGCATGAGGCTGAAAGGCTTGGCCAGGCAAATACAAGAATCGAACCCACGGTGGTTTAGGTTTCGTATAGGGGAATTTATTGTGCAATCCAAAAATAAAGATTAGTTGTTCCAGTGCTTGAATCAGTGTTTTACTAACTGAACTAGACTGGGGGGAAGCTTAAAAGAGATTATTTACAACTTATGGGACTACACAGTTGCAAGAAAAGGAGACATGTTTTGGGAATTTACAAATGTTTTAAATTAATTGATTTAACTTGTGTGCAATCCTTGTGTTTAAATTTTCTAATGTTTCAAGTATTTTCTAACAATCAACTTTTTGTAATAGTGTGATAATTTTTAAGAGGTTTTGAATCTTTTTGAATATTTATGAATGATCCTCTCACCACAACCTTTGCTCACTCATTGCTCCCAGAAAACTACTAGCCATTTTGCTCTGAAAGAATGAAATATGGAAGCATTATTACTGATATGCAATAATGTTAAAATGTTACCTTCTTATTATGATGCAGAATGCCATATTGATCATCAAACCCATACTAGCTCCTGCTTTGCCAATCTTCTAAGCAAAGCATTATGAAATTGCAATCTGGAATGAAGCAAGTTGCCCACCAGTGAGCTAAGAACGAGGAGCCAAACATTGAAACCGAGACCAGTGCTATAAAGATTAAGTGTAAATATAAATGGCAGAAAGGGTATGGAGAGAGAGAGGGAGATATTTGTCTTGAGACACAGGTTCAGCTATGGTCAAATTGAATGGTGGAGCAGGCTCATAAAACCTAATCCTGCAAAATCCTATTTTGTTTGGTTTTTAAATGACAATTTGGCAGGTCATGCACGTAATACATCAAAAAATATGGGCATTTGGTTCACCTCACTAGATGTCTAGTAATGGAAATTAGGTAAAATATCCCAGAGACCAAAGGCATGTACAGTATATTGTTGTTTTCACTGAGAGATGGTGCTTGTAATTGACTGCTTTTAGAATCTTAATCTTTTAGATGATATCACTCTAGTGGGCTTGACCAACAACGAAACAATGTACAGGAAGGAGATGGAGAATTTCGTAACATAGTGTCAAGACAGCAACCTTTCCTTTAGCACCCTTTATGTGGTGACTCTTTGCATACCGTGAGCATGCAAAAACAAATAATATCACTGCGACTTGTCACGTGGCAATGAAGTAAAGTATCATTCATTCATTTAGTCATTCATTCAGTCATTCATTGTAATCAAGTGCTTAATTAATTAGTTAATTAATTAATTGATTGATTCATTCATTCATTCATTTCATTTCCTCAATGTCAGCAAAATAAAAGCGCTTCACCAACTTCAGGATGTAAGGTGGGGCGACACACCCCAGTCAGCATCAGTGGTGCTGAAGTGGAGAAGGTTGAAAGCTTGAAGTTTCCTGAGATAAATATCACCAATAATTTGACCTGGTCCAATGACATTGATGCCATAGTGTGAATTCAGGCAAACTTGGAGATGCCAGGGCACTAAAATTGAGTAAAAGCTTCAGTGCTGTTAGGCCATTTGGTCAATTTAAATGTGCCTTCTGCAGAAATGGGACAAGCTGTAGAATGGTGCCAGGTTGGCTGGAGCCTAGATACGAGTTGCAGGGAAATAATGGGACATCTGCAGTTTCTTACAATTAGATGTAAATTGCATGAAACGGATTGGGTGAATGCAAACCAGATATACACATTGTAAATATTGTTGCAAAGCTTTACTTTGCTAGATGTTGATTGGGTTAAATGTTGAGCCTTGTCTGGGTTTCTTGAACATCTAGGCACATGTTGCATAATTCATCTCTGTTAACTTGCATCTAGAAACTTTGTCAGATACATTGTATTAGTTACTGTATTATTGGGTTAGGGAAATGTCTATCATGTACTGTGTTAATCAATATCTGTTATTGGACTGTAAAGACACCACACCCATATGGTTTGGCCCCTCAAGTTTCGGGGACCTATAAAAGGTAGCTTCCATGAGGTCCTGTGTCAATCTTCTGGAGAATGCTTAGGACTGCATGAACTTTTGGAGTGTCTCTGCTTGCATGAGGCTAGAAGGGCTTGGCCAAGCAGATAGTAGGGAACTGTTATTGTATTTTTCCAAAATAAAATAGTAAGATTAAACGAGATCTTACCTGTTCGAAGTTTGATCTTTATTTTATGAGGAGTTACGATGAAGGATTAAGTGAAGAAGCCCCGCCAGGCGCATGCTCGGCATACTTCAAAGCAGCGGCATGAAAAAACACAGAACCAATAGCCGAAGTAAGATAGTAAGGCTCACACAAGACTAGAACTACCAGATGATCGTTTAGATTATGAGGGTCGGGAGTGGAGGGCACATAATCCCTCATCGTAACTCCTCATAAAATAAAGATCAAACTTCGAACAGGTAAGTTCTCGTTTAATCTTACTATTTTACTTCGGAGTCACGTGAGTGACTACGTGAAGATTTTGAAGCTCTGTGATTTTCATGCCGTAGATTCATTCCATACGACACACTGCTTCAGTTGACACAGTAGTGAGTAAATAATATTGAACATTGCTTGAATTATGCAATAAGTATTTTAATTATAATAAAAAAGAAAAGAAAATAATAACCTCTCTATCCCAGGGGGAGATTACAACAAAAGATATGAAACCATTTCATAAAAGAAAGCAAACAATCAAACAGAACCCAACAGTGCGTGTCCAAACCCTGGCACCGTTAGAACAGGTTTATTGTAAAACTTGGAAAAAGTTTCTTCTTTACACCATCCTGCGGTCTCTAAAATTTGGTTGAGCGGCACATCCTGTGCCTTCGCTGCGGGTGTGGATGCCGCCCTGGTGGAGTGAGATTTAAACACATCAGTGTCTACTCGAGCTTAAACCAAAACCTGTTTTAACCATCTAGAAAATAGTTTATACTGACACTTTTTTTTAATATGGTTTTTTATGGGTAATAAGCATTGCTGTCTCACAACCTTGGAGACTCTTAGTTACTTCAATATAATGAGTCAGATGCTTAACCACACACAATGTTTGGTCGGCAGGGTATGCTCTAAAGATTACCTTGGTTCCAGACTTCCCCGGTCTGCTTTGTTTGATTAGATCATAAACATAAAAAGTAATGTTATCTGCAGACAAATGCATACAATCTAAACGTAACATTTGCAATGTTTGTACTCTTTGTGCTGACACTAATGCCATGAGCATTACCACTTTAAATGTTAACTTCTGAAAAGACAGTGACGTAATTGGAGCCCATTGCCGAAGCAATGTGAGAACTATACTGACATCCCAAATTTCTGTATATCTGGGTTTGGGAGGATTTTTATTAAAAATCCCTCTCATAAATCGGGATATTAATGGATGAGACCCGATAGATTGATGTTCTGAAAATTGTCGTAAATAGGAAGACAAAGCACTATGAGCACTATTAATGGCACTATAACTGAGGTGCTGATCAAAATGCAACATAGCAAGGAACTCCAATACATCCGATATGTTTGCAGTATGATAAGATATATCTGACTGAATACAAAAAGCTTCCCATTTCTTTATATGAGACATATATTGTTTCTTAGTGCTATCTCTCCAAGCTGCAGTTATGACATCCATGGTCCTATCCGACAGTCCAAGCCATTGTAATTGTCTGGTCAGAATCTGCGGATTAACAAATTAATATGATCATGCAATGGATGAACTTCTTCTGTCACTGGTTGTACCAACAAATCACTGGAGCTGGGAATTGTCATAAATGGTTCAATTATCATTCTAAGCATCAATGGGAACCATGGCTGTGTAGGCCAGTTTGGAACCACCAAAATGCCCGTGGCGGAGTCTTGCTCTATTTTGGTGAGACATTGCCTAATCAGGCAGAATGGGGGAAAAGCATAGAAGAACATATTTCCCCAATGTAGCGAGAATGCATCCAACGCTACTGCTCCTGGGTCAGGCTCCCATGAGACGTATTTAGGCAACTGGTGATTTAATCTGGACGCAAACAGATCAATGTCTGGTAACCCATACCGACTGACAATCTTTTTGAAAATTTGTGGATTTAACATCCATTCTGTATTGTCTTTGAACTTTCGTGATCTGTTGTCTGCCACAACATTGTCTTTCCCTGGGAGATAGATAGCTGAAAGCCAGATATTCCTAGATACACACCAATGCCACATCAGGTTGACCAGATGATCACATGATACTGATCTTACTCCACCCATGTGATTGATATACGCTACAGCTGTGGTATTGTCTACTTGTAATTGAACATGCAAGTCCTTCATTGTAGAACAATAAGCTTTTAATCCAAAAAATGCCCCCAATAACTCCAAATAATTAATACCATATGTTTGGAGAATTAAATCCTCTTGGAAAGTCCATCTACCACCACAGCTGGTGTCATTGTCCATAGCCCCCCATCCGAGAGCACTCACATCGTCATAATAAGTGGATGCTTGTTTATATTAAATGTGTTTTCGTTCACTTGTGATTGGGGGAATCATTTATTGTTTGATTATTGTTTTACTTGCATGGTTTATTAGCCTGTGCGAACTTAAAGTGTTCTGAGTGGGAGAGATTACTGCTTAGGAGAGATTGCTGTTAAAATATAAATATTAAGATTAAAATATTTGCCTTCCACCACAGTGAGGAGGTGCCTGGTGAACTCACTGTGGTGGATGTTCAATATGTGTTTATTGTGTGTTTTGTTTTTTTATTATATGTTATGACTGCAAGGTAACGAAATTTCGTTCAGACCGAAAGGTCTGAATGACAATAAAGGATAATCTAAATCTAAGAGCCGGAGCCTTAGTTTGGGAAACCGGAGATTCTTTGTTTTGAAGGCTGAGAGTTGAATTAAGTGATTGTGATCGAACTGATAAGAAAGTTGAGAGCACAATTGAATAGGAGCGATTGAATCGAACAATTGAATAGAGCGATTGAATGAAATGATTGAATAACAGTTGGGAAAGATTGAAGGAACAATTGTGTGAGCTAGACGTTTAGTCATTGTGTGGGAGCGATTGCAGTGGCCTTGGAGTCTGGAGCGAGTATTGAATAGGTGTGAGTGCTTTGAATCTTATCTGGATTATGTCCATTGTGCAGGAGGATGGGGAATGTATCAGAGAAGGACCTATCAAATATCCCTGAAAGTCCAATTAGAATAATTTGTGAGAAAATTCCGCATGAAGTGGAGAAATTAAGAAAATTATCGGGAAAATTAAATAAAGTTTTGAGGAACAAACTTTGGTCGATAGGTGGGCTTAAGTCTATAGTAGGAATAAATTACATAGAGACAATTGTTAGACGATATGGAAACAGTGAAGAAGTGAATGAGCTTATTGAAATGTGGAGAATGTTCTTCACTGAATGGAAAGTAAATAAAGAAGTCGATCTGCTTTCTACTTTAAGAATGGCAGCGATCAAGTTAGGGATTAGAATGGAAAAGGAGAGAACTGGTCCTTCTCTAGTCATTCCAGAACAGGGAAAGGAAGATAGTGGAAGCCAGCAGCAGGAGCAGGAGCAGGAGAGAACATCAGCTTTTAAAAGAGAAATGGCTGAGGTGGCACTTAAAGGGGAGGTGCCGACTAAAATCAAGCTTATTAAATTTAGTAAGAGTGCCGTGGTTAGAGTGGATCTCGAAAGGAGAGAAGCCCAATATATACAAGGGTGGGCAGACTTTTTTGGAACAGAGTCACAGCAAACCTCTCAGCACTCTCAAGTTCTTAGTACAGAGAGACCATGCGCAGCTTGCGAACTGGGCGCTCAGCAGGAGTCAGTGGTAACTTCGACTCAACCCACTAAATTCAAATCCAAAGTAGGAAAATCGGGAAAAGACTCTCTAGCTCAGACGATTGCTTCACCAGCAGAGGATAGTGTGGGGGATCAAGGAGCTAGAAGGAAGGTACCTCGGAGGTGGGTGCCAAAATTAATGGGGAAATCAAGTGGGAAAGTGAAAGAATCCTTCCTAAAGTACAGAGATTCTGGTGGCAGAATGAGCAGCTTTTCTGAGGGTAAGACAGCAGGAGGCCATGAAGTGGCTGATCCTGATATCGATAACATTATAAGATTTTAGCAAATTCCTGATGATATTGGATATGAAACAGATTCCCCGTAGGCAATTCCCTAGTAGGAAAGCTGCTTACTCAGCCTTTAGAATTAGATCCCGCAGTAGGTGCAAATTATCCCCGGGCCACAGACGTCCACATTTCAATGCAACCTGGTACGACGGCAGCTAAATTCTTCCGGAGACCCGTACTAAAAATCCAGAAACGGGAAGTAACTTCGAAGCAATTCTTATTGAATTTTTTGAGGATGTAACGAGTAGAGTGGATAAGGGAGAAGCAGTGGATGTGTTATATCTGGACTTTCAGAAGGCTTTCGACAAAGTCCCAGGCAGACAGGAAGCAAAGAGTAGGAGTGAACGGGTCCTTTTCAGGATGGCAGGCAGTGACTAGTGGGGTGCCGCAAGGCTCAGTGCTGGGACCTCAGCTATTTACAATATATATTAATGATTTGGACCGGGGAATTAAATGCAACATCTCAAAGATTGCAGATGACATAAAGCTGGGGAGCAGTGTTAGCTGTGAGGAGGATGCTAGGAGGCTGCAAGGTGACTTGGATAGACTGGGTGAGTGGCAAATGCATGGCAGATGCAGTATAATGTGGATAAATGTGAGGTTATCCACTTTGGTGGCAAAAACAGGAAAGTAGACTATCATTTGAATGGTGACCGATTAGGAAAAGGGGAGATGCAACGAGACCTGGGTGTCAGTGTACACCAGTATTTGAAAGTAGGCATGCAGGTGCAGCAGGCTGTGAAGAAAGCGAATGGTATGTTGGCATTCATAGCAAAAGGATTTGAGTACAAGAGCAGGGTGGTTCTACTGCAATTGTACAGGGTCTTGGTGAGGCCATACCTGGAGTATTGCATACAGTTTTGGTCTCCTAATCAGAGGAAAGACATTCTTGCCATAGAGGGAGGACAGAGAAGGTTCACCAGACTGATTCCTGGGATGGCAGGACTTCCATATGAAGAAAGACTGGATAGACTCGGCTTGTACTCGCTGGAATTTAGAAGATTGAGCGGGATCTCATAGAGACTTACAAAATTTTTAAGGGGTTGGACAGGCTAGATGCAGAAAGATTGTTCCCGATGTTGGGGAAGTCCAGGACAAGGGGTCACAGTTTAAGGACAAGGGGGAAGTCTTTTAGGACCGAGATGGAGTGGTGAATCTGTGGAATTCTCTGCCACCGAAGGTAGTTGAGGCCAGTTTGTTGGCTATATTTAAGAGGGAGTTAGATGTGGCCCTTGTGGCTAAAGGGATCAGGGGGTATGGAGAGAAGGCAGGTACAGGATGCTGAGTTGGATGATCAGCCATGATCATATTGAATGGCGGTGCAGGCTCGAAGGGCCAAATGGCCTACTCCTGCACCTAATTTCTATATTTCTGTGATAAAGAGGAGAGGAATTTAAAGCTTAGATAGACATGCCATTCCAATAGCCGACTTTCCCTAGGTTTGGTTGGAGAGGGTATAGAGCTGTTAGACCTGATCATTGTTACAATTGTGGGGAATCAGGACATTGGGGCCAATCTTGCCCTGTGAGGGAATGCCGAGAAGGAAGGGGCAAAGAAGAGGGCCACGGGGTTTAAGAAGTCAGTGGATCCCTAGAGGTAACAGGGACACTTGGGATCCCGAAGGTAGAAGAGGACACTGGCTAGAAGATCAGGGAGCAGGGACATTCCGGCAGCCGAATCCATTCCGGTAGCCCTGACCTGCCAGCTAATACAAAGTGTGAAATCTGAGGGCATCCTCACATGGCCAAAAATAATAATAAATTATAAGAACAAGAAAGAACACCACCCCTTCCGAATCCCAGGAAGAGAGTCACAAATAATCTAATTGGGATCGAGAAACCTCACTAAAAGGAAGGACTACGAAAAGGGAAACATAGTAGCTGGCGTCTGAAAGAATAAGAACTAAAGAAAAGTAAACTGCCACTAGGGAGAGAAGAAACAAACTTATTGTGCAGGAGGTACGGGAGTAGGGAAAGGAGCTATTGTACTAACTTGTTACTAGGTTGTTGTGCCTACAGTATAATCTACAGCACACTACTATCTGGGGAGTGAAGTAAAGAGTATGTGGACCCTTGAGAACGGGCAGAAGACACACCTCAGGTAAGGTAGCTCCCCAGAAACAAAGACCAACAACAAGGAAGAAATTATACTGTCCTGTCCCTTTAAGACACACCAGGATAGGCCAACAGATAGAGTAAGCTGCTCCTCAGTACCCCTACTCCTTTGAAACTAACATCAAGGAAGAAGAAGAATATACCTACCCTAGTGCCCAACTTTAACCTCATCTAGCTTTTGACACCAGAATAGAAAATAACACTATCCAACCTTTTCTAAAATATACAGCCAACCTACTATTGGGGCAAGTCCTAATTTGAAGAATTGAATTTGAATTTGAAAATAGACACTCCTCTGTGGTTTGGGGCAAAACACCTACTTTGCAAAACACCTAAATTATAGTTATTAGAAATAAATTGACGAAATTTTGAATTTGACCTCTAAATTGTATGGTGATGAATTGGAGGGACATTAATGTTTGACATTTTATAACTGACTTGTGAAATTTGGCTTAGGAGTACTTAAAGTTTGATTATTAATTGGGTATTGCTATTGTCTCATCCCCAGACTGGCGGCCAAAGATGGGAAGGATTATTCAGAGAACCTCAGGAAAGGATGGAACTTGGGAAGGTCTGGTAACTTGGAATAATTTTTCAGGGAACATGAGAGTTGGAATTGGGGATAGTAAAAAAGAGCAGCAAGACTTCCCTTCTTCTTCTTGCATATGGCGTGCACAGCCTAAAGTTGTAAGACAACTTGTTCTGTTTGATCTTCTGTTTGTGCACGCCAGGTTGATTGCATTTGTTGAAACAAGGTAGACCGCGTGAAGGTTGCAATCTCCCACCTCCCAGACTTCCCTTTAAGAGACCAAAGTTAGCATACATAAGAGTTACTTAGTGGTGAAAGGAAATTAATTATGAGAAAGAACCCCTATTGACTGAGAGATGAGCCAACATACCAAGGAAGAAGTACTGTGGGAGAAGTCTAATTGAATTAGAAGGAGGAAGAAAGACATGGGTGTTGAGGTATCAGCGTCGATGTATTGGACCGGTGGATCTAAATTGTTTAACCCTTAAATAGTAAAGCGGCTTCTATTATCAAAGTGGAAAGAAATTGTCCCTAGATTCGGCATTCTTAATTGGATTTTATGACGAAATTGACAACATATGTCAATTTGAACAGCTGGGAATTCCACAGACCACAAAGCTCTGGAATGAGAAGGGTGAGATGGACCCTGAAAGTTAAAATATTGAATTGAAGGCTAAGACCGAATTTGGTTGAATTGAAACATTCTTCATGGTTTGCTTTAAATAAGAGTCACGCCTGTAGGGAAATCTGGACTGAACCCAGCTGAAATTTATATGAGAAACCATCATCAGATATACATTAAGGAACATCGTGTGAATACGGAGAGGGCTGATTAGTGTTGATCCCAGGATAGTAAAGAGTATATTACAGAACAGAATAGTAATGGGAAAGCATTAGTACACGAATGGTAACTTGTTTTGTCCCAATTTTTTCAGGAATTATAGGTTATGGGTTTGACTATGGAAAGGGATGGAAGAATGGGCAAGAACACGGATGGATGAGATTCGCACCCACGAAAACTCGGGAGATGAAGACTCATCAGACGGAAATTGTGAAGCTACGTCCAAGAAAACTCGGGAAGCTTGATAAGATTCTGAGAAGAAACATCATCGTCCAATTGTTGTTAATAGTAAGATTAAACAAGAACTTACCAGTTCGAAGTTTGATCGTTATTTTATGAGGAGTTACGATGAGGGATTACGTGAAGAACCCGCCTCACGCTGGCAACGGCATACTTCAAAGCAGCGGCATGAAAAACACAGAACACCAAAAGCCGGAGTAACATAGTAAGGCTCATAAAAGACTTAGAACTACCATTTGATCATTTATTTTATGAGGGTGGGAGCGGAGGGCACGTAATCCCTCATCGTAACTCCTCATAAAATAACGATCAAACTTCGAACTGGTAAGTTCTTGTTTAATCTTACTATTTTACTTCGGAGTCACGTGAGTGACTACGTGAAGATTTTAAAGCTTTCTGTGTTTTTTATGTCGTAGAATCAATCCGTACGACAGTCCGGCTAAGTAAACACATACATGAGAAACCAGACTAATGTTAGATCATTTCACAATTAACTTTTTAATGGTTTAAAGACCATATAATAACCCTCCTTATATCTGAGGGAAAATGATTACAAGTGATAAAAGATAGAAGTGACTACACCATTGATTATAGCAATTAATAGTAAACAAAGCAGGTGATTATAGTGCTCCCAACACCGCGTGTCCAAAGCTTGTCATAGTGTGAACAGGTTTATTGTAGAACTTTGAAAAAGTTTTCTTCTTTACTCCACCCTGCGACTTTTTAAAATATGCTCGAGAGGCACGTCCCGCCCCTTCGCCGCGGACGTAGCTGCCGCCCTGGTGGAGTGAGATTTGAACACATCAGTGTCTACTCCCGCTAAAACCAACACCTGTTTCAACCATTTTGAGATAGTTTGAACTGAAGCTTTTGTGTGTGGTTTTTTGTGCGTAACCATTAACGCTTTTTTCATTTCCTCGAAGGGTGTCAGTAACTTTAATATATTCCTTCAAATGTTTAACCACACACAAAGTAGGATCAATATGATAAGCTTGAAAGGTTACCTTTGTTCCAGATCTCCCTGGTCTGCTTTGTTTGATCAACTCGTAAACATAGAACACAACATTATCTGTAGTCACATGCATACAGTCTAAACGCAACATTTGTAAAGTTTGCACTCTTTGAGCTGAGACCAGTGACATTAACATGACTAATTTCAATGTCAATCTTTCCAATGTCAACCCTTCAATTGGAGTCCATTGTCTAAGTAGCGTAAGTACAATGCTCACATCCCAAATCTCTGTGTATCTTGGTTTGGGTGGATTAATATTAAAGATTCCTTTCATGAATCTAGATATTAATGGATGCGACCCAATTGATCTCTGATCAGTCATAAGCCCTAAATAGGACGACAAGGCACTGCGTGCAGTGTTAATGGCACTGTAACTTAAATGTTGCTGAAAATGCAAATTGGCAAGGAATTCCAAAACATTTGCAATATTTACAGTATCATAAGAAATATTTGACTGTGTGCAAAAGTCTTCCCATTTCTTAATATGTGTCATATATTGCTTTTGTGTGCTATTGCGCCATGATGCAACCATAACTTCCATAGTTTGGTCCGACAATCCCAGCTCCTGTAGTGGTCTGGTCAAAACCTGCAGATTAACAAATTCATATATGCATACGATGGGTAAATCTCTTTAGTTACCGGATTAGTCAAGATATCACTACAGTTAGGAATCGACATATATGGTTCTTTAATCATATTCAGCATTACTGGGAACCAAGGTTGAGTTGGCCAATTTGGAACTACCAACAATCCAGAAGCAGAATCTTTTTCTATCTTCTTCAGGCATCTCTGAATCAAAGCAAATGGTGGAAAAGCATAAAAGAACATCTTTCCCCAGTGTAATGAAAAGCATCTACTGCTACTGCATCTGGATCGTGTTCCCAAGACACATAAGTAGGCAACTGATGATTAAGCCTAGATGCAAACAAATCTATTTCTGGCAACACCCAAATTGGTTTACAATATTCTTAAATATTGCTGGCTTAAGCATCCATTCCGTATTATCTTTAAAAATCCTGGACCTTTCATCTGCTACCACATTGTCCTTACCCGGAATGTAGCTTGCTGAAATCCATATTTGGCGACCAATACACCATTGCCATATCTCATTGGCCAGACAATCACATGATACTGACCTAACTCCCCCCATGTGATTAATGTATGCAACAGCCGTTTTATTGTCTAACTGTATTAACACATGTAGACCTTGTTTAGCACAACAATATGCTTTAAGTCCATAAAAAGCACCCAATAACTCCAAATAGTTAATACCATAAACTTGAAGAAACGCTTCTTCTTGAGCTTTCCATCTACCTCCACAACTGGAGGACGAATCTGTAGCCCCCCATCCGAGAGCACTAGCATCCGTTTGTAAAAACCATTTCAGGTTGTTTTAATCATGATATTCTTAGCAGCTTGTGGGACATTTTCAACCCACCATTGTAATTCCAACACGGCTTCTTTTGTTAATTGCATAGGCCTGTCAAAGTGACCTGCCTTCTCTTTAAGAGCCCTTATTTTGTCCCTTTGAAGATTTTGATAATGTAATGGACCAAATTCCACTGCCGGAAATGCTGCTACCAGTTTCCCAATGGTTTTCGCCACTTCTCGGATGGAGGGATAAGGTTTGTGAATGAGGTAATTACAAGTCATCAAGATGTCATTGGCCTTCTCTGTTGGCAAAGTAACTAACATAGTCACTGAGTTAATTACAAACCCCAAAAAGTTAATTGATTGTGCTGGCTGCAGCTGGGACTTAATTGGATGAATCAAAAACCCTAGCTTTTCAAACAAAGCTTTAGTAACTGAAACTGAGTGCTCAGCTGACTCTTGAGTATCACTAATGATCAGAATATCATCCAGATAAGCCATAACAATGTGTTTCTGTGCTCTTAATTGGGTAAACTGGTTTCAACAGTTTTGTAAAGAGTCTAGGAGCCGAACTCAATCCATTTGGTAAAGCTTTAAACTGCCATAATTGTCCCAGCCAATTAAATTTTAAATACCTCCTGAAGCATTGATGAATTGCTACAGAATAATAGGCATCCTTCAAATCAATCTTAGCCATATAACACCCTGCTGAGATAAGATATTTTGCAGTACTGAATGTCTCCATCTTAAAATGTTTGTATTCTACAAACTTATTCAGATCTGTAAGGTCCAGAATAATTCTGCAACCACCATCTTTTTTATCTCTTCGAAATATATTAGAGACAAATTGATGCTTATGTTCATAAGTCTTTTCAATTACGCCTTTTCCAGATAATTTGTCAATTTCCACATTAATCTCCATTCTTTCCTCTGCAGAAAACACATAAGCATAAGCAGGTCCATTCTGTACAGGAGGATTAACCCCTTCTTTAAAAATAATAATGGCTCCCGAAACTGCTTGTAATACATATCGATCAGAAGTAATGTTAAGCCAGGCATTATAAAATTTTTGCAATCTCCCTCCAACTGGAGGGTCATCCACAGTTTCTTTAAGTATATAAGTCTTTAATACCTCTCCGTATGAGCGTGGTGGTCTCCTTCTTCCCGAATACAGGGAAGCACTTGCCTGCACAGCACGATAGTATTTTCGTGACAAACTTCTGCTTCTATAACGGAAATCGAAACCCCTTCGGGTCGAAAAACCCCTTCTTTGTCCAAAACAAAAGGTTTAACATTGCTAAAATATTTAGCTTCTTCATCCAACTCTTTCAGCTGTTTCGGCAGATTTTCTCCAAACAAATACCCAGGAGCTTGAACTCCACTTTCTTGACACAGGCTTGCAAATCTAGGGTGAAATATGGGCCGAATCGCCATTTTCCTCATGCAATTAATTTCATAGAATGAATTACATAATAAGCCCAAAGTATCCTTTTGAATCTTTTCCATTTCCAGATTCTCCATTTGCCTGCCATAGGCCGTAATGGCAGCAGAAATTAATTTGAGCACCTTTTGAAACTTCACTTCTAGGGCTCTCATACTTGGAGTCATAGACGTCCATATCATCGGATTCACCGTAGGTACTTCCAATGAGGCACAATTTCTTGGAGCTTTATATAATTCTGATGTCTCATTCATCACAGAATTGTGAAGTTGGTGAGATACCATATAATTTATGTTTGCAGCTAGGATTTCTTCCATAGCCTCACCACTTCCTTCAGGTATAGCAAAATCTTGTGCTATCCCAGGCACATTAGGCCTTTTCTTTTTACTTTGTGGTGTGCTTTCAAAAGCCATATAGCCACCAGCAGGGTCTGCCTTCTGCAGCCCTAAATCAATTGGGATATCATCCCATGAGACTACTTCCAGCCCAAATCCTGGGTCCGGAGTATCATATTCCCAACTTGGCCCACAGCCATATTCATCATATTCAAACCCCTCAGGGATTTTTTGGGATTCATCTGGGTACTCTGACCCTTGTCTCATTATTGTTTGGAGAACTTTCTCCATATGCTCCATTTTTAGCCACATAGTTTTATTGTCTGGAGGTCTTTCAATATCAGAGTCATCAGAAACCACGGGCCTCTCAGATTTCTTTTTGCATTTTTTAGGAACATTTTCCTCCGTGGTTATTATTTCTGGAGAATCTGGAAACTCACTATCGGGTACATCGGCGGCCAACGGTATCGGAACCGGGTCCGCACTAACTTCGCGTCCCGTATTTTTACTTTCACCCCGGGAACATCTTTTTTACCCGCGAAAACTTATTTCCCGATTTCTCCATTTTTCTTTAATAATCAGTGCTCAATCAGCACGTTAACGTGGCTCTAAATTTTTCTTTTGGTTTCGTTTTGCTGGAGCCACCCAGCGTAACTAAAAAACGCCCTGGTCTAACTGCACTTACCTGCGGGCCGTTCCGACCGCTGCCGAGGAGCTGCTCCTTACTGCAGCTCCTCCTCGCCGCCGTCAGCGTTGACGTCATGCCGTTGCCAGCGTGAGGCGGGTTCTTCACGTAGTCACTCACGTGACTCCGAAGTAAAATAGATGGAGAATGTAATAGTCACACATACGTATATCTGGTTATATGATTATCTGATTATTTGGTTATGATAAATGATGGTTTATCATATATGATAAAAGGAAGGAATGTTAATTCTGGCCAAATTGGAGATGCCAGGGCATTCAAAATTGAGTAAAGGCTGCTGTGCTGTTAGGCCATTTGGTCAATTTAACTGTGCCTTCTGCAGAAATGGGACAAGCCAGCTTACCTGGAACCTAGATAAGAGTTGCAGGGAAAGAATGTGACAACTGTAGTTTCTTACAATTAGGAGTAAATTGCATGAAACGGATTGGATGAATGCAAACCAGACATACCCATTGTAAATATTGTTGCAAAGCTTTACTTTGTAGATGTTGATTGGGTTAAGTGTTGAGCTTTGTCTAGGTTTCTTGAACATCTAGGCACATGTTGCATAATTCATCTCGGTTAACTTGCATCCAGAAACTTCGTCAGATACATTGTATTAGTTACTGTATTATTGGGTTAGGGAAATGTCTATCATGTACTGTGTTAATTGATATCTGTTATTGGACTGTAAAGAGACCACCCCCATATGGTTCGGCCCCTCACGGTTCGGGTACCTATAAAAGGTAGCTCCCACGAGGTCCTGTGTCAATCTTCTGGAAGAACGCTTAGGACTGCGTAACCTTTTGGAGTGCCTCTGCTTGCACGAGGCTAGAAAGGCTTGGCCAAGCAGATACAAGGATCAAACCCATGGTGCTTAGGTATAGTAGTTGGGAACTGTTATCGTGTTTTTCCAAAATAAAGTTTAGATGCGCAAG
The DNA here is from genome assembly GCA_035221665.1 of Okamejei kenojei. Taxonomy (NCBI): domain Eukaryota; kingdom Metazoa; phylum Chordata; class Chondrichthyes; order Rajiformes; family Rajidae; genus Okamejei; species Okamejei kenojei. Next base: position 101,856,751 of record CM069136.1, on the reverse strand, counting down.
TGCTTGACTCAGTATTTTATTGACTGGAACTAGACTGGGGAGAAGCTTAGAATGAGCTATTTACAAAAGACAAGAAAGCGCACCAATGCCTTTGCTCCCTCAGAAGACTGAGGAAATTCAACATGTCTCCAATGACATCAATTTCTACAGATGCACCACACAAAGCATTATATCAAACACTTTTGCCTGCTTTCCTATTGCTCTGTCCAAGACAGAGTGCACAAATCTTTAATACATTAAATTAAAAGGTATACATAATAGAAAGGGTATCACTTCTCACTTTCCATAAAATTCTGAATGTTCAGTTTGTTAATTCATTGACAAGTGAATCATAAGACACCTAGATCATCTGGTAAATGGTCGTATTAGTTCTGATGCAGGGATTCTACTAATATTAACCACTTCGTCACTTTCCACAGTGGTGCCTAGTCTTATGAGTGCTTTGAGTATTTTCTGTTTTTATTTCAGATTTTCAGCATCTGCTATTTGTTGCTGTTGTATTAAAATTATCCAGCACAATATTACTGAGCAGCAGCTGTGCTCCATAATTTTGCCATTTTATTGCTCATATCATAAAGCTGCTTCTGATATGTGTGTATAATAATGTTGTTGTAAACTTCAAAACCCAATAAAAAATATCAGTTAATAGTATTGTTTACAATTTGTATCTGCAAATTAGTTGCAATTTATAGGTTGGTCTTCAAACATTGTTATGTGCTGTAAAACGTACTATTTGAGCTGCGTCGCTCCATTTTGTTATTCATCCATTACTTGTGCTTATTGAAGTGTTTACTGCACTCCAAATTATATTTATCCCAGCTGTTTTCATTCAATTTAATTTCATTCATACTAACTCTTGAGATAATGTCTAAATAGTTCTTGTGGTTTGTTATTGTTTGGTTATCTACTGTTAATTTTGTATTGTGTTAATTCTGTGCAGTTCTTTATGTTGATTTCAGATCTTGTACTCAGCACAATTTTCACAGTCTACTGTCACCCCCAAAGAGCCATAGAATTACAGAGCACCGAGAAAATTCATTTTGCCCATAGAATCCACATTGATAATCTTGTACTACAATTACAGTCACCCTACACTAATCCCATATTACCATATAACCATATAACAATTACAGCACGGAAACAGGCCCTCTCGGCCCTTCCAGTCCATGCCGACCATTTGTTTTCCCCTAGTCCCAACTACCTGCACTCAGACCATACCCCTCCATTCCCTTCACGTCCATATACCTATCCACTTTACTCTTAAATATTAAAATCGATCCTGCCTCCACCACATCTGCTGGAAGCTGATTCCACACAGCCACCACCCTCTGAGTAAAGAAGTTCCCCCTCACGTTACCCCGAAACCTCTGTCCCTTAATTCTCATGTCATGCCCTCTTGTTTGAATCTTCCCTACCCTCAATGGGAAAAACGTATCCACGTCAACTCTGTCTATCCCTTTCATCATTTTAAAGACCTCAATCAAGTCCCCCCTTACCTTTCTGCGCTCCAAAGAATAAAGACCTAACTTGTTCAACCTTTCTCTGTAACATAGTTGCTGGAACCCTGGCAACATTTTAGTAAATCTCCTCTGTACTCTCTCTATTTAGTTGACATCCTTCCTATAACTAGGCGACCAAAATTGTACACCATACTCCAGAATTGGCCTTACCAATGCCTTGTACAATTTTAACATTACTTATTACATATTAATTATTTCAACTTTCCAAATCAACTCTCCCAGGACTCTACCAAGTACTAGCGGTAATTTACAATGGCAAATTGATTCAGATTCACAACAACTTACCATGTGAACAATATATCTCTTTGTCTATTTTCTGGGGGTTTGTTTTTGCCATTACCCGAGTATCCGTCCTCGTTACCTCGCTTCTTATTCATTCCATCAACACTCTGAACAATCATATCTTAAAGTTCTGTTCTCAAGGCAAACAAGAATGGAGGAGAAAACCAGGGAACCCAAGGGAACCCCATGTGGTCACAGGATTGCACCAGTGGTGATGATTGAACTCAGGTCACTCTCTTCTACCTCTTCCTCATTTCCCTTCTCCCCCCATTCTCCCATTTGCCACTCTTTCGCTTTCCCCTTTTCTCTCTCTCTCTCTCACCCGTCTCTCCATCTCTCTCCCCCATCCACCCCCTTCCTTCTCCACTCCTACCTCTTCACCTCCACTCTTTTCTGCACTCACTCCTCTCCCCTACACTCACTTTTCCCCTCTCTCTTCCCATTCTATTCCCATACCTCTTAACCCCCCTCTCCTCCCAGTCTACTCATCCCCTTCACCACAATGCTCACCTTTGCCACCCCCTCCCTTCTAGTCTCTTCTCTTTTTATTGGGTTTAGTCCACACTCAGTCCTGATGCAGGGTTTCAATCCAAAACATTGATCAACCCTTCCCACCCACAGATGCTGCTCAACCCACTGAGTTTTAGTTCAGTTTTATAGAGATACAGCATGGAAACAGGCACTTTGGCTGAGTCCATGCCAACCATTGATGAATGAATGCATGAATAAGTTTATTGGCCAAGTATTCACATACAAGGAATTTGCCTTGGTGCTCTGGAAGGTTAGTGACAACATGACATATAGAGACAGTTAGGAATGACACATAAAACATTAGTAATACAACATTATCGATTAAACATGTGAACTACATAAAATACCAACGCAAAAGGAGGCTACAGATTTTTGGTTATTGAGTAGAGCTACTACTCATGGAAAAAAGCTGATCACACATTCACATTAGTTCTATGTTGTTTCATTATCTTACCCATTTCTTACACACCAGGGGGAGTTTTATAGGAGCTAATTAACCTACAAACCTGCAGATCCTTGGTATGTGGGAGGAGATGGGAGCATCTGCAGGAAACCCACATAGAGTCATAGTGATACAGTGTGGAACCAGGCCCTTTGGCACAACTCGCCACACTGGCCAACAATGTCCCAGCTACACTAGTCTCACTTGCCTGCGCTTGGTCCAAATCCCTCCAAACCTGTCCTATCCGTGTGCCAGTCTAACAATTTCTTAAATGATGGGATAGTCCCAGCCTCAACTACTTCCTCTGGCAGCTTGTTCCATACACTCGCCACCCTTTGTGTGAACAAGTTAACCCCTCGGATTCCTATTAAATCTTTTCCCCTTCACCTTGAACCTTTGGCCTCTGGTCCTCGATTTCCCTACTCTGGGCAAAAGACTGTGCATCTTCCCGATCTATTCCTCTCATGATTTTGTACACCTCTATAAGATCTCCCCTCATCCTCCGGCACTCCACGGAATAGAGATCCAGCCTACACAGCCTTTCCCTATAGCTCACACCCTCTAGTCCTGGCAACATCCTCGTAAATCTTTTTGGAACCGTTTCAAGCTTGACAATATCTGTCATAAAATGATGCCCAGGACTTCCGGCGGCGTCAATGGTGGGGTGAGAGACACTGCTGTTTTGCTCTGCTCCCGAAGAATGATTTAATGTGCTAAAATACGAGTTGGAAGATCTTATAGATCTGAGGAAAGACATTCTTGCCATAGAGGGAGGACAGAGAAGGTTCACCAGACTGATTCCTGGGATGGCACGACTTCCATATGAAGAAAGACTGGATAGACTTGGCTTGTACTCGCTGGAATTTAGAAGATTGAGGGGTAATCTCATAGAGATTTACAAAATTCTTAAGGGGTTGGACAGGCTAGATGCAGGAAGATTGTTCCCGATGTTGGGGAAGTCCAGGACAAGGGGTCACAGTTTAAGGATAAGGGGGAAGTCTTTTAGGACCGAGATGAGAAAATCGTTTTTCACAGAGAGTGGTGAATCTGTGGAATTCTCTGGCACAGAAGGTAGTTGAGGCCAGTTTGTTGGCCCTATTTAAGAGTGAGTTGGATGTGGCCCTTGTGGCTGAAGGGATCAGGGGGTATGGAGAGAAGGCAGGTACAGGATACTGAGTTGGATGATCAGCCATGATCATATTGAAATGGCGGTGCAGGCTCGAATGGTCGAATGGCCTGCTCCTGCACCTAATTTCTATCTTTCCATGGAAGACGGGGGAGTTCTAAAATATACTACCGGAGCTGCTATTTAATTGTGTGTTATCAGAAATTCTGCTGATAACAGAGAATAACGGCAGTTTTAAATGAAAAAAGTGAAACCTCGCCAGAAGTCTGTAAAACCTGCTTCAAGACCCGCTACAAGAGACTACTTGAAAAAACTTGGAAAGACTCCTCAATCCCCTCAAGCATCAGCTGGAAGCTCAGAAGAAGAAGCTGACTTTCGAAATCTTTCTACAGAAATGACTTCAATGGAGGAACAAAGAGTGCACATGGAACAATTGAAAAAGTCAGTATTAACTGCAGTCACTGAAGTTATTTCTAAAGTGATACAAGAGGGGAATGTCGCGCTGGACAAAAGCCTTTCTGAAAAATTAAACAAGGTAATGATATGCTGATGGGGAAAATTGATGACTTAACCAAACGTGTGGTTGAGGTTGAGGAGGATTTAAACAAAAAAATTAAGCGGGTTGATAAGGACTGTAATAAAAAGCTGGACGCAATGTTAAAGTCTACTGAGGCGGCTATGGAAGGAATGGATAATATGATAACTGAGATGGCTAAGGAGATAAAGAGACTAAAAAAGAAACAAGAAAGCACTGGGAGGGAGCTTGCTAAAATGAAGCATAAATGTACGGACGGAAGCAAGATCAAGGAGGCAAAACTTAAGCTGCCTGAAGGCCCGAGAATAGATATGGCTCACCGGGTCCGACGTAAAGCTCAAGCAAGCTCAACTGCCCCCCAAGGCAGATTATTCTGAAATCCTATGACATAGAAACATAGAAACATAGAAATTAGGTGCAGGAGTAGGCCATTCATCCCTTCGAGCCTGCACCGCCATTCAATATGATCATGGCTGATCATCCAACTCAGTATCCCGTACCTGCCTTCTCTCCATACCCTCTGATCCCCTTAGCCACAAGGGCCACATCCAACTCACTCTTAAATATAGCCAATGAACTGGCCTCAACTACCCTCTGTGGCAGAGAGTTCCAGAGACTCACCATTCTCTGTGTGAAGAAAGTCTTTCTCATCTCGGTCTTAAAGGATTTCCCCCTTATCCTTAAGCTGTGACCCCTTGTCCTGGACTTCCCCAACATCGGGAACAATCTTCCTGCATCTAGCCTGTCCAACCCCTTAAGAATTTTGTAAGTTTCTATAAGATCCCCTCTTAATCTCCTAAATTCCAGAGAGTATAAACCGAGTCTATCCAGTCTTTCTTCATAAGACAGTCCTGACATCCCAGGAATCAGTCTGGTGAACCTCTTCTCTGCACTCCCTCTATGGCAATAATGTCCTTCCTCAGATTTGGAGACCAAAACTGCACGCAATACTCCAGGTGTGGTCTCACCAAGACCCTGTACAACTGAAGTAGAACCTCCCTGCTCCTGTACTCAAATCCTTTTGCTATGAAAGCTAACATACCATTCGCTTTTTTCACTGCCTGCTGCACCTGCATGCCTACTTTCAATGACTGGTGTACCATGACACCCAGGTCTCGCTGCATCTCCCCTTTTCCTAATCGGCCACCATTTAAATAATAGTCTGCTTTCCTGTTTTTGCCACCAAAGTGGATAACCTCACATTTAAACCCTGGATGGAATTATGAAAAAGATTCCATATGGAGTAAATCTGATGTTTGGAGAAGATAAAACTAAGATTCTTCCATGATTTTCCAGCTGAAGTCATGGAAAAAAGGGATAAGTTTACAAACACGAGAAGGCTACTGAAAGAGGTCTCGGGAGTAAGATATGGGATAGTATATCCCGCTAAATTGAGAATTACTTATAACTATGTTGAATGTGCATTCACAGATCCAGAAGAGTCATTTAATTATGCACAAAGTATCACAAAGGAGGTCTACTGATCATTAGGAGTTGGTCTCCTGCAATAACACAGAGGAGAAACGACAAAGAAAGAACTGTGTTTCTTTTTTTTTAACATACAAAAAAGACTGCTCTGGTTAAGATGGAGAACTTTCCTCAAGGCATTGTCTATACATTTTATCTTTGGAATGTTAATTCAAGGTCGGATTTTATGTTTCATTTCAACAAAGGATTGACAAAGAAGAAAAACTGTGGCGGGAAAAATAACTTGAGAATATGGAAAAATATTATCAGTGAACTTGTATATAGAATTTTATGATTTAAGAAACACACAATTACATACTAACATAAAATATAATTAATAAAATTGTGTAATATTAAGGCATAGCTTAATAATGGCTGATGTTTATTTCATGATGTTAATTACTTGCTAAATATAAGAATAACGAGTTAAATATGATTGATAAGTACTAATAACATACTAACAAATTTTATGGATATAGTAGATTTAGTCTAAATTGTGCGCAAAGAGGGGGAGGAGACTCAGATACTTGGAAGTTATCCAAGGGTCTGAATCTGGTTAACCCCTTGGAACCTGCTGTTGTCTGATACAAAAGTTTGAGACTTAATTGTAATTGATCCAGGCATATCGATAGATATGGATATATAATTAACATAATCACTGTTATATCTAAATGTATACTTGGAAACTCTTTTTTATTTTGTTTTTCCTCTTTGAAGATATATTTCTAATCTATCTATTGGAGTGTGTTTTATTTTATATATATATGTTTGAACTTTGTATCGCTCTCTCTTCCAATTAATAATAATTGGTCAAAGGGGCAGAGCGAAACATGTAAAAACATCTACGGAAGTCAACAAGAATTTTTCTACCACCTGTTGGTGGTTTGTTTTTAATTATAATTTCTTTATTTTTGGATATTATAATATCACTTTTTGTTTGTTAATTATCTTTTCATGACTCTACACTTTTTCAAGGTCAATACTGAAGGGGAGATGCCAACAAGACTTAACAGCTGGGGATGACCATCCTTCACCTAGAGTTATGAGGTTCTTGGTTGCACCATATGAAGTAAAGGTATTAACATGATCCATAGTGCAAGACGATAAACAAAAGAAAACTGGAGGAATCACGTTCTGTAGTTGGAATATAAGGGGCGCTATTGAACCAATTAAAAGGGGAAAGATCTTTGCCCAATTAAAAGCTTTAAACAGTGATATCATTTTCTTACAAGAGACGCATCTGAAATATCAAACACAGATGAGATTGAAGGCAAATTGAATTGGGCAAAAACACTACTCTTCATTTACTTCTAAATCTAGAGGCACGGCTATTATCATTCGTAAAGGCATACCATTTAAATTAAAGAATACCATAGCAGATAAAGAGGGGAAGTACGTCATAGTCACGGGAGAAATTTATTCTACTCCACTTACTTTGATAAATATTTATGCTCCTAATTTTGACAACCCCCAATTCTTTAGTAAAATTTTGGATACAATTACAGAACTTAACTATCAAAATGTGATAATAGAGGGAGATTTGAATTCTGTTTTAGATCCATATCTGGATAAATCAGCAAAACAAAAAAGGATTAACATAAAATCTAAAACTAGTGAAATCCTAAATACATACATGAAAAATACCAATATAACAGATGTTATACCAATGTAACAGTTGTATGGAGGATCGCTAACCCAGTAGCTAGGGAATATTCATTTTATTCAACGGTACATAAAACATATTCACGTATTGATTACTTCTTAGTGGACACGAAACTAATTCCATATACATATAATTCTAAATATCATAATAGTATTATTTCTGATCATTCCCTGCAAACTTTTTCTTTAAAATTAGATGGAATGCCTGATAAAAAATCATTTTGGAGGTTTAACCTCCAAATCTTAAACAACTCACAAGGATGTACATATTTAAAAGAGCAGAAGGGATTCTTTTTTGAGACAAATGATACACCAGATGGGAAACTTTTAAGGCATTTATTAGAGGAACTATAATCTCATATCAAGCTTTCCGAAAATAAAAAGAATAACACTGAACAATTGCAGTTAGAACAAGAAATTAGACAATTAGATTTAGAAAATGCCAAAGAACCAACTATAGATAAACATAATAAGATAACAATACTAAAATATAAATTAAATTAAATTTTATTGGCTAGAATAATAAGATTATTTCAAACTACAAAACAAGAAAATTTCGAATTTGGTGATAAACCGCATAAACTCTTAGCACGCCAACTGAAAAAACGGGAAACAGAAAATACAACTACTAAAATTAAATCAGACAAAGAGGAACAACTAACACTACCTAAAGATATTAATAAAAGATTTGCTCAATTTTATCAAAATTTATATACATCGAAAACCTCTGCAAATAATACTCAAATTACAAATTTCTTAGACAATTGTAATCTTCCAAAATTAAATATGTTGGAACAAGAGGGATTAGGAGCTCAGATTACACTACGGGAAATAGAAGAAACAATAAATTTGTTGAAGAATGGCAAAACGCCAGGAGCAGATGGCTTTAGTAATAAATTCTATAAAGGATTCTACAAGATAATTTCTCCACGCCTGCAGGATTTATATATATATACGCTTTTAAAGAAAATAAACTACCAGCAACACTAACTGAGTCAACAATTACACTTATACCAAAAAAGGATAAAGATCTAGAAGACCCAGGCTCATATAGAGCTTTTGCACTCCTAAATACAGATCAAAAAATATTAGCAAAGACCCTAGCGAGAAGATTGAGTAAATATGTTAGCAAACTAATAAACCCGGACCATACAGGGTTTATACCAAAGAGATACTGATTTAACAATTTGAGACGGCTGTCTAATATAATGTACTCACGTAATACTGAAGAAGAACTAGCAATTATTTCATTGGATGCAGAAAAAGCTTTTGTTCAAGTAAAATGGCAATATTTATTCAAAATATTGCAAAATTTTAACATGGGAGATAACTTTATCTCATGGGTAAAATTATTATATGATAAGTCAACGGCTAGAATACTGACTAATAATATATTATCCCCAAAATTCCAATTAGCAAGGGGCAATAGGCAGGGGTGCACACTATCACCCTGCTATTTGCACTAGTGATAGAGCCTTTAGCTGAAAGTATGTCATCCGAATATTCATGGATATAATACCAAACACTAAAATAATAAAATTTCATTATATGCAGACGACATATTACTATATATTACAAATTCGCAAATTAGCATACCAAATATACTAAATTTAATAGAGGAATTTGGTTCTTTTTCAGGATATAGAATAATTTGGAAAAAAAGCGAAATTATGACGATAAAACCTCAGGAGCCGACACATTTGTTGAAATTCCCCTTTGGAATTGCAACAGAAACATTTAAGTATTTGGGCATCCAAATCACTAGGAAATATAAATCATTACTCAACGCAAACTATATGCCTTTATTAACTAAATTAAATGGGTTGATTACATTTTGGAAAACCATATAACCATATAACCATATAACAATTACAGCATGGAAACAGGTCCTCTCGGCCCTTCCAGTCCGTGCCGACCATTTGTTTTCCCCTAGTCCCATCTACCTGCACTCAGACCATACCCCCTCCATTCCCTTCACGTCCATATACCTATCCACTTCACGTCCATATACCTATCAATGCCAATATACCTACCTAAAAAATTCTTTAAAAAACTAGATTCTGATATTATAAACTTCATATGGGATTATAAATCACACAGAATTAAAAAAAAAAACACTTGTGTAAATCTAAAGAATCAGGGGGACTGACACTCCCTAACTTATTGTATTACTATTGGGCAGTGAATATTAGAAATATAATCTATTGGTTGGACAGTTCTGCCCAACAGGTAGATTGGATAAGAATGGAGAAAGAGGATTGTTCCCCTTATAATATAGGAGCGATCCTTCTTTCCCCGATGAAACTGAACATTATAATATATAAGAAGAATCCAATTATTCACAGTATAATACGAATTTGGAAACAAATAAAACTTACTTTAAAATTAAGAAATTCATCGCTTCTTTCTCCAATAGCTAATAATCCCTCATTCAAACCATCCATTATTGATAAAACGTTTATCCATTGGGAAAGAATAGGAATTAAAATGATGGGAGATTTGTATGAAATGGGAAAACCTTTATCATTCCAACAATTACAACTAAAATATAATTTGAAAAGTAATCAATATTTCAAATATCTTCAAATTCAAGAATATTTGAAAAAATATATACAAGGATATCAAACTTTAACACCAGATTTATTGGAGGAAGGAATGGATAGAAAGGCAGAATCAAGCAATTTAATATCTTACTTATATAATACAATTCTAAATATAGAAACACCAACGACAGAGGCAATTAGAAGAGACTGGGAACAAGAGTTATTGATAAAAGTTCTGAACGATAGATGGGAAAAAAATTTATTATATGTAAATAAATGTTCAATTAATGTAAGACATAACCTAATTCAATTTAAAATTGTACATAGACTATATTATTCGAAAACTAGACTGAAGAACATATTTTCAAATGTTTCCCCCATCTGCGACAAATGTCTAACTCAAAATGCCACTATAGCACATTCCTTTGTCTCTTGTACAAAACTGTATAAATTTTGTAATGACATTTTTGGAATTTTTACAAAACTATTTAACACAAAATTGAACCCCAATACAGAACTGATTATCTTTGGATTAGTTAATAAAGGCAAGAGGGAAGTAAACTAACTATATTCCAAGAAGCTTGTCTTTATTACGGTCTAATAACAGCAAAAATACTTATACTCAAATTTTGGAAAAACGCAACCACGCCAACATTCAAAATGTGAATTTCAAACATGTCTGAAATGCTACATCTTGAAGAAATGAGATTCCTCCTACTAGGCAAAGTAGACCTATTCTTAAAGACTTGGTCTTCTTTTATCAACTTTTTACAAGCATATGGTGCAACATAACATAACCTTAGAAATTAAATGGTTTAGAACCGGGTGACGGATGGGCAAAAATACAAAATGGGTAGATCTCTCCCAATCTCTCTTTTCTTTACTTTCTCCTTTTCTTTTCTTTTTTTTAATTTTTTATTAAAGTAAATACATAATAAAAAACATTTTGTTTGTTATAGTCATACATTATTAATATTATTTATATTAACAATTGTATCGTAATTGCACTTCTTTATTTTTTTAATTTTTATATAGATAGAAAATAGTAGAAAAAAAAGAGAGAAATAAAAACATTTAAAAAAAGTTAATGGAGTATTCGACTGATTATGCATCCTTGGAGCTATATCCGTGGATTATAAAATATAATTCTTCATCTATTCCTTAATTCAGGTTTCAGTCAGGTTCTCGTGCCGAACCAATTTGCCCCTTCAAATATTCAATAAATGGAGACCATATTCTTATGAATAGTTCTTGTTTGTCCATTGACAAATCGTAATCTTTCCAAATGTAGGGTCTCCGACATTTCCATAGTCCACATTTTAATTGTGGGGGTTATAGGGCCTTTCCAGAATTTTAATATTAATTTTTTCCCAATTATTAAACTATAATCGATAAAAGTTCTTTGGTTCGTTGTGAATAATTGATTTGGTTCTAGTATTCCTAATATTATTAATTTTGAATCAGGGACCAAATTGGTATTGACAACTTCCGAAATTATCTTAAAAATTTCCGTCCAAAAATTAGTAATTTTTATACAGCTTACAAATGTGTGCGTAAGATTAGCCTCTAAGTGTTGACATTTATCACAAATAGGGGATACACAAGGAAAAATTCTGTTTAATTTGTTTTTTGAATAGTGCAATCTATGTAAAACTTTAAATTGTATTAAAGAATGTCTAGCATTTAACGAACAGTGGTATGTGTTGTAAGCTTTCATCCCATATTTCAGGCCCTATTATTTGGCCTAGTTCGTTTTCCCATGATTGCCTATATATTTCCGTCATACTTTCTCCTTTTCTTTCAATCTTTTTAGCTTCTCCTGTCCTTTATTTCTTTGGCTATCTGTTTCTACTCGCTTGTCTATCTATTCCGACACTCTTTATTTATTTTTTCTCTCACTGTTCTTTTATTATTAAACCAAAAGTACGAAGTTGTACAAGAATGGAAATATATATGTATGTATTAGGTACTCAAATACCACACTATTGTACTTACTTCTAACAAAAATAAACAAAAACAAAAACAACAAAAAAAACAAAAAATGGTGCCCAGAACTAAACACAATATTCTAAATGCGGTCTCACCAACGTCTTATACAACCGCAACATGACCTCCCAATTTCTTTATTTTTTTTATTTATTTTTTTTTATTATAGAAATAATATATACAGAGTACACTCTTATGCGGCATTAAAAATTATATAATATACAAAAATTATATAATATTGATTATCAATTGATACTGTTTGTGTTATTTGTAATGTTATCCATTATACATTTCCTGGTTATTTATTTTGTATGATTGGGAGTGTATGTAGTATATTCCTAAAATAAGCAATATACTCATACTTCTCATACCACACATATTTCTTCTAATTACCAAATACAAATCCCCCCTAATATAACTACATAATACCCAATCTTAACCAAACTTCTATGATATTCATGATATTTTCATAATATTAAGAGTGTTTGTATTATTATTAACTTTATATTTCAAAATTATTATATAGTTGAAAATGCGCAATTTTATATAATTACAAATTTAAGACATCTATAATATTTTCATACAACTAATAATATGTATATTCATACTAATATTAAGAATATATATAATATGTTTCTATACTTTTTTTCCCTACTTAAAGATAGAAAGATAGAGATAGAAAGTAGAAAATAGAAAAGAAAATGTGAAAAGTTTGGTGGAGATTAAAATATTACTCAATAATCCGTTCTTGGAGATACATTCATGATTTATTATATGTATTTCTTCATCCATTCAGATATTCAGGCCTCAGTCAAGTCCCCGCGCCGAACCATTATGACCCTGTAAATATTTAATGTATGGAGACCAAATCCCTTTGAAGAGATCTAACCTATCCATAAGGACAAGTCTCAATCTCTCCGTGAAGTGTCTCCGACATTTCTGTATTCCACATTTTAATTGTTGGGGATGCAGGGCCTTTCCAAAATTTTAGTATTAATTTTTTCCCAATTATTAGAGAATAGTCGATAAAAATTCTTTGATTCCTTGTAATTATTTGTTCCGTTTCAGGTATTCCAAGTATTATTAACTTTGGATCAGGAATCATAGTAATATTAACAACATTCGAGATTATCTTAAATATTTCGTTCCAATATTCTACAATCTTCGTACAATTAGTGAATGAATGTGACAAATTTGCTTCTAAGATTTGACATTTATCACATATAGGCGATAATTTTGGAAATATATTATGTAATTTAGATTTAGAGTAATGTAATCTATGTAAAATTTTAAACTGTATAAGAGCATGTTTAGCATTTAACGAGCAGTAATGTATGTGTTGTAAGCTTTCTTCCATATTTCTGGGCTTATTATTTGACCTAATTCATTTTCCCAAAGCTGTCTGTGTGTTTCCGATGATGGAATATCACTTTCCAACAAAATATTGTAAATATATGATATCATTTTTTCTGTATTTGGATGTTTATTCAAGCATTCATCTAAAATTTCACTCTTTCTATTTCTGAATTCTTGTGTATTTGCAAAGATATAGTTTCTGATTTGTAAATATCTAAAATATTCATTATTATGAAGCCCGTAAGCTTGTTGTAACTCTTGAAATGAAAGAAAACAATTTTCCTTATAAAGATCCCCTATATTTAAAATTCCTTTATTTTTCCATTGTATAAAAGCCTTATCCATCGTTGAGGGTTTAAACGTAAAATTGTTGGCAATAGTAAGACCTAGCGGTATAAATTTTAGTTTTAATGTTTTCTTTATTTGTTTCCAAATACGGATTCCGCTTTCTATTATCGAGTTTTCACTATAAATTTTCTTAGGTACATTAATATTAGCAAATATTATAGAACTAATTTCAAATGGAAAACAGTCTTCTCTTTCCATTTTTAACCAGTTTGGTTTATTATCTGTTTCTTCTAACCAGAAGTTCATATTTTTAATATTAACTGCCCAATAATAAAACATAAAATTTGGTAATGCTAAACCCCCGTTTATTTTAGCTTTACATAAGTGTTTTTTATTTATTCTATGGTTCTTATAATCCCAGATAAAGTTAGTGACTAGAGAGTCTACTTTTTAAAAAAAATTTTTAGGGAGATATATCGGGATTGATTGAAATAAATATAATAATTGTGGGAGAAAAATCATTTTTATTGCGTTTATTTTACCTAACATTGAAATAGGTAAACTTTTCCAGTATAAAATATTTTTATTTAATTTATTCAGTAATAACGGGAAATTAGACTTAAATAGAGAGTCAAATCTTTTTGTAACAAAAATACCAAGATATTTAATATTTTCATTTGTTATCTTAAAAGGAAATTGTTGTAATATCTGTAAGTTATTCATGGCTATTGGCATAAGTTCACTTTTATTCCAATTGATACTGTATCCTGAAATTAAACCAAATTCCGTTATTAGTTTTAACAAATTACGGATACTTATTTCCGGTTTAGTGATATAAAGTAATACATCGTCCGCATATAACGAGATTTTATTCTTAGTATCTTTAGTATCATATCCATATATTTCCGGGTGCAATCTTACCCTTTGGGCAAGAGGTTCGATTGCTAACGCAAACAGTAAAGGTGATAAAGGACAGCCTTGTCTACAACCTCGAGATAAACTAAATTTAGTTGATAACATACGGTTTGTTGTTATTCTAGCTGTTGGGTTTGCATATAACAATTTGATCCAAGTAGTAAACTTCTCACCAAGCTTAAAAGCTTCCATCACCGAAAATAAATAAGGCCATTCCACCTGGTCAAAAGCTTTTTCTGCATCCAGCGAGATAACTACTAAGTCTTTTTTATCACTTCTTTTCGAATATATGATATTAAATAACCGTCTTAGATTATATGAAGAATATCTTTTAGGTATAAATCCTGTTTGATCAGGATGAATTAATTCGTTAACAACTGTGCTTAATCTTTGTGCTAGTATCTTTGTTAAAATTTTTTGATCCGTATTTAATAAAGCAATTGCTCTATATGATCCTGGGTCATCCAAATCTTTATTTATTTTGGGTATAAGTGTTATAATAGACTCGTTCAGTGTATCTGGTAATTTCTCTTGTGTATATATCTGTTCATATAATGATTTTAAATATGGGACCATTTGATCATGAAAAATTTTATAAAATTCCGAACTTATACCATCCGGTCCTGGAGTTTTACCATTTTTTAATGATTTAATAGATTCTTGGATTTTCTTATATTGAAATATCAGCATTTAATAGTTCTCTATTTTGTAAATCTAATTCTTTTAAGTTACATATATTTAAAAAGGCATCTATTTCTGTTTTATTTACTGTCGCTTTAGCAGTATACAGATTTTTATAATATTGCATAAATCTTTCATTAATATCTTTGGGTTGTATTAATAATTCACCGTTTGGTGATTTAATCCTACGTACAATTTTTTCAGCTTCAATTTTCCTTAATTGTCGAGCCAATAATTTTTGGGGTTTGTCTCCAAATTCAAACAGCAATTGTTTAGTATGTTGGTAATATTTTAAAACTTGATCAGTATATATTTTGTTTAATTTATACTTCAATGCTACAATTTTATTATGTATTATTATATCTGATTTTGTTGCATTCTGTATGTCTAATTGTTTAATCTCCCTTTCTAAGTCCTGTTGTTCCTTCCGAATCTTTTTATTATGGAATGCTTGTGAAGAAATCATAATTCCTCGAAGATATGCTTTAAATGTTTCCCATAATAAAGAGCGAGATATTTCTGGTTGATCATTTATTTCAAAAAACATCTTAATCTGAGTTATAATATATTCCTGAGTGGTTTTATTTTTAAAAATTTGTGGGTTAAGTTTCCATTGTCCTAAATTTTCTGTTTTACCATTTATTTTAATTTTAAATGTTAATGGTGCATGATCTGAAATTATAATATTATGATATTTAGATTCGTAAGTAAGTGAAATAAGCTTTGCATCTACCAGAAAATAATCTATTCTTGAATAAGTTTTATGTACTGGTGAGTAAAAGGAATATTCTCGACCAGTAGGATTTTCTGTTCTCCAAACATCTTTAATATTAGTCGTTTGGATATATGCATTTAATAAATCACTAGTATGTGATTTAGTTTTTCTTTGTTTTGAAGATCTATCTAAGTAAGGGTCTAATGTACAATTAAAATCTCCTCCAATTATCAAATTATAATGTGTTAATTCCGGAATATTATTGAGTACTTTCTTAAAAAATAAAGGACTGTCAAAATTTGGTCCATAATTATTAACGAAAATCATTTTTTCCCTGTTTATTTCTCCTATCACAATAATATATCTGCCATCTTTATCAGATATAGTAGATGTATGCTTAAATAAAGTACCTTTACGAAATAATATTGCTACGCCTCTTGATTTATGCGTAAAAGAAAAGTGATATATTTTGTCTATCCATTTGGCTTTCAGCCTATTTTCAGCGTCTTTTTTTAGGTGGGTTTCTTGAATGTAAATTACATCAGCTTTAATTGCCTTTAAGTGTGTCAATATTTTTCCTCTTTTTATTGGTTCATTGATACCTTTAACATTCCAACTGCAAAAGGTTAATCCCTCATTCCCCATATTTCTTTTTAAGTCCTGCATTTTAAATTTGTGGGAATCTACAATAGAGTCCAAGGGTCCGTGCAGTAGACCTAACCTTACACCCGAACACCGAATAGATGAATTTTAAATCTCTTTTATGTACTTCACGAATATATCTCCATTGTTCCAGTGTGTAGTTCCATTCAAAACTGAAAGATACAATAGGTATAAAAGAATAGTAAAGAGTAGATAAAGAGATTAATAGTGTGTATAAAGAATGAAAAAACTACAAATGAAATATTTGTAGTTTGTGTAAGCCATACTACATTGGCTATCCATCTAAAGGCTTCCGGCATTGATGTTATTAATTTGGCCAGCTCCTAGATTTAAGGAATTATTATTCCATAAGAATATTTTAACGGGGATATAATATTAAAGAAATGAAAAAAGTGATATTGATCATCATATAAAAGTATGTATATCTAAAATTAATTTAAAAATCTAACTATAGAACGGGAGATAAAGAATTTTTAAAGTACAAAATAAAAATCATTATTAAAGAAGAAAAAATAAGGGGAGGGTATCTCCAAATTTAACAAGACATAAGATATTAATTATTAGTAATATTAATTAGCAATAGTGAACAATCTTGGTTAATAATAATCATAGTGATAATAAAACCGCGATATGATTTTAGTATGTGTGTTATTTGTTTATGTTAGTTATATATTATGACTAATTGTCAATGTTCAGCAAGCATCTTCCAATCCAGAAAAACGCTTCATTCCATACGACATTGTCCGTTCCTTCTAGTTCCTTCTAATTCCATATTATCGTATGAAGTCTCACAGAATGTTAAGAGACCATACTAGGTCTCTAAAAGTAGTAAAAGACAGTATGTTTGCTTGTAGATAATTTTCAAGTGTCAAACTGCTTTGCAAATTCCATTGCTTCTGCTGGGGTCTTGAAGAAATGTTCCACGTTGTTTATAAGTAACTCTTAGGATGGCTGGGTAATTCAAACCGTATCTCAAGTTTTCTACACCCCTCATAAGGCTTTTGGCTTCATTAAACGCTTTTCGTTTTCTGGCAACCTCTGGGGGATAGTCTCGATAGATACTGATTCTTTGTCCTTGAAATGTCAGATTCTTTTTTCCCGAAGCTCTCCGCATAATATCCTCCAGGATAAAATCATATTGTAGCTTTACAATCATTTGTCTTGGGGGGGCATTTGTACTGGTCTGTCGTCTGCCGACTCTATGTGCACGAGCTAATACAGGCTTATCATCCAGAGATAAAACAGCTTGAAGTAGTTTAGCAGTGAATTCTCGAGGATCTTCGTGTTTCTCTAGACCTTCAGGAATCCCTGCGATCCTCAAGTTCTGTCTTCTCTGATAGCCTTCTAGCTGAGTGCATTTCTCTGTTACTTTAGTCAACAACTTCAGTAGACGTTCTTGTTCTGTTATCAGCTTTGCTGTAGACACAGTACTTGCCTCCGCTATCTTTTCAAGGTTGTTCATGCCATCTGCCTGTTGTTCCAGCACATTTTCAATAGGATCAATCTTATTTTGAAAGTCTTTTTTAACTTTTTCAAGTTTAATCTCCATCTTACGTTCCATATTATTGATCATATCAATAAGTTCATTCTTCAATTTTTCTGATTCTTTCTTGAACTTATTATCAATTTTTAACATTGTATCTTTTTGAAATTCATTCCATTGATTTTTCATCAGATCCATCTGATTGTTAATTTGACAAATTTCTTCCTTTATTTCTCCCTTTATATCTTTCATTTCTTGCTTTATATCTTTCATTTCTGCCTTTAATTCTAGCTTTAAATCAGCCATCTGGTGAGAAATAAAAGTTTTCAAATCCTCACCTTCTGTGCCTGCTTTCTTGGAGACATCTTCCAGGGAGCTGGCCCTACTTGAATCCGAGGCTTCTCCCAGGCCTTCTCCCGCTCCCGGCCGGGTTTTTTTTCGACCTTTTACCTTGTCGGTAGGGCTCCGTGCCGTCATGGTTTGTCGCACGGCTGATGACGTCACTCGGTACCGTCGGTATTAAAACGGCAAGCAGTGTGAAGCAGGCAGCCGGTAAGTCTTTTTAAGCCCCCGTTTTTCCCGAATTTTTACGGAGCTGGCTGGCGCTATGCTCTAGGACTCCATAGCGCCACCGGAAGTCGACCTCTGAATTTCTATACTCAATGACTGATGAAGGCCAAAGTGCCAAAAGCCATAATGACCACCTTATCTACCTGCGACTCGACCTTCAAGGAACCACTCACCTGCACTCCTAGATCCCTCTGCTCTACGACACTACCCAAAGGCCTACCATTTACTGTGTAGGTCCTGCCCTTGTTCGATGTCCCAAAATGCAATACCTCACACTTCTCTGTATTAAATTCCATCAACCATCCGTCCACCCACCAGGCCTATTGATCCAGATTCTGCTGCAATTTTTCACAACCATCTTCACTCTCTGCAAAACCACTAACTTTTGTATCATCAGCAAACTTGCTAATCTTGCCCTGTATGTTCTCATCCAAATCATTGATATAGATGATAAACAGTAATGGGCCCATCACCAAACCCTGAGGCACACCACTAGTCACAGGCATCCAGTGTAAGAAGCAACCTTCCACCATTACCCTTAGCTTCCTTCCATGGAGCCAATTTGCTATCCATTCAGCTCACTAAGACCACACCGACCAGCGATCCCCACACATTAACACTATCCTTCATATACTAGGGACAATTTGCACATACATCAAGCTAATTAACCTACATAACTGTACATCTTTGGAGTCTGGGAGGAATCCGAAGATTTCGGAGAAAACCCACGTGGTCATGGGGCAAACTTCGTATAGACAGCACCCGTAGTCGGGATCGAACCCGGGTCTCCGGCACCTCAAGCGCTGTATGACGGCAACTCTACCGCTGTGCCACCGTGGCTGCCCAACATTCTCTTGTATCTTCGGGGATAAGCTGGGACGTTTTGAGTTACACACAGTGTCAGGGGTCATGGGGAGAAGTAAGGAGAATGGGATTAGGAGAGTGATATAGATCAGTCATGATTGGAGTAGACTTGATGGGCCGAATGGCCTAATTCTGTTCCAATCACATGACCTATTGACAATTGACAGGAGAGAGGCAGAGAGAGAACAAAAATAATAAGTCTGCGGGAGAGCTAGTGGAGACTGAATGACACAGGTTTTAGTGCAGACTAATAGAGCATGGTAATGAAATATCATGGAGAGATGAAAACTGGAAGAAATAAAAATAATGGAAGACGAGAAACTGAGTGCTTGCAACGTGTATCAGAAGAGAAAAGAAATAGGAACAGGAGACATGCCTAGTGCTTATCTAAAATATCTCCTATTGAGCAAGGCCACATGATGACATTATAAGCACATATATTAACTCTTGATAGATTATCTCATTGTTTAAGTAGATGAAAGATGTAAACTGTCTGAATCACTCACCATCTAACCTAGTCTGTCATCTTCAGCAACATGCACCATAAATGGCAACAGAAAGATCAATGTTAAATGTCTCAATGACCCAGCATAGTATCCAGTCAGTACCCCACAATCAAGCTGATGACTCTTCACCAGTAAAAGCCATAGAATACTCAGGGCTACTGTATTTCCCTGATGTGCACCCTAATTAGGTGCTTTCAGGAAGCCATTGGCTTTCGAGCACAAAATGTACACTGGATGAGAAATGGCCAGCATATCCATAAACTTATTAATCACAAATGCAAGGTGTTCTCGGATTGTGGCTTATGTTGGCTCTGCACAATAGTTACAAGATTGTTACATCTTTAAATATTGTGTTCTCTGAATTGCGATAATGCTAAAATAAAGTTCTCAAGAGGTAGTCTTTGAAGGGCCTTTGAATAATAATAGAATGGCTTGTTATGTGCTTCCAGTGACATGCATTTATCTGCACACTCTCTAAAGGGATTGTTGGTTGTGAGGGACCCACAAGGAGCAGAACTCCTACATATTGGAAATACCAGCATGTCACAAGTGAAGCCTGAGGTGCAACATAAAAACATGACCATAAAAAATATGTAGAAAAAACGCAGGAGATCCAGCAACCAGCGTTGTTTACCAGCTGTCAGGAACACCTATGACTCAAAAAAAACAAGCGGTGGAGATTTACAGGACAAGGTGACCCTTTCTCGTGTTTCATTTCTGCACACTGTATGGACATGGAGACATAAAGATGAAATGCGACAATGTTTATTTTACAGAAATTAATACCTTCTTTGAGCAGTGACATTTAAATGAATTTCCTTTACAATTTTAACAGGCTTTTTATTAACACCACACCAGAGGATTCCAACCATGGTTGTTAGAGTATGATGCCAGGAGTAAGAAATATGCAAAATTGGCCAATTATCTGGGGACAGTCAGCAATGATAACATTTTTTTTTGTTTGTTTAAAGTTGCGTCACAGTGTAATCTACCGTTCTAATTTGGGTTTTTGATACTTACTTTTTGATGTTATTGTTTCGTACTTAGAAAATGACTGAGTTACTAAAAAGGAAAGTTGCTCATTTGGAGACACGGGAGACTGTAGATGCTGCAGTTGCTGGAATCTTGAGCAAAATCTAAGCGTCTGAAAAAATTTAGCAAAAAAACATTAGAATTCCATCAAACCCGATATACATGCACCAGGTGTCACAGTGGCGCAGCTGGTAGAACCATTGTCTCATGGCACCAGATATGCTGCTTCAATCCTGACCTTGGATGTTGTCTGTGTGGAGTTTGCATGTTCTTCCCGTGAGTTTCATTTGGGTGTTCCAGTTCCCCCCCACATCCAAAGTCGTGCAGTTTTGTAGGTTAATTGGCACTTGTAAAATTGCCCTTAGTGTTCAGGGAGTGTGAATGGGAAAGTGTGATAACATAGAACTAGTGTGAAGGGATGATCAATGGTCATCCTGAATTTGGTGGGCCCATGAGCCCAGTTCCACGCTCTATTTCTAAAGTGAAATAAACTAAAGTGGTGTTTGGTGCTTCTTGATGATAGGTTGGTCAAGAGTGAAGTGAGTAATCCCTGACTCCAGCATCATTGTTTTTTTTCTTCGCTGCCATCTATTTCTGCCAAGCTTCCAATGGCTAATGTCTGTGACTAGAGGGATCCCATTGCCTGAAGTAATCAGGTGAGACGTGATGTGACAGAAATAGCTTGCACTAAACACAAGCCAACATTGAAACACCTCGTTTTCACCCAGTCAGGTATTTTGTTCATTAAGGGAAAAAAAACACAATGAGTTTTTTTTCATTTGAAACATCTGTTTATTTTTTTGTGCATGGAACAATGTTAATCCTTCCATCAACCAACACTTCTATAATACAATAGTTTGAAATATTCCCAAAGTGCTCACTAGTTTCCCCATTCATCCTTTACTGATTTTAATACTGAAGTGTATCCAAGCATAACCCTGTCTGAGAAAGCCCAGGGAAATATAACTTGATTATTTATTTCTAGATTCTTCTGCCAGCTTGTTTTAATCTATGACAATTGCGAGATTAATGTTTCCAGGTGTCTGATATCAATCCGAAATTCCGCATTCAGTTGTCACTGGAATCCAAAGAGATTTCTTTCTGTCTATTTGACGGAGCTGAACATTGCTGGGCAAATATTAATTAATACATGCACCCTGTTTCCTTCGATCAAGGCTGATAACATTTCTCCAATCTTCTTATCTGATCAGATGTGTCAGAAGCAAAATTGCTACATTAATGTGGTTTATGGATTAATTAGATATCTTTTTGATTCAAATTTTACATACAGATTCTATGGATGTCATAAATATTTAATTGAAGAAAATTTGAATTCAATCCAGTACACAGAGATTTCTTTTAAAAATCTTTGCTTCAAAGACATTTTTGCATTTGACATATTCTGTGAATAAAATATTCCGCTTCCCACTGCAAACCCATAGCATTGCTGTTGTGGTGGTGCCAGCTTTTTATTCCAAGCAACAATATTTCTGTTTTATTTAATACTTTGCTGAATGTAAGTGCTATAGTGTTGAATCCAAAACATTTAAGCAATATATCCGAAACTTTATTGTGCACTGTCGGAAAGCTAAAGTATCTGTACTACATTGCATCATTCTAGTTATTAAGGCATACATTTGGATTCTGTAACATTATGGAATACATAAAATAGTTTATCTCATAGATGTTGCATTAAGAGGAACTCTGCCGTTTATGCTAATTATCAGCAATATCCATTTCGGAATAACATAACTTTTTACTTTGCTAACATATTTAATATTCAAGATGATTGAAGAGGGGAAATTATGCACTCAAAGTTGCATTGTTCACATCTGCTTATGCTTATCTTCTACCTGTATTGTATTAAGTTAATAAAGTTAGATTCTAGTGCATCAGTCAAAGCAATGTTTCTTTCCATTCATTTGAATGTACTGGCATATGTTTTCCATATGATTTTTGGACTTTATCCCATGTTCTTCACTTCCTATCGCCAGTGTCTAGGAAGCTCCAGACGTCATATCAAACCATGACAAAGAAGGATGTCAAAAAAGCACCTCTAGTGTCACCACAAGTGAAATGCTTCCCTTTGTGCACTTTGATTTCTAGACAAAGATCAACAGCCTCGTCGGGCCATGATAATACATTTAAATGGGCATTTGTGACACTAAAACAATGTTTTCCAAGTTTTCTTGCTGCCAGATAAATGTTGCCGTCTAAAATGTGACACGGCTGCTTCATCTACTGCCTCTAATGAGAAAAGCTTTGTTTTTAAATTCTTCTGACATATTTAGAGATGTACAGCATAGAAAAAGACCCTTCGGCCCAACTCGTTCATGACAACCAAGGTGCCCCATCAAAGCTAGTCCTATTTGCCCAGGTTTGGCCCATATCGCTCTAAAACTTTCCTATACGTGTAATTGTTTAAGTCTCTTTTAAATGTCTTATAGTCCCTGCTTCAACTACCTCCTCTGGCAGTTTGTCCCATATACCCACCACCCTCTGATTGAAAAAGTTGCCCCTCAAGTTCCTACTAAATCTTGCCCCTCTCACCTTAAAACTATGTACTTTGGTTCTTTTACCCTGGGTAAAAGACTGCATTCATCTTATCTATTCCTCTCATGATATTATGCACCGCTATAAGATCACCCTTTGCCCTCCTGCACTCCAAGGAATAAAGTACATCCTGGACAACCTTTCCCTACAGCCCAGTCCCTTGAATCCTGGTAATACCCTCACAAATCTTCTCTTCATTCATTCCAGCTTAATGACATTGTTCCTATAAAAAGGTGACCAGAACTGAAGCCAGTACTCCAAATATGGCGTCACTAACGTTTTGTACAACTGCACAAAACATCGCCATCGTCTATACTCAATACACTGACAGATGTAGGCCAATTTACTGAAAGCCTTCTTTTACCCCCTATCAACCCATCATACCACTTTCAGGGAACAATGAACTTGAACTTTTCGATCCCTCTGCTCTACAAAACTCCCCAGAGCCATACAATTCACTGTGAAGATACTGACCTGGCTTGATTTCCCAAAATACAACGCCCCACACTATTCTGTCTTATCTCCATTAGTCATTCCTCAGCCTTCTGACCCAGTTGATCAAGAAACTGATGTAATTCTTATTATTCATCTTCCAGTCTATGATATCACCTACTTTAGTGTCACCTGCACACTTGCTAACCATGTCTTGTACATCCTCATCTAAATTGTTGATATAAACCACAGGCAGCATTGAACCCTGAGGCGCAGCATTAGTCACAGGCCTCCGGTCTAAAAAATAACCTTCCACCATCACCCTCTGCTTCCTCCCATTAAGCTAATTTTGTATTTTTTCCTTAACTTTGACAATAGCATTAACTTTCTTGGGTGCTTCATACAGTGAGTGTTGTGTTTAAGGATAAGGGGGAAGTCTTTTAGGGCCGAGATGAGAAAAACATTTTTCACACAAAGAGTGGTGAATCTCTGGAATTCTCTGCCACAGAAGGTAGTTGAGGCCAGTTCATTGGCTAAATCTAAGAGGGAGTTAGATGTGGCCCTTGTGGCTAAAGGGATCAGGGGGTATGGAGAGAAGGCAGGTACGGGATACTGAGTTGGATGATCAGCCATGATCATATTGAATGGCGGTGCAGGCTCGAAGGGCCGAATGGCCTACTCCTGCACCTATTTTCTATGTTTCTATGTAATAAGTAACAAGGTATTATGAAATAGGTGTATAGATGGGACATGAACGTAGAATGGTGTAGAAAAGGCCAAAAGGCCACAGAAATGATGTAGAAGAGGCCACTCGATGCATTATGGTGGTGCATACTTTTTGAAGGAGTTTAATCTAGAGATACAGCGCAGAAACAGGCCCTTTGGCCAACAGAGTCTGCACCGACCAGTGATCCCTGTACACTAACACTATCCTACACACTAGGGACAGTTTACAATTTTTACTCAAGCCAATTAAGTTACAAACCTATATCTCTTTGGAGTGTGGGAGGAAACCAGAGAACCTGGAGAAAATCCACACGATCACAGGGAGAAGGTACAATCTCTGTAGTCGGGATCTAACCTGGGTCTCAGGCGCTGCAAGGCAGCAACCCTTTTGCTGTGCCACCTCCTTTCTCTTCAAATATTTATCTAATTCCTTTTCAGAAGTCATTGTTGAATCATTTTCATCCCTTCATTAAGTAATTTCTTCCAAATCGCAGCAATCCACTGCGAAAATAAATGCTTCTTCATCTCACACCTTGCTCTTTTATCATACATTTTAAATCAGCATCCTCCAAGCACTAAAACGTGCCAGTAGAAACGTTCTCCTAATTGACTTCATCAATCGCTTCATAATTTTGAACAAAACTATAAAATCTCCCATGGTATTCTCTGTCCATAAGTATATGGACTCAGAGATAACAACCAGCTGAGAAGGATAAGGATTTTGGATGACATGTAGACCTGCTGGGAATGACTAAAGCCAGCAGCACTAAAAAGTAGTGTTATATTTTGTAATGAGAGCAATCAATTCCTGTGAGCATTTGCAAGGTACCAGTGTATCCCGTTATCAGTGCTTTGATTGACTGGTCTGCCTGCTTCTCATACACCATGTTTATGCTTCTTTTCAGTGGTGCTGAGAGATGTGAATTTGATCTGGAACCATAAATCATGCAGTCTAATATATTTTAGTGGGGACTTTACCTATCGGTCGGTTTTCCTGGGTCCTGAAAACTCCAATGAGCCAATTAAAATGCCCGGTCAGCGAAGGAGATTGCCTACGGCTACCTTTGACTGCCTGTAACTACATAGCGACCCCACGCCACTGCACTACGAGTTCAAAAGAACCATGCCGACCAATTTTTACTCCCGGAAAATTTTTCAACATGCTGAAAAATTTTCCGCAAGCTAACTGAAGCCACGTGTATGGTGAACTTCCCTCGAGCATGAAGGAGTGTTCCAGTGACCTCATAGGACCTCCTAGGACCACGTGTCGACCACGTTGTGAGTTTGAGTCTCTTCTAAACTTGCAGATTAGGTTGCCGCAGTGGGACAGCCCCTTTACAGTGCCGCAGACCTGGGTTAGATCCTGACAATGGATGCAGTCTGTGTGGAGTTTATACATTCTCCCAATGACCACATGGGATTTCCCCGGGTTCTTCAGTTTCCTCCCACACTCCAAAGATGTACAGGCTTGTAGATTAATTTGCTTCAGCAAAATTGTAAATTGTCCCTAGTGTGTAGGGTAATGCTGGTGCACAGGGAGATGCACTGGTCGGTGCGGACTTGATGGGCCAAAGGACCTGTTTCAGAGTGTACCTCTAAAGTCGAAAGTCTAATAACTAAAAAGACAAAGAATATCTCAGCTTTTCAATCAGCATGGTTTCTTTCTCAGTTGACCTAATCCCTGCTTAGTGACTGATATATTTGGCAATTACCAGTGCACCCGTCAAATGCCAGCATGTCCATCAATCACCAGTAGGCTACCCTTACACCTATCAATCACCGACTCGACTGTCAGTCACAATTAGATCCAACATTCTCACAGAGTAGTGAAAGGCTTGGATAGACTGGATGTGGAGAGGGTGTTTCAACTCGTGTGAAAGTCTAGTGTAATTGCCTCAGAATTAAAGGTCCTTCTTTTAGGCAGGAGATGAGGTGGAATTTCTTTAGTCAGAGGGTGTGGAATTCTTTGCCACTGAAGGCTGTGGAGGCCGAGTCAGTGGATATATTTAAGGCAAAGATAGATAGATTCTTGATTAATACAGTTGTCAGAGGTTATGGTGAGAAGGCAGGGTTACGAGGGAGAGACAGATCAGCTATGATTGAATGGCGGAGTAGACTTGATGGGCCAAATGGCCTAATTCTGCTTCTATCACTTATGATCTTGTGATTCTTAATTTTATCAGTGAATCACCAATAACGCCATCATTCATCACTGTCCACAGCAGTCATTGGCAAACAGTACACCGCGAAAGCCACCATGACACTTGCCAATCACTACCACATCTTCCAGGAAATGTTCAACGTTGTCCATTTTTTAAACTTTTCCTATCTTACAAATGCCCGACGCTATCACAGAAGGAATCAGTTGACAAAATAAGGTTGGAATGTACAAAGGTTCAAAGGTATTTTATTGTCACGTGTACCAATTAAGGTACAGCGAAACTCAATTTACCATACAGCCATACTAGAAAAAGCAACAAGACACAACTACATAAAAGTTAACATAAACATCCACCACAGTGGATTCCCCACATCCCTCACCGTGATGAAAAGTAACAAAGTCTAATCTACTTCCCTCTCCCATGGTCCGGGCAGTCGAACCATCCGCAGTCGGGGCGATCGAAGCCCCCACGTCAGAGCGGTCGAAGCTCCCGTGATCAGGGCGATCAAGGCTCCTGCGGCCTGTAGCTCCTGAAGTCGATCCCTAACCAAGGGACCGCAGGCTCCCGCGGTTGGAGCTCCAAGGTTGATCCCCGACAGGGACCACCAGCTCCATGATGTTAAGTCTTGCAGGCTCCCGTGGTTGGAGCTCCCAAAGTTGATCACCAGCAAGAGGCCGCCAGCTACTCGATGTTAGGCCGCAGTGCAGATGGAGATACAATACAGAAAAAAAATTGCATCTCTGTCGAGGTAAGAGATTTTTACAAGTCCCACATTCCAAAGACGTCCAGGCTTGTCGGTTGATTTGCTTTGGTAAAATTGTAAACTGCCCTGAGTGTGTGTGGAATAGTGTCAGTGTGCGGGGATTGCTGGTCGGCCAGTGACCAGCAATCCCCGGTCGCACTGTTTCTGTGCTGTAGTTCTAAATTAAACTAAAACTAAACAATCAAACTGATCCATTGTGGGGCAGCAGATTTCCAATGGAATTTCCAAGCCTGAAGCAATTTCCAAGCCTTAAAGCCAGCGGTGTCATCAATCCAAGAACACTGATTATTTTTCGGCACACCTGATCTCCGAATGCTAGAGGTTGCTTGCCATGTGAGGCACTGAGGACTGGGCTCTCTAGCCAAGTCTAATGGCCCTGTCTCACGGTGAGAGTCATCCCACGAGTGACCCCAAGTGAAAGAAAAAAAAACAGACTCGTGGTTATGTACGAGATTTCAAGTTTATGATCAAGTGTTGAACCGAGTTCCCACGGGTATGTCATTGCTGCGATGTTCCAAGTTCCTCTCCCGAGTTACCAAGTTCCTCTCCCGTTACTCTTGAGCCAACCGTGAATGAAGGTAAGTGTGTGAGGGTGTGAGAAGTCCATGCCGGGTGTCGGCCGCAGCCGCTGTTCTTTCACATCAGTTGCACATCAGATTGTTGGGAGACGGAGCTCAGGATTCGCCTCCTGAGCTACTTTGGTGCCCAGGCGTAAGTTGAGGTGGAGGGTGGTTGGGGGTGGGGGGTGACAGACAAGGCTCTTGGGTGCTGGGATCATTCTCTGCGGGATGGTCTTAGTGCGGGAGACATGTGTAGGAGAGGTGTGCTGACTGCAGGCAGGCAGACACTTTGGTTGTGATTGCCCACCAGTCTCAAAAGCCGCTGTGTCTCCCTGTCCCTATGATAGCAGGGGGCAATCAAGCAGCACAATACCCCCTCCCCCTCCACGCCAACACAAAGGGCAACGATCCCAAGGCTTTAGGGGCAGAAACAGCGGACAGGCGACAATCACCCGCCATAACGCGAGAGAGATCATGCGCTATTGTAGGTCTTCTTTGCACGTCGGTGTTTCTGTATTTCTCCATCTTATTGTTGGCCCTGACTGTCACCAGCCCCACCCCCACCCCTCTGCTTCCCGGCCATGTGTGTGACCCCTTCCCTCCCCTCTCCAGCTCCCCGCCCATTGCACCGGGTGCGGGGGCTTCGCACCGTCTTCATGTTGGCGACGATCCCAAGGCTTTGGACGGAAGGCAGACGCAACAAGCTGGAGTAACAACGCGGGCCAGGTAACATCTCTGGAGAAGGTGACGTTTTGGATAAGGGCTCGGCTTCTGAAGAAGGATCTCGACCCGAAAAGTCACCTATTCCTTCTCTCCAGAGTTGCTGCCTGACCCGCTGAGTTACTCCAGCTTTTTTGTGTCTATCGTTGAATGGGTGACATTTCGGGTCGAGACCCTACTTCGGACTGAAAATAAAACTTGCCTCGTTTGAAGCAGCTTGTAAATTAAAACATAAAATCAAGAAATATTAAAGGTCGACTCATTTATGTGCTGTATTCATTCACCTGGCCTATTGCTGTCCTCCCTCGTCCACCGTGAGCGCTAGACAACTCACCGGGTGCAAACCTCCGCTGCATCCCGGGCGGAGGGCGATGATCACCGGACTGACCGGCAAGTAGAGGCGGCGGGTCGGCCAAGCCCGGCTCCCCGCCACAGGGATAGACACCAACTACTGGAGTAAACTCAGCGGGATCTCTGGAGAAGTCTGAAGTAGGGTCTCGACCCGAAATCTCACCCATCCCATCTCTCCAGAGATGCTGCCTGTCCCTCGGAGTTACTCCAGCATTGTGTGTGTCTATCTTCGGTGTAAACCAGCATCTGCAGTTCCTTCCCAATCCCACACTCTCGGCCCCGGGGGGTGGATGGAGCATCACACGTGTACACATCCCACCCACCACCCCAGACTTGCCCCTTCGGCAGGTCTTTAACCGCGTCCTCATGAGACAGAGTGACGAATACGAAGCCACGGGGCAGGCGCCTCAGTAATAAAGGACAAGTGGCAGATCATCGCAGAAAGGCCGAAGACAGACACAAAATGCTGGAGTAACTCGGCGGGACAGGCCGCATCTCTGGAGAGAAGGAATGGGGGGCGTTTCGGGTAAGTACGAAGAAGGGTCTCGACTCCATTCCTTCTCTCCAGAGATGCTGCCTGGTCCGCTGAGTTACTCCAGCATTTTGTGTCCATCTTTGGTTCAGTCTTTACTCGAGCGAAAGAACAGATTATTAAAGTTCCCACGGTAGACTCACGAGTCACTAAGATAAACGCACGGGGCCACTACGTTATTACAACGAGTTTAAATGTTTCCATTTTTAACTTGAACAGTTAATTTGACTCGTGGAAAAAATCAAACGAGTTAACAAGTTTCCCGAGTACCTGCCGTTAGCGCCACGAGTCGATAAGTTGCTCGTGCGAGTTCCGACGTTCCCGCTACGTGATCACCACGAGTGAAAACTCGGGGTCACTCGTGGGCCAACTCGCACAGTGAGACAGGGGTTTAACACTTGATGGGGTTGGGTAGTTTGGAAGGAAGTGAAGTTTGGGATGTCAGGACTGTCTTATGAAGAAAGACTGGATAGACTCGGTTTATACTCTGTAGAATTTAGGAGATTGAGAGGGGATCTTATAGAAACTTACAAAATTCTTAAGGAGATGCACAGGGTAGATGCAGGAAGATTGTTCCTGATGTTGGGGAAGTCCAGGACAAGGGGTCACAGCTTAAGGATAAAGGGGAATTCCTTTAAGACCGAGATGAGAAAGACTTTTTTCACACAGAGAGTGGTGAGTCTCTGGAACTTTCTGCCACAGAGGGTAGTTGAGGCCAGTTCATTGGCTATATTTAAGAGGGAGTTATATGTGGCCCTTGTAGCTAAGGGGATCAGAGGGTAGATAGTGAAGGCAGGTACAGGATACTGAGTTGGATGATCAGCCATGATCATATTGAATGGCGGTGCAGGCTCGAAGGGCCGAATGGCCTACTCCTGCACCTAATTTCTATGTTTCTATGTTTCTATGTTTGTGATTAATTAAGGGGAAACTCCAACAGAAGTAAAAGGTCATGTTTTTACTTTGTTCTTTGTTTCCAGTTACCATTAACCAAAATCTACTTAACAATTTCTTGGAAAAGGAGATGAGCTAATAACCAGATATCCAGGAGGATGTATTGTGGAAAGCAAATGATGAGATACCCATCTCAGTCCAGAAAACTATGTTCAAATCGCACCACAACAGCTGTGGAATTTAAATCTGAAAAAAAGTGCTAATGATTGTTAACGATGACCACAAAATTCCAAATTGTCATAAAAATACATTACGTTTACTTATCTCTTGCATGAAAGGAAATCTACTATCCTTACCCCATCTGAGCTATTTGTAGTCCACACACCAATGTCATTCAATGCTTGAATATGTTCTGAATTGACTTAGCAAGCCATTCATCTCAAGGAGAGTTAGAGATGGGTAAACAATGCAGGCCTGTGAAAAATGAATAATAAAGACTGACCTTCTGACCTTACTCAGAGACATAATGTTTGCATGGCTAACCCAGCAGGTGGAAACATTTTACCTACACCATTCATGCCAAACAGTTTCTTTTGGGTTGATATTGCAATCTTCCTGAGTCATCGCCTCAGAATTAAAGGACATTCGTTTAGGAAGGAGATGAGAAGGATTTTCTTTAGTCAGAGGATGGTTAAACTGTGGAATTCTTTGCCACAGAAGGCTATGGAGGCAAAGTCAGTGGATATATTTAAGGCAGAGATAGTTAGACTTGATTATTACAGGTGTCAGAGTTATGGGGAGAAGGCAGGAGAATGGGGTTAGGAGGAAGAGATAGATCAGTCATAATTTAATGGCGGAGTAGACTTGAAGGGCTGAATGGCCTAATTCTACTCCTATCATGTGATCTTATGATTTAAATTTATAGGCCTAGCATTTTTGGGCAAATTAGCATCAGGTTTAAAGCAAATCCTATCATTAGTATGTAACATGTCCACAAGTTTGTGGTGAGGAGAAAGTATATGGGTAGTTGCAAATCACCATCAATTGGCTGGACAATTCATGCCACTGCACATGACTCTTACAAAATTAATATGGCTTCAGTTCACTGCTCAAAGATAAGATAACAAGTCTCAAAAGTAACAACCATCCTGAAAATGATTGTTCCTGCTTATTCCCAATCTGCTTTCTTTCCGTGAAAATCCCCAATTTGTGCTAGATATCATCTCCAGGATGCCTTATAGAAACATAGAAACATAGAAGATAGGTGCAGGAATAGGTCATTCGGCCCTTCGAGCCTGCACCGCCATTCAATATGATCATGGCTGATCATCCAACTCAGAATCCCGTACCTGCCTTCTCTCCATACCCCCTGATCCCCTTAGCCACAAGGACCACATCTAACTCCCTCTTAAATTTAGCAATGAACAGGCCTCAACAACCTTCTGTGGCAGAGAATTCCAGTGATTCACCACTCTCTGTGTGAAAAATGTTTTTCTCATCTCGGTCCTAAAAGATCTCCCCCTTATCCTTAAACTGTGACCCCTTGTTCTGGACTTCTCCAACATCGGGAACAATCTTCCTGCATCCAGCCCGTCCAACCCCTTAAGAATTTTGTAAGTTTCTATAATATCCCTCCTCAATCTTCTAAATTCTAGCGAGTACATACCGAATCTATCCAGTCTTTCTTCATATGAAAGTCCCGACATCCCAGGAATCAGTTTGGTGAACCTTCTCTGTACTCCCTCTATGGCAAGAATGTCTTTCCTCAGATTAGGAGACCAAAACTGTACGCAATACTCCAGGTGTGGTCTCACCAAGGCCCTGTACAACTGCAGTAGAACCTCCCTGCTCTTGTACTCAAATCCTTTTGCTATGAATCCTAACATAACATTCGCTTTCTTCACTGCCTGGTGCACCTGCATGCCTTCTTTCAATGACTGGTGTACCATGACACCCAGGTCTCATTGCATCTCCCCTTTTCCTAATCGGCCACCATTCAGATAATAGTCTACTTTCCTGTTTTTGCCACCAAAGTGGATAACCTCACATTTATCCATATTACACTGCATCTGCCATACATTTGCCCACTCACCTATCCAAGTCACCTTGCAGCCTCCTAACATCCTCTTCACAGCTAACACTGCCCCCCAGCTTCGTGTCATCCGCAAACTTGTAGATGTTGCATTCAATTCCATCTTCCAAATCATTAATATATATTGTAAATAGCTGAGGTTCCAGCACCGAGCCTTGCGGTACCCCACTAGTCACTGCCTGCCATTCTGAAAATAACCCGTTTACTCCTACTCTTTGCTTCCTGTCTGCCAGCCAGTTCTCTATCCACATCAATACTGAACCCCCAATACCATGTGCTTTACGTTTGCATACTAAGCTCTTATGTGGGACCTTGTCGAAAGCCTTCTGAAAGTCCAGATATATACACATCCACTGGTTCTCCCTTATCCACTCTACTAGTTACATCCTCGAAAAATTCTATAAGATTCGTCAGACATGATTTACCTTTCATAAATCCATGCTAACTTTGTCCAATGATTTCACCACTTTCCAAATGTGCTGCTATCCCATCTTTAATAATTGACTCTAGCAGTTTCCCCACTACCAATGTTAGACTAACTGGTCTGTAATTCCCCATTTTCTCCCTCCCTCCCTTTTTAAAAAGTGGGGTTACATTAGCTACCCTCCAATCCTGAGGAACTACTCCAGAATCTAAACATAGAAACATAGAAATTATGTGCAGGAGCAGGCCATTCGACCCTTCGAGCCTGCACCAACATTCAATATGATCATGGCTGATCATCCAACTCAGTATCCTGTACCTGCCTTCTCTCCATACCCCCTGATCCCTTCAGCCACAAGGGCCACATCCAACTCCCTCTTAAATATGGCCAACAAACTGGCTTCAACTACCTTCTGTGGCAGAGAATTCCACAGATTCACCACTCTCTGTGTGAAAAAACGATTTTCTCATCTCGGTCCTAAAAGACTTCCCCCTTATCCTTAAACTGTGACCCCTTGTCCTGGACTTCCCCAACATCGGGAACAATCTTCCTGCATCTAGCCTGTCCAACCCCTTAAGAATTTTGTAAGTCTCTATGAGATCCCCCCCTCAATCTTCTAAATTCCAGCGAGTACAAGCCAAGTCTATCCAGTCTTTCTTCATATGGAAGTCTCTACTAGTTTTAAAGAGTTTTGAAAAATTATCACTAATGCATCCACTATTTCTGGGGCTACTTCCTTAAGCACTCTGGGATGCAGCCTATCTGGCCCTGGGGATTTATCGACCTTTAATCCATTCAATTTACCTAACACCACTTCCCGGCTAACCTGGATTTCACTCAGTTCCTCCACCTTATTTGACCCCCGGTCTCCTGCTATTTCCGGCTGATTATTTATGTCTTCTTTAGTGAAGACAGAACCAAAGTAGTTATTCAATTGTTCTGCCATGTCCTTGTTCCCCATGACCAATTCACCTGTTTCTGACGGCAAGGGACCTACATTTATTTTAACTAATCTTTTTCTCTTCTCATATCTATAAAAACTTTTGCAGTCAGTTGTTATGTTCTGTGCCAGTTTTCTTTCATAATCTATTTTCCTTTTCCTAATTAATCCCTTTGTCCTCCTCTGCTGGACTGAATTTCTCCCAGTCCTCAGGTAGGCTGCATTTTCTGGCTAATTTGTAAGCTTCTTTTGATTTGATACTATCCCTGATATCCCTTGTTATCCATGGGAATAACATATCTTGTCATATCTTGAGAAATAACTCAATGGATATTTTTAAGGTGGAAATTGATTGATTCTTGATTAATAAAGGTGTCAGGGGTTATGAGGCGAATGTCAGAGAATGTGATTGAGGGGGAAGATAGATCAGCCAAGATTGAATGGAAGAGTAGACTTGATTTAAGTCTTAATGGCCTAACTCTGCTTTTACAATTCATGAACTCATGAATTTAAAACCTCTTGTGTGGCATCTTATCAAATATTCTTCATTGAAAATCCCTCTTTGATGTCAATGAAAGAGATCATCAATTACATATTTTGTACAGGTGGTGACTGCTTCTCACTATTACTTGTACTTATTGAGCTCCCTTTTGAGTGCCACTATTTATTTCTGTCTCCTGGCAGTGTATTCCAAACGCTAACCACTCACAGTGTTCACTGGAGAGGTCGGCACTTATTGCCAATTCCTAAATTTCCCTGCACTGGGTCATTTCAGATAGGGCAGTTAAAAGTCACCTCGCTGATATCAGTCTGGAGTTATATACGGATCAGACCATGCCCAAAGATCTTCAGTGTATAGAAAAAAATGATACAGTGCTGGGCTAACTCGGCAGGTCAGCAACCCAGTCTGAAGAAGGGTCCCGACCTGAATCATCACCTATCCATGTTCTTCATAGATGCTGCCTGACCAGTCTAGTTACTCCAGCACTTTGTGTTGCTTTTTGTAAACCAGCATCTGCAGTTCTTGTTTCTTCAGTGAATAGGCTATTCAGTCCTAAGGGGTTATATCAGCTCTGTGCAAGAGCAATCGAGCTGCCCCCCCCCCCCCCCTTCATCTCCCCCCTCATTCCCCCCTCCCTCCCACACCCCCCCTCTTCCGACCCACTCTGCATGATCATTTGCGGTATTTTGTTTGGTCCTTTATGATGCTACAATTGAATATAGCTCCACTACCAGATCCGTAGTATAATCCAGACTCAAACTATTTGATGTACACACTGGTTTAAACATAGTTTAGGCATTACATTGCAGGTTCCCATTAAATTGACTGCTACTTACAGTAATTGGTTTAAAGTTTATTGGAAATGTGGAGTCCAGATTGCTCAGCATCAACCAAATTTATTACGGTAACTGTGAATCGACATTGAATTGCAATTTATCCATTACAAATAATTGGAGGCATTGTTTTAAAAAAAGGATCATCATTTAATACAGATGAATCAAATATTTTTCTCTTAGAAGTTCATGAGACTTTGGAACTCTCTTCCTCAAAGAGCAATGGCAGCAGTTATTAAATATTTTTTTAGGGAGTGATAGATAAATTCGTGATGTGCAAGAGAGTGAAAGGTTACCACAGGAAAGCAGGAATGTGGCTATGATCTTATTCATTGATGAAACAGACTCTGAGAGCTGAGTGGCGTTCTCCTTTTTCTCATTTGTATGCCTCTATGTTCACTCTAATCTGTTTCTGAAATTCAATTAGATTCACCATTTTGATCTGAATTCACGAACTGACGTGGAACACACAGTTTATATTGTATACCGAGTTTAATGTATACCAAGAATAAATGTTTATATATGGTATGCAACTATAGAACAACAAACAAATAAAAATGCGCGAGAGCTCTTCAAATGTTTCAATTCTTTATAGCTACATTGATTGCCCACCTGGACTGTTATTAGAAACATAGAAACATAGAAAATAGGTGCAGGAGTAGGCCATTCAACCCTTCGAGCCTGCACCGCCATTCAATATGATCATGGCTGATCATCCAACTCAGTATCCTGTACCTGCCTTCTCTCCATACCCCCTGATCCCTTTAGCCACAAGGGCCACATCTAACTCCCTCTTAATTGTCTTCTCATTCCTTCCCAATATTAGCATGGTCATACCACCCACCAAACTCTTCCAACTGTTCGAGCAAATATTTTGTTGCTTGCAGTTGTGACTCACCTGAATTCATTTTAATTAACCAACATAGAGTCACAGAGTGATACAGCATGGAAACAGGCCCTTCGGCCCAACTTGCCCACACCTGGCCAACATGTCCCAGTTACACTAGTCCCACTTGCCTGCATTTGGCCCATATCCCTCCAAACCTGTCCTATCCATGTACCTGTCTAACTGTTTCTTAAACGTTGCATTAGCCCCAGCCTCAACTACCTCCTTTGGCAGCTCATTCCATATATCCACCACCCTTTGTGTGATATAATTACCCCTCAGATGCATATTAAATCTTTTCCCCTTCACCTTAAACCTATGTCCTCGCTTTTGATTCCCCAACTCTGGGAAAGAGACTCTGTGCATCTACCAGATCAATTCCTCATGATTTTGCACACCTCTACAAGATCACCCCTCATCCTCCTGCACACCTCTCTAAGATCACCCCTTATCCTCCTGCACCCCAAGGAATAGAGCCCTAGCCTGCTCCATGTAGCTCAGGCCCTCAGGTCCTGGCAACATCCTCATAAATCTTCTCTACACCCAATTACGGATCGAGATTGTACAAATATTCATTGATATTTAGAATTATCTTCACACATGTCTTTCCCGGGTTATGAACGGCTAAATTATGCACACCCAGTATATATGATTGAGCATTTCAGAGACCGGCGGTGTCGATGTGGATGCATTTATCGGCTGATGAGGGAATGTGGACATGGGAACTGGGGAGCTTCTGCACGTCTTTTCTACCCCCACCCCAACCTGCAACAATCTGGGGCTGGGTCAAGCTGAGCAGAGCTGCGAGCGCTGGGAAGACTCACTCAGTCACAGTCATTGAGACTGGCTGCCCACTGCTCATCTCGTGCCTGCCCACTGTCCCATCACAGCTGTCCTTGCGTTCCTCTCCCACGCACTGTTTTTGTTCATCTCGGACGAATGAGCAGTTCGGGTTATGAACAGTTCTCAGGAATGAAACCCTGTTGGAACTGGGAGGCTATCACTTGCCTCACTCTATCCCTTCATTTTCTATCAGCTATTACTTCTCTATTACATGAGTCTGAAAAGGTCCCTTCCATAGATGCTGCCGTCATTGATCCATTGAGCTCCTCTAACAGTTTGTATTTGCTCAAGATTCCTGTATCTGCAGTTTCTTGTGTTTCTAGTTAGTTCTTGACACATTTACAGAATTCTTAATTGTAAAGCTATATTCCCTATGGCATAGAAGGCAGCCATTTCTGCCCATCCAGTCTACAGCATCTCACAGAACAATCCCGATCCGCAGTTATTTTTACCGTCACTCATTCTCCCCACATTCTCCCATCAATACCATCCACATTCTACCATTCACCTGCACACACGGGGGACAGTTTACATTGGTCAATTAACCTATGTACATGCACATCATACACTCGAACACTCAGGGGGAAACCCTCCCACAGGAAGAAAGTGCAAACTCCACACAGACAGCACCACAGTTCAGGATTGAACCTGGGTCACTGAAGCTATGCGGCAGCCGCACTACTAGCTGCACCACTGCGCCATCCTTACATTGGTGACAGCTAACATGAAAAAAAAATCCCTTTAATTTATAAACCCACGAACATAGCAGCCAATTACTGCTATCGGGCTTTGTGAAATCAGAAATATTTTCTAAAGGAACACACACTTAGGCTTTCCCCAGCAGTTCTGTGGAAACCTGACAGTTATTTTTTTTCAAAGGGCAGCAAAGAGAAGCAATCGGAAACATTGCTCTCAGTTCAGGCAAAAGGAGAAACCAGGAAAATCATCTGTCATTTTGATCTCATAACTCAGCACACAACAATGAACAAATTTGACTTGTGGCTACGAAGTTAATCCAGGGTAGATGCTGTGTGTGCCAATTCCGACTGGTCTGACGCTGGAGCCCGCCTCAGTTAAATGCCACCAGTGAACTGAGGGCAACAGACAGTCTTCTAGTCAAGAGGGTAAACAGAGAGTACAGGAGGAGACCTTTCAGCTTTTGTTCAGCCATTGAGTTATGTTTGTGGGTGATCTATGATCCTGTCCTGTATAGCCACTTTGCTGCATGGTTCAAGAACATGCATGGGAGAGAAACAGTCCACTTCGAACAGCACACTTTGGTTAGCCCCACCAAGTAATGCTACCTTCCCTTCAGACCGCTTCTTAAGCCAAGCAGGCCCCACACAGAAAGGAAGCAGAGTTTTTTTCCAAATATGCAGACTGACTATTAGAGCCATATTCACCAACAACTTCAAACAAAGGTACAGACTGAGAGGGTGCATGCAAATTGGTGGAGGGTAATAAGGAGGTACAAGACCCAGTGCCATGATTCAGAGAGAATCAGCCAAGGGTCAGGGTCTTGGGTCAGAAATAAAATGTCAGGTTTGGAAGCTTCCTAATAATTTTAATTGTGCGGGTCAGGGAAAGCAAGAATGCTCCAAGGAACCCAGAGACTGCATTTTTACCCAATCTAATCCCTTGGAAAGAAGGTCAGCAGCTTGCCTGTGCATGAGCCAACTGCAGCAGAGTTACAGGCAGCTTTGGGTAGTTGTCTACTCCAGTATAAACTTAACCCCATCCCACCCCCACCCAATCTTGATTCGTGCCTATTTTTTTGATAACTCATATACTGTTGTTGTGAATGCCGTTGTCCAGGAAATCTGTTTGAGACACATAGCTTGTCCCACTTACCTCAACATCACAGACAGATTGAAAAGCTTGTTAAAATGTCCTTAATTAGGACAGTCAGCACAATAAAGTACTGAGCTTGCCGAGTCTGATAACCTTTATCCTAACTAACCCAACTCATACATGACACAAAGTTAGACGTAGATACTAGGATATGGGTTCCACCCTTTTGTCATAGATGAGGCCCTCACACATGTCTCCTCAGGATCCTGTAGTTCTGTTCTTGTTCCCACTCCCCCCAGATGCACATGGACAGAGATTCCCCTGGTCCTCACCTTTCACACCACCAGTCGCCATTATACAAAACAACCCATAGAAAATTAGGTGCAGGAGTAGGCCATTTGGCCCTTCGAACCAGCACCGCCATTCAATATGATCATGGCTGATCGGCTAAAATCAGTACCCCATTCCTGCTTTTTCCCCATATCCCTTGATTCCTTTAGCCTTAAGGGCTAAATCTAACTGACATTTCCGTCACTTTCGAAGGGATCCCACCACTAATCACATCTTCCCACCCCCACCATTTTCCATCTTATGTAGGGATCACTCCTTCCCCAACTCCTTTATTTCACTCATCCCTTCACACCAAAGCCTCTGTCTGGTCTTCATACCCCCACCCTTCCCCCCAACCCCCCCCCCCCCCCACACTGCCTACTTTCAGTCTGAAGAAGAGTTCCTATCCAAAATGTCACCCATCTTTTTTCTCCAGAGATTCTGCCTGACCTGCTGAGTCACTCCAGCACTTTTAGTCTATCTTTGGTATAAACCAACATCTGCTTTGTAAAGGTTAATTTTTACTTCAAACAGATAATAACACAATGATTAGTAATAACGCATTAAAATCTTAATTTTGTCAGGTGGTTATGGCAGTAAACTCTTAAAGTATGTAAAATATAGACTCTCGGTTCACTCTATCCCCACACAAAGAGGTAATGTTCAATCAGATATATTTATACCCCAATAATCAGCAATTCAGCAATACTTTATCATACAGAGCATTGTACAGCCTCTTGCCTGTTAAGATTGACAGGTTGTTCCGAGAGAGGAAAGATTAGCCCATATATGGTTATGCTGAAGAAGCTGTTTTTCTGCAGGTCAAGCACTTGTTTTGTTTTATCTTATTGATGCACATTATAATCTTATAGAGTAAAGAGTACGAGCCAAGTGTCTGAACATTCCTCTGATGTATATAACAAAAAGGAAAACATTCATGTAGTTGTGCTGTGATCTTGCTAGTGTCATGGAACAATTGGGAAAACATAGAAACATAGAAACATAGAAAATAGGTGCAGGAGGAGGCCATTCGGCCCTTTGAGACAGCACTGCTATTCATTGTGATCATTGCTGATCATCCCCAATCAATAACCCGTGCCTGCCTTCTCACCATATCCCTTGATTCCACCAGCCCCTAGAGCTCTATCTAACTCTCTCTATTCCACAAATTCACAACTCTATTGGTGATTTTTTTTTTCTCACATTTAATCCTAAATGGACTTCCCTTTATTCTAAGACTGTGGCCCCTGGTTCTGGACTTGCCCAACATTGGGAACATTTTTCCTGCATCTAGCCTGTCCAGTCCTTTTATAATTTCTAATCCTATATTCTAGTCCTTTTATAATCCTATAACTTATTTTTGTTATAGTGCCGTAGGATAGGAGAAAGGTGAAAGCATCCATTTTATTGCTTTTAAATCTATTTTGTAACTTTTAAATCTTTAAACTTTCTCAGCTTCTCCAAACATGACACTACCATCTCAAGTCAGGTAATTTTGGATCACCAAGCAATGATAATTGTATGATGTCTTCCATGCTACAGGGAGTAGTGTCACAGCTGATGCCCGGGACCCAGGTTTGAGCCTGATCTTGGATGATGTCTGTGTAGAGTTTGCACATTCTCCATGCGTCCATGTGGGTTTCCTCCGGGAGGTCCGATTTTCTTCCACATTTCAGAAATGTGTGGTTTTGTAGATTAATGGCCTCTGCAAAGTATGTAGGAAGTAGAATCAGCAGTGTGTCAGAAGTAAGATAACATAGAACTAATATGAACGGGCAATCAATGGTCTTCATGCACTTGGTGGTCCAAAGGGCCTGTTTCTGTAATTATGCTCCTAAAGCGTACCCCGTTAGTCTAGTTCAATAAAACGCTGAGTCAAGCACTGGATCAACTAAGCTCTTTATTCTCACTCACAAATGAACTTCCTATACGATACCTAACCAACACCATGGGTTCGATCCTTGTCTTTATTCCTCCATGCCCTTCAGCCTCATGTGAATAGACACCTCCAGATGGTCAACATAGTCCCAAGTGCACCTCCAGAAGATCGACCTCGATCCATGTGGTGTCCCCTCTTTTATACTGGATCGGACCCATGGCGCAAAATACATGGGGGTGGGGGGTGGGGTGGGGTGTGATGGGGGTGGGGGGGTGGGGGGGGACCTCTACAAGCCAATCACAAATAAAGATCATATAATACATTTATTGACTGCTCTAACCCAATCACAAAATACCCCATTAGTTCCAGTTGGAAGACAGTTCACCAAAGTAAAGAAATATTTCCCCAGGTAACACAAACAATTTGAGCAAGGCTCCATAATTTGACTAATCACAAGATAACAGTGCAAAGACTGCAACATAGTTAACAATACTTTTACAACACCCCATTCTGTAACCAATCCTAATCATGCATTTGCAACCAAACTCAGCTCTATCTGCAAAACCCTCATACATATTCACAATTGAGGGGACATCTGGACATCACCCTGTGCTTGACTTCCTCCCAGGGTCCAGACACTCTGGAGCCATGAGCCTCATGGCTTTGCAGCTTTTTACAGAAAGATGACAAGCAGGCTTTGCAAATGCAGAGATCCCTCATTTTGTGACATACTTATTTGGTAAATATTATCATTTCCATGCTGTACCTTTCAATCAATCATAAAAATATCCTGATCTGTTACTCACTCTATCCACACTAACCAAGAACCATGATTCTTGATCTGCATCCCATTTCCCATTAGCTCGGAAA
The DNA here is from genome assembly GCA_035221665.1 of Okamejei kenojei. Classification (NCBI taxonomy): domain Eukaryota; kingdom Metazoa; phylum Chordata; class Chondrichthyes; order Rajiformes; family Rajidae; genus Okamejei; species Okamejei kenojei. The sequence goes on along the minus strand of CM069136.1, from coordinate 101,814,501 downwards.
TGGAATATGACACTTTCATTCCATCCATTCACCCAGCCCTTCTCCACTCACGTTCTGCTCTGCTTGTTATCTATGTCACAAAAGCACATTGATCTGACCCCAATGTCTCCCTTAGTAACATTCGTTTAGCTTACCAACATACTCGTGGCATGTTATGTCATTGTACCGAATGGTGAACAAAAAGCGTCAAGCTGGAATTTCCAAGGAATTTGCAATAATGTTGCATGAACGGTGCATGTCCGAGGTTCAGGGGAATAACATATGAAGTGATTTGAGCTGTCATACAATGTTCTCCCGGGAGCCCTTTCATCATTATCAGTGCAACAACGAGAATTTAATTAGCGTAGCACCATAACACCATCTGGGCATCGCCAATGGAGAGCACAAATTTGTGAATTACTCCCTTTCTTTCTCATCAGTACCATTTAGACTGGGTGGTACAGGAAACCTGACAGCAACGTGATTTATTGGCTTCATAATGCACTTCTTGAAATGAAGTGTTTTCTTATTGACAAGTTGAAAGATAGATTGTTAAAAGACAGCAGTGACAAAAAAAAATTCTGATTCTGATTCTATTAAGTTTATATTAAACGATGCATCTGCAGTGACTGCTACACATTACCTCCCTGCCTACAGATTATTGAACAGTAGAATAATCACACCCAAAAGCAACCTATTCATGTGTATTCAGCTGTCAGATGTGACACAAGCTGATGCTAAAGCTTCCAGCTCCAGCTCACACCATTTTTTACTTATGTCGCTGTCCAAGGTGAGAAAAGCATCATTCCCTCTATTACAGGGTGTGTGTCATAAGATTGGAAAATGTTGCGATGCCTCCATTTACTAAAATAAAGAAATTTTATCTTCATTCATTTTCAGGATGCAGATGGTGCTGTCAAAACCAACGTTGATTCCTCATCCATCATTGAAATGAGGTCTTGAGTCACACATAAGCCACACCATGTCAAGACCTTTACTTTTGGTAACACAGATACAAGGGACCGCAGATGCTGGAATCTTGAGCAAAAAACAAAATGCATGAGGAACTCAGTGGGTCAGGCAGTACCTGTGCAGAGATTTCCTTCTCCAGCACCTTGGTTTTTGTTTTTGTGGTTAGTGTTATATGTGACCATTTTTACATTCTCAAGCATGCATTGAATTTACTGTAAATTACATTGTAATTTGATTGTCTGACTTTCTCATCTAGTAACTTAACTACAATACCACCACCATAATAATCAATTAGAGTTCTCAGTTCAGCATTCTTGATATCCCACTGTTTGCAGTTTATTAATTAAATAGTTATTAAATGTTTTAATGTAATCTAATTTATTTATATTTATATCATACAATAAATCACTAGATTTTCTCTTTCCCAGTTATTATTAAGCTCATCGCTCTGAAAGCCAAACTGCAAGCTGTTATACTTAAGGGCCTGTCCCACTTTCACGACCTAATTCACAACCTTTTTTACTCGTGGACATTTTTCATCAGGCGAGAAAAACGCCCCGACCTACTTGATGCCACGAGTACCTACGACTAGCATCACGATCTACCTACGACGTACCTACGACCTCCTATGACTTCGAACGACCTTGTAACGACCATGCTGTGAGTATGAGTCAAGGGCAAACTCGGCAGGTGTCGTGAATTAGGTCGTGAAAGTGGGACAGGCCCTTTACCGAACAATCAACTTATTGCAGATTCAATTGAGCTTTTAATTTTATTTGTTATTGTTTCCATAGTCCTGAATCAAATATGTTTCTTTGTATGTCCTCTTCCGCTGCAGCTCTGTGGTGAGTTGGTTGGAGCTTCTATCCAGGGCTTTGCTGACCACCCCACTGCTCACACCTCCTCCTGTAGGTGCACGCATGCTACTGCACCTAGACAGCTATAGGGCCAAATTGCACTGGAACTGCCTGGAGTAGGAAGTAGGAGGGGCGAGATTGAGGTGTTTTAGGGCATAGGAAGTGGGGGAGAAGTGAGAGTGATGTAGTGCACAGTTTTCTCTCAGTGGAGAACATTTTGATACACTAGCCCAATCCATAGGACTAGCCATTTTACTTCAAAGTCATGTGAGTGACTCCATGAAGAAGCCTGCCAGCCCGCATGCGTGTCAATATGTCTAAAGCATGGCGCACGACTGGCTGGGAGTAAATTTAAAATTTCCAGGAGTAAATTTAAAACTCTGCTGGAGGAGCAACGAGAATAAAACATATTCTGAGGTCGTATTTTTTCGCTGGGAAATCTCTTTTACAGAGTTTACTGTGGATATGGAATCCAGGGTGAAATCCAGATGGGGGAAACCGGCTACAGTGGGGCCGCGGGAGTGCAGGTTGCCGGCGGCCGTCGGGTTCGCCGTCCGAGTCGTTGACAGTGCGGTCAGCAACTTCAGACTTGGTGCTGGCACAAAGCACCTTGGCAACCCCGAAAGGGGGGAAAGCCAAAAGGAAGTCTGACAGGCCTGTTTACTCAGACGAGTCAGGCCAGGAGGAGTCGCCTCCTACTGTCATGGATAACATCTTCGGGCGTTTATCCCGGATGGAGCACCTTATGGAAAGGATGCTCCATCACGAGATGCTCCGTGAAACGGAACCATATCAGCGCAGGTCTCCTCGGGGGGCCTGCGGCAGCGCCTGTCCCAGGGCTGCATAATGTCTCCCACGCTGAGGAGGGGAGCGTACGGGGTCAGTATTGGACTGACTCTGAATTCGAAGGTATGTCTGGGGAGCATACCGGGATGCACGGCATACGTGATGTTCAGGAATTTCCTGCCAAGGCATCAAGGTTCGTGATACCCTCACAAACAGAGGAGCCACTGTAGGAAGAGCTAGCTGCTCGCATAAACTACCTCACGTCGCACCAATTGCAGGAACAGGTGATGGGGGAAACAACTACAAAGTACCATACACCTATAAAATTGTGCGTCCCTGAAAGTGCCAGCTGTGAACAGTTCTATCTAGGGATTCATTGGAGGGGGCATCAAAGCCCAAGAAATGAAACACCAAAGAATCTTAAAATTGCTGGCGTCAGGCATTACGGCATTTGCCAGATCTGTGGATGGGGGACCCTTATCGGACGTCCAGCAGGATGCCTTGGCGTTGATGTGCAATGCACATTTCAAAATAAACTGTTTTTCGGAAGAATGCCATTAGACCTGCCTTGAACCCCAAATTCGCAGGTTTATGTAAGGCCAGCAATGTGCAGCCACCAAATCTCCTGTTCGGGGAATATCTACCGAAGCAGGTTAAAGACCTGGATGAAGAAGCAAAAGCTGTCGGGCTAATCAAGGCGCCAATGACGAGCAAATCTTCACCATTTCAGCAGCAGCACCCCTACGCTTCCATCAGCAATAAGCGTTTCACTGAAGCTGGTGGCAGCTCGAGAGCTGAATTCTCTGGGCAAAAGTCTTTTTTAGGCCAAGGCCCAAGCCGGCCCTCGTGGAAAATGCACAATCCGCGCACCCCAGCAGTCTTACCCTCCGTAGCTCAAGGGCGGAAATAGAACCTGCATCAAGGGCCTTTCGGCCTACCATAAGACCACCGGTAACCATGAAGGTAGGTGGGTCTGGTTCTTTCCGGAACATGGGGTGTGTGGACCAGTTACAAGTTGGTGGTAGATTACACTTGTTTTTACATGAATGCCGTTGGATAACATCAGATCCATTTATACTGCACAGCATACATGTGTTCCAAATTGAATTTCTTCCCAATTCATTGCCACCCACACAGCTTACACCAAGCCAGACGTTTGTTCATTTCCAACAGGAAGGTTTGGATATACAGCTGAAATTCACACATTATACACAAAAGGGGTAATCAAGAAGTCGAGTCATGAACATCACCAATTCGTCTATAATATATTCCCCAGACAAAAGAAAGATGGAGGGTGTCGAATCATCCTTGATTTAACAAAACTTAACACTTATGTGCAGTATGGAAAATGGAAAACTTCATTACTGCCAAACAGCTGATTTCCAAAAGATACTTTATGGCATGCATTGATCTCAAAGATGCACACTATTTGGTGCCCATTCACATGGATCACCAGAGATATTTGACATTTGGCTGGATGTGGCAACTGTGGCAGTTTAAAGCATTGCCTAATGGGTTAACTTCATCCCCCAGATTGTTTACCAAATTATAGAAACCAGTGCTTGGACTTCTTAGAGCTAAAAAACACATTGTTATGGCATATATGGATGATATTCTAATCATATGAAAAATGCTGTAGTTAGCTAAATTAGCTATTTCAGCCACAAAACTCACATTTGTGAAATTGGGGTTTCTCATCCATCCAGTTAAATCCAAATTGATACCAACTACAGTGATTAACTATTTGGGATTTACCATTAACTCTATCAATATGTCATTGACTCTGTCCTGGGTCAAGATATTGGAGTTAATAGAAGCCTGTTGTTGTTATGGAGCAGCCATCTAGTCAACAGATGGTTAGTGTAATTGGCAAATTAGTGGCTGTCTTTCCAGCTGCACAATTTGGGCCTTTGCATTATCAGAATTTACAACGTGCAAAGGAGCAAGCACTAAAATACTATTTAGGTCATTTTAACAGACCTATGCTATTACCAGCTGAAGCTATATCGGAACTACAATGGTGGATGACCAATATTCGGCATTGCTCCAGTAACATTTTGGTCAATAAACCTTCAGTTATATTACAAACTGATGCTAGTGCTCAAGGATAGGGAGCTATTAATACCATCTCTAGTTGCGGTGGCAGATGGGATGTGCATGAGTCATCAATTCTTCAGTTACATGGTATTAACTACTTAGAGATGCTGGGGGCATTCTATGGGTTGAAAGCTCATTGTGGGAATATACATCACTTGCATATTGATTGACAACACTACAGCAGTGGCATATATTAAACACTTGGGTGGAATCATGTCAGTATCCTGGGATAATTTAGCTAACCTCATTTGGCACTGGTGTATCGAAATAAATATTTAGATTTCAGCTACCTATCTGCCAGGTAGGTTTAATTTGGTGGCGGACACCTGGTCACGAAAATTTAATGACAACACAGAATCGATGTTGGATCAAAAAGTATTTAACAACATTGTTGCTCAGTATGAAACACCAGATATCGATTTGTTTGCATCTAGGCTCAATCACCAGTTACCAAAGTATGTTGCATGGGAGCCAGACCCTGGGGCAGTGGCGATAGATGCATTCTCGTTACACTGGGGAGGAATGTTCTTTTCTGCATTCCCTCCATTTTGCCTCATCAGTCGGTGCTTGCAAAAATCCAGCAAGATTCCGCTTCAGGCATTTTGGCCTGCACAGCCATGGTTCACACTGATATTGGGAATGGTAACAGAACCTTCTATGGTTGTTTCCAAAAGCAAAAATGTGCTGGTTCATCCCATAACCCGGGAAGGCCACACGCTGCATGATCGAATCAATTTATTGAATTGCAGACTTTAAGAAGATCTTTCCAGGGGCTCAGATTATCAGACCAAACTGTGGACGTGATCACTGCAGCTTGGAGGGATAGCACCAAGAAGCAGTACATTTCTTACATCAGGAGATGGGAAGTGTTTTGTTTGCAGTCTGACATAACGTATGATACGGCATGTATAACTAACGTCTTGGAGTTTCTCTCAAAATTATTTTTTGACAAAAGATTGAGTTATAGTGTCATTAATTGTGCCAAAAGTGCCTTGTTGCTAGGATTGGAACACCACTCTGTCGGGTCTCACCCGCTGATATCCAGGTTTATGAATGGTATTTTTAACACAAATCCCCCTGGCCTAGGTACACGAAGATATGGGATGTTAACATTGTGCTAACGCTGCTTCGCCGGTGGGCTCCAGTTACATCCTTGTCTCTGGTCAAGCTCACATATAAAGTTGTTATGCTCATGCCACTGGTTTCAGCGCAACGGGTCCAGTCATTGCATAAGCTGCGGCTGGACAGAATGTTCACATCTACCAACAAAATAACGCTTTATATACATGAGCTAATTAAACAGAGCAGACCAGGGGTGTCAGGTCTAAAACAGGAATTTATGGCATACCCTATGGACTATAGATTGTGTGTGGTCACACATATGCAACAATATTTTAAGGGTGCAAAGAGCCTTAGAGGCACTGAACTGGCAATGTTTATTAGCTATAAAAAGCCACACAAGAGGGTGTCAGTGCAGACCATCTCCAGGTGGATAAGGCATGTATTGGCAAGTGCAGGAGTGGACACTGATATTTTTAAATCTCACTCCACCAGGGCTGCAACAACATCAGCAGCAAGGTGATGTAGGTTCCGCTGGACCACATCCTAGCAACTGCAGGATGTTCGAAAGAGCGAATGTTCCAAACTTGTTATAATAAACCGATTGCCAGGCCGGGGTTGTTTGCCAACTCAATTTTAAGTTCTGTTCTATAATTTGCTCCTGAATGTGAGGGGCACTATTATTTTTATTATCATTTGTTTATTAAAAGCATCAGCATGTTTTAAATCTATGTCATGTCTGAATGCATTATCTTTTCAATCATTTCCGGTCAACTAATGCAGTGTTTTGCATGGACTCATGTTCGCGGCATGAAATCACAGAGCTTTCAAGTCTTCACGTAGTCACTCATGTGACTTTGAAGTAAAATAGGAAGATTAAATGAGAATTTACCAGTTTGAAGTTTGATCTTTATTTTATGAGAAGTTACAATGAGGGATTACATGCCCTCTGCTCCCAAACCTCTTCTCATAAAGGTCATGTGGTAGTTCTAGTTTCTCGAATCTTCCTATAGTCAGTTCAGCAACTGGTTTCTGTGATTTCACACCACTGCTTTGAAGGTTGACGTGCATGCGGGCTGGCGGGCTTCTTCACGTAATCCCTCATCGTAAATTCTCATAAAATAACGATCAAACTTCAAACTGTAAGTCCTCATTTAATCTTCCTATTAGAAGCATTAGAAGCAAAAGCTTCGCACCACTACTCATAACTGATGGAGTTGAACGGAAATTGGACATGCAGGATGCTTGTAAATGAGTCTCAGTGAGGATGGGTGGTGGGTGGTGCTTGAAGGAGACACATGGTGACAGGTAGGGAGGGCTGAAGCTTGAGATGCAGGATGGGGTGGCTTTGTGACTTTAGTTGGAGGCCATGGTCATGTTGGACGCTGGGGTGTTTATGAGAGAAGAAACGAGATGGCCCCGAATATCTGCGGCAAAGGAAGGAAGGTGGATATGAGTAGAGAAAAGGACCTATTTTACAGATATCCATCAATGGGAAGGTACCTCAGACTTAATGGTTCATTGACCAAGAAAGGCTGACCCCATTTACGTAGCCCAAAAGCAGGTTTCAACCCTTCAGTTGCTTGGCTCTGTGTGAGTGCTTTGCATCCTGCATTTGTGACATCGATGGCTAGAGTTCCGAAGAGTGAGAGGTGAATTTTTTGAATCGTGGACAATGCTGAAGGATTTTCACCAGGTAGATGCAGAGAGAAGGTTTTCTCTTATAGGAGGTGAAAGCAAATTCTTGGAATATTTTTACGACAACCTTGGATGATTAGCAAGGGGCTAAAGCAGGAATACAGAGTTGAGGTAACAATCACTTCAGTGATGAGGATGAATCAGAGGATGGAACAGGCCCCTTGTGATTGTATGTGGGCCATACATACCCAAATCCCTAGAATAAGATTGCTTGGTTTAAATCAAATCCTTTCATATAGCTCATTACAATTTCTTAGGCAATTTATTGTCAACAAGAATAGTACAAACGTCAAAGGAGAATTGTAACTCCTTAGGAGTTAGCCATCTACATTTACAAACCGGCCTGACAGAAGTGGCCTGGTCCATTTAAGAGCTATGTCTCTTTATAATTCCAGAGCCAGAGGCCGGATGCTCATTTACAGACATTGAGAAAACATGACCACAAGGCCGGAGGTTAAAGTATGAAGGTTGTTAGGTTGGGGGAGACAGGTGGTGGGGAGTGTGCAGGAGGAGATGAAGGTACATTTTGATAGAAGAGCCTGGAGTGCAGTCAATGAAACTTCCTTTGTGGCCATGAAGGTAAAGATAAATATATCAGAGCATATTAATCTGTGTTGGATGTCCAACGAGTTTGGCTGAGTAACAAATCCCCTGCAGATGCTCAGTTAAAACTAGAAGAGAGTCCCAACTGATATCTGGGGCCAAATTATATTTAACCACAATCCACCCATTTGCCCAAAAAAACAGTTGGATAAAAGTAGCAGAGAGGAGAGAAATATCAAGGGAGGATTGGTGGCGCAGTGGTAGAGTTGCTGCTTTATTGCACCAGAGACTCGGGTTCGGTCCTGACTATGGGTACTATCTGTACAGTGTTTATCGTTCTCCCCATGACTGCATGGATTTACCCCAGGCACTTCAGTTTCCTTCCACACTCCAAAGACGTACAGGTTTGTAGGTTAATTTGTCTTCGGCAAACATTGTAAGTTGTCCCGAGGGTGTAGGATCGTGTACGGGGATTGCAGGTTGGCATGGACTCGGTGGGCCGAAGGGCCTGTTTCCCCGATATATTTCAAAAATAAAAACTATCCGATTTGAGTTTCAAATCCTGTTCATCCAGATTCCCACTGAGTGGAAAAATTAATTCCCAGATGCAGAAAATGAGAATTTTGCCATGAGCAACTGAGGAGGTGAAAATAAAGTCTGACAGAAACTTCAATTTGAGAGTTTGCGGCCATTATCTGAAATCTTGGCAGTGTAAATAACTTCATGATTCCTGATTAATGCCAGGCACACAGCTCGCTGGAGACATTTGACTCGAACCAGCTCTAGAAAGCAGAATCACGGCCACAGCCAAAAGAAATCTGCTAACAACCAATTGATATTCCCCTGTCAACTAGCTGAGGAGTACTGTTTTGTTGGAAGGTTGGGGTCAGTTTACTTCCCTCTGCTGAACTCATTCTTATACCTGCTTGCTTAAGAGGAGGCTATTGAGCTTCAAAATGGCAACGTTGGTCCCAACTTAACATTGCCAGTTGATTGACATTGTCATTTGCCTGACTGCTTGCTATTCGTATTTGCAGCAAGTGTTAGTTGTACGGTCTTAATGTATTTGTCAATGACATCCAACAAGATCAAACCTTTCCTCAAAAGGCAATCTGCCATTCCAAGTGCTGGTCTAATAAACCGTCTCCCAACTGCTTCCAAAGTATTGTGATCTTTCCTTAAACCATGAGACCAACACTCTACACAGTACTGTCCAGATGTGGTTTCCAATATAGCTAAAGCAGACTCTTCCATATTTAATTAACCCCATTATTAAAAATGAAATTCTGTTAACTTTCTTAATTACTTGCTGTATCCACCTACCAACCACTTGTGAATCATGCACGAAAACATCCAAATCCCCCTGGATCACAAAGCTTTCAATCTCTCAGCATTTAGATAAATGGAATATTTACTAAATGTTTCTGTGAAGGTACACAAATCTACATGTTCCCACATTGTATCCCTTAATTAGATCTTTGCCCACTACTTAATCAATCAATATCCATTGTCATCTTCTTGGAACCTTTTCACAACTTACTTTTTATCTGGATTTGTGTCTGCAGCAAATTTAATATTGTCTTCATCCAAGCCGTTCATATAAATTGTAAGAAGTTGACATTCCAGTAGTAACAGTTACTCGAGTTGACATTACATCTTGCCAACCAGAAAAAAAGGCCCATTGAGACCTATTCATTTTTTTCATTTGGCCAGTTAGTCTTCTATCCCTGCCAATAAATACTTTATTCAGTCTCTAACAGATATGTTGTGCATTTCTCACATTTTCTATTTCCATTGCATATGGAGTGCCTAGAAAGCGTAGTGAAGATACAACATTCTGCCCCAACTAATCTTTGCCACATATAATTTCACAAGTTCGCATTCACAAGTTATAGGAGTAGAATTAGGCCATTCGGCCCATCGAATCAACTCCGCCATTTAATCATGGCTGATCTCTGCCTCCTAATCCCATTTACTTGCCTTCTCCCATAACCCTTGACACCCGTTCTGATCAAGAATTTGTCTATCTTTGCCTTAAAAAATATCCACTGACATGGCCTCCACAGCCCCCTGACTAAAGAAGATCCTCCTCACCTCCTTTCTAAAAGAGTGCCCTTTAACTCTGACCTCTGGCCCTAGACTCTCCCACAAGTGGAAACATCGTTTCCACATGCACTCTAATGCCTTACATTATTCTGTAAGTTTCAATGAGGTCCCCCCTCAACCTTCTAAACTCCAGTGAGTCGAGGCCCAGTGCTGTCAAGCGCTCATCATATGCTAGCCCACTCATTCCTGGAATAATTATTGTAAACCTCCTCTGGACCCTCTCCAGAGCCAGCACACTCTTCCTCAGATATGGGGCCCAAATTTTCTCACAGTATGATGAGTAAAAGTGGAAACAGAACAGTTCAAATTGAATCTACCTGATATTTGAAGCAAACCATATGTTAATGTTAAAAAAGACAAAGGTGGAGTAATATAACGGGCCAGGCAGCATCTTTGAAGAACACGAATAGGTGAAATTTCTGTTCGGGTCTGAGGAAGGGTCCCGACCAGAAATGTCATGTGTCCACGTTCTCCAGAGATGCTGCCTGCAGTTACTCCAGCACTTTGTGTCTTTTTTTTGTAAACCTGCACCCGCATTTCCGCAGTTTATACTTCTTCCTTATTTTAATATTGTTATGTGTAATAAAATCTAGTAGAAGTAGAACATGCTGGAAACACTCAACATGTTAGGCAGCATCCGTGGAGAGAAAAACAAAGCTAATGTTATCCAACCTCAGTTCTGATAAAGGGTCATCAACATGATATATTAACCCTGTTTGTCTCTCCGCAGATGTTACCTGTCATGCTATTGACAGCATTTTCTGTTTTTTTTTTACATTTTAGATTCTCGGCATCTGCAGTTATTTGTTTTAGGAATAATTATTTTACTCTGCTTGTATCTATATTCTCAGTACATTGGATCATAGTCATTAGTTAGTTGAGATGACACAACTAAGGCATTGAACATGTCAATGAAGTGTTTAGGATTTACATGATGTAAAATATAATGCTACATTTAACTGTGTGATTCCAATAAAAATTCTGAGGTTTATTTATATGAACTGTTTCAACATATTTCACATCGTCTCAAAGTCCAAGCTAAGCACATGTGACATCAGCCACTTTCACTCTTTACATGCAACCCTGCGCTCACTAAGCACCTCATACATTTTAGCTGGAAGCACCAACACAGTCAACTATAATTTATCAGGCTTACTGCAACAGAATAATTTCCTCCAGCTACAAAGCTCCCAGATCACTGCTTTGCCAGATGTTTGTTCCTAAATTCCTTCTGGATGGCGTGCAAGCATTTCCAGTTGCCTACTTCTGATAGCTTGACATCATACTTAACGACACACTCCCATCACTCCCAAGCACGGGGAAAATAAAAATTAGATGAAGCGCATGTCTTGCTGCGGAACTGAATTAACAATGAATGTTGTGAGTGGGGAGGGTTCAGGTTGCTGTGGTGCATTGTTAGATTACTTACTGGGCAAACAGTTGATGCTGAGCGAAGATAGACACAAAATGCTGGAGTGACTCAATGCGGTCAGGCAGCATCCCTGGAGAAAAGGAATAGGTAATGCTGACTGTATATCCTATGGTACTCTATGTCCCTGCTCTGAGGAGCTGTTGTGCACATCATTTGCATTGTTAAACCATAGAAGCAAGAATGTGAGAGATTGTATTGCCTAGTCCAGCTCTATTACATTTGTATGTTATATTCTATGTATTATGCAGAGGGATGAGTTGTGCTGGGAGTGACCAATGGTTCTGTAGGCAGCCATCAGGGTGGCACGGTGGTGTAGCGGTAGAGTTGCTGTCTTACGGCGCCATTGACCCGGGTTTGATCCTAACTATGGGCGCTGTCTGCATAGAGTTTGTACGTTCTCCCCATGACCACGTGGGTTTTCTCCAGTTGACCCAGTTTCCTCCCACACTGCAAAGACGTACAGGTTTGTAGGTGAATTGGCTTTGGTATGACAAGAATTGTAAATTGTCCCTAGTGTGTAGGATAGAGTTAGCGTGTGGGGAATGCTGGCTGGCATAGACTCGGTGGGCTGAAGGGCCTGTTTCCTCACTGTATCTCTAAACTAAACTAAACTAATCAGTATCCAGCTGGATACTGCACGCAATTCTTGGACTCGCAGAGTGACAGATGGCACCTCATCAGTCAATGCACTCCATTTTTATACTGCTTAGCATTAAGTGGAGGGATTGCTTCATTAACTAAGTCAGTTTAGATGAGGCATAGAATCCTTTCAATAAGACTTCCTGTTCTGGAGAATGGGGAAAAGTTGTGTTTTTCTTCACAAATTATTTCAATTTGCTTTAATGTTTGAATTGGCTTATTATTATTGCCATGCATACCAACATTTTGTGAAAAACTGCTTTGCATGCTATCCAGGTAAATCATCCGTACAAGATTACAACAAACCATGCAGAACATACATAAAAAGCAATCTGAGTTACTTTATTCCATCTTTTTCCTCCCATTCCAATGTAGATGTTTTAACATGATTTCAATTAACTTATTTTTTACTTTATTAATTACATTAACTTTTCAATGCTCCACCACAATCAAATAGACATTAATATTGCTCAAGAAACCATTTTGTCTTGCCTCCAACTGAAGGCTATTTGGCTGTTCTCAGGCAGTGCTAACCATCTACTGTATATGTTGAACAAGTTAGGTCTTTATTCTTTGGAGCGCAGAAGGTTAAGGGGGGGTCTTGATTGAGGTCTTTAAAATGATGAAAGGGATAGACAGAGTTGACGTGGATACGTTTTCCCATTGAGGGTAGGGAAGATTCAAACAAGAGGGCATGACATGAGAATTAAGGGACAGAAGTTTAGGGGTAACGTGAGGGGGAACTTCTTTACTCAGAGGGTGGTGGCTGTGTGGAATGAGCTTCCAGCAGAAGTGGTGGAGGCAGGATCGATTTTAACATTTAAAAGAAAAGTGGATAGGTATATGGACGTGAAGGGAATGGAGGGGTATGGTCTGAGTGCAGGTAGATGGGACTAGGGGAAAACAAATGGTCGGCACGGACTGGAAGGGCCGAGAGGGCCTGTTTCCGTGCTGTAATTGTTATATGGTTATTATATGGTTATATGTTGCTGGGGGCTCACTCCATTGAAAGTCTCCATAATTTGTTGGCACCCAAAATCCAGCATAAGTAAAGGGGGATTGGTGGGGATCATGTTTAGTTTAGATTGTTTTAGAGATACAATGTGGAAACGGGTCCTTCAGCCCACTGGGGTTGTGCTGACCAATGATCATCAGTACACTGGTTTTATCTTACACACTCGGGACAATATACAGAAAGCAATTAAGCTACAAGTCTTTGGAATGTGGGAGGAACCCTGAGCACCCGGACAAAACCCATGCCCTCACAGGGAGAACGTAGAAACTCTGTACATTCAGCGCCCGTCATCAGGATTTAACCGGGGACTCTGGCACTGTAAGGCAACAGCTCTACTACTGTGCCACTGTGCTGCCCATGTGATGGGTGGAAGATCCAGGCAGAAAGTACGGTAAGGAAAACTCACCCCGCAGAAATACTAATCACAGGTGATGATAAAAACATTCGCACTCACCTTGGTTCTACAGAAATCCTTAATTCACGAAAGGTTGATTTACAAAATTCCTGCTGTAATGCCCTTCACTCTTTGGGCTATGAGATTTTTGTCACATCTTTGCCTAAGATGTGGAATAATAATACTGACACACTATTTACAGGTTACATTCCTTTGTCTCAATATGTATTATCTCCCCCTGCCCTGACTTACACAGCGAACACACGATCTGACCTCCAAGTCAGCTGATACAAAGGTCAAGATATGTGCATATCATTATCATGATTCATCATCATGACATCCCTCCTTTACCAGAATTAAACTTTAAATTAATATCTGTTCTTTCTAATATACTTTCCAATTAAATTCCTACAAAGCATATTTGTGCTTCTTTGTGTTTTCATTTGTGTTCCAATAACACACAAAACAAATGCATTGCACCTGCCTTTTTTTTCCAAACCCTTCCATCCTATTTCTTTAAAGGCAAAAATGCAACTTTTTACACTCTTGTAACCTTAATAAACTCCTTGATCATAATAAACAGTATCATAATAAAGAGTGTGCTATTGACACAATTAAACAATTCTCTACCCTTACGCCGCTCCACTGTGTGAAATTTTCAGTGACCTGAACACAGAAAAAATCACCATGTGGGACAGGCCCTTAATTGGTTCCGGTGGGTTGCTCCTGCTGGTGATTTGGATCCGTGACAGGTCTTGACGAATTTTTCGGCATCTTTCTCACAACCTGGCCACCGCACTTTGCTCCGCAAATTCTGTTTGGTACCGACGATGCCTAAATGTGCTTCATGAGCCAATGACACGCTCCTTGGTCGTAGTGCCTGTGGGATCATCAATCTGCTACCTCTCAGCACACACTGACCAGTTACACAAAATTCATCTTTCATGGGAACATATGCTTTGTGAGGGCATTGATCCCATTGCACACTGTGAATACGCTCTCTGATATCTTTGAGTTCAGGCTCATGTTCTGATTCACCTTCAGCTTCCTTCATTGTCACGGTTCTTGGCGTTGGCTGAATTGCGACGAAGCGCGCAAAGTTCTCTGCTTCCATCTCTAGCGTGGATCTTGCTCTCAGCTGCTCATCCTTCAACAGTCTCAACAGCGGGTCCACGATGTTTGCTTTCCCAGCAATGTGGACTACTTTGTACTTGTACTGTTGGAGTCTCAGCACCCAACGTTCTTTCTGGCACATGGCTTAGACCTTGTCGATTATATCACTTCCAGCGGCTTGTGATCTGTAACGAGTTCAAATTCATTGCCGTACAGGTAAGCATGGAACCTTTCACAGGCCCACACTTGTCCCAGTGCTTCTTTCTCTGTTTGAGAATACCTTCTCTCCACATTGGTTAAAGATCGACTGGTATATGCTATAATTCTGGGTCCGTCTGCATGTGTCTGTACCAGCACTGCTCCCAAGCCGACCGGACTAGCATCTGCTACGACTTTTGTTGGTGCAGCCGGATCATAATATCCAAAGGTTTCTGCACACATTAGCCTCTGTTTCAGTGCTTTGAACGCCTGTCTCTGTTCACTACCAAACTGGAACGGTACGTCTTTCCTGGTCGACTTCCCCAGCGGATCTGCCAGTGCAGCAAAATTTGGAATAGATTTTGCACAGTAATTGACCAGTCCTAGAAAGCTCCTCATCTTGGTTGCATTCTGAGGTTCACGTCCATCTGCAACAGCTTTCACTTTACTCTTTCAATTTTCCAACCCCTTGGAATACTGCGTGAAATTCCTGCCTCATGACATCATATGACTGCATTGAATTGACATGCACTCCCGTGTGAAGCACTCCCAGCTCTCGAGCTGTACTTCTACTCAGCAAGGGTTCTCCCTTCTCCTCTCAAACCACAAATTCTGCTTCAGCTTTTCTGTCTCTGACTTCTACTTTAGTGGTGAAACATCCAATGGTCTGCAATGGTTTAGTTGCAGTTTACGAATCCTACTACACCTCCTTGACTTGCACTTGATGTTCCGCTGTTTCAAGCATTTCCAAAGTCAGGGCCGGCCTTAGACGGTGCGGGGCCCAAATGGGAACAATTTTGGTGAGCCCCAGGTTCCCAGCCAAGGTCTGTAGATTCATAGAAATATAAATAAAGTCTATTATAGACTTTATAACTCTATGGTAGAATGGAAAGTAATCAAAATGTGCGCTTAAAAAGTGCATGCGAGTTAATGGACCAAATAGATCTAAGCTACATTTTAATATAAAATTGCATCCATGTAAGCCTACAAGTTACAAACAAAATGTGTAGATCACCTCTGAAAAGTAAGTTACAATACCACTTGATTTATTGTCTATGAAATGAAAAAAAAAGTAATATAATTAACTAGATCCTGGAAAAACAATAACCATTGGTGAAAAACCAATCCAGGCTTACATTTTGGGCTTCAGCCCCATCCTAACTTAGTTGTGTGTGTGTGTGTTAGTTGTCAGTGCATGATGTGTGTGTGTTAGTTGTCTGTGCGTTATGTGTGTGTGGAAGGGAAGAAGAGATGGGAGGGAGGGAGGGAAGGGAGGAAGGAGAGAAGGGAAGGAGGGAAGTAGAGAAAGAAGGGAGGGAAGGAGAGAAAGAATGGAGGGAGGGAAGGAGAGAAGGGTAAAGAGAGAGAGGAAGGAGGGAGGGAAGGAGAGAAGGGAGAGGGGGAAGAAGGGAAGGGAGGGAGGGTAGGGAAGGAGAGAAGGGAGGGAGAGGGCCGGTGGTGGGAGCGAATGCCAGGGTCCGGGCGGACGGGTGTGAGCTGAGGCCGATGTTTGTAAACGTTGCTCCAACTCCCGGCCCGGCCCTCCTTGTATTGTTCACCACGTCTCCCTGGGGAGGGAGAGAGGTGGAGCCGGGGCTGTGTGCGTGAAGCACGGCGACTGGAGGGGTGGGAGCGCTGCCCCAGGGCTGTGAGGGAATGACCTACCTCCCCCTCTCTCCCTCTCCCCCTCTCCCCCTCTCCCCCTTCTCCATTCCCCCTCACACCCCCCTCCCCGTCTACCCCTTTCTTCCCTCACCACTCTGCGGTGCTAAAAAATCAGCTCCAGCGATTGCCATTATGATATCTTTTTCTAACCTTTGTCCAGCTCGTAGCCATCGATTCAGAATTCAAAATATCTAAAATAATCAAAATATCCTATCGTCAATGTCACAGCTTTGCCAAAGATGTGGAATAATAATACTGACACAATATTTACGGGTTACATTCCTTTGTCTCTATGTTTATTTTCTCCGCTGACCATGGCCTCCTGCCTTGGCTTACACAGCGCACATGCATCTGACCTCCAAGCCAGCTGATACAAAGGTCAAGTTATTTGCATATCATTATCATGACATCATCATGTCAGTTTTGATTCACAAATCCATTTTTAACAACTGCCTCACTCCTTTCCCAAAAGAACACATAGTACTTAAATACTCTTAATGTACTTCTGCCATCCATGTCTATTTACAAAATGAACATTTTCTAGGAATGCTTCCCTTTCGTAAATTGAAGAATGGCTGTAATAAATATTGGCTTATTGTACCTTGATACCTTGATAGATGTAAACAACATCCAAGCATCTCACACTTCATTTTCACAACACAAGGAAGAAAGAAATGGTACAGTGAAGCACGAGGAAACAACTTCATATAAGTTTCAATAATTCTGCACATCTCCTATTTATCAGTCAGGGTTCAAAGCAGCACTCTCACTGCTGAATCATACATTTGTGTATTAAGGCAATACTATCGTTTGAATGGTGCCTCCAGAATGGTAAAGCATCCCACATTGTTTTGTTGAAAGCAATCTTTTACCAAGCAGCCATGTCAATGAGATAGATAGATAGATAGATAGATAGATAGATAGATAGATAGATAGATAGATAGATAGATAGATAGATAGATAGATAGATAGATAGATAGATAGATAGATAGATAGATAGATAGATAGATAGATAGATAGATAGATAGATAGATAGATAGATAGATAGATAGATAGATAGATAGATAGATAGATAGATAGATAGATAGATAGATAGATAGATAGATAGATAGATAGATAGATAGATAGATAGATAGATAGATAGATAGATAGATAGATAGATAGATAGATAGATAGATAGATAGATAGATAGATAGATAGATAGATAGATAGATAGATAGAAGGAAGGAAGGAAGGAAGGAAGGAAGGAAGGAAGGAAGGAAGGAAGGAAGGAAGGAAGGAAGGAAGGAAGGAAGGAAGGAAGGAAGGAAGGGAGGGAGGGAGGGAGGGAGGGAGGGAGGGAGGGAGGGAGGGAGGGAGGGATGAAGGAAGGAAGGCCTATTTTGCCAATTTATATTCTGGCTGTATGTACATTCAGAGAGCCATCCCTCAGCATTGAAATGGTAAGAGTAACAAAGGGAGATTACATTTATAAACAATGATGTTATAACGAATATACAAAAAATAGTTTGGGGTGTTCAGCAAGGTTGTGCAATATTACTGCTGGGCCTTCGGAACAGGGAATACATTCTTGCAGGTATATTTGCAGGATTAAAGGTTAGTTGCCCAATGGATGAATGGTTTCACAGCCTGCACCATCAGAAATTAAATTTGCAATCCCCATGCATGTCCCTGTAATACACTGCTGATTGCTTTTATTTAATAATGTGGCTTTGAGAATATCTAACTCTCTCATCAGAATTTGACTTACATAGAAAAATAACAGCGAAGGTAACGGATCAGATATATGGACTGTTTCAATTTAGAAAAACTATAAAATAGAAATTAATTTTTCATCATGTCTATTAAAAATGTAGCACAGTTGAAGATTGTGTTGAAAGCAACAAGAGCTGGATTTTGGAAACAACATGCTTTCATGTATCTTTAGTGCTATTGGATGGAGGATGATTTGTAATCCTGGCCTTTTTTGACATTTTATTACTTCACTATGCTGTGAAAAGTTTCATAGTGTCGGTTTTAGTTTAGTTTAGTTTAGAGATACAGCGCGGAAACAGGCCCTTCAGCCCACCGAGTCCGCACCAACCAGCGATCCATGCACATTAACATTGCTCATTAACAATTTACACCTGCACCAAGTCAATTAACCTCCAAACCTGTACACCTTTGGAAACAGAAGATCTCGGAGAAAATCCACGCGGTCACGGGTAGAACATACAAACTCCATACTGACAGCACCCGTAGTCAGGATCGAACCTGGGTCGCTGATTTCTAGCGTCACCATGAAGATCCAGATAAGGCACCTTTGCATAGATAGACTGTTTAATGAATATTAATTGGCAAATCTACCTAGGTGACACAAATAGTTAATTAGACAGTTGACTATGAGAAATTAAGCATTTACCTCATCAGGAGGTCCTGCAAGGAAGTGCTCATGTGGTTTGTCCTTGACCTGAAAGGACTAGATGTCTGCAAACTGATTTCTGGATAATTGCCCTTGCGCTGTTGGTTTCAACCGTGAGTGACAGCTCTGTTCTATAGCATGGAGACATTTTTTTTTTAAAACCTTTGTCTCAGGATAAATTTTAAAGACTGAATGTAACTGTTGAGGCCCTTTAATGAATTTCTGCATCACCGGCCTTTTAACATGCAAGGGTTATCAAAGACACAGCATGAATATTCAACATCTTGTATAAACACTGCATCGCTGTGCCCAATCTAAATTGGATGTCATTCTGGAGAAACTCAAGGACATCAAAAAACTATTACTCTGGGGATAGCGACCATTAGTTTAGCTACAGTTTTGTTGTCTTGTCAAATGCGTGGTATTTTTCTCCTACTTTTACCAAATCAATTTCTTAATAAACGTGGGTGAGGTGTCAGGGTGTTTGTTCATTGATCAAATAAAATGGAGAAAACAAGGAAGCTCATATATCAGTGCACTTTCAGCTAAACCCACCTTCCTTATTGCTCTCTGTCCTCAGTATCCTCCGGTGTAGCTTTGCAGCGGCAAAATAAACCAGGAATAATAAACAGGCCTTATACACAAACAATACACAATTAAACTCCACACCAATATTCCCAGGCAATCATTACCTGTCTAGGACATTGCATATTAAAAAATATATATATTCAGAGCCTCTCCTGTCACTTTCAGAATATTACAAATAACTTTACAATCTCGTGAGTGCTTCTGAATTAAGTAGGTGAGGCAGCATCAGTGAAGGGAGAAACAGAGTTAATTGCGCAGGTTTGTGAGATTTCACCAGACTCCACAAGAAGGAAGTGCATGTAGGATGTCCAGTTTTCAGCCTGACAATATCTTGATGATGCCTTCTTGTGTCTCCTGCAGAAGAAAGTGTTGGAACAGGTTTTCCATGGTCGAAGCATGGAGGCCATCTTCTCAGCTTATACCCATTGATGTTCTCTGCATGGTCCTGGATTCCTGCTAGTGCCATTATTTGTGTTCTATCAGTTCATGGTATGGATCATTTAGAACTACTTTTCTAGGCTCTGGTAGATCTGTGCTGGGTGCTGCCAATTCTAGAGATCTTTGGCTTAGATCACCACCCATTCTGGCAGTTATGAACCTAACTTGGCTGCAAGGGAGGACTGACCGGTCAGCTTTGGGTTCCATGTTTTGCCAGTTCACCATTTCAAAATAGAGAAGGGAAGTTTGTTCTTGTGCCATGGGCAATCATTTTCTTTCAAGCAATATCACAAAATAAAAATGTCTGCTTATCATATATTGTTTTTTCCTGAGGCTTGCTGTCTGCAAATTGGTCACTGTTTTGTCACAGTAGTAAGTACCCCATTAGCATTCAGAACAAAATTCCTCAGTTGATTGAAACCCATATCCTACATCCTAAGCATTAATTGCCTCCACCATTGACACATCATGCTAACAGTGACCCTCTACAAAACACACTACCTTTACTCGACAAGGCTATTCCAACAGAGCCTCCCAAACCTGGGACCTCTTACCACCATGAAGCACAGAGGCAGCAGGCTGAAGGGACATCACACCTGCAGATTATTTTCCCAATCTTGCACCATCGTGATTAGTAAATATATCACCGTTCCTTCATCATTGCTGGGTCTGAGTCCTAGAACTCCCTCCGACATCAGTGTGCTATCTCTCACAAGAAGAACGGCAGTGGTCATTGCTCACCACCACCTGCTCTGAACAATAAGAGAAAGGCAATAAATGTTGGCCTTGCCAACAATGTCCACATTTCATAAAATGAATGAAAAAACAAATCCTAAATTGTAGCAGTGACCACACACCAAATGCCTTTTAGTTTATTTTAGTTCAGTTTAGTTTGGTGAAAAAGTGCGGAAACAGGCCCTTTGGCCTACCAAGTCCGTACCGACCAGTGATCACGCCCGTATACTGCAGTACAGTATCCTGCACACTAGGGGCAACTTACAATTTACAATTTGTACCAAAGACAATTAATCTGTATGTCTTTGGAATGTAGGAGGAAACCAGAACACCTAGAAAAACCCACACGGTCACATGGAGAACGTACAAACTCCGTACAGATAGCACCCATAATCATAATCAAACCTGGATTTCTGTGGCTGTAAAGCAGGACTGCTGCTGCATCACTGGACCGCCTCATTTAGCTTATTAGCTTAATAAGCTGTAAAGTATTTGGAGATGTCCAAATGTTGGAAAATATGCTACACAACTATAAAGCTTTCTCTTCATTGCGATACCAAGCAACCAAACATCAATTAGATTGCCTGACATCTTTATCTGCCCATTGCTGGCGTGGTCCATTGCATTATTGTATTTAGTGCACTAACTATTGCTATTTGATATCTTAAGTGTATTGGAAATTTATATTTTAAACCAATCATGTAGTTTATTCTTTGTATCTGCTGTTCAATTTCAAATATTATGTATGAATTTAAATATGTTAACGTGGCCCAGCAGCTTAAATTGTCTCTGAAGCTGAAAGTTATGAATACAATCTGGCTTCTTGTCACTCAAACATAGCTACTGGGTGAGTCTTATTAATTTCCATGCAAGCTTCTGTATGTGGTGATGGAAAGACAAGCAGAAGATTGACATTATCCAGATTAAACCATTTGGCTTGTGACTTTGTTTAAGAAGGAACTGCAGATGCTGGAAAATCGAAGGTTGACAAAAATGCTGGAGAAACTCAGCGGGTGAGGCAGCATCTTTGGAGCGAAGGAAATAGGCAATGTTTCGGGCCGAAACCCTTCTTCAGTCTGAAGAAGGGTTTTGGCCCGAAACGTTGCCTATTTCCTTCGCTCCATAGATGCTACCTCACCCGCTGAGTTTCTCCAGCATTTTTGTCTACCTTGCCTTGTGACTTTAATAGGCTGAAATCTTTAAGTTTATTGAGCAATTAACTTCAAAAATCTGCAGTATAATTCTGTGTTCATTTAGAGTTCAAATATCCAACATGAAGTTAGCAATTCCAGGTGGCCAGGGTAATTCAAGAAGCTCAATTCAATGCAGGACAAAGCAGCCAGCACACATGCCCAACACCCTAAATTTCCATTCCTTAATCCACAGTGTGCCAGAAATGCTTTCTACTTTCTTCAGAGACTGCTCCCTATGCAATTCCTTGGTTCGCTCATCTCTTGTGCCACTGGCACAAACCTGAGGCCACCAGCGCCACTGTATACTCAATGGCCTGAACAATGAAGGCAAGCATACCAGATACCTTCTTTGCCACTCTATCCACGTGTTGCCACTTGCAGGGAGTTATGAACATTGATTTGTAAAACATGGAAATAGGCCCTTTGATCCAACCCGTCCTTACCAACTAAGATGCTCCATCTAAGCTTGTTCCTTTTGCCTCATATCCCTCTAAACCTTCCTAGCCATGCATGTGTTCAAATGAGTTTTAAACAGTGTTTTAGTAACTGCCTCAACTACTTCCTCTGGCAGTTCATTCCATTTACCACCATCATCTGAGTGAAAAAAATGCCCCTTAGGTTCATATTAAATATTGCCCCCCTCAGCTTCAACCTATGTCCTCTAGTTTTTGATTCCCCTACCATGGATAAAATAATCTGCGCATTCACCCTATCTATTCCAAAGACTTGGACTGTATACAGTATCTAAGCAATGTTATTAACCATGTTATTGAAGAAGGGTCTCGACCCGAAACGTCACCCATTCCTTCTCTCCAGAGATACTGCCTGTCCCGCTGAGTTACTCCAGCATCTTATGTCTGCCTTTATTATAATGACAGTTAACATAATTACTTTAATCATCTGCCCAATAACTCAAAAGAATAGCAATGAAACTCAAACTACTTACCAATTTGTCTGGTAATATGTTCCTTCTATTCAGCTCTAGTATAAATGCAACTCCCATTGAGATAAGGGTTGTATACTGCATGGTGATCACATTGTCAGAACAATCAATTCTATGCGGTTGCAAAGTTAATACTTTCAAATTGTTTTGGAAACCACAGGAGAAAAGATTCATTAATTTGCTAAACGTACATTAGAACATAATTTGGAAATTACAGATTCATACCTAATGTTGTTTTTATTACTTGGAGGCTGATGTACTTTTTCATTCTTTTGAATTATTAAGATGCATGTTCGGCCTTAACATCACTGTCAGATTGATTGCACATTCAACACTGTGAAGTTATTGCAGAATATCTGAAGAGTGATGTAGGACTTCAATGAGTATTGATTTTATATAATGAAATATATTGCAGTTTGCAAGAACAAACAAAGGCAAGGGACCATGAGGAGAGGTCAGAATGAGTCACTGTTGCAGATGGAAAAGACAGAGGACCTGCATGCAACGAAGTATGGCGTTGAATGTGTATTTAATGGGCCTGTCATAGTCGTAGCAGGTCGCCGAAAAACCGATGACTGGACCCCCCCTGCGACATAAAATTTAAAATAGAATCATTACTTTAACAACAGCAAAAAAAACAAAGTCAGTACCAGCGACAACCTACGTTAACCTGGCGACACCTACGGCAGCACCTACGTCAGGAGAAGTCAAGCAACGCTCATTGGCATCAAACCCACTGTCGCCGACTGTCTCCGAAAAAGTTTTAACATGTTGAAATTCCAGCGGCGACCAGAAAGACACTACATCTCTTTGGGCGACTGAGGAGAATACTCACGACCATATAGGCGACACCCTGGCGACCATGTGGCAACAGCCTAGTCGCCTATAGTCGCCTAAAAAATAGCCTAAGTGGGTCAGGCCCTATAAGCTACAAAGCTGATCTTGAATAGAAAACTGTTGAATTTCTTGGAGGTATCTGGAATCATGGGTGAATCCAGGGAGGACTTTCTGCTGGATTCCATGTGAAAAAATATCATAGCCATGGTATTTCCTCAGTCACTGAGGAGATGTGGATGTGAAAACAAACTGTGGAGGATATCCAATCAAAGAAGAGAAAGGAAATGAAAGGCGATAGAGATTATATTTCAGTCAGTTACATGTCAACAGAACTGGAAAATGTTTAATGATGAACAACTTTTAAACCTGGATGGTGTCAGGAAATGAGGGCAGAAAGAGTTAAGTATAGACTCTGAGATGAAATTGATAGATAAAATGACAAAAAAGAACAATGATGAAAGGACAAAATGATTTGTAAATGGTAAAGGAAATAAATGGGTCTGGTGGAGAAGGAAATGAAAATAGTAGATTCAATAACAACAGCTGCTGTGTGAAAGGTGGGGCAGTACTTTTGTACTTTGTTTTAACACTACCACACATCTCAAATTAAAGTGGCTTTCATTAAGAACTATCAGTCAATAAACACTATTAAATTACATTGAGATTCTTGAAAATCACCAAAAGTTCCAAATCAAATAATATAAAACAAAAACAAAATGTGATTGTGATCAAAATTCATATTCAACCCTGCTCAAGAATAAAGAATCATTCTAAAATTGATTTGTAATTAAAGCATATTAATTTCCCACAAAGTAAGGACATTTAATTTAAATAATAAATGAAATTGGCACTTGGAGATACTTTGCCAAATTCAAAT
Source organism: Okamejei kenojei (assembly GCA_035221665.1). Classification (NCBI taxonomy): domain Eukaryota; kingdom Metazoa; phylum Chordata; class Chondrichthyes; order Rajiformes; family Rajidae; genus Okamejei; species Okamejei kenojei. The sequence goes on along the minus strand of CM069136.1, from coordinate 101,789,936 downwards.
CTTTGGACAATGAATCATATTTGAAGTGATATCACATCTGTTATAACAGAATGTAAAACAGTTGGTTTGTTCTGGCAATATGTCCCAAATAAAATTTTTATGGTGAAAAATCAGCTTGCAGGTTTGTTGATCAAGTCACGGACATTTGGTGGGACACTTCAAAAGCTTCCTAACTCTCCTCAAATAGTTTTGTCAGTCCCATGAATCTTGCAACACGGACCAAATGATGAGATTATCAGAAAACATCTCACCTGTGTATCAGCATTAAAGGCAGTGTTCTGCGGGAGCTCCCTGGGTTATGAAAACCGATTTAACACAAATTCTCCCATGCATTTTATAGCATTTTTCAAGCTAGTGATGCTCACAACATAATATTTCATGGTATTCATTAATGGCTGGATACAGTATATTTTCCATTTGTTTAATTATGGGTAGTATTAGGGTGATTATTCAGTGATTTGAAAGGTTTAGAGCAAGTATATGCAGGCTATATGATGTGGGCTATTGAAAAGGGACATTTCTGACATGGACAGTTCTCAGGAATGGAACACTTATGTAAATATTTAAATTAAAACATACAGTGGCTTGCAAAAGTATTCATACCCCTTGAACTTTTCCACATTTTGTCACATTACAACCACAAACGTAAATGTATTTTATTGGGATTTTATGTGATAGACCAACACAAAGTGGTGCATAATTGTGAAGTGGAAGGAAAATGATACATGGTTTCCAAATTTTATTACAAATAAAAAATTGAAAAGTGTGGCGTGCAAAAGTATTCAGCCCCCCTGAGTCAATACTTTGTAGAACCACCTTTCGCTGCAATTACAGCTGCAAGTCTTTTGGGGTATGTCTCTACCAGCTTTGCACATCTAGAGACTGAAATTTTTGCCCATTCTTCTTTGCAAAATAGCTCAAGCTCAGTCGGATTGGATGGAGAGCATCTGTGAACAGCAATTGTCAAGTCTTGCCAGAGATTCTCAATTGGATTTAGGTCTGGACTGACTGGGCCATTCTAACACATGAATATGCTTTGATCTAAACCATTCCATTATAGCTCTGGCTGTATGTTTAGGGTTGTTGTCCTGCTGGAAGGTGAACCTCCGCCCCAGTCTCAAGTCTTTTGCAGACTCTAACAGGTTTTCTTCCAAGATTGCCCTGTATTTGGCTCCATCCATCTTCCCATCAACTCTGACCAGCTTCCCTGTCCCTGCTGAAGAAAAGCTTCCCCACAGCATGATGCTGCCACCACCATGTTTCACAGTGGGGATGGTGTGTTCAGGGTGATGTGCAGTGTTAGTTTTCCACCACACATAGCGTTTTGCATTTATGCCAAAAACTTCAATTTTGGTCTCATCAAACCAGAGCACCTTCCTCCACATGTTTGCTGTGTCCCCCACATGGCTTGTGGCAAACTGCAAACAGGACTTCTTATGGCTCTGTTTCAACAATGGCTTTCTTCTTGCTACTCTTCCATAAAGACCCGATTTGTGGAGTGCACGACTAATAGGTGTCCTGTGGACAGAATCTCCCACCTGAGCTGTGGATCTCTGCAGCTCTTCCAGAGTTACCATGGGCCTCTTGGCTGCTTCTCTGATCAATGCTCTCCTTGCCCGGACTGTCAGTTTAGGTGGATGGCCATATCTTGGTAGGTTTGCAGTTGTGCCATACATTTTCCATTTCCGGATGATGGATTGAACAGTGCTCCATGAGATGTTCAAAGCTTGGGATATTTTTTTATAACCTAACCCTGCTTTAAACTTTATACCTGACCTGTCTGGTGTGTTCCTTGGGCTTCATGATGCCCAAGGAACATTGTTTGTTCACTAATGTTCTCCAACAAACCACTGAGGCCTTCACAGAACAGCTGTGTTTATACTGAGATTAGATTACACACAAGTGGACTCTATTTACTAATTAGGTGACTTCTGAAGGCATTTGGTTGCACTGGATTATATTTAGGGGTATCAGAGTAAAGGGTGCTGAATACTTTTGCATGCCACACTTTTCACTTTTTTATTTGTAAAAGGATTTGAAAACCATGTATCATTTTCCTTCCACTTCACAATTATGCGCCACTTTGTGTTGGTTTATCACATAAAATCCTAATAAAATACATTTACGTTTGTGGTTGTAACGTGACAAAATGTGGAAAAGTTCAAGGGGTATGAATACTTTTGCAAGCCACTGCGTACCCAATGCGTTGGCATTCAGAGAGTGTGATTTCCCTGTGTGGCAAGCTGTTTCTTTGCTACCTAACTTCATCACAATGCGATTCTCATTTGGTGACTGAAGCTATTTTGCACTCCAGTAATTGATGGAATGGAGGAATCATCGGGAAAAGGATTAATGCAGCAATCCTCTTCTACTGAAAATCCACTATACATATATATTTCAAAAATCACATTAATTATGTCACTGAGCATCTTCCCTTTGATTATTATGTTACCTACAATAATATGGTTAGACTTGCAGCCACACAAAGACAGGAGAGAGTACAGAGTTCTCTGAAAGTGACATTGCAGATAGATAGGGTGGCGAAAAAAGCTTTTGACACATTGGCCTTCATCAGTCATGAAAATGAATAGAGGGACATTATGTTACAGTTGTACAAAACATTGGTGAGGCCGCACTTGAAGTATTGTGTTCAGTTTTAGTCACCTTTGTATAGGAATTATGCCATTAAGCTTAGAAAATGCAGAGAAGATTTACATAGATGTTGCTAGGACTAAAAGGCCTAAGCTATAGGAAATGGTTGGGCAAACCAAGACTTTATTCCCTGAAGTGCGGGAGGCTGACTAGGGTGAATATGCAGGGTCCTACTCCCAAGATTGGGGAATGAAGAACTTGAGGATGTAAGTTTAAGATGAGAGAGGAAAGTATTAGCAGAAGTTTGATGGTCAATGTTTTCTCACAGAGGATGGTGGATATATGGAGCAAACTGCTAGAGGAAGAAGATGACGCAGTTACAATAACATTTAAAAGATACTTGGACAGTTACATGGATAGTGAAGGTTTAGAGGGATATGGACCAAATACAGGAAAATGGGACTTGTTGAGATGAGGCATATTGGCATGGCTGAGTTATACCAAAAGGCCTGCTTCTGCGGTGAATGATTCTATGATTCTAAAGTGCTAATTAGAGGCTTAAGAGACTCACATTGAAATCTATAGCAAAAAAGGAACTCATGGGGTCAGGAGGGAAATGGCCAGTCAACTTTTTGGGTTGAGGAGCTTCATCTAGACTGATAGAGTAGATGGGAAGTTGTCATTATAAAGAATTGGGAGGAAATGGTAGAGTAAGACTGAGAAAGCAATCCTCAGTGATACCGAGGATGGTGGGGGTGGTGGAGTTGATTGGCAGATAACAGTCAGATGGTGGAGGGGAGAGTTAAGTTGGTAACAGAGGCTGGAACATGATAAGTGGTGAACAAAAAGCTTCTGATTCTGAAGAATGGAATTGAATGAGGGGTGGTAGCAGATGGGAACACCAGAGGGGGATAAGCTGTAGACGAGGAAGAGGGTCAAGTGGGAGGAGTGTGTAAGGAGAGATTAAATGAGAGAAGGTGATTAGGTGCTGGGTGATAAGATGGGAAGAAGGGACTGTGAGAGAGGAACAGGGTGCATAGGAGAAGGGCAAAAGGAACAGGGGGAATGCTGTTTTTACTACAATAGGAGATTTCAATGTTCATGCCATTGGGTTGTAGCTGGAACATGAGATGTTATTCTTCAAACTTGTGCCTGGCCTTGCCCTGGCATTGGGGAGGGGATCAAAGGCAGATAAGTCAGCGGGGAATGGAAAGTGGAATTAAAGTGATTCCCATTGAGACCTCCAGATGGGCACATGGCCAGAGTGCATGTGCTCAGCAAAGTAGCCTCTGTTTATTTAGAATCAGTGTGGCAGCGCCTTGTGGCTGCGGCTCACCTGCAGTCTGTCTGTCTTATTTTCTTTTTTTGTCTTGTTTGAGTATGTTTTCAGTTTATATTTAGTTGGGTACTAGACTGTGGGACCCGTTGGGTCCCAGCATCACACGGGAGGGCTGGTCACCCAACGCAATATTCCACCTCGCCACCAATTCCAATATTGCTGGTCAGTTGGGGGGGGGGGCTTTATGTTGTGTTAGTATGGGTGTTGTGGACCAAAGGGTCTAGTTTCCAGAGGGCTAGTATAGACATTGTGGGCCGAATGGATTATTGGGCTGGCAGCTCAGTCACTGAGGCCTGCCAGTACAGTCACTCAGACCTGGCAGGCTGGCAGCTGAGAAACTGCCAGAAATTGTGACCAAAACTGGTGACAGACTCTGTGAGAGAGAAGAGGGAGAGGGTGGACTGAATGGATTATTGGGCTGGCAGTTCACTGAGTCATGGCTGGATGGCTGGCAGTTCACTTACTCAGGGCTGGTGGCCTGGCAGGCTGGCAGTGCAGTCACTCACGGCTGGTGGGCTGGCAGTTCAGTCACTTACAGCCGGTGGGCTGGCAGTTCACTTACTCACGGCTGGTGGGCTGGCAGTGAGTAAGTAATATTATAAAATATAAGAACAATTTAAATGTTAAAGATGAGAATTATTAAGTTCTTTCTTGTTGTGTCTCTTGTTGTGTTCTGCTGCTCACTGCCTCTTGATGGCTATTTGCTGTTGTTAAAAAAAAGAGACAATTTTAATATAGAGAGATTGAGCGGTTGTAATTTGTTGTAATTCTCAATCCTCTGGACTCACTGAAGAATTTGTGCAAAACATTTTTTTGAGGCGGGGGCTGTCGGGGTGGGGTGGGGGTGGCAAACGTCCTGCAGCTGAGGATGGGGGGTGGCTTCAGGTGGGGGCTCTCGTGGGCTGATGATGGAGGGGGTGTCCTGCAATGGGGGATGGGGGTGGCTTCAGGAGGGGGAGCATCCTATAGCCATGTGAAGGGCAGCATCTTGAGGTGGGGATGCCAGTGTAGGGGGGGTGGGGCGGTGAGCAACCTACTCATGGCCTCTGGACACTGCCTTGTGACTAACTCATGGTCTCTGGACTGACTGACTCATTTATGGCCTCTGGACTGACAGACTGAATCACGGCTTGTGGACTGACTGACTCATGCCCGACTTCTGGAGTCACGTCTGACTTTGGTAAACTGAAAACTGTAACATCCACATTGAGGAACAGCTTCTTCCTGACAGCCATCAGACTATTAAACATAACGAATAAGATCTGAACTATGAAAGACTATATTATTTGTACTATTTGTTATTTGTTGATCACACATACACACCCTCCACCTCACATAGACACTCCCACACATACACTCTCACACACACATACACTGACACAGACTCTCAGACACATACACACACACACAGACTCTCAGACACATACACACTCACACACATAGACACACACACAGACAGACTCACTCACACACACACACACATATACACACACATATACACACACACACTCAGACTCACTCACATACAGACTCACAACTAATAATAAAATGCCAAGTAACTTCAGAATGTGGTAAACATACAGTGTGTAAACCGAATGATTCAAACTTTTAAAGCCTCCTGTAGAGGCGGCTGCTGCTGAAGCAAAAACGTGCTTTAAATAACGTCCAACAAACACACTCACCATAGACAGAGCAGTCAGCTCTCTTGAATTATTCAACAACGTCTTCACTATGCCTTCTGCAGTCTGTGCCATCTTGCCACTTACAGGAAATGACGCAGTCAGTGCCATCTTGATGCTAACCAGAAATGATGTTATCGGTGCCATCTTGCCTCTAAGCGGAAGTCATGGAAAGAGCTCCAATTTTGCAATTAAACACAGTCCTGATCTAATAAAATGTTTATTCACGCTTTATCCATCTGAAAACTGTTGCAACGATTTAAAAAACCAAGCCAAGGCAAACAATTTGGCAGCAGCCACTTTACAACTAATCCATTTTCTGAACACTTTTTAAAAGGCAAGGCAAACAATTTGGCAGCAGCCACTTTACAACCAATCCATTTTCTGAACACTTTTTAAAAGGCAAGGCAAACAATTTGGCAGCAGCCACTTTACAACTAATCCATTTTCTGAACACTTTTTAAAAGGCAAGGCAAACAATTTGACAAACACTTTACAACCACATCGAGGGGACTCACAGACGAGCAGACATGTGTTCAGTGTTTATTCGCAGCTCAGAGAGCCATGACCCTCTCGCTTCCTCCATCTCGCAGAGACTGAGTGTTTATAGTCCCTCCCCCTGCTGCCAGCGGGGAGCAGAGAGAATGGCGACAATTTTTAAAACATTAATAAATCTCAGATTTTTCATCGATGGGAAAAATCCTCTGGTCCAGTCCGGCGGAGCGAGGTGGCCAAAAATCACGAAACAGAAAGTCGAAAGCTGTCAAGATTTTAGTTTTAGTAATATAGATATGTGAGGGGGGGTGGAGGAAACTTTTAAACGTTTTTATCTTTTCCTTGAACGGAGTCTCCATTTCGCTGAGTCCTAACATCATGGAGCTGGCGGCCTCCAATCAGAATTGACCTGAGGGCTCCAGTCGCAGAGCCTGTGGACTCACTTACCATCACTGAGCTGGCTGACTCGGAGGCTGTGAGGGCACGGTGGCTGCGACCCGACTGCGGAGCTTTGGATGATTCGGCCACAGGCCCTGTGGACGGTAAAATCGGGAGCTCCCCCAATGGCAACTTCGCCCGCCCCGAATCGTGGGATTTGAATTGGCCCGCCGCAGGGCCTCACATTGCCCGGTTTGGCTAAATCGGCCACAGGACTTACCAACGTCCGCCGTGGGCTTTAACATCAAGAGACTCGATCGCCTCGACGCTGGAGAAGAACAAAGAACAGGGAAGAGATAAGACTTTTGCCTTCCATCACAGTGAGGAGATGTTTGGAAATTCACTGTGATGGATATTTGTGTGTTAATTGTGTGTTATGTTTATTTTACTGTTATGACTGCAGGGAACAACATTTCATTCAAACCTCTGTTTGTTTGAATGACAATAAAGGCAATTTGTATTTGTATTTGTATTTGTATAAATTACGTCCCCCACATCTCTTCCAGATTTCTCACTCCTTCTGCCATCAGTCTGAAGGTGGATCACAACCTGAAACATCTCCTATTCATGTTCTCCATAAATGCTGTCTGGCCTGCTGAGTTACTCAAGCATTTAGTGTTTCTTATGTCAGAGCTGAGGATTATTTGAGGAAACTACCTACACTTGAACAGATCCATTGGAAATGAATTTCGCTCAGGCCCAAGTTCTCAAGTTCAACTGTATCAATTCAGAATGAAATTATTTCAGATTTAAACTGATAGATCTAGTGAGTATTCCATCTTGCGCCAGGTTGATATATTCTAAAATATTCTTATCTTCGCTGTACAGAAGCAAGTGATTAGGCTGGCTACATTTCAAATTAATTATGAGTCAATTTGGGCTTCCTCATGTGGCATGAAACTGGATTAATGAGTCATCATTAGCAGCTTCTGAAATATTTAATGCCTCTCAAAATGACACAAAATGTTAAGCATTAAACTGGGAATATTGCAAAAACATGAAACTAATTAGTGCTGCGCTGTTTTTTCTTCACTTTATTTAGTAATAAGTGTCTCAACTTGGCACAGTGTGACATTGGGCCCAAGTAAGCAAGCTGTAGCTTGTATTTCTGAAGGAATTCACCAGTATTAAGTTGCTCACAGATGAATGAATACAGAATTACACAGATCCACTGCAAGTCCAGGAGGTGCTGAGTAACAGATATCAACACATCTGCCACCCAACTCTGTTACTGAAACCCAACAGCAGATCCCAAATGTGAAAATATCCCCTGAAAGTAAAATTAAAATCTGAATTTGAAATTGTTGGCTAAAATCATTGATCTGAGTGAGGATTCCCAGCCTAGAGGTTAGGAGTCAAAGGATATCATTATTTTTTTCTGATGTTATCCTATTTCAATGTTTTCAGTGTTTCTTAATGCTCTGATATGCTTATTCTATTTTTTTGCATGTTTTAATAATTTTAATTATATTTGATTAGTTAGATCAATTTTGATGATTTTTAAAATGTCACTATATTTCAGAGTGTAACGGCGCCCGCTAGCGCACACGTATATCGAACCCAGCGCTCGGAAGCCGCGGTCACGTGACTAGGGAGGGGCTGCTTGTTTTCGCGCGGTTTTCACTTGCGCGCGTTAGTTCAGCGCTGACCACCGTTGTGGGCAGACGTGTCTGGAGAACCTGTATACTGGATATCGAACTTTTGAATAAAGATCTGTTTAAAACTCCAGTAGTCGTTTCTCAGACGACTAAAAGAGACACAAAATAAATGCTAAATAATGTCACCGAGTTTTGAGAGGAGGAGCAGATCATCCATCTTGATCCGCATCAGTGCCTCAGCAGCACAACAGCAAAGGCCTCGTCACCACTGAGGCCTAGCTTTGTTCTCTGTGGGAGAATCCCTGGCCAGGTCAGCTCATGCTACCCCTTTGCATGCACACCAAGGCAAGTCTGTACTGGGCCTGTACTCGCTGGAGTTTACAAGCATGAGGGGGGATTTCATTGAAACGTACAGAATAATGAAAGGCTTGGATAGAGTGGATGTGGAGAGGATGATTCCACTAGTGGGAAAGTCTAGGAAGTGAGGTCATAGCCTCAGAATTAAAGGACTTTATTTTAGGAAGGAGATGAGGAGAAATTTATTTAGTCAGAGGGTGGTGAATCTATGGAATTCTTTCTCACAGAAGACTGCGGAGGCAAAATTAGAATGGATATGTTTAAGGCAGAGATAGATTCTTGATTAGTACGGGTGTCAGAGGTTATGGGGAGAAGGCAGGAGAATGGGGTTGAGAGGGAGAGATAGGTCAGCCATGATTGAATGGCGTAGACTTGATGGGCCGAATGGGCTAATTCTAGTCCTATCACATGATCTTGCGACGTTTGGATGAGTGGGTCCCTGGGGAACAAGTTGCATCCAGCTGGATTTGTCCCATCGCCTCGGCCACATACATTTCACCCAGGGTTACACAACATGTAGCATTAAACTAAGACCAGCATGGAGCGGTGTTTAAAAAGAACAGGTTAAAGGTAATGTGGAATATTATATTGGCAAATGAATTATTTATTATCCCCACACATGATTGGTCAGCTGAAACCTTTCTTCTATTTCACTGTCCTGCTTTCCATCCTATCACGGACGTCTCCTTTTGTTCTCTGCTTCCTTCTCCCCTTTCTCCCCTTTCTCTGCATCTTGAAACTTGTTTTTGTCTGTAATTTTTTTTTTCCAGATCTGAAGCCAGCTCACTGATCTGAAACATTAACTGTTTCTGTCCCTCCCGATCGAACTGAATCATTTCAATTTATTGTCACATCTTCAGCGGCAACTGTATTGCATATTTTTTCCACATTAGAAAGTGACTGAATATAAATATATCTTGATTGAAGAAACGTGGCGACTGTTTGTGTACCATCTCGGGGAAGTCTACTCTTTACACGACAATCGTTGCACTTTTGTACTTATCTTTGATTGTGCTTATCTATAAGTATGATTTTACTTCTATGTGCTTTGTAGTCCCATATAAAATTCGTAATATTAGACCCTAGTAATTTGTGTAAACCTAAAGATGTAGGGGGACTTGCACTGCCTAATTTTTTATATTATTATTGGACAGTGCATATTAAGAATATTATTTATTGATTGGATTGTTCTTCTCAACAGATGGAATGGATAAGAATGGAAAAAGAGGATTGTTTCCCTTATGATTTAGGAGCGATCCTCTTCTCCCTGATAAAATTGAATAATATATTATATAAGAAGAATCCAATTATATACAATATAATTCGAATTTGGAAACAAATAAAATTAAACTTAAAATAAGAAACTTATCTTCATTAACACCAATAGTGAATAACCCGGTATTTAAACCATCTATTATGGATAAAACATATAGACAATGGGAAAGACTGGGAATTAAAAAGTTGGGTGACATGTATGAAATGGGAAATTTATTATCATTTCAACAATTAAAATCAAAATTTAATTTGAATAATAATCAATACTTTAAATATTTACAGATATGTGACTTTATAAAAAAAATATATACCAAGATTACAGAATATAACGATGGACCCACTGGAAGAAGCAATGAATATTAAGGCGGACTCACAAAAATTAATATCATATCTATATAACAGTATTCTTAATAGAGAATTGCCTTCAACAGAGGCAATTAGAGAAGACTGGGAAAAAGATTTAATGATAAAAATTTCTAAAGAAACATGGGAGAGGTATTTGATATATATACATAAATGTTCGATTAACTCTAGACATAATTTAATTCAATTTAAAATATTACACAGACTATATTATTCAAAAGTTAGGTTGAATAAATTTTATTCAAATATCTCACCAATTTGTGATAAATGTCTTTCTCAAAATGCCAATCTTACACACTTTCGTTTCTTGCATAAAACCTCAAAGTTTTTGGTGTGATATATTTGATATATTCACTAGTTCATTTAAGATAAAAATGGAACCTAGCATGGAAATTATTATCTTTGGAGATGTAAATCAATTAAATATATCCCAAATCTCATTTTTTAATTATGGTTTAATAATAGTGAAAAAACTCATACTTAAATTTTGGGAAAAGGCTACTATACCAACACTCAAAATGTGGATTGGTAATATGTTGGAAACGGCACATTTGGAAGAAATGAGACTCCTCCTAATAGAAAAAAAAGACCAATTTTTAACAAGTTGGTCTCCATTTATTGACCTTGTGGAATCATGTGGTGTAATATCATCATAAAATTAAAAATTCTGGGTTTGACTGAATTGATTAAGAATATTAAAAAAATAACATCGACGGGTTGCGTGGGAGAATCTCCTTTCTGCTTTACTTTCTCACATTTCTTTCTTCACTCTGCACTCACTAGTCTATTCACTCTTCACTAGTTCTTTCTTTCTCATTTCTTTCTAAAAAAAAGTTTTTTAAAAAAAAGGAAGTTGGACAAATAATGTTTTAATAATTCTGGGAACGTGTAAAAAGGTACCGTTAAAATGTAATGTACTTACTTCAAATAAATATATATATTTTTAAAAGTATGATTTTCCTGGAGCGTGTGCAGACGTGGCGTCGAAGGACGAGAAGCCAAAGCAAAGAGGTCAAAGCCAAACAGCCGAATGGAAAGGAAGCCGAAACGCAAAATAACCGAAAGCGTACGAAGCCGAAACGCCAACTAGCCGAAAGGGTGGGACACCTAAAAGAAAATAAACCGAAAGGCTGCGTTGCCGAAAATCAAACTCACTGAATGACCGCACTGCCGAAACGCCACCTAACCGAAAGGCTGCGTCACCTACAAGCCAACTAACCGAATGCCGCTCTGCCAAAAAGTCAAATAATGGCATGTGGGAAAATGACCCCCACCCTCCCGTCTCCACCGGCCAGTGACGTGATGGACGCGTGGGTCTGGAACAATCGTTGACAAGTCCCGCCCCCCGGCGACGTCATGTCCGTTATTTGACTTTTCGGCAGAGCAGCATTCGGTTAGTTGGCTTGTAGGCGACGGAGCCTTTCGGTTAGGTGGTGTTTCGGCAGAGTGGCCATTCGGTTAGTTGGCTTGTAGGCGACGGAGCCTTTCGGTTAGTTGGCTTTTAAGCATGGCGCCCTTTCGCTTTGTTGGCGTTTCGGCTTCATATGCTTTCGGTTCGTTGGCGTTTCGGCCGTGAAGGAACGACAGCTAAGCTGAATCAGTGTGATGCTTACGGGATGTGGGAGGTCAGGGACACTGATGGTGCCTCTGGCAGCTGCAACTGTGGAAAGTGTGTCCAGGTTCAGCTCCTGAAGGCCCGTGTTGGTGCACTGGAGAGGCAACTGGATGACCTCGGGATCATCCTGGAAAACAAGAGTTTCCTGGACAGGACCCACAGCGAGATTGTTACACCAAAGCTACCAGAAGAGAGAAGGTGGGTGACAGTGAGAAAGGGAAGAAAGCTTGGAGTACAGGAGACCCCGGGGAATGTACCTCTTGAAACCTTCTTGGAAGCTGTCATAGAAACATAGAAACATAGAAATTAGGTGCAGGAGTAGGCCATTCAGCCCTTCGAGCCTGCACCGCCATTCAATATGATCATGGCTGATCATCCAACTCAGTATCCCGTACCTGCCTTCTCTCCATACCCTCTGATCCCCCTAGCCACATGGGCCACATCCAACTCACTCTTAAATATAGCCAATGAACTGGCCTCAACTACCCTCTGTGGCAGAGAGTTCCAGAGACTCACCACTCTCTGTGTGAAAAAAGTCTTTCTCATCTCGGTCTTAAAGGATTTCCCCCTTATCCTTAAGCTGTGACCCCTTGTCCTGGACTTCCCCAACATCGGGAACAATCTTCCTGCATCTAGCCTGTCCAACCCCTTAAGAATTTTGTAAGTTTCTATAAGATCCCCTCTCAATCTCCTAAATTCTAGAGAGTATAAACCGAGTCTATCCAGTCTTTTTTCATACGACAGCCCTGACATCCCAGGAATCAGTCTGGTGAACCTTCCCTGCACGCCCTCTATGGCAATAATGTCCTTCCTCAGATTTGGAGACCAAAACTGTACGCAATACTCCAGGTGTGGTCTCACCAAGACCCTGTACAACTGAAGTAGAACCTCCCTGCTACTATACTCAAATCCTTTTGCTATGAAAGCTAACATACCATTCGCTTTTTTCACTGCCTGCTGCACCTCCATGCCTACTTTCAATGACTGGTGTACCATGACACCCAGGTCTCGCTGCATCTCCCCTTTTCCTAATCGGCCACCATTTAAATAATAGTCTGCTTTCCTGTTTTTGCCACCAAAGTGGATAACCTCACATTTATCCACATTATACTGCATCTGCCAAACATTTGCCCACTCACCCAGCCTATCCAAGTCACCTTGCAGTCTCCTAGCATCCTCCTCACAGCTAACACTGCCCCCCAGCTTAGTGTAATCCGCAAACTTGGAGATATTGCCTTCAATTCCCTCATCCAGATCATTAATATATATTGTAAATAGCTGGGGTCCCAGCACTGAGCCCTGCGGTACCCCACTAGTTACTGCCTGCCATTGTGAAAAGGACCCGTTTACTCCTACTCTTTGCTTCCTGTTTGCCAGCCAGTTCTCTATCCACATCAATACTGAACCCCTAATACCGTATGCTTTAAGTTTGTATACTAATCTCTTATGTGGGACCTTGTCGAAAGCCTTCTGGAAGTCCAGATATACCACATCCACTGGTTCTCCCTTATCCACGCTACTAGTTACATCCTCGAAAAATTCCACAAGATTCGTCAGGCATGATTTACCTTTTGTAAATCCATGCTGACTTTGTCCAATGATTTCACCACTTTCCAAATGTGCTCCCATCTTTAATAACTGACTCTAGCAGTTTCCCCACTACCGATGTTAGACTAACTGGTCTGAAATTCCCCGTTTTCTCTCTCCCTCCCTTCTTAAAAAGAGGGGTTACATTTGCTACCCGCCAATCCTCAGGAACTACTCCAGAATCTAAAGAGTTTTGAAAGATTATCACTAATGCATCCACTATTTCCTGAGCTACTTCCTTAAGTACTCTGGGATGCAGCCTATCTGGCCCTGGGGATTTATCGGCCTTTAATCCTGGATTTCACTCAATTCCTCCTTTGACCCACAGTCCCCTGCTATTTCAGGCAGATTATTTATGTCTTCCTTAGTGAAGACGGAACCAAAGTAGTTATTCAATTGGTCCGCCATATCCTTGTTCCCCATGATTAACTCACCTGTTTCTGACTGCAAGGGACCTACATTTGTTTTAACTAACATCTTTCTCTTCACATATCTATAAAAACTTTTGCAGTCAGTTTTTATGTTCCCTGCCAGTTTTCTTTCATAATCTATTTTTCCTTTCCTAATTAAGCCCTTTGTCCTCCTCTGCTGGTCTCTGAATTTCTCCCAGTCCTCTGGTATGCTGCTTTTTCTGGCTACTTTGTACGCATCATCCTTTGCTTTGATACTATCCCTGATTTCCCTTGTTATCCACGGATGCACTACCTTCCCCGATTTATTCTTTTGCCAAACTGGGATGAACAATTTTTGTAGTTCATCCATGCAGTCTTTAAATGTCTTCCACTGTATATCCACCGTCAACCCTTTTAGAATTAATTGCCAGTCAATCTTGGCCAATTCACGTCTCATACCCTCAAAGTTACCTTTCTTTAAGTTCAGAACCATTGTTTCTGAATTAACAATGTCACTCTCCATCCTAATGAAGAACTCAACCATATTATGATCACTCTTGCCCAAGGGGGCACGTACAACAAGACGGCTAATTACCCCTTCCTCATTACTCAAAACCCAGTCTAAAATAGCCTGCTCTCTCGTTGGTTCCTCTACATGTTGATTTAGATAACTATCCCACATACATTTCAAAAAATCCTCTTCCTCAGCACCCCTGCCAATTTGATTAACCCAATCTATATGTAGATTGAAGTCACCCATTATAACTGTTTTGCCTTTGTCGCACGATTTCTAATTTCCTGTTTGATACCATCCCCAACTTCTCTGCTACTGTTAGGTGGCCTGTACACAACACCCACCAGCGTTTTCTGCCCCTTAGTGTTTTGTAGCTCTACCCATACCGATTCCACATCCTCCAAGCTAATGTCTCCAAATCTGAGGAAGGACATTATTGCCATAGAGGGAGTGCAGAGAAGGTTCACCAGACTGATTCCTGGGATGTCAGGACTGTCTTATGAAGAAAGACTGGATAGACTCGGTTTATACTCTCTGGAATTTAGGAGATTAAGAGGGGATCTTATAGAAACTTACAAAATTCTTAAGGGGTTGGACAGGCTAGATGCAGGAAGATTGTTCCCGATGTTGGGGAAGTCCAGGACAAGGGGTCACAGCTTAAGGATAAGGGGGAAATCCTTTAAGACCGAGATGAGAAAGACTTTTTTCACACAGAGAGTGGTGAGTCTCTGGAACTCTCTGCCACAGAGGGTAGTTGAGGCCAGTTCATTGGCTATATTTAAGAGTGAGTTGGATGTGGCCCTTGTGGCTAGGGGGATCAGGGGGTATGGAGAGAAGGCAGGTACGGGATACTGAGTTGGATGATCAGCCATGATCATATTGAATGGCGGTGCAGGCTCGAAGGGCTGAATGGCCTACTCCTGCACCTAATTTCTATGTTTCTATGTTTCTATGTCCTTCCTTTCCATTGCATTAATCTCCTCTCTAACCAGCAACGCTACCCCACCTCCTTTTCCTTTCTCTCTATCCCTCCTGAATATTGAATATCCCTGGATGTTCAGCTCCCAGCCTACGTCACCCTGGAGCCATGTCTCCGTGATCCCAACTATATCATAATCATTAATATCTATCTGCACGTTCAACTCGTCCACCTTATTACGAATACTCCTTGCATTGAGACACAAAGCCTTCAGGCTTGTCTTTACAACGCACTTACCCCTTATACAATTTTGCTGAACAGTGGCCCTTTTTGATTTTTGCCCTGGTTTTGTCTGCCTGCCACTTTTACTTTTCACCTTGCTACCTAATGCTTCTACCCTCATTTTACACCCTCCTGCCTCTCTGCTCTTGTACCCATCCCCCTGCCACATTATTTTAAATCCTCCCCGACAGCACTAGCAAACACTCCCCCAAGAACATTGGTTCCATTCCATTCAGGTGCAAACCGTCCTGTTTGTACCGGTCCCACCTCCCCCAGAACTGGTCCCAGTGCCCTAAAAATTTGAATCCCTCCCCCTTGCACCACTTTTCAAGCCACGTATTCATTTGCATTATCCTCCTATTTCTACTCTGACTGGCCCGTGGTACTGGTAGTAATCCGGAGATTACTACCTTTGAGGTCCTACTTTTAAGTTTATCTCCTAGCTCCCTAAATTCACCTTGTAGGACCTCATCCCTTTTTTTTACCTATATCGTTGGTGCCAACATGCACCACGACAACTGGCTGTTCACCCTCCCCCTCCAGAATGTTCTGCAGCCGTTCAGTAACATCCCTGACCTTTGCACCAGGGAGGCAACATACCATCCTGGAGTCTCGTTTGCGGCCGCAGAAACGCCTATCTATTCCCCTGACAATTGAATCCCCTATTACTATTGCCCTTCCCCTCTTTTTTCCCCCCTCATGTGCTGCAGAGCCACCCATGGTGCCATGAACCTGGCTGCTGCTGCATTCCCCTGATGAGCCATCTCCCTCAACAGTATCCAAAATGGTATACCTGTTTAGGAGGGAGATGACCGCAGGGGACTCCTGCACTACCTGCCTACTGCTTTGCTGGCTATTGGCCACCCGTTCCCTTCTTGTCCTCTTACCTTTTGCCTGCGGTGTGACCAACTCACTGTACGTGCTATCCACGACTTTCTCCGCATCGTGGATGCTCCAGTATGAATCCAGCCGCAGTTCCAATCTTTCAATGCGGTCTGCCAGGAGCTGCAGCTGGACACACTTCCTGCAAACGTAGTCACCAGGGACACCGACCATCTCCCTGATCTCCCACATGTTGCAGGCTGAACAAACCACGGGGCCAATCTCTACTGCCATACCTTACTCCCAAATTACACTGTATTAAATATTAAAAAAACACAAAAACTTATCCTTTAAACTTTACTACTAAATACTGAATCCTTAACTCCCAGAATCCCTCACTCCCAGAAGGCAGAAATGTAAAATTGTAAACCCGGGGTTGCACCCAATCAGCTGCTTCCTCGGGTCCTCTTCCACCAATCAGCGGCTTCCTCAAAAAAAACCCACTTTCTCCAAATGGAACATTATGGCCTCTGGAAAAACAAGCCCCGCGCTTGATTTTTATCCTTACCCAGACCTCCCAACATTTGATTGTCAAAATTCATAATATTTCCCCTCAAAATTCATATTTTTAAATGAAAATTCATAATATGTCGCGGCGCCCTATTCGGGGTCCCATGTCACAAATTCTAAATTGTGAAGAAGTATTTTAAATGCCAAAATGTGAAAAAGGTACATGTATGCTGAAACATTTATAATTCTTTGTTAAACTTTGATAAACTTGGCACTAGACTCACCTTAATTTCTCTCACTTGGGGTTGT
This sequence comes from Okamejei kenojei, assembly GCA_035221665.1. NCBI lineage: Eukaryota > Metazoa > Chordata > Chondrichthyes > Rajiformes > Rajidae > Okamejei > Okamejei kenojei. The sequence continues at coordinate 101,772,850 of CM069136.1, read as the reverse complement.
TGCCGGCGGCTATGCGCCTGCGCACTGGTGCAGATCAGCGGGCTGCCGGCGGGCGGGTGCGGCACATGCGCACTTGGCCAGGTTGCCGGCGGGTCTGCGCCTGCGCACTGGGTGGGGGTGGGGGTGGGGGGGGAGGCCCGGTGATGGGCTTTAAAGAAGGAACTGCAGATGCTGGAGAATCGAGGGTACACAAAAAGCTGGAGAAACTCAGCGGGTGCAGCAGCATCTAAGGCGCGAAGGAGATAGGCGACGTTTCGGGTCGAGACCCTTCTTCTAGCTGAAGAAGGGTCTCGACCCGAAACGTCGCCTATCTCCTTCGCTCCTTAGATGCTGCTGCACCCGCTGAGTTTCTCCAGCTTTTTGTGTACCCCCGGTGATGGGGCTGCCGCGAGCGGCCGGCTGCCGGCAAAGAAAGTGCCGCTGATCGCGCGGGCCGGCGCCGCCCGGGCTCTGGGCCGGGCGTGGCGTGGCTCGAAAATGGAGCCAGGCCCGGCAACCCTCCCCCACTGCGCACGCGCGTCCACTGGGGCCCGGCAACCCTCACCCACTGCGCACGCGCGGCCACTGGGGCCCGGCAACCCTCCCCCACTGCGCACGCGCGGCCACTAGGGCCCGGCAAAGTGCCGCTGATCGCGCGGGCCGGCAAACCGGGGACACATGGCGCCGGTGTTCACCACGGGAGGAAGAATTCAGCGGGATAATTAGGGTACAAATCGGGATGGCGGGAAGGGAACCTAAAAAGCGGGAATATCCCGCCAAAAGCGGGATAGTTGGGAGGTCTGCTTACCGGTCGGGTGTCGCTCCTCCCCCTCCTCCTCTTCTTCCAACGGCTCCTGTGGGCCTCTGGAAAAACAAGCCCCGCGCTTGATTTTTATCCTTACCGGTCGGGTGTCGCTCCTCCCCCTCCTCCTCTTCTTCCAACGGCTCCTGTGGGCCTCTGGAAAAACAAGCCCCGCGCTTGATTTTTATCCTTACCGGTCGGGTGTCGCTCCTCCCCCTCCTCCTCTTCTTCCAACGGCTCCTGTGGGCCGCAAATGTCGGGACAGAAGACACTGCCATTCTGAGTGGAGGACAGGTCTGCGAGTCAAAACGTGGCGCTGAAGCAAAGCCGAAGAGACAGACGTCAGGCAGAGCCGTGATAGTCGGGGACTCCATCGTGAGAGGTACAGACAGGGGTTTCTGCAGCAACAGATGGGATTCAAGGAAGGAGTATTACCTCCTTGGTGCCAGGATCCTGGACGTCATGGACCAATTGCAGAGAATCCTCAAGGGTGAAGGTGAGCAGCCGGAAGTGGTAGTGCATGTTGGCACAAATGATGTCAGGAAGAGGAAGCGGTTCACCCGCGAGACTTATTTACATCACCCGCTGCGGTCACTACATCGGAGGCCCGGGTCGCCTCAGCGCAGAGGAAGAGGAAGAGGAAGAAGGGAAGAGACAAAGACAAGATCTTTGCCTTCCACCACAGTGAGGAGGTGTCTGGTGAACTCACTGTGGTGGATGTTAAATATGTGTTTATTGTGTGTTTTTGTTATTTACTATATGTATGACTGCAGGCAACGAAATTTCGTTCAGACCGCAAGGTCTGAATGACAATAAAGTTTTCCAAGGAGGAAAGGCATTGTGCAGCGTGACTTCAGAGGGCTCGGAAGAAGGCTGAAAAGCAGGGCATCTAGGGTGGTTATCTCTGGTTTGCTTCCATTTCCTTATGCTGGTGAGGGCAGGAACAGAGAGATAGGGAATCTGAATGTGTGACTGAGGAGCTGATGCAGGAAGCAGGGATTTAGATTCTTAGACCACTGGGACCTGTTTTGGGGTAAGGGTGAATTGTACAAAAGGGACGGGTTGCACCTTAACAGGCGGGGGACCAGCATTCTGGCCAGCAGGTTTGCCACTGCTACGCAGGTACTTTTAAACTAAATAGTGGGGGGGAGGAGACAAATTGGAAATACAAGGATGGAGTTAAAATGAGAGTATAGGAAAAGTTAAGGAAGATTCCAGAATTAATGGGGTAGAAATCTCACGAAGGGATAGGAGAGTATGGCCAACTGAAATAAGAATCGATGTGAAAGGTGAGGTGAGTAATGGATTAAAAGCATTATATATGAATGCAAGAAGTATAAGGAATAAAGTGGATGAGCTTATGGCTCAGTTAGAAATTGGCAAGTATGATGTTGCGGGAATTACAGAGACATGGCTGCAAGAGAACCAGAGCTGCAAACTAAATATTCTGGGGTATACATCCTATCGAAAGGACAGACAGGTGGGCAGAGTGGGTGGGATAGCTCTGTTGGTGAGGAAAGAAATTCAGTCCCGTGCGAGGGGTGACATAGAATCAGGAGATGTAGAGTCAGTATCGATAGAACCGAGGAATTGTAAGGGTAAAAATACCGTAATGGGAGTTGTCTACAGGCCCCCAATCAATAGCCTGGATATAGGGCACCAGTTGAATCAAGAGTTAAAACTGGCATGTTCGCAAATGCCATGGTGATTATTGGGAGATTTCAACATGCAGGTAGACTGGGAAAATCATGTTGATACTGGACCCCAAGAAAGGGTGTTTGTGGAGTGCCTCCGAGATGGATTCTTAGAGCAGCTTGTACTGCAAGGGAGAAGGCAATTCTGGATTTAGTGTTGTGTAATGAATCGGATATCATAAGGGAACTCGAGGGAAAGGAGCCATTAGGAGATAGTGACCATAGTATGGTAAGTTTTAATCTACAAATTGAGAGGGAGAAGGCAACATTTGTAGGTGTCAGTATTACAGTTCAGCAAAGGGGACTATGGAGCCATGAGGGAGGAGCTGGCCAAGGTTGACTGGAAAGAGACCCCAGCAGGGATGACAGTGGAACAACAATGGCAGGTATTTCTGGGAATAATACAGAACGTGCAGGATCAGTTCATTCCAAAGAGGAAGAAAGATTCTAAGGGGAGTAAGAGGCGACCGTGGCTGACAAGGGAAGTCAAGGAGAGTATAAAAATAAAAGAGAAGAAATATAACATAGCAAGGATGAGCGGGAAGCCAGAGGATTGGGAAACTTTTAAACACCAATAGAAGGTAACTAAAAAGGCAATATGGGGATAAAATATGAGGTACAAAGGTAAGCTAGCCAAGAATATAAAGGAGGATAGTAAATGCTTCTTTGGGTGTGTGAAGAGGAAAAAAATTGCTGACCAAAGTTGGAACTTTGAAGACAGAAATAGGTGATTATAGGGATTTAAATGGCAAACGAGTTGAACAGGTACTTTGGATCTGTCTTCACTAGGAAGACACAAACAATCTTCCAGATGTGCTCGTGGCCAGAGGACCTAGGGTGACGGAAAAACTGAAGGGAATTCACATTAGGCAGGAAATGTTGTTGGGTAGACTGAAGGGAATGATGGCTGATAAATCTCCAGGGCCTGATGGTCTGCATCCCAGGGTACTTAAGAAAGTGGCTCTGGAAATAGTGGTGATCATTTACCATTGTTCTATAGATTCAGGACCAGTTCCTGTGGATTGGAGGGTAGCTAATGTTATCCCACTTTTTAAGAGAGGAGGGAGAGAGAAAACAGGGAATTATAGATCAGTTAGCCTGACATTGGTGGTGGGGAAGATGCTGGAGTCAATTATAAAAGATGAGATAGCCTTTTGGATAGCAGTAACAGGAATGGTACGAATCAGCATGGATTTACAAAGGGGAAATCATGCTTGACTAATCTTCTGGAATTTTTTGTGGATGTAACTAGAAAAATGGACAAGGGAGAGCCAGTGGATGTAGTGTACCTGGACTTTCAGAAAGCCTTTGATAAGGTCCCACATAGGAGATGAGTGGGCAAAATTAGAGCACATGGTATTGGGGGTAGGGTACTGACATGGATAGAGAATTGGTTGGCAGACAGGAAACAAAGAGTAGGCATTCAAGGGTCCCTTTCAGAATGGCAGGCAGTGACTATTGGTGTACTGCAAGGCTCGGTGCAGGGGCCACAGCTATTTACAATATGCATTCATGATTTAGTTGAAGGGATTCAAAGTAACATTAACATATTTTCAGATGACACAAAGCTGGGTGGCAGTGTGAACTGTGAGGAGGATGCTATGAGGATGCAGGGTCACTTGGACAGGTTGGGGGAATGGGCAGATGCATGGCAGTTGAAGTCTAATGTGGATAAATGTGAGGTTATCCACTTTGGTGGCAAGAACAGAAAGGCAGATTACTATCTGAATGGTGTCAAGTTAGGAAAAGGGGAAGGACAACGAGATCTAGGTGTCCTTGTTCATCAGTCATGGAAAGTAAGCATGCAGGTACAGCAGGCAGTGAAGAAAGCGAATGGCATGTTGGCCTTTATAACAAGAAGAGTTGAGTATAGGAGCAAAGAGGTCCTTCTGCAGTTGTACAGAGCCCTAGTGAGACCACACCTGGAGTATTGTGTGCAATTTTGGTTTCCAAATTTGAGGAAGGGCATTCTTGCTATTGTGGGAGTGCAGCGTAGGTTCACAAGGTTAATTCCCGGGATAGTTTATTTTAGTGTATTATTATTACATGTACTGAGGTACAGTGAAAAGCTTTTGTTGCATGCTGCTCAGTCAGTGGAAAGACTCTAGATGTAACAATCAAGCTGTCCGAGTGTACAGAAACAAGATAAAGGGAATAACATTTAGTGCAAAAATAAAGTCAGTAGATCATACATTTTTGGAATTCTCTACTCCAAAGAACATTGGAGGCAGGGTCATTGGAGATATTCAAGCTTGAGATTGACGGATGTTTACGCAGCCTAGGTTTAGGAAAAGACCAGAAAAAATGGTAGTGTTCAGGTCGACATTGGAGCAGCGATGACCTTCGTGAAAGGCAAAGCAAATAAAAACTGCTGGAGAAGCTCAGCACGTCAGGCATGGCAACATCTGTGGAGGCAAGTGGTCCATCAATATTCTGCGTCGAGACAACTTCCAGTCAATTTATGTGAACACTCCAGGTCAATTTAATCCTCGCTTTTTCTGAGAGAAACAGTTAATTTAATATTTTATTTTTTGAAGTGATCTTTCTAGATAATTTATTCTTGCCATTAATTGTTATACTCTTCAATAAACTCGTTCTAAATTATAAACTCACTCTGTAATCACCTTAATTTCAAAGATTTTATATTCCTTTTTGTGTGTTCCCTCTCTCTTACTGGCCTCCATCAATCCACACAATGTACCTGTTTACAGTTCTCCCTGACGTCTCAGACCTCACTCTATCAGAGATATTCCTTTTTTCCTATCCCTACCCTCCCTCTTCTCCCAAGCTCTCTGCAGCTTTAACCCAACTTATTTTATCTCTGATGCACGGTCTTTGACTGGAAACTTTAATTCCATTTCGCTCTCCACATGTACTGCCTAAGCTGTTATGCGTTTATTTGCCATTTCCAACATGTGCAGGTTTTGACTTTTTAGTTCTATGTGTTATATCCTGGGTAGATAATGATTTAGTGTGCTATGGAATTCAGTTGAGTTATTGAAAATGTTATTCATCGTAGGATTGATTCATCCAGTATCGATTCATCCAGTATTCATATTGCCCATTGCTGTTTGGTCTATTACTGTCATGCGTTCTAAAATGTAATGAAAAACAATGCATTGGACAAAGGACAAGGGACAAAGGACATTTATTATCACATACACCAATTGGTGTAGTGAAATTTGACTGGAGAGTACTGCATTGCATGCTTTACAAGCAAATCATACCATACATGAGTGTAACCATACCACAGTGCAAACATAGAAAGGAAACTGAGTGCAGAACATACAGCTGAAAAGAAAGTACTTTTTTTTTTTAAAGTGCCAGGATTGCAAAGAGGCAGACTAGACGATCGGGAATATATTCAAAAGTCTAATAACACTGAGAATGCGGAAGAAGCTATTCCTGAATATGGGGGTATGTTTTTTCAAGCGTTTGTATCTCCTGCCCAACTGGAGAGTAGAGAAGAGAGAATGACTGAGGTATGTATGGTGGTCCTTGATAACATTGGCTGCTTTCCTTAGGAAGCATGACGTGCAGTTGGAGGCAATGGGAGAAGGCAGGTTTGCATGAATGGTTTGGGAACCATCTACAACTCTCTGCAATTTCTTGCATTCCTTCGGGCAGAGCAGTTGCCACCCAAACCTGTGATTTTGCCAGTAAATGAACCAACTTTATATTGCTTTCAATTATCCAAATGATATTCAATGGAACAAATATTTAAATCACTGAAATGTTGTTATAAATAAATCAATTTATTTTGCTTAAATTTGAGTACGTTTCATTATTTCGCATGATAATAATGTCATGCAGTCATAGAGCATTCAACATGGAAACAGGCCCTTTGGCCAAGATGTCCCATCTAAACATTTGGCCTCAACCCCTCTAAACCTTTTCTATGCATGGACATGTTAACCATATAACCATATAACCATATAACAATATAACAATTACAGCACGGAAACAGGCCCTCTCGGCCCTTCCAGTCCGGGCCGACCATTTGTTTTCCCCTAGTCCCATCTACCTGCTCCATTCCCTCCATACCCCTCCATTCCCTTCACGTCCATATACCTATCCACTTTACTTTTAAATGTTAAAATCGATCCTGCCTCCACCACTTCTGCTGGAAGCTCATTCATGCCCTCTTGTTTGAATCTTCCCTACCCTCAATGGGAAAAAAACGTATCCACGTCAACTCTGTCTATCCCTTTCATCATTTTAAAGACCTCAATCAAGTCCCCCCTTAACCTTCTGCGCTCCAAAGAATAAAGACCTAACGTGTTCAACCTTTCTCTGTAACAGAGTTGCTGGAACCCTGGCAACATTCTAGTAAATCTCCTCTGTACTCTCTCTATTTTGTTGACATCCTTCCTATAACTAGGCGACCAAAATTGTACACCATACTCCAGAATTGGTCTTACCAATGCCTTGTACAATTTTAACATTACTTCCCTACTCCTATATTCAATGCTCTGATTTATAAAGGCTTAAAATATCTGTTCAAATATCTGTTCAAATATCTTTTAGATGTTGTTATTGTACCTGACTCAACTACTTTTTCTGGCAGCTTTGTCCATATACCCACCGCCCTCTGTGTGAAAAACATGCCTCTCTCACTTTAAACCTATGGCGTCTGATTCTTGATTCTCCAACCTGGGAAACACAATCTATGTGCATTCACTCTATCTATGCCCCTCATGATCTTAAACACCTCTTTAAAATGACCCCTCCTGCACCAAGGAATAAAGTCCTCGACTGCCCAACCTCACCCTACAACTTAGGCCCTCAAGCCCAGGCAATATCTTCATTAATCTTCTCTTTATGACATTGTTGCTGTAACAGGGTGACTAAAACTGAAGACAATTCTGCAATTGATTTTTGTTTAAACCCAGAATTCTGTGAAGACATAAAATAATAACTAACTAACATACTGGTCCAGTTGTATTTAATATGCTGGCGGAGATTTTTATTCAGAACTAATGAACAGTTCACGTGTTTTTTTTTTTAATTAAGAAACCATTGTCCATAATAAAGCTAACAGCAGATTCACTGAACAAATTGTTGCACCATAAATTCATTCTCAATATAGCAATTCCATGTGAAAATTACTTTGTCGCTACAAAACACAACACAAAAAGCTGAAATGTCTTCAAATTCGTATTTACGTGAAATTTCCATCCAACTTAAGTACTGTAAAGCCGAACTTGAGGTAATGAGGTTGAAATTTCACTGGTCAAGAAAACAAAGAGATTTTTAAAAATTGGTTTCAATGAGAATGAAAGTCCTCAGAGAGATCAATATGAATTAATCAGCCTGAGGCTCTAGATCCCCAAAATTAACTTGTCTTTTCCTTTTTCCCTGCTGATAGACTCTCCTGGGGTAGCCCTGACTTTGAATGACAGTATAAATTAGTCAACATGAAACCCATCAATAGGGAGAGATGTATAAGGGGCAGTGGGACCAATACTATTAATTGTACAACATCATCAAAAGTCAGCACGAGCCCTAGATTTGCCTCTATTTGTGGGTTTGCAGATTTACTTTTCTTGTTAGTAGATATGTATAAATATTAAGAATATATATTGTGAACAAACAGAAAAAAAAAATATTGCGCCAAGCTGATTGGTATTGGTCCTGCACAGTAAGTTGGTTTAATCTCTATTTATTAGAAAAAAACCATGGTAGCGTTGCCCAGTTGATGTTCTATATGAGCACTGATTTGAAGTTAAGGTTGAAATATTATAGAGCATGGAATTAGAATAGCTTGTTGTTTGTTACCTGCCACTGACATTTAGAATAATAGTCATAGAGATATACAGAGTGGAAACAGGCCCTTCAGCCCAATTTGCCCACACAGACCAACATGTCACATCGATACTAGTCCCACCTACCTATGGTTGGCCCATATCCCTCTAAACCTGTCCTGTTCATGTACCTGTCTAAATGTTTTCTTAAACATTGCCTCAACTACCTCTGGCAGTTTGTTCCATACACCCACCACCCTTTGTGTGAAAAGGTTATCCCTCAGGTTGTAATAAATCTTTTCCCTTTCAGCTTAAATCTATGTCCTCTGGTTCTCGATTCCCCTACTCTGGGCGAGAAACCCGTTCTGGTTGCTTCGCCATGGGAAGATATAATTAGGCAGGATAGAGAGGATAAATGTTTCATATTGATATTACTGGGTCTGGAGAGCTTAGGTTATAAGGAGAAACTGGATAAGCTAGGCTTTTTTTTTGCCTGGTGTTTAGGCGGTTGACCTTATGGAGGTATATAAAACCAGAAGCAGCATAGATAGGATGAATGTTTGTAGCTGTTTTCCCAGGGTAGGAGAGACTAAAACTAGAGGACAGATATTATGTGAGAGAGTACAAAATTTAAAGGGACTTGAAAGGTACCATTGTCACACAGAGTCTGATGGGCATATAGAACGAGCTGCCAGAGGAAGTGGGAGAGTCAGGTACATTTACAACATTTAAAAGGCCTTTAGTCAGGTACTGTGAGAAAGGTTCAGTGGGATATGGGCCAAATGCAGGAAAATAGGACTGGTTCAAAGCAACCATCTAATAAGTAGGCAACTTAATCACCAAGGATAAGTTGGGCCTAACAGCCTGTGTCTGTGCTACATAATTCTATGATTCTTGATATGGCCTGATCTGTGGAGTGCTTCCAACATGTTATGTCTGTTTAATTTAGTTTAGTGCAGAAACAGGCCCTTCGGCCCACCGAGTCCCCACCGACCAAGGATCCCCACACATTAAAACTATCCTACACCTTCTAGGGACAATTTATATTTATACCAAGCTAATTAACCTACAAGCCTGTACACCTTTGGAGTAATGCCCCTGTCCCACTTAGGAAACCTGAACGGAAACCGCTGGAGACTTTGCGCCCCACCCAAGGTTTCCGTGCGGTTCCCGGAGGTTTTTGTCAGTCTCCCTAATGGTCGAAAGTGGTTTTTGTGTTCTGACGATTATTGAAACTTGCAATTGCCAAGGAAGAAGTGCAGTGAAGATTCAATAGTTCCAGGCAGAGCAGGTTTGTTATGAGAAACTATTGACTAGACTTAGTCTGCAATTCTCAAGCGTACAGAAGAATTACCTGGAAAAATTTATTGTCTATTTATTTGTCGTGATATTGCATTTAATGTGCGTGTAAAGTTGCAGCAAGTAAGAATTTCATATTATCGATCCTGGTGCATATGACAATTAAATACACTTGACTCTTCTGTACACTTGAGAATGCCAAAAGATCTCATCAAAACATTCAAAATTCTTAAAGGGCTCGATTTTTGCCCTGAGTGTGGTCAAGGATCATTTTCAGAATAAGGGTTAGGCTGTGTAGGACAAACATGAGGAGAAATTCCTTCCTGCAGCGGACTTTGGAATTCCTGTTCTTGGAGGGCAGTGAAGGCACAATCACTGTATTCACTCAAATCAGAGTTCTGAACATTCAGGGAATCGGGAATATGAGCAAAGTGCTGGAAAAGTTTGCTGAAGTAGACTAACAGTTATTATGATGGAGCAGGTTTGCAGGTCCAGATGACCTAGGCCCGTCCCTGCACCTGAAAGACACCAAATGCTAGAATAACTCAACAGGTCAGACAGAATCTCTGGAGAGCATGGATTGATGATGTTTGGGGTTGGGACCCTACTTCAGACTCAAAAGAAGGGTTCCGATCTGAAATGTCACCTATCCATGTTTTCCAGAGATGCTGCCTGACCCATTGAGTTACTCCAGCATTTGGTGTCTTTCTTTGGTATAACCCAGCATCTGCAGTTCCTTGTCAATACATTTTGCCTATCCCTCTTCCTGGTTCTTAAAGGAAGCCCAGACCTTCTGTGTTGCAGGCTCTCAATGCCCATCCCACTTCCAACTGGAAGAATCTAGCCGGATAAATCTCACCGCTTAACCTGGAGTTGAAGAGTAGCTCTGCGCACTCTTCATTTTGCACTGCATCTCATGGAGAGTTGGCCAGAGAGGTTGTAAGGCTGTTTTCTTGTGCATCTTGCTCCATTGCAATTCATATAGATAGCTGCTTTGCGGGGAAGTCCAATATTTAGAATCAACAACAGTGAAGTAACAGTGATAAAGTTCCAGGTCAGATTAATGTATGATTTGAAGAGGAGGGCAAGGTGGGTTTGTCCCCAAGTGTCGACGGAACTTATCTTTGTCTGTAGTAGAGGTGCAGATTTAGGGAAATGGCATGACAGAAACGTTGGCAAGTTGCTGGAATGTACCTAATGGAGGATGAATCCTCCTGTCAAGGTGTGCCCATGGTGGAGGCTTGGGATGTTTAACTGAAGATGTGAATCAACTGAGTTGCTTTACCCCAAATGCTGTGAAGCTGCTTGACTGTTGTAGGAGCTGTAAGTGGAAGGTTCAATGCTGTGTAGGCGATGGTGAAGCAAAGGCTTTGGGGAGTTAATTAGCGTTACCAGGTCCAGGTTCACAGACTTTGAGTAGTGCCCGGAAAGAATAGGTTAGGTTCTGGTTGCAGCAGACTCCAACCTAAATGAAGTCAACATAAACCATCTCAGATGTATTCCCTAAACTAAATTAGTTTAGCCCAAGTGACTAGTAACTAAAGTTTGAGATTGGTAGTCATTAATTATTCCTGAGCTGAAGTCTCAAATTGAAATTCCACACTAATGATGTAAGTGAGGAATTGTGAAATGTAGAGCTACAAGCTGTACATAACTGTACATATCGCTGATTGTGTTGCTTTAGCAGACTGCTGTTTCCTGTTTTTGTAGCTGATCTCATTATGTGCCCGGTTAAGTGTCTTCTGAGAAGAAAAGAATAAAACAAGGTGTCAAAATCCAGCAACATTTTCAGAAGTGGGGAATGAACTGTAAGGGAACAGAGTGTTAGATTTAAGCGAGTTATCATGAGTTCATACATTGCAGGAGCAGAATTAGGCCATTCGGCCCATCAAGTCTACTCTGCCATTCAATCATGGCTGATCTATCTTTCCCTCTCAACCCCATTCTCCTGCCTTCTCCCCATAACCCCTGACACCCTTACTAATCAAGAATCTGTCAATCTCCACCTGAAAAAATATCCATTGACGGCCTCCACAGCCGGCTGTGGCAATGAATTCCACAGATTCACCACCCTGATTAAAAAGCACACAAAAAGCACATTGTTTCCAGCATAGTCCACTCAGGATCCCGCAAACCTTATGATCTTAGCCAGAAGCAATGAACAAAAAGCCTACGATTGACCTACCTGTTACAGAATAACAATAAAGACAAACGTTGGCTCTTCTTGAGTTTAAGATTACCAACCTGTAATCTTGGGATAGTCACAGAGTGATTCGCACAGGTTCAGCCAATCCTGCCCATCAAGCATGCATTTACACTCATCCTACACTCATCACATTCTATTTCCTTCACATTCCCATCGATTTCCCCCAGATTCTACCCTTCACCCGTACACTAGGGCAATCTGCAATGGACAATTGATATTTGGGATGAGCGGAAGAAATTGGAACGTGCAGAGGAATCTCACACAGTCACTGGCCGAACATTCAACTCCACACAGACTGCACCAGGATTCAGGCTTGAATCCTGTGCCGGCCTTAAGCCGATTGGACCGATTTCTCCCAATTGGGCCCCGCGCCTAAGGGGGGCCCCGCACCAGAGTAATCCAAAGCTCCGCTCTAGAATCTTTGGAGTAATCGACTCTCGGCTCGGATAGATCTACCCTGGGTGGGGTGAGGGGGGGAGAGGGGGGGAGAGAGAGTAGAGGGGTGGAGGGGGAAGAAAGGGGTAGACAGAGAGGGGAGTGTAAGGGGCAATGGAGGGGGAGAGGGGGAGGTGAGTCGTTCCCTCACGGTCCCCGGGCAGCGCTCCCGCCCCTCCAGTCGCCGTGGTTCACGCACACAGCCTCGGCTCCACCCCCTTCTCTCCCCGGGGAGACGCGGTGAACAACAAAGATCCTATAGTCAATAGGAGTGCCGGGCCGGGCCGGGCGTTGGAGCAACATTTACAAACCTCGGCCTCTGCTCACACCTGTCCGCCCGGACCCCGTATCCGCTCCTGCCGCAGGCCCCCTCACTCCCTTCTCTCCTTCCCTTCCCTCCCTCCATTTTCTCTTTCCCTCCCTCCCTTCTCTCCTTTCCTTCCTCCCTTCACTCGTTCCCTTCTTTCTCTCCTTCCTCTTTCTTTTCCCTTCTCTCCTTCCCTCCCTCCCTTCCCTCCCTCCCTTCCCTCCCTCCCTTCCCTCCCTTCCCTCCCTTCCCTCCCTCCCTTCCCTCCCTTCCCTCCCTCCCTCCCTCCCTTCCCTCCCTCCCTCCTCACTCTCTTTTCCCTTCTCTCCTTACATTCCTCCCTTCTTTCTCTCCTTCCTCTCTCTCTTTTCCCTTCTCTCCTTCCCTCCCTCCCTTCTTTCTCTACTTCCCACTCCTTCCTCTCCTTCCTTCCTCCTCTTCTTCCCACACACATAACGCACAGACAACTAACACACACACACATCACGCACAGTCAACTAACATACACATACACGCAACTAAGTTAGGATGGGGTAGAAGCCCAAAGGACAGGATGGTGCTGAAGCCCAAGATGTAATGCCTGGGCTGGTTTTTTCGCCAATAGTTATTGGTTTTCCAGGATCTAGTTAATTAAATTACTTGTTTTTCATTACAGTCATTAAAACTAGTGGTATTGTAACTATGTACTTTTCAGAGGTGAGCTACACATTTTGTATGTTACTTGTAGGCTTACATGTATGGAATATTATATTAAAATTTAGCTTAGATCTGTTTGGTCCATTAACTCGCAGGCAGTTTTTAAGCACATATTTTGATTACTTTCCATTCTACCTTAGAGATATAAAGTCTATAATAGACTTTATTTGTATTTCTATGATTCTACAGATCTTGGCTGGGAACCTGGGGCTCCCCAAAATTGTTCCCAATTGGGCCCCGCAACCCCTGAGGCCGGCCCTGCTTGAAACCATGGAGCTGTGAGCCAGTAACTCGATCAGCCACATCACTGTGGCATTGTGTTTCCATTGCCCACGTTTGATAAAGATTCGCGCATGACAAATGAAAAATCATCTCTCTGGCAATATAGAAACTCAGCCTTCATGAAGTAGTCAGTATGTTTTGTCAGGCAGAGCAGCAGTACAAAGCATTTAAATGTTACTAGGTTCATGGATATCTTTCGCGTCCACACACAAATGGTTAATAATTAAAATATTAACTGCCTGTATTGAGAACTTGATCAGTGCATGGTAGTGGAAGAAATGCACTTGCAATTATTCAAATTGTTAGATGCAACTTTCATGAACATTCTACAGATGTACTTGCATTAAATTACCCTGCTCACTTTACATGTGAAACCTATCAGGACACATTTTTTGAACCTTTGGCTTAACCCTTTAGACTCAGCTTGTTTCTTTCTTAGTTTAGCTTAGTTAGAGATATAGAGCGGAAACAGGCCCTTCGACCCACCGAGTGCGTGCTGTCCAGCGATCCCTGCACATATACACTATCCCACATACTGTAGGGGCAATTTACAATTACACCAAACCAATTAATCTACAAACCTGTATGTCTTCGGAGTTTGGGAAGAAACCGGGAATTCCGGAGAAAACCCACGCAAGTCACTGGGAGAACATACAAACTCCGTACAGACGAGCACCCATAGTCTGATCGAACCCGGGTCTCTGCCGTTGTAAGGCTGCAACTCTACTGCTGCGCCTCCGTGCTGTACCTAAAACATAAAACAGGGGAAAGAAAAGATCTAACACGGTATACTTACGTGAGTTTATTCCATTAATTATTTCAGTAGCATCTGATTCTCTGCCAACATTGCTGGGGCTGCTCTGATTTCTACCTTTGGATCCCAATCGCATTTGAAATGTTACACAGCAACACTTCCTATGTCAGAAGATCCTTAAGGAGAGTGAACCCTCGGAAAGCACATGGACACGATGGTGTACCTGGCCGCATTCTCAAAACCTGCGCACTTCAACTGGCTGGAGTTTTTACGTGCATCTTCAACCTCTCATTACTGAGGTCTGAGGTTCTCACCTTTAAACAGGCAGCAATAATACCAATGCCCAAGAAGACTAAGGTGACATGACTGATTTAAGAGGAAAATTATAATTATATTGTCAAGGGCCTCGCAAATAATATTTTCTCATTCTACTATCGTAAGGGAGAATTGATGCATTCTCTAAATTCATGTAAATAGTTTTCATAAAGCAAATAAAAAAGGCCGATTAGTCTCCAATAAAATAAATCAGTGAGGACTCCAGTAAATTTGATGGGACGTAATACCTCAGAGTGGCCCAAAGCAAACGGAAGACATAGCAATCTTGCAAAATTTTGAGATTTTAAAAATCAAGTCTTCAATTTATCCCATCAGATAAAGCATATAAAGAAGTTTAATTTGACACCCAATTCACTTTCATATCTTCATTATTAAAAAAGTTATGACCATTTTCATACTTGGAAATTAGCATCTTGTTCCCTATTGCTTTTCCATTGACTTAACACAAAAGTTGTGATCGAGGACAGTCAAAAGCCCATAACTTTCTTAAAAATGAAGAGAACTGAAAGAAAATTTCAGTTATTATAGATTGAAGCATTCTGAAACAAATATGAAACAATCTTACTTGGATGACCTGAAATTAAAGCATTTAATTAGTTAGTTACCCATTTGTAGCTAATTACAAAATTCAATTACTAGATCTAAACATCTATCCATTTGGGAGTGCAGAAAAGGTTTCACCAGACTGATTCCTGGGATGTCAGGACTGTCTTATGAAGAAAGACTGGATAGACTCGGTTTATACTCTCTGGAATTTAGGAGATTAAGAGGGGATCTTATAGAAACTTACAAAATTCTTAAGGGGTTGGACAGGCTAGATGCAGGAAGATTGTTCCCGATGTTGGGGAAGTCCAGGACAAGGGGTCACAGCTTAAGGATAAGGGGGAAATCCTTTAAGACCGAGATGAGAAAGACTTTTTTCACACAGAGAGTGGTGAGTCTCTGGAACTCTCTGCCACAGAGGGTAGTTGAGGCCAGTTCATTGGCTATATTTAAGAGTGAGTTGGATGTGGCCCTTGTGGCTAAGGGGATCAGAGGGTATGGAGAGAAGGCAGGTACGGGATACTGAGTTGGATGATCAGCCATGATCATATTGAATGGCGGTGCAGGCTCGAAGGGCTGAATGGCCTACTCCTGCACCTAATTTCTATGTTTCTATGTTATCTATTTGTTAAGAAAATATTAACATTTTTTTTAAAGCCTAAGTATCCAAATAACAATCACACAAGAATTCACAATATAACATGATTTTTAAATCTAATTGTCGTTCATTTATAGGTCAAATTGAAGGAATTTAGTGTTTAATGCCCGTAAATTAATGGCCATTTAAATCAGCTTGAGAGTGGGATTTTCTGGAACGCGATGGATTGGAACATTGCGGTTGCGGTGAATTTAAACCCAATATCGGCAGGAAAAATACTGCCGGTTCATATGGGGAATAAATCATCGTTTCGCAACATGAAATGTTGATTAAGGTCATCTAAACAAGCAAGTTTATATGAAAAAATAAACAGCTTTCATTTACCTGTCCCCTACGTAAAATCCGTCCCCGTTGTCGGCATTAGGAGCTAATTTTTATTTTACTGCAGCGCTGAAATAGTCGGGCGATTTTAAAAAAAAAAAAAAAATTTCACTTACCGGCAGTCGGAACGAATATCCAGAAAAAGCTCGCACTCCAAGAAAATATAATTCCAGATGGCAAGGGAAAACCGCATTTCAACCCACCCCCCCCCCCCTCAAAGGCGCCAAAGTCGCGCGCACGGCCAGTGACAGAACTGCAGCGCCGCTGAAGGTGTTTTGTAACATACCTAGAAGACATCCAGTCTTTAGACAAAGTAGTGACTCATTCACAAATTTCTCCATTGTCTCTGGGCCAATGTTTAATCCTAAATTAACAGTTTATTAAAAAATTACTGGAGAAGATTATTCAGTTACTTTTGGATCATGCAGGGTTCCACTTCAAAATTATTTCACCAGCTATAAAGCACTGTCTAGTGCTCAAAGGGATGTAAAAGATCCTTTTGTATTGTAATTTTTCTTAATATCAGGAAAATAATTGACTGCTGGTGTTTTGCCTCAAAGAACCATTTAAATTTGCCTCAAAGAATCATTTAAACATCGGATTGTTCCCGATGTTGGGGAACTCCAGAACAAGGGGTCACAGTTTAAGGATAAGGGGGAAGTCTTTTAGGACCGAGATGAGAAGATCTTTTTTCACACAGAGAGTGGTGAGTCTGTGGAATTCTCTGCCACAGAAGGTAGTTGAGGCCAGTTCATTGGCTATATTTAAGAGGGAGTTAGATGTGGCCCTTGTGGCTAAAGGGATCAAGGGTTATGGAGAGAAGGCAGGTACAGGATACTGAGTTGGATGATCAGCCATGATCATATTGAATGGCGGTGCAGGCTCGAAGGGCCGAATGGCCTACTCCTGCACCTATTTTCTATGATTCTATGAAATAGTTAAGCTGTGACCTAGCTGAACCACAGAACTTGAGGCCACATTGGTAAACTTACTTCCGATCCAGTTTCAAAAGATCCATTTATAATGTTCTTTGTGTAATATACAAACCTGCCCATATTGTAGTTACACAGAGGTTATTCCCACTGTGCACAATCGTGGTCTTCCAAATACAGGATGTGTCCTGTATCAAATGCCTACTTTATGGATACCAATTTGACTAAGCTCCCATAATATTAAAATCAGAAGTCCGACATTTGTGCATACATTCAATCCTATGGACAGCAGAGTTAGTATTGCAATTTTAGAAATTGTCTTTCTTTATTTGTTTCTTCTTTTTTTGTGCTATTGATGCTATTCAAAGTAAGATTTTAAGAAGCATGATTACTATATTGACCAATTATTTTGTGTATTTTGTGACTTTTGGACCAAATCAACTTAAGAACATCTGTAATAGTGGAAACCATTTATTATCTGGGGATGGCCTGTACAAAAAAGAATATAGAGGCACTATAGAAGACGTGAAAAGGAGTAAGAGAACGAACCCCATAAATTAGACATTTTATTTTGCAGGAAAAACTGCGGCTTTGACTGCCAGCAAAATGGATGCATATCAGTAACCTAACAGTGGTCTTTAGAGGATCAGTCATAGAGAGATATAGTATGAAGACAGGCCCTTCAGCCCACTGAGTCCATCAAGTGCAGTATAATGTGGATAAATGTGATAAATGGATAAAAGCAGATGCAGTATAATGTGGATAAATGTGAGGTTATCCACTTTGGTGGCAAAAACAGGAAGGTAGACTATTATTTGAATGGTGACCGATTAGGAAAAGGGGAGATGCAACGAGACCTGGGTGTCATGGTACACCAGGCATTGAAAGTAGGCATGCAGGTGCAGCAGGCTGTGAAGAAAGCGAATGGTATGTTGGCATTCGTAGCAAAAGGATTTGAGTACAAGAGCAGGGAGGTTCTACTGCAGTTGTACAGGGTCTTGGTGAGGCCACACTTGGAGTATTGCGTACAGTTTTGGTCTCCTAATCTGAGGAAAGACATTCTTGCCATAGAGGGAGTACAGAGAAGGTTCACCAGACTGATTCCTGGGATGGCACGACTTCCATATGAAGAAAGACTGGATAGACTCGGCTTGTACTCGCTGGAATTTAGAAGATTGAGGGATGATCTCATAGAGACTTACAAAATTCTTAAGGGGTTGGACAGGCTAGATGCAGGAAGATTGTTCCCGATGTTGGGGAAGTCCAGGACAAGGGTCACAGTTTAAGGATAAGGGGAAAGTCTTTTAGGACCGAGATGAGAAAGACTTTTTTTCACACAGAGAGTGGTGAATCTGTGGAATTCTCTGCCACAGAAGGTAGTTGAGGCCAGTTCATTGGCCATATTTAAGAGGGAGTTGGATGTGGCCCTTGTGGCTGAAGGGATCAGAGGGTATGGAGAGAAGGCAGGTACAGGATATTGAGTTGGATGATCAGCCATGATCATATTGAATGGCGGTGCAGGCTCGAAGGGCCGCATGGCCTGCTCCTGCACCTAATTCTATGTTTCTATGTTTCTATCTGATTTCAAATTGTAACATCATTATTGCACTCATTCTTCACATCAACCCTCCCCCACCTTTCCCTCATCCACACATTAGGGGTAATTTACAGTGGCCATTTAACTTACCAATCCATACATTTCTGATATGTGGGATGCCACCCACATGGACACAGGGCGAATGTGCAAACGCAGTCAGCACTGGAAGTTAGGATTGAATCATGGGTCACTGGAGGTGCGAGGCTAAAGTTACGAAGGGGTTGCGAGATGTAGAAGAAAAACATTCTTCTACCGCAGCACAGTGGCGCAACAGTAGAGTTGCTGCCTAACAGCGCCAGAGACCCAGGTTCGATTCTAACTGTGGGCTCTATCTGTACGGAGTTTGTACATTTTCCCTGTGCTCCAGTTTTCTTCTGGTGCTCCGGTTTCCTTCCACACTCCAAAGTCATACAGGTTTGTAGGTTAATTGGCTTTGGTTTGTTGTAAAATAAATTGCCCCTCATATGTAGGGTAGTTTTCGTGTACAGAGTGATCACTGGTCGGTGTGGACTCGGTGGGTCGAGGGCCTGTTTCTGCTCTGTCTCTCTAAAGTCTAAAATCTAATTGTGGGGAGCAAGTTACTTTATAGAAATAACAGCCAGATATTATTGAAATATCAATACAGACTGCCATCAAAATCTAACTCCATATCCCAGCCAGAACTTCCACAAATCATTCATGGTGTTGTGATTTGTGACAAAAAAATTACTAGCTTTAGGCAGTTTCAATCATTGTCAGCTTCAAGTAACAAATAATTTTGATGTTCTATATATTGTAAGTATAATTGAAGACTTGTTTAATTAAAAAAAATACATGCTCTGAATTAATTGTGTGACAGTACAGTTTAGCTTGCTGAGTTCAAACTGATTTTTTTTCTTAAAAGGAAGTTTAGTCACTTGCACTGATTTTGGATACACTCCAATAGTGTGACAATCCTTTTGTGGGGTCGCTGTGCACCAAACACAAACACACATACAGCCACTGACAGATTCGTCCATTACAAATTAAAATTAGCTGCACTGAAAATGCTAATCATACAAAGCAATAAAGCTTCTTCGTGTTGGTTATTATTGTTTTTTGACCATATTTCGCTTTGAACTCGTGAAGGGCGGGTGCAGATAAATTAGGGAACCATTCAGTGTGCTAATTATAATCCTATTCATATGTTAAAATGATAGAGGTCTATTGAAAATGGCTATTTAAGATGCAATTTACTCCCTGACTGATGTGAAACCTACTTTGTATTTTTATTGTTTGCCTCTGTCGATTTTCTCGCCTCTCTTCCCTTTATCTCGGTAGGGCCTTTATGTCTTTTTCAGCAATATTTCACAGGTGATGCGGATCCTCTGGTACTTATACACAAGTGGTTATTATCCTACTATAACATAAGGGTCACCAGACGCTTCCATAGGGATGGGATCTTTACAACACTCATGCAAAATCATCGAGAGTGGCAGGAGCTGCCAGATACCGCACTTACCTGCTTACAAGGATCTGACTCCCTTCAGCTGCTCATCCCTGGCCTGGAAGGCTCAAACACACAAACAAATTATGTTTGGATTTGTGTTGTGGCTAGGCGAGTCTTGGTGAACTAACTCTCCTTTCCCCCACCCATCCCCAAACCTTCGCACATCCCCAATCCTTTCCACTCGTCACTTTAATTTCATGTTTCATGACTGTTGGCAGATCAATTTCCTGGGATAAATAAAGTTATATCATATCGTATTGTATCATATCGTAACCCCATGCAGACCGCACTATGTGTTTTTTAATCACCCAATTTCATTTCTATTGACATCCGTGGATGAAATTCAGGAGTAGAGTTCTAATTTCATGTTAACACAAAATACATTCAGAGGATATTACAGGGGATGAAATTATACCCCACAGTATCTTACTGAAAGAATAAATGATCCAAATTCACAGAAATAAATATGGAAAAAATATCACCAACTTGCATTAATGTAGAGTGATTAATGGTTCAATGTTGCTTTTATTGTCACGTTTGTGAAATGCAAACACAGGGAAATTATTTTTCTCACAAACAGTCCAGTAGAATATTGTTATACTCCCAATCCTCGATTGGTAAGTGTACAGAAGTAGTCTACTGAGCCTGCATGCAAGAGGCGGCCATTAACAAAAATTTTGGTGCCATTAACAAAATCCGCGCTCTAGTTCTTACGAGTGGTGCCTGATCCAGGCAGGTCCCCGGCTGTTGTGAGCCTCCAGCCATCTCCTTGCTTAGACGCCGCGTCCCTCTCTTTGCCCGTCCAGCTTTGTTCCCCAGGAGTACCTCCTGTAGCCGACCTTGAGGGCGCGGTGGGCCAGACACTGGTTACCTCTCCTCTCCCACTGACCTTTCTCCTCCCCGTCCTCATTGTCACACTGGCTTCCTCCTCCTGGTGTCTGGTCTTCAGGGCACGAGAAGGGGCCGGCACGGCAACTTACCCCGTGCCAGGATGGAGGTCTGCCAGGTTCAACGAGCAGGGACCAGCTTGGACGGATCCCCCTGAAGCCGTGAAGGGACAGGTCTTCTGTTCACCTGAGAAAGGGCTGCGGCTTCCTAGGATTGTCAACCATGTACAGTATCCTGGGAGCTTCAAATAATATCCTAACAAAAGGAGTATGACATATGAGGAAAGAATGGGTCGACTGGGCTTATATTCACTGGAATGTAGAAGAATGAGAGGGAATCGTATAGAAACATGTAACATTCTTAAGGGATTAGACAGGCTAGATGCAGGAAAAATGTTCCCGATGTTGGGGTCCAGAACCGGGGTCACAGTTTAAGAATAAGGGGTAGGCCATTTAGGACTGAGATGAGGAAAACCTTTTTCACTCAGAGAGTTATGAATCTGTGGAATTCTCTGCCACAGAAGGCAGTGAAGGCCAATTCATTGGGTTTTTCAAGGGGGAGTTAGATATAATTCTTAGGATTATGGGGAGAAGGCAGGAACGGGGTACTGATTTTGGATGATCAGTCATTATCATATTGAATGGCGGTGCTAGCTCGAAGGGCGGAATGGCCTACTCCAGCATCTATTTTCTATGTTTCTATGTTTCTTAGTCCCCCATGGTCATGGACAATGCCTAGTCTGCTATTCCATTCGAATGCCACACTCCTAGGTGGCTTTCATGTAGATTAAATCGCCTTCCCTCTCAGGTTATAAATCATAAAGTATAATTTCTGTCTGATGTTAATCCCTCAGCCAACATCACCAAACAGATTTGCTCTGATGATTGTCTTGTTACTATTCGCCGGATATGCTGTGTGGATGTTTTGTACTCAATTGACTGGATTGGGTCTTGGACAGCAGCTCTTTCTCATGAAGATGAGAGTGCCACCAAAGAGACATATTTGACAGTGAAGCTTTCTGGACACAAACAGAGGATTTGTCATCCTCCTAGAGAAAGCTTAAAACAAAAGTCATGCAATGCAGTGCTATAAACTGGAAAGGAATTCCAAAAATGTCAAAATGACCTCCCACTTAGTTTATGAACATAACTATAAAGGTGTTGAGGCCCCTGCAATAATTCTCACTCCATTAGAATGTAATTTAAAGTCTAGACCTCTGTCTCTGCACGTTGGGAAAGAAAGTTCTACCACCATTTCACAATTGTTCACTTGAATTTATGAATCAGATTTTATAGGAGACAGGCGTGAAATTAAAGTATGTGGAGTGTTCAAAAATTGCTGTTAATCATCTGCAAACAGCCATTTATGCTTTGATTATCTTCCAGCAAAAGATTAATTAAAACACTATCATGCCAACCCACATAAAGTACCAATGTAATTTATGGTTATTAAATACATTTTGCAGTAATAGTTATATGATTTAAATGAATTACATGTTTAAAGGACGGTAGTTTTCTGTCCTGTCCTTGATTATTGTTACATTATTTGACTTGCCTGACTTATATCCTCCTCTACATCATTCCAGAATCCCAGCATATCAATGCAATTCAAACTGAGAACATAAATTCACTTGATAATTGGAGCTATCTGGTTCTCTTGAAGGAAACTACCATTCAGGCACCAATAAAAGTGAAATGTTTGCAAGGTTTTATTGATGGTAAAATGCCATTCGGGTCACAATGGGATGTGGGGTGGAGGTGGGGATTTTTCAGTGGGGTGTGAAATGATGCCCAAAGTTCCTCCAGGCATGATAATCAGCATTACCCTTCCAAATGTATGGTGCTATCGCTAACTGATACAAATAAGAGGTTTTTTTTCAATTACGGAACGTGAAATAATCTATTTATTCAATCATCTTGCAATGTTGGGGAGAAAGAATATTAATAGCTGAATTCTTCAGTTGAAAATTATGATTAAGGACCATGCAATATTCTTGAAATATAATTAAGAACTCATGTTGATTTACTTTGGAATGGGGAATGGAAGATCATACCACGTATGTTCATTGTACATATGCAATTGTTGTATGCAGGAAGGCCAAGCTCTCAAATTTTATCAAGGCATTGAAATGCTATTAATGCATCTGCATGCCATGCGTTCCTTTTAACCTGATTCATCCTATCCAACTGGATTGAGTTTGTTTAGTTCAATGTCACGTGTACCGAGATTTTGTTTCAGTGAAAAGCTTTTGTTGCATGCTGACCAGTCAGCGGAAAGACAATACATGATTATAATTGAGCCATCCACAGCGTACAGACAAAGTAATAATTGCTGCCGTTGCAATAGTGGTTTAAAAGAGTGGAGCGATTGTAATGCTTGATTGCAGATCCACTTGGAAACATAGAAACATAGAAATTAGGTGCAGGAGTAGGCCATTCCGCCGTTCGAGCCAGCCATTGAATATGATCGTGGCTGATCATCCAAAATCAATACCTCATTCCTGCTTTCTCTCCATATCCCCTGATTCTGTTAGCCCTCAGAGCTATATCTATCACTTGAATACATCCAGCGAATTGGCCTCCACTGCCTTCTGTGGCAGAGAATTCCACAGATTCACAACTCTCTGGGTGAAAAGGTTTTTCCTCATCTCAGTCCTAAATGGCCTACACCTTATTGTAAAACCATGACCCCCCTCTACTCCTCCAACATCGGGAACATTCTTCCTGCACCTAGCCTGTCCAATCCCTTAAGGATTTGATGTGTTCTAAAAGATCCCCGCTCATCCTTTTTAAATTCCAGTGAATTTCTGAGTTCTGAGACTAGCACACAAAGGGTCTCCTGGCTTGGACACCATCTGAGATCATCTTGGATTCTCATTAAAAGCCCCTGCAATCCTGCTATGAAGTCCAAACTGTCTCCTGCTGACATATTTTAATGTTAATTCATTCATGGGTTGTTGGACAATGCTGATTGATATTTTCCCATATCACCCCTGCCCTCCCCCCATAACATAAAATAAAACTATTTGACACTTTGATGCTAGTTGCCATTAGAGCATATCCTTTCCTATTCTCCCATTTATCTCTAGTCATCTCCATCATTTCGTACCAGTCATCTCCATCATGCTTTCCCTGCCATCACCGACACCATGGGCAATTCACCGTAACTATCTAGTCCACCAACACGACTTTGGGATGTGGGAGGGGATCAGAGAACCCAGCAGAAAGTGACGTGGTCACAGGAGAAAAGTGCAAACATTGCTCAATTGGCGTATGAGGTCAGGCTTAAACCTGGATTACTGGAGCTGACGGATAACAGGATCAGGCACAGCATCACTGTGCCATTATTTATTATCTATTTAATGGCTTTTCAACTGAATACCTCGCCCATTTCAGAGGGCAGTTTATAACCAACCACTTTGTCAACTTGCATTTCTATTTGAACTAGACCCGGTAAGAACACCACATTTTTTCCTTAAAGGACATTAATGATGCAGATACAATTGACAATGTTTCAATATGTTCTCATTAATTCCAAGCTTTTTAAAGCCAGGATTTATATAATTAACCAAATTTATCCAGGATTTATATAATTAACCAAATTTATCCTGTTTGCAGACAGGTATGAGTTAGGCCAGCTAAGTGGAGCCAATGATTCAGAGATGCAGGTAGATTGGGAGGAAAGCTTGTTGTTCCGCAGGAAATAATTAGTACTAGTTTGAAGCCAGATATAGTGTTATGGTCAGTTAGTCAATGGATAGGGTATGTTTTAGAACTGACGGTGCCTTGGGAAAACTTAGTGGGTGAGGCTTATAAGAGGAAAAAGCTTATATATGTAGATTTGGCAACAAAAGTTGAGCAGCGAGGATGGAAAGCAAGAGTACGTCCGGTGGGGGTGGGTTGTAGAGGTTTCATAGCGAGATCAACCACGTCCTTATTTGGAGAGCTAGGAATTTGCAGACAGAGTTTGCGTCAGGCCATAAAGAAGATGTCAGAGACAGCAGAGCAGGGCAGTGGATGGATTTGGTGGAGTAGAAACAGTGTCAGTTGGGGAGAGAAAGGAAATGTATAACGCGCGGTAAATGTATTCTTTGTAAGTGTCTTCCGTGCAAGTGTATCCCGGTTTTATATGTGAGGTTGATATTCGTGACACAACAATTGTTTAATGATGGGTTAGGATGTGAGTGTTGAGCATTTGATTGAGTGAATTAACCATCTGTAGAAGTGATTAGTGAAGAAGCCTGTCAAAGGATTCAGCAGGATATCGATCAGTTACAGACATGGGTGGAGAATGGCAGATGGAGTTTCGTCCAAGTTGGATTACTGGTCCTCACATCAGCACTAGGGAGCAATTGGAGATAATGTTTTGGGAAAGGATGATTTTGGGAAGCGAATAGGCTAATTAGGAATGATTTTCATGGCTTTGTACGAGGTCAGGTGTGGCACCTTTGGAGATCAAATGCAAGGGGAAAGTATACAGTTAACGTCAGGACCCTTAACTGGATTGATCTACAGATGAGGCATTAACTAAAGGAGTCAGGAAGACATGGTGCTGTTTTATACCACTTTGTACAAGTCGTATTTGGACTATTGTGTGCAGTTCTGTCATCCCATTACAGGAAGAATGTGGAGGCTTTGTAGAAGGGGCAGCAGAGTTTACCCGGATACTGTAATCTCTCCATGTTAGCTGTATGGAGAGATTACACAAACTTTGTACTTTTTTCTCTGGACCATTGGAGGCTAAGGAGAGACCATTTCTTCTTTATTAAATGTAAGATAATGAGAGGCATTGATAGGGTAGACAATCAGATCTTTTTTCTTGGGGTGAAAATATCATATACCAAAGGTATAGCAATCGGTTAAGATAGGTGGTGTTGTGGATAATGAAGTAGATTCTCAAAGTCTACAGAGAGATTTGGGCCATTTGGAAAAGTAGGCTGAAAGATGGCAGATGGAGTTTAATGCTGATAAGTGTGAAGTGCTACATCTTGGCAGGACAAATCAAAATAGGACGTACATGGTAAATGGTAGGGAATTGAGGAATGCTGTGGAACAGAGGGATCTAGGAATAACTGTGCATAGTTCCCTGAAGGTGGAATCGCATGTAGATAGGGTGGTAAAGAAAGCCTTTGGTGTGCTGGCCTTTATAAATCAGAGCATTGAATATAGGAGTAGGGAAGTAATGTTAAAATTGTACAAGGCATTGGTAAGACCAATTCTGGAGTATGGTGTACAATTTTGGTCGCCTAATTATAGGAAGGATGTCAACAAAATAGAGAGAGTACAGAGGAGATTTACTAGAATGTTGCCAGGGTTCCAGCAACTATGTTACAGAGAAAGGTTGAACAAGTTAGGTCTTTATTCTTTGGAGCGCAGAAGGTTAAGGGGGGACTTGATTGAGGTCTTTAAAATGATGAAAAAGGATAGACAGAGTTGACGTGGATAAGCTTTTCCATTGAGGGTAAGGAAGATTCAAACAAGAGGACATGACATGAGAATTAAGGGACAGATGTTTAGGGGTAACGTGAGGGGGAACTTCTTTACTCAGAGGGTGGTGGCTGTGTGGAATGAGCTTCCAGCAGAGGTGGTGGAGGCAGGATCGATTTTAACATTTAAAAGTAAAGTGGATAGGTATATGGACATGAAGGGAATGGAGGGGTATGTTCTGAGTGCAGGTAGATGGGACTAGGGGAAAACAAATGGTCGGCACGGACTGGAAGGGCCGAGAGGGCCTGTCTCCGTGCTGTAATTGTTGTTATATGGTTATATGGTTCAGAGGGTGAAAGATTAAAGGAGATGGGCAGAGCAAGCCTTTTTATTACACGGAGTGATAGGTGCCTAGAACATGCTGCCAGGGGTGGTGATGAAAGGAGATACAATGGTGGTTTTTAAGAGGCATTTCGACAATGAATGTGTGTGGAACAGTGGGATATAGAGCAAGTGCTAGCAGAGGGGATTAGTTTAAGTAGGCACCATGTTCAATGTAGACATTGTGGGCTGAAGGGCCAGTTCCTGTGCAGTACTGTTCTATGTTCTATGTTCTAATGGTTGGTCATCTGCTCACCTCTTGTAAGGAGTTCCCTCATGTTGACCAAAAAAGCAACAAATCTGTGAGATTGCATAAAACAACTTTCCTGACCAACATGCAACAACTCTGCTCCAAAATGCTGCTGGCAAGTTTTTTAATCATTTCCAAATCTTCCTCTGTTGTTGTTGGAAATGCCAAGTGGCAATGAGGTAATTCCTTTGGGAAAGGGAGGGACAAGCAGAGAGCCTCACTTACCTCAGGCAATACACACACCCACTTTCTACTTAAAAGGGTGGGGCAACATTGCGGTCAAGCAATTTAAAATTGCACATTTAACAAAGAAGAAATTTTTAAAGAAGGAACTGCAGATGCTGGAGAATCGAGGGTACACAAAAAGCACCCGCTGAGTTTCTCCAGCTTTTTGTGTACTAACAAAGAAGAAATCCTGTTTTATTAAGGTACAATATTTCTCCAAGGTATAACATTCACTCCTGAATCTTGACATCATTAGACCATAACAACCTCCTTGACAAGCATCCAATCCACAACAATTCAAAACTCATTCACAGCTGCACTAGTTTGTACCATCTATAGGTTGTACTGTGGCAATTCACCAAGAGCCCTTTGACAGTACCTGGACTAAATCTTGCACCAAACATTATTCACTTTATCATGTATCTGTACACTGTGAATGGCCTGATTGTAATCATGTATGCTCTTCCTGCTGACTGGTTAGCATGCAACAAAAGCTTTTCACTATACCTCAGTACACATGACAATAAACTAAACTTCAAACCCACAACTTCTATCAGCTAGAAGGTCAAGGGCAGCAAAAGCATGGGAAACACCTCGACATTGCCCTCCAGGACACGTACCAAACTGACTTGGAAATATATTGCCGTTTCTTTATATAACTGTCATTATATAAAAATACTGGAACTCCTTCATTCAAGCAATGTTGGTATACTCACACCTCAAGGGCTACAAGAGTTAAGCTTGTAGTTTTGCGATACAGCATGGAAACAGACTGAAGAAGGGTCTCAACCCGAAACGTCGCCCATCTCCTTCGCTCTTTAGATGCTGCTGCACCCGCTGAGTTTCTCCAGCCTTTTGTGTACCATGGAAACAGACTCTCTGGCTCATCGAGTCCACACCAACCATCTATCACCGTACACTTGTTCTATGTTATCCCACTCCCTACACATTCGGGGTAATTTAAAAGGTTCCATTTGCCTGCATTTGGCCCATATTCCTCTGAATCTTTCCTATCCATGTACCTGCCCATGTGTCTTTTAAATGCTGTTATAGTACATGCCTAAACTGCCTCCTCTGGCAGCTCATTCCATGTACCCACCACCCTCTGAATGAAAAAATTGTCCTTCAAGTTCTTATATTTCCCCTCTCACCTTAAACCTAAATCATCTAGTTTACCTCTACCCTGGGTAAAAGACTGTGCATTCACCTTATCAATTCCTCTCATAATTTTATACACCCCTATAAGATCACCCTTTAGCCGCCTGTGCTCCAAGGAATAAAATCTTAGTTTGCCCAATCTCTCCCAAAGTTTCTGGCCCTCAATTCCCAGCTATATCCTTGTAAATCTTCTCTGCACTTTTTTTTCAGGTTAATCACATCCTTCCTTTTGCAGAGCGACCAAAACTGAACACGTCACCAAATGCAGCATCACCAACATCTTGACCAACTGTAGGACTTCTCTATTCAATTCCCTAACTCATGTGGGCCATTGCACCAAAAGTCATCTTTACCACCCTATCTACCTGTGACGCCACTTTCAAGGAACTGCGTATCTGTGCTCATAGATCCATCTGCTCTGCAACACTCCCTACCATTCACTGTGAAGGTCCCGCCCTAGTTTGACTTCGCAAAATGCAATACCTCGCACTCATCTACACCAAACTCCATTATCCATTCTTCAGCCCACATTCCCAGCTGATGAAGATCCTACTGTGACTTTTCAAAACCATCTTTACTGTCCATATTACCACCTACCGTAGCCTCAATTTTCATAGTAAACTCCTCAAGAAAAACTCAGCAGATTTATGAGGCAGGATTTTCCATGCACAAAATCACACTGACCCTCCCTCATCATTCCCTGCTTTCGAAGTGATCATAAATCTTATCCCTAATTAATTCTCCCAGCATTCCTCTACAACTGGAGTACGGCTCACCAGCTTGTAGTTTCCAGGCTTACCCCTACCATCTTTCTCGAACATGGGAACCTTCCTGTCTTCCAGGAGATTATGTCATAATCTTGTCAGAGGCCCAGTAAAATACTTGTTTCCTTTAATGCACTGAGGTAGATTTTGCCAGGCCCTGAGGATTTATCCACTTTATTATACATTATTATCTCTAACACTTCCTCTTTCCTGATACACACATGTTCCAAATTATCAGCGTACACCTCCCCTAATTCTCCATCCTTCCTGTCCTTCTCCCTGATGAATATGATGCAAAGTATTCATTCAGTACACCACACACATAGAAACATAGAAATTAGGTGCAGGAGCAGGCCATTTGGCCCTTCGAGCCTGCACCGCCATTCAATATGATCATGGCTGATCATCCAACTCAATATCCTGTACCTGCCTTCTCTCCATACCCCCTGATCCCTTCAGCCACAAGGGACACATCCAACTCCCTCTTAAATATGGCCAACGAACTGGCCTCAACTACCTTCTGTGGCAGAGAATTCCACAGATTCACCACTCTCTGTGTGAATCACCACTCTCTGTGTGAAACCCTGACTTGGCACATTTGTTTTCATTTTGGTCCTTGAGGACACCGAATGGTTCCTTAGTTATCCTTTTGCTTCTAATATATTTATAAAAATATTTGGACTTCTTTTAATTCTGTTGACCATTTTATGTCCCCTGTTAGCATTCCTAACTACGCTCTAAAGATCTTTCCTATATCCTCCATAAACATCAAAGGATTCACTTGACCACCAGATGACATTCCCAACATATACTTCCTTCTTTTTGCTGATCAAACCCTCAATTTTCTTTGTCAACCAAGATTCCCTAATCTTACCATCTTTGCTTCACACCCTTACAGGGTGCTGACTCTAAATGGCCTGTCCCACCAGCATGCGATTGCATGCGTCTAGTGCGACCAAGCGTGGTCGCTTGAGGCGTACGGCCAAGCGGGGCCGGTTCCACTTCGAACCGCGGTGGCGTATGGAGTTGTGCGGGGCTGGTCCCGACATCATACTCACCAATCAGCTGGGCAGAAGGCGGGTCGATTGAATTTGGATGTCGCACGGCATTGGGCGGTGATGTCATCACGCAACAGCATGCCGGGCGGTGACGTCATAGCGCAATGCCACGCGCTAGGCGCAAGCCATCAAGACGCTGCGTATGACATCAAGAAGCTGGGTACGCCCTCAATGTGCCTGCGGGCCGACAGGTCGTTGGCACGCGGAATTTTCGAACAGTGCAGGATTTTCGAAGCCCCGCGCGATGTCGGGACCAGCCCCGCACAACGCCATATGCCTCCGCGGTTCGAAGTGGGACCGGGACCGGCCCCGCGCGGCCATACGCCTCAAGCAACCACGTTTGGTTGCGCTAGACGCATGCAATCGCATGCTGGTGGGACAGGCCCTTAAGTTTTTACTATTTTGCTTTTAAAAGCCTCCTATTTACCATATGTTTCAACTTTAGCTTGGAAAAACAGTGCGGATACAGCCCCTTCAGCTCACCAAGTCTGCACCCACCAGCGATCATCCAGTACCCTCGGATTATCCTACAGACTGGGGACAATTTACAACTTTTTTACCGAAGCCAATTAATTGACAAACCTATACGTCTTTGTAGTGTGGGCCAAAACCAGAGCACCTGTAGATCATGGGGAATACACAAACTCTGTACAGATAGCACCCATAGTCAGGATCGAACCTGGGCCTCTGATGCAGTAAGGCAGCAACTCTACCGCAGCACCACTGTGTTGTTTTTCTTCTAAGAGCTGCCCCAATCCCCTTTCACCAGGTCCTGTACTACTAAAGTCCGCCCTCCCCCAATTTAAGACCTGACGTCTATACCCAACCTTATTCTTTTCCATGACGAGCTTGAAGCTGAATGAATTGTGATTACTGTTTGCAAAGGGTCTTCTGCAGACACTTGCAGCAATTTCCCATCCTCATTCCCCAAAAAAGTGGCATGTAGCTCCCTCCATAGCAGAATCTCTTTACAAACCACTTTAAAAATCCTTCCTGGATGCATTTGACAAATCCCACCCCTTTCCAGGCCCCTTACAAGCTCAGTTAATATTTAAAATCATCCATTACTACAGTCCTATTGTTTTCACAAGTAACCACAAATAACTTCCAAATATGAACTATAAGCATTGAGTAGGACGAGGGAAGTGAATGGGATTAATAGTATTGCTCCTTCAAAGAAAGGGCATAAATGACTACATTGCCTTCTGGGTAGGATTGATCTATGATTTATGTTGCTACTCGGGGTGTCATCAATTCTGAACCCTTTCCTGATTTTTTTTTAAATTTCTGTAATGATATCACAATCGATAGCTGGGGATTGGGGGTATTTCCATGTCAAATATGCCCAGGCATTCACAGTTCAGGGTTTAGGGCAGGTGTGGCAGGGTGGGATTCAGTGAAAACCATCTGCCCCAATAAAGCACCAAAGCATGCCATAAAAGTGTATCCAAGAATCAACTCGAGTGCAAAATTCTCATGGACACACCCTGAAAGCAGTGACTGCTGAAAAAATATTTCAAATAGGGATTTGGAACTTCAGTAGTGTAGGAATAAAGCAGCTTCCAGCAATAACATGCTATACTCTGGCTACTCCTTTATCCAATGACTATTTAATTCCCTTTTAAAACAACTTATGGGCTCAGCCTCAAGAATAATGAGTTCCACACCCACCATCCTCTACATAAAGTCATTACACTCAAGTGGTGCTTTTTGATTCCCTCTTCTGAGTTTGGATTCATGACTCCCAACAAAATAATTGTCTGAAGAAGGATCTCGACCTGAAACGTCACCCATTTCTTCTCTCCAGAGATGGTGCCTGTCCTGCTGAGGTACTCCAGCATTTTGTGTCTATCTTTGGTTTGAACCAGCATCTGTATACTTCCTTCCTACACAAAATAATTGAGCTAATCATTTGAACTTTTCAAGGCCCAGATTAATAGTTTAATCTTGAAAACTGTTTTAGGAACCCTCAATACTTAATTTCCTATTGTGCAGTGATTAGATCATTTACCTCTCGCCAAGTGGAATAGTTCACATTGCTGGTGACTGTACAGAAATATATAACTTTTCCCTCTCAGTTTTATGTGTTCTCATTTTTGAGTGTGATTTTCAACACTGTTCCATCAGTAAACTAGCTGAAGGAATCTCCCAGCCCGATTATGCTTCAACTATGGTAACTTATTCATTATATGTTATCAAAATCTCTTGACATTGGTTTATTTTCTTATTTGCATGAAAGATTTTCCCTTACTAAATGAATAATGTGACACAATTGTTGATCCTTTATTTGTATTATACTTCTCCCTTCTTTTGAGAAGGACAACACTAATAACGTGCATATTTGCTGAATCTTCAGTTTCAAAATTGAGAAGTGAAATGCACTTTAGATCGGAACAACTCATCGGGTTTGATGACATAGTGGCACAGCTGCTGTCCAGAGTCCCAAGATCAATCCTGACCACATGTGTTGACTGCGTTGAATTGGCATGCTCTCCCTGTGACCGTGTAGGTTTGATCACTGTATTTACAAGTCTAGCATTCAACAGAGTTCCATTCTTAAGAACTGCTTACTCCGAAAACTGATCAAAAGTTGGAAAATGAACAACAACAGTGCGTGGGAGTGGATCACAGAAGCAGCTATGATGAGAAAGCGAGTGGGCGTGGGAAGAACGGTCACCAGCTGCTCTCAATAACTCAGTGAGTGAGCAAGTGAGGTGAGTCTGCTCAGTGCTCCCAGCACAGTTCAACCTAGCCCCCAATTTTTGTAAATCGGAGAGCGGAGTTTAGGAGTGAAGATACGCCGTAAAAATGCCACATTCCCACCTGGCAGAAGATTCCTACAATCCCGCCGTAATGGGAAAATCCATCCCCATTCATTCTCCCAAAAGCTCAAGTATGTTCAAGGAGGAACTGCAAATGCTGGAAAATCGAAGGTAGACAAAAATGCTGGAGAAATTCAGCGGGTGCGGCAGTATCTATGGAGCGAAGGAAATAGGCAACGTTTCGGGCTGAAACCCTTCTTCAGACTGATTCAGGGTGAGGGGGGTGGGAAGAAGAAAGGAAGAGGAGGAGCTGATCTACATCGGTGAGACCAAGCGTTGGCTTGGCGATCGTTTAGCCGAACATCTCCGCTCAGTCCGCATTAACCAACCTGATCTCCCTGTGGCTCAGCACTTCAACTCCCCCTCCTATTCTGAATCCGACCTTTCTATCCTGGGCCTCCTCCATGGTCAGAGTGAGCACCACCGGAAATTGGAGGAGCAGCGCCTCATATTCCGCTTGGGCAGTCTGCACCCCAGCGGCTTGAACATTGACTTCTCCAATTTCCGTAGCCCTTGCTGTCTCCTCCCCTTCTCAGCTCTCCCTCAGCCCTCTGGCTCCTCCTCTCCCCCATCCCGCATCAGTCTGAAGAAGGGTTTCGGCCCGAAACGTTGCCTATTTCCTTCGCTCCATAGATGCTGCCGCACCCGCTGAGCTTCTCCAGCATTTTTGTTTAGCTTGTTTGTATGTACAGGTTGTTGATAAAAGCAGATGTTCATTACCTGGGAAGGATCTGTATTATATAGGCGAGCGCTCAAATCTTGTGGAAGTTGATGGGAATGTGGGGAGAATAAAAGTTGGGATGAGTATAAAGGGGTGGTGGACAGATAGGAGCTGAAGAGCCTGTTTCTGTGCTGGATATTCCTGCCACACTAAAAATATTTCTCCTCATCTTCTCTCAAGTTCTTTTGCCAATTATTCTTTGAATTGTATTCTTTGGTGTTTGGTATTCTTTTGTCGTTATTTTCTCTATCATAACTGTTTGCTGTATGCAATTGTGAGAGCTTGCACATGACTAAATGTGAGACTTGATAGGGCTCTTAAAGAGCAGAGTTAGGGGATAAAGGGGTAGGGCAGGGACGGGGTACTGATTGTGGATGATTAGACGTGATCACATTGAATGGCGGTGCTGGCTCGAAGGACTGAATGGCCTACTCCTGCACCCATTGTCTATTGTCTATTGATTCCCAGGATCGCTATTTCTGATAAGACACAGGCCCGCAATAGCTGTGTCTCTGTGAAGTACAGAGGTATCAACCTGTTTAACCCCTGCAGCTTTCATAGCTGTATTCAAAGGGCATTGATGACCCTATATTGATAAAGAAGCCTGTTTCAAGCAGTGCATTCTGTATTCTGTTCTGTAAGAGTGTTAGTTGAGTGTCTTTTCACTCTCATCTTGTTCAGTCTTCAGTCTTCAGTCACAGTTCTGTGATTTCTTTGTTTTGTTAGTTATGATAGGTTCAGTTTTCAGCTAAGGTCTGCAGATATTTAAATGCTTTGCTCTGATGCCTTATAGCCATTGTGCTTTAATTTTTAAACACTACTACTGGACTCAGCAAATCATTGAGAATGCAATGAACCTACACCCATATAATCGAACTGTACAGAAGCTGAAGGCATTGGAGGACTACAATGTTAATTTCAAATTTCTATCCCAATAACTTTAATATCCTATAACAAGGAAAGATCCCAATAAAATCATGAAATGTGTATTTTCTGAATGGAGAGGTGCACTTACTTTGCAAGGAAGTCTTGTAAAATAATCACTAATCGGCCTGTCCCACTTAGGTGATTTTTTCAGCGACTGCCGGCAACTGTCATAGTCATAGCAGGTCACCGAAAAACCAGCGACTGGACCCCACACGACAATTTCTATGACAATGTCTACAACAATTGGCGACCCATTAAGACGTCCACATACGAGCACACCTACGACAACCTATGTCCACCCGCGACAAGCTATGACAAGGTAAGAATTCAGTCGGTGGTACCTGTCGCCGGTTGGTGTAGGAGGTCGCCAATGAAATTCACCAAAGTCAGCACCGGCGACAACCTACGTCATCCTGGCGACAACCTACTGCAGCACCTACATCAAGAGAAGTCAAGCTACGCTCATTGGCGCCAAGCCAACTGTCGCCGACTGTTGCCAAAATGTTTTGAAAGTTTCAAAATCCAGCGGCAACCAGAAAACCGCTACAATTCTTTGGGCGACTGAGGAGACTACTCACTGCCATACAGGCCACACCCCGATGACCATGTGGCGACTGCCTAGTTGCCTGTGGTCGCCTAAAAGTGGGACGGGGCATAACTTTCAATTTAAAGCTAAACAGCTTGGACGAAAGTGCTGGGAATATAAATGCAACATTTCACATCAAAAGCACTGGGGAAGGCTGTCAGATTTATATTAATGATGTCCACATGCACACCACTAGTCCTGAACAAAAAGTACAACAAAAGCCAATTGCAGAGACCACCCACAGCTCTGCCTTCCATTACAGATCAGGCTAACACTGAAATGTATTGTCAGGGACTGGAATTAAAGTAATACCAGGCAACCTTGATAGATGCTGCATGAATTCTCTGGGTGGATCCCCAACTTAAATCATCTATTTTTGTTCCTTGGTAGGATAGACTGTCACTGCCTGCGCTCTGGTGACAGATATCTGTGTGTTTATTCATTTTTTCAGGGTGTGAGTCTTGCTGGTGAGGCCAGCATTTATTGCCCTTTGCTTAATGTGCCCCTTCAGAGAACATCTCAGAGCTAATTATATTGGTGGATCTGGAGTTATATATAGACCAGAAAAGGCAAGGACAGCGAATTTTGTTTCCTGTAATCATTAGTGAGCAAAACAGATTTGTACAACAATCAGTCGCTTGTTTTTAAATTCTAGATGATTAATCAAGGGGGCGGCTTGGTGCCGCAGCGGTAGAGTTGCTGTCTTACAGCGCCATTGCCCCATGTTTGGTCCTAACTAAAGGTGCTGTCTGTACAGGGTTTGCACGTTGTCCCCGTGACTGCATCAGATTTCTCCGGCAGCTACAGTTTCCTCCCACACTCCATAGACGTACAGGCTTTTATAGGTTAATTGGCTTTGGATTACAAAAAAAGTTGTTAATAGTCCCGAGTGTGTGGGATAGTGCTAATGTATGGGGATCACTGGTCGGTGCGGACTCCGTGGGCCAAGGGCCTGTTTCCGCGCTGTAACTCTAAACTGAACTAAACTAAATTGACTTTGCATTCCATTTTTTCCAAAGTGGAATTTGAAGTCATGTCTCTGGATTGTAATTTCAGGCCTGTGGCTTACTAGTCTTGCGCCTAAACCCTTGTCATATGTCAATACCACTAAGGGCCCCACTTTATCTCAATCCTAATCTCGGGTTCCCAAATTGCTCCAAATCACATGCACCCATGTCCCTGTTGACCTATGTTGGGAAGCTCTAAACAAGGCATTGATTTTATAATTCCCATCTATATTTTCAAATGCCTCCATGAACTCACCACATCTCTGCGTTCACTTCAGAGATATCTATGCTCCTCCAGCTCTGGATTCTTGCACAACTCTCAATTTAATTAATATATATACCTTGGGTGTGGTAGAATGGGTTTAGTCACTTGATTGGTCACCCTGAGTTATGGATGATTTAACCAGAGATGTATGCTTGAATGCCATAATAGCAGCTGGGGAATGTAATTTCAAGTAATTAAATATAGCTGGAATTGAAGTAGTAAGATAGTCACACTGATGGAAACTATTGAATTACTTTGTTTAGAGATACATCGTGAATACAGGCCCATTGGCCTACCGAATCTGCGCTGACCAACGATCACCCCATGCACTAGTTTTATCCTACACACTAGGGAACATTTACAGAAGCCAATTAACCCACATGCTTGCACATTTCAGGAATGTGGGGGGAAACTGGAGAACCCGGAGTAAACTCATGTGATCTGTACAGACAGCACCTGTAGTTAGGATCGAACCCGGGTTACTGGCACCGCAAGGCAGCAACTCTACCGCTGCACCACCCTCAATAACTGGGTTATTGCGAAAATACATTTTAACGATTGCCCTTCAGGGAAGCTATTCTGCCAACCTCACCCAGTCTGGGCTGCAAGTGACCACATCTGCCAGAGGGGTTGACTCTCAACTGCCTCTTTCCAATAATTAGGACATTTCCTACAATAATGGGGAAATTAGGGATAGATAAATGCCGGTGTTACCAATTAAGTCTACTTTCCATCATTGAATAAATAAAGCTACCAGATGCCAGAGTCCTGAGCAGTGAAATACTCCTTTAAGATACTCTTCGAAACATAGAAACATAGAAAATAGGTGCAGGAGGAGGCCATTTGGCCCTTCGAGCCAGCAGCACCATTCATTGTGATCATGGCTGATTGTCCGCTATCAATAACCCGTGCCTGCCTTCTCCCCATATCCCTTGACTCCACTAGCCCCTAGAGCTCTATACAACTCTCTCTTAAATCCATCCAGTAATTTGGCCTCCACTGCCCTCTGTGGCGGGGAATTCCATAAATTCACAACTCTCAGAACCTCTTTACTCCTATACTGAAATCCTCTTGTTATGAAGACCAACATTCCATTAGCTTTCTTCACTGCCTGCTGTACCTGCATGCCAACTTTCAGTGACCGGTGTACAAGGACACCCAGGTCTTGCTGTACCTCTCCCTTACCTAACCTAACTGCATCTTCAAAATCTGTTCCAAAACAAAACAAATGTAATCCCTTTATTGAAAAAGGGAGGAACTCAGAAAGTAGAGAGCTGTAGATTACTTGACTTAATACATGTCTCTGGAATAAAGTAGTAAGTTATTATACAACTCATCAGCAGCATGTATGCAATACCTTTAACCCACTTTCCAAAAGTGTTTCACAGTATAATTATGACCTTGCAATTTGTCACCAATCCAAGTGAGGATTGGTATCCAGACGTTTGATCAAAGTGATGGGTTTAAAGGGTCTTAGTGGAGGAAGAAGTCTCAAGAGGAAGTTTAGAAAGAGAGATCGTGAGCTTAATGTTGGAGTGGTTAAAATGGGGATCCATAGGATACCAGAATCGGGAGAGCACAGAGGCGTAGGGTTGAAGAAGTTTGCCGACACTCTCAGGGACAAGACCAGGTATTTATTTCAGTTATTAGATCTGGGGCCTCGAAACTCTAGCTGACCCAAATGAAGATTGCACATTTCTTTAGAGTAAAAATTGTATCACCCATTAGTAAGCCCCAAAGTCAGATAGATGTCAGGATAACTGTTGGTTTCGGGTCTATTTAGGCCTATACTGTGGCTGGGAGAGTGGGGTTTAGGGAGGCATCAGATCTTTGATTTGTAGAAAAGGGTGGGAAAATGGACTGGCAGGCTTTGTTCATTGAATCGTTCGAGAGGGGAGGGGTGGTTGGTGGAAGAGGAAGCTATTGAGTCAGTCGCTTGTCTCTTGAGTCAGTCGCAGTGGAGAAAGGGATGTGCCCTGTCCCTTAACAAAGCAAATGTAACCCCTTTATTGAAAAAGAAAGGAACTCGGAAAGAACAGCTATCGCCCAGTTGACAATGCCAGTCTCTGGAATAATGTTGCAAGTTATCATTTCTATGACAGAGCACTTAGATACATTCAAGAGAAGCAGACAAGGTCATCTTGGTTTATGACAGAGAAATCATGTTTGATAGATGTATTAGACTTATTTGAAGAAGTATGATGAGTTGAGGATAAATGGGAATTTATACTAAGCTTATCATTCCAGAAGACATTTGACAAGGTGACACACTGAAGGTTTTATGGAAAATAAAGGCTCACGATGCAGGGATAACATGTTGGTGGGGACCAAAGAATTTGTCACCAACAGGAAGCAGAGAGTAGGCCTTAATTGGTTGTTTGCTGAATTGGTGTTGGAAGTAATCACAGAGTTTAACTTGGGGTCAAAGGTTTAGTTGCAAACTTTGCTGGTGACACAAAGATAGGTAGGAAGCTGAGCTGAGAAGATAACATTACAAAGTTACAAAGGCACAAAATATTGGTTATGTGATTGGAAATAAATTGACGAATGGAATATAATGTTGGAAAACAAACCATTATTTTAATGGTGAGAGATTGCAGTGCTCTGAGATGCAAATGAATCTAGAACTAATGAATCTGTTTAAAAATAATGAGTTGCCCATTTAAGAGAGGTGTGATATAAGCTTTTTTTTTGTTCAGCGTGGTGAGTATTTGGTGTTCTTTTCCTCAGTCATTGAATATCCCCATGGTTGCAGGGGATAAACAAGGGTGGGAAAGGTTACCAAGGATAGGTCGAAAAAGCCGAATAAAAGTCACAATAATCCAGCTATGATCTTGCTAAATGGTGGAGCAGTACTGAAAGAAGTTGTGGTCTGCTGCTAAACCTAATTCATATTTCTATGTACATATTTATATGTACATAAGTACAGAAGCTCGAATTTCTCCTCACTTGGTCCACCATCAATTGTATGTCCAGCATTCTCTTTTATTTTAGATTTCCACCAACTGCTGTGTTTTGAATCCCACAGTTCCAGGAATTATATTTTTTTCCTCTACTTTTCCCATTAATGTTCCTCTCTTTACATCCCTCTAGGGGGAGCAACTGTGATCACTAAGCATTAATTTTGTTCTATTCAATGTCACCAATGGCAGCTTTATCACCTGGGCAATCTTACCACTGATTCTGTTTACCTCTTTCAGTTCTGCCCCTTTCACTAATTCAAACAGACTTGTTTTCCTATATTTCCAGTTCGGATAAGGTTATCATCCTGACATGTTGACTCTCAAGAGTCAAGTCAAGAGATTTTATTGTCATGTGTTCCAGATAGGACAATGAAATTCTTGCTTGCTGCAGCACAACAGAGTATTGTAAGCATAAATACAGAACAATTCAGTGTGTCTATATAGCATAGACCATATATATATATATACACATAAATAAACAGATAAAATGCAATAGGCTGTTATAGTTCAGAGTTTGTTTGATGGTGAGTTTAATAGCCTGATGGCTGAGGGGAAGAAGCTGTTCCTGAAACCGGATGTAACACATTTCAGGCTCCTGTACCTTCCACCTGATGGCAATGAAGAGATGAGTGTGTGGCCAGGATGGTGTGGGTCCTTGATAATTTTGAGGCAGCGACTGCGATAGATCCCTTTGATGGTGGGGAGATCAGAGCCCATAATGGACTGGGCAGTGGTCACAACTTTCTGCGTTCTTTTCTGCTCCTGGACGCTCAAGTTGCCGAACCAAGCCACGATGCAACCGGTCAGCATGCTCTCTACTGTGCACCTGTAGAATTTCGAGAGAGTCCTCCTTGACATACCGACTCTCCGTAATCTTCTCGGGAAGTAGAGACGCTGATGTGCTTTCTTTATAATTGCATCAGTATGCTGGGACCAGGAAAGAGCTTCGGAAATATGCACGCCCAGGAATTTGAAGTCCTTGACCCTTTCCACCATCGTCCCGTTGATATAAACAGGATTGTGGGTCCCTATCCTACCCCTTTCAAAGTCCACAATCAGTTCCTTGGTTTTGCTGGTGTTGAGAGCCAGGTTATTGTGCTGGCACCATTTGGTCAATCGGTCGATTTCATTTCTATATTCTGACTCGTCACCATCAGTGATTCGTCCCACAACAATGGTGTCGTCGGCAAACTTAATGATGGAGCTCGTACTATGTCCAGCTACACAATCATGAGTATAGAGTGAGTACAGCAGGGGGTTGAACACACAGCCTTGAGGTGCTCCCGTGCTGATTGTTATCGAGGATGACACATTTCCACCAATGCTGGCAGACTATGGACTGTGGATGAGGAACTCGAGGATCCAATTGCAGAGGGATGCGTGTAGATCAGTGTCACTTATGTTATGTCATGCTTTTGTAGTTACACCCACTTGCTTTTACAGTAATCCTCCCTGCCTGTTTCCCTTAAAACTAGAGAGAAGTGCTAGCATGAGGTTATCTAAGCTATGTCGTTAATAAAGTCTTTGGACCTTTATCTTGGTGTAAGGCTTCAGTTATTACCACAGACATAACACAACATGGTGTCAGATGTGGGATACGAACCCACGCCTAAAATTGGAGACACAAGGCTGTGGTTCCTGCGTCACTGCACAACCAGTATTTTAACGCTGTCCATGCAGGGCACCCAGGCACTGAGGAACTACTGTCCTACGGGCAAGAAGCATGTTTTACAGGCCTGGCATGGCTGAATACATCACCGAGAATGTGGCATCCTGTGCAGTTTGGCACCTCACCAACAAAAGCAACCACTTCCTTCACATCCGGTACCTGCACTCCCGTGGTCAACAGTGGCAGCTGACATATTTGATTGGCATGGCAAGCAGTACCAGGTGCTTGTTGATTCGTATTCAGGATGGTTTGACATTGATTTTCTCAGCAGCCCCAAACTTCCAGCAGAGTGATTTCAAAGTTATCTCGCCATTTTTCAGTTCACGGATCTCTGGGCAGACTGCTAACTGACAATGACAGTCAATTCACCAGCCAACACTTCAGGGAGTTTGCTAGATGCTGGAATTTTCGACCACATCACCAGCAGCCCTGAATATCCGCAGTCTAACGGGCTGGCTGAACGAGCTGTCAAAAGTGCCAAAGTTCCAGCTCATGGAACGTTCACACAGAGCTAAATCCGATGTATTCCTGGATCTGCTCAACTTACGCAACATCTCCCGTGACCCCATTTTGGGCTCACCCGCTCAATGCTTATTGTCAAGGCAGACCCCTGCTACGGTGCCTGTGGCCGATCAGGCATTGATCCCACAGGTGATTCCACCTGAGGAGGTTCAGTCCAGGTTACAATAGAAGCGTGACATTCAAAAACAATGGTTTAACAAAACAAGTAGGCCACTGCCACCACTGACCAAGGGGCAGGTGGTCCGTTTACAGACTGCCAAAGGCCGTGACCGTATTGGTGTGATTTCTGGAATTGCTTCTGAGCCATGCTCGTATGTCATCAGTGCCGATGGCAGCACCTACAGGCGTAACAGGCAACATACCCTGCCTGTGAACGAGCCAGTTCCTCCTCTGTATTATCCAGACCGTACAAGTACACTTCCGTCTGTGTCTAGCGGCAATCTTACGCCTCTACCAGCACAACAACCCATGTCTGCAACAGCTCCTCTGCCCGTGACGACTTTGCCTGTGCCACAGTCTCCTGCTTCATCTCCAGGAATGCTGGTTCAGTCTCCCTCGTCTGTGAAGCCACCTGCTCTCTCTCCCCGGGGGAAAAGAACGGAGATGGTCTCTATCGTACACGTGCTGGTTGTGTTTGTAAGCCGGTTGTGAAGTACCCTGACTATGTTTGACTTTCCTCCAGTTTATTATCAATTGCTATGCATGCCTTGCTTAGTTAATGGGTTTGGACTGTTATTGATTCTTTAAGAGGGAGGATGTAGATCAGTGTCACTCATGTTATGTCATGCTTTTGTAGTTACGCCCACTTGCTTTTACAGTAATCCTCCCTGCCTGTTTCCCTTGGAATTAGAGAGACATGCTAGCATGAAGTTATCTAAGCTATGTCGTTAATAAAGTCTTTGGACCTTTATCTTGGTGTAAGGCTTCAGTTATTACCACAGCTGTAACACAACAATGCGCAGAGACCCAGATCTGAGAGCTTGGTAACCAGCTTGGAGGGGATGATGGTGTTAAACGCCGAGCTGTAGTCAATGAATAACAGCCTGACATATGAGTTTCTGTTGTCCAAGTGGTCCAGAGCGGAGTGGAGAGCTAGTGAGATCGCATCCACCGTTGATCTGTTGCGGAGGCAAGCAAACTGCAGTGGGTCAAGATTCTTGTCGAGGTTGGAGTTGATATGCATAATGAACCTTTCAAAGCACTTCATCACCCGGACGTTAGTGCCACTGGTCGATAGTCGTTGAGGCACGTCACCTTGCTCTTCTTGGGCACCGGTATTATTGATGCCCTTTTTAAAGCAGGTGGGAACCTCAGGCCTCAGA
The DNA here is from genome assembly GCA_035221665.1 of Okamejei kenojei. Taxonomy (NCBI): domain Eukaryota; kingdom Metazoa; phylum Chordata; class Chondrichthyes; order Rajiformes; family Rajidae; genus Okamejei; species Okamejei kenojei. Next base: position 101,729,843 of record CM069136.1, on the reverse strand, counting down.
AGTGAGAGGTTGAAAATGTCCGTAAAAACTCCAGCCAGTTGGTCCGCACAGGTTTTTAGATCACGGCCAGGTATACCATCAGGTCCAGGCGCTTTCCGAGGGTTCTCCCCCCTGAAGGATGTGCTGACGTCGGCCTCCCCCTTGAAGGATGTGACTGTGACTGAAATACCATCACAGCGAAAGGGGGCTCGGGAAGGCACATCAATGTTCGCACTATCAAGGCGTGTGTAAAACGCATTGAGCTCGTCAGGGAGAGATGCTTCGCTGACATGTGTGCTGCCTCCTGGTTTCGCCTTGTAGGAGGTGATGGCATTCAAGCCCTGCCACAGTTGCCGAATATCCGTCTCATCCTCTAGCTTGGAGCAGAAGTCCCTTTTGGCCTTTTTGATGGCCTTACCAAGGTCGTATCTGAACTTCTTGTAGACCTCTCTATCTCCAGACCTGAATGCCCGGGATATGGACCAGAAGAGTGCGGATCTCCTGGTACATCCAAGGATTCTGGTTAGGAATCACTCGGAAGGTTTTTGTTGGGATGCAGACCTCCACACATTTCTTAATGAAGTCTGTAACGACTGTGGCGTATTCATTCCGGTCCGTTTCCGAGTCCCTGAACATTGCCCAGTCTCCAAACAGTCCTGGAGTTGTTCCTCCCCCCCCTTTGTGAATCCCCGGCTATGGTGGAAATGCCTCGAGGTAAGCCGTCTGGTGTTTGTTGACCATGGTGCGCAGATCCCCCAGTGCCAGATGGACATCAGCCTAGGGTGGGATGTAGACCGCAGTCATGATGATGGAGGTGAATTCCCTCGGTAGGTAGAAGGGATTCTGTTTCTCTCTTCATGAACACTGCCCGAGTTTATGTTCATAAGTGACAGGAGAAGAATTAGGCCATTTGGCCCATCAAGTCTACTCCGCCATTCAATCATGGCTGATTTATCTTTCCCTCTCAACCCATTTTCCTGCCTTTTCCCCATAACCCCTGACACCCATGCTAATCAAGAATCTGTCAATCCATGCCTAAAAAATATACATTGACTTGGCCTCCACAGCCTTCTGAAACAATGAGTTCCAATGATTCACAACCCTCTGACTCAAGAAATTCCTCGTTATCTCCTTTCTAAAGATACATCCTTTTATTCTGAGGCTATGGCCTCTGGTCCTAGACTCTCCCATAAGTGGAAACATCCTCTCCACATCAACCCGATACAGGCCTTTCACTATTTGGGAAGTTTCAATGATGTCCCCCCTAAACTGAATTGCCAAGTATCCCTAGCATTTTACGCTTGTTTCTGATGTAGATTTTTGCTCTTCAGTTCATTTATAACACTCCTGCAAAGTACTTCTGGATGCTTTTTGCCACATTAAAGGTGTTGCATTGCAGAAAGTTGTTCTTGTTTATCATTTTGCAATGGTTTCACTCAAATTCCCAATATCCACCCAATCCCAAATTCCCAATATTTACCCAATCCAAAAATTGTCTAGTCAGGGCGGTTGTGTGTTTTAGGCAGGTTCCTGTAAAAAAACAGGCAAATTAAGCTCCTGTTGCATTCATGGGATTCTTTGGAATATTAAGTTCTCTTTTACATGGACAAAATACTTCCACCCTAGTCTGCAGCAAGAGGTAGAGGTTTAGGGTGAGAACGCCTGAGCCTAATATTGGAGTGATTAAGATGGGAGACAAGAATTGGAAGAGCACAGAGATGTAGAGATGAAGATGTTTGTCAACACTGGGAGGGACAAGGCCATGTAGCCTTTTGAATGTTAAAATCTGGGTCCTCGAAACCCTAGCTGACCCAAATGAGCATTGTATGACTTTTGAGATTATAAATTGTATCACCCATTAGTAAGTCCCAAAGTCAGATTGGAGGCGAGTAATTTCAGGATAACTGTTGGTTTTGGGCCTATTCAGGCCGACACTATGGCTGAGAGTGGGGGCTAGGGAGGCATTGGCGCTTTGATGTGTAGCATGGGGAAGGAGAAAGGACTGACAAGCTTTGTTTGTTGAATCATTGAATCATTCTGAGGAGGGAGGGGTAGTTGGTTGCTAGAAAAGGGAGCTGTTGAATCCTTGTCACTTGTGTGGGTAGTGGAGGAGAGAGGGATAAGTGCCCTGATCCTTATTAAGAGTGAGAGAATTAATTATTGAACCAATCAGAGAGGGAGACATGTATAATTCCACTTTCTGTGAGGGGTAATGGGAGAGCGGGAACAGGACTTGGTTCTTGAAATAAGTTGAGTTGAGTTTAGTTTATTGTCATGTATACCGAGGTACAGTGAAAAGTACTTGTGGTGTGTTAACCAGTCAGTGGAAAGACAATACATGATTACAATTGAGTCATTCACAGTGCACAGACACACAAATTATGTGAATAATGTTTAGTGCAAGTTAAATTCCACTAAAGTCGGATCAAAGGAAACCCCTTTGTGATATTGGGCAACTCACGCCCAGAAATGCCTATTCATGTATCCAGAGAAACATGACAGGGATGATCATAGTCTGGGATGAATCAACTTTAATTTATGTGATGCAGTATGAAACAAAACACTGCACACTTGATTTTTGGGCTTGTATTGCCGTCTGAGAACCAGTGTAAATCGGTGAGCATGGGGGTAAATGGGGGCAATCGTAAAAAAGTTAAGTTTATGAAGTAGATGGGAAATATAGTGTACTTCCACATTACAGTAGTTCAGGTAATGGAAACTCGCCTTAATGGAATTGACAAATCATTCTCAAAAAATGTTAGACATGGAAAATATGTATCACTCTTACAGAATTGATGCGAGAACAAAATAACAAAATAAATGCAAATTGTGAAAAAACAACAATGAATCCTGTTATTTTTGTCAGAGTTCACATTACAGAAAATCCCAATATGGATTAGTTCTCTTGGACTGCAACCTGATCAGTCTTACTGGCGATAGACACAAAAAGCTGGAGTAACTCAGCGGGACAGGCAGCATCTCTGGGGAGAAGGAATGGGTGACATTTCGGGTCGAGACCCTCCTTCACTCTCTGCCTGATTAAATTTTACATTGCCTTGTTGTCACTTTCCCCTAGCAAACAACATTTTCCTTGATCATCATCCAAATCTCTCATTTTTCACACCTTACCCTTCAATATCTCTCATTTCCCTCTCCCGTCTCTCAGTCTGAAGAAGGGTCTCGACCCAAAACGTCACCTATTCCCACTGTCCAGAGATGCTGCCTGAGTTACTCCAGCATTTTATGTCTTTCCATAAGGCTTGGGTGTACTATATTTTTGAAGTTAGAAATACTAGGAATAAATTTCAGCTAAGTTCCTAAAGTGTTAAAAATAATCCATTCATTGAGAACAAATTCTGAGTTGAGACTAATGGATTATTCATGCAGCCTAATGCCACACGGTCAAATATATGACATTCAAAAGAAACCTTACTTTGCATATTAAGAGCTAATTAATAACATAGACACATGCTGCACATTAGTATGCTTTGTCGAATCATAAATAATGGTTGTGTTTCATTCTTGACATGTTTGTCACTGAGAAACATGTTATCAGGAGTAATTTAATCCAAAGGTTAATGAATAGGCAAATCTATGAATGATAATCATCCTTTTATTTGATTCCAAAACATATGGAAGCATTTCACTTTGGTCATCAACTGGTACGGCAGCAACCTTTGTGCTTTTGTTTTTTCCTCAATCTGCTACTGTGCTCAACCAATCAAGAATGAATTGTAATACCCACTGGACCTGACTTCAGTAGACAATTGAAACAAAGCAAATTTATCAGTGAAGTTATTCAATGATCATTTTTACTGGGTTTATCCAAAGGGATGTTAGGGAGAATAAGCTGTGCAACAAACCCTACCCAGCATTTTGGAATTGCAGTACATACATACATATCACAGCGGTAGAGTTGCTGCCTTACAGCGCCAGAGACCTGGGTTCAATCCTGACTACGGGTACAGCCTGTACGGAGTTTGTACGTTCTCCCCATGACCCGCGTGGGTTTCCTTCGGGATCTCCTGTTTCCTCCCACACTCCGAAGACGTACAGGTTTGTAGGTTAATTGGTTTCGTAACATTGTAAATTGTCCCTGTGTGTGTGTGTGTGTAGGATAGTGTTAGTGTAGTGTTTCCGCGCTGTAATCCAATCTAACCTAAACTATCTGTCTGTCTAAACTAAACTGTATGAATTAGGAGCAGGAGGAGGCCATTTGGCCACTCAGGCCTACTGTCACATTCAACATGACTGTAGGTTGAGTTCCATATTGCCATCTACATTTGGCAACCTTCTAACTCTTTACTGATCAAGGATCTACTTACTGCTGCATGAAAAATATTTATCTCTTTCCAAAGATCCACAATCATCTGAGGAAAAACATTTCATCTTATTTCAGTCTAAAATGGAAGTTAAATTATTTTTAAACAATGAGGCCTTATTTCTTGACTCTCCTACAAGAGGAAATATCCTCTCCACATCCATCTCATTAAGATCCCTGAGGATCATGTGTTTCCTTCAAATCACCTTCCAATCTTCTGAATCACATTAGGTACGAGCTTATCCTCATGGGATTTTATACTTTCATATTTTCTCACATAGGGGAAGGTCATTCAGCCAATCAAGTCTACGCCACCTCTCAGAGCAATCCCATCAACCTAATTACCCCAGTTATTTCCCGGTAACCAGTTCTCACTGACTCTCATACCATTCAATGCTTCAATAATACTATATTGTCACGTGTTCCCAGGCACAGTAACTTCTTTGTTTTGCATACAATACACAAGATACGCAAAAGAGTCGCCATGTTTCTGGTGCTGACAAAATTACAAAAGTACTCATTGGCATCATGTTGGTCCCTCTTCATTTTCGGCAGCCCCCGTTCACCAGGTCCTTCTTTGGTCTCGTCGCCTGTTTTGATATCTGTCTGCTTATAAAATAAGTAAACTAGTACATAATATACAGAGAAAGATGGCTGCACACACACCTGTGTTGGAATCAAAAACAGGAATGATTTATGTCCCAGTCAAAGGTCACTGACTGATTTATCGAGCATGTGCGAGAATGATCACAGCTCATATGCATAAATTACATGGATATTGTCACACCGCCCCACCCACCGAGTGCCTCTTTGTTCTCAGCGGCACGGCCCGACCACTGTCCAGGGCCCGTTCTAGGCCGGAGGCTTCTCCTCTCTGCGGCCTGACCACCTCTCATCTCCATGACCCAAACATCTCTGCTCTCCACAGCCGACTACCTCTCCTCTCAACAACCTGACCACCTCTCCTCTCCGCGGCCCGTCCCCGGCGGCACCTACACTATGGACAATTTGCAGTGGTCAATTAACAGACTGGCTTTACAAGTCTTTGGCATGTGGGAGGAAACGGAAGTACCCAGTGGAAATGCACGAGGTCAGTGTGCAAACTTCACGCAGTTAGAACCTAGGACACGGAGCTGAGCAGAAGCAGCACTAACTGCTGCACCACTGCGCCTGTCCGACCTTTCCTCACAAGCCAACCTGCCATTGAGAATGTTCAAACTCTGATGGTTAGGGACAATCTCAGTAGCTCAGTATGTCCCAGATACCCGGAATGTATTGGCCCTGTCTCACTGTGCGAGTTGACCCACGAGGTACCCCGAGTGACAGACTCGTGGCTGTGCACGAGACTGCAAGTTTATGATCAAGTGTGTAATACGAGTTCCCACGGGTATGTCATTGCTGCGATGTTCCTAGTTCCTCTCCCGAGTTAGCAAGTTCCTCTCCCGTTACTCTTGAGCCAACCGTGAATTAAGGTATGTTTTAATAAAGCAACAATGTTAAAATACATCTCCATCCTGTGGTTTTGAGTTATTTCAGCGCGGATGGGAAAATGCGCATCCTCCAGTAACCAAGCATTTCTTGTTGTTTTATGTTTTTAAATACTTTTTTGCAATGGATCTCTATTTTAAATAATTTAAAAAAAGGAAGCAGCCCGGGTGACTGACATTGAGCGGCCGCCAGGACCCGACAGCAGACACACACACACACACACACACACACACACACACACACACACACACACACACACACACACACACACACACACACACACACACACACACACACACACACACACACACACACACACACACACACACACACACACACAGAGAGAGAGAGATACACACAGACAGCAGCTGGCCACCACTTCAGAGGAATTAAGCAGCTCGGGTGACTGAGCGGCCACCGGACCCGACAGTACACACACACACACACACACACACACACACACACACACACACACACACACACACACACACACACACACACACAGATAGACAGAGAGGGAGAGAGAGAGACACACACACACACACACACACACACACACACACACACACACACACACACACACACAGATACACACAGACAGCAGCTGGCCACCACTTCAGAGGAATGAGGCAGCTCGGGTGACTTTGAGCGGCCACCGGGACCCGACATCAGACACACACACAGATACACACAGATAGACAGAGAGGGAGAGAGAGAGACACACACACACACACACATAGAGAGAGAGATACACACAGACAGCAGGACTGGCCACCACTTCAGAGGAATCAAGCAGCTCGGGTGACTTTGAGCGGCCACCGGGACCCGACAGCAGACACACACACAGATACACACAGATAGACAGAGAGGGAGAGAGAGACACACACACACACACACATAGAGAGAGAGATACACACAGACAGCAGCTGGCCACCACTTCAGAGGAATGAGGCAGCTCGGGTGACTTTGAGCGGCCACCGGGACCCGACATCAGACACACACACAGATACACACAGATAGACAGAGAGGGAGAGAGAGAGAGAGACACACACACACACACACACACACACACACACACACACACACACACACAGAGAGAGATACACACAGACAGCAGCTGGCCACCACTTCAGAGGAATTAAGCAGCTCGGGTGACTGAGCGGCCGCCGGGACCCGACAGTACACACACACACACACACACACACACACACACACACACACACACACAGATAGACAGAGAGGGAGAGAGAGACACACACACACACACACACACACACACACACACACACACACACACACACAGATACACACAGACAGCAGCTGGCCACCACTTCAGAGGAATTAAGCAGCTCGGGTGACTTTGAGCGGCCACCGGGACCCGACAGCAGACACACACACAGATAGACACAGATAGACAGAGAGGGAGAGAGAGAGACACACACACACACATACACACACACACACACACATAGAGAGAGAGATACACACAGACAGCAGCTGGCCACCACTTCAGAGGAATGAAGCAGCTCGGGTGACTTTGAGCGGCCACCGGGACCCGACAGTACACACACACACAGATACACACAGATAGACAGAGAGGGAGAGAGACACACACACACAACTCAGCGGACCAGGCAGCATCTCTGGAGAGAAGGAATAGAGTCGAGACCCTTCTTCAGACTTACCCGAAATGCCACCCATTCCTTCGCTCCAGAGATGCAGCCTGTCCCGCCGAGTTATTCCAGCATTGTGTGTGTCTATCTCCGGTGTGAACCAGCATCTGCAGTTCCTTTCCCAATCCCACACTCTCGGCCCCGGGGGGTGGATGGACCATCACACGTGGACACATCCCACCCACCACCCCAGACTTGCCCCTTCGGCAGGTCTTTAAGCCGTTCATTGAGACAGAGTGAGGCCACGGGGCAGGCGCCTCAGTAATAAAGGACAAGTGGCAGAAAGGCCGAAGATAGACACAAAATGCTGGAGTAACTCGGCGGGACAGGCTGCATCTCTGGAGCGAAGGAATGGTGGCATTTCGGGTAAGTCTGAAGAAGGGTCTCGACTCTATTCCTTCTCTCCAGAGATGCTGCCTGGTCCGCTGAGTTACTCCAGCATTTTGTGTCTATCTTTGGTTCAGTCTTTACTCGAGCAAAAGAACAGATTATTAAAGTTCCCATGGTAGACTCACGAGACACTAAGATAAACGCACGGGGCCACTACGTTATTACAACGAGTTTAAATGTTTCCATTTTTAACTTGAACAGTTAATTTGACTCGTGGAAAAAATCAAAACATGTTTGATTTTTTTCACGAGTTAACAAGTTTTCCCGAGTACCTTCCGTTAGCGCAACGAGTCGATAAGTTGCTCGTGCGAGTTCCGACGTTCCCGCTACGTGATCACCACGAGTGAAAACTCGGGGTCACTCGTGGGCCAACTCGCACAGTGAGACAGGGGTTTATCTATGCCACTTGCAACTGCCTTAAATAAAAGTGCTTGTTGCTATGGATAGAACATACTATAATCTGCAACAACAGTGTAAACTTTTGGCCTTTTAATGCATTTTTATCTGGATTTTCCAGAATGCTTATTTCAATATTGGTGATATTCCCTTTCAAGTAAACTGTCAGCTGTTGGTACCAAGCTCTCAACCTTCCTTTTGACGAGGTAAGGCCAATTCAATGTGATGGGGAAGTGAGCAATGTTTCAAGTTAATGCAGCACAGCAAAGCTGCTCTTCTTGAAACTCCTACACCACAATGGAAACCCTTAGCTTCTCCTGAGACTGCTCTGGAAATTGAACGAAAGACCAGTTGCTAATTTAGCCAGAGAGTGGCATGCCGATTGGTAGAGATAGGCTATCACTCTCCTAAATAACAATAAGTCGGGCTAGCTGAGTGTTAATGGAGCAAAGTAATAAATGCATGTGACAATAAGAGGCAGTTTATAATGGAGAAGACAGCATATGAAGTGAAAGATGTAATTGTTAGGAACTCTGTTGCAAATTAAAATTGATTACAAACCAAAAAGTACCATCAAGTATTTTTTACCCATGCCATCTACTTTTCTCTCTGGCTGCTGTGTTTTATTACTATGTCCAAATATTTTCCCCTTCATGTGTGAGCGTTGAATGTCAGCAAGGTTGCTAGGCTATTATAACCGGCCCTAATTAGATCCCCATACAATGTCGGTCTCTTCAGTGTCATTTGAGAAATATTAGGGCTAGGACGGTAACAAAAATGTTTCCTTCCTGTACTGTGACACTCTAACTAACTGGCCCATCTTCACAATCATTTGATGTCAGGCAAGCCTTTTTAATTTTACAGGGACTTGGTATTGATTAATTATTAGTATTAGTTAATTATTGTCAAACAAAGATCAAAGTCTGTTGCATTGCATGACTGATAACACAGTCCGTAGATGTTCATTGTGTGGAGGTTCATGTTGTTTGTGTTCAAGAGCCTGAAAGTTGTTGGGAAGAAACTATTCTTGAACCTGGTGAACACGGTTTTCTCACTCGTGTACCTTCTTTCCGATGGGAAGAGGGAAATGGGAGTGTGGCTTGGATAGTGTGAGTCTTTGACCTTTGGAGACAACACCTCCTTTCGATGGTGGGGAAATCAATACCTGTGAGGTGTACCTCAATTATATCAACCTCTTCTGCTCCAGGGAAATTATAAGGGGTATAGATTTAGTAGACTGCAGGTAACTAATAACCACATCAGAAGTAGATCGATAGGGACATAGATTTAGGGTAAGGGACAAGAAATTTAGAATGGATCTGAGGGGGTCTTTTTCATCCAGAAAGTGGCCTGGAATACTTCTCCGGAGATGCTGGTGGAAGAAGAGACGCTGATAACCTTTAAGAAGTGTCCAGATGAGCATTTGAATCAGCCATGCAGGGAAGATTGTGCCCATGCAGGGAAGATAGGATTACTATTGATGGGTACCCACCAGTTGGTTTGGATGTAGTGGGCCAAATAGCCTGTTTCCAAGTGGCATAACTCAATGACTCTGCAAGCCTACCCCACATCTAGTCATGAATAGCTGTGAACATTTAAACAGGTAAAGGGAGGAGACTGCTCTACAACCATCCACTTGCTGACAATGATGGGGCCCTGCAAATACACGGGATCGCAACTGCATTAATTTCCTTCCGAGTCCCAAAATTGTGCTGGTAGATAAATTGGCACAGAGAATTTGGATGGCAGGAGAACTGAGGGAAGTTAATGGCAAGATGAGAAATAACAAATTGGAAGGAGATTAATGGAGGAAGAGGACAGATGAGAATGTTCTGAGATCCAGCATAGACTGGATGGGCAGAATGCATTCTTTCTGTGTCATGAGGATATCTAAGATATCTAAGACCAGGCTGAAGTGTTCACAACCATGTTCTGCCATAAGTGCTGGATTGATGATCCACTTTGACTTCCCTCTGAGATTCCTATCATCACAGAAATCAGTCCCCAGCCAATTTGACTCACTGCTTCTGATATTGAAATGGTGAGAGCACTGGATATAGCAAAGCCTATTGGGCCAGTCAACATCCTGGCTGAACGCCAAAGAGCTGTGCTCAAAACTAGTTGCACCTTTGATTAACATATTGCTGCACAGTTGCCGGATTGGCAAAAATGTGGTATTTACCAACGTGGCACATCCAAATACATCCCGTTCACCATTTGCAGAATGTCCATTCTGATGAATTATTGCCCAATCAGTTTACTCTCAATCATCAACATAGTGATGGAAACTATTAGTTTAGTTTAGTTTCGACATACAGCACAGAAACAGGCACTTTGGCTCACTGAGTCCGCGCCAACCACCCATCACCGCACACTAGCACTATCCTACACACTAGCAATCATTTACAACCTTTACCAAAGCCAATTAAGCTAAAAGCCTATATGTCTTTGGAATGTGGGAGGAAATTGGAGCACCTGGGAAAAACCCATGCAGTCATGGAGAGAATGTACAAACTCTATACAGACAGCACCCATAGTCAGGATCAAACCCAGATCTCTGGTGCTGTAAGGCAGCAACTTTACCGTTGCAGGATCCAGGCAGCATTTACTCACCAATAGCATACTCACCAATGCCCAGTTTGTGTTTCGCCAGGACAATTCTCTCCAGAGTTAAATCACAGCCTTGGTCCAAACATAGATCAAAGAGCTGAATTCTAGGGATGAGGTGAGAGCATCTGCCCTTGAGATCCAGGCAGCATTTGACTGACCATGGCATCCAGGTGCCCTGGTAACATTGAAGTAGATGGACATCAAAGGGGAAAGCATTCCAGTGCTTGGTGCCAGACCACACACAAAGGAGTGCGAAGGACAATCATTCCTGCTCTAGGACGTCACTGCAAGAGGCTTCGGCAACTTTTCTAAACACTATTATTTCATCATAAAGTTAGAAGTGGGGATATAATAACAATGAACTACAGAAGCTGGTTAATACCAAAGATGGACACAAAATGCTGGAATAATTTAACAAGTCAGGCAACATCGCTGGAAAAAATGGATAGGTGAAGAAAGATCCCAATCTGAAATGTCACCTATCCATTTTCTCAAGACCCATTATTCCAGAGTTATTCCAACATTTCCGTCTATATTTAGAAGTGGGAATGTTTGCCACCATTCAATTCTACTTTTCACTGCTCTGTAAATGAACCAGCCTACATCTGCATGCAGTAAAACCGAGACAACATTCAAGTGTGGGCTGGTAAGTGGTAAGTAAAATTTGTGGTAAAAAAGTGACAGTGAATGACCATCTCCAACAAGAGGAAACCTAATCTCCTCCCTTGGCATTCAATTATTAATGCTGTGTGCCCTGCTGATCAACACAACTGACCAGAAACTCAACAGGAGAATTTCAACCTTAATACTGTGGCTACAAAACAGACCAGAGACAGGGTATACCGTGATGAGTGACTCACCTCAAAGCTTTCCAGCCATCAACAAGGGAGAAGTCAGGAGTGTGATGGAATGCTCTTCATTGCTCTAATAGCACATCCCATATTCACAGGTTTCACCACCAAAGAATGTAAGGGAACTAAGGGAACAGGTGGATGGGAACATCACCACCATCTGCAAATCCAAGGCGCCCTTTCGTCCTGACTTTGAAAGAAATAGTCGTTCCATCATCATCACTGTCTAACTCATGGAACTCGCTACTTAGGAGATTAGTTTAAATGGGTAAGATGTTCAACACTTGTCTTTACGGCCAGCCGCAGTTGAGACTGTAAAATGGTGCCAAAATAGTAAGATTAAATGAGAACTTACCAGTTTGAAGTTTGATCTTTATTTTATGAGGAGTTACGATGAGGGATTACGTGAAGAACCCCGTACAGCCGTTCGTGCGTCACTCTTCAAAGCAACGGTGTGAAATCACAGGTAATAGTGACTGTAGTATAATAGTAAGAACAAAAGACTAGAACTACCAGATGATATTTATGAGGGTTGGGAGTGGAGGGCACGTAATTCCTCATCGTAACTCCTCATAAAATAAAGATCAAACTTCAAACTGGTAAGTGCTCGTTTAATCTTACTATTTTACTTCGGAGTCACATGAGTGACTACGTGAAGATTTCAAAGCTCTGTGATTTCATGCCGTGTAAAACGAGTATACACAACCACAGCTGTTTCATTGACAAATGAAGGGTAAACATTCAGAATGCATACAGTCATGACATAGATGTAAAACATGTTGATGCTGTTTAAATGAAATAATAATATTTCCATCTCTCACCCAGATGGAAAATATAACCAGAACATAAATAGAGTTAACAAATACCTCTGGTTCAGCAATGGGTTATTATAAATGTTTGGAGATTCGTTCGTTGGACCATGCTGCAATCCGTAACAATGTGACCCAGCGGAACGTAAATACCCTTGCTGCTGATGTTGTAGCAGCCCTGGTGGAATGAGATCTGGAATCAGAATCTATTCCTACATAATACAAACTCCGTTTTTATCATCTGGAGTGGCCTGAACAAATGTGTTCTCCCAAATTTTTTGTGACTAACAACATTGCTAGTCCAGAACCTCCAAGGCTCTTGGTGACCTTGACGTATTGTTGTATATATGTGTGCTTACCTTATCAAAGGTCCCCTGGCATGCCTGTGACTATTTTGAGACCTGACCCCCTTCTGGTCTGCTCAAGTATTTATAACATAATATTATATATTATAATTTACAGATGTAATCATCCTGTACCATCAAAATTATGTAGCGACTGAACCAGCTGCGCTAAACCAGCACCAGAAGGATAACTACCTAATAAACTCCAGCCAAATTTAAGGATATAGACTTCCGGTGGCGCTATGGAGCGTTAAACCATAGCACCAGCCAGCTCCGCAAAAATTTTTCAAAAAACGGGGATTTAAACGGATTTAAAAGAACTTACCGATCGACTGCTTTCACTGTCTGCCGCCTCAACATCGACGGTACCGGCTGACATCATCAGCCCTGCGACAAATAATGACGGCACGGAGCCCTACCGAGAAAACGAAGGGTCGAAAAACCCGGGCGAGACCGGGAGAAGGCCTGGGAGAAGCCTCGGACTCCAGTAGGGCCAGCTCCTTGGAAGACGTCTCCAGGAAAGCAGACACAGGAGGTGAGGACTTGAAAACTTTTATTTCTCATCAGATGGCTGATTTAAAACGTGAGTTCAAGGCAGAAATGAAAGATATAAAGAAAGAAATGAAAGAAATAAAGGGAGATATAAAGGAAGAAATCTCTCAAATTAATAATCAGATGGACTTGATGAAAAATCAATGGTGTGAATTTCAAAAAGATACAAAGACACAAATTGATAATAAGTTCAAGAAAGAATCAGAAATATTGAAGAATGAAATCATTGATATGATTAATAATCTGGAACGCAAGATGGAGGGTAAACTTGAAAATGTTAAAAAAAGACTTTAAACATAAGATTGACCCTATTGCAAATGTGGTCGAACAACAAGTTGATGGCATTAAAAACCTGAAAAGATAGCGGAGGCTAGTACTGTGTCTACAGCAAAGCTGATAACAGAACAAGAACGTCTACTGGAGTTGTTATCCAAAGTAACAGATAAATGCACGCAGCTGGAAGGCTATCAAAGAAGGCAGAACTTGAGGATTGCAGGGATTCCTGAAGGTCTAGAGAAACACGAAGACACTCGAGAATTCACTGCTAAATTACTGCAAGCTGTTTTATCTTTGGATGATATGCCTGTTTTAGCTCGTGCACATCGAGTCGGCAGAAGACAGACCAGTACAAACGCCCCCCCAAGACAAATCATCGTCAAGTTACAATATGATTTCACCCTCGAGGATATTATGCGAAGAGCCTCGAGAACAAAGAATCTGACGTTTTCAAGGACAAAGAATCAGTATCTATCGAGACTATCCCCCAGAGGTTGCCAGAAAACGAAAAGCGTTTAACGAAGCCAAAAACCTTATGAGGGGTGTAGAAAACTTGAGATACGGTCTGAATTACCCAGCCATCCTAAGAGTTACTTATAACAGCGTGGAACACTTTTTCAAGACTCCAACAGAAGCAATGGAATTTGCAAAGCAGTTTGATACTTGAAAACCATCTACAAGCAAATATACTGCCTTTTACTATTTTTAAAGACCTAGTACGGTCTCTTAACATTTTATGAAACTTTATACGACAATATGGAAATTAGAAGAAATCAGAAGGAATGGACAATGTCGTATGGAACGAAATGTTTTCCCGGATTGGAAGAAGCTCACCGAACATTGACAATTACTCATAATATACAACTAACACAAACAAATAACACACATACTAAAATTATAACGCGGTTTTATTATTACTATGACTGTTATTAACCAAGACTGTGCACTATTGCTAATTAATACTACTAATAATTAATATCTTATGTCTTGTTACATTTGGAGATATCCTCCCCTTAATGTATTTCTCCCTCTTTTAATAATGACTTCTATTTTTTGTATTTAAAAAAAAAAAAATTCTTTAACTGTGGCTTTATAATTAGATTTTTTTAAACTAATCTTAGATATATATACTTTTATGATGATTAATATCACTCTTTTCATTTCTTTAATACTATATTCCCGTTAAAATATTATCATGGAATAATAATTCCTTAAAATTAGGAGCTGGCTAAATTAATAACATCAATGCCGGAAGCCTTTAGATTAATAGCCAATATAGCTTGGCTTTCACAAACTACAAATATTTTATTTGTAGTTTTTCTATTCTTTATACACCTTACTAAGCTTTTTTACTCACTTTTCATTATTTTTTTATGTTTACTATATCTTTCAGTTTGAATGGAGCTATATACTGGAACAATGGAGATACATTCGTGAAGCACATAAAAGAGATCTAAAATTCATCTATTCGGTGTTCGGGTGTAAGGTTAAGTCTACTGCGCGGACCCTTGGACCCTATTCTAGATTCCCACAAACCTAAAATGCAGGATTTAAAAAGAAATATGGGGAACGAGGGATTAACCTTTTGCAGTTGGAATGTTAAAGGTATCAATGAACCAATAAAAAGAGGAAAAATATTGACACACTTAAAGGCAATGAAAGCTGATGTAATTTATATTCAAGAAACTCACCTAAAGAAAGACGCTGAAAATAGGCTGAAAGCTAAATGGATAGATAAAATATATCACTCTTCCTTTACGCATAAATCAAGAGGCGTAGCAATATTATTTCGTAAAGGTACTTTATTTAAGCATATATCTACTATATCTGATAAAGATGGCAGATACATTATTGTAATAGGAGAAAATAAATAGGGAAAAAATGATTTTTGTTAACATCTATGGACCAAATTTTGATAGTCCTTTATTCTTTAAGAAAGTACTTAATAATATTCCAGAATTAACACATTACAATTTGATAATTGGAGGAGATTTTAATTGTACATTAGACCCTTATTTAGATAGATCTTCAAAACAAAGGAAAACTAAATCGCATTCTAGTGATTTATTAAACGCATACATTCAAACGACTAACATTAAAGATGTTTGGAGAACAGAAAATCCTACTGGTCGAGAATATTCCTTCTACTCGCCAGTACATAAAACCTATTCAAGAATAGATTACTTCCTAGTAGATGCAAAGCTTATTTCACTTACTTACGAATCCAAATATCATAATATTATAATTTCAGATCACGCACCATTAACATTTAAAATTAAAATAAATGGTAAAACAGGAAATCTAGGACAATGGAAACTTAATCCACAAATTTAAAAAAATAAAACAACTCAGGAATACATCATAACTCAGATTAAGATGTTTTTTGAAATAAATGATCAACCAGAAATATCTCGCTCTTTATTATGGGAAACATTTAAAGCATATCTTCGAGGAATTATGATTTCTTCACAAGCATTCCATAATAAGAAGATTCGGAAGGAACAACATGACTTAGAAAGGGAGATTAAACAATTAGATATACAGAATGCAACAAAATCAGATATAATAATACATAATAAAATTGTAGCATTGAAGTATAAATTAAATAAAATATATACTGATCAAGTTTTAAAATACTACCAACATACTAAACAATTGTTGTTTGAATTTGGAGACAAACCACAAAAACTATTGGCTCGACAATTAAGGAAAATTGAAGCGGGAAAAAATTATACATAGGATTAAATCACAAAACGGTGAATTATTAATACAACCCAAGGATATTAATGAAAGATTTATGCAATATTATAAAAATTTGTATACTGGTAACACAACAGTAAATAAAACAGAAATAGATGCCTTTTTAAACGTATGTAACTTAAAAGAATTAGATTTACAAAATAGAGAATTTTTAAATGCCGATATTTCAATAAAAGAAATCCAAGAATCTATTAAATCTTTAAAAAATGGTAAAACTCCAGGACCAGATGGTATAGGCTCGGAATTTTATAAAATTTTTCATGCCCAAATGGTCCCATATTTAAAATCATTATATGAACAGATATATACACAAGAGAAATTACCAGACACATTGAACGAATCTATTATAACACTTATACCCAAAATAAATAAAGATTTGGATGACCCAGGATCGTATAGAGCAATTGCTTTATTAAATACGGATCAAAAAATTTTAACAAAAATTCTTGCACAAAGACTAAGAAAAATTGTTAACGAATTAATTCATCCTGATCAAACAGGATTTATACCTAAAAGATATTCTTCATATAATTTAAGACGGTTATTTAATATCATATATTCGAAAAGAAGTGATAAAAAAGACTTAGTAGTCATCTCGTTGGATGCAGAAAAAGCTTTTGACCAGGTGGAATGGCCTTATCTATTTTCGGTGATGGAAGCCTTTAAGCTTGGTGATAAGTTTACTACTTGGATTAAATTATTATATGCAAATCCCAACAGCTAGAATAATAACAAATCATATGTTATCAACTAAGTTTAGTTTATCTCGAGGTTGTAGACAAGGCTGTCCTTTATCACCATTACTGTTTGCGTTAGCAATCGAACCTCTTGCTCAAAGGGTAAGATTACATCCAGAAATATATGGATACGATACTAAAGATACTAAGAATAAAATCTCGTTATATGCGGACGATATATTACTTTAATATTACTAAACCGGAAATAAGTATCTGTAATTTGTTAAAACTAATAACGGAATTTGGTTTAATTTCAGGATACAGTATCAATTGGAATAAAAGTGAACTTATGCCAATAACCATGAATAATTTACAGATATTACAACAATTTCCTTTTAAGATAACAAATGAAAATATTAAATATCTTGGTATTTTTGTTACAAAAAGATTTGACTCTTTATTTAAATCTAATTTCCCGTTATTATTGAATAAATTAAATAAAAATATCTTATATTGGAAAAGCTTACCTATCTCAATGTTAGGTAAAATAAACGCAATAAAAATGATTTTCCTCCCACAATTATTATATTTTATTTCAATCAATCCCGATATATCTCTCTAAAAATGTCTTTAAAAAAAGTAGATTCAATAGTCACTAACTTTATTTGGGATTATAAAAATCATAGAATAAATAAAAAACATTTATGTAAAGCTAAAAATAAACGGGGGCTTAGCTTTACCAAATTTTATGTTTTATTATTGGGCAGTTAACATTAGAAATATGAATTTTTGGTTAGGAGAAATAGATAATAAACCAAATTGGTTAAAAATGGAAAGAGAAGACTGTTTTCCATTTGAAATTAGCTCTATAATATTTGCTAATACTAATGTACCTAAGAAAATTTATAGTGAAAATTTTGATAATAGAAAGTGGAATACGTATTTGGAAACAAATAAAGAAAACACTAAAACTAAAATTTATACCGCTAGCTCTTACAATTGCCAACAACTTTACGTTTAAACCGTCAATGATGGATAAAGCTTTTATACAATGGAAAAATAAAGGAATTTTAAATATAGGGGATCTTTATAAGGATAATTCTTTTCTTTCATTTCAAGAATTACAACAAACTTACGGGCTTCATAATAATGAATATTTCAGATATTTACAAATCAGAAACTATATCTCTGCAAATACACAAGAACTTAGAAATAGAAAGAGTGAAATTTTAGATGAATGCTTGAATAAACATCCAAATACAGAAAAAATGATATCATACATTTACAATATTTTGTTGGAAAGTGATATCCCATCATCGGAAATACATAGACAGCGCTGGGAAAATGAACTAAGTCAAATAATAAGTCCAGAAATATGGGAAGAAAGCCTACAACATATACATTACTGCTCTTTAAATGCTAAACATGCACTTATACAGTTTAAAATCTTACATAGATTACATTATTCTAAATCTAAACTACATAATATATTTCCAAAACTATCACCTATATGTGATAAATGTCAAATCATGGAAGCAACTCTGTCACACTCATTTACTAATTGTACGAAGATTTTAGAATATTGGAATGAAATATTCAAAATAATCTCGAAAGTTATTAATATTACTATGATTTATGACCCAAAGTTAATCATACTTGGAATACCGGAAACGGAACAAATAATTACAAGGAATCATAGAACTTTTATCGACTATTCTTTAATAATTGGGAAAAAATTAATATTAAAATTTTGGAAAGGCCCTGTATCCCCAACAATTAAAATGTGGAATACAGAAATGACGGAGACCACTTCACTTGGAGAGATTGAGACTTGTCCTTATGGACAGGTTAGATCTCTTCAAGGAGATATGGTCTCCCTATATTAAAATATCTACAGGGTCACAATGGTTCGGCGCAGGGACTTGACTGAGGCCTGAATATCTGAATGGATGAAGAAATACACATAACAAATCATGAATGTATCTCCAAGATTGGATTATTTAGTAATACTTCAATCTCCATCAAACTTTTCACATTTTCTTTTCTATTTTCTATTCTTTTTTCTCTATCTTTCTATCTTTAATTAAGGAAAAAATTATAGAAACATATTATATAAATTTTTAATACGTACACACTTATTTCTGTTCGTATGAAAAGATTATAGATGTCTTAAACTTGTAATTATATAAAACTATGTATTTTCAATTATACAATAATTATGAAATATAAAAATTAACAATAATACAAACATTATTAATATTTTGATAACATTATGAATATCAAAAAAACTTTGTTTAAGATTGGGTACTACGTAGTTATATTAGCGGGGATTTCTATTTGGTAATTAGAAGAATATCTATGATTTGAGAAATCTAAGTGTATTACTTTATTTTAGGAATATACTACATATACTCCCAATTATATAAAATAAATAACAATGAAATGTATAATGGATAATACTACAATTATCATAAATAGTATTAATCAATAATCAATATGTTATAATTTTATACATTATATAACTCTCAATGTCGTATAAGAGTGTACTTGGTATATATTGTTTCTACAATAAAAAAATTTAAAAAAAAAATAAAAAAAAATTTAAGGATATAGCTGGAGCCTCCTGGTGAAATAGTGTTCACAAATGTCAACATCGCATATGGCATTGTACTGGTCCTGGGAGACCTTTTTTTTTTAATAGATATCCTACCACTTGATATCCAGCGTGAACCCGACAGAGCAAGTCTTGTTTGCTACAGCCAACTCAATGAGAAAGCACATTGACACAATTAATGGCCGTACAACTCAATAATTAACAAACAATCATTTAACATAAACTCTAAACATTAGCAATTTATACCATTTTCAATGTAACATGAGCATAAACAAACTTTCATCTCCTGGAAAAGAAAAGTTCTGCGTTTTGGTGCTATCCAAGCACTTTGAACAAATAGAAGGATAGATGTAACAACGCAAACCTTAGGGCAGTTTATTAAACCTGCAGAACATAATTTGAGTTTATCATGCAATAACTGACTTCCCAAGCCTCAGGCTGAACCAGCAAAATTACGTTTAAAATAACCAAATAAGGTTATATTATTATTCCCGACAAATCGGGAATCAATTTGCATAATCACACAATAAGAACCTAAAGTGGCCTCTTAATGACTTTATTTGAAGCCTCGATTGATGAAGCAAAATGGAGGGAGCCATAAAAGACCTTCCTTCTCCTTGTAGCGAGAATGTATCTTTCGCCAATGTTATGCCACATATTTTGCAACCAGTGAATAAGCATGAAAACAACATATATATATATATCTCTATCTCTATCTCTATAATGGTTAAATAATTCTGGTTAAATGGGAACACCTCTTAAATGGTGTTCCATTTAACCAGAATTTCATAATACAGTGTGATTCAACACCAATTCTGTGTTGCCATTAACCTATACTTGATGATTCTCCTGTGGCAACAAGATTATGTAACCATTCCAGTCAACTGATTGCACCCTCGTGACTAACATATGCCGTCATCATAATGTATCAACATGAACCTGAGCATGACAATATGCATATTTGCCCAATCACTCTTTAACCCATGCAATGCCCGTAGGGTCCATAGATAGTTGATACCGATAACAGAAAAATTGGTAAGTCATGCAAGTCTGCTCCACCTCCAAACTCGAGATGATATTTGCAATTTGGTATCTACCGTAAACAGCAACTGTGGCCCGATTTCCGAGCCAGTCTTGCAAGACAATCTTGGCCCCTATACTCAACCTGCCCAATTCTAACCTGCTTGAAATACTAGTATTGTCCATTTTACATGCTTAGACCCCTCAAAGTAGCTGATAATGTCTCAATCATCTGTAATGTATAACTAAGTGTACACCTTACCAAGTTGTAAGTAGTCCCTTAATTGTAGAGTAGCACAGGAACAGTGCATGGAACCTCTGGCCAGCTTTCATGCTGCCACCAACTTCAGTGAACCGCTTACTACCGATGAAGACGTGGGGTGCGTTGTCGCTGAAACCTTGCTCGTTCCAATAGCTTGTGCTTCATCCTCCAGGTTTCGCCTATGGAAAGGTCTTATCTGAATAGAGGATTCGGCGGCCAACTGTAATGCCACCCCTGAGAGCAGTGTTCACTGCATATGTGTTTGGGATGGCAACTTTTTGCCAGGCATAGACCTCTGGCACATGCCCTGTATCCCTTGGGCATGCTCTACGGCTATACCCTCAGACTCGGCGTTAGACTATACCGATACCACATGCTCTCCTCTTACATGAGGGAGCAATTAAGCAGCCCTATTACAAGGTGCTGCTGGTGCAGCTTCAGCAATACGCCAACTTTGCCATGGCCCCAGCGTCAGACTAATACTAATGGGAGACATTAAGCAGGCCTGCTACAAAGCACTGTTGATGCAATTTCCCATTTAGGGCCATTAGCACCATTTTACAATATAATGAACGATTTACCTAACAACTACTGGAGCAATAATGAATACTGTTTGTCCATCATTGTGACTTTATTAATTTCAATAACAATGACCTACATGGCACTTAATAGTTAACCATTTAACAGTTGTCCTACTTGCACAGCTGAATCGCATCTATACTATTACCAATTAGTCTAACGACTAGAAAAAGCTGCTTAATAACAACAAACTGTTACCGGAGTCTATTGACTGCAATCTGTTACCCAGGCCAGCGTCAACAGCCAATTGAATACCTAAAGGTGAATCCCAATGTCCTACAAGTCTATTTGATAGGAACTTAATCTAACTGGATAGAGGAGCCCAATTTCTCAAATATAGTTTGAGACTTAACAGTGGATTTTAGCACATACATAACCAGTGTTTTTGAACTGTGAATAGCTCTCTTTGAATGCATTTTTGTCATCATTCTTATATTGCCTTATCCTAGCAATGCCTCCTCATCCCCCATGATCACTATAAATAGAATACCTTACTAAGTAGCCTATTCCCATGAAGCAGCCCTGAACAAGGTACTGCTGGCGCCCATGAAGCAGCCCTGAGCAAAGGTGCTGCTGACTCAGCCTCTCCAATAGGCTAGCCGGCCATAACTTGGCATTCCCCCGGAGCAGTCCTGAGCAAAGGTACAGCTGGCACTGCCTCTGCAATAGGCTAGCCTGCCATAGTTTGGCATCCCCATGAGCAGCCCTGAGCAAAGGTGCTGCTGGCACAGCCTCTCCAATAGGCTGACACTGTCATAAACCTTACTGCTGATGCGGGCTCTCACATAAAGCCGCGCTGACCCAAGTCCTGCTGAAGGAGTGTCTCTAAATTCATTCCCAGAGGGGAAACCTCCCAACATCTTTCTTTATTGTACTGACCATTTTTGTCAGTTGTCCCCATATCCTGGAGATTACTGCGGCTTGGGAACCGCGTAGCTGAATTTCCCCTCCCCGGGAATCAATATAAATATATATATATATATATATATACATACATACATACCCACGGTAACCCTCCTGGCACCTGGGCTAATCATTTAGGTGGGTTTTAACCCCATCTCCTGGGGACTACTGCGGTCTGGAATTCTTGGATATCCCCTCCCCGGGAACCCAACGCGTGGAGTCACTGACCGCGTTATCAGTGACTCCGATCGCGAAACCCGACATTCGCCAGCTCCCCGCTTCCGCGGTCGGACCAGGGTTTCTCCCCAAAGCCCCAGGCTGGTTCCCTCGTCGGCCATCGCGAACATCCCGCAAAAACCTCGGAGGTTCCTGCAGGAGACCTACAACAGGTAAGGAATTGCAACTTACCTGAAGTTTAGACTTACCGTCGGAGGAGCTGCGCTGCACCACAGTCGCCTGCACGAAAGCGTCTGATGTAATGACGCATGAACGGCTGTACGGGGTTCTTCACGTAGTCGCTCACGTGACTCCGAAGTAAAATCTGGCAACTATTGCATATAGACTCAGTGGGCTGTTTCTATGTATCTATTACAGTGTACTTGTTGTGCTCAGGTATGGCAATAATCTTCTGATTTGCGTGCAAAAAAAAGTTTCACTGTACCTGGGCACACGTGATATAAAGCAACCATTTAACCATTGAACGGACATTGTAGATGGAAGGTCCTATTCCTGCGCTGCACTGTTCTATACTGTAGATACACACAAAATGCTGGGCGACTTTTTGGATCAAGACCATTCTTCC
Organism: Okamejei kenojei; assembly: GCA_035221665.1. NCBI lineage: Eukaryota > Metazoa > Chordata > Chondrichthyes > Rajiformes > Rajidae > Okamejei > Okamejei kenojei. Next base: position 101,706,537 of record CM069136.1, on the reverse strand, counting down.
GATTGTCTCGACCCGAAACGTCACCCATTCCTTCTCTCCAGAGATGCTGCCTTTCACGCTGAGTTACTCCAGCATTTTTGTCTAACTTCGGTTTAAACAAGCATCTGCAACCTTCCTAACTTCCTACACTGTACTGTTCTATGTTCTCTTATAAAACTTATCAAGATTTCTTGCTAGCCTATGCGGCCTCTTAATCTTGCAAGTACAGTGAAAACATCCATGTTGCTGATATTTTTACAGACATATTTGTGAGAAGATTGAGGAGAATTGGTTTGTCAACAAATACTCTGCATCCCTCTGCAATTGGATCCTCGACTTCCTCATTCACAGACCACAGTCTGTTCGTATTGTTGGAAATGTGTCAGACTCGATAACAATCAGCACGGGAGCACATCAAGGCTCCATGTTCAGCCCCCTGCTGTACTCACTCTATACTCATGACTGCGTAGCCGGTCACATTACTCCATCATCAAGTTCGCTGATGACACCACTGTTGTGGGACGTATCACTGCTGGGGGTGAGTCAGAGTATAGAAGAGAGATCGAGCAACGTCCATATGATGCCAGTACAACAACCTGGCCCTCAACACCAGCAAAACCAAAGAACTGATTGTGGACTTTGGAAGGGTTAGGATGGGGACCCACAGTCCTGTTTATATCAATGGGTCGATGGTTGAAAGGGTCAAGAGCTTCAAATTCCTGGGCGTGCACACCTGTGAAGATCTTTCCTGGTCCAAGAACACGGATGCAATTATTAAGAAAGCTCATCAGCACCTCTGCTTCCTGAGAACATTATGGAGAGTTGGTCTGTCAAGGAGGACTCTTTCTAACTTCAACAGATGCACAGTAGAGAGCTTGCTGACCGGTGGCATCGTGGCTTGGTTCAGCAACTTGAGCACCCTGGAGAGGAAAAGACTACAAAAAGTAGTAAACACTGCCCAGTCCATCATCGGCTCTGACCTTCCTTCCATCAAGGGGATCTACCACAGTCGCTGCCTCAAAAAGGCTGGCAGCATCATCAAGGACCCACAGCACCCTGGCCACACACTCATCTCCCTGCTACCTTCGGGTAGAAGGTACAGGAGCCTGAGGACTGCAACGACCCGGTTCAGGAATAGCTACTTCCCCACAGCCATCAGGCTATTAAACTTGGCTCGGACAAAACTCTGAACATTAATACCCCTCCATCTGTTATTTGCACTTTATCAATTTATTCATTCATGTGTGTATTTATGTATATAATTGTAGTCAATGCCTACTATATTCTGTTGTGCTATGCAAAGAAAGAATTTCATTGTCCTGTCAGGGACACATGACAATAAACTCTTTTGACTTTGACTTTACTCTTGTGAATTTCTGCAGGTGCACCATGGAGAGCATACTGACTGGTTGCATTAGGGCATGGTTCATGCCCAGGAATGAAGAAGATTGCAAAAAGTGATGAACGCTTTCAGGTTCATCATGGGTATATATATTTGTTTTTTTGTTTTTTTTTTGTAAAATATTTTTATTAGAAGTAAATACATATTAAGAAGAAATAATATAAAATCGAAAAAAAGGAAACATATTATTCGTCACATACATTCTTAATATTTTTAAAATTTACAGTCATTCATATTTATACTTCTATATTTTTTATAATTTTATAACAGTAGGAAGTAAAGAGAAATAATAAAAAGAAAAAGAAATAAGGTAGAAATAAAAAATCAATAAAATGAGTGGAGTATTAAGCAAGATATTCTTCATTGGAGATATATTGTATATAATTCTTCATCTATTCCTTCATTCAGGCTTCAGTCAGGGCCTCGAACCGGACCACCTTAACCCTTTAAGTATTCAATAAATGGAGACCATATTCCTCTGAATTGATCTAGCCTGTCCATTAGGACAAGTCTTAATCTTTCCAGGTGAAGAGTCTCCGACATTTCTGTAATCCACATTTTGATTGTGGGGGATGTGGGACCTTTCCAAAACTTAGTATTAATTTTTTACCAATTATTAAACTTTAACCAATAAAAATTATTTGTTGTGTTGTTAGTAGCTGATCCGTTTCTAATATTCCTAATATGATTAATTTTGAGTCTGGAGCTAAATTTGCATTAACTACATTCGAGATTATCTTAAAAATTTCTGCCCAAAAATTAGTAATTTTTGTACATATTGTGAATGAATGTGTTAGATTAGCTTCTAACTGCTGACATTTATCACATATAGCAGAAACATTTGAAAAAATTCTGTTTAATTTGGATTTTGAGAAGTGTAATCCATGTAAAACTTTAAATTGTATCAAGGATTGTCTGGCATTTAATGAGCAGTGGTGTATATGTTGTAAACTTTCATTCCATACTTCTACACTAATTGTTTGACCTAATTCGTTTTCCCATGCTTGTCTATATTTTTCTGTATTTGGTAAATCATTTTCCAGTAAGATATTATAAATATATGATATTAATTTTTCTGTATTCGGATGTTTATTTAGACATTCATCTAAAATTTCTGTCTTTCTATTCCTAAAATCTGGTGTATTTGATTTAACATAATCTCTAATTTGTAGATATCTAAAGTACTCTTTTGAGTGTAATCCATAATTTTGTTGTAATTCCTGAAATTAAAGAAATAAACTTTCCCTGTAGAGATTACCCATCTTATTTATTCCATAGTTCTTCCATTTAAAAAAACCTTTATCCATCAATGAAGGTTTAAAAGTAATGTCGTTTACAATAGGAAGAGCCAGTGGTATACTCTGTAATTTTAATGTTTTCTTTAATTGTTTCATAGAAAAACATAGAAACATAGAAATTAGGTGCAGGATTAGGCCATTCAGCCCTTCGAGCCTGCACCGCCATTCAATATGATCATGGCTGATCATCCAACTCAGTATCCCGTACCTGCCTTCTCTCCATACCCTCTGATCCCCTTAGCCACAAGGGCCACATCCAACTCACTCTTAAATATAGCCAATGAACTGGCCTCAACTACCCTCTGTGGCAGAGAGTTTCCAGAGACTCACCACTCTCTGTGTGAAAAAAGTCTTTCTCATCTCGGTCTTAAAGGATTTCCCCCTTATCCTTAAGCTGTGACCCCTTGTCCTGGACTTCCCCAACATCGGGAACAATGTTCCTGCATCTAGCCTGTCCAACCCCTTAAGAATTTTGTAAGTTTCTATAAGATCCCCTCTCAATCTCCTAAATTCCAGAGAGTATAAACCGAGTCTATCCAGTCTTTCTTCATAAGACAGTCCTGACATCCCAGGAATCAGTCTGGTACATATACATATACATATTTCCAAATACATATACCACTTTCTATTATTGGGTTTCCTCTATAAATGTTCTTATGTATTTTAGTGTTAGCAAATAAAAATCGAGCTAATTTCGAAAGGTGAACAGTCTTCCTTTTCCATTTTTAACCAGTTTGGTTGTTTATCTACTTCTTCCAACCAGAAATTCATATTTTTTATATTAACTGCCCAGTAAATAAAACATAAAATTAGGCAATGCAAAACATCCATTCATTTTTGATTTACATAGATGTTTTTTAATTATTCTATGGTTCTTATAATCCCAAATAAAATTGGTAACTATAGAGTCTCTTAAAAAAATTTTTAGGAAGATATATCGGGATCAGTTGAAACAGGTATAATAATTGCGGAAGAAAAATCATTTTTATCGTATTAATTTTACCTAGCATTGAAATAGGTAATGTTTTCCAATATAGGATATTCTTAAGTAGTTTATTCAATAAGGGTGAGAAATTAGATTTAAATAAAGAATCATATCTTTTTGTTACATAAATTCCAAGATATTTGATTTTTTCATTTGATATCTTAAAAGGATATTGTTGTAATATATGTAAGTTATTTCCCATTATTGGCATAAGTTCACTTTTATTCCAAGTAATTCTCTATCCTGAAAACAATCCAAATTGAGTTATTAAATCTAATAAGTTAGGAATACTAATTTCCGGCTTTGTAATATAAAGTAATATATCATCTGCTTATAAAGAGATTTTATTTTCAGTTTCTTTAGTTTCACACCCGTATATTTCAGGATGTAATCTCACGGATTTTGCTAGTGGTTCTATTGCAAGTGCAAACAGTAGTGGAGACAACCTTGTCTGCAGCCTCAGAATAAGTTAAATTTAGTTGTTACCATTTGGTTTGTTAATATTCTAGCTGTTGGCTTGGTATATAGTAACTTACCCCATGTTATAAATTTCTCCCCCAACTGAAAAGTTTCCATAACCGAAAATAAATAAGACCATTCAATCTGATCAAAAGCTTTGTCTGCGTCCAACGAAATAATTGATGAATCCTTATTAATGTTTCTTTTCGCATATATAATATTGAATAATCTTCTCAGGTTGTTTGAGGAGTATCGTTTTTGGTATAAATCCTGTTTGATCTGAATGAATTAGTTTATTAATCACTGTATTTAGTCTTTGTGCTAGTATTTTGGTTAATATTTTTTGATCAGTATTTAAAAGAGATATAGCTCTATATGACCCTGGGTCATCCAGATTTTTATCTGATTTAGGTATGAGCGTTATAATAGATTCATTTAATGTTTCTGGTAATTTCTGTTGTGCATAAATGTGTTCATATAGTGTCTTCAAATGTGGAGCTATCATATCATAAAATGTTTTATAAAATTCTGATCCAATACCATCTGGTCCTGGAGTTTTACCATTTTTTAATGATCTAATAGCTTCTTCAATTTATTTAGTAGTTATTTCAACGTTTAATAATTCTCTATTTTCTAAATCCAGTCCGTTTAGATTACAATTTTTTAGAATGTTTCTACTCCTGTCCGATTTTCTGTTGTTTTGGCTGAATATAAATTTTTATAGTGTTGCAAAAATCTCTCGTTTGTACTAGTAATTCCTCTTTATCTGAGTTAATCCTATAGATTATTTTTTCTCCCTCCAATTATCGTAATTGACGAGCCAATAATTTATGTGGTTTATCTCCAAATTCAAATTGTATTTGTTTAGTATATTGGTATAGTTTTACAACTTGGTCTGACTGTATTTTTTTTAGTTTATATTTCAATGCAAAGATTTTATTATGTTTTATCATGGTTGGATTAACAGTGTTCTCTGTGTCTAATTGTTTGATCTCCCTTGCCAATGCCTGTTGTACCCTCCGATTCTCTTTATTATAAAATGCTTGAGAGGATATCACAATTCCCCGAACATATGCTTTAAAAGTTTCCCATAATAGGGACGAAGATATTTCTGGCGTATCATTTATTTCAAAGAAAATCTTGATCTGTTTTGTGATGTATTCTTGAGTTATTTTGTCTTTTAAAATTTGTGGGTTAAATCTCCATTGTCCTTGTTTTTCCGTTTTACCAGTTATTTTCATCATAAAAGTTAAAGGCGTATGATCTGAAATTATAATATTGTGATATTTTGAATTATACGTAAGTGGGATAAGTTTTAAATCTACCAAAAAATAATCTATTCTTGAATACATTTTATGCACAGGTGAGTAAAATGTGTATTCTCGTCCAGTTGGGTTTTGCATTCTCCAAACATCTTTAATATTGCTAGTATCTGTATATGCATTTATTAACTCACTGGAATGCGATTTAAGTTTCCGTTGTTTTGATGATCTGTCCAAATAAGGATCTAGTGTACAATTTAAATCTCCTCCAATTATTAGATAGTGTTGTGATAATTCCAGGATGGTATTAAATATATATTTTTTTAAACAGTGGGCTATCAAAATTTGGGCCATATACGTTGACAAAAATCATTTTTTGTGTGTATAATTCTCCTATTACAATAATATATCTACCGTCACTATCAGTTATTGTTGAAGTATGTTTAAATGCAGAGCCTTTATGAATTAATATTGCTACACCTCTAGATTTGTGTGTGAAAGAAGAATGATAAACTTTGTCAATCCATTTAGCCTATAATCTATGTTCTGCCTCTTTTTTTAAATGTGTCTCTTGGATGAATGCCACATCTACTTTAAGTGCTCTTAAATGTGCTAATACTTTACCTCTCTTAATTGGTTTGTTAATACCTTTAACATTCCAGCTACAAAACGATATTCCTCCATTCCCCATATTCGTGTGTAAGTCTTGCATCTTTTATCTAAAGGAATATATAATAGAGCGAATGATTCAGTTTGACATACCCGACTTTACACCTGAACTCCGAGTAGATGAATTTCAAGACCCTTGAGTATCTCTCACATATATATCTCCTTTGCATTAATTTATAATTCCACTCAAATGTAAAATAATAATAACAAGAAATAATATTTAAAAAAAGGATAGATTAAGAGATTAGTAAGGTGCACAAAGAAAGAAAAAACTACATCTAATATTGGTGTAGTTAGTGTTAGCCATACTACCATGGCTAGCAATCTATAGACTTCCGTAGTCAATGTTACATACTTATCCATCTCCATGATTCACTAAGATTATTATTCCATAAAAATATTTAAACCGGGAGTATTAAACTGTGATGTGTACAAAGTTCATCAGTCAAGTATATACTAATATATATACTTAATACTTATTAAAAGCTATAATAATAATATATAAAAAAATATATAGAAGAAATAAAAAATAAAAAAAATAAATAAAAAGTACCAGGGGAGATAAATAAAGTCAAAGTTTATATTTTGTGTATTTATATTTACTATTTACTCAATTCTAGGTTAATCGGCTATAATTAATTATGAATCATTAATTGGGAGTTATTAGCTTTAATTAATAATGATACCAGTGTATTCATTTTAGTATATGTTAGTTATTAATATTAGTAGTGTTAGTATTCTAATTATTAGTATCCATAGAATAGTCTTCAATCCGTATCTCCTCGAATCTCCATCCGCATCCTTCTCCATCTTCTTTAGATGAAACAAGTCCAATCTTGAAAGTACAGTTTAGTTGTTCGTATAGTTCATCTTTGAAGATTTCATTCAGTCTACCTCTCGCTCCTTAATCCCTTGGGCAAAGTTCAGTGCATCCGCAGGGTTTTTAAAATAATGTTCTTCCTGGTTGTAGGTGACTCTCAGTGTGGCTGGGTATCTCAGACTGTACTTCAAATTCTTCACTTCCCTCAAAATTCTTTTGGTCTCTTTGAATGCATTTCGTTTCTTGGAGACCTCTGCTGGATAGTCTCGGTAAATGCTGATCGAATCTTCTTCATATGTAAGATTTCTACTTTTTACAATTTTATTCATCATTTCCTCCAAGATGTGATCATACTGGACTTTTACTATCATTTGTCTTGGAGGAGCATCTTGCTTTGTATAACGTCTCATTACTCTGTGTGCTCGGGCTAGCAAAGGCTTTTGTTCCAGAGATAAAACCTTTTGTAATAAGTTTGCAGTAAACTCTCGGGTATCTTGATTCTTTTCTCTCCCTTCTCGAATACCCACGATCTTTAGGTTCTGCCTTCTCTGGCGACCTTCCAACTCAGTACACTTATCAGTGATTTTGCCCAGTAAGTCAGATAATCGTTGATTTTCTTTGAGGAGTGTTTTCGTAGTCTGAGTACTTGTTTTGACTAGTTCTTCAAGGTTTTTTATGGCTGTTGATTGTTCCTTAATTTCTTCCAGCACAGGTTCCATTTCCATTTCCACCTTATTTTCATTTTTTTCATTCATCTCTTCCATTATACTTGCAGATTGATCCGTCACTATTTCTGCAATTTCCTTTCGCAGCTTGTCTGATAATTCCGTGGTCGAAATATTGATTTCAGACTTTAACTCCTTCATCTCCATCTTGATTTTTTTCAATTTCTTCCCTAAAATTCATTTTTTCCAGTTCAATCTTTAATTCCAACTTTATTTCTTTCTTTAATTCTGCCATTTCTTGTACAAACAAAATTTTGAGTTCTTCCATTTCCGATTTTTTCTTCGATTTTTTTCGACACATCTTCTAGGGACAGTGTCCTACCTGAGGCCGAGGCTTGTTCTTGTTCAGCCATTTTCCTTGTATACTGGGATTTGGATTTATCCACGGGTGGGCTGCGCTGTGTTGCCATTACGAGTCGCACGCCTGATGACGTCACTCACGGCAGCCGGTGCAGAAACAGCAGGTGCAGAAACAGCAGCAGCAGGTAGGTCTTTTCTCCCCATTTTCTCCCCGGTTTATCCTCGTTTTTTCACGGAGGTTGCTGGTGTTGCTTTCTAGCCCTCCATAGCGCCACCGGAAGTTGGGTATATATATTTGTTATTGTTGTTTATTATGAGTTTTACAGAGTTCAATGTGTACATATCTGTTGAGCTGCTGCAACTAAGAATTTCATTGTTCCGTTTCGGGACATCTCTATATAACTAAAAGTCTTTGTCTTGTTTATGCCCACGTTGTGCCACGATGTGTCAACCTGGTTTTCCTATCTTCTTCCAAACACTAGACCACAGCCTTCCCATTTTAACACATCCTACTCACATTTTTTCCCGTTGTGGCGATAAACATCTTCCCACCGCATTCCCACCTATATTTCTGAAGTTATTAATCATTTAAAGTTTTAAAAACAGCCCAGAAACTTACCCATTTCGGGGAAAAAAAGACATCACAATGCCCCACTCCGGCACGGAGGGCACTCCAGCGCGCCAACGGCAGTTTCAAAGATCCTGGGGAGGTGAAGAGGGAGAGTGGGAGGATTGAGGGAGAGGAGGGAGTAGGGAGGGTAGTTGCCACATCTACACTCCCTCTCTCTACCCTCCCTCCCCCTCTGTACCCCCTCCCTATCTAGCCTCAATCCCAACTTCTCTACCCTCTCCCTCTCTATCCCCTCCCTCCCTTGTCCTCTCCCTCTCTACCCTCCCTCACTCCCACTCTATGACCTCTTTGTCCCTCTACCCTATCCCTCTCCCTCTCTGCCCCTCTCCCTCTCTACCCCTCCCCCTCCATCTACCCTCCCTCTCTCTCTCTACCCCCTCCCTCTCCTTGACTATGCCCCTCCCCCTCCCTCTCCCTGTCTACCCCCTCCCTCTTCCTGACTACCCCCTTCCCCTTCCACTCTACCCCCTCCCTCTCTACCCCCTCCCTCTCTACCCCCCTCCCTCTCTACTCCCCCTCCCTCTCTAGGGATTTAAGAGGGAGGGTGAATAGGAGGAGGGAGTGCTGGGGGATGAGGTGAAACGAGCCGCGCTTGCATAGCTGGGGGCTATGCGTGACTGGTGCAATATTGCGTTGGGCGAACGGTTGGCAATGGGGGAACGGGTGAGTGGTGGAATATTGCGTTGGGGAGCAGACCCAACACTTGCACTGTAGGAGGCCTCATTTCAAGTAACCTAAGCAGTGTTTAGTTGCATGCATCAAGTGACCCAGGGTAGTGCTTGCCCACTCTACCTGCTTTCAGCTGGTGCACTCAGTTATCTTGGTGCTAATGTGAAGCAGACTTTAAATGCCCAGGAGCCCTGTAATACTCCCCTATGTGGTCTATTACCACTGGCAACCATGGATTGCTTTCAAGTGACAGCTGATTAGAAACAAGGAACAATTCGCATAATAGACTCCTGATAAATTGCTGGCAGCAATGTATTTACATTGGCGAAACGTCTCTAATTTATGGAGATGGTGACACAGACGGAGTATTAGTCTAGATAGGTGCAATCTATAACCACCTGGGGCTCTGGGAATCCGCTGACAGACAGTGCACAGCCCGCCCTTACTACTGCCAGTTCACCATGGGCAACGGGAAGGAATGCCTCGTTCAGTAAATAAGGTATCGATCGACAGCAGGAGGTTGGTTTAGGTTGCTTATCTACCCAGATGCAGCTTTGAATGAGCCTGAAGCAAGCGTTGAAAGGCAATTGTGACCTTGAAAACAGCAGCAAGCACATAACTCAGATGTTCAGCTAACAAATCTGCAGATGCTGGTTTAAACCAAAGGCAGACACAAAAGCTGGAGTAACTCAGCGGGTAAAGCAGCATCTCTGGAGAAATAGAATAGGTGACGTTTTGGGTCAAGACTCATGAGCGGAAATCCCAGGGAAGGGGACAGAGGGACACGTCCCCCTCATGTTTTGAGAGGGGGGGATAACCCCATGTTTTTAATCCAGATTTTGAAATTCGGTGAAAAAAAAGTCTATTAAAAATCTCCTCTTTCCGCGAGACAGTGGGTGTGGGACTGATGATCGAGGGTGCTGATTGGACGAGAGAGACGTCGGTCAGCAGGCAGTGTGGGCAGGACAAGATGATTCAGCACGATGATTGGAGGAGGGAGGTGTCGGTCAGAGGTGGAAGTAGGGGGGTGGGACTGAGGATAGAGAGCGGTGATTGGAGGAGGGAGACCTCCTGGTGGAGCAAAGATCATAGAGTGGAACTTGAATCGGTCCATTTGTGGGTCCTTACATCGCCCGGCCTGGCTTAAAATCGGCCGCGGGATCTTCCACCGCCCCGCAGTCAAATTGCTGCATCAAGGCGATCAAGGCTCCTGATATTGAAGGCCCCCGCCGGGCGATGGAAGATCCCGCAGATGATTTTAAGCCGCGCCAGGCGATGAAAGGCCCCGCGAACGGGCCAATTCAAGCCCCACGATTCAGGGAGGATGAAGCTGCTGTTGCTGGAGTTCGGAGTCACCAACCAGGTCAGATCCTGATGTTACCATCCACAGGGCCCACGGCCGAAGCCGTACGTGTGCGTGTGCGTGTTAAAGATGCACACAATATATGGCCTAACATTATTTACAGGAAATCCCTACTTCTATTCAAATCAATGGATGCGGCGATCAAATGTCCACAAGTCAAATCAGGTTTATTGTCATATAGCTCAGGTAGGGTGAGACACAAGTACAATGAAAACTTGTTGGCAGCAGCATCACAGGCACGTAGACTCAGATAACACACACAAACATTGATTATGCATAGATATGACATCAATTCTACAAGTCCGTGTAAATGATAAGCCTGTACAAAAAACAAGACATTCATGCAAAAATACAAAAGTTGTAATCAAGTCCATGCTTTGTACCTGTGCCTAGCGCTCGATTGCCAAGGTAAGATTAAGGTAATTTCAGGAATCTGATAGCTGTAGGAAAGTAGCTGTTCCAGAACCTGGTGGTCTGGGACTTCAAGCTTGATTACCTCTTGCCCGCCGATGGAAGGCCGCAGGTATGGATGGTGGGGATTCTTGATGATAGATGCCACCTTCTTGAACCTGCAACAGAAACATGGGAATAATCGCTGCTGCCACCCAGGAGAGTATTACTGAGGATCATCCAACATCCAACCCAGAAACCAAGAAACAATAATATCAACCTGCGTTATTTTATAGAACTGTTATCACAGCAATATATCCTAATCATTGGATGACTATTAAACACAGCCGCATACTGATACCAAAGCAGGGGTTTAAACCCTTGGTCAAAGTGGTATCCCTTGAGGAGCATCTTGAAAATATGTGAAGAGATGTAACTAAATGAATTCTAGAGGTGTGACTGAAGTATTAAATTCAGCAATACTCTGTATCCACTGTTCTCTGCAATTTCCTGTGGTCTTAGATGGAGCTGTTCCCAGACGATGCTTTAACCTACTGTATTAACATTTCCTTCATTTACTCATCCAGGCTCCCCACAAATGCATGTATCTGTCTCACCTCAAACACTCCACGTGGAACCAGTTCTCTATTCTTACCACTCCTTGGGTAAAGAAGTGTCTTTGCAGTTCCCTACTGAGTTTTTGATATTCATGATTCTTTATTCATGGCCTCAGGTAACGTTGATTCTCACAAGAGGAAACCTTCTCTCTGGGTCCACTCCATCCAAAACCGTCCATCCTCTCCATTAACCTAGTCCTCAATCGTCTCTTTTCATAAGAAAAGAGACTCTTCATTATTCTGAATGTTTAACGTTTTTGGTGTTTCAGTTTATTTGTAATAATCTTAATTTTGCAACAGTCTTCAAAAGTTTAGATGTTTCTGAAGGTCAAATATCTTTAAAAAAAAACAGCAGAGATTTTGGCTGCTCCGAGAGTCACCAGTACTGGGAGAATTACTCAGACAGGGGTCAGTTTTTTTTTAGCTCTTTTTGAGAAGCTGCGTTTGTTCTGGATCATGCTCCTTTCTGTAGTGCTATTTTTGCAAGGCCTCGCTGTGACTTTGGAACCGTTTTTTTTCTCTCAGCAACTCCCGAGGGAACTGTGCAAGATATGCACGATGTTTATTCATAAGCCAGCAGAGTGTGCAAGCAGTTTGCTGTTGGCTTTAAAGTGAAATTCTATGAGCACCGAATCTACTGTGGTATGTGACCAACACAGACTGACTTTCACTGAAGTGCATATCCCACTGACACCTGTCCCCCATACAGACTGACTCTCATAGAAGTACGGGGGTTACACAAAAAGCTGGAGAAACTCAGCGGGTGCAGCAGCATCTAAGGAGCGAAGGAGATAGGCGACGTTTCGGGTCGAGACCCTTCTTCAGACTGGTCAGGGATCAGGGAAACGAGAGATATAGACGGTGATGTGGAGAGATAAAGAACAATGAATGAAAGATATGCAAAAAAGAATCGATGATAAAGGGAACAAGCCATTGTAAGCTGTTTGTGGTGTGAAAATGAGAAGCTAGTGCGACTAGGGTGGGGGAGGGAGATAGAGATAGAGGGAATGCCAGGCCCGAGGGCCGAGGGAGAGGTGGGAAGGGGAGGAGACAGCAAGGGTTAACAGAATTGAGAAAATTCAATGTCCAAGCCCAAAGGATGCAGACTCCCCAAGCGGAATATGAGGTGCTGTTCCTCCAACTTGCGGTGTTGCTCACTCTGGCCGTGGAGGAGGCCCAGGACCGAGAGTCGGATACGGAATGGGAGGGGGAGTTGAAGTGCTGAGCCACCGGGAGGTCGGGTTGGTTTTTGCGGACCGAGCGGAGGTGTTCAACGAAACGATCGCCAAGCCTCCGCTTGGTCTCACCGATATAGATCATCTGGCATCTGGAACAGCGGATTCAGTAGATGAGGTTGGAGGAGGTGCAGGTGAACCTCTGTCAGACCTGGAAGGACTGCTTGGGTCCCTGAAAGGAGTGGGAGGGGGAGGTGAAGGGACAAGTGTTGCATTTCTTGCGGTTGCAAGGGAAGGTGCCCGGGGAAGGGGTAGAGCGGGAGGGGAGGGTAGAATTGACAAGGGAGTTGCGGAGGGAGCGGTCTTTGCGGAAGGCAGACGGGGGGGGAGATGGGAAGATGTGGCAGGTGGAGGGGTCACGTTGGAGGTGGCGAAACTGGCGGAGGACTATGTGTTGTATTTGCCGGCTGGTGGGGTGAAAGGTGAGGACCAGGGGGACTCTGCCCTGTTTGCGAGTGGGGGAATGGGAAGAGAGGGCAGTGTTGCGGGGTATGGAGGAGACCCTGGTGCGAGCCTCATCAATAGTAGGGGAGGGGAATCCCCGTTCTCTGAAGAATGAGGCCATTTGTGATGACCTGGTGTGGAACACCTCATCCTGGGAGCAGATGCGGCGTAGACGGAGGAATTGGGAATAGGGGATGGAGTCCTTACAGGAAGCAGGGTGGGAGGAAGAGTAGTCCAGATAGCTGTGGGAGTCAGTTGGTTTGTAGTGGATGTCGGTCAGGAGTGTATCACCTGCAATAGAGATGGTGAGGTCAAGGAATGGTAGGGAAATGTAGGAAATGGTCCAAGTGTATTTGAGTGCCGGATGGAAGTTGGTGGTGAAATGAATGAAGTCAGTCAGTTGTGTGTGGGTGCAGGAGGTGACACCAAAGCAGTCGTCGATGTAACGGAGGTAGAGGTCGGGGATGGGGCCCTGGTACGCCGAGAACAAGGATTGTTCGACGTACCCGACAAAGAGGCAAGCGTAGCTGGGGCCCATGCGTGTGCCCATAGCTACGCCTTGTGTTTGGAGGAAATGGGAGGAATCAAAAGAGAAGTTATTGAGGGTAAGGACCAACTCCGCTAGGCGGAGGAGGGTGTCAGTGGACGGGTATGGGTTGCTCCTCTGGTCGAGGAAGAACCGGAGGGCTTTGAGACCGTCCTGGTGGGGGATGGAGGTGTAGAGTGACTGGACGTCCATGGTAAAGATGAGAGGATGGGGGCCTGGAGAATGGAATGCACGGAGCCGACGGAGAGTGTCTGAGGCGTCTTGAACATAGGTGGGGAGGGATTTAACAAAGGGGGATAGGATGGCGTCAAGGTATGTGGAAATGTGTTCGGTGGGGCACGAACAGGCAGAGACAATGGGTCTGCCAGGGCAGTCGGGTAGAATAGCATAGAAGTACGTTACCCATGGACACTGACGTTTGCAGGAGTACCCATCCCACACAGACAGACTCTCACTGAAGCACATATTTAATCAACACTTGACTTTTACAAGGGTTCATGTTGCACACAGACCGACCCTCACTGCAGTACATGTCCCCTAGACGCTAGATCATACTGCGGTACATGAACCTCACAGACTGACTGTCACTGATCCATGGACACTGATGCTCACTGTGATCAGCTCCCATAGACTCAAATTCTGACCAGGTGGGGGGAAAGCTCGCACTGAAACTGACTCTTACTCAGGTATGCATCCCACATAGACTGACTCACACCAGGGCACTCATCCCACTGACACCAACCCACGTTGAAGTACATGTCCCAGAGACTCTAACTCTCACTGGGATACTGGTTCCAGGCTTCATATTCTGGCCCCTTTATTTACTGTACATCTGTAAGAATTACAACACATATTTAGTTTCCACAATAACATTTCACAGAAGGATTTAAAGAAATTTAAAAAAAAAATCATTTTCCACAACTGAGACAATTTAAAAGAAGCAATGAAATAAGCTGTTTGAAAGAATTCTTTTGAATGGTGGAATGAAAGGTAAAGACTGAAGATGATGTGGATGGAATTGGTTTCTTGAGATTACAGCCAGGCATCAGCAACTGCAACAGCCAATTTAAGGACAGGTGTGTTGGATGGCTCCAACAGTCAGAGGATTTTTTTAATAGTACATATTTTCCCTGGTCTGAGAGGGGATCTTATTGAAACACACAAGATTATTAAGGGTATGGACATGCTAGAGGCAGGAAACATGTTCCCGATGTTGGGGGAGTCCAGAACCAGGGGCCACAGTTTAAGAATAAGGGGTAAGCCATTTAGAACGGAGAAGAGGAAACACTTTTTCACACAGAGAGTTGTGAGTCTGTGGAATTCTCTACCTCAGAGGGTGATGGAGGCTGGTCCTCTGGATACTTTCAAAAGCTCTTAAAGATAGCAGTCAGGGGCTATGGGGAGAAGGCAGGAACGGGGTTGGGGATGATTAGCCATGATCACATAGAATGGTGGTGCTGGCTTGAAGGGCCGAATGGCCTACTCCTGCACCTATTGTCTATTGTCTATTATCCCTGCTTCTTCCACTTCTAACTTTGTAACTCAATTTTCGATGGATAGGCCAAGTTATACATGGATTATAAGTTTGGTGACCCAATTAGATACCCTAACTTGTGACATGGAAACGCAAGGGACTGAAGATGCTGGAATCTAGAGCAAAAAGAGTGCTTAAAGAACTCAGCAGTTCAGCAAGAATCTGTGGCGGGATATGGACAGACAACAACATTGGTCAGGAAAGACACAAAATGCTTGAGTAACTCAGTGAGACAGGCAGCATCTCTGGATAGAAGGAATCCACTTTGTCACTTCTGGCTCCGCCCTAGACCTTTCTTCTTCCAGTATCTTGAACTTTTAGGCTTCAAGAAATTAACCCATTACGTCCCACATGATTTTTACAAGCAATATAAGTTATTAATTTTCTTTCATGGAATGTGAATGGCTTGAACCATCCCATTAAGAGGATTTTTTTTGTTTTAAGTTCTTCACAGACTAAATGCTCAGATTATCTTTGCTCAAGAAATTCATGTAAGGCAAGATGACAATTTACGGTTTTTTAAGGTTTGGAGAAACAGCAGTTTCATTCAAACTCACAGGCTAAGGTGAAAGGAGTCTCTATTTTTATTGACCCCTTAATTCCGTTTGTTCACAATGAAACAATTTCTGATCCATATGGCAGATTTCTGGTTATTACTGGTGTTCTTTACATGCAAAACGTTGCTATGGTGAATGTCTACGCACCAAATATTGATCACCCTGAGTTTTTTAAACAGTTAATTGCATCCATTCCTAATTTAAATGAATTTTTTTTTAATAATGGGTGGAGATTTCAACTGTTGTTTGAACCCCGCGATTAACAGGTTTACATCTGATCATGTGCTTCCAAATAAATCAGTTAATTTGATTAATTATTTTTTACTTGACTGGAACGTTAGAAGTTTGGAGATTTTTCAACCCAAATGACAAAGAATTTTCATTTTTCTCTCATGTATATCACAGTTATTTTACGATTGATTATTTTATGTTAGATTCTCGGCTAGTTCCATCGGTCACTGCATGTGAGTATGACGCAATTGCTATCTCTGATCACGCACCTTTGAAACTATCAATCAATCTACCTGATTCCAAGTTTAGTGCTATACAATGGCGATTTAACGCTACTTTGCTTCAAGACTTAAATTTTATTAATTTTATGAAAGATCAGATTGCTTTTTACTTTTTGACAAACTCGACTGAAGAAATATCCAATGGTGTAGTCTGGGATGCTTTTAAGGCATATATTTGTGGACAAATTATTTCATACTCTGCGGGATTAAAAAAACAAAATCAAAAAGAAATAGGTACATTGGCTGACGAGATTAAAGAAATTTATAAAAAATATTCAAAAGCTCCTAGTTTAGAGCTCTACAAGAATAGAGTTGAACTTCAATTGAGACATGATTTGTTATTATTATCACCGATTGAGAACCAGTTACTTAAAACCAAAAGTCAATTTTATATACATGGCGAAAAATCTGGTAAGTGAAAAAACGGGATGGTACAGTAACTGTAGACCATGACAAAATTAATAAATCCTTTCAAGAATTATATACCTCCCTATACCAATCAGAACTTCCTACTGATTCCAATATAATGCATGAGTTTTTAAAGAAACTGAACTTACCAAATTTACCATATTATGAATCTCTGTTGTTAGATGAACCCATCACGGAAGAAGAAATACAGAAAGCAATCTTTTCAGTGAATTCTGGTAAAGCTCCCAATTTAGATGGGTTTACAGTAGAAATGTTTTTATATTTTTCAAATTTATTGTCTCCATGGCTACGTAAGGTATTTAAAGAAGCCCTTTAAAGGAATAGATTACCACAATCTTTTTATGAAGCTTCTATTTCTTTAATTCTTAAAAAAGATAGACACTACTGAAGTGTCATCATATAGACGTATATCAATGTTAAATGTAGATTTCAAAATTCTTTCCAAAATATTAGCTATGGGATTGGAAAAGATTTTACCGCAAATTATCCCTGAAGATCAGACGGTTTTATTAAAAATCGTTACTCATACTTTAACGTTAGGAGATTAATGAATATTGTATATACAGTGTCTAATAAAACCCCAGAATGTGTCATCTCACTTGATGGCGAGAAAGCGTTTGATAGAGTAGCATGGGATTATTTATTCAATACTTGAAAAATTTAAGATTGGTCCAAAATGTATTTTTTGAATCAAGCTGATATATCATATAACTCAGGCTTCTGTATTTACTAATAATCAGAGGTCCCCTTTTTTCAGGCTCTTTCGATGTACTAGACAGGGCTGTCCCTTAAGTCCTTTACTATTTGATATTGCTTTGGAACCTTTAGCCACCGCTATTAGGGAATCCCCTAATATTTTTGGTATTGTCACATATTGGCAATAAGACACATATCTCTTTACGCAGATGATCTGTTATTATTTATTTCTAACCCTGAGAAATCGATTCCGGCAATAGTAGCATTACTTAATCAATTTAGTCATTTTTCTGGTTATAAACTAAATCTTAGTAAGAGTGAGCTTTTTCCATTAAATAACCTTGTTTCGAATTATGGTCAGTTTCCATTTAGATTGACTACCGAAAGTTTTACTTATTTAGGTATTAAGATCACCAAGAAACCCAAGGATTATAAGTTTTACTTATTTAGGTATTAAGATCACCAAGAAACCCAAGAAGCCAATTTTATGCCTTTAATTGACCATATTAAACATCAGTTTACTCAACGGTCACCAATGTCCTTATCCCTAATTGGCCGAATCAATGCTATTAAAATGTTCATTTTACCTAAATTTCTGTATTTATTTCAGACAATACCAATTTTTATTGCCAAATCTTTCTTTGACATTATAGACTCCAAAATGTCTTCATATATATGGCAGAATAAAAATCCCAGCCTAAGTAAAAAATATTTACAAAAATCAAAAGAAAATAGCGGTTTGGCATTGCCGAACCTCAGATTTTACTATTGGGCAGTCAATGTTCGTTATTTAACATTTTGGACAAAAGATTTAGAAGATACTCTATGCCCAGGATGGCTAAACCTTGAACGTGATTCCTTACAAGGGCTATCATTGGCCTCTATTCTAGGGGCCTCGTTACCTTTCACAATGACGAGATTGAATAAATATACGACTAACCCAATAATAAGACATACGCTCCAAATATGGTTTCAATTTCGTAAGTTTTTTGGACTAAATGATTTTATTTTATCCAGCCCTATTTTATCCAATTTTTTATTTCAACCATCTAGTACTGATCAAGTCTTTTTGTTATGGAAGAGGAAGGGTTTAGTAGCTTTTTGTGATTTGTTCTCGCAGGGTTGTTATGTCTTTCGAACAACTCTCCAATAAATATAACTTACCTAATTCACTTTTTTTTAGATATTTACAAATTAGACACTTTTTGAAGGCTACTCTACCCCTTTATCCGCTACCACATCAAACAAAAATGTTGGAAAATGTTTTACAGTTGAACCCGTATCAGAAAGGATTAATAACGACTATTTATGAGTTGAAGTTGAAATTACAAATAGATACATTTGATAAATTTAAGAATGACTGGGAAAGAGAACAAACTTCTTTACCTATAGAGGACTGGGAGAGGATTCTTCAATTAGTCAATACCTCTTCAATGTGTGCAAGACACGCATTGATACAATTCAAGGTGGTTCACAGAGCTCATATGTCAAAAGATAAGTCGGCTCGTTTTTATGGTCATATAAATGCTACCTGTGACAGATGTAGCTCTGAAGTGGCCTCACTGATCCATATGTTTTGGTCCTGCCCACTTTTGGAAAAATATTGGAAAGACATTTTTGATACTATTTCTGTAGTCTTAGGTATTGATTTACAACCTCATCCTATTACTGCAATTTTTGGGCTACCAATATTAGATTCTATTCATTTGTCCCGCTCCGCCCATCGGCTGATTGCTTTTACCACATTAATCGGCAGAAGATCTATTTTATTTAAATGGAAAGACTCCAACCCTCCGACCACACTCCAGTGGTATTCTGAAACAATATCATGTTTAAATTTAGAAAAAATTAGGAGTGACATTGTTGAACCCTTGGTTAAATTTGATAAGACTTGGGGAAAATTTATTGAACACTTCCATACAATAAAAATTGCTCCCTCTTTATCCGTTGTAAAAAACTATTTTACTTCTATATGGTGGAACGGACTTGACGTCCTTACAGACTTGGTGAAACTTTTAGTTCAGATTTTGTTTTGCTTTGTTTAGTTTTTATTTATTTTTATTTATTAACCATCTAACATATAACAATTACAGCATGGAAACAGGCCCTCTCGGCTCTTCAAGTCCGTGCCGACCATTTGTTTTCCCCTAGTCCCATCTACCTGCACTCAGACCATACCCCTCCATTCCCTTCCCGTCCATATACCTATCCACTTTACTTTTAAATGTTAAAATCGATCCTGCCTCCACCACTTCTGCTGGAAGCTCATTCCACACAGCCACCACCCTCTGAGTAAAGAAGTTCCCCCTCACGTTACCCCTAAACTTCCGTCCCTTAATTCGCATGTCATGCCCTCTTGTTTGAATCTTCCCTACCCTCAATTGGAAAAGCTTATCCACGTCAACTCTGTCTATCCCTTTCATCATTTTAAAGACCTCAATCAAGTCCCCCCTTAACCTTCTGCGCTCCAACGAATAAAGACCTAACTTGTTCAACCTTTCTCTGTAACATAGTTGCTGGATCCCAGGCAACATTCTAGTAAATCTCCTCTGTATCTATTTTGTTGACATCCTTCCTATAATTAGGCGACCAAAATTGTACACCATACTCCAGAATTGGTCTCACCAATGCCTTGTACAATTTTAACATTACTTCCCTACTCCTATATTCAATGCTCTGATTTATAAAGGCCAGCACACCAAAGGCTTTCTTTACCACCCCATCTACATGCAATTCCACCTTCAGGGAACTATGCACAGTTATTCCTAGATCTCTCTGTTCCACAGCATTCCTCAATTCCCTACCGTTTACCATGTACGTCCTATTTTGATTTGACCTGCCAAGATGTAGCACTTCACACTTATCAGCATTAAACTCCATCTGCCATCTTTCAGCCCACTTTTCCAAATGGCCCAAATCTCTCTGTAGACTTTGAAAATCTACTTCATTATCCACAACACCACCTATCTTAGTATCTTCTGCATACTTACTTATCCAATTTTCCACCCCATCATCCAGATCATTGATGTACATGAAACAAGTGTCCCCTTGTAAACATGACATAGAAACATAGAAATTAGGTGCAGGAGTAGGCCATTCAGCCCTTCGAGCCTGCACCGCCATTCAATATGATCATGCCTGATCATCCAACTCAGTATCCCGTACCTGCCTTCTCTCCATACCCTCTGATCCCCTTAGCCACAAGGGCCACATCCAACTCACTCTTAAATATAGCCAATGAACTGGCCTCAACTACCCTCTGTGGCAGAGAGTTCCAGAGACTCACCACTCTCTGTGTGAAAAAAGTCTTTCTCATCTCGGTCTTAAAGGATTTCCCCCTTATCCTTAAGCTGTGATCCCTTTCCTGGACTTCCCCAACATCGGGAACAATCTTCCTGCATCTAGCCTGTCCAACCCCTTAAGAATTTTGTAAGTTTCTATAAGATCCCCTCTTAATCTCCTAAATTCCAGAGAGTATAAACCGAGTCTATCCAGTCTTTCTTCATAAGACAGTCCTGACATCCCAGGAATCAGTCTGGTGAACCTTCTCTGCACTCCCTCTATGGCAATAATGTCCTTCCTCAGATTTGGAGACCAAAACTGCACGCAATACTCCAGGTGTGGTCTCACCAAGACCCTGTACAACTGAAGTAGAACCTCCCTGCTCCTGTACTCAAATCCTTTTGCTATGAAAGCTAACATACCATTCGCTTTTTTCACTGCCTGCTGCACCTGCATGCCTACTTTCAATGACTGGTGTACCATGACACCCAGGTCTCGCTGCATCTCCCCTTTTCCTAATCGGCCACCATTTAAATAATAGTCTGCTTTCCTGTTTTTGCCACCAAAGTGGATAACCTCACATTTATCCACATTATACTGCATCTGCCAAACATTTGCCCACTCACCCAGCCTATCCAAGTCACCTTGCAGTCTCCTAGCATCCTCCTCACAGCGAACACTGCCCCCCAGCTTAGTGTCATCCGCAAACTTGGAGATATTGCCTTCAATTCCCTCATCCAGATCATTAATATATATTGTAAATAGCTGGGGTCCCAGCACTGAGCCCTGCGGTACCCCACTAGTTACTGCCTGCCATTGTGAAAAGGACCCGTTTACTCCTACTCTTTGCTTCCTGTTTGCCAGCCAGTTCTCTATCCACATCAATACTGAACCCCTAATACCGTATGCTTTAAGTTTGTATACTAATCTCTTATGTGGGACCTTGTCGAAAGCCTTCTGGAAGTCCAGATATGCCACATCCACTGGTTCTCCCTTATCCACGCTACTAGTTACATCCTCGAAAAATTCCACAAGATTCGTCAGACATGATTTACCTTTTGTAAATCCATGCTGACTTTGTCCAATGATTTCACCACTTTCCAAATGTGCTGCTATCCCATCTTTAATAACTGACTCTAGCAGTTTCCCCACTACCGATGTTAGACTAACTGGTCTGTAATTCCCCGTTTTCTCTCTCCCTCCCTTCTTAAAAAGAGGGGTTACATTTGCTACCCGCCAATCCTCAGGAACTACTCCAGAATCTAAAGAGTTTTGAAAGATTATCACTAATGCATCCACTATTTCCTGAGCTACTTCCTTAAGTACTCTGGATGCAGCCTATCTGGCCCTGGGGATTTATCGGCCTTTAATCTATTCAATTTACCCAACACCACTTCCCGACTGACCTGGATTTCACTCAATTCCTCCTTTGACCCACAGTCCCCTGCTATTTCAGGCAGATTCTTTATGTCTTCCTTAGTGAAGACGGAACCAAAGTAGTTATTCAATTGGTCCGCCATATCCTTGTTCCCCATGATCAACTCACCTGTTTCTGACTGCAAGGGACCTACATTTGTTTTAACTAACCTCTTTCTCTTCACATATCTATAAAAACTTTTGCAGTCAGTTTTTATGTTCCCTGCCAGTTTTCTTTCATAATCTATTTTTCCTTTCCTAATTAAGCCCTTTGTCCTCCTCTGCTGGTCTCTGAATTTCTCCCAGTCCTCTGGTATGCTGCTTTTTCTGGCTACTTTGTACGCATCATCCTTTGCTTTGATACTATCCCTGATTTCCCTTGTTATCCACGGATGCACTACCTTCCCCGATTTATTCTTTTGCCAAACTGGGATGAACAATTTTTGTAGTTCATCCATGCAGTCTTTAAATGTCTTCCATTGTATATCCACCGTCAACCCTTTTAGAATTAATTGCCAGTCAATCTTGGCCAATTCACGTCTCATACCCTCAAAGTTACCTTTCTTTAAGTTCAGAACCATTGTTTCTGAATTAACAATGTCACTCTCCATCCTAATGAAGAACTCAACCATATTATGGTCACTCTTGCCCAAGGGGGCACGTACAACAAGACGGCTAATTACCCCTTCCTCATTACTCAAAACCCAGTCTAAAATAGCCTGCTCTCTCGTTGGTTCCTCTACATGTTGATTTAGATAACTATCCCGCATACATTCCAAAAAATCCTCCTCCTCAGCACCCCTGCCAATTTGATTAACCCAATCTATATGTAGATTGAAGTCACCCATTATAACTGTTTTGCCTTTGTCGCACGCATTTCTAATTTCCTGTTTGATTCCATCCCCAACTTCTCTGCTACTGTTAGGTGGCCTGTACACAACACCCACCAGCGTTTTCTGCCCCTTAGTGTTTTGTAGCTCTACCCATACCGATTCCACATCCTCCAAGCTAATGTCCTTCCTTTCCATTGCTTTAATCTCCTCTCTAACCAGCAACGCTACCCCACCTCCTTTTCCTTTCTCTCTATCCCTCCTGAATATTGAATATCCCTGGATGTTCAGCTCCCAGCCTACGTCACCCTGGGGCCATGTCTCCGTGATCCCAACTATATCATAATCATTAATATCTATCTGCACGTTCAACTCGTCCACCTTATTACGAATACTCCTTGCATTGAGACACAAAGCCTTCAGGCTTGTCTTTACAACGCATTTACCCCTTATACAATTTTGCTGAAAAGTGGCCCTTTTTGATTTTTGCCCTGGTTTTGTCTGCCTGCCACTTTTACCTTTCACCTTGCTACCTAATGCTTCTACCCTCATTTTACACCCTCCTGCCTCTCTGCTCTTGTACCCATCCCCCTGCCACATTAGTTTAAATCCTCCCCGACAGCACTAGCAAACACTCCCCCAAGAACATTGGTTCCATTCCATTCCAGGTGCAAACCGTCCTGTTTGTACTGGTCCCACCTCCCCCAGAACTGGTCCCAGTGCCCTAAAAATTTGAATCCCTCCCCCTTGCACCACTTTTCAAGCCACGTATTCATTTGCATTATCCTCCTATTTCTACTCTGACTGGCCCGTGGTACTGGTAGTAATCCGGAGATTACTACCTTTGAGGTCCTACTTTTAAGTTTATCTCCTAGCTCCCTAAATTCACCTTGTAGGACCTCATCCCTTTTTTTACCTATATCGTTGGTGCCAACATGCACCACGACAACTGGCTGTTCACCCTCCCCCTCCAGAATGTTCTGCAGCCGTTCAGTGACATCCCTGACCTTTGCACCAGGGAGGCAACATACCATCCTGGAGTCTCGTTTGCGGCCGCAGAAACGCCTATCTATTCCCCTGACAATTGAATCCCCTATTACTATTGCCCTTCCCCTCTTTTTTCCCCCCTCATGTGCTGCGGAGCCACCCATGGTGCCATGAACCTGGCTGCTGCTGCATTCCCCTGATGAGCCATCTCCCTCAACAGTATCCAAAATGGTATACGTGTTTAGGAGGGAGATGACCGCAGGGGACTCCTGCACTACCTGCCTACTGCTTTGCTGGCTATTGGCCACCAGTTCCCTTCTTGTCCTCCTACCTTTTGCCTGCGGTGTGACCAACTCACTGTACGTTCTATCCACGACTTTCTCCGCATCGTGGATGCTCCAGTATGAATCCAGCCGCAGTTCCAATCGTTCAATGCGGTCTGCCAGGAGCTGCAGCTGGACACACTTCCTGCAAACGTAGTCACCAGGGACACCGACCATCTCCCTGATCTCCCACATGTTGCAGGCTGAACAAACCACGGGGCCAATCTCTACTGCCATACCTTACTCCCAAATTACTCTGTATTAAATATTTTTTTTAAAAAACACAAAAACTTATCCTTTAAACTTTACTACTAAATACTGAATCCCTAACTCCCAGAATCCCTAACTCCCAGAAGGCAGAAATGTAAAATAGTAAACCCGGGGTTGCACCCAATCAGCTGCTTCCTCGGGTCCTCTTCCACCAATCAGCGGCTTCCTCAAAAAAAAAACCCACTTCTCCAAATGGAACGTTATGGATTTCGGTAAGCCTCTGGAAAAACAAGCCCCGCGCTAGATTTTTATCCTTACCGGTCGGGTGTCGCTCCTCCCCCTCCTTCACTTCCAACGGCTCCTGTGGGCCTCTGGAAAAACAAGCCCCGCGCTAGATTTTTATCCTTACCGGTCGGGTGTCGCTCCTCCCCCTCCTTCACTTCCAACGGCTCCTGTGGGCCTCTGGAAAAAACAAGCCCCGCGCTAGATTTTTATCCTTACCGGTCGGGTGTCGCTCCTCCCCCTCCTTCACTTCCAACGGCTCCTGTGGGCCTCTGAAAAAACAAGCCCCGCGCTAGATTTTTATCCTTACCGGTCGGGTGTCGCTCCTCCCCCTCCTTCACTTCCAACGGCTCCTGTGGGCCTCTGGAAAAACCAGTGGACCCAACACAGATCCCTGAGGCACCCCACTGGTCACCGGCTTCCAATCTGACAAACAGCCATCCACCATTACTCTCTGACATCTCCCATTCAGCCACTGTTGAATCCATCTTGCTACTCTGCCATTAACACCCAAAGATTGAACCTTCTTAACCAACCTTCCATGGGGAACCTTGTCAAAGGCCTTACTGAAATCCATATAGACAACATCCACTACTTTAACCTCATCAATTTCCCTAGTAACCACTTCAAAAAATTCAAGAAGGTTTGTCAAACATGACCTTCCAGGCACAAATCCATGTTGACTGTTCCTGATCAGACCCTGTTTATCCAGATGCTTTTTATATATTATCTCTAAGTATCCTTTCCATTAATTTGCCCACCACTGACGTCAAACTAACAGGTCTATAATTGCTAGGTTTATTCTTTGAACCCTTTTGAAACAATGGAACCACATGCGCAGTACGCCAATCCTCCGGCACTATTCCCGTTTCTAATGACATTTGAAATATGTCTGTCATAGCTCCTGCTATTTCTACACTAACTTCCCTCAATGTCCTAGGGAATATCCTGTCAGAACTTGGAGACTTATCCACTTTTATATTTTTCAAAAGTGTCAGTACTTCCTCCTCTTTGAATCTCATAGATTCAACAACT
This sequence comes from Okamejei kenojei, assembly GCA_035221665.1. NCBI lineage: Eukaryota > Metazoa > Chordata > Chondrichthyes > Rajiformes > Rajidae > Okamejei > Okamejei kenojei. The sequence goes on along the minus strand of CM069136.1, from coordinate 101,680,649 downwards.
ACTCTACTTTTTTTTCCCTTACCTCACAGTTCAATATCCTTCTCCTTGGTGAATATCGAAGAAAAGAAATTGTTCAATATCTCCCCCATCTCATTTGGCTCTGCAGATAGCTGTCCATTCTGTCTCTCTAATGGTCCAATTTTATCCCTCGTTATCCTTTTGCTATTAATATAGCTGTAGAAACCCTTTGGATTTACTTTCATCTTTCTTGCCAAAGCAACCTCATATCTTCTTTTAGCCTTCCTAATTTATTTCTTAAGATTCTTTTTACATTCTTTATACTCCTCTAGCACCTCATTTACTCCATGCCTCCTATAATTATTGTAGATATCTCTCTTTTTTTGAAACAAGTGTCCCCTTGTAAACCATGGCTCTTTCCAATTTTTTACTATTTCCTTTCACCCTAACAGGGACATAAAGATTCTGTACTCTTACAATTTCCCCTTTAAATGTCCTCCATTTCTCTTCTACATCCTTCCCATAAAACAGAGTGTCCCAATTCACTCCTTTTAAATCCTTACGCATTCCCTCAAAGTTAGCCTTTCTCCAATCAAAAAATCTCCACCCTAGGTCCATTTCTGACTCTCTCCATAATTATATTGAAACTAATGGTATTGTGATCACTGGTCCCGAAGTGCTCACCAACGCATACCTCCGTCACCTGACCTGCCTCATTTCCTAACAGGAGGTCCAGCACTGCCCCTTCTCTGGTCGATACCTCTATGTACTGCTGCAAAAAACTATCCTGCACACACAAACTCCAAACCAACCAGCCCATTTACAGAATGTGTTTCCCAGTCTATTTTTGGAAAATTGAAATCTCCCACAATCACTACCTTGTACTTACTACTAATATCTGCTATCTCCTTACATATTTGCTCTTCCAATTCTCGCTCCCCATTTGGCGGTCTATAATACACCCCTAAAAGTGTTGCTACACCATTCCCACTTCTCAGTTCCACCCAAATAGCCTCCCTATTTTTAGTTTTATTTTATTATTATTAATTTTTTATTTTATTTTTTTTATTTTACTTTATTTTATTATTATTTTTAGTTTAGGGGGTTTGCTTTTTCCTTTTTTTCTTTTTCTTTTTGTCTTTTTATTTTTGTGTTTTTTTTTCTACATTTATAAGTGTTCTTTTAAAGGTTTAACTATATTTGCATAGAGACCAGGAGGTCTATACTCAATGTGTATTTTGACATTGGTTTCATATCAGGTTATACCTGTTATTAATGTCATCCTGATCCCTATGTGTCAATATCATTATTATGTTTATCACTATTTATTTATTTTTTTATTTTTTTAAAGTTTTATTTTTGTTTTCTTTGGAGAAAAAAAACAATAAAAAGATTTTAAAAGAAAGAAAGAAGGAATGGGTAACATTTTGGGTCAATAGACAATAGGTGCAGGAGTAGGCCATTCGGCCCTTAGAGCCTGCACCGTCGTGACCCTTCTTCAGACTGTCAGGGGAGAGGGAGAAGCAGATATCATTGGTCAGGACGCCTTCTCTAAAAAATAATCCCAACCCAAAATATCAACAGTCCACTGCACTTCACAGATTCTGCCTGAATCATTGAATTTCTCCAGCATTTTTTACTCATTTGGACATCAAGATGATAGGCACCCATATGTATTTGTTCCCGAGAATAGGTAATAGTTAATTAGTTAATTAGAATCTGTGAGAGAGGTTGACACTAGATTAAAAATATGCTCAAAGCAAATGTGTTAGCAAGCAAGAAGAAATGATTGTCTGGAAGAAGAAGTTAAGCAAATTTAATTTCAGATTACAAGTAAAGTAAAGAAGAAAATCATTACTAACATTAACATCTAAAGTAGTAATTAATAAAAGATAATTTAGGACAAGTGCAGTTAGATTTTTCAAGGTTTTCATGATTGAGGTCAAACAAAATATGATTAAAAAATGGGAGCATAGAGTTGTATAATTACCAACTTTCAAATCTCTATTCAATATTCAGACGAAGACGGTAATAATCAATTCTGACGGAGATCTGAGAACAAGCTCTTCATTACAGAAAATCCATGTGATATTTTCATTATAATGAAGTGATGAAGTTCTCAGCACTCTTTGGAAAAAAACAGCGTACAACCTGAAACACACATAATAAATGGAAATACTATAATAATTACGGTAATAATTAAATGAAACATTAAATGCTGGAAATACTGCAGGGAGCACTTGTGGAGATAAGCAGAGTTAAAGCCTTGCCCCACGGCTTGAGTTCATCCCAAGAGCTCTCCCGAGTTTACCCTGATTCGAACTCGGAGATTTACGGTAATGGCCACTCGTCGGTACTCGGGGCTCTCGTGGACATTTTTCAACATGTTGAAAACTCTTCACGAGTCTTCCCATGCTTACCTTCCGTTAGCGAGTCTTCCCGAGTATCTGCCGTTAGCGTTATGAGCCGCAAAGAGACGTCCCCGAGCTCCAACCCACCCGTTACGTACATTCTCCGTGCTTACCATGTGTTTGATTTTTTTTTAAACTCGGAAGAGCTCTTGGGACGAACTCGGTACCGTGGGACAGGTCTATTAATGTTTCAAATTGATGACCTCTCTCATCAATGACTCAGCAATGAAAGAACGTTGACTGAAACTTTTACTCTATTTCTCACTCTTCACTGACAGAATATTTCAATCTCAGCATCTGCAATATTTCGATTTTGACTCAAGTTAAATTTTCATTGCATGAATATGTTATGATCACTGGCTTCTCGTGATCTCCAAACATCTCCATTGGACTGATTCATGTATCAGCATATGAGTAGATACCAAAGCCTTCAGTTAACCTGACCAACCTCTCATTAATGAATTGGCAGAACTGAGTAAATTCCACGACCTCTGTGCTACATTTCTCCATATTCCCTGCAAAACCAGTTGTGTGGATCCTGGACTCCATCAAAAGAATGATATGGAAACACTTGAAAATTACTGGTGTCTCCCAACAATGAATGCCATAGACTCTCAGGAATTGGGAACATGCTGTAAACATATCCAGTGAAGAGCAAGTAGAAATTGTGAAGAAACAGCACAATGCTTCTGCAGAGAAGTAGCTTCTAGCCAACGCTTTTAAGGAGACTCTTCAGAATGTTCTGAAGCCACATTCCCAACATTATTCTGCTTTCATTGTGCTTTTTAATATGCAGAATGGTACTTTGCTTGGTTTTCCAAATCTAGACCCCTGCCTCTCAATTTGGCAGTATTGTTGACATCCTGGAGATTTGTAAATTTGGGTGTATTGCACAATTATAATAATCAAACCTCTCTGTATCATGAAGCTGCAACATAAACAGGATGGCTTTGAGATAATATTCAATTCAATTCAAATTTAATGTCATTGCACAGATACAAGTTGGGTACAACGAAATGCAGTTTAGTGTCAGTACGTAGTGATAGCAAATGCAGATAAATAAATACAGATGTGGGAATCTATCGGCAGGACTCCGAGTTCAGCAGTGCGATCGTGTTATTGTAGAAGCTACTCCTCATCTGCTGGTGCGGGACTGAGGCTCCTGTACCGCCTCCCGATGGTAGGCGGGCAAACAGTCCATGGTTAGGGTGGGAGGGGTCCTTGATGATCTTCCCAGCCCGTCTCAGACACCGTTTCCGATGGAGGCTATACCGTTGTATGATACCGTAAAGCAGGTGGTCAGGATGGATGGTACAGCGGTAGAGTTGGTCAGGATCTTGGGGGAAGGTGGGCTTTTTTGAGCCTCCTCAGGAAATAAAGGCGCTGCTGCGCCTTTTTGACCAGCTTGGAGGTGTTGAGGGACCAGGACAGATCCTCCGAGATGTGTACCCCGAGGAATTTGTAGTTGGAGACCCGCTCCTCTCAGTCCCGTTTATATGGACTTCCTGAAGTCGACAATGATCTCCTTCGTCTTTTGGGAGTTAAGGACGAGGTTGTTATTGGCACACCAGGTTGTCAACCTCCTCCCTGTAGGCTGACTCGTCGTTATCGCTGATCAGTCCTACCACCGTGGTGTCGTCGGAAAAATTTTATGATGGCGTTGGAGCTAAACTTAGGGATGCAGTCATGGGTGAAGAGAGAGTAGAGGAGAGGACTGAGCACACAGCCTTGTGGCACGCCAGTGTTCAGTGTTATAGTGGAGGAGGTGAGGTTGTTGATCCTAACAGACTGGGGTCTGTTAGTGAGAAATCCAGTGTCCAATTGCAGAGGGAAGTGGAGATGCCAAGACCGCTGAGTTTGGTGATCAAGCTAGCGGGTATGACAGTGTTAAAGGCGGAACTGAAGTCAATGAACAGCAACCTGATGTAGGTGTTATTGCTGTCCAGGTGGGTCAGGGCTAAGATATGGCGTCTTCTGTTGACCTATTGGTCCGGTAGGCAAACTGATGGGGGTCCAGTGTGGGGGGGAGCTGGCTTTGAGGTGAGCCAAGATCAGCCGCTCGAAGCACTTGGCGGTGACAGGGGTGAGTGCCACTGGCCGGAATCATTGAGACTCCCTGTCGCTGATTGTTTGGGCACTGGCACAATGGTAGATGTCTTGTGGGACGACACCCTGGGCCAGTGACAGATTGAAGATGTCAGTGAGGACAGGGATAGTTGTCCAGCACATGCCCTGAGCACCCGCCCGGGGATGCCATCGGGGCGGCAGCTTTGTGCTCATTCACCTTGCTCAGTGCATCCTGAACAGCAGAGGTGGAGAGACTGAGGGGTTGTTCATGCGGGGGTGGTGATGGCAGGAGTTTTGTTGTTCGAAGCGGCGTAGAAATAGTTTAGCTCGTCAGGAAGGGAGGCATTGTCTGGGGGGGGAGTGTTAACTTTATGGTGATCGGCAATGGATTTGATTCCTTGCCACATGCGCCTGGGGTCAGAGTTATTTCGGAAATGCTCCTCAATCCGCCGTTTGTGACTAAGTTTAGCATTCCTAATTCCCTTTTTCAGATTGGCCCTGGATGAGCTGTAACCCTCAGCATCGCCAGATTTAAAAGCGGCGTCGCGAGCCTCAGCAGGAGTCTGACCTCCCTGTTCATCACGGCTTCTGGTTAGGGAAGGTCCTTATTACTTTGTGTTAGTGACGTTGTCCGTGCAGAATTTTATGTAGTCCAGAACGGTTGAGGTGTATGAGTTAATGTCCACTTGAAGGTGGCCTGGGTGGCAAACAGACTCCAGTTTGTTTGCTGAAACTGTTCCTGTAAGACAGAGACAGCCCCCTCAGGCCAGACCTTCACTGACCTCACGGAAGGTTTCACACGTCTGATCAGAGGTGTGTATTTGGGGACAGGAACAGAGAGAGGTGGTCAGACTGTCCAGGTGGGGGAGGGGGAGGGCTTTGTATGCATCAGCAATGTTGGTGAATACTAGGTCCAGAGTCTTGTTACCTCTGGTTGGGCAGGAGACATGTTGGTGAATCTGGGGAGTACAGTTTGAGGTTAGAGTGGTTGAAATCACCTGCAGCAATAAAAGCCCCCTCTGGGTGTGCAGTTAGTTGTCTGCTGATAGCAGCTTGGCAGCTCCTCCATTGGCTAGCGTCTGGCTAGACTGCAGTGATAACAGTCGATGTAAATTCCCTGGGCAGATAGAAGGGCCTGCACTTTATCATCAGGTATTCCAGGTCAGCAGAGCAGTGACTACCAATCCTGACATCTGTACACCATGAGTTATTCACATAAATGCACAGTCCGCCGCCCTTGGTCTTACCGGAGTCCTCCGCTGTTCTATCGGCCCTGAAGACAGTGCGCCCCTCCAGCTCGATGGCGTTGTCCGGGATGTTGTCAGTGAGCCATGTTTCGGTGAAGACCATGGCGTTGCAGTCGGCGATCCGTTTGTGTGTGGTGATCCGCAGCCGCAGTTCGTCGATTTTACTCACCAGGGACCGGACATTCGCGAGGAAAATGCTGGGCAGACTGGTGCGGGTTCGATCTCAGCCTCGCTCGACAGCCTCCGCGCTTCCCACGTCTCTGCTTGCGGTCCCTGCGCCACCTCCGGGCACTTCCTGTCGGGGGAGCTGACCCGCTAGACCACGGTGTTCTGGTGATCTCGGCGGCAGTTGAAAGTCGCTTCTGCGGCTTGTTACATGCAGACGGCCGAGCTCCAGTAGCTCTGACGGCCGTACAGAGTCTTCGCTCGAGTGCTAAAAGGTTAATTATTAACAGGACTAAAAAAAATTGCTAAAATACGGAGACACAGAGCCTCGCGTTGTGCACGCGACGCCATCTTGTTAACATAAAACCATGTCATACTGTTTGCATTTTATGTCTGAATATTGCAGTCGAAAATACCTTAGTGACGTTAAAAAAAAATAATCCTGAGCTATTAAGTTATTGGTTTATGGTTTAGTTCATGTTCATGTCATAGGAGCAGAATTTGGCCCATCGAGTCTACTTCGCCATTCAATCATGGCTGATCTATCTATCCCTCTCAACCTCATTCTCCTGCCTTCTCCACATAATCTTTGGTTTAGGAAAATAAGATTAAATCTAGACTGTTCCTTCCGTACAGTACTGAGGAACTGCTGTACTGTGGAGGTTCTGCCTTTCAGATCATCCATTAAAATTTTGATTTTCTTATTTGGATTAAATAATCCTAGGGCACCTTTTCAAACAAGAGTAGGGACATTTCCTGGGGTACCCTGTTTAACCCTCAACCAACACAACTAAAAATGATTATTCAGCCAGTAACTCAGTCTTGTTTTGTGGGGGCTTGTTGTGTACAAATTAGCTGTTGGTTCTCTTACATCTATCAATATACTTATAAAACCCTGATCTTGGATGTGGATGTATTTATTTGTGTGTGTCTTGTTAGTCTGTGATTCACATCTCCTCGGAAACACGACGCATTAACGGTGAAATTTTTACATATTCCGCTAGAGATTTACCTCGCGATCTCAAAAATTGCCTCATCTGCAAATTTGATTCATTAATTCTTGAGTTATTTCTTCAAATTGTTCACAAATCTGAGATCTTCTTGAAAGCTAACGAGCTGATGGCTCTGCTCCTCGCAGCCAGCTGCGCAGTTTTCAAAGCGCAGCCTCCTGGGAACTGTTTTTCCACGTGCTACAAGTTACGTTAACCCCCCCCCCCCCGACTCGCAGTCGACTTGCACTCGGCCGGCTGTCAGCCCCGCCCCATCCCGCCCAGCAGCCCAGCTGCCCTCCCCCAGAGGGCTCTGGATTGAAGCCGCTGAACACGTAGTAATTTGGTTGGGCTTCTGAGGCCTCCTCTCACCCCTCCAATCCCCTCTCTCCGTCCTCCTCCCCCTCTCCTCCCCCTCTCCTCTCCCCCTCTCCTCTCCCCCATCCACCCCTCTCCACTTTCTCCTCGCCCTCTCCTCCATCCTCTCCCTCTTGCCCTCTCCTCCCCCCTCTCTTCCCCTCTCCTCTCCCCCCCCTCCCCCCTCTCCACCCCCGCTCCCCCGTTCCTTTCTCTCTTTCTCTGCCCCACTCTCTCTGCCCATTCGAGATGGGGTAAATGAGCCAATTAATAATATTCACCTAATATCAAGGGGGGTGGTTAGTGTGTCTGTGACGCCACAGGCCGCCCCCCGCTGCATTAAAAAGATTAGAATGGTGCTATATAAAAGCAACTTTTCAAATATTTATTTCCAGAATTTTTGGATTTTTATGCAAAAAACAAACAAATGCGCTATGGTTGCTTCTTGGAATAGACATTTATCACCAATTGGGGAGACATTTGGAAAAAAATCACTTATTTTAGTTTTTGAATAATATAATCTATGTAAGGTTTTAAATTGGATTAAAATATGTCTTACATTGAACGAGCATTTGTGCATAGATGGCAAGTGTTTATCCCAACTCTCTTTCGAGATTTTTATAACTAGTTCTTGTTCCCAATCTCTTCTAATTCTACCAGATAATGGAATTTCTATATTTAGGATAATATTATACGATATTAAATTAGTTGAATCCGCCTTTATATTCATTGCTTCGTCTTATTATTTGTCTGGAGACAAATTTTGGTATTCTTGTGTATACTTTTTCAAATAATCACGAATTTGAAAATATTAAAAATATTGATTACTTCTCAGATTGTATTTAAGTTGTAGTTGTTGGAATGATAAGAAATTTCCATTTTCATACATGTCTCCGAACATTTTAATTCCTATTCTTTCCCAATATGTAAATGATTTATCAATACTAGAAGGTTTAAACAATGGATTATTAACTATAGGGGTGAGTAGTGATAAATTTCGTAATTTAAGGGTTAATTTTATTTGTTTCCAAATTCTAATAGTACTATGAATAATTGGATTTTTACTATATTGTATAATTCAGTTTTGTTGGTGAGAGAAGGATTGCTCCTATATTAAAAGGGGCGCAATCCTCTCTCTCCATTATCATCGCATCCACCCGCTGGGCAGTTGTCCAACAGATGAATCACATTTTTGACGTTTGCTGCCCAATAATAATACAACAAATTAGGAAGTGTTAATCCACCAAATTCTTTGGGGTTGCACAAATGTCTTCTTTAAATTTATAGTCCCATCCAAAATTTGTAATATCAGAATCCAGTTAAAAAAAATAGGTAATTATATTGGTATTGATTGGAATAGATATAACATTTGTGGCAAAAGGATCATTTTATAGCATTTATTCGTCCTATTAAAGACATTGGAAGAGTTTTCCACCGTAGTTGCATATTCAACGAATAAGTAATATATTTGTTACGAGTACATATCTCAGAATATTAGCAAAAGAATTATGGTTAACTTCTGACATGCTTCATATTTTTTCTATTCTGGGAGTGGAATGCCATTTCCACACATTTCAGCAAAACAAAATGGTGCCACACTTGTTAAGGTAGGAAGAGTAAAGTGAGTATGTTTTTGCTGGGAAATATCAAGTGGGCGTGGATGTCAGAGACGAGTCATGGGTTTTGATGGGGAATGTGAACAATCATAAGATGATAGAAGCAGAAGTAGGCCATTCGGCCCACGAGTCATAAGGTCATAAGTGATAGGAGTAGAATTAGGCTATTTGGCCCATCAAGTTTACTCCGCCATTCAATCATGGCAGATCTATCTGTCCTTCCTAATTCTCCTACCTTCTCCCCATATCCTTCTAAACTCCAGCGAGTACAGGCCCAGTGCCGTCAACCGCTCATCGTATATTAACCTACTCATCCCTGGGATCAATGAACAATGAACAATATGAAATGTAGGCATGAACAAAGTGGAACTGAAAATCTAAATCAAATTCAGTTGCACTATTACAGTGATGCCCAAAACACACACACAAGGAACAACAGCTCATTTTCAAAGATAGGCAAAAAGTGCTGGAATAACAGGCAACATCTCTGGAGAAAAAGAATAGGTGACATTTCGGGTCAGGACCATTCAACTCACTTTCCGCCTGGACACATTGCAGCCCTCAGGACTCAGTATTGTATTCTTCAACTTCATGTGATATGGTCATTAGTTGTGTCCGTATCAGAAGTAGACATTACTAGCAGTTATCCTGTGATAGATCATAGAACACAGCCAGATATAGCACAGGAACAGACCTTTGATCCACAGTGTCCATGCCAAAATGATGTCAAGTTAAACTAATATCTCTAGCCCGCACATGATCCATATCCCTCCATTCCCTGCATGTCCAGGATGTGTCTATCTAAAATAATTTCAAATGCCATTATTGTATCTGACTCCACCACCACCCCTGGCAGCACATTCCAGGCTCCCATAACTCTGTGGTAGTAACTTGCCCCGCACATCTCTATAATTATAAAACACTGATCTTGGATGTGGACCCTGTTCACCCCTATTCTGTCTTCTGTACTTCTTGGCTTCTTAACTTTCACTTATTTAAATTTGTCACTTAGCGTTTTTAAACTGCTGCTCAGTTTGTGCTGCGTGCTCCACTGGGCTCCTTGAAGGTCTAGAACATTGCGGCGGCAGCTGTTATCTCCGCGCGGGTGCGGGTGAAGGTGCGGGACAGCGCGATGGGAAGTTGATCGTGGCGGACATTACTGCCTCTGAGTGAGGCCGTCTATGGAGACCTGCGATTTCTCCATCGATCGAAGGGACTCGGGGAATCACGACGCCTTTTCCTCGTTGGTGATCCCAATCACACCTGGCCGTCACAGGGGAGACTTCCTCTCTGCCCCTCCCTCCCTCCTTGCCGCCCCCCCCCCCCCCCCCCCCCCCCCCCCCCCCCCCCCACTGCAACCGGACGTTGACGAGACAGGACCCAACGGGTCCCCCTTGGTCTAGTCTACTAATGCCTCTCTAATGGTATTATTTCAGGGTTTTTTTTAATGTCTCCATTAGTAGAACATGCACATGTCACCATAGCCCTGTTATTAACCAAGACTTAACACCAACAAAGAAGAGTAGTAAGATTAAACGAGAACTTACCAGTTTGATCTTTATTTTATGAAGAGTTGAGGGTTTACGTGAAGAAGCCCGCCAGTGCGCACGCGTGTCAGTCTTCAAAGCAGCGGTGTGAAATCACAGATAACAGTAGTTGAAGTGACATAGTAAGATTAGATAAGTCTAGAACTACCAGATGACCTTTATGATGTGAGGGTTGGGAGCGGAGGGCACGTAAACCCTCAACGTAACTCCTTATAAAATAAAGATCAAACTTCTAACTGGTAAGTTCTCGTTTAATCTTACTATTTTACTTCGGAGTCACGTGAGTGATTCCGTGAAGATTTTAAAGATATGTGATTCCATGCCGTGGAAAAGTCCACACAAACACAACTGCATCAACTGACCACAGATAAGGGAAACTTTGATAATGCATAGAGACATGACATGGATTTAAAACATGCTATTTAATGAATAAATAATAATAATAATAATAATAATAATAATAATAATAATAATAATAATATTAATAACCTATTTCATCCGGGAGGAACTATAAATTAGACCCTAAAATGGAGTTGACAAAAACCCCCGGTTATAAAATGTTTGGAAGCTCGTTCGTTAGACCATCCTGTAGTCGCTAGGATGTTGTCCAGCGGAACGTACATTACCCTTGCTGCTGATGTTGTAGCAGCCCTGGTGGAATGAGATTAGAAATATTAGTAACTACTCCTGCTTAAGCCAAAACCCTGTTGTAACCACCTGGAGATGGTCTGAACTGATACCTTCTTATGAGGTTATTCGTAACTAACAAACATTGCTCGTATATAGTCTAGGTGACCTTGACGTATTGTTGCAAATGTGTGACCACACATAACCGAAGGTCCATGGGGTATGCCATGAGAACTAGACCTGCCGCCCGTGGGCTGCTCTCCTTAACTAAATCATAAGCATAAAATATTGTATTATTTACAGGTGTAACCATCCTGTCCAGTCGCAATTTATGTAATGACTGGACCTGTTGCGCTGAGACCAGCGCCCTGAGGATGACTACCTTATGAGAGCCTGGCCATAAGCATGTAGCTGGTGCTCCCTGGTGAAGTAGTATTAACACAATGTCAATATCCCATACTTCCATGTGCTTGGGCCTGGGAGGACTAGTGTTAAAGATATCCTTTATAACCTGGATATCAGAGGACGAGACCTGACAGAGTGGGTCCCGCTTGCTGCAGCAACTGTGGTAAGAAGACACATTGGGCTCAGCTAGTGGCTTTAGAACTTCATTTATTGTCAAGGACCGATTTGAAGTGAACTCCAGGATGTCAGTAATCTGAGTATTTAAGTAAAACACTTCCCATCTCCTGAAGGGGAAATGTACTGATTTATCGGTGTTATCCCTGCACTCTGCAGTGAGCACATACGTGGATTGGTCTGACAATCCGAGCCGCAGGAGCAGTCTCCTCAGAGTCTGCAAGTCAATGAATTGATTTTATCATGCAGGGGCTGCTTTCCTCAATCACAGGCTGAACCAGCAAAATTTTATGTTTAGAATAACCATATAAGGTTCTATTATATTGCCAACATAAACGGAACCATGGCTGCATAGGCCAGTATAGGGCTGCATAGGCCCTTTAAAAATCTTTTCCCTGTACGGAGGACCCGACCTTTTCTCTGTCGGATCTCCGTTGTCGTTGGGGCCTAGCACCGTGTAGTGGTCTCCAACTGGACCTGGGGCTCCAGTCACAGAGCCTGCAGACTACTCACCATCGTGGAGCTGGCCGAGTTCGGAACAGGAGGGGCTGTGGTGGCGCGCTGCTGCTGCCCGACCCTGAAGATTCGGAGGCTCCAGCTGCAGGCCGGTGGACGGTAACACCGGGAGCTCGCGGGTCCCTGGTGGGAGACCGGTTTTCGGAGCTCCTGCGGCGGCAACCTCTCCCGCCCGATTTGCGGGGTTGAAAATGACCTGGAGCGGGCCTTACATCGACCAGCGCAGCTTTAATGGCCACGGGACTTGCTCGCGCCCGCCGGGGGCCCTAACATCAAGACCCGGAGCGCGGCCTTGCATCGCCCGACGCAGCCTGAATGGCCGCGGGACTTATTTACCATCGTCCACCGGGGGCTTTGACTCTGACATCGGGAGGAGAATGGGGAGTGCAGGGGAGAGATAAGACTTTGCCTTTCATCACAGTGAGGAGGAGATTCACTGTGATGGATGTTTGTGTAAATTGTGACTTGGTTCTTTTGTTTGTTTATATATTAAAGATTTGGACGAGGGAATTGATTGCAATATCTCCAAGTTTGCGGATGACGCAAAGCTGGGGGGCAGTGTTAGCTGTGAGGAGGATGCTAGGAGGCTGCAAGGTGACTTGGATAGGCTGGGTGAGTGGGCAAATGCATGGCAGATGCAGTATAATGTGGATAAATGTGAGGTTATCCACTTTGGTGGCAAAAACAGGAAAGTAGATTATTATCTAAATGGTGGCTGATTATGAAAAGGGGAGATGCAACGAGACCTGGGTGTCATGGTACACCAGTCATTGAAAGTAGGCATGCAGGTGCAGGAGGCAGTGAAGAAAGCGAATGGTATGTTAGCATTCATAGCAAAAGGATTTGAGTACAGGAGCAGGGAGGTTCTACTGCAGTTGTATAGGGTCTTGGTGAGACCACACCTGGAACATTGTGTACAGTTTTGGTCTCCTAATCTGAGGAAAGACATTCTTGCCTTAGAGAGAGTACGGAGAAGGTTTACCAGACTGATTCCTGGGATGTCAGGACTTTCATATGAAAAAAGACTGGATAGACACGGCTTGTACTCGCTAGAATTTAGAAGATTGAGGGGGATATTATAGAAACTCACAAAATTCTTGAGGGGTTGAACAGGCTAGGTGCAGGAAGATTGTTCCCGATGTTCAGAACAAGGGGTTACGGTTTAAGGATAAGGGGGAAATCTTTTAGGACCGAGATGAGGAAAACATTTTTCACACAGAGAGTGGTGAGTCTCTGGAATTCTCTGCCACAGAAGGTAGTTGAGGCCAGTTCATAGGCTAGATTTAAGAGGGAGTTAGATGTGGCCCTTGTGGCTAGAGGGATCAGGGGATATGGAGAGAAGGCAGGTATGGGATACTGGGTTGGAAAATCAGCCATTATCATATTAAATGGAGGAGCAGGCTCGAAGGGCTGAATGGCCTTCTCCTGCACCTATTTGTTATGTTTCTAATTTTCTACGAGAGATAAGAGGGGAGAGAGAAGGGGGAGATGGGAGCCTGGGGGTCATTTTCCCTCACAAGTCATAGGTGACTGGTCAATCTGAACCCATGCACCAAGTTGTAAGCGACCGAAGGTGCGGTCCGTTGGCATTCGGTCCGTTGGCTTGCAGGCGACACCGGGTAGGTGGCGTTTCGGCAGAGCAACCATTCAGTGAGTTTGCTTTTAGGCAATGCAACCTTTCGGTTAGTTGGCTTATAGGTGTCCCACCCTTTCGGTTAATTGGTGTTTCGGATTTGTTTCCATTCGGTTATTTGGCTTCCACTTCTTTGCTTCGACTTCTCGTCTGTTGGCGCCACGCCCGGGTACCGCGCATAATGGAATGGGGCCTCGTCCCATGTGGCAGTACTTCAGTGGGATTGTATAGGCTGATTACTGGAAGGAAACTTACACCTGCAACTACTTAACTCAAACGATACTCACTGAGTTACAGATGTTGCTGAGGTTAGAGTCACACAGTTAACGGCTGGTCCCACTTCCATGACCTGAATCACGACCTCTGCCGAGTTTGCCCTTGACTCATACTCGCAGCATGGTTGTCACGAGGTCGTAGGAGGTCGTAGGTAGGTCATGATGCTAGTTGTAGTTACTCGTGGCATCGTAGATCGGGGCGTTTTTCTAGCCTGATGAAAATTTCCACGAGTATAAAAGGTTGTGAATTAGGTCATGCAAGTGGGACAGGCACTTTATTTAGTACAAAAAACAGGCCCTTCATAAGTTCTCGTTCATAAGTTCTAGGAGCAGAGTTGGGCCTTTCAGCCTATCATGTCATCTCCGCCATTCAATCATGACTGATCTATCTTTTCCTCTTAACCCCATTCTCCTGCCTTCGCCCCAGAACCCCTGACACCTGACAACCCATCATGTCCAAAATGGCCATTATACCTATCTGCACTGATCACATTTACCCACATTATGTCTGTAGCCTTCTCTGAGTGTTCAATTACTGATATAGATATTTCTTAGATGTTGTGAGTGTATCTGCCTCCACCACCTCCTCAGGGAGTGCATTCCAATCTACCAACCTCTTTCTGTGTGAAAAAATCTTCCTTCAGATCCCCTCTAAATGGCCAGCACTGTGGTGCAGTGGTAGAGTTGCTGCCTTACAGCGCCAGAGACCCGAGTTCGATTCTGACCGCAGGTGCTGTCTGTACGGAGTTAGTACTTTCTCTCCGTGAGCACGTGGCTTTTCCCCGGGTGGTCCAGTTTCCTCCCATACTCCAAAGATGTTCAGGTTTATGTTAAATTGGCTTTGGTTACGATTATAAATTGTCCCAATTGTGTAGGGTTGTGCTAATATAAGGGGATCGCTGATCGGCACGGACTTGGTGGGTAGAAAGGTCAGTGCTATATCTCTAAACTAAACTAATCTGAACCTCCTACCTCTCATCTTAACCCTATGGCCTCTTGTCTTACACATCCACACAAAAAGGAAAACAAACCCAGACTATCCCACACCCGCATTGTAGAATGCTCCAATCCAGGCAACACACTGGTGAATCTACTCTGAATCTTCTCCAGCACACGAGAAAACTCGCAGGCGTTTTGATCTTGCTTGGTTGTTTGCACTGGAGATTTGTTCACTAAGCCATCAAGAATTTACAATTTACTTCTCCAAAGAGTTCTTCACTAAAATTATTAATTGCAACTAAAATATGTGAACTATTTCTTTTCTGCTATTTGGGAACTGGATTTGGATAACGCAAAATTTACAATCCAGCTAAAATAAAATTGAAAAAACACAAAAAAAATTGTGTTAGAGTTTAAGGAGATGTACCTCCAGAGAGAAGCACCTTCAGTGCAAAGTATTTCTCCTTGTATATCCCAGGCACACAATTCATCACAAACTGCCAGCTGTTAGGAGATTATTTTCAGCACAGCACCATAACCGCCATGAGGTGTTTCAGGTCAATGAGAGGCTGTTTCACCTCTGGAGTATAAACCTGGGCAAAGCCAATGAGATTTTTGCTGAGAAAAATTGAATGAACATTGTTAATCATTTTTAATTTGTGGATGGTAATCTCAAGCAAGGCCATACTTTCTAATTAATTTACTCCCTGCCAGTTACCTGCACGAAACCAGGCAACATTATGATTGATTGTTTGGGATTAGTATTTGGAAGTGGATATGATGCCTGCATTGTTTCAGTGCAGGAGTTAGTTCGTGCCAATCTCTCGGTGTTTGCGTCATGACCTCTCCACGACCTTAGTTCTCACTTGAAGCAGCCCAATGTTCAGCACTAACATTTATCCTTGGAGGCTATTGACGAACTACAGTATATTTGCCGGGACAAGGGAGAAAAATGCTTCAAGGGAGGGCTCTTTCATATACAAATGATGGGCTGATCTAATGCTCGCAATAATTGGTAATTTGAAGAACTAAAAAGTCACCAACGTCTGTGGACCTCTATGTATTCCATTCCTTTATTCACAGTGCTTTAACTATATTTCCCAATGAATACTTTATATTCTACAGCTATGCCCAACAATTTATGCTTCAGTGACAGAATATTAGTGTTAATCAATTGTAAAAGCGCACACATGCAAACACCTATCTTAACAAGGCATCAGGCAAATCTATTTTTCAACAAAATGAATGCATACAAGCTTATGGCAAGGCTATCACATCCATCCTACCCACTATTTGAATAAATAAGAATGACAGAAATATCTGCAAACTGACACATTTTATGAATTGCACCTACTTAAAGATTTCAGTAAAAGCACTGACTTTTACACACCATCTCCAAATTTGTTGGATGTATAATAATCTTCATACCACCAGTGCTTAATTACTATTGACATTGGAGTCAATCTGAAAGAATGATGCTTACGTTCTAGTCATCCACAGAAATGTAGGCATTGTGGAGTCTCATTAATTCACCAGTAATCATTCACGATTTGGTGCCACTTAATATAGCCCACAATTACCTAAATAATGATTCAAACACGCAATTCATTGAATGTTTAAGAATATCAATATATGAAATGATTTTACAATCACCCACATGTGCACACACACCTTTTCGCATTCACACACACACTTTCTCTCACATATTCATATACCTGTGCTCTCACCCCCCCTCATGCACGCACTCTCACATACGCACACCTTCTCACACACACTCACACAGATGCACTCTCTGTCTCACAATACACTCTCTCTTGCACCAATGCATTCTCACATACCCACACTCTCACAGACACACATTCTCTATCACGCACACATTCTCTCATTCACACACTATCTCTTACACACACATACTATTTCTCATACACACAAACTCACACATGCACTCACACACACTCTTATGCATAATCACACACACACACTCCTACAAACACAATCTCTCACATAATCTCTCACAATCACTCTAACATACATAAACTCTTGCACATTTGCTCTCTCACACACACACACTTCCCTCACATGTCCACTCACGCACACTCGCACATCCTTATACACACTCTCTCACTCAAACCCTCCCACACATTATCATTCACTCACACACACATACATGTGTTCACTTACACATATTCACATACTCTCCCTCACACATTCTCTCTTACACACACAGCTCTCTCTACTCATGCACTCTCTTACACATGCACTTCTGCTCACAAAATCCACTATCTCTCACACACACACACACACATACACATACACTCTCTCATACACTGGCTCTTTTTCACACACAAAATCCCATTCTCACACACTCTCTTTCACACACACCCTCTCTCCCACATACACCCTGCCAAACACACTTGTATGCAGCCTCTCACAGTGTCACACTCCCTCTCACATTCACAAACACTAAAACACACTATCATACATTATACTCATCTTCACGCATACACACTTAAAGCACACTCCTTCCCACACTATCTCTCACATACACTCACTCACTTACACACATATATTCACACTCTCACACACACACTCTCTCTCACACACACACACTCTCTCTCTCACACACATGCACTCTCTCACACACATACACACACTATCTCATATGCGCAGTCACTCATCCTAGCCTCATTTACACACACTCCCTCACACATGCCCTCACAAACACTCTTTCACTCACACATTCTCATGTGCTCATACACACACTCTTTTTCTTAGGCCCCCTTCGATCATGGCTGACCATGGTGTCTCAGGGTTGGAGGACGCCAGTGCATGACTTTGTTTAACGTGGGGAGACTGGTGCACAGACTGCCAGCACATGGTCCTTCACAGATCTGGGACAGGATCCAGTGGCATGGAGTCCAATGCGACCGGGGACCCTTTTCTGCTGCAGCCTTTATCTGCCTTCCCAGCCGTTGTGACACTCCACTAAGATCAGCCACCATCCTCCACCTGTTCCACCATTGAGGTCTCAGTTGGATTGCTCTTTGTCAGAGACCTCCCCCTTGATCTTACTGCCATGGGTTGTCCTACCAGGAACATAGCTCCAGACAGCATCGCTCTCAGGATCTCAGGCCCACACAAGCTTCTCCAATACGACAATGTGACAATTCATGGAGACACACACACACACACTTGTGCACCACTCACACACAAATATGCACACATGTTCACGTGCACGCTCATTCTCAGACTCAACCACTCACACACACTCTCATATCTGTAGTTATGCTCACATACACACATACATGCCCTCACATATGCACGCTTTCATAAACATGCTTTCACATTCTCACACACTCATACAAGCCTCCACACATAAAGCATATACGGCTCACACACACACACGCAAACACAAACTTCAAGGCCAACTGTAGAGGTACAGGTGGTTCATTCTGGCCAGGATAAGATTTCTGGGGAACAACCTCCGGTTGGGGGTAGGTTGCAATTGGTATGATGAATGGTGCTGTATAACATCTCATCGGTTTATACTAGACACTGTGTCAGGTTCGAATAGAGTTTTGTCAGGAATTGATCCGCCTGTACAGAATATGCCTAATAGAGTATTGGAGTTTTTTTCTGCACCGCAAACTCAGCAGGTAAAAGAAGAAATTACGGTTTTGTCCCGAAAAAGGGGTAATTGAGAGGACGACAAACCATCCTCAACAATTTGTGTCCAATATATTCCCCAGACAGAGAAAAGATGGGGGATGGACCTAAACCAGTTAAATTCTGGACCTAAACCAGTTAAATTCCTATGTTCAGTATAGGCATTTTTAAAATGGACACCTTCAATACTACGAAACAGCTGCTATCACAAGGCTGTTATATGGCAACTATAGATCTGAAAGATGTATATTATTCAGTACCAATTCATCATCAGTATCGGAGATACTTAAAATTTAGTTGGATTGGACAGCTGTGGCAATTTAAAGCATTACTCAATGAGTTAACCTCAGCTCCTAGGCTGTTCAAGAAATTGTTGAAACCAGTGCTGGTGCTACTTCAGGCCCAGAATCACATGGTAATGGTTTATCTAGATGATATTTTAATCATAAGCAACACTCAGGAGACAGCTGAGGAATTGGTTTCAGCAACCAAATACCTGTTTGAAAGGTTAGGGCTCCTAGTCCATCCAACCAAATCCAAGTTAGAGCCATCCTAAAAAAATGATTATTTGAGATGTGTCATTGATTCAGTTGATATGTCAGTGATGTTGCCTACAGCCAAGGCTGTGGAGATCAGAGAGGTCTGTACTAGTCTCACTGAAAAACAATATCCCTCCATCCAGGAAGTAGTCAGTGTTATTGGTAAATTCGTGGCAGCTTTCCCTGTAATGCAGTTTGTACCACTGCACTATCAAAGTCTGCAACGAGCAAGAGAACTAGCACTTAAAGAACATGCAGGTCATTTTGATAGACCTAAGCAGTTACCAACCAGAGCCATAGCTCAATTACAATGGTGGATTATCAATATTGTACAAACTACCAAAAACATTTAGGTTCAGCAACCTTCAGTGCTTTTACAGACAGATGTGAGTGCTGCCGGAGTATAGCTGTTGTGATAGATGGAGTGTGCAAGAGGATTTAATCCTGCACAGGCATGGTATAAATTATTTAGAATTGCTGGGTGCATTCTATGGATTAAATGCTTATTGTTCAACAATGAATAATTTACATGTTCAACTCCAGATTGATAATACCACGGCTGTGCCATATATCAATCACATGGCTGGAATAAGGTCAGTATCATGTGATAATCTGGCTAACCTCATGTGGCACTGGTGTATTTCCGGAAACATCTGGGTCTCAGCTATCTACCTACCAGGTAGAGATAATGTGGTGGCAGACAACAGGTCACTAAAATTTTAATGACAACATAAGAATGGATGTTCATTCCTGATGTTTTTAAAATGATTGTCAGCCACTATGGTTTGCCAGATATTGATCTGTTTGCATCCAGGCTAAATCACCAGTTGCCTAAATACGTTTCATGAGAACCAGATCCAGGAGCAGTTGCAGTGGATGCATTCTCGCTACATTGGGGACATAGATTCTTTTATGTTTTTCTCCCATTCTGCCTGATTAGGCAATGTCTCACTAAAATAGAGCAGGACTTCGCCTTAGGCTTTTTGGTGATTCCGGACTGGCCTACACAGCCATGGTTCCCATTGGTGCTCAGAATGATGACTCAGCCATTCATGACTGTCCCCAACTGCAGTAATTTGTTGGAGCATCCAGTAACCGGAGAAAGTCATCCGTTACATGATCATATTAATTTGTTAATCTGTAGGTTCTGACCAGACCGTTCGAAGGCCTTGGACTGTCAAATAGGACCATGGATGTGATAACTGCAGCTCGGAGAGATAGCACTAAGAAACAATATGTGTCTCATATTAAAAAATCGGAGATGTTGTTTACAGTCAGATATATCTTATCATACTGCAAGCATACCGGATGTATTGGAGTTCCTTGCTACATTGCATTTTGATGAACACTTGAGCTATAGTGCCATTAATAGTGCTCGGAGTGCTTTGTCCTCCTATTTAGGGCAGTTTCAGAACAACAAGCTATTGGGTCATCCATTAGTGTCCCGATTCATGAGAGGAATATTTAACAAAAATCCTCCTAAACCTAGATATACAAAAATCTGCAATGTCAGTGTAGCTCTCACACTGCTTTGGAAATGGGCTCCAATTACGTCATTGTCTTTTCAAAAGTTAACACTTAAAGTGGTTAAGCTGATGGCGCTAGTATCAGCGCAACTAGTGCAAACATTGCAAAAGTTACGACTAGATAGCATGTATTCTTCTGCAGAAAATACATTACGTTTTATGTGTATGATTTAACCACACAAAGCAGGCCAGGAATGGCCAGAACCAAAGTAAGTTATAAAGCATACCCTGTTGACAAAATGTTATGAGTAGTTAAGCACCTGAGTCAATATATCGAGGTAACTAATAGTCTCAGAGGCTCTGAGGCAGTGATGCTCATCAGTCATGAAAAACCTCAAAAAAGGTGTAAGTATAAACTACTTCTAGATGGTAAAACAGGTTTTGGATTCCGCTGGAGTAGACACTCATGTGTTGAAATCTCACTCCACCAGGGCGGCATCAACAACCGCAGCGAGGCCACAGGATGGTCTAAGGAATCAACTTTTCTAAACTTATGATAAACCTGTCCTGACAGTGCCAGGGTTTGGGCATGCTGTTTTGGGTTCCGTTTGATTTGATTTGCTTTGTCTTTATAAATTTCATTTGTAATTTCCCCTAGGATGGAGTGGTTATTATTGTATTGTTATTTTAAAAATGATTATTGGATAATTCAAAGCAATGTTCAATACTTTATTTATTCACTAATGCGTCAACTGAAGCAGTGTGTTGTATGGAATGGATCTAGGGCATGAAATCACAGAGCTTTGAAATCTTCACGTAGTCACTCCGAAGTAAAATAGTGAGATTAAACGAGAACTTACCAATTTGAAGTTTGATCTTTATTTATGAGGAGTTACGATGAGGGATTACGTGCCCTCCGCTCCCGGCCCTCATAATCGCAAAGATCATCTGGTAGTTCTAGTCTTCTGAGTCTTACTATATCACTTCGGCTATAGTTTCTGTGTTTTCACGCCGCTGCTTTGAAGTATGACGCACATGCGCCTGGCGGGGCTTCTTCACGTAATCCCTCATCGTAACTCCTCATAAAATAAAGATCAAACTTCAAACTGGTAAGTTCCCATTTAATCTTACTATTTTCAACAAATTCGTAAAAATAAACTTTGCACCTGTTTCACAAAGCACTTCATACAGGGTAAGCTCCATTATATAGGAATAGGAAAGATGTTATAGGTAAGATGTTGTTCAGCTGGAAAGGGTGCAGAGACTTACAAGGATGTTTTCAGAATTAAAGGGCCTGAGCTATAGGGAGAGGTTGGGCAGGCAAGAACATTATTCCTTGCAGCACAGGAGGATGAGAGACGATCTTATAGAGATATATAAGATCATGAGGGGAAATAGATAGGGCAAATACTGTCTTTAACCCAGAGTAGGGCAATCAAAATCGAGAAGACATAGGTTTAGGGTAAGAGGGGAACAATTTATTAGGAACCTGAGGGGCAACTTTTTCACACAAAGGGCGGTGGGTATATGGAACAAGCTGTCAGAGGAGGTAGTTCAGGCAGGTACTATCACAACACTTAAAAGACATATGAATAAGTACATGGATATAATAGGTTTAGAAGGTTTTCACAATTAGGTGGGGCTAGTATAGATGGGCATCTTGGTTTGTTTCCATGCTGTGTGATTATAACTCTATAAAATAATAGATCTCAGAGAAAACCCACGTGGTCACGGAGAGAACACACAAACTCCGTACAGGCAGTACCCATAGTGAGGATCAAACCCGCGTCTCTGGCGCTGCAAGCGATGTAAGGCAGCAACTCTACCGCAGCGCCACCTTGTCGCCCGTATAATTTATGTATAATTCGTTTTTTATGTGTTGGTCTAGGTCTGTGTACCTGTGACGCTGCTGTAAGTATAATTTTTAAATTGTACATGCACCTCTCCATACTTGCACAGGTGACAATAAACGCTACCTAACTCTTGAGGATGAATCATATTTGTGATGTTGGGTACATGACGAACAATTCACATCCAGCTGCGATCCCCTGAAAAGCAAATAACTTGATCATCTCTTTTAGCAAAAGATAACTAATGACCAGGACTCTAAGGATAATGCACCGGGTATTCTGCAGCCATAGCATGCAGCCAATAGGGTAAGAAAAGACCTTAGCTTAATATTACATCTAAAATATATCAAGTCCTACTAAATCGTACCAATCTGTAATGTTGTCCTCAATTTGTTGGATTAGGTATTGATCCCACAATCTTTTGACTCAAGGGCAACATAATATTCTGCTGAGCAACAGCAAACATAAACACTGCAGGTGGAAAATATGGTCTAATTAAGTATAAGCATGATAATTCAAATTGGAGAATAAAATGGAGCTTAAATAGTCAATTTTAGTCCTAAATTCACATCAGTGTGTGACAAGCAGATGGCATACTTGTCATTTATGACTTTGTGTTTCTAATTTCACATAAGACTGGAATACAAATTTCAGAATTTGCATTAATCCCATCGTCAGGTTTTGGAAGGAGGACCAGCGTACTTGTCTCAGTGCTTGTCATTTATTCGGAAATCTATATTATTCATGGTAACGTGAATATGACTTAGCTGATCCATATAAGTTAAGACAATAGGTGACTCCCATAAACTAACAGAGAAGATGACCAAGGCTTTTATTTTGCATGACAATCGTTCTAAGCTTCCCCCCAGTCTAGTTTCAGTCAAAAATCACTGAGTCAAGCACTTGTGCATCTAAACTTTATTTTGGAAAAACACAATAACCGTTCCCACCACGATATCTAACCACCGCGGGTACGATCCTCATATCTGCCGGGCCAAGTCCTCTTAGCTTCATTCAAGCAGAGACACTCCAGAAGGTCCCACAGTCCCAAGCGCTCTCCCAGAAGATCAACACAGGACCTCGTGGGAGCCAAAGATTATAGAGGAGCAAGATGCGCCACTCAGTGGAAAAGACGTAGTATCACATGTGTGATTGTCGACGCCATGTTAGCGGACTGCCTCGACCAAAGATGGCGTCTACATCATTGGGAAACTAGGCTCCTCTATAATATTTGTCTCTCGATCTCCCTCTGTGTAATCCGCTCCAAAGCTACAGAGCAGTTGCAAGCAAAGATTATAGAGGAGCAAGATGCATTAGAAAGTTATTATGTTTATTTGTAATAGATCTTTACTTACCTCTCGATCTCTCTCTCCCCCTCCCCTCTCTTCTCCCTATCTCCCCTTCCGATCCCTCTCTATCCCCTCTCTTCTCTCTATCTCTCTATCTCTCTCTCTCCCCCCTCTTCTCTCGATCCCTCTCTATCTCTATCTCCCCTCTCTTCTCTTGATCGCTCTCTCACCTCTCTTCTCTCGATCTCCCTCTCTTCTCCATCTCTCTCTCCCCTCTCAATCGCTCTCTCTCCCCTCTCTTCTCTCGATCTCTCTCTCCCCTCTCGATCTCTTTCTCTCCCCTCGATCTCGCTCTCTCCCATCTCGATCTCTCTCTCTCCCCTCTTGATCTCTTTCTCTCCCATCTCGATCTCTCTCTATCCCCTCTCTTCTCTCGATCTCTCTCTCCCCTCTTGACCTCTCCTCTCGATCTCTCTCTTATCACGATCTCTCCCTCCCCTCTAGATTTCTCTCTCTCCCCTCTCTTCTCTCGATCCCCCCTTCCTTCTCTCCCTCCCCTCTCTCTCCCCCTCTCTCTTCTCTCTCTCCTCTCTCCCTCCCTCCCCTCTCTCTCTCCCTCCCCTCCCTCTCTCTCTCCTTCCCTCTCTCTCTCCCTCCTTCCCTCTCTCTCCCCCTCCGTCCCTCTCTCCCTCCCTTCCCTCTGTGTGAGAGTTGGCAGCCCTGCTATGCCTTAGGTCCAAAAGAGGATAGAAAGAAATTACATAATGGTCTTTGTAAGAAGATTTTAATAAGCTCTTCTATCTTTCCCATCTAATAAACACAGCAATACATAACACACAGCAATACAAAGACATGAACTTGTGCTGCAATAGAGTCAAGGTTAGAATTGCAGCAATCTTTGTGAGTATCCACATGCACTATGGACTCAAATTCAAGAATAGAAAAATGCATAACATGACTGTTAAAAGGAAATGTAAAAAACTTCAAAAAGTGGAACATAAGTAAAGTGCATAATTTTCAAAATTTATTTATTTGAAGTAATACTATTCAAGATCAAATCCAAGTGAGTTTATTGTCATGTGTCCCTGATGGTACAATGACATTCTTGACTTTGTTTCAGCACAACAGAACATAGTAGGCATTGACTACAGAACAGATCAGTGTGTCCATATACCATTATATAAATATATACACACATGAATAAATAAATTGATAAAGTACAAATAACAGTTAATGGGCTATTAATGTTCAGAGTTTGGTCCGAGCCATGTTTAATAGCCTGATGGCTATTGGGAAGTAGCTATTCCTGTACCTGGTCGTTGCAGTCTTCGGGCTCCTGTACATTCTACCTGAAGGTAGCAGGGAGATGAGTGCGTGGCCAGGATGGTGTGGGTCCTTGATGATACTGCCAGCCTTTTTGTGGCAGCGACTGCGATAGATCCCCTCGATGGAAGGAAGGTCAGAGCCGATGATGGATTGGGCAGCGTTAACTACTTTTTGTAGTCTTTTCCTCTTCTGGGCGCTCAAGTTACCCAACCAAGCCACGATGCAACCGGTCAGCATGCTCTCTACTGTGCACCTGTAGAAGTTAGAGCCCTCCTTGACAAACCGACTCTCTGTAATCTTATCAGGAAGTAGAGGCGCTGATGTGCTTTCTTAATATTTGCATCCGTAGTCTCGGACCAGGAAAGATCTTCAGAGATGTGCACGCCCACGAATTTGAAGCTCTTGACCCTTTCAACCATGGGATATAAATGGGACTTTTGCTTCAGCAACAGCAGCCTCTGCAGGGGCTTTAAACGTTTGAGTGAGTCTGTGTGTGTGTGAGTATGTGTGTGTGAGTATGTGTGTGTGTGAGAGTCAGTGTGTGTGTGAGTATGTGTGTGTGTGAGAGTCAGTGTGTGTGAGTATGTGTGTGTATGAGAGTCAGTGTGTGTGTGAGTATGTGTGTGTGTGAGAGTCAGTGTGTGTGAGTATGTGTGTGTGTGTGAGTATGTGTGTGTGTGAGTATGTGTGTGAGTGAGTCTGTGTGTGTGTGAGTATGTGTGTGTGTGAGTCTCTGTGTGTGGATCTGTGTGTGTGTGTATATATGCGTGCTTATATAAAAGCGTGCTTCGTTGAATGATGACTTCTGAGATATATTATCAGATTATCTTGGTTAAAATTTGACCGCGGCAACGCAACATAAAGACGCTGTGGGCAGCAACAAGAGACACAACAAGAAATAACTTAATAATTCTCATCTTTGACATTTACATTGTTCTTATATTTTAAGAGTTATTCACATTTTAAACTTTAATAAATCCTTTTTCCACTTTTCATGCCTGTGTGTTCTTCATCATAATGGGAACCTAAGGGGCAGGAATGGATACTCTGTGGGAGAGCCACTAAGAGCAAAGATCCTATAGCGGAGCAAGATGGACCACTCCTGCGAAAAACACAGAGTACGGTTTTTTATCACATCAGTCCTAAATGACCTCCCCCTTATTCTAACACTGTGGCTCCTGGTTCTGGACTCTGGAAAAGTGGGATAACATTAGCTATCCTCCAATCCACAGGAACTGATCCTAAATCTATTGAACATTGGAAAATGATCATATGTATATATGTATGTGTATATCTGCATGTATATGTATGTGCATATATGTATGTATATGTGTGTGTGTGTATATATATGTATGTATATATGTGTGTGTATATATATGTATGCCTATGTATGTATGTAAATGCATATGTATGTATGCATATATGGTTTATGTACATCATCTGACAAATAAGATAGAGAGCAATAGTGACGCTTTAAATCAAAGTTTCTTCTGATCCATGAAAAGGAAAAGTATTTATCTCTCAAGGGCCTGTCCCACCATATATTTATATGAATGTGTGTTTTTCTGTGCCTGTAGTTTTGTGCAGTGTGTGTGAAAGCAATACAAGGGAAGCTGCACAATACAATGCAAGGGAAACTACGCAAATGTGGGGCTGGGGAGGAAATATGGGAGGGAAATGGGGGAACGGGGGGAAAAGGGAGGGAGAGAGAGGGAAGTTGGGAGAGAGAGAGGGAAGGAGGGAGAGAGAGAGAAGGAGGGAGAGAGAGGGGACGGAGAGAGATGGGGAAGGGAAGGAGGGAGAGAGGGGAGGGAGGGAGGGAGGGAGAGAGAGGGGGAAGGGAAAGAGAGAGAGGGGGAAGGGAGAGAGAGAGGGGGAAGGGAAGGAGGGAGAGAGGAGAGGGAGGGAGAGAGGGAAGGGGGGGAGAGAGAGATCGAGAGAAGAGGGGGAGAGAGAGAGATCGAGAGGGAGGGAAGAGAGATCGAGAGGGGAAAGAGAGAGATCGAGAGGGGAAAGAGAGAGATATCGAGAGGGGATAGAAAGAGATCGAGTGGAGAGAGAGATAGAGAAGATAGGGGAGGGGGGAGAGAGAGAGATCAAGATCAAGAGGTAAGTAAAGATCTATTACAAATAAATCTAATAACTTTCTAATGCATCTTGCTCCTCTATAATCGTTGCTTGCAACTGCTCTGTAGCTTTGGAGCGGATTACACAGCGGGAGGCCTCCACCAAAATGGCGGCCGTGACGTTCCGTTACGTACTACACACCAGTCCATTGGATTTCGGAGGAGTGGTCTATCTTGCTCCTCTAGTATCTTTGGTGGGAGCGGCCTTTTATAGGTCCCCGAACCTTGAGGGGCTGAATCACATGGGGGTGGTCTCGATACAGTCCAATAACAGATATTGATTAACACAATACATGATAGACATTTCCCCAACCCAATAATACAGTGACTAATACAATGTATCTGACAAAGTTTCTAGATGCAACTTAACAGAGATGTATTATGCAACATGTGCCTTGATAGTCAGGAAACCCAGGCAAGGCTCAAAACTTAATCCAATCAACATCTAGCAAAGTAAAGCATTGCAACAATATTTATAATGTGTATGTCTGGTTTGCATTCATCCAATCCATTTCATGCAATTTACACCTAATGGTCAGAATCTGCAGATGTTCTATTCTCTTCCTACAGCTCTTATCCAGGCTCTAGACAAGCTGGCACTATTCTGCAGCTTCTCCCATTTCTGCAAAAGGCACATTTAAATTGACCAAATGGCACCTAGCAGCCCAGAAGCCTTTACTCAATTTTAGTGTCCTGGAATCTCCAATTTGGCCAGAATTAACAACATCTGGACATTTCTGACCAGGAAGCATCAATGTTATGTATCGGTGTGAAACACAAAGTCGTTAGTTAGAGGCTGAGAAGAGACCTGATTGAAGTATATAAAATTAAGAGAACCATGTATGGGCAGAAACTTTTCCCCTGGCTGAAGAGTTTTGAGGACACAGCTGTTGAGAAGGGCAACGTTTAAAGGAGACATATAGAGCAGAGGGTGGAGAGTGCTGGAAAACATTGCCAGGGGTGGTGCTGGAGGTAGATATGATAGTGGCATTAAAGAGGCTTTTGGATAGGCACATGGAAATGCATGGAATGGAGGGATACGGATCATATGCAGGCCAAGATTGGTTTAACGTTGCATCATGTTAGCCGACAGATCTGACTCTGTGCTAGTCTGTGATCATATCCTAGCCCGAGAGGATGACCCACACATTCATCATGCCACAAACACATGAGAGCAATGTGGAACTAAAGAAGTTCCTTTCTCTATCTGTAGATCTTTGTTGATGCATTAGTAACCTGCCACAATACATTAAACCATGAATCATGGTGTTGCTGTGATAAGGAAGGTGACCCTTTGACCTTATCCAGTACCAACTCCTGATAGCACAATCTCAGTAGCCCCATTGCCCCTGTCTTTTCCCTTTTGTAGATACTGATTGATTCTACCTTTGCTGGCCCTGCACCCAGTACGTTCCAGGAAAATAAGTATTTTTTCATAAAACATTTTCCTCACATCTCACTTCTATTGTTTGGTGAAAATTCCAAATCTCTGCTGCTTGTGGTTGAAGTATTACCTGATAAGGAAAATAGAGGAAAGTAGTTCTTAAATAGAGGAAAGCAGTTCATGATCACGTACTTACCCATCCAATCTCCTCTCAACTTTCAATAGTACAAGTAAAATTAGTCTTTCCTCCAGTCTAACCTTGTAGCTGAAATCCCTGTTTATTAGTGATCAATGGTAGTGGTGTCAATCTAACTAAATCAGACCCAGCAACTCTTATGATTCTTTTTAGATACTAACCATAATTAGGGTGAATATTTTTATGTTGATTTATAATGAAAAAAACATCCTCATAGACTTGATAGGAGATCTGTTTTTGTTTACACTGATAGAACTCTGTGGCAACAATAAATGTCAACTATGTAGAATTTACATTTTCACCAAGATAGTGTCATGGTTATGTTACCAGACTGGCAGGTAGTGTTTCCACCAGTGATCCAGAAAGATTAGTTCAAATCCCACCTTAGCAATCAGGTATTTTAAGTTATTAAATAAGTCTGGAATTTAAACATAATGTTAGGCCAAGAAACAGACTGGAAAGGCTTAGAGGGATGTGGACCAAATATAAGCAAATGTGACTAGTCTAGATGGGGCATCTTGGTCAGAATAGATGAGTTAGGCTGAATGGGCTGCTTTCATTCTGCATGAATCTGTGACTCTATGCATTGTAACTATAACGCTATTGAATTAAATCAGTCAGGAAAGGAAACTGGCATTCCTACTTGGTCTGGTCACTGTGTTACTCTGAACTCACAAAGCTGGTTACTTTGAACTGGTCCCTCAGTACAGTGGCATTAGGGATGCACAACTGTTGGCATTGCCTGAGATGTCCCCATCCCATGAATGAATACGCAAACAATAATTTTACTTCGGAGTCACGTGCGTGACTATGTGAAGAAGCCCCGCCTGGCGCTTGATCGGCATTACGTCGACGCTGACGGCAGAGCAAGAGCTGCAGAGGCAGCTCCTCTACAGCGGTAGGTACGGGTCCGCAGGTAAGTGCAGTTGAAATACTTACAGGGCATATCCAAACTCCGTGGCTGATGTATAGAGCCACCAGGAGTTAAAAAAGAAACGGAATTTAAAAGAAAAAATTAAATAAAAGTTAAAATGAAAAAGAAAAAACTCCGGGGAAAAAACGGAGTTTAAAAAAACGTCCTAGGGAAAAACTCAGTGATCGGGACAGCAGATTAGTGCGGAGCCGGTTCCGATACCGGTGGCCGTTAAAATTACCGTTAGGGAGAATGCTCCACAAACTTTTGGCTATGAAGAAAATAAATACTCCGGGTGAAAAAACGGAGTTTAGAAGTTAAAAAGAAAATAAAACATTCCAGATGGAAAAACTCCAGTGGGGAGGAAAAAATATAAAAATATAAAGAGAGGCCATGTTTTAAAAAGTTCCAATAAAAAGGCTTCCAGACAAAAAAGCTTTATGGCTTAAAATTAAGGGAGAAAGACTCAAAAAAAAAAAAAAATTCAAATAAAGGATTTAAAAAGGCCCAGAATATTCCCAAAAAACAAACCCTGAGGGGTTTCCATATATTAATATATATGGTGGAATTTATCAATGTGGGAATATCTACCTCGGATTGTTTTGGAGGTAGTCTCCTTGAGGAACAACTCAGGAGTAACCAGGCCAGTAAAATAATATGAAAAAACTGACCCTAAAGGTGCATTGATAGTGGTGGCTGGTCATAAAGTACCCACCACAGCACAAATATATATATATATATATACAGGTGTACTAGGTACGATACCTGAATGAAGGAGTGAGGCCATGGAAAATGACCATGGAAACCAAAGTTAATTGGTTTCTCACCAAAGCTGTTATGGTTGAAACAGCAGAGTTATTGATAAAACTTTTATGTTTTATTAAGGTATCAACGGTGAAACCGATTATGGTACCCAAGTCTCAATTATATGGAGACATAAGGAAATACGATTTCAAAGTATTTCAAGCTGGTGCGTGGCATCACTACTTATGTAAAACAAATAAAACATTGTGCAAATAACCAAAACATTTAAAATAAAAAGACAAATTGCTATTAGTTTATGGAGCTCAATGGGAGATGTTATTGGGTCCAATTTTGCACTTTAGATTTGCAGGTCAAAACAGATCAAGTTATGTTAAACTCCTGATTATTATGGAGTAAACCTGCTTCAGGATAAATCAAAGACATTGATTACAAAGGAAAGACTATTGGTCATGAAACTTTGGAAAAATTATGATCCAATGTAAGATTTGATAATGGATCAAAACAAAGGCAGGAGTATGATAAATAAATATTTATCCACATAGCCTTATGTGAACCCATATGATTGGGAAGAAAAGGCTTCATGTACATTTGAAGAGGTGCAAAAACTTGTTGCAGAAGAAGTTGATGAAATCTCCAATTGTGGGAGATTACAGGTGTGTTATGATCAATGATATGGCATAACAAAGGGTTGATTTATTTTTAATGTGTAAAGGATCTACAAAAAAAATTGTAGAAGGAATTGGTTCACCTGTATAGGAAAACCTAAAAATTGATTTTAGGTTTACACCCAAAATATCTCCAATAAAGAAGAGGTACGTAAATTTGTATCATAAATTTCCGCAGGGAAAAAGAAGATGTGGTGGTAAAGCCATACAAGACATCATTTTAAATACACTTTTATAGTGTAAAAACATTTTA
This sequence comes from Okamejei kenojei, assembly GCA_035221665.1. NCBI lineage: Eukaryota > Metazoa > Chordata > Chondrichthyes > Rajiformes > Rajidae > Okamejei > Okamejei kenojei. The sequence continues at coordinate 101,649,285 of CM069136.1, read as the reverse complement.
TTAAAATGGACATCTTCAACATTGGAAAACAGTTGTTATTAACAAATTGTTAATCATTACTATAAGACTCGAAGGATTGACATTTAGTACCAATTTATTATCATATTTACAGGTGCTTGAAATTAGAATGGGTCAGCTGTGCAAGTTAAGACATTGTCTAATGGATTAAACTCAGTTCTAGGTTGTTCACATAATTACTGGAACAACAATTGCACCGATAAGAAGATCAGCACTTGCACTAATGAGGACATGGTCATGGTTTATCTTGATCACATTTTAATTGGAAGGTTGATCAGGAGTCAGCTGCAAATTAGTGCAGCAATTACAAGCCTGTTGAGAGGCGAAGGTCCTGACCCATCCAATAAAACCTATGTTTTAGGCATTCATAAACATTCCATAATTACTATTCTGGATTTAGGAGTAATTCAGCACCATATGAGGGGGAAAAATGTTTTCCGAGATACAAATGTGTCTCATTGCTTTGTTGACAAACTTTGTCCCTCCATCAGAGAAGGAGCTTAGGTAAAAGAGTAAAAAAGCTCCAAAAAAGGGAAAACACAAGCATTATAAAAGTAAGCAGGCCTTTGTTGACAGGCCTATGCAAATACCAAAGGATACGTTATCAGAATTAAAGTAGTGGATAGAAAAGGTCCACAAGCTGCTTTAAATATATAAGCTTAGCAGCCTTTGCAAGCTGAAGCAAGTATTATCAGATGATGGATAGCTTCTGTGATTTTTTGGGTTAAGATAAGAATAATATCTATTCTTATCAAGTTAATATTTGATACGTCCCTTGTTTGGGACTACGGACAATAACACCAGGTAATTCCAAATGGATTTTCCTAAGAAATTTCTCCAAACATTTGTATTAATTATTGGAGTATCAGGAGTTTTTATGGATCAAATGCCTATTGTTCTATAATGAAAGTGTGCATGTCATATCAGGTGAACAATACCACGGCTGTGGCATATATCAATCACATGAGACAAGTAAGATCATTATCAAGTGATTATCTGGGTAACCAGATGTGCCGTATTCTAAAAATGTTTTAGTTCAGCTGTTTATCTCTAAGGAAGAGACAATGTTGTCGCAGACAACCAATCAGGGGAAAAACATTGTCAGTAATATTTATTACTTACCATTAATCTGGTTGTATCCAGATTAAATCACCGATCTCTCAAATGTTCTCGTGGGAAAACCGAGAACAGGAGCGGTGAATGCATTTCGCTAAATTACATGAGGAAAGATGTTCTTTTATGTCCCTCATTTTTGTCTGATAGGGCAGTGTCTGATGGAAATGTAGCAGGACGCTGCCAGGGGCGCTTTGGTGGCCCAAACCGGACCTTCATGGTTCTCATTAATGTTGAGACTGATGTTGAACCAGTTATGATGACTCATAGTTGCAGTAATTTATTGTTGTACAAATTTATCCATGAAATGAAGATATGAATTTGGCTATCTGCAGGTTTGACCAGACCATTATGACAGTTTGACGGTCAAAGAGGTCTATGAATGTTTTAACTAATATAACAATATAACAATTATGTACAAAAGGAATGTTATACCTGCAATTTGGAGAAATAGTTTTAAAAAACAATATTTTGTTTATAAGAAATTGGAAGTCTTTTGCAGACAGTAAAAGTTATTTATCATATTAGATATATGGGAGTTCCTTGTGGATTGCATTTTTTCTCAGCATCAAATTGATAGAGCCAATAATAGGGCTCATAGTGTTTATCGTCCTATTTAGGACAAATTGCTGACCAAGAAGTTATCGGGTTCATTTGTAATATCCCGATATGAAAAAGGGATATATATATATATATAATCTGTCCAAAGTTGAAATACAGAAGTTGGGAGATCAGCACAGTCCTGACTTGCCTTAGGCAATGGATTCCTATTCTATCAATGATTCAAAAAATTAACATTGAAAACCACATTAAGTATCAGTAAAAACTGATGGTTCTAGATAATTATATTCTAGATGGTTAAAACATGTTTAACACTCAGTGGAACTAGACATTGAGATGTGGAAAATCACTCTATTAAAGAGGTAGATACATTCACAGGAATGGCACAGGATGGGCCACTCGAGCAAAGATTCAAGGCCGCAGGAGGGTGTAAAATAAATATTAAAGTTACAAGGAACCAGTCATGGTGTCAGGATTGGACACGGAGTGTTGGGTTCTCTGTAATTGTTGCTTTGTTTATACTATCAAATTATATTTTCAATTGATATTTTGGTGATAAATTTGCTTTTCAATGGAAAGGGCATTACTTTCATTCTTTTATAATGGGAAAAAAATTATCACATAAACTGAGGCAATGTTTGGAAAAAATGTGTTATTTGCTCATTTCTGTGTTGATTAAGCCAGATTGTCGTATGGAATGAGTCTACGACATAAAAAACAGAGAAGCTACAAAATCTTCACGTAGGCACTCACGTGACTCCAAAGTAAAATAGTAAGATTAAACGAGAACTTACCAGTTCGAAGTTTGATCGTTATTTTATGAGGAGTAACGATGAGGGATTACGTGCCCTCCACTCCCGACCCTCATAAAATAAATGATCATCTGGCAGTTCTAAATCTATGTTGAGCCTTACTATCTTACTCCGGCTATTGTGTTCTGCGTTTTTCATGCTGCTGCTTTGAAGTATGCCGATCAAGCGCCAGGCGGGGCTTCTTCAAGTAATCCCTCATCGTTACTCCTCATAAAATAACAATCAAACTTCGAACTGGTAAGTTCTCATTTAATCTTACTATTAATTTTGCTTTAAAGATGCACCACAGTGCTTTCAATATTATGCCCAATCCTCTTTATTCGTTGGTGACATGGTCAAAGGATAAGGGTGATGAGGAGTTAAAACATAGGTAGAACTGGGGCGAAAAGCTGAAGGTGTTTACATTTAGATGGAAAGAAATGAAGACTTGTTCGAGAAATAATTAACATATGAACAAGCTCACAATTAACATAATGAACAAGTTCGTAATTGCTGTTATTACCAATTTGAATAAAGTTGCAGTTTATAGAAAACAAATATTTGAAAATTCTCTCAGATAAAGATATATTTCCATAAAGCAGTATAATTTTGGTCAAACCTGAACATAAACACAAGAAAAAGAGTCAAGAGTCAAGACCCAGGAGCCGTTGGTCATGTGGCCCAGGAGCCGTTGGTGAGGGAGGAGCGACGTCCGAGCGGTGAGTGTAAAAACCCAGCGCGGGGCTTTGTTTTTTCAGAGGCCCAGGAGCCGTTGGTGAGGGAGGAACCAAAATCTGTAACATTCTAAATCCGTAACGTTCCACTCAATTAACTGGGCTTGAGGAAGCCGCTGATTGGTGGGAAGTGGACTAGAATAAGCAGCTGATTGGCAGTCAGATTCCAGCAGTTTGTAGTGTACTGTACTTTGTATTTTGTATTGTATCCAGGGTAAGGGAAGTATGAGTGCCAGGGCAGCTTACTGTTCTGGATGTTAGATGTGGGAGGTCATGGAGTCGGATAGCCTTCCAGACGTCCACATCTGTGCCAGGTGTGTCGAGATTGGGCTCCTAAAGGAGTGTGTTAGGAACCTGGAGCAGCAGCTCGATGACCTCTGTCTGGTCAGGGAGAGTGAGGAGGTCATAGAGAGGAGGTAGAGGGAGGTAGTCTCTCCAAAACCACAGGAGGCAGACACGTGGGTCATGGTTAGGAGAGGCAAGGGGCAGAGGCAGGGACTAGAGAGTACCCCGGTGGCTGTACACCTTGAAAATAAGTACTCCTGTTTGAGTTCTGTTCGGGGGGACAGCCTACCTGGGGGTAGCAACAGCGACCAGGCCTGCAGTACAGAGAGCGGCCCTCTTGCTCAGAAGGGTAAGGAAAAGAAGAGGAGGGCAATAGTAATAGGGGACTCTATAGTTAGGGGGTCAGATAGGCGATTCTATGGACGCAGTACGGAGACCCTGATGGTAGTTTGCCTCCCTGTCCGGGTCCGGGATGTGTCTGAACGTGTCCAAGATATCTTGAAATGGGAGGGAGAGGAGCCTGAGGTCGTGGTACATATTGGTACCAATGACATAGGTAAAAAAAAAGAGGTCCTGAAAGGAGAATTTAGGGAGTTAAGAAGAGAGTTAAGGAAAAGGACCGCAAAGATAACAATCTCAGGATTACTTCCTGTGCCACGCGACAGTGAGAGTAGGAATGGAGCAAGGTGGAGGAAAAATGCCTGGCTGAAGGACTGGTGCAGAGGGCAGGGATTCAAGTTTCTGGATCATTGGAACCTATTTTGGGGAAGGAGTGACCTGTATAAAAAGGACGGGTTGCACTTGAACCCGAGGGGGACCAGCATCCTGGCAGGGAAATTTGCAAAGGCTACTGGGGGGACTTTAAACTAGAACGGTTGGGGGGAGGGACTCAAATAGAGAAAGCTAGTAGACAGGGACTGGGGCAGAGAAGGGAAGAACTCAGACCCAACATGTAGGGGGGAAAGAAGAAAAAAATAATAAACAGAGAATAAGAGGTGGTGGGTTTCTTAAATGTGTGAGCAGAGAGAAAGAGTGGTATAAAATGAGGGAAGAAGCAATCGGTAGCAAGGAGAAAATTAATAGTGGCAGGCAGACAAATCCAGGGCAAAAATCAAAAGGGGCCACTTGTCAACATAATTGTATAAGGAGTAAGAGTGTTGTAAAAACAAGCCTGAAGGCTTTGTGTCTCAATGCAAGGAGCATTCGTAATAAGGTAGACGAGTTGAACGTGCAGATAGCTATTAATGGCTATGCTATAGTTGGGATCACAAAGACACGGCTCCAGGGGGACCAAGGCTGGGAGCTGAACATCCAGGGATATTCAATATTCAGGAGGGATAGACAGAAAGGAAAGGGAGGTGGGGTAGCGTTGTTGGTGAGAGAGGAGATTAATGCAATAGAAAGGAAGGACATTAGTTTGGAGGATGTGGAATCGATATGGGTAGAGCTGCGAAACCCTAAGGGCAGAAAACGCTAGTGGGAGTTGGGTACAGGCCACCTAACAGTAGTAGTGGAGTTGGTGATGGCATCAAACAGGAAATTCGAAAAGCGTGCAACAAGGGTAAAACAGTTATAATGGATGACTTCAATCTACATATAGATTGGGTGAATCAAATGGGCAAGGTTGCTGAGGAAGAGGGTTTCTTGGAATGTATGTGGGATGGTTTTCTAAGCCAACATGTAGAGGAACCAACGAGAGAGCAGGCTATTCTAGACTGGGTATTGAGTAATGAGGAAGGGTTCGTTACCAGTCTTGTTGTGCGTGGCCCCTTGTGCAAGAGTGACCATAATATGGTTGAGTTCTTTATTAGGATGGAGAGTGTCATAATTAAGTCAGAAACAAGGGTTCTGAACTTAAACAAAGGTAACTTTGAAGGTATGAGACGTGAATTAGCCAAGATAGACTGGCAAGTGATTCTTAAAGGGTTGACAGTGGATGTGCAATGGAAGGTATTTAAAGACTGCATGGATGAACTACAACAATTGTTCATCCCAGTTTGGCAAAAGAATAAATCAGGGAAGGTAGTGCATCCATGCATAACAAGGGAAATCAGGGATAGTATAAAAACAAAAGATGAAGCATACAAATTAGCCAGAAAAAGCAGCCTACCAGAGGACTGGGAGAAATTCAGAGTCCAGCAGAAGAGGACAAAGGGCTTAATTAGGAAAGGGAAAATAGATTATGAAAGAAAACTGGCAGGGAACATAAAAACTGACTGCAAAGGTTTTTATAGATATGTGAAGAGAAAGAGATTAGTTAAAACAAATGTAGGTCCCTTGCAGTCAGAAACTGGTGAATTGATCATGGGGAACAAGGACATGGCAGACCAATTGAATAACTACTTTGGTTCTGTCTTCACTAAGGAAGACATAAATAATCTGCCGGAAATAGCTGGGGACCGTGGGTCAAATAAGATGGAGGAACTGAGTGAAATCCAGGTTAGCCGGGAAATGGTGTTGGGTAAATTGAATGGATTAAAGGCCGATAAATCCCCAGAGTACTCAAAGAAGTAGCCACAGAAATAGTGGATGCATTAGTGATGATTTTTCAAAACTCCTTAGATTTTGGAGTAGTTCCTGAGGATTGGAGGGTAGCTAATGAAACCCCACTTTATAAAAAAGAAGGGAGAGAGAAAACGGGGAATTATAGACCAGTTAGTCTAACATCGGCAGTGGAAAACTGCTAGAGTCAGTTATTAAAGATGGGATAGCAGCACATTTGGAAAGTGGTGAAATCATTGGACAAAGTCAGCATGGATTTATGAAAGGTAAATCATGTCTGACGAATCTTATAGAATTTTTCGAGGATGTAACTAGTAGAGTGGATAAGGGAGAAATAGTGGATGTGTTATATCTAGACTTTCAGAAGGCTTTCGATAAGGAACCACGTAAGAGATTAGTATACAAACTTAAAGCAGGCGGTATTGGGGGTTCAGTATTGATGTGGATAGAGAACTGGCTGGCAGACAGGAAGCAAAGGGTAGGAGTAAACGGGTCCTTTTCACAATGGCAGGCAGTGACTAGTGGGGTACCGCAAGGCTCAGTGCTGGGACCTCAGCTATTTACAATATATATTAGTGATTTGGATGAGGGAATTGAATGCAACATCTCCAAGTTTGCGGATGACACTAAGCTGGGGGGTAGTGTTAGGTGTGGTGAGGATGCTAGGAGGCTGCAAGGTGACTTGGATAGGCTGGGTGAGTGGGCAAATGCATGGCAGATGCAGTATAATGTCGATAAATGTGAGGTTATCCACTTTGGAAGCAAAAACAGGAGGGTAGACTATTATCTGAATGGTGGCAGATTAGGAAATGGGGAGATGCAACGAGACCTGGGTGTCATGGTACACCAGTCATTGAAAGTAGGCATGCAGGTGCATCAGGCAGTGAAGAAAGCAAATGGTATGTTAGCATTCATAGCAAAAGGATGCCATTGTGACTTCTTAGTTTGGGGCCTATTATATCTGATGCAACAGCAGCCAGATAATTTGCCTCAAACCATAGAGCCGTGCTCTAGAACACCGTCACACATCATGTTTGATATTTGTCAGCACGGAACTACTGCCCATCCATTGAAGACCAGCATTTAGCCACGGAGCTTTGAAGCTGAATCCAGCTGTTAAAACCTCTGATGCACATCTTCAGCAGTTCTTGTAACAACACTATCCCCAGTTACTGTTGAGGATCGGAGCTGCCGCTCTGTGTGTGTTCCATCTTCCACTGTCATATTGATGTTCATGGGATGTATGAGTCATCCAGTTCTGACGTAAGAAATAATTTGTTTTATTCATATTAATCCTTCTTAAATGTCACTTAAGTAGCATCATTAACAAAATTACAACGGAGGCCTCTTTCCCCAGTAATAGAACCCAGTAGTCTGCCTGAGAACTTCATGACAGTTTGATTAGCTGGCTCCCCAGAAGCATTATACATTGCTCAGTAATCATTCAGTGATTTACCAGGGCATTCTGAGGTAAGAATCCCATTGAGGGCATTCTTCCTCTGCACACTCTGACTATCATTGTCCTGTGTGTGTTGTAATAATGAGCCTTTGTCACCTCACTCCTCCATTCACAGAACAAAATGAACCACCCACATTTTCCATTTCCACATCCTCCATGCCAGTCACTGAATATGCACTTTTATTGGGCCCTTTTAAACTTGAGGCCATATTATGGAACAGCTTAATAGCGTGCTCCAAAATTCTGCATTAGGTATATTCAAGAGGTGCCTGTTGATTTGGTAAAACACATATCGGGCATTTAACAAGGAAAATTTCATCAAATTACTTCTAGGGAGTCCATACCTCCAGATTCAGAGAGAGTTTCTTCCCAGCAATTATCAGTCAACAGAATCAGCCGACCACCAACTAGAGAGAAGTTCTGACCTACCATCTACCTCGTTGGAGACCTTCAAGCTATCTTTAAATGAATGTTACTGGACTTTATCTTGCAATAAACATCATTCCCTTTATCCTGTAACTGTACACTGTGGATGGTCTAATTGTAATCATGTATAGTCTTTTCCGTTGACTGGTTAGTACACAACAAAAAAGTTTTCACTGTACACGTGATAATAATAAATGAAACAAAACTGATCTAATGAACCTGGTTAGGTGGAGTTCATTTGCCGATAGTTTAAGCAGGTAAGATTTCTAAAACAGTTCTTATAAATTGGTAATTCTTGGTTATGCAGCAACAAGCTGCTGGAGGAACTTAGCAGGCCGAGCAACAACTGTAGGTCGAAAGCAATGGTCAATATCTCTGGTCAAAGCCCTGCTTCAGGTCCAATCTCTCAGTCCTTATACAGAATTTCAACCCAAGTGTGGCAGAGTCCTCTGTCCATCTTTGACCTTCACCAGATCTATTCTTCCATCCAGCAGTTCATTGTTTTCCTGATCTGCACAAATGATCAGAAACTCATTCAATCCTAGGCTCCTATAGCTCTGCCCAGACACTCTAAGTCCTAATACAGGGTCTTGACTCACAGAGTTTTGCACATTCATTTCCCCTACAGATGTTGCTCGACCTCCAGCAGATTAGTTATTGCTCCAGATTCCTGCATCTGCAGTCTCTTAGGTCTACACCTAGTTATATGTTGTAATGTTGAAAAAAGATTACAAATGTTTTAAGAATATTTGCTAAAGGTAAAATATAGGTAGGTTCATCAGTCTTGTGGACTTTGCAAATTCAAAATCTTACAGTAAAGCCAAAACCAAGGTTAATGCATTGATCTCCAGTTTTAACAATTTCAGCCCGAAGCAGACTTATAACACAGATTCTGAAATCACCAGAGTAAAAGTCAATAATCTACATTTACAAATGCTGTTCATTTACAAATGGCTTCTTACTTCTGCATTGATGTGTTCAAAGATGATACACTTAGAATCCAAATGTTGGAATTCAATTGATAAACGGCACCTTCAGATGTAATAGCAATTTATGGTTGATTTCCCTTGATAGCTGTCACTTACTGATGTCTTCTGGGCACATTTAGTGTTAAAAAGTAAGGCCAATGTGTTCAGGGAATCATCCGCTTTCACAGATTGATGGATTTAATTTTATTACTGCTTTGTTCACTGCACACACTCACACATTTGTTTTTCAGTCATATTTCCTTTTGATGTAGAATGAGGACATTCTGCCCATTGAATCTATGTTGGCCCTCACCATCCTGCTTCCCCATCACCTGCATTTTATTTTCTTCACTGGTCCGTCATTTCACCTTCTATCTACTCTAAAGATAACTATATTGTGGCCAATTAGCCTACAAACCAGCATAGATTTGGGAATGTGGAAGGAAACCAGAGTACCCGGGGAAAACCGATGCCACTTGCCACCATTAACTGATTTGCTGATAGTTCAAAGGCTTTTGTTACTCTTTTACACTCATGCACTCGCACTCACACTTTAGCTACTATGTCCATTGCTGGCATTACCGGCATTGATGGTTCTCTTTTCATGAAGCAAGTCATTCTTTGTTCATCCTCAGACTTACTTCTCCAGGCACACATTGTGCAGAACAGCCAAGTGTCCCACAGAATCACGAATCTGACTTTAAGAAGAAATCAAGGCATCTTTCATTTCTCCGGATGGTGTTACCATTAAGAAAGTTAAAATGGAGTGCAGGGAATGGTCCTGAATTAGTCACTCTATGCTGGAACAGACACAAAGGGTCGACGAGTCTCTTCATGCTCCAAAAGACATTATTATTAACAACGAGATAAAACAATAATGTCCAACCAGGTACCTTTTCCCTTCTAAATTCCTAATGTTTATAGGACTTGGCATTTCATGTCTGAGTCATCACTCACTAAAGAGAGAAAGCTAATGAATCCTAAATTTGAGTAGAATTAAGACATTTGGCCCATTGAGTCTACTCCACCATTCAATCATGCAGGCTGATCTCTGCCTCCTAATCCCATTTTCCTGCATTCTCCCCATAACCCTTGACACGCGTTCTAATTAAGAATTTGTCCATCCCTGCCTTAAAAATATTCACTGACTTGGCCTCCGCAGCCCTTTGTGGCAATGAGCTCCACAGATTATCCTCTGACTAAAGAAGTTCCTCCTCACCTCCTTTATAAAACAGCGCTGGTTGTGTGAAAGAGATCAAGTGTCAAGTGCACCAGGTCTTGTTCACTGCTTCAAAGTCACTTCAGCAGCAGACTGGTTCCACCAAGATGCAGCACAGAATGCCACAGGGGATCCCTTTTCCCTGTTGCTATCAAACTGTACGACTCCCTTTTCTGTCGTGGGGTAGACTGACTCCCCTAATCCTCTCTACCCTCCCCCCCCCCTTCACCTACCCTTCCCACATCCCCAATCCTGGACTATCCATTCGCACTCGTCACTTCAATTTCATTTCTCATGAGTATTGTCGAGTTTCTGACTGTTGCCAGTCCAATTTCCCTCCTCGGATAAATAAAGTTCTATCGTATCACTATCGTATCGTATTAAGTGTGTTTAATTGTCATGCATACTAAAAAACAAAACAATATAATTCTTACTTGCAGCAGTATGACAGGTCTGTAGTCACGGACCTCATGCCTTATTCTACCTATGTCATTTCTGCCTATATGCACACTGATACCCGGCTGGTCACCTTCCCTCTTGAAAATGATCTGGAGCCGCTCAAGAGTGATCCTTAACCCTGTCACCAGGGAGGCAACGCATCATCCTGGAGTCCCATTTGTGGCCACAGAATCTCCTGTCTGGCCCCTTAACTATCGAGCCTCCAAACACTCTCGCCCTGTCTGACCGCCCTTCCCTGCTGTGCCTCAGAGCCAGCCTTGGCTGCTGCAAGGTCACTAATGAAGCTGGGTGCTGCCTTCAAACTCTAGGTCAAAGAAATAATCTGTAGCTCAATGAGTCATGTTGCTGTTATTGGAATTAATTCAAGTATTGACATCAACATGTTACCAAGGGAAATAAATGACATTTAAACTGCTGCATCAGGAGTGGCTGCAGTTCATTACCCTTATGTTAAACCACCTTGAGTTCTCTCTCCAGACAAAATGTCTATTTACAAAAATACAACTAATAGTTATAGAGCCATAGTATGGAATAGGCCTTTTGGCCCATTGAGAATGTGCTGGCCATCAAGCACCCATTTTTACACTAATCTTACCCCAACATATTTTATTCCCCACAAATGCCTTGATTCCATCACTCACCTGCATATCTGGGGCAATTTACAGTGGCCAATTAACCCATCTGCCTGCACAGTTTTGAGATGGGGAGGAAACTAGAACACCTAGAGTAAACCCACATGGTCACAAGGAGAATGTGGATTGTCCACACAGACTGCACCAGAGGTCAGGATCAAACCCAGGAGTCTGACACTGTGAGGCAGCAGCTCTACTAACTGCACCATGGTCCTGTGATGCTTTAACTGCTTGAGGTAGCAAGAGATATAGACCCATCATTACGTTTGAATACAATCCTAGTGACAAAGGTACTGCTTGTGAAACTTAACTGGAAAATAGAAAGGTGTGTGATTTTCTATTTGATGGAAATGACCATCAAGCTCTGAATGCAATAGATTTTTATCAATGAACAGAATAGCATCACATTAATCCTGGTCAGCGCTGAGCTGCCATTAGTTAGCTGCCTGAAGCTGCGACAATGTATAGATGGCTCCTTGATAAATGGAATATTGTCCTGAGCTGATCATTCTCGGGGTGAATTGTTAGCTGTCATCATGTTAGTTCAGCTACTGCTTGACACATTTAGTCAGAATTACATTCATGTTCAAATATAATTTCTCCACATTGGCTACCCATATTTTCCATTGGCTCATCAACCTGGCACTGACACTGCGAATTAGTTTAATATGTGGGCAAATTGGGTACTGCCATGCTTTCTCAATTAGCTGCAATGTGTCTGCCTTGTGTTTGGGCTCATGTAGGATGCCTTCGGGAACATTTTAATCAAACCTGAAGGAGGTTTTTGGAAGCTGGCAACAATTGAATGTTCAAGTGTTTACATTTTAAATAAAAGCTGCTCCTTAGAAATGTGGATTTAGCTATTAAGCACAAACTCACTTATATTTGGCTGTTACTTGAGTACTGCCAATGATTTGTCAACTGAAGCGAAATGATTTGCCAGTAATGCCAACTATATGATTTCACCTGGATAGGGAGGCACTTTACTAATGCTGTATTTTAACACACAGGAGACATTATCACACAGATTATCATCATGCTGGTCATTGCTCCCAAATTAATTTTATTAAAGTTGTTCATTAACTACAGGTTTTCTATTTAATTCAGTATTTCCACATATCAGCTAAATGATATAGTGGCAAATTTGTAAATGGGACTGGACTAAGTGGGACCCGTTGGGTCCCTGTCACATGGGAGGTCTGGTCCCCCAATGCAACCCGTTCCCCCAATGCAATATTCCACCACTCAACCATAGCCCCCAATTGTGCAGGCTCTTCCTCTATTCCCCCTCCTCCCCCACTCTCCCTCCTCACCTCCCTCTTCTTTCGCCTCTCCTCCTACCCTCCCCCAATCCCTCCCTCACCTCTCCTTACCATACCCTCATTAATCCCATCCTATCCCCTCCCTACCCCCCAACTCTCCCTCTATTCCCCCCCCCCTCCCCTCCCCCCACTCTCCCTCCTCACCTCCTGGACTTTCCGCTCTCTCCCTCCCAAGCCCCTCCTCTCCCACAATCCCCCCCTCTCCCTCCTCACCTGCCCAGGATCTCGAGATTGCCGCTTCTTTCCCTCCATGCGTGCCGGAGCAGCGGCTGCCTTGGGCCAAGGCGGCTGCAGGCTTCGGGCCGCAGCGGCCGCGGGCTTTGGACCGCAGCGGCTGTGGCCGTCGCTTCCGGCCACCAGAGGCCGTTGCAGAATTACACTGGTGGGCAACGAATATACATCACTGCTCTAAGAAAATTCTAATTGCTACACCATCGGTAATATTACAAACCGATGCAAGTGGCCTGGGCTGGGAGCAACAGATACCATCTCCATTTGCGGGGGTAGATGAAATGTTCAGGAGTTCTTAATTCTACAACAATATGGCATTAACTACCTAGAGTTGTTGGGAGCACTCTATGGATTAAAGGCTTATTGCAGCAACATGCATCATGTGCATGTTCAACTACAGATTGACAACACCACGGCAGTGGCGTATGTCAATCACATGGGTGCAATAAAGTCTGTATCTTGTGACAAATTGGCAAACCTTCTTTGGCATCGGTGTATTGCAAGGAACATTTGGGTCACGGCAGTCTATCTACCAGATAGAAACAATATGGTGGCGGACACTAGATCACGGAAATTCAATGATAACATAGAATGGATGTTGAATCATGACGTGTTTACAGACATTGTTGCCCGGTATGGCACGCCGGATATTGACTTGTTTGCCTCCAGATTGAATCACCAGTTACCCAAATATGTCTCGTGGGAGCCAGACCCAGGGGCAGTGGCAGTCGATGCGTTCACACTGCATTGGGGAGGAATGATCTTGTACGTTTTCCCTCCATTTTGCCTCATCAGCCGATGCTTGGTAAAAATAAAGCAAGACGATGCCACAGGCATTTTGGTAGTGCCAGACAGGCCTACACAATCTTGGTTCCCACTAGTCCTGGGAATCATGACACAGCCTTTCATGGCTGTCCCCTAAAGCAGGGATCTGCTGGTACACCCAGTAATGGGGGGTAACCACCCACTACATAACCGAATCAATTTATTGGTTTGCAGATGCTGAGAAGACCATACCAGGGACTTGGACTGGCTAACCGGACAGTGGATGTCATTACAGCGGCCTTGAGGGACAGTACACAAAGGCAGTACGTCTCTCACATCAAGAAGTGGGAGATGTGCTGTCATGTCTCCAAAATATCATATGACACAGTGTGCATCACGGATGTACTGGAGTTCCTGTCAACTTTATATTATGACCATAAATTAGGCCACAGTGCCATCAACATTGCCAGGAGTGCACTATCCTCATATTTAGTGCTGGGTACGGGGTACCACCCGGTGGGAACACATCCCCTAATTACCACGTTCATGAAAGGAATATACAACACCATACCCCCCAGGCCACATGGGATGTTAGCGTGGTACTAACACTACATCACCAGTGGGCCCCAGCCACCTCCTTATCCTTAACCAAGCTCACCCTCAAGGTGGTCATGATGATGGCGCTGGTAACGGCGCAATGAGTCCAGACGTTGCACAAGCTACAACTGGACAACATGACTACCAATGTTAACTCCATAACCTTCGTGATCTATGACTTAGGTAAACAGAGCAGGCCGGGGGTACCAGGGCCCAAACTTGAGCTCCTGGCATACCCCAGGGATCCACGATTATGTGTAGTATCACACTTGCACCAGTACATAAAAGTCATGAGGAGCCTCAGAGGTTCTGAGTTAGCTGTCCTAATCAGCCACAAGAAACCACATCACAGGGTATCAGCACAAACCATCTCCAGATGGTTAAAGGAGGTACTGGCGGGTGCAGGAGTGAATACTGACACTTACAAATCTCACTCCACCAGGGCTGCATCAACGTCGGCAGCAATGGCTATGGGCGTGCCCCTCGACAACATCCTAGCGGCTGCAAGATGTGCCAATGAACGGATGTTCCACAGGTTTTATAATAAACCCATTGCCGGACCGGGGGTGTTTGCACGTACCATTTTAGATTCTGTTTTATAGTTTCCCCCCAGGTTGGGCGGGGTCACTATTATTTTGTTTTTCACATTAAAGCATCAGTATTGTTACCTAACTACGTTATGCCTGAATGCATTAATTTTTTCTCACTCATCCATGGTCAATCCATTCAGTGTGTGACGCCTGGACTCGAACCGGCGTGAAATCACAGAGCTTTGAAATCTTCACGTAGTCACTCACGTGACTCCGAAGTAAAATAGTAAGATTAAACGAGAACTTACCAGTTTGAAGTTTGATCTTGATTTCATGAGGAGTTACGATGAGCGATTACGTGCCCACCACTCCCAACCCTCATATTATCAGGTCATCTGGTAGTTCTAGTTCTCCAAATCTTACTATCTACAGGTCAACCTCTCTTGTCTGTGATTTCACACCGCTGCTTTGAAGATTGACGTGCAAGCGGACTGATGGTCTTCATCACGTAATCGCTCATCGTAACTCCTCATAAAATCAAGATCAAACTTCAAACTGGTAAGTGCTCATTTAATCTGACTATTTTAGCTCACAAGTGCACAAGAAATGAAGACAGGCTCATGTTCTAATTCTCATGTCTAAGTCCTGGCTGGCTCCAGAGGCAGAGCCAGCCAGGACTTACCAGCGCGGGGCTGGCCGACTTCGGGGCTGCGGCGGGTTCAGGCGTTCCGGCGGCCCGACTCGGAGCTGTGGCGGCTTTCCGGCGGCGGTGGCGGCGGCTGCGACTTCGGCGGCCCGGCCGCGGGCCCAGTGGACGACATCGTCGGGAGCTCGCAGGTCACAGCTTGGTGACCTGTTTTTCCGGAGCTCCCGCGGCAGCAGCTGCGTCCGCTGGACTGGAGGGCGGCAGCTTTGGCAGCTTCGACCGCCCCGGGCCGCGGAGTTGAACCGGCCCGCTCGCGGAGCGCGGTTCACCCGCGGGACTTATTTACATCACCCAGTGCGGTCACAACATCGGAGGCCTTGGTCGCCTCAGCGCAGAGGAAGAGGAAGAAGGGAAGAGACAAAGACAAGATTTTTGCCTTCCACCACAGTGAGTGAAGAGGTGTCTGGTGAACTCACTGTGGTGGATGTTAA
The DNA here is from genome assembly GCA_035221665.1 of Okamejei kenojei. NCBI lineage: Eukaryota > Metazoa > Chordata > Chondrichthyes > Rajiformes > Rajidae > Okamejei > Okamejei kenojei. Next base: position 101,633,536 of record CM069136.1, on the reverse strand, counting down.
ATATGTGTTTATTGTGTGGTTTTGTTATTTACTATATGTATGACTGCAGGCAACAAAATTTCATTCAGACCACAAGGTCTGAATGACAATAAAGTTTTCCAAGTTCCAAGTCCAAGTTCCAAGAAATGAAGACAGGCTCATGTTAAAAAAAAACACAATAGCTATTTATTATAGCACTAGAAATTAAGCATATTAGGTGTGGTTTAACTATAAACAATTTGCAATACTTTTGCTTTTATTTTTCCTTTTTATTTCATTTCCCAACCTCTGCCATTCCTTATTCCATCTACAGATTGTCATAATTGACATTCTCAACACTGCATCTTGGTCTGTCAATCACAGGGCTTGTTGGGTGCAAGAAAAGATTAACCTGCCCACCAATTTCACCTCTGCTTCCTGTAGATAATCCTGGCAGCACAAAAATAAATCGCTCTTTAATAGAAAGTTGAAGCGCAAATGTTTGTCAAGACCGAGATTTAAACTGATATCCTCAACTGAGATTCCAAATATTATGCGTCTCATTATTCGTGCTTCTGGAATTCCTATCCTACTGAGGATTGCTAAATTAAAGAAGAAGCAAGCAAGGCCTTGTTATTATTCAGACTGTGACCTAAGTGTGAAACACAGCAGAGAGAAAATCAATTTTTATTTTCGCCCACAAATACCAGCAAAACTGGAGCGAAAACTTGGAAGGATTTAAAACACAAGGGAATTTACTCCTGAAAATTAATTGCTTTGCTGCTTTCTTTCACATTGGCATAAGACCCAGGATTCCCGAGTCAAGCCCGAGTCACAGAACTAGCCCAAACCTCAGGTGAATGTGCCAAGATTTCACCGATTCTGGAAAAATGTTCAAAATCCATACATTGGGCAATTTATCTTTCAGGAATCTTCCACAATAGGAACAATTTACATTTTTTCTGAAGCCAACGAACCTACAAGCCTGTACATATTTGGAGTGTGGGATTCATTGGCTGGTCCATCATTTATCCCCCATCTCCATGGGTCACACAAGAGTCAAGAGCATATTGACGATATGCAGAGTACTGCCCTGCCGACTACAAATTCAGACGGTTCAGAAGGTTCAGAAGTCAACCACATTGTTAACATTGTCAGGTGTAGGCCAGGCCTGGTCAGTAGATTTCCTCTGCAGGATATGCAGTAGTTTAATGGTCAACATGATAAGATGATTTTTATATACATTTCAGATTAGTCTTTAGACTTTAGTGATACATCGTAAAAACAGGCCCTTCGGCCCACCGAGTCTGTGCCAACCGGCAATCACCCCATATACAAGCAGGATCCTACACACTAGAGACAATTTACAAGGAATGTAGGTGGAAGGTGATGAGGAGAAGGGGAAAGAAGGAAATGGGTGCAGATCAAGGTGGGGCACAGGGAAGAGATGGGGAAAAAAAAGGTGGGGGGAGGGTTTGTTTTTAGGTGAGTTGGGTCTTAGGTTTTAGGTCTAAAATTGGAGAATTCTGTTTTATACCATTTGGCTGTGAGCCACCTAAATGCATTAAGAGGTGCTGTTCCTCCAGTTTGTATCTGGTCTCACTCTGGTAAAGGAGGAGGCCCAGGACAGAAAAGTCAGTATGGCAATGGAAAAGGAAGTTAAAGTGGTTAGCATCTGGGAGTATTGGCATGTGCGCATGTGTTCTGCAAAACTGTTGCCTAGTCTATGCTTGGTTTCGCTGGCGTAAAGGAGGCCACATCAGGAGCACTCTGTGCAGTAGATGGGGTTAGAGGAGGTGCACATGCATATGTCTCACCTAAAGGACTGCTGGGGTCCCTGGATAAAGGCAAGGGATGAGGTCTAGGGACAGCTGTTGCTGTTCCTGCAGGTTGCAGGTGGAAGTACCTGGGAAGGGGTTGGTTTGGATGGGAAGGGATGAGTGAATCAAGGAGTTGCAGAGGCAGCAATCTCTGCGGAAAGCTGGGAGGGATGCGGGATGGGATGGCCTCATCAAATAAATAATTCCAGTTTTGAGGAGATCTGGCTGCATCACGAGTTACTAATGTCAACAGACGCCTAGTCTGACTGAACCAATTGATGAGCAAAAATCAAAGAGCTGGAGGAACTCAGTGGAAATGGGCAGATGATATTTTGATTTGGGACCCTTCTTCACAACCAATTGATGGCCTACTTTATACAGGCTCCGCATCTCCTCTATGAGAGGTAACGCTCATCTTCTTCACTCGTTACTGTCTATGTACAACTCCTTTAATTCACAGATGGATCGATATAGTCTGATTACATTATCTGAGATTGTCATGCAGAGGCCTGGACTTAGAGATGTGGTGGCGTGATTTGGAATCATGGAATCACTTTATCATCTAAACTAGAGGACATAGGTTTCAGGTGAGGAGGAAAAGATTTAATGGGTACCTGAAGGGTAACTTTTTCACACAGAGGGTGATGGGTATGTGGGATGAGCTGAGGGAGGAGGTAATTGAGGCAGGTGGTATTGCAATGTTTAGGGAACATTTGGACAGGTACATGGATAGGACAGGCACACACAAGCACAACAGATACAGCAAACAGCAAAATACCAGAGTGCAGAATATAGTTTTCAACATTGTAGCATTACAGGTACAGAAAAAAGTGCATTGTCTGCAACGAGGTAGACTGGAAGATTAGGACTACATCCTAGCTCATGTGAGACCATTCAATAGTCTGATAATGGCAGAGAAAAAGTTGTTCCTATGTATGCGCCTTCAAACTTTTGTATCTTCTGCCTGATGGAAGCAGGAAGAAGAGAGGTGAGCGGGTGAAAAGGATCTTGATTACATTTGCTGTTTTCCCGAGATAGTATGAAGTGTGTCACCAATCAAGCTTCTTATCCTAATCTGTCATAACTAATCTTGAAGTAGTCTTTCTGTCCTACATCTCACTCTTCCTCCATCCCTGTTCTGCTTGGAAAATTTAACACCTGTCCACCTGGATATCTGAAACAAAAGCATAAAATACTGGAAACATTCAGCAGATCATTCAGTATGCATGGAGAGAGAAACAGTTAACCCTTGACCTAAATGTTAACTGTTTTGCTTTCCACAGATAATGTCTGACCTGCTGAGTCCAGTGTTGCCTGACTCTCTAAGCCCCTTGTGCAAAACTGAAATGATGTGAAACTATTGCAAATTTTGAATAACAGGTATACTACATAATAGGATTACAATACAAATGGATACCGAGAGAGCAGCAATTTTCCTGATTGCACAAACTCCCTTTGGTGATTAAAAACCCATCAATCCCTGATTTAAACTGAACAATAGGTTCAGATTCAATTGCTATTTGCTGAAGAGAGTTTCTCCCATCCTCTGCACATTTCCTAATCTTATCTCTGAAAGACTCGCTCTAATTTTTAGACTATGCTCCCTGGTTCTTTGCTCCCTAGAATTGGAAATGGTTTTTATTTTCTTCTTCCTATCTTATCAGTTACTTTTAATATGTTGAAATTAAATCAAATCTCCCCATAACCTTTAAAATTCCTGGGAATATACACAAAACTTGGTGTAATCTCTCCTTGTAAGTAAGCCCGAGGAGTCCAGATATCATTGTGGTAAATCTGAATTGGACTGCCTCTGAAGGCCACAACATGCTTCCTTCCTTAACTGCAGTATCTAGAAATGCTGCCAGTGCTCCAGATGTGATCTAACTCATTAACAGTTCACCTTTTCACCCTGTATGTTTGGACCAGCATTCCCCATTTTTTTAAACACATTTTTGATCGTACAGCTTGCACGACAAAGGAGAATTAATGTTGAATATCACATTTAACAGCCACTTGGATATTAAGTTTTGACAGGATTATAATGTTGGATTATTTTGTTTTAAAAGTCATTTGCTTTGGCATTAATTATTTCAGAAGAAAAAACAGAATCTCTTTCTCATGTAAAAGTATTCTCAAGTGTTCTGCAGGCAGATTTACCACGATTGCTCTGTGCTTCTCTTGCTTGCGAGTGGAAGGGCATTGCTGCCTGCTAATACTTCAAGTCATGGTTGGCTGCAATGCGCTCAGATTCAATTCAAACAGTCACTGTCCTTGATGCAGTTTCAATACAGCCCGCACAAAACAGGGAAAGCTTTTCGTAATTAAATGTGAGACAAACCTACAAATGGATTTTTACAAATGCATTCCTCACCTGAAGAGATATTATAAAAGTGTTTTACAATTTGATCTGTGCCAAATTATGGGGTATATTCGGCTTAAGGCTTTCACAGTTCAAGGATGTTCGATATGTTGAGCTAACTGGATTTCCTTTACCACGGTTACATTTATTATCAATGACATTTTTAATAAGGGCAAAGTAAAATTATTTCTCATTCTGTGTAGGTAATCCTCATTTAATATAAGTGTGCTTTTATGTCACATCAGACTTGAAATTGGTGCAGAGTCCTTGGCCTGATGCAGTGACTCAACTAAAAAATTAACCATTTATTTGCCTCCATCGATGCTGCCTGACCTGCTGGCTTTGTCCGGCTGTTGTTTTTCTTTTGGTTTTAAACTTTTGTAATTGATATTTTTACACTTTCCAGCCCTTTTCAGTACCCTTACCCATACCCACAATTAATTTTCACCAAAATTTTGATCTATTTAACAACCATACAAAATACATTTTTCACCATCTGCTACTATAAAAAAAATGTTCGATGAAGGATTCACCTTCTATTAACCACTCTAGACTAAGAACATTAATTTATGAAATAAAGTTGTGCAGTGATGTAAATCCCAATCGTCAAAATTAATGTTGGAGGAATGAAGCCAAATGGCATTTTTCCATACCTTTTCTCCATTTTTAGCCAATTGAATTCTCTATGTGTCAGATAAAAGTGCCCAGTCCATTCAGAGCCACATCTTAGTTTAGTTTAGTTTAGTTTAGTTTAGTTTAGTTTAGTGTAGTTTAGTTTAGAGCATGGAAACAGACCCTTTGGCCTACTGAATCCACGCCAACCATTCATTAGTTCCATGTTATCCCACCTTCCCATCCACTCTCTACACACTAGGGGCAATTTATAGAAGACAATTAACCTATAAGCCCACCTGTCTTTGGAATGTGGAAGGAAAAGCAGAGCTGCAAGAGGAAACCCACATGGTCACAGGGAGAATGTGCAATCTCCACACAGACAGCGTCTAAGGTCAAGATCGAACCCGGGTCTCTGGCGCCGTGAGACATTAGCTCTACCAGCTGCGCCACTCTGCCGCCCTTTGCTGCAGTCTTCATACTTTCCTTCTCTTTCTTGCAAGATCTTAAGCCAAAGGTTCGGACAGATCAAACCTGCTCAGACCCAGACTTACACCTTCCCTGAAGTCTCTCCGAAGGACTCTATCCCCATGTAGAGCAGAGGCTCTCAGCAATTGTTGGAATAAATCAACAAGACAAATGGGCATTAACGTTCAGGTCAGTTCCCAGGCAGTGCACAGCTTATATTAATATTAAGTTAGAAGAGATGGATAACCCAGTAATTGATGTATGCTCAATGTTTCAACTCATCCACAAAATCCATTGCTCCATACGTGCCCAAAGCCATAAGCTGAAGAATGTTTCTTCAGCTTATGAAGAAACATTCTTCAGGTAGCCGCTGGAAACCGCTGTCCCAAATTCAAATTATGTCAGGATTTGTGACATAATTATTCCGTCGAAATGCCATCAGGAAAGAATTATGTCCTTTCATTGGGCACCAGAAATTACTTTGAGAAGATAACTTCCATAGCTTGTGTTCAATATCCCAACAATGAAGCCCTGGGCTGTATACTTTCAAGTCAGGATGGTGTGCAACTTGGAGTGGAACCAAGGTTCGAGGGCTTCCATTGTCCAGCATTCAATACACTGAGAATCAGTTGGATAAAAAGCTTGCCAGTCTCAATACCTCTGCCAAGCTAAAGCAAACCTCCAAACCAAGAGGAAAGGCAGAACATGAAGTGGGATGGATGGTTGGGAGCAATTGTTTGCCCGATGTGCACGCCACCCAATTTTAAGTTCCACTATCGGCAGGAAAATAGACTGTAAACCTTAACTACAACCTCTTAACCTTACTTGCTACAACATCTAAAGGTCAAAAACTGTCCTGAAGCTTCCTTTCAATGTATCATGTTTCGAAACCAAGCGCTGGAATCATCTTATAGCAGGACTTTGCTGGCTTCACTTACATTGCAATAAAGGAAATGTCAGAGCTGTCAACCAAACGGAGGAAGATGGAGCATGTTCATTTTCGCACACGGGCCAAGATACAGTTGAACAATTGAGTATTATTAGATGTGTTTGCAACATTTCCAACATCTCTACCTCAACTCTCGTTTACCATCAATACTAGTCTAGTGAGGCTGCTGTGAGCGTCGGCAGCATGGTCTTCAACAATTCACCAGTGCTTGCTTCCTCAACAACACCTCCCAATGCAAAAGTTCTAGAACAGTGGATAACAAAAGAAAAAGGAAGGAGGGAAGATCAGCACCTCCATTTTCGACTGCAACCATTCTGATCTAGAAATACGTCAGCACTCCTTCAATGATACCAAGTGACAAAAGCACAAAAGCACCGTGGCAGTGTATCCATCTTATTGACTGCAGCCACTCACCATCTCCTCAAGATAAAATAGAGATGGGTGGTATATGGTGAACCTCAGGGATTAATATCAAAACTGACATTATTAGCTAAAGATTTTGAAAACACTAGCAGGAACTCCAAGGAACTAACAGATGCAAAATAGCCTGACAACCATGATATTTCCCTAGGGTACACAAAAGGCTGGAGAAACTCAGTGGGTGCAGCAGCATCTAAGGAGCGAAGGAGATAGGCGACGTTTCGGGCCAAAACCCTTCTTCAGACCCACATGATATTTCTCTGATACCTTTCTCCAAGTTAGAGGAGTCTAATTCAAGAGGGCATACCTTCAAGGTGAAAAGAAGGCCACACAGATTTCAATTACTTTTCTTGTAACAGAGAGTCTGAGGTAATCATGTTGTGGGAGAGCCAGTTAGATATTACTGAAGACAGATGTGCAAAGTCAAGGAAAGTGATTTGGTTTCAAGTGAAACTCGGGAACGTTCTGGTTTTGAAACTTGCATTCGACATATTTGGAGAAATGAAGGTCATGAACAACTTTCCCAGGAGGGTTTCCATTATTTGAAAGCAAGGTCAGGATAATGGTAGAAGGATACTTGCCTTTTCATAGTCATTTTTAAAAATTCTGGAGCCTCTGTCAATTAACGGAAGCACAGAGGTTCAGCTGTTTTATATTAGAAGAATATTATTGTTTTATGCAAAGGAACATTGCAGAAATGGGGAGATATTGATACAGATATGTTAGGCATGCTGAGGTCACTTCTGCAGTGCTGAGAATAGTAGTGATTTCTATACTTAAAGGACGATAATAGACTGGAAGCAATTCAGAGAGGGTTTACTGGACTGATATCTGGAATGGGAAGATTATCTTAAGAGGAATGGTTGGAATGGCTAAGCTTGGAGAGAAGTGAAAATGCCTGTCAATCTCGAGTGCGCCAGTACCAATCAGAAAAACTGTGTTTATTAGAGCTTCTGGTAATAGTAGAGACTTATCTTTTTGCTTTGAAGGACTCCTCAAAAAAGAGGGCCTGGCAGAATGAATGTGGAAATAATGTTTCCTCGTGCTACAATATACAACGAGAGGTCACTGCTTGAAAATAAGCTAATTGAAAACAGAGTTCGGACAAGAATGTTTTACAATTCTTTAGAACTCTCTTCTTCAATGTCCCGTGGATGCTGGAGCACCTGGAGAAAACCCACGCGGTCACAGTGAGAAAGTACAAACTCCATACAGATAGCACCTGTGGTCAGGATTGAACCCGGTTCTCTGGCGCTGTATAGCAGCAACTCAACTGCTATGCCACCATGCTCAGACATCACACCCGTGACACACTCCACCTCATGGAATGGGGGAGGTGATAACTCTGGCAGGACATTGAGCGACTTGTGGTCATGAATGGTTTGTGTGGCCACAGGGCTGGCACAAGAGGGCAACTATCATTATTACCGCTCATGGTTCTGCAAGTTGCGGAAACAAGGAAAGCCCTTGCCATTCATACACATCGTAACACTGTCCATGACCCTGTGTGCAGATGAGTGTACTGTTGTTGGAGGAGTCCTTAAAAGCAAAGAGATGACAGTCTCCACTTTTACCAGAAGCTCTAATGAACATAGTTGTATTGCTTGTAAACAATTGCTTGTAAAATGCTGGAGAAACTCAGCGGGTGAGGCAGCATCTATGGAGCGAAGGAAATAGGCGACGTTTCAGGTCGAGACCCCTCTTCAGACTGGAGAAGTCAATGTTTATACCGCTGGGGTGTAAACTGCCCAAGCGAAATATGAGGTGCTGCTCCTACAATTTACGATTAGCCTCACTCTGGCCATGGAGGAGGTCCAGGACAGAAAGGTCGGATTCGGAATGGGAGGAGGAGCTGAAGTGCTGAGCCATTGGGAGATCAGGTTGGTTATTGGGAACAGAACAGAGGTGAAGCGATTGCCAAGCCTACGCTTGGTCTCACCGATGTGGAGCAGCTGACACCTAGAGCAGTGGATGCAATAGATGAGGTTGGAGGAGGTGCAGGTGAACCTCTGCCTCACCTGGAATGACTGCTTGGGTCCTTGAATGGAGTCAAGGAGGGAGGTAAAGCGACAAGTGTAGCATTTCCTGCGGTTGCAAGGGAAAGTGCCAGGAGAGAGAGTGGTTTGGGTGGGAAGGGACGAATTGACCAGGGAGTTACGGAGGGAGTGGTCTCTGCGGAAAGCCGACAGGGGAAGAGATGGGAAGATGTGGCCAGTGGTGGGATCCCATTGGAGATGGCAAAAATGTTGGAGGATTATTTGTTGTATGTGACGGCAGGTAGGGTGGAAGGTAAGGACAAGGGGGACTCTGCCCTTGTTACGAGAGGGGGGATGGGGAGCGAGAGCAGAGTTGCGGGGTATAGAAGAGACCCTGGTGAGAGCCTCATCTATAGTAGAAGAGGGGAACCCCCGTTCCCTGAAGAATGAAGACATCTCCGATGCTCTGGTTTGGAACTCCTCATCCTGGGTGCAGATGTGGCCTAGACGGAGGAATAAGTAATAGGGAATGGAGTCCTTACAGGAAGCAGGGTGGGAAGAAGTGTGGTCCAGATAGCCATGGGAGTCAGTGGATTTATAATAGATGTCGGTCAGTAGTCTATCACCTGCGATGGAGATAGTGAGGTCTAGAAATGGTAGGGAAATGTCGGAAATAGTCCAGGTGTATTTGAGTGCCGGATGGAAGTTAGTGGTGAAATGGATGAAGTCATTGAGTTGTGTATGGGAGCAGGTGGCACCAATTCAGTTGTCGATGTGGCGGAGGTGGAGTTCGGGGATCGTTGTACTGCTTGTTGCTTCGGCACAATAGAGATTGAGTGATTTGAGCCCCTGATTGCTTGGAAGGCTTCAACAGCATGTAAAATCTGCTCGGCTCACCTTCAGAGCTAATGGTGGGGCTAATTGACTGTGACTGTCTTGTGCAGGATAAGTGCCATTGTTTGGCATAATTAAGCTCTTGCCCTTGGCAGAGTGTAGCCAGTATCTGAATCTGAATGTGAACTTCCCTTCTCAGCAAGTGTTTGAATATTCAGGGTTGGTCATGTCAGATGAAATGTGCTTTCATTCAAAATGTACAACATTTTGAATTTTAACATAAACAATGCGTAACTATTGAAATTGCATTGCATTGCCTGGTGTTAATTTTTTACCTAAGCAAGTATAAAAAACTCAATATATAGGCTTTGAAGAGATTCTTTCACTTACGATTCGCATTTATATGAATGACCAAAGCATACAGTGCAATTCAAGGAAGAATTTATAGATTAGCCTGCAAAATAACAGGACTTCGCAAAGCAACTTACAGTCAATGCAACGTGTTGAAAGAGCAAGTACTTTCATAATGCATTAAATGTAGTTTTTGCCACAGGCCCTATTATTGTGATTCGTCACCTTCCCTGCTCTTTGTCAATTAGCAGCATACAACATTTTAGAAATGAGGAACTGCAGATGCTGGTTAACACACTAAAAGACATAAAGTGCTGAAGCAACTCAGCAGGTCAGAAAGCATCTCTGGAGAACATGGATGTGACGTTTGGGTCAAGACTCTTCTTCAGACTGATTGTAGGGGGGAGAAGACAGCTGACAAAGGGGAGAGACAGGACAAAGCGTCACAGATAATATGTGGTCTCAGGCGAGGGGGTGTTTTGATAGCCAGGTGGTTGGAGGGATTACCCTGACCAAAAGGTTCATGTTGCTAGTTCACCACCATCTTCTCAGGGATAAACAGGATGGAAATTAAATGGTAAACCACAACACAAGACAATTATTTTTTTTAATTTAGATTTTGCATGCACATTCTAAACTTGCACTGTCAATTCTGCTTACGGGAAAATTAGCATTCTTTAATCAAACATAATGGTAAATTATAATCAGGCATTATCAGGCAATAATGAATTGTGGAAAGAAAGTAAAGATAGCCGCCATTTACTTTCTTCAATAAAATCCAGGGTATTTAATGAAACCTTTGGAATTTTAATTTACAGGGATTTGCAGTTGATTGTACTCGCTCCAAGTTATTTTTCATTACATGCTTTTGCAGAAGGCAGCTGTTTGGCACAGCTGGTAGATCTAAGGGCGAATCTTGAAAAACTTCAACTATGACAACGATACAATTCACAGCCAGGATAGTGAAGCAGTTTCTGTGTGTTCAAAGGCAGACCACAGGGCAATCAACGTACGTATGTAGCTACAGCAATAGAAATGTACAATACAAGTTAAATCGATGCAAGTCAAGTTTATTGCCATATGTACAAGTATGGTGATGTACAGGTATAAAGAGTACATTTGCTTGCAGCAGCATCATAGACACATAGATTCGGACAAAACATAAAACATAAATTATACATAAATTACACGTAATGTTTTAAAAATAGTAAAAGACAGGTTATGGATCGCATTAAATCCAGCCTACAAGCAGCGTTGATCCACTGAAGTTTGCCTACAACCACAACTGGCCCACACCAGATGCCATCCAGCTTTCCCTACACTTACAGTTTTCCAGAAACACCTGGCTAAGAGAGACATCAGACTTCTATTCACGGACTACAGCTTAGTTTAGTTTAGGGATTCAGCCCTTCGGCCCACCGAGTCCGTGCCAACCAGCGATCATCCAGTATACTAACACTATCCTAACACTAGGGATACTTTACAATCTACAATGGCCAATTAACCTACAAACCTGTACATCTTCAGAGCATGGGATTAAACAGCATCCATAGTCAGGATCGAACCCGGGGTCTCCGGCGCTGTTTGGCAGCAACTCTACTGCTGTGGCACAGTACCGCCCCAAGCTCTGCTTTCAATATCATTATCCCAATCAAGCTCATCTCCAAACTCATGGAACTTGCAGTCAGCACTCACCTCTACAACTGGATCCTTGACTTTCTAACCAACAGACTACAATTAATGAGGAAAGATGACAAATCATCCTCTACAATAATCCTCAACACTGGTTTCCCCACAAGGATGCATTCTCACCCCCCCCCCCCTTCTTCACTACTTATACACCCTCAACTGTGCAGCCAAAAACAAATCAAACTCAATTAACATGTTCACAGACGACACCACCGGAGTGGGCTGGATATCAAATAATGATGAGCTAGAGAACAGGAAGGAGGCCGAGAACCTTGTACCCTGGTGCCATGACAACAACCTTTCCTGAAGGTCAGCAAGACATGGGAGATAGTGATTGACTTCAGGAAGTGAAGCAGTAGACATAACCTGGTATACATTGACAGTGCCAACGTAGAGGTGTTTGAAAGGTTCAAGTTCTTAGGAGCAAATATCACCAGCAACTTGTCCTGAACCAACCATATTGAAGCAATGGCCAAGTAAGCACGCCAACACTCTTCCTTGGAAGGCTTAGGAAGTTCAGCATGTCCCCAACAACTCTGACCAACCTCTACAGATGTGCCTTATGCCCCTGTCCCACTTAGGAAACTTGAACGGAAACCTCTGGAGACTTTGCGTCCCACCGAAGGTTTCCGTGCGGTTTCCGGAGGTTTTTGTCCTCCGGCAACCACCTTCAACTAGCATCGCAACCGGTTTCGACTAAAATATTACCGATTTTTAAAACGGAAACCACTTTCGACCGTAAGGGAGACTGACAAAAACCTCCGGGAACCGCACGGAAAACTTGGGTGGGTCGCAAAGTCTCCAGAGGTTTCCATTCAAGTTTCCTAAGTGGGACAGGGGCATTAGATTGGATTGTATTGTATTGTATATCTTTATCATCATTTTTCCTGAGTACTTACATACCCAGAGGAAACGAATAAAACGTTGCTCAACCAGTGTCCATTCAGTGTGCGGTAAAAAAATAAATAGAAATAAAAATAAAAATACATATATCATGAGTTCCAATTGGTAGCGGCACGACAACAGCTCTGCTTCAGTGTGTCCAGGTTGGTGGTTGGTGCGCGATACTTTGGCAGGGGGCAAAGTCCGTGTATCAGTCTTATAGCCTGCGGGAAGAAGCTGAGGAGCATCCTGCTGGTTTTGCAGCTGATGCTCCTGTACCTCTTCCCAGATGGCAGGATGGAGAATATGTGATGCGATGGGTGGTAGGGGTCTTTGATGATGGAGATGGCTCTGCTGATACATCTCTTCCTGTATATGTCCAGCAGGAAAGGGAGTGGAGCACCAATAATCCTGCTGGCGGTCTTCACAATCCTGTCCAGTTGGTGCCGTTCATACGCTTTGCAGCTCCCAAACCAGGAAGTGATGCCTTAGATTAATGTGCTCTCGATTGCCCCCCTATAATAAGTTCGTAGGTGTGCAGTGGGGAGACCTGCTTTCCGTAGTCTTCGGAGAGGGTGTAGTCGCTGCTGGGCTCTCTTGACCAGTGCTGTGGTGTTGGTCGTGGACGTCAGGTCATCTGACAGGTGGAGTCCTAGGAACTTCACACTGCTGACCCTTTCCACATCAGCTCCATCGATGTGCAGAGGTGCATGGCGTTGTTTTCCCGCCCTCCTGAAGTCAACCACCATCTCCTTCGTATTTATCAGATAACATTTTATCGGGATGCATCACAGCATGGTTTAGGAACAGCTCCATCCAAGACCGCGAGAAATTGCAGAGAGTTTTGGATGCAGCCTAAACCATCACACAAGCCAACCTCCCTTCCATTGACTACGTCTACACTTCACACTGCCTCGACAAGGCCACCAGCACAATCAAGGGTGAATCTCCCACCCAGTCACTCCCTCTGTTCCCCTCTCCATTCAGGCAAGAGGTACAAGAGTATGACAAATACATACCTCCAGATTTAGGCACAGTTTCTTCCTAGCTGTTATCAGGCAACTAAACCATCCTGTCACCAACTAGAGAGTGGTCCTGACCTACCATCTACCTCATTGGAGATCCTCAGACTATCTTCACTGAACTTCATCTTGCACTAAATGTTATTCCCTTATCCTGCATCTTATGCAGTGTGGATAGCTTGATTGTAATCTTTTCGCTGACTGGATAGTAAGCAATAACAAACTTTTCATTGCACCTCGGTGACAATAATAAACCAAATTAAAATAAACTAAACAAAAAGCAAAATGGTGCAAAAGAAAAACAAGACATTAGTGCAAAAATACACAATTAGAAAACACATCGACGATAGTGCAATAGATGGTCTGAGGTGTTCCAACACAGAGGCAGGATTAGGATAGTGCAGATTGGTTTCAGAATCTGATAGCTGCAGGACCGGGGTACTGATTGGGGATGATCAGCCGTGATCACATTGAATGGCGGTGCTGGCTCGAAGGGCCAAATGGCCTACTCCTGCACCTATTGTCTATTGTCTATTGAAAGTATACAGCCCAGGGCATCATTGTTGGGATATTGAACACAAGCTATGGAAGTTATCTTCTCAAAGTAATTTCTTGTGCCCAATGAAAGGACACGATTCTTTCCTGATGGCATTTCGACTGAATAATTATGTCACAAATCCTGATAGAATTTGGGACAGCGGTAGAAACATTCTTCAGCTTATGGCCTTCGCTAAATATGGACAAATTGATTTTTGGATGAGTTGACGTCAATTACTGGTTTATCAATCTCTTCTAACTTAATATTAATATAAGCTGTGTACTGTCTGGGAACTGACCTGAACGTTAATGTCCATTTGTCTTGTTGATTTATTCCAACAATTGCTGAGAGCCTCTGCTCTACATGGGGATAGAGTCCTTCGGAGAGACTTCAGGGAAGGTGTGGGTTCGAACCTGATGTTGTGGGATCTCATGCTTTTGCACCCCTGTCCCAACAGTAGCAGTGGGGGGGGGGGGGGGGGGGGGGGGGGGGGGGGGGGGGGGGGGGGGGGGGGGGGGGGGGGGGAGCTGTGCACAGTGTGCTTCTAGTTTTGCTATCATTTTCTTGTTAATACTTAAAATTCTGACTCTGCATTGGTTTCAAATTTTGTAAATAAACCCCACTTGATAATTCTTTACATAAATTTGCGCTGGGTATTTTCTTGGAGCTTCCAGGGTCGCTGGTCGATAATGTGCCAGAATCCCTAAACAAGGGATGCCATTTGCAGATGGTGGATGAATTCCCCCTGCCGTCAGGTCTAATTTGTAAATACCTCCATGCCAGTGACAGATTAGGAAAGTTCATCATGGCAAAGATCATTGCATAAATCTCAGATATATAATTTATATAAAAGGGTGTGAATAATAAAGGGACAACCAGTGATGATGTTGCTATTGGCCATAGCATCAGAAATTGAGGCTGGCAGATGAGAGGAGAAGGCTGGTGCCTCTTTGCTGATCTCAGCACAATATCCTAATTTCTTCATTTAAATGCTTGTTCAAAAGTTGTAAGTGGCAGCTAAAAACGCAATTTTCTGCCAGTGAGATACGAAACCTGTGATGCTGTCTGTGGACATGTAACTGATATAGGTGAAATTGTTTTTATGCAAAAATGCACATGGCAAATCGCTCAACTTCTAAATGTATTTCCATGTTTATCTACATTCAGGAATACCACTTCAAAGCAATTCGTTGTACACAAGTTCTCAGAATGTGATGACTATCTGATATCACATAATATAAACATAGAACACAGAACTACAACACAGGAAAAACCCCTTTAAACCTGTCCTATTCATGTATCTGTCTAAACGCTTCTTAAACATTGCGATAGTACCTGCTTCAACTCCTCTGGCAGCTTGTGCCGTACACCCACCTCTTTGTGTGATAAAGGTACCCCTCAAGTTCCTATTCCCTGCATATTCATGACCCCATCTAAAAAAGCCTCTCAAAAGCCTCTATCATAATCTTCTTCCACCTCCACCTTTGGCAGTGTTTCTAGACACCCCCATACTGTGCGTAAAAATCATGACCTGCGTATTTCCTTTAAACTTTTCCCCTCTGACCTTAAAGCTATGTACTCTAGTATTTGACATTTTCAGCCTGGGAAAAAAGATTCTGTTCTATGTCGTAGTTCTATGTTGTGTGTTTATAGTCTGTGATATCAGATAGTCATCACATTTTGAGTACTCTCCCAAAATGCAACCAGCTCACACTTGTTTGGATTAAACTCTGCCATTTCGCCACCATATCTATAACCAATGCCCTTGGATAGCCTTCTTCAATATTCAGAACTCCACCAATTTCCTAGTTTAGTTTAGTTTAGAGATACAGCGCGGAAACAGGCCCTTCGGCCCACCGAGTCCGCGCCGACCAGCGATCCCTGCACATTAACGCTACCCTACACACAAAGGACAATTTACACTTATAACAAGCCAATTAACCTACAAACCTGTACGTATCTGGAGCACAGATGCTTGTCTCTAGAGCAACAGCACAGATGCCTGTTGTACACCACTGGCCACAGATCCACAGGCAGAAATAACACCCTCCCACCTCTTAGATGGACAAGACTGCTCTAAATCCGAACTGGCAGATCACCATGAATCTCATGCATCTTAATCTTCTGGATAGGCCAACCATGAGGGACTTTATCAAATGTCTTATTAAAATCCATGTAGACAACATCTACTGCCCAACTCTCATCAATTGACTTGGTCACCTCCTTAAAAATATCTATCAGGTTTGCCATGACTTGCCATGGACAAAGCCATGCTGATTGTCCCTAATTAGTCTTCCAAACAAAGTAAATCCTATTGCTAAGAATCCTCTCCATAGCTATTTCTACCACTGGTCTTAGGTTCACCAACCTACAATTTCCTGGTGTTTTTTAATCTATTTTCCCAAGTACTAGATATTTCAAACCCAAATATCTTTAACACTTAAAATAAGAAAGACTGTTCCCTTTGGGAGAGCCAAAGATCACTTTTTGATCATCTTCCAGCACCAAAAGTACTTTTTCAATTACCTCAGGGATTTACACTTCATGGCCTAGCTATCCCTGCCAAGGTTCTGATATAAAACTGCAGCTGGCTAAATACTTTAGACTTTCGAGATACAGTATGGAAACAGGCCATTTGGCCCACCGAGTCCATGCCGACCAGTGATTACCCCATACACTAGCATTATCCTACACACGAGGGCCAATTTACAGTTTTAACCGGAGCCGATTAACCTACAAGCCTGCACGTCTTTAGAGTGTGGGAGGAAACCGGAGCACCCAGAAAAAACCCACACAGTTACAGGTAGAATTTGCAAACTCCATACAGACAGCACCCGTAGTTAGGATCAAATCCGGGTCTCTGGCCGTCAGGTAGCAACTCTATTATTGTGCCAGTGTGCCGTCCTTTTGTTTACTTTTGTATATGTATATTTTTTCTCTTTTTGTATATGTTTCCCATGCAATGTGCTTGGTTTTGAAATACAAATAAAAATGATAAATAGTGTGATTCCATTCCGTGAGCTAGATCATTAGTTAAAAATAGTGAAAGATTTACCCATTGATAGCATTCCATCCAGGCTTTCCTGAATGAAAATTGCAGCTTTACTGTGAGAAAATTACAGTCAAAGGAGTAAATGTATTCGTAGAAATATTGCTTTCTGGTTAACACAAGGAATTACGGTAGGCAACATACAAAGGATCTTGGTGCCAGCATTAGATTTTCTCTTTTCTTTGCAATTACTTCATTGTGTGTGGGAGGGAACTGTCATTCAGGACCGGTTACTGGCCCTCTGCCATTTGAAGCTTTCCCTCTCTCTGGAAGTCAATGCAGAAACAATATCTGTCCTGCATTCACACTCTGACAACTATGTTTAAACATGTGCAGGAATGAATTGCAGATGCTGGTTTACACCGAAGATAGGCATCAAATTACTGATGTAAATCAGCAGGACAGGCAGGGCACAAAATGCTGGTAACCAAGTAACCCTTGCTTTCCCTTTCTTTCTGTCCTTCCGCCATCCCAATTCTCCTATTAGTTTCACTGTCCTCCTGATTAATTTTATTGTTTGTATGCCTCAATGTCACCTTCCCCATAGCCAACAAAGAACCATTGCACATTTATTTGATAGTCGTCTGCTTTGATCTGTCTTTTTTCACTCCTTACATGCTCTTTGTACTCTTCCACATCTCCACTTTCCCTCTCCAGAGTTTGCCTGAAGAAGGTTCTCGACCTGAAACGTCACCCTTTCCTTCTCAACCAGAGATGCTGCCTGTCCCGCTGAGTTACTCCAGCATTTTGTATCTATCTACTATGTTGAAGCATAGACTTCCTTTCAAGCTGAACCGAGAGTCACATTTGGGTGAGGAAGGGAAAGGGGGAAAAGAAACGTCTTAATTGAATTAATCTGGAAAGGAAACTTAACTAAGGCATTCATTTGTGGATACATCAGTGGTCATGATAAGTAAGCGCTGAGAGTGAACTGCTTTTGGTGATGTTTCCCCAATGCAACCTTACAGAAGATAGGAACTCATACTTCTAGAATGCCTGGCACAGAAAATAGTGATGAGAGAGGCTGTGATAGATTGCAATCAATATTTTTATTACTATTTGGTAATCTGCAAGACATAAAGGTTCTGTTTTACAATGGTCAGAACAAAGTTAATGTAAGAAAGTTGCTTGGCGAATTTTATTTAGCTAATCTTCTCCATTTCCTCCTGAAATTGGAATATAATAATGATGCCACCAGGACAACAGACGTTCATGGTCAGATCAAGATCATGGCACTGACAACAGCTGGGATTTGAAAACTGGTGACTCTGTATGCTGTCTCAGTGTACTACTGTTATACACTTGTACTGTATCTGAGATGCTTATCTAATATGTATCTAAGTGCTTATGTATAGTGATACTTCTACTGAACTGTAAACAAAAATGAATTTCACTGTGCCTTGGTACACGTGGCAAACAAATAAATGCCATATCAATACTTCCAGCATAATGAAAGGAAATGCAGTACGGTTTGTTCACTGGTACTTTTGAGAATCAAGAGTGTAATAATTGTCAAATGCACCAACAATGGAGCAATGGATTTCTTACATATAGCAGCATAGCAGGCCTGAAACGCAACACACAAAGATAATATAAAATAAACATGGGATGGGATGTTTTACTTATGAGGAGAGACTGGGTCAGCTGGGTTTGGTTTTGTCTCGGGGTGGAGGCAGTTTAGAGGAGCCTGATGGAGGGACATAAAATAATGAGGTGCATAGGTGGGGAGATTGCAGGAAATCTTTCTCCACAGCAGTGTCATACAAAGCTAGAGGATATCAGGGATGTGGCAGGGGAGGCCTGGGAGGCAGAGCCTCACCAGTCATACTCCCAATGAAAATAGCTCTTAAGAAAAGTAAAGAAAAATAATAATAAAATAAAATAAATATAAAGATTTCTGTTATAAATGTCATTTCTATATGAATCTAATCATTTTTTATAGTCAAACTCGCCAAATTTGCACAGCTCCACTGCAAATACAGGGAGAGATGAGAGGTGAGGCAGCGACGGGCTGAGCCTCCTCTCTGACTGCGCAACCCCTCAGAAACTGCACAGAGCGCGGGCAATAAGTGTGTGCCTGTTACTATCTCTATGTATGTCACCAATGTAATGTTTGTAAACCCCTTCATTACATGTCCTCACCTTCCATAGTCCAGGTAGCTTATTTCACATATAAATATATTAAATTTATGCTCGCTGGTCTCATCATAAAACTGCAATGAAAAAGCTCCAGGGGAGGCAGCGATCACATCTGCCTCACAAGGGGGCATGTCTTGATCCCAGTGGAGGAAGAGCGAGCGTCAATTACTGTAGGCTCACCCCACGTAATTGACGCTGCCTCGCTCTCTCTCCACATTAGCTAGCTTCAGCAGCGTTGGCGCAGCACTGGATTCTACCGCAGGCAGCGTTGACTGTCCAGCCACGGGCGGCATTCACCTTAACATCGCGGGGGTCACCAGCGTTGAATCTTGGCCCAGCTCGGCCTGTGGACTTCGGAAGCCGCGGTTCCGAAGTTCAGGGAAGTGGCTGATTCGGAGGCTCTGGGCCGTAGCGACGACTGCAGAGGCCTCAATAGGCCCCGACCACGGGTGAACAGAGGAAGAGGACTGAACTTTCAAAGTACAGTCCTCTTCCTCTGTTCACATGTGGTCCGGGCCTGTTCAACTTTGGTGCCTTCCTTCACAGCAGGAAACGTTGATTCCACTGTTTTTATGTTTAATGTTAAATTCTAAACGTGAAACGTGATAGTAATGTGAATCCAGTGGCTGCAAAAATGGAAGACGTTATATCTAACCTTAAAAATTTCTCAAAATTGGACTTTCGGTCAAAACAGGGAGTGATAAACACTGGAAGACCAATGCCTGAGCTTAAGGACCTACTTCAAACGACGGGATAGAAAAAAAAAACACGGTCGTTTCAAATGGAGTGGTACCAATGAAAAGACTGGCTATGTGGTTGTGCTACGAAGAATCGCCTTTACTGCTTTCCCTGCCTCTGTTTTCCACTACCGACAACGTTTGGACTAACGCGGGCGTTCTACCAAGGAACCTCAAAAAACATGAAAAATCGACAACTCAAAGCCAAATTGCTTTAAAAACTTTTGGAACTTCAAGGATAGATCTGTCTTTGAATGACCGCAAGAAGAACGTAATGACCAGGCATATGTTTGCCAGAATGATGCACTGAGCTGCAGTTAATCACCCAAGCTGGTCCAACAGCTCCTCCCAAACACACTGCCCGCACAACCAAGGCAGCACAGAGTGGAAGGTTATGGTAACACAACCACTTACAGCTTCCACTCCTAGTCACACGACATCCTGACCTGGTAATCTAACCTGCTGCTCTTTCATTATTGCTGAATCTAAATCCTGGAACTCCTTGCCAAACAGCACCTAAACCAGAATGACTGCAGTGGTTCAAGAAGACAATGCATCATCACCTTTTCAAGAAGGAACTGCAGATGTTGGAAAATCGAAGGTAAACAAAAATGCTGGAGAAACTCAGTAGGTGAGGCAGCATCTATGGAGCGAAGGAAATAGTCGACGTTTCGGGTCGAGACCCTTCTTCAGACTGATATGGGAGTGGGGGCGGCGGGAATAAGAAATGGAAGAGGCTGGGACAGTGGGCTGTGGGAGAGCTGGTAAAGGGAAGGGAAAGAGGGAGAAAGCAAGGACTACCTGAAATTGGAGAAGTCAATGTTGATACTGCCTGGGTGTAAACTACCCAAGCGAAATATGAGGTGCTGCTCCTCCAATTTACGGTGGGCCTCACTGTGGCCATGGAGGAGGCCCAGGACAGAAAGGTCGGATTCAGAATAGGAGGGGGAGTTGAAGTGCTGAGCCACCGGGAGATCAAGTTGGTTATTGCGAACCGAGCAGAGTTGTTGGGCGAAGCGATCGCCAAGCCTACGCTTGGTCTCACCGATGTAGAGCAGCTGATAACTAGAGCAGTGGATGCAATAGATGAGGTTGGAGGAGGTGCAGGTGAACCTCTGCTGCACCTGGAAAGACTGCTTGGGTCCTTGGATGGAGTCAAGGGAGAGGTAAAGCGACAAGTGTAGCATTTCCTGCGGTTGCAAGGGAAAGTGCCAGGAGAGGGGGTGGTTTGGGTGGGAAGGGACAAATTGACCTGTGAGTTACGGAGGGAGTGGTCTCTGCGGAAAGCCGAAAGGGGAGGAGATGGGAAGATGTGGCCAGTGGTGGGATTCCATTGGAGGTGGCAAAAATGTCGGAGGATTATCTGTTGTATATGACGGCTGGTAGGGTGGAAGGTGAGGGCAAGGTGGACTCTGCCCTTGTTACGAGTGGGGGGGATGGGGAACGAGAGCAGAGTTATGGGATATAGAAGCGACCCTGGTGAGATCCTCATCTATAGTAGAAGAGGGGAACCCCCGTTCCCTAAAGAATGAGGACATTTCCGATGCCCTGGTTTGGAATCCTTGTTCGAGGCGTACCATGGCCCTGTCCCCGAAGTCTACCTCCACTACATCGACAACTGCATTGGTGCTACCTCCTGCACCCATGCACAACTCACTGACTTCATCCATTTCACCACTAACTTCCATCCGGCACTCAAATACTCCTGGACCATTTCCGACATCTCCCTACCGTTTCTAGACCTCACTATCTCCATCGCAGGTGTCAGACTACTGACCGACATCTACTATAAACCCACTGACTCCCATGACTATCTGGACTATACTTCATCCCACCCTGCTTCCTATAAGAACTCCATCCCCTACTGCCAATTCCTCCGTCTACGCCGCATCTGCACCCAGGATGAGGTGTTCCAGACCTGGCAATCGCTTCGCCCAACACTTCCGCTTGGTTCGTAAAAACCAACCTGATCTCCCGGTGGCTCAGCACTTCAACTTCCCCTCCCATTCCGAATCCGACCTTTCTGTCCTGGCCAGAGTGAGGCCACACTGTAAATTGGAGGAGCAGCACCTCATATTTCGCTTACACCCAAGCGGTATGAACATTGACTTCTCCAATTTCAGGTAGTTCCTGCTTTCTCCCTCTTTCCCCTCCCCTTCCCAGCTCTTCCACAGCACACTGTCCCCATCTCTTCCTTTCTTCTTCTCGCCCCACCCACCTCCACACCAGTCTGAAGAAGGATCTCGACCCAAAACAATGCCTATTTCCTTCACTCCATAGATGCTGCCTCACCCGCTGAGTTTCTACAGCATTTTTGTCTACCACCACCTTTTCAAGGACATTTAGGGATTGGCAATGGATGCTGCCCTTGCACATGACATCCAGATGCCAAAAATAAATATAAAGTTAAGTCATAAGAGCAGCTGGGATAGATTGATTTTATTTCTCAGAGTATAACGGGTGAATGATGAATACTGTGATACTATTTTCTTTGGTGGGACAAAATGAAATAACATGGAACATCAACGTTAGAACTAAGCCATCCAAATATGATGTCTGGAAATGTTGCTTCTTAGAAACATAGAAAATAGGTGCAGGAGTAGGCCATTCGGCCCTTCGAGCCAGCATCACTACTCAATATGATCATGGCTGAACATCTAAAATCAGTACCCCATTCCTGCTTTCTCCCCATATCCCTTGATTCCGTACATGCCTCAACTACCATTCACTGTGAAGGTTTTGTCCTGGTTTGACTTCCCAAAATGCCACACCTCACACGTATCTGAAATAAATCCATTTGCCATTCCTCAGCACACTTGCCCAACTGATCAAAATCCCACCGATTTTCTTGATAACCATTTTCACTGCCAATGATATTACCTTTTCTAGTGCCATCTGTAAAGATATTAAGCAAATATCCTTGTACATTCTTATCCAGATCGCTGATATAAATGACAAACCGTTATCAACATGTTATTGCTTCTGGGAGTTTGCTTCTGGGAGTTTGTTCTGCTTGAAAATTATTTATCTGGACTTAAATGATTTTGGGACAAGCTGGTTAGATAAAGTGTGAGTAAATCTGCCTCATGTCCCACATCTCAGGGTGAGCATCTTCAAGTGTCTGCTGCTGCAGCAAATGATGAAGGAAGGAAGCCTCTTCTTATCAACAATCTTTGGTCTATTTCTCCATTTTGTCTCCTTTAGCTCCCCTTTGTCTCGTTTTCACCTCTAGCCTGTGTCCACCCATCTGCCAATCAAAACACCCCCTTACCTGTATCCACTATCACTTGTAGAAACAAGGAACAGCAGATGCTGGTTAGTACACATAAGGACACACAAGATGCTGGAGCAACTTAGCAGGTCAGGCAGCATCTCTCCATACAGAGGGTGGCAGAAATCTAGAACATTCTCTCCCATCCACCTTTTCAATTGGGAGGGCATGTTGCAGTTGTATAAGACGTTGGTGAGACCGCATTTAGAGTATTGTGTTCAGTTCTGGGCACAACGTTATAGGAAAGATATTGTCAAGATTGAAAGTGTTCAGAGAAGATTTACGAGGATGTTGCCAGGACTAGAGGCTCTGTGCTATAGGGAGAGGCTGAGTAGGCTGGGATTCTATTACTTGGAGCGCAAGAGGATGAGGGGTGATCTTCTAGAGGTGTATAAAATCATGAGAGGAATTGATCGGGGAGATGCACAGAATCTCTTGCCCAGAGTAGGGGAATCGAGGACCAGAGGATATAGGTTCAAGGTGAAGGGGAAAAGATTTAATAGGAATCTGAGGGGTAACTTTTTCACACAAAGAGTGGTTGGTGCATGGAACAAGCTGCCAGAGGAGGTAGTTGAGGCTGGGACAATCCCAACGTTTAAGAAACAGTTGGAAACAGGTACGTGGATAGGACAAGTTTGAAGGGATATGGACCAAGCGCAGACAGATGGGAATAGTGTAGCTGGGACATGTTGGCCGGTGTGGGCAAGTTGGGCCGAAGGGCCTGTTTCCACACTGTAACACTCTAATTGAAAACATCAACTTTGATTTAAGGGACTTGGCTGGGAAGGGTAATGGCACAGAGTTTAGAGAAATTGCCGGGTAGCTAGAAGGCAGAATAGGTTTATAAGATTTAAAGATTTGAAGATAGGCTCCTATTCCAACAGTGTTTCTAAGTTAAGTTGCCATTTCTTCCCAATGAACCTTTTAATAATCAGGGAGATGCAAGATTGGTGTATCTATTCAATAGAGCTGCTTAATTTAAGTATGTCAACAAAAATTTTCAATACCAGTGAAGACTATATTCTGAATAGGCTTGATTTAATTTTAAACCCAGGTAATGTATGCCATTAACAATATGGACATTGTATTTTTGGTCATGGTTTTTAAAGTTGCTACTTACAATAAGTTCACAATATTTGCACTTTGGAATATCATTACATTTTATGGTAATATTGATATTATGTGGCGATTATCGTTGGCATATTTCATTGCCCTGGCATCAACAATTAACCGTAAAGCAACCACTCGATGCAGATCTCAAAGAACGCTGCCCAAATGTATCCCATAACTTCTGTGGTATGGATATTCCCCATTCTCACATTAATAGGGTGGCACAGTGCACCAGCTGGTAGAGACGCTGCCTCACAGCGCCAGAGTCAGGTTCAATTATGACTTGGGTGCTGTCTGCATGCAGTTTGCAAGATATCCCTGTGACTGCAAAGGCTTCCTCCGAGTGTTCTGGTCTCCTTTCACTTCGCAAATGTGCACAGACCGATAGGTTATTATTTTAACCACCGTGAATTCGCCTTAGTATGTAGATAGGTGGTAGAATCTGGGTAAATTGTGGTGCAAAGAAAGGGAGTTGATGCAAATGTAAGGAGAATAAACAAAATGTAATCAATGTAGGATGAGTGTAAGTGAACGCTTGATGGTCTGCTTCCATACGGATTCTCTGCGAGTCTATTTGCGGCATGGGGTGGCACGGTGGTGCAGTGGAAGAGCTGCTGCCTTACAGCGCTAGAGACCTGAGTTTGATCCAGTCTGTATGGAGTTTGGATGTTCTCCCCATGACAGTGTGGGTTTTTCCCAGGAACTTCGGTTTCCTCTCACATTCCAAAGATGTATAGGTTTGTAGATTAATTGGCTTCAGTAAGAATTGCAAATTGTCCCTATTGCGTAGGATAGTGCTGGTTTACGCCAATAGTTGATCGGCGCTAACTTGGTGGACCAAAGGGCCCTTGCGGCCCCCTCCACCATCTGTTTTTCCACATGCTGTATCTCTAAACTAAAACTAAACAATTATTTCAGCAAAGGGATTCATGTCATCAAACTGATGAAGCAAGCTTCTCATAGCTAACAAATCAGGAAAAAGGAAGTATTATTCTGAGGTACCATTAAAAAAAAAATACACAGCATTAAATGAAGGGTGGGGCAAACAGGCAAGATTAAAATCTTCTATTTTTGCATTTATGTCCACCTGCCTAAGTCAGATTACTTGATTTCAGATTTCATTTCTTTACAGTGACGAATAATTTCAATGTGGCTTTGATGCATTATTTTCCCTTTTACACACTGTCCTCAAGCAGTGAGTAGACTAAAAGAATATGTACAATCTGCATTCCTGAGCACTTGGAGGACCCCGTTAAAAAAAAAAATAATTTTGGCTCTTGACACATCACCTTAGTATTCAGATGGTCCTTCCTTACAACCATCACCGTGCATTCACAATGGAAGTTGCACACTGCTAATGCCAGCCCTTGTTGTTCAGCACTTATTGCCCACAAGCCAAACCCACAAATGGGCCAGATTGGGCAAAATGTAGATTTTCTTCCCTGCAAATTATTGCATACCAGATGTGTTGTTTTAAAGACAATCCAGCAATTTTATAATTAAAACAACATTATACTAAAGATAGACACAAAATCCTGGAGTAACTCAACCAGTCAGGCAGCATCTCTAGAGACAATGGACTGGTGACGTTTTGGGTCGGGACCCTTCTTCACACTGATTGTGGGGGTTGGAGGGGCACTGGAACTAAGAAAAGATCTAGGCAAACCAGGGCCAGCAACAGGGCCAGCTAGATGCAGGAAGATTGTTCCCGATGTTGGGGAAGTCCAGAACAAGGGGTCACAGCTTAAGGATAAGGGGGAAATCCTTTAAGACCGAGATGAGAAAGACTTTTTTCACACAGAGAGTGGTGAGTCTCTGGAACTCTCTGCCACAGAGGGTAGTTGAGGCCAGTTCATTGGCTATATTTAAGAGGGAGTTAGATGTGGCCCTTGTGGCTAAGGGGATCAGGGGGTATGGAGAGAAGGCAGGTACGGGATACTGAGTTGGATGATCAGCCATGATCATATTGAATGGCGGTGCAGGCTCGAAGGGCTGAATGGCCTACTCCTGCACCTAATTTCTATGTTTCTAACAGAGGACCTCAGGCAGCGACCAGTTGGAGGGTGCCTGTTGGTTAGGGATGGTTGCATCCCAAGAAGGATACATAATTGTTAACTGTGGAACTGTTTTACCAACATTTAGTGGTGGAAGGGAGGCACGGAAATTACATTCTCCAGCTCCAGCTCCAACTTAGGGTGTAGTTTTAACAGCAACACCACAAAGCAATTGCATTCACTGACCATCAAGAAAACCACAAAGATTCAGATAAGAGGTAAAACCGCAGGATTAAATATTTCAAAGGAAATATATACATTTAAAATGTTACAATTTAAATGTTTATCGGAATTTACAATCAGCTTTTAGGAGCCAGAGAGTTTGTCAGGCAGGGATTACGGTCTTTCACTTGCCTCTCACACAGAAAAGCATTATATTTGTGGTGCATTCCATTGTTTCAGAGTTTAGTGCAATTTTCATCATTTCACTGATTGCCCTTCACTACGAAGATGGAGAAGTTATAGAGTCCATGGAGGATCATGCAGGAGCCAGCAATAGCAATTTGCTCAAACTTGATCAAAAAAAGCTTAGCAGTAGCCAATCTTGCAACTTCCATGCAATGCAGTTTAGTTGCTCTCCGTTTTATGGGAAAATGCCAAGGGTTCCAATATTATTCAGGCCGTTAAACATTTGTAAGTGAAAAATGTGCTAACTAAAATATGATCAATACAATATTGTTTCCTAACAACTATCTGCTTCAGTTTAACTACAATTTATAAATAGTCCGAGTGGATATATATTCAACGTAGATTTAAAAAGATTCAACCAGAGAACAATCTGCCAGATTTCCACTTTGATTAGACATATCCTTGACATGATTACATAAATTGGCAGTTTTAGTGATTGCAGAGAAATCCTCTTCGAGCAGTCAAACACAAGCTGACAGTTCTGCCCGGGAGATCTTCATCTGAAATCTTCAATTATATCTAAACTACAAACTTTCAACTGACAGAAAATGATGGTAAATTTTAACAAATACCATATAATTCCCTGAAGAAATTGTCCATTGCTGAAGGATTTCATTCCCTCCCTCATTCTGAAAAAGATACAAGCCTCCTTAAAACTAGAATAAACACAGAAAATGCTGGACTTGAAATGTTATCGCAGCTCTCCCTCCACAAACACTGCCTGAGCAGCTGAGTGTTTCTAGCTGTTTTTAAAAAATATTTTCAGCATCTGCAATTTGTTGAATTTAATCCCCCAACAGCTACCATCCAGCCTTGACCTGGAACCCGCAGGAAATCAAAGTTAATCATCTCAGCCTTCTCAATAACATCACCACCGATTCTTCTAAAGGATAGATATTATTTGTTTTGTTATTCAAGATAGGACAACTCTCCAAGTTGTACACTTTGCCGGGAAACTTTAATGTAAAATATCATTAAATAAAATAGGTGTCATTTTCATTTCTTAAAAACAATTCTGCTTATTATAAAATGTACAAAACTCATGGATCTGACACAGTGGTGCTAATATTAGAGCTGCTGCAGGTTTGATCCTAACCCCTTGTGCTGTCTGTGTGGACTTTTTTTACATGCTCCCTACAGCCTATGGGTTTCCCTACGGGTTTCCTTCGGATGCTCCAATTTCCTTCCACATCATAAAGACGTGTGGGTTTGTTTATGCATTAATTGGCCTCTATAAATTGCCCAGTGTGGAGAAAGTAGAATATCATGGATCTAGCGTGAGCAGGTGATCGATGTATGGCATGGATTCAGTGGGCTAAAAGGCCTATTTCCATGCTGTATCTTTCATTCAGCTCAATCAAAAGGCAGAGTCTGGGGAAGCTTTGAGGACAGAAGATCACTTTATGTAGCATCCAACCAGTGTTACACACTTACACATATGGAGGGAAAAAACTAACATTGCAGCAATAAGGGAAATGTATTGGTTGTTCATTAAGTGCTTTATGCCTCTTGAGAAGGTGAGTGTGTGCTACTGGCTAGGGAGGTTTAGGATTTTGATCCCATTGCAATGCTGTTTTGCCCATCAAGAACATAAGAGCCGAAGCATAAAATCATCCATACCCCACCCTTCATATGATCATGGCTGCCTGCCCCAGTATCACTCCTCTCTCTGCTGAATCCTATTTCCATTCAGCTCCCTCTATCTTTCAAACATATTTATTTCCTCTTGAAATACTCCCAATCATTTCACTTCACAATCATCCAAGCAAGAGAATCCCTAGGAGGTTTGTGGAGGTGAGAACATTGGTGTATTTCAAGAGGAAGGGAATATGTTGGAAAGATAGGGAGTTGAGGGTAATGGAAAACTGCAATAGAAGAGAAGATGATGTCTAGGGTAGA
Organism: Okamejei kenojei; assembly: GCA_035221665.1. Classification (NCBI taxonomy): domain Eukaryota; kingdom Metazoa; phylum Chordata; class Chondrichthyes; order Rajiformes; family Rajidae; genus Okamejei; species Okamejei kenojei. The sequence goes on along the minus strand of CM069136.1, from coordinate 101,604,991 downwards.
TCAGCTGTGGACCTCATTTTTAAATAGTTACACTTTAATCTTAGATGGTTCAAGAACATTCTTCTAAACTCCAAAGAATATAAATCTAATTTCTTTAACCACTTATGATAGGACAGCCCCGTAGATGATACAGTTTGGAATGCATTGGAGATGCCATTAGAGTCATTGAGACATGTTGCAGCAATGCACCATGTAGCAGGCACACACTGCAGTCACTGTGCCCTAGTAATGGACAAATTAAATGTTTACAACCAAAAGCAAAAAGTATAGATACTGAATAAAAAAATAAAATGCTGTGAATATTCAGCAGGTCAGGCATCACTGGTGGAAAGAGAACCCGTGAAAGTTTCAGGACAAACTCCACTTAAGTCGTGGCATAAGTACCAGCTAAGCATTGTTGTTTGAATTTCAACGTAATTCCTGATCCTCAAATAAGATTGTGTTAGCTCTTTAAACAAATCAGCACTTTCTCAATGATCAAATGCATAACGTAAATCTATCTATTGTGCAGATTCCATCTGTTCAGATACCACATTCTTGCAATGTTACTAAACCATTGATGCTACACAGCAGTACAAGAGGTAGCCTGATTTCAGCATGGACCTTGCTGCTCACTGTTTCCCATTCCTCCTGCGATCAAACAGATCCAGTTCGGGCACCAAACCTAGCTGTACTTACTACCTATAAAACAAGGAAAAGTGTAAGAGCGAACTGCTACAACACACACCAAAAGTCCGTGTTCAAGCAGACTGGTCAGGAGTGGAATTATCTGCCTCAGAGGGTAAAACAGTTGAGCAGTTCTCAGGATGCATTCAAGAAGAGAGCTGGATAGGGGCTCTAAGATAGCGGAGTCAGGGGATATGGGGAAAAGGCGGAACGGGTACTGATAGGGGATGAACGCCATGAATCACATTTGAATGGCGGTGCTGGCTCCTGCACCTATTGTCTATTGGTCTATTGTCTATTGTTTGCGAATGGGGGAGGGGGGGGGGTGGAGAATAGAGCATGCTCAAAATGGAATAGTGATAGAAGGAGTCAACAAGCTGGAGAGGCTGAAAATGACAGCAAAGATTACACATTCCCAAAGGAGTGCTGTTTACCCAAATACGACAGGTTAAGGAGCATGGCATTGCCTGGCAGGTGGTGGAGGAGAATATATTACAAAAGTAGTGTTTAAAAGGCTTTTAGATCGGGCACATGGAAAGTGCAAGGAATAGAGGGAAGTATGGATCATTACAGTCAGATGAGATCAGATAAACTAGGCATCACATAGTGCAATCGTGGGGCTGAACTCACAGGGGCTGAATGAACCTGGAAAAGAGAGAGGATAAGTCCAATTGCTGAGATCCATGTTAGAAATAATAGCATAGGTTCGAATTGGGTGAATCCCAGTTCTTACATGGGTGATGTGCAGTTGGTAAATTATTCTTTAGATGTGGTCATGGCATGGATGGATCCAGGGAAAAGAAAGTATATGAAGGGCAATTAATTTGTCACATAAGAAAAGTAGTAATGCTCTTTGTGACCCTCACCCCCCTCGTTCATGGGACAACTGGCAATGTTTCAGCAGTGATCAGACTCCGCTCTCAGGGTCTAAAAATAGCACCTCTCAAATGCAATAATTATTGTGGCAGATTCCATCTCTCTCCAGCTCCAGCTCCAGCTCCATCAGCTGATTTGATGCATGGATCTGAACCACGAAACACCCTGAACAACCTCTACGGGAAGTGAGGTAGGATCAGTGTCTTACAAACATGGGACACTTTATCAAAACGTGAATGGTCACCGACAGTACCCAATTAATTCATGAACAAATATCCCCTCAGATTTAATTTCCTCTGAGGGTCAACGAAGGAATACAAATAGGTTTCTCGTTCCACAATCAGTGGTGCAGCAGTAGAGTTGTTGCCTAAAGGGCCTGTCCTACCAGCATGTGCCTCCATGCGGCGAGTGCGACTAAATGTGGTGGGCTTGAGCCTTAACGGTCCTCTCAGGGCCGGTTCCACTCCGACATCATACTCACCAATCAAGCTGGGCATGAGGCGGGCCGACTGAATTTGGGACGTCTTATGGCGTCTGTATTGACGCCATCACCGCAACGGCACGCCGGCAGTGACATAATCGCGCAAAGCCACCGCTGCATACGGCGTCCAGGACGCCTGCGTACGACGATGAGACGTTGCGTACGCCTCGATGCGGTTTGCGGGCCTGTCGGCCGGTTCCGCGCGGGATTTTTGAACATTGTCATTTTTACTTCGGAGGCCCCGCGCGATCTCCTCGGGACCACCCCCGCACAACTCCATTACGGCTCCGGCGATCGAAGTGGGACCAGCCAACGTGAGGCCGACCGGCTAAGCGACCACGATAGTCGCGCCTCACCGCATGCAGTTCGCATGCTTGGGACAGCCCCTTTACAGTGTAAGAGACCAGGGTTTGAATGCCTGACAATGGGTGCCCACTGTACAGAGTTTGTACGTTCTCCCTGTGGGTTTTCTCCCGGTTGTTCCGTTCCTCCCATGCTCCAAAGAAACTACAGGTTTGTAGGTTAATTTGGCTCTCTTAAAATTATAAATTGTCCTTAGTGTGTAGGGTAGTGCCAGTGTATGGGGTTATCGCTGGTCCGCGTGTACCTGGTTTCTTTAAAAAAACGTTTTGAAGACAAACACCATTTTTAAATTCCAGCTGAATTAACATCCACTCACTTCATGTTGAGATTTGAATTTCTAATTACTGGATTACCACACTATGCCTTTTAGGTTGTGCATCCAATAATTTTTAATGAACCCTTCAATACTACCGTTGACATCAGATGGACAATTGCAAGGCTCAGAATTGTCCAGGCTTCCGGTGAAACGTCAACAGCACATTACCCACACCAGAAAGCATCCCGCAATGATCCGTATAATGGGGATTTGTACTTAAAAAACTGAACTGCTGTGGAGAGCGCGCGAGAGAGTAAACTGGCATCGCCAATACATTTAGAAGTATGGGAGGAGGCTTTTTTACCAACAGATTCGGCTTCAAAAATGAGTCACCCAAGGCAAAAATGTCCTTAATACAATTACCCTAAATGTTATCAAAATGCCACATACTTGCACATTATACAGATCTATGGGGGGGGGGGGGGTGGTGGGTGGATGGCGGGGAAGGGGGGGGAGGGGGGGGGAGGTGGGGGTAATGGGGTGGGGGGGGGGGGGGTGGTGGGGGGGGGGGGGTGGGGGTGGTGGGGGGGGGGGGGTGGGTTACGTAAGGGGGGGGATGGTAAAAACAATTGGTTGGGGGGGGGTGGGGGGGGGTGGTGGGAGTGGTGAGGGGGGGGTGTGTGGAGGGTGGGGGGGTGGAGGCTTGGGGGGGGGGTTGGGGGGTGGGGGGGAGGTGGGGGGGGGGGGGAAGGGGAGGGTTGAGGGGGCTGAGATAGGATAGCTCAATGGTGGGGGGTTGGGGGGTGGTGGGGTGATGGGGGGGGGCGTTGGTGGGGGGGATGTGGGGGACGTTTGTTGAGGGTTGGGGAAGGCTTCAAAGGGAGGGGGGGGGGGGTGGTTGGTGGGGGGAGCGGCAATTGGGGGGGGGGTGGTGAGAAGGAGGGGGGGAGGGGGGGGAATGGGGGGGTGGTTGGGGTGGGGGGGGGGGTTGAAGTGGGGGGGGGGGTGTGGGGGGGGAGGGGGAGTTCATTGTGGATATGGTGAGGGATTTTGGGTGGGGGTGGTGTGGGGGGTGGGGGGGTGTTTGGGGTCCAGGTGGGAGGGGTAGGGGGAGTTGTGGGGGGGCGGGGGGGGTGAGGGGGGGGGGGGTGGGGGAGGGGGGGGGGGTGGGGTGGAGGGGAGGGGGGGGGGGGGGGTGACGTTTGTTGGGGGGGGGGACGCAGGGGGGGGGGTGGGGGGGGTGATACGGGTGGGGGGGGGGTGGGGGGGTTGGTGGGCAGGGGTGGAAGTGTGGTGTGGGGGTGGGTGGGAGGGGTTGGGAGGGGGGGGGGTGTGTGAGTTGGGGTGGGTTGGGGCGGGGGGGGGAGGGGGAGGGGGGTGGGGGGGGAGGGAGGGGGGGGTGGGGGGGGTGGGGGGGGGGTGTTGGGGTAGGGGGGGGGGGTGTCAGGGGGGTGGGGGGTGAGTGTTGGGTTGGGAGGGGGGGGTGGTGGGGGGTGGGGGGGTGTGGGGGGGGGGGGGGGGGTGGGGTGGTTGGGCATGGGGGGGGGTGGGGTGGGGGGGGTAGGCAGGGATGGGGGGGTTGGGCGTTGGGAGGAGGGGGGGTGGAAGGGGGTGGTTTGTGTTTGTGGGGGGGGGTGTGGGGGGGATAGGGGGGGGGGGGCGGGGGGGTAGGGGGATCTGGGGGTGGTGGATGGGGTAATGTGGGGGGGTGGGGGGTGAGGGTGAGGAAGGGGGGAGATGGTGGTGATTGTGGGGGGGGGGGGGGATGGGAGGGGGGGTGGGGGGGGGGGGGGGGGGGGGGATGGGTATGGGGGGGGGGGGGGGGGGGGGGGGGGGAGGGTGGGGTGGGTGGGATTGGGGGGGGGGTGGGAGGGGGGGAGTGGTTGGATAAGAGTGGGGGGGGGGGGTGGGATTGTGGTTTGTAGGATGGGGGGTGAGGGGGAGGGGGGGGGGGGTGGGGGGAGGGTATGGGGTGGGGGTGGGGGGTGGGGGCTTGGGGGAGGTGGGAGGGTTGGGTGGGTGGGGGGGGGGGAGGGGAATGGGGGTTGGTTTTTGGGGGGGTGGGGGGGAGGGTGGGGGGGGGGGTAGGGGGGGGGGTGGGGGGGGAGGGTGGGGTGGGTGGTGGGGTGACGGAATGGGGGGGTGTTTGAAAAGGGTGGGGGGGGGGGTGGGGGGGGGGGGGGTGGGGAGGGGAAGGGGGGTTGCGTTGGGGGGAGGAAGGGGTAATGGATTGGGGGGTTGGAGTGGGGAGGGGTGGGGGGGTTGTTTGTGGGTGGTGGGGGTTGTGGGGGGGTGGTTCGGGATGACAGGGGGTGGGGGGGGGGGGGGGGGTGGGGGGTTGGGGGGTGGGGGGTGGGTGGGGGGGAGGGGGGGGTTGGAGTGGGAGGGGTGTTGGGGGGGGGGGGTGGTGGGGGGTGGGGTTGGGGGGGGGGAGGGTGTGGTGGGCGGGGCGGGAGGGTGGAGTGCAATGGGGGGGGTGGGGGGGCGGGGAGGGGGTAAGGGGGTGAGGGGGGGTGTGGGGTCTAGTGTGGTGGGGGGGAGGATGGGGGGGGGTTGGGTGGGTTGGGGGGGTGGGGGGGGGGGGGGGTGGGGGGGGGGGGATGAGAGGTGATGGGGGGGTTGGAGGGGGAGGGGGAAGGGGGGGGGGGGGTGGGGTGGGGGGGGGGAGGGGGGGGTTAGAGGGGGGGGGGGGGTGATGGGGGGTGGATTGGTGCTAATTGTTGGAGGGAGGGGGGGGGGGGGGTGGGGGGGAGGGGGGGGGGGAGGGGGGGTTGTGGGGTGGTGGGGGGGGTGGGTAGAGGTGGGGAAGGTGGGGGGAGGGGGGGGGGTGGGGTGGGCGGGGTGGGGGAGCGGTGGGGAGGGGGGGGTGGTGGGGTGGATATAAGTGCATGCAAAGGGGGGGTGGGGGGTTAGGTTGGGAGTGTGGTGAGGGTGTAGGTAGTGGAAGTGTCAGAGGGGGGAGGAATTGGGTAGGGGGGAGAAGGGGGTGGGTTGGGGCATAGGCGGTTGGGTGTGAGGATGGACAATTGGATGTGTGGGGGGGAGGGTGGGTTGGAAGGCTTCATAAGGAGGGGGGTGGGGGTGGCGGGTGGGGTGTGGGTAAGGGGGGTGTGGTGTTGGGTAGCACGTGGGGGTGGGGGGCGGGGGGGGTGGTGGGAGGGGGTGGGTGGGGTTTGGTTGGGGAGGTGGTTGGGGGTGGGGTGGGGGGGGTGGTTGGGGGGTGGTGTGGAGGATGGCGGGGGGGGGGGGGGGGTGGGGGGGGGGTTGGGAGGGGTTGGAGGGTTGGTGGTGGGTGTGGGGTGTGGGTGGTGGGGGGGTTGGCAGGGGGGGGTGGGTACAGTGGAGGTAGGTTGGGGTGGTGGGGTACCGGGGGGAGTTGGGGTGTTGGGGTGGTGGGGTGTTGTGGGGTTCTGGTGATTTGGTGGGGTCTTGTGGGGGGGGGGTTGGAGGGGTGAGGGCGGTGTGTGTGTTAAAGGGTGGAGAAGGTGGGGGGGGGTGGGTTGAGGGATGTGTTGGTTAGTGTAGGGGGGTGGGGGGGTGTTGGGAAGAGGGGTGGGGGAGTGGGATAGGTGGGGGGGTGCAGGGGGGGATTGTTTTGGGGATGGTGGGGTGGTGTGGTTGGGGGGGGGCCATGGACTATAATGGAAGTTCATCATGTTGTGAGGTGAGGGGTTGTGAGTGTGGGTGTGGAGGGGTGGTTTGTAGGTGGGAGGGAGGCCGTAGTGGGGAGAGGGGTGTGCCGGGTGTGGGGTTGGGGGGTAGTGTGCTGGCTACAGGTGTGTAGGTGGTGGAGTAGGGGGTTGTGTGGGGGAGTGTGGGTTGGTGGGTGGGTTGAGGGGGGGGGTTTTGCTGGTTGGTGTGTGGCTTTGGGTGGTTGTCAATAGTGTGGCATGCTTTATGTGGGTGGGTAGTTGTGTGGTAGTGACATTTGCTGTCATTTTTTGGCTGTTATTTGGTTTAGGTGGGTGGGTTTGTTTTTTTAGTTAGTTTTATTAATTTGGCAGGGGTCGTTTTCTGGTGAATAAAGTACTGTATCTACTGGACTCATTCAGACACAAAATCAGGCTAAGCTCATTTTGTGTTTAATTGTGTGTGGATCAATCCCTCCAGAGCTAAATCACGACCAGCATTACTCCGAATCAGTGATATTCTGCAAATGGCAATGAAGTAAAAAGACCAGCCAAACAAGAAATTACTGGAGATGCTGGAAATTAAACCAAAGTAGTTAGAATCATTCAGCTTTATCGCCAACACCCGCATCGAGTTTCCCTTTGTTCGTTCCCACGTTTTCTGTCTTCCTCTGAGCTGTAATATCTCTTGGCTATGCAGAAGTGGAATTGCTGTAATGAGTATCTTGTCTTTCTCTCCACAAATGCTGAGTTAATCCATTTCTGCTCATTCTTGAGAGACTATTTTTTTTTTAATGGAGACCACAACAATACAGGCCACTTTGCCTCATTATTACACTGGTCTGTCACACTATGTTATCAGAGGGCTATTTTTAAAGTCAGCCACCCAACTTACTTGCCAGCCTTGAAGCATCAGTGAACTGGCTGACTGACTGTCCCCCATTTCCAATGTACTCAATAAGCAAGAAACTAGGCCAACTAGGTCCAATTTGAGCTGAACAATGCCCTGGGCTTTGACTTATGTAATCGAGTCACATAGTTCCCCCTGGAAGCCTTTGACAGGTGTCTGGGCCTTACCCCCAGCTTTGCCAGCTGTCAAACCTGTTCTGTTTTTCCAAAGACTTTTAATGTCTCTGACATTCACCGACACTTAAAAGCTATTTACAGATGAAAGAAACAAGAGAAAAAAAGATCTCATTTGTTATAAATAAAATAATTTACAAAAACATAATGCCTGGCACATAACATTTTTGTACAATAGCATTTTGTATTCCAACATCACAATGATAGCGTCATCATTCACATGAATATTTGAGACTATGATAAGTCAACCTGGTGCAGAATCCCAGAGCCATTCCATGGGATAAATGTTGGGGAATGTTAGCAAACTCCTTTGTTGTACTACATTTGTAGTTCTGCAGCCATGCAACTTTGGCATGAAATGCATAATTCACGGTGATTCAAAGTAACCAAACTCTATCCTAGCTTGCTGTATCAGTCCTGAACTTTTCAAACAGGTCATAACATTTAAGAGACATTTGGACAAGCACATGGACAGGATAGGTTTAGAGGGTTATGGGGAAAAGCGCAGGCAAATGGAACTAGTGTAGATAGGGTATGTTCATTGTCGTAGGCAAGTGGGCTGAAGGGCCTGCTTCCATCCTGTGAATATAACTAGAATTGCATCTTGATGTAGATGATTATGTAAACAGAAAAATATTTTTCAGAGCCTTGTTACATGACAATATCATCAGACGTTACAAACAATTGTTTAAATAATAATAGGATTCCTATGTTTCTGCTGCTATTCCCAATAGAGGTCATAGTTAAGGGCTAAAGTTGTGTATGATACAGAAAACAGAATTTGGACACAGTGGCACAGTGGTAGAGTTGCTGCCTCACAGTGTCAGAGGCCTGGGTTCGATTCTGACTACGGGTGCTGTCCAAACCAAGTTTGCACGTTCTCCCTGTGACTGTGTGGGGTTTATCCGGATACCCCCAGTTTCCTCCCAAATTCCAAAGACATGCAGGTTTGTAGATTAATTGGCCTCTATAAATCGTCCCTAGTGTGTAGGGTTCGGGGTTGTCTGGTGTGTGGACTTGGTGGGCTGAAGTACTTGTTTCCACACTGTGTCTCTAAACATCTAAATCAAAACCTGTACATTCAGAGGCCATATAAACATACTGTTGTTTGTCCCATTTTACATCATATGGAACTGTCATATAATATGTTATTATTTTTTACTATTTGCATGCATAATCTGAGACTTTTACATAAATTGTTTTTTGTGTGTTTCCTTGCATTATTTAATTTGTTAAAATGGCCAGTTTGCCTCTCCTGAACACAACCTCTTTACATCCCACCTTGCCATGACCTACAAGTCCACTTGATTTTCTTTGTATACTCTTTCCTGTGATGGATACAAAGCAAAGGTCTTTCCAAGTGAAATCCATTCAATCTCACATGAGACTTTGGATCTTGTATGCTATTGCATTATAATTGAACTTACTTACAAAGTAAGTTGATTCTTAAATAAAAGACCTTCATTAAATTTCCAGCTTCTGATGCTGCTTTGTAAGTTAAGTTGTTCGATCAATGGCTGTCAAAATCAGAAAAAGAGTTATTGGACTGTCGGTGATGATGCGTCCATCTAATTATAAGCTATGAGGAGAAGAAAGGTGCTCTTCAAGGTAATTATCCTCAAAGATGTGACATACAGTAAAGTAAGAAAGCATGAAATGAGAAAAAACTCTTCAGCACATTAAACTTTCTCTTCCCATCAACCCATGTAGAATCCTTGCAAGCGAGAACTTTATTCTCATTAAGGAAAGTTTTGAATGTTCTGCCACAGTCAAAATTAACCATGCAAACTTCCAAGATATTCATCCTCATCACACCATACTCTCTTTCATGAGCAACCAGTACTCAATGATGATGGTGTCAATAGAATATTTGATCATTTATCCAGTCTAGTAATATATAATCTGACAACCCCAAATAGAAATGATCGATTCTGCTTCACCATGCGAAATATAGGAGCAAAGATTTATGAGGATTTACCGGTTCTGGAAGGTTTGATTTACAGAGAATAGAATGGCTTGATCTTTTATCCCAGGAACGTAGTAGGCCGAGGGGGGACCATTCAGAGGTTTGTAAAATGATCAGGCATACATAAGGTGAATAGCCACTATCTTTTCCGCAGGGGAGCGGAACCTAAAACTAGAGGGTACAGGTTTAAAGAGAGAGGGGAAAGATTTAAAACATTTTCACGTGGAGGATGGTGCATTTATGGAATGAAATGCTAGAGGAAGTAATAGAAGCAGGTATAATAAAGATATTTTAAAGAGGCTTGGACAGGAAAGGTTCAAAGTCAAGTCAAAGTCAAAAGAGTTTATTGTCATGTGTCCCTGACAGGACAATGAAATTAGTAGGCATTGACTACAGTTATATACTTAAATACACACATTAATTAATAAATTAATAAAGTGCAAATAACAGATGGAGGGGTATTAATGTTCAGAGTTTTGTCCGAGCCAGGTTTAATAGCCTGATGGCGGTGGGGAAGTAGCTATTCCTGAACCGGGTTGTTGCAGTTCTCAGGCTCCTGTACCTTCTACCCGAAGGTAGCAGGGAGATGAGTGTGTGGCCAGGGTGGTGTGGGTCCTTGATGATGCTGCCAACCTTTTTGAGGCAACGGCTGTGGTAGATCCCATCGATGGAAGGAAGGTCAGAGCCGATGATGGACTGGGCAGTGTTTACTACTTTTTGTACTCTTTTCCTCTCCAGGGCACACAAGTTGCTGAACCAAGCCACGATGCAACCAGTCAGCAAGCTCTCTACTGTGCACCTGTAGATGTTAGAGAGACAGACCGACTCTCCGTAATCTTCTCAGGAAGTAGAGGTGCTGATGAGCTTTCTTAATAATTGCATCTGTGTACTCGGACCAGGAAAGATCTTCACAGATGTGCACGCCCAGGAATTTGAAGCTCTTGACCCTTTCAAACAGGACTGTGGGTCCCCATCCTACTCCTTCCAAAGTCCACAATCAGTTCCTTGGTTTTTGCTGGTGTTGAGGGCCAGGTTATTGTGCTGGCACCATATGGACAGTCGCTCGATCTCTCTTCTGTACTCCGACTCATCCCCATCAGTGATATGTCCCACTACAGTGGTGTCGTCAGCGAACTTGATGATGGAGTTCGCACTGTGACCGGCTACGCAGTCATGAGTATAGAGTGAGTACAGCAGGGGGCTGAGCACGCAGCCTTGAGGTGCTCCCGTGCTGATTGTTATCAAGTCTGACACATTTCCACCAATATGAACAGTCTGGAGAGATTGGGGTCAGGCACAGGCAAGCAGGACGAGCATGCTATGGCAATTTGGTCAACATTGTCAAGTTGGCCTGCTTCCCTGTTGTGTAGCTCATATGACTCTGCAACTCTAATTACGTACAATCTTTTGAACAACCAACCTGAATTAACACCCAAGCATTTATATGGATACATGCTTTTTAACCTGTACACTTCCCTGATTTAATCCTGGGCTAACCTGACTTTCTAAGCCATTTACATCATGTTAATGTCAGACACTTGCATATTTCTCAAAGTCCCAAGATTATTGTCATTTTGCAGACTAAACATGGGGCAAATTCATGACTTTCAGACAGAGTGACCCATCATCTCAGGTGATGCCAACGACACTATAGTTCTCAGGCAATCTCTCACCCAAGTACCAATCAAACCTAAGCTTGCTTCACTTTAGACTGTGGGCATTTTAAAACTAGGAGTAAACTTACATAATGTTAGGGGGGTAAAAGAAAATGTTAAATTGTCACCAACCTGATCTCTAAAACTAAAAATAACTGTAAGGAATACTTCAGAATGCAACATCTGTTAACCAATCCATACTAAATATTTTTTGAAGAATTTTTGAGCCAGCAGAATTTTGTTTCCTTTCAATGGTGGATAATGCAGTAGCTTCATCGGTGCCTCTAGTGGCACATAAATGTCATCTCATTATGACTGTAGATTTATTTAATTGAACAAAATTCCACTTCCTGTCAAAAATTCTTGGCTCCAATTCAAGATGACTGCCGACAGAATTTATCCTTTCTAGTCTTAATACTGCAGTTCTCTCAGAACACAAATATGATTTTATTCTGCTTCGGTCAAGTATGCAGAATAATTTTAGCCTAGAATTTGCAGTTGTCATGATGGTTAATCTGTCAAGAGTCACTGTTATCTATATTACCAAAAGTAAGATCTTGACCGCTTTTGGCTCACTGCGATGTGATTTACGAGAGAATGCCACCACTTACATGGAAACATAGAAACATGGAAAATAGGTGCAGGAGTAGGCCATTTGGCCCTTCGAGCCTGCATCACCATTCAATAGGATCATGGCTGATCTTCCAACTCAGTATCCTGTACCTGCCTTCACTCGATACCCCCTGATCCCTTTAGCCACAAGGGCCACATCTAACTCCCTCTTAAATATAGCCAATGAACTGGCCTCAACTACCATCATTACAGCCATCATTTTTGGCCACCTCACTCAGAGTGCCCCTCCAATGAGCTGGACCAGACGATTTTTCCCATCAATTAAACATAAAAGACTTATTACTGTTTTAAAAAATGTTGACATTCTGTCTGCTGCCCCTCTGGTGCGTGGGGGGGGGACTATAAAACCCAGAAGTGTTGTGCCTCAGTCAGTCTCTGCAAGATGGGGGGAAGTGAGAGGGTCTTTTCTCTCAGTCTGAGCTGTGAATAACAGTGAACTCATGTCTACTAAACTGTGAGTGTGGTTTTACTGACCTTCAGTGCCCTTAATGTGGTTTGAAAATGAAAATATGGTTGGTTTGAAGTAAAGAGCACAGCAAATGGTTGTTTGTGTGCTTTGGGTTGAAGTAAAAGGCACTGCAAATGGTGGTTTGGGTGCTTTGGGTTGAAGTAAAAGGCACTGCAAATGGTGGTTTGGGCGCACTTGACAACTTCCTTGACAACATATTATCTGAATGATGGCAGTATTACCTGAATGGTGGCAGATTAAGAAAATGGGAGATGCAACAAGACCTGGGTGTCATGGTACACCAGTCATTGAAAGTAGGCATGCAGGTGCAGCAGGCAGTGAAGAAAGCAAATGGTATGTTAGCATTCAAAGCAAAAGGATTTGAGTTTTTATAGATATGTGAAGTGAAAGAGATTAGTTAAAACAAATGTAGGTCCCTTGCAGTCAGAAACAGTTGAGTTGATCATGGGGAACAAGGATATGGCGGAGCAATTGAATAACTACTTTGGTTCCGTCTTCACTAAGGAAGACATAAATAATCTGCCGGAAATAGCAGGGGACCGCGGGTCAAAGGAGGAATTGAGTGAAATCCAGGTTAGTCAGGAAGTGGTGTTGGGTAAATTGAATGGATTAAAGGCCGATAAATCCCCAGGGCCAGATAGGCTGCATCCCAGAGTACTTAAGAAAGTAGCTCAGGAAATAGTGGATGCATTAGTGATAATCTTTCAAAACTCTTTAGATTCTGGAGTAGTTCCTGAGGATTGGCGGGTAGCAAACATAACCCCTCTTTTTAAGAAGGGAGGAAGAGAGAAAACGGGGAATGACAGACCAGTTAGTCTAACATCGGTAGTGGGGAAAATGCTAGAGTCAGTTATTAAAGAAAGGATAGCAGCACATTTGGAAAGTGGGGAAATCATTGGACAAAGTCAGCATGGATTTACTAAAGGTAAATCATGTCTGACGAATCTTGTGGAATATTTCGAGGATGTAACTAGTAGCGTGGATAAGGGAGAACCAGTGGATGTGATGTATCTAGACTTCCAGAAGGCTTTCGACAAGGTCCCACATAAGAGATTAGTATACAAATTTAAATCATATGGCATTGGGGGTTCAGTATTGATGTGGATAGAGAACTGGTTGGCAAACAGGAAGCAAATAGTAGGAGTAAACAGGTCCTTTTCACAATGGCAGGCAGTGACTAGTGGGGTACCGCAAGGCTCAGTGCTGGGACCCCAGCTATTTACAATATATATTAATGATCTGGATGAGGGAAATGAAGGCAATATCTCCAAGTTTGCGGATGACACTAAACTGAGGGGCAGTGTTAGCTGTGAGGAGGATGCTAGGAGACTGCAAGGTGACTTGGATAGGCTGGGTGAGTGGGCAAATGTTTGGCAGATGCAGTATAATGTGGATAAATGTGAGGTTATCCACTTTGGTGGCAAAAACAGAAAAGCAGACTATTTTCTAAATGGTGGCCGATTAGGAAAAGGGGAGATGCAGCGAGACCTGGGTGTCATGGTACACCAGTCATTGAAAGTAGGCATGCAGGTACAGCAGGCAGTGAAGAAAGCGAATGGTGTGTTAGCTTTCATAGCAAAAGGATTTGAGTATAGGAACAGGGAGGTTCTACTTCAGTTGTACAGGGTCTTGGTGAGGCCACACCTGGAGTATTGCGTACAGTTTTAGTCTCCAAATCTGAGGAAGGACATTATTGCCATAGAGGGAGTGCAGAGAAGGTTCATCAGACTGATTCCTGGGATGTCAAAACTGTCTTATGAAGAAAGACTGGATAGATTCGGTTTATACTCTCTAGAATTTATGAGATTGAGAGGGGATCTTACAGAAACTTACAAAATTCTTAAGGGGTTGGACAGGCTAGATGCAGGAAGATTGTTCCCGATGTTGGGGAAGTCCAGGACAAGGGGTCACAGCTTAAGGATAAGGGGGAAATCCTTTAAGACCGAGATGAGAAAGACCTTTTTCGCACAGAAAGTGGTGAGTCTCTGGAACTCTCTGCCACAGAGGGTAGTTGAGGCCAGTTCATTGGCTATATTTAAGGGAGTTAGATGTGGCCCTTGTGGCTAAGGGGATCAGAGGGTGTGGAGAAAAGGCAGGTATGGGATACTGAGTTGGATGATCAGCCATGATCATATTGAATGGTGGTGCAGGCTCGAAGGGCCGAATGGCCTACTCCTGCACCTAATTTCTATGTTTCTATGTTTCTATATTATAGGAGCAGGGAGGTTCTACTGCAGTTGTACAGGGTTTTGGTGAGACCACACCTGGAGTATTGCATACAATTTTGGTCTCCAAATCTGAGGAAAGACATTCTTGCCATAGAGTGGGTACAGAGAAGGTTCACCAGACTGATTCCTGGGATGTCAGGACTTTCATATGAGGAAAGACTGGAGAGACTCGGCTTGTACTTGCTAGAATTTAGAAGATTGAGGGGGGATCTTTTTATAGAAACTTACAAAATTTAGACCTATTTTCTATGTTTCTATGTTTCCTGTTTCCACTGTATATTGATTTTAGAGCTGCCACCCCAAGAACCCATATCAGCGCTCCAGAAAGCCCCCCCACTGGCCACTAATATTGGAATTGGTGGAGAGGTGGAATATTGCATCGGGGGATCAGCCCTCCCATGTGAACATGGGACCCAACGGGTCCCACTTAGTCTAGTTACTCTATAAAATTGCAGCGCCTTCAAGTGTGTAGTTTAATGGAGATGTTATTGTCAGTGTGGACAGGTAGAATCAGGTGAGGAGAGGGAAGGGAGAGGATAGAGGCTGAATAGTGGAACCTGATAAGGGAGGAATTATGAGCAGATGGAACAAGGGGATCCAAATGGAGGGGAGGGAATTACAAGTGTATAGATGTGTGGGTGATGGGCAGATGGAAGAGATAATTAATCCAGGGAACCAAGGGACTGGTGATGAGGGTGGAGATGAAATGGGAAAGGTGAACAAAGGGAAAGATAACTTGAGTGGACTAGTAAGTGTGGGAAACGGACACTGACCCAAAATTGTGAACTTTTATGTTCATAACATTGGGTTGTCGTCTACCCAGGTAGAAGATGAGGAGGTCTTTGTCTATTTCTTCACTCTGGCACAGGAGAACTCCGAGGACAGACAGGCCAATATGGGAATGGGAATAGGAAAGGATTTGAAAAAAAAACATTCAACTGCAAGTTTGAGGCAGTCGCTGCAAACAGAAGGCAGGTGTTCCACAAAATGGTTGCTCGTCTACGATTGTGTCGGCAGATGTAAAGTAGGCCATGAGAAGACCATCAAAAGCCATTGACTATGTTGGAGAATGTACACATGAATTCTTGCCTCACCTAAAAGGGTTGTCTAGGTAACCATATAACCATATAACCATATAACAATTACAGCACGGAAACAGGCCCTCTCGGCCCTTCTAGTCCGTGCCGACCATTTGTTTTCCCCTAGTCCCATCTACCTGCACTCAGACCATACCCCTCCATTCCCTTCACGTCCATATACCTATCCACTTTACTCTTAAATGTTAAAATAGATCCTGCCTCCACCACTTCTGCTGGAAGCTCATTCCACACAGCCACCACCCTCTGAGTAAAGAAGTTCCCCCTCACGTTACCCCGAAACTTCTGTCCCTTAATTCTCATGTCATGCCCTCTTGTTTGAATCTTCCCTACCCTCAATGTGAAAAACGTATCCACGTTAACTCTGTCTATCCCTTTCATCATTTTAAAGACCTCAATCAAGTCCCCCCTTAACCTTCTGCGCTCCAAAGAATAAAGACCTAACTTGTTCAACCTTTCTCTGTAACATAGTTGCTGGAACCCTGGCAATCACCCTAGTAAATCTCCTCTGTACTCTCTCTATTTTGTTGACATCCTTCCTATAACTAGGCGACCAAAATTGTACACCATACTCCAGAATTGGTCTTACCAATGCCTTGTACAATTTTAACATTACTTCCCTACTCCTATATTCAATGCTCTGATTTATAAAGGCCAGCACACCAAAGGCTTTCTTTACCATCCTATCTACATGCGATTCCACCTTCAGGGAACTATGCACAGTTATTCCTAGATCCCTCTGTTCCACAGCATTCCTCAATTCCCTACCATTTACCATGTACGTCCTATTTTGATTTGTCCTGCCAAGATGTAGCACTTCACACTTAACAGCATTAAACTCCACCTGCCATCTTTCAGCCCACTTTTCCAAATGGCCCAAATCTCTCTGTAGACTTTGAAAATCTACTTCATTATCCACAACACCACCTATCTTAGTATCATCTGCATACTTACTTATCCAATTTTCCACCCCATCATCCAGATCATTGATGTACATGACAAACAACAGTGGACCCAACACAGATCCCTGAGGCACCCCACTGGTCACCGGCTTCCAACCTGACAAACAGCCATCCACCATTACTCTCTGACATCTCCCATTCAGCCACTGTTGAATCCATCTTGCTACTCCGCCATTAACACCCAAAGATTGAACCTTCTTAACCAACCTTCCATGGGGAACCTTGTCAAAGGCCTTACTGAAATCCATATAGACAACATCCACTGCTTTACCCTCATCAATTTCCCTAGTTACCGCTTCAAAAAATTCAAGAAGGTTTGTCAAACATGACCTTCCAGGCACAAATCCATGTTGACTGTTCCTGATCAGACCCTGTTTATCCAGATGCTTATATATATTATCTCTGGATAATGAGATACCTGGATAATGTTGTTGGGGGGGGGGGTCGGGGTATTCTGTTGCAACCGGCAGAAATGGAGAAGAACAATGTGCCAAATGAGGAAACTCTTTCCCTGTTTTCTCTGGGGAATGTGAACATGAAAGCAGACAACTGGGAAATGGAGGGTTCACATGCATCTACTCAATTTTCCACACCATTGTGTTCATTTCCCACTCTTACTGACCCACATAGGTTCTCTCTATCTTTGTTCAACTACTTTTATTACACCCCCCCTTCCCAACCTGGTTTCACCTGGCCATCTACCAATTCACCAAACCTTCTCCTTCCTTGGTCTCCCTTTCTTATCCCCTCCCACATCTCGACCCATCTACCTATCACCACTCCCTTATCTGCTTCCAGGTCACTTTCCAGCCTCGGACTCAAACTTGCCTTGTTCCCTTCCACCATCTGGCTCCAACTTCCTCACCCTGCTGGCTCCTTACTGCCCATCAACCTCCACCTCACCTGGTTCCATCTATCACAGAGCAGTTCCCCCTGTCCTCTGCTTGTTACCCCCCTTATACTGGCTACCTTCCCCGGGCACTCTCAGTCCTGATGCAGGTTCTTGACTCAAAATATCAATTATCCCTGTATCTTAAAAGAGGCTGCTTGACCCGTTGGGTTTCTCCAGTGGTTTGTTTTCCATTCCTCCAGATTCTACATCTGCTCTTTCTTGTGTCTCAAATTCATAATTCATACTGCTCAAGATATCTGGTGCAGAAAACTTGATTTCCTAGTTGAGTGTCATTCCTCATTCATCTCTAAAATGAAACATCTTTATTGTCTTCTCGTGACATGTCATCTTCTACCTCAATGTCATGTCTAGGTCCTGAACTTTATTCGGCTTCTGTAAAATTATTTTAAACCTTTTTTTTAACGGTATGCTTTACTTTCCTTTGTGGTTGATTTCCTCTATCTGATTGCATTTACAGTATGGTTGCTGACTCCATTGTTCCTGGGCACTGCAGATCCCCCATGGACAGGACAGGATGAAGTAATGTTGGAGAAGGTGAGATCAATGCCCCAGAGAGCAGTAAATCCTTGCGGATAATGTCCTCAATGACAGCAGCAAGCAAAACTTTGCTTCAAGCCACACACAAAAGAAAGCAGAGCATGATATTGATTAACCAGAGTATGTTGGGGTAATTTCTTACCAAGAGTAACACTTCAGAGCTCCAGACATATCCAATTAAACAGTGATGTAATAGACATTCTCCTTGTCGAGCTGGCAGAATCTCACAGTCAAAACACAGCAGGATGGAATGTCACATCCAGTACAACGTTACAGCGGAATTCCTCCCTACCCGATTACAATTAGCTGATTTCTTCAACCACCTCATTCCATTCCAATGAAGCAGTTCCACTTTATTGCAAAGAGAAAACTTCATTCTGTGGCGCTGAACTTTGAAACAAAATCCTCAGGAAAAACTGTGAATTAGCTGTGTGCAGGATGGAACTGCAGATGATGCTGGTTGATACCGAAAATAGACATAAAATGCTGGAGTAACCCACGCGGTCACAGGGAGAAGGTACATACTCTGTACAGGCAGCACCCATAGTCGAGATCGACACCCCCATCTCCGGCTCTGTAACTCTACCGCTGCACCACTGTGCTGCCCATGATGGTATTACGCTAATTGTAAAAAAAAATTGGGCATGTTTGGGATATGTTTAACCCAAGAGACTTACATTCTGGAAAAGGATGATGCGGAAGGAGTCCAACATGATGAAGGAGACTTAAAGGAGAGGCAGTAATCAGATTAGAGAAGTCACAGAGTCATACAGCATGGAAACAGGCCCTTCAGCCCCATTTGCCCATGCTGACCAACATGCCCCACCTGCGATAGTCCCGCCTGCCCACATTCAGCCCATATCCCTCCATACCTACCCTATCCATGTATCTGTCTAAATGCTTCTTTAACTTTGCCATTGTACCTGCAAAGAAACATTCAGATTGCAAGGTCCAACTAGCTAAAGCAACGCTAAACATTGGAGGTTTGCGAACAAGGCAATAAAATTGATCAAAAGATGTCACATTATGACATTTAAGTGTTTTCCAAGCACTAGGAAAGTCTTAGCTGTCAATCAGATAGAGGCAACTCTGCAGAGATTTAAAAAAAGGATCAAGAAATGCAAAGACAATTGGGTGACTGGGGAATTATTGCAAAATGTAAAATCCACAGATACTGTAAATCATTGTAACACAGATACTATAAAATGCTGCAAGTGTTTTGAATCAATGAAAAATAGTGGGCGTTCTCAGTGTGTTTTCCAATTTATTTCTATTAAGGCCTAAATAAGCTGACATGTCCGAGAAACTCACTACTGCAATACAATATTTTTTTATATGGCAACTGAGAACCAGATTTGGAGTGCAGGTAAACACACACAAATCCCTCCAATATCAACTAATCAACCAATATTTAATTATGAGTGGGCAGTGGGGAAGAGGGGGCGGTTAGAGGTGGAGGTTCTACAGCTGTTAAGTGGCTAGATTGAACAGTGTGCATGGTTTGTGGTGCAGTCTGTAAGGTGTTGTATTAAAGCTGTAATTTCTGGCTTTGACCTCACATGTGTATCCGTGGAACTTATCAAGGCTTTGCATCCAAATCAAATTCAGTAGATTGGCTGTCACTGCTATTTGCTCCCTCTGCCTTCAGCCTGGAAGAACACTCCTAACATTTGCCAGTTCTCCATATAACCATATAACAATTACAGCACGGAAACAGGCCCTCGCGGCCCTTCCAGTCCGTGCCGACCATTTGTTTTCCCCTAGTCCCATCTACCTGCACTCAGACCATACCCCTCCATTCCCTTCACGTCCATATACCTATCCACTTTACTCTTACACAATGTTTCACCACAGTTTTCGAAAACCACAGAGACCACTCTTCCTTGTGCTACGCCAATCTCTCAATGTCTTCTGAAGTTAGCTGAGATGTAGGGTGGCGCCAGCAATGGCTGCCTCGCCAACAGTCTGTCTCAACCCTTCCTTCTCTGTTGTTTTTTTGTATGTGTTAAATCTATGTTTTCGTGTTCTTTAGCTTTTATGTGGGGGGTGGGGGTGAAGGATGGAGGGGGTTGGGGAAACTTTTTTTAATCTCTTACCTCGACGGAGATGACATTTTTCTCCATATCCGTATCTCCGTCTGCACTGTGGTCTAACAACATGGAGCTCGCGGTCCCTGGTTGGAGACCGACTTCGGGAGCTCCAAGCCGCAGGAGCTCCGACCGCCCCGACCGCCCCGACGCGGGAGCTTCGATCGCCCCAAGGCAGGGGCTTCGATCGCCTTCTGCGGGAGCTTCGATCATCCCGACTGCGGATGGTCCGACTGCCCCGACCGCAGGATAATAAAGAGGAAGAAGATTGAACTTTATTTCCTTCCATCACAGCGAGGAATTTCCACATTTATGTTCATGTTATTGTTTTTTTTTAATGGTAATCTTTATGTAGTTGTGTGTCCTGTTGCTTTTTTTCAGTATGGCTGTATGGTAATCTGAGTTTCACTGTACCTTAATTACAACCTTTGAACCTTTGAACCTTTGAACCTTAGCCAACACTGCATAGTATACACACTCAATTTTGGCAGCTATAAGCCAGCTTTAAACAGTGTAGGCTGGTTTTAACTCCTTCTCCTAAAACTGTGCACTAGCTTAATGAGTAAGGCAATAAACAAAGTGGGTAGCAGTCATTCCACGCTGGAATCATTGTAGTGAGCAGGCAGTGCAAATTAGTGCAAATAACAAGCATGGTTTAAAGGTACCTCTTGACAGCTCTCTATGCAGCCTTCATAAATATGACTTTAGATGCTGAACACATTCAGTCCACAGCAAACTTCATTACCCTGGAGACCATATGAAACAGTAGCTTAATAAACTGTCCGCTTAACTCCAAAATGACATACACCCAGAGAAGAACAAGGTGGTTCTCCCTCATCTTGACAAATATTCATTCTATAATCATTATTATGCAACAAAGTTAACTGGTCATTATGATGAAGCAGTTTGTTGGAGCTTGCTGTACACTAATTGATTATCACACATTGCACATTAAAGCAATTACTCCTCAGAGAAAAATCAATGACTGGAATCTCCGAGGTCACATAACAAAGTGAATTAATGCAATAATGAGGAGCATATAGACTCAATGACACAGGTGTTAAGGTTGGGCAGAACCAGAGGAATCCTCGGTGAAATAAAAAGATCAAATGCTGGAAATACTCAACTGGACAGGAAGCGGCTGTGTAGAAAGGGACAGAGATAACATTTCATGTTGATGACCTTTAATCAGAGCCGGGTATTAATTGTTGAAAAAGACAAGGAACATTAAGAGAGCAGTTAGTAAAATATTTAGAATCCGAGTCTTTACAAATAAGGGCAGAGAGGACAAAGGCAGAGACGTTTTGGTGAACCTGTACAAAACATTGATTAAGCAACAACAGTGTTGCTTTCAATTCTAGTCATCATGCGAGGAGTGGTCCACAGAGGGTGAAGAAAGGATTTATTAGAATGATTCCAGGGATGAGGGATTTCAGCTAACACATTAATCTGCAGAGGCTGGGGTGTTATGGATTGAACGATAGGTCAAATTGTTTCCTTCTGAGGAGTAATGGTTCTGCGATAGTGTATGATACTGGTCAGCAAAATTATTTGCACCTGAGGGACAAAATACTGATTGCTGTCTCATCATATTAGCAGTGATGGTCAGTTGGTTGCTGATCAAGCTCTAGTTGACTGCCAAACCTCACTCACCCTTACTCATATTCAATCTATCATGGGACACAAGCAAGCCATAATAAAACAAAAGCTTGATGATGGCCTCAGACTGGAGTCGTGCATATTTACACTTTTAAGTTTTTCAAACTAAAAATATTTTGTTTTTAGTTTAGTTTAGAGTTACAGCTCATAAACAGGCCCTTCGGACCACCAAGTCCACGCCGACCTGTGATCCCCGCACACTTACACTATCCTACACACACTAGGGACAATCTACAACTATACCAAGCAAATTAACCTGCAAACTTGTATGTCTTTGGAGTGTGGGAGGAAACCGGAGCACCCGGAGAAAACCCACGCAGGTCACAGGGAGAATGTTCAAACTCCGTACAGACAAGCACCCGTAGTCGGGATCGAGCCCAGGTCCCTGGCGCTGTAAAGCAGCAACTCTACCACTGCGCCACCATGCCACACAACTAGAAGTTTATCAACCTCAAACATTAACTTCTGTTTCTCCCCCAGTTATGTTGTCTGACTTGTTGAATTATCCCAGCTCTTTCTGATTTTTATTTTTTTTTTAATCTGCTGCTTTATAAAACCTTTACTAATTAATCATCATTAAGAAAGCACCGAAGCTGATGACTCTCGTCTTTTCCTGGCATTAATGGGGCAAGGGCGAAGGGCAAAATATGGGGATGATGGCCCAATTGCCCAATTGCCCTAGGCAACAGCGTGGTACAGCCTTCATTTTGAATTGGGACTTCTGCCAGGTTTCCAAGGTGTTTCAAACCTACAGACAACTAGTAACTGGTCAAGCACAGTCGTATGACATTTAGCGGAGCCTGAATGCTATTGGGAGTGGAACTGGTTCAATGTGATTGTGAGTAAAATTGGCTGCACTGGACATCATCTGACATCTTCCACAGCCATTAGATTAGCAAGGACAATTGTGGACTTAATTCTTAAAGCCTTGGAAAGCCTATGGAGTTCCTACCAGATTTTATGAAATAATTTATTTATTTTTGCTTGCTGGAGTATATATCTTCAAAATGTATTATTTGATTTGCAACTCCCTCCGCAACTCCCTTGTCAATTCTTCCCTTCCCTCCCGCTCTACCCCTTCCCCGGGCACTTTCCCTTGCAAGCGCAAGAAATGCTACACTTGTCCCTTCACCTCCCCCCTCCACTCCTTTCAGGGTTCCAAGCAGTCCTTCCAGGTCCGACAGAGGTTCACCTGCACCTCCTCCAACCTCATCTACTGCATCCGCTGCTCCAGATGCCAGATGATCTATATCGGTGAGACCAAGCGGAGGCTTGGCGATCGTTTCGCCGAACACTTCCGCTCGGTCCGTAAAAACCAACCCGACCTCCCGGTGGCTCAGCACTTCAAATCCCCCTCCCATTCCGTATCCGACCTCTCGGTCCTGGGCCTCCTCCACGGCCAGAGTGAGCAACACCGCAAGTTGGAGGAACAGCACCTCATATTCCGCTTGGGGAGTCTGCATCCTTTGGGCTTTGTCGCACTAGCTTCTCATTTTCACACCACAAACAGCTTACAATGGCTTGTTCCCTTTATCATCGATACTTTTTTGCATATCTTTCATTCATTGTTCTTTATCTCTCCACATCACCGTCTATATCTCTCGTTTTCCTGATCCCTGACCAGTCTGAAGAAGGGTCTCGACCCGAAACGTCGCCTATCTCCTTCGCTCCTTAGATGCTGCTGCACCCGCTGAGTTTCTCCAGCCTTTTGTGTACCCTCCCCCTTATTTGATCTTTAGTTTAGTTTAGTTTAGTTTAGAGTTACAGTGCGGAAACAGACCTCTCCACCCACCTAGTAGCGCCAACCAGCTATCCCCACACACTGACACTATCCTACAAACTAGGGATAATTTTTAATTTTACCGACACCGATTAGCCTACAAACCTATACGTCTTTGGAGTGTGGGAAGAAACTGGAGCTCCCTGAGGAAACGACACGGGTCATAAGGAGAAGGTACAAACTCCATACAGACGGTATTCGTAGTCAGGATCAAACCCGGGCCTCTGACTCTGTCTCTGGGCCACCGTGCTGCCACTGATTTCACGTTATTAAATACTGCATTATTAGAAACATAGAAACATAGAAAATAGGTGCAGGAGTAGGCCATTCGGCCCTTCGAGCCTGCACCGCCATCCAATATGATCATGGCTTATCATCCAACTCAGTATCCCTTACCTGCCTTCTCTCCATACCCCCTGATCCCTTTAGCCACAAGGGCCGCATCTAACTCCCTCTTAAATATAGCCAATGAACTGGCCTCAACTACCTTCTGTGGCAGAAAATTCCAGAGATTCACCACTCTCTGTGTGAAAAATGTTTTTCTCATCTCGGTCCTAAAGGATTTCTCCCTTATCCTTAAACTGTGACCCCTTGTCCTGGACTTCCCCAACATCGGGAACAATCCTCCTGCATCTAGCCTGTCCAACCCCTTAAGAATGTTGTAAGTTTCTATAAGATCCCCCCTCAATCTTCTAAATTCTAGCGAGTACAAGCCGAGTCTATCCAGTCTTTCTTCATATGAAAGTCCTGACATCCCAGGAATCAGTCTGGTGAACCTTCTCTGTACTCCCTCTATGGCAAGAATGCCTTCCCTCACATTTGGAGACCAAAACTGCACGCAATACTCCAGGTGTGGTCTCACCAAGACCATGTACAACTGCAGTGGAACCTCCCTGCTCCTATACAGGGAGGTTCTACTGCAGTTGTACAGGGTCTTGGTTTACCAAGCAGTAGGAAGAATTCAGGTGGTTGAATAAGATGGCTTCTTACCACCTTATCAATATGGGCAATAAATTGCTGGCCTTGCCAGTGAAACAAAGATACCAAACAAAAAAATAAATGGGTAAATATTAACAATATTTCAATAGGTATGATACTTGATACCACATTCATCAACAAGTGTTCCAAAAGAAAACCCACATTTACACAAAATAATTAATCTGCGTTGCACCATTGAACATGATATCAACACACTATGATGATGGACAACCTATAATTGGCAAATAATAGGTGGCACAGAGGTGAAAAATATGCAAATTTTCCCACATTCATTTTTACCGGTAATTAAGCACATCGTACTTCTGAAATTTAAATAAGCTAAAAGTGTAATTAATGTGTGCTATTCCTGCATTTGGAAAAGCTTCTGTAAACTAATGCAAACATCTATTACTGTGTACAAATATGCTCAATATTATGCTAAATATGTTCAAAATGAACCAAGAGGAAGAACTGTGAGGAACAGATTACACTTTAAAAGTAATTTAATTATATTCTTAAACTGTTGGTGACTTCCTAATGAGATTTATGGAGAACAGTCTCCGATGTTTTGGAACAAACCATTCCTGCGTCTATCTTCCAGAAGTTGGAATATTTAATGCATTAACCTCAATAGTTATTAGACATGCTTGGATATATAAAATCAATGCAGAGGTATTCTGGATTCTTGAAAAGCCAGGCAGCATTTGTAGAGAGATTTACTGTTTCAAATCAACATTCATCATCAGAATTGGAAAAGTAAGAAAACAAGCAAGTTTGGAGTTGGATATATGTAGGAAGGAAATTGCAGATTCTAGTTTAAACCAAGGATAGACACAAAGAGCTGGAGTAATTCAACGGGTCAGACAGCATCTCCGGAGAAGCAGACAAAATGTGTGGGAAGGAACGGTAGATGTTTCGGAGATGCTGTAACCCGCTGAGCTGCTACAGTTTTTTGTGTCTCTCTTTGGAGATGCATAATGTTTTGAATAATTTAATGAGATTCCTCCATCTACATCCAAAAGAGCAAACAGAAACATGTCACTTTGATCATTGGGCCAACCATAGTGAACTATCCCATCAGAGTCCAATTTTGTGCAACAGAATACAAAGTAACAACAGAGCCCATATGATGGATATTGGATACTGGATTGCCTGTTCAGTAATTCAGAATATTTTGGAAATTATTACAAGGTTACTCATATGGTTTGGTTTGGTTTATTATCGTAACATGTACCAAGGTACAGTGAAAATCTTTTATTTGCATGCTATCCAATTAAAAATCAGATTGTACGATACATGCGTGCAATTGAACAATATACAAGTGCAACAGGTAGAGCACAGAGGAAAACTACCAGTGTGCAGACTATAGTTGTGTAGCATAGTAGCATTACAGTTACAGAAAAAAAATATGCAACGTCTGCAATTAAGGTAGGTTGGAAGATTGGGACTACCCCCGAATGTATGGGATGTTAATAATCTGATAAAGAGGGGAAGGAGCTATTCTTGAGTCTGGTGGTGTGTGCTATCATGTTTTTGTGTCTTCTACACAGCAGCCAGAAGATCTTACTGCGAGGCTAGTACATGAAGAAACAGAAAATATCCTCTTCATGAGGGGATGAGGGGAGGAACTCCAGTTTTCATGGAACTATTAGATAATAGACAATAGGTGCAGGAATTGGCCATTCGGCTCTTTGAGCCAGCACCACCATTCACTGTGATCATGGCTGATCATCCACAATCAGAACCCAGTTCCTGCCTTCTCCCCATATCCCTTGACTCCGCTATCTTTAAGAGCTCTATCGAACTCTCTCTTGAAAGCATCCAGCAAACTGGTCTATACTGCCTTCTAAAGCAGAGAATTCCATAGATTCACAACTCTTTGGGTGAAAATGTTTTTCCTCATCTTCGTTCTAAATGGCCTACCCCTTATTCTTAAACTGTGGCCCCTGGTTCTGGACTCCCCCAACATTGGGAACATGTTTCCTGCCTCTAGCGGGTCCAATCCTTTAATAATCATATAAGTTTCAATAAGATCCCCTCTCTTCCTTCTAATTTCCAGAGTATACAAGCCCATTCACTCCATTCTTTCAACATATGACAGTCCCGCCATCAATGACTATTCTTTAGTCACCTTGCTCCTTCTAAAACAAAAAGTCACTTACAGTTCAACTGCAAAAGCCCAAAATTTCCCTTTAGATGTCATGACTTCAGATGTACAAGTATCCCATGACAACAGGTGACAGAGAAAGGGGATGTTATGGAGAACTATTAAAGGGGTTGAACTTCTATCTTACACAATTTATTGTCTTAGAGGAAAATCTATGCTTGAGAGTAATAACACAAGGCTCATATGTAGAGGTTAGCCATTCCAAGAATACTTTATGTCTAAATGTGTTTTCTTATTGTATTATAATCTGTCATCATTTATGCCGACACAGAGTTGACGTGGATACGTTTTTCCCATTGAGGGTAGGGAAGATTCAAACGAGGGCATGACATGAGAATTAAGGGACAGAAGTTTCGGGGTAACGTGAGGGGGAACTTCTTTACTCAGAGGGTGGTGGCTGTGTGGAATGAGCTTCCAGCAGAAGTGGTGGAGGCAGGATCGATTTTAACATTTAAGAGTAAAGTGGATAGGTATATGGACGTGAAGGGAATGGAGGGGTATGGTCTGAGTGCAGGTAGATGGGACTAGGGGAAAACAAATGGTCGGCACGGACTGGAAGGGCCGAGAGGGCCTGTTTCCGTGCTGTAATTGTTATATGGTTATATGTTATATGGTTATATGCCACTATCAATGTCCATCTCCTTGGGGGAGTTATGTGACCATCTGCTAATAATTTATGTCGATATGAAGGCTTGTCTTCTGAAACCTGTTAAAATATATACGGTAATCAGGAGTGACCTGTAGAGAGCATTGAAATGGTCGTCCTGGATCTTGTACTATTATCCTTTGTCAATAAATGTTGTTACATCTCACTCTACAGATCTTACCAAATATTAAATGATATCTGATTTCTTTCTTTAGTACTCATTGAACATGTCAATTTGTAGCAAATGTATCATATTGATTCCATCACAGCTGGAAATGTGAATCACAAACTGCTCTATTATAAAATGTCATAAAAACTTGAGCATCAATAGAAAAACATTTTTTTATCTGATTAAATGCACAAAAATGAATAAATTAGCGTGCAAATCAAGTTTGCTTTTTTTACATTGAGTTTTATTTCTGCTCCATAATAATGCTTAAAAAAAATCTCGCACATACTGACACCATTTCTAAATGAATTATTACATGGCTTACTGTATCATAAAGTCAAACATGTTTGTGCCACACATTATCATCCATTCAGTTAATATAAAATGTCACTGCTGATGTATGGAAAGAAATATGTTCTCAAGTAAAGCTATGAATTTAGATTTTTGACATTTTTCCGTTTCTGGCTGTCTTCAGCCCCCAGTTTGTCAAGTCAAAACTGAGGCGCAAATGATTTCATCTTTGAATGCGTACATAATAAAAAAAAATAATGGTGGTAATTATAAATGTGCTCACATAATTCATCAAAACATATTGGATCCTATCCTGAAGCCATCAATGTATTATATTCATTAACTTCTAATTGACTTCACACCCCAACAGACCATAAATACACTGCTTCATGAAGCTTACTTCATTTCTATTATTACGCTGCATAAAATCTAAAAAAAAACAAATGATCTCTATGGCTTACTCTCCCAGTTGAGCTTGAAATGGAGTAAAGAAGTCATAATAGTGAAGCAATAATAGGAAATTATTTCCTATTACTCAAGGCACAATTACTTCGATCCATTTATCTTTGAACTCTGTACACACCTGTTCCCCCAACATATGAATCCTTTGCCTCACTGAAATGTGTGATCTTGCCCTTAAATACCAAGTCAATAAAAAAAATGTAATTTTACAAGCACAGAAGGATTTATAAAATACACACAAGAAATGAAAGGCCCCAATGTTCCCGATATTGAATAGAAACATCTATTCACACATAATAAAATGGATTTTGAACCAAGACTGCTAACAAGTGTTGAAGCAAACCAAAGCAATCTAAAAGGTAATCAAGCACTAAGCTACTGCCCAGTGAAGCCGGACCAGGAAACACAAATCAAATATTGCAAACCCAGATTAAGAGGAAAACAAAACAATTGCAAATGTATCTCTGTGGAATAATAATTAAGTAGCAACTTTTAATCAGTTTGCATCAATGGTGAAATTGCACTTTGTTTATTATATTACTTCCGTTGGCTGGCATGTTTTCAAATAAAATGGAAATGAATATTTCAGGTGTTATTCCATGTGTGATATGAAGTGTCTTAAAGAAATAAGATAATTAAGATACCGAAGAGTCTGAAAGGAGGTAGACACAAAATGTTGGAATAACTCAGCGGCACAGACAACATCTCTGGAGAGAAGGAATGGGTGACGTTTCGGGTCGAGACCCTTCTTCAGACTGATGTCAGGGGAGTGGGAGGGACAGGGATAGAATGTAGTCGGAGACAGTAAGACTGGTGGGATAACTGGGAAGGGGGAGGGGATGGAGAGAGAGGGGGAAAGCAAGGGTTATTTGAAGTTAGAGAAGTCCATGTTCATACCGCTGGGGTGTAAGTAACCCAAGCGAAATATGAGGTGCTGTTCCTCCAATTTGCGCTGGGCCTCACTCTGATAATGGAGGAGGCCCAGGACAAAAAGGTCAGATTGGGAATGGGAGGGGGAGTTGAAGTGCGAAGCAACCAGGAGATCAGGTAGGTTAAGGCCGACTGAGCGGAGGTGTTCAGCGCAACGATCGCCAAGCCTGCGCTTGGTCTCGCCGATGTACAGAAGTTGACACCTGGAACAGTGGATACCATAGATGAGGTTGGAGGAGGTGCAAGTGAACCTCTGCCTCACTTGGAAAGACTATCGGGTTCCTTGGATGGAGCCGAGGGGGGAGGTAAAGGCACAGGTGTTGCATCTCCTGCAGTTGCAGGGGAAAGTACCTGGGGAGGGGGTGGTTTGGGTGGGAAGGGACGAGTTGACCATGGAGTTGCGGAGAGAATGGTCCCTGCGGAGAGCAGAAAGGGGTGGAGATGGGAAGATGTGGCCAGTAGTGGAGGTGGCAAAAGTGGTGGAGGATTATATGCTGTATGCGACGGCTGATGGGGTAGAAGGTGAGGACAAGGGGGACTTTGTCCTTGTTGCAAATGAGGAGAGTGGGAGCAAGAGAGGAAGTGCAGGATATCGAGAAGACCCCAGTAAGAGCCTCATCTATAATGGAAGAGGGGAACCCCTGTTTCCTAAAGAATGAATAGAGGAATATCTTTCAAAAGTAACAAGGATTTTTTCTTCTACGGTTGCAAACCTGGTAAAACTGATCCATTTTGTATAAAATATAATAAATTGCAATTCATTTTTCCTTTAAAAATACTAAAGAGATAAAAAGTTGATACATTGTTTTTAGACATCATAAAATAAATGTACCGTCTGCAATGTGGTAAAATTATATGGCTTTCCAAGATGTCCTCTTTATTTAGTAAATGTGGGTTCCCCCCTGGTGTCATAGGTCAATCCCTCACACATGTCTCCTCTGTGACCCATAGTTCTGCTCTCACTCCCCCTTTCCCCTGACGGACCAAGGATATAGTTCCCCTAGTCCTCTCTAGACGCTGGAGGGTGCTATTGAACAGAGGTATCTTGCATGACAAATCTGTAGTTCCCTGAAAATGACATCAGGGCAGTGAAGAGAAGATTTTAGCACACTGGCCTTTGTCAGTCAGGACATTGAGTATAAATGTTGAGATGGTATGTTGGAGTTGTGAAAGACATTGCCTTTGGTGTATTGTGTTTTGGTCAGTTTTGGTCACCCTGTTATAGGAAAGATTAAGCCGGAAGTAGTGCAGGAATGATTTGTGAGGATGTTGCCTGGATTCAAAGGGCGGAGTTTATAAGGGCGGTTTGGCAGGCTATGAGTGATTTTATAGAGGGACTAGACCAAGTGGGACTCGTTGGGAGGCCTGGTCCCCCAACACAACCCGTTCCCCCAATGCAATATTCCACCACTCACCCATAGCCCCCATGTGAGGCCTGGTCCCCCAAGGCAATGCGTTCCCCAACGCAATATTTCACCACCCACCCGTTCCCCCAATGCAACCCATTCCCCCAATGCAATATTCCACCACTCACCCAGAGCCCCCAACTGCGTACTCACGGCTCATTTCCCATCATTCTCCCAGCACTCCCTCTCCCTCCTTTTCACCCTCCCTCTTTTAAAAAAAATGTTTAAAATCTAATTCCCTTTCCCTTTCCCTGCCCCTGCCCGTTACAATATTTTAAATCAGAGGACTCAGTGTCCTGTCTTTGTAACATTGTAGCGGGCAGGGGCAGCAAGTAACTTATAAAATATGACATCAATCTGAACGAAACTTTGATAAAACGCACCACAGGACACTGGTGTGTGAGGAGGTCCATAGACTGTAGCGCTACCGTGTACCGTTTTGTGGTAGTTCTGGGAGCACATGGGCATTCAGGCACACACGCACGCAGACAGAATCACAAACAAGATGAGAGTTTTTAGTAATATATTGATAATGTAAAATCAGGAGAGGCGTAGATAGGGTAAATGCACACAGTCCTTTTTTTCCCAAGATTGGGCAGAGGTTTACGGTGACAGAAGAAAGAACCTCTCAGAATGCAAACGTGAGGGGCACTTCTTCACGCAGAGTGTGTTGGATACATGGAATGAGCTGCCAGAAGAAGCTTTACAGGTGGGTGCAATAACGACACTTAAAGTCATTTGGGCAGGTATATGGATAGAAAGGGTCTGAAGGATATGGGTCAATTAATTGATTACTACTAATTGCCCGTGTGAGGTAATTAAGGAAATAAGAACAATGGAATTAGGATTCATGATATTTATCCCCATGAAGCTAGTATGATCCCGGTGGGCCTGTATGTTGTTATTAGTAAATAAATTAATAAAGTTTCTCTTTTTCCATATTGTACGACTTCACTGTGTGCCATGTCTTTAGGAAGAGAATGCAATAGCAGAGAATTGTGAACAAGTATATTTTTTGGCTTTCTTTTGTAAAGCATTGAGCTGTAAAGTTGTGTTTGCAATCTGTGCATGTACGAGTGTTTCCTTGTTTATACACTGCAGGGCCATTAGTTATGCCTCATTTAAACTGGTTTATCTGATTAACTCTCAAGAGCTGATTCTGCAATGGCCCTACGGACTGAAAATTATTTGTTTGCCTGACGGTGCGTGTTCCTGCCAGAATGAGAATGTAAGATAGACACAAAAGCTGGAGTAACTCAGCGGGACAGGCAGCATCTCTGGAGAGAGGGAATGGGTGATGTTTTGGGTCGAGACCCTTCTTCAGACTGAATCAGGGAGAGGGAGATATGGAGATAAGGAAATGTAAGGTATGAAAACGAGCCAGAGGGGATGGAGATCAAGGAAAATGTAGAATAGATTATTGTTAGCTAGGAAAAGGTAGCAACAAAGCAAACAGAGATAAAATGTAAATGAGGACAGTCAGACTAGTCGGACAACTGGGAAGGGGAGGGATGAAGAGAGAGGGAAGGCAAAGGTTACTTGAAATTAGAGGTCAATATTCATACCTGCTGGGGTGTAAACTGCCCAAGCGAAATATGAGGTGTTGTTCCTCCAAATTGCATTGGGCCTCACTCTGACAATGGAGGCCCAGGATAGAAAGGTCAGTGTGGGAATGGGAAGGGAGTTAAAGTGTTTAGCATCCGGGAGATCAGGAAGGTTTAGACAGACTAAGTGGAGGTGTTCAGTGAAACGATAGGTGAGCCTATTCTTGGTCTTACTGATAAATAAGAATCCACACCTAGAACAATGGATACAGTAGATGAGGATAGAAGAGATACAAGTGAACCTCTGCCTCACCTGAAAAAACTGTTGTGTTCCTTGGAAGGAGTCGAGGGGAGAGGTATAGGGACAGGTGTTGCATCTCATGCGGTTGCAGGGGAAAGTATGGGGGGGTGGGGTTGGGTGGAAAAGCGCGTGTTAGCCAGGAAGATGCGGAGGGAATAGTCTCTGCGGAAAGCAGAAAGGGGTGGAGATGGGAAGATGTGTTTAGTGGTGGGATCCCGTTGGAGGTGGCGAACATGCCGGTGGGTTATGTGCTGTATGCGACGGCTGATAGGGTTAAAGGTGAGGACTAGGGGGACTCTCTCCATGTTGTGACTGGGGGGAGGGGGAGCAAGAGCGGAGCTGCGGGATATCGAGGAGACCCTAGTGAGGGCCTCATTTATCATGGAAGAGGGGAACCCCCATTTCGTAACATCTCAGATGCCCTGGTATGGAAACCCTCATTTTGGGCGCAGGTGCAGAGTAGACGGAAGAATTGGGGGTGTACATTCGTCTCTCCACAGCATTATGCAAACTGTAACAGGACTAAACCATCCTCCTTCCAAGCAACACCACATGCAGATCGATTTGCAGTTTTTAAACCTGTCCCAATAAGCCCATCAGAGATGCATAGACAGTGAAGTTAGTTAAAGAGACCCAAGAAAGAAATTCATCAATGGTTAAGAAAGTATCGATTTTTAAATTGTCATCCCCTATGGTAAGTAGCAGAGAGTGGTGGTGAAAGATTGTTTTTCAAGCTGGAGGCTTGTAACGAGCATTGTGCCTCAGGGTGTTGTTGTCACCTAATTATTTGGATAAGAAGGTACAAGGCATGGTTAGTAAGTATGCAGATGACACTAAAACAGGTGGTATCGTGAACAGTGAAGAAGGTAATCAAGAACGAAAGGGGACCCGACGGGGGGAGCCACCGAGAATGAAGGGGTCTCAGAGGGGGACCTATCTGCGATGATTGTCTCCAACCATATACGATATAGTGTCAGAGAGCTGTACCGCACAGAAACAGAAGCTTTGGCCCACCATGCTGACCAAGTTGGCACACTGGGCTGGTCCCATTTGCCAGAAATTGATTCCTAACCCTCTAAACTCCTACAATCTATATATCCGTCCAAATGTCTTTAAAAATAAATAAATGTGTCCGTTTCTCTGCCTTCCTCTGGCAGCACATTCCAGGTAAGGACTACCCTCTGAGTGAAAAAGTTGCCAATGATGTCCCTGTTAAATATCTCTTGTTCACTTTATCCTCGGCCATCTAGATTTAGTGTACCCTGGAAAGAAATGTTGAGTGTTCACTTTACCCATGCCCATTGTGATCTATCTGAAGAGAAAAAAAGTCCCAACCTATCCAAATTTCCCTATAACTCATCCGCAAGCCCAGGTAACATCCTGGTGAAAAAAGATACAAAGTGCCAGATTAACTCAGCAGGTCAGGCATCATCTCTGCATGTGAACATGGGCAGTCAATGTTGCCTATTGATGTTCTCCTGCATACTGCTGCTTACTGAATATTTATCAGTAAACCAGCATCAGCAATTCTTTGTATTAACATCCTGGTGAATCTTTTCTGCACTCTTTCTAACTTAATGTCATTCTTCCTTTAGCTGGGCAACCATAACTGATGGTCTGCATCCCAGGGTACTTAAGGAAGTGACTCTAGAAATTGTGGACGCATTGGTGATCATTTTCCAATTTTCTATTGATTCGGGATCAGTTCCTGTGGATTGGAGAGTAGCTAATGTTATCCCAGTTTTTAAGAAAGACAGGAGAGAGAAAACAGGGAATTATAGACCAGTTAGCTTGACATCGGTGGTGGGGAAGATGCTGAAGTCAATTATAAAAGAAGAAATAGCAGCACATTTGGATAGCAGTAACAGTATCGGTCTGAGTCAGCATGGAATTACGAAGGGGAAAACATGCTTGACTGGAATTTCTGGAATTTTTTGAGGATGTAACTAGGAAAATGGACACGGGAGACGCAGTGGATGTAGTGTACCTGGACTATCAGAAAGCATTTGATACGGCAAAATTATAGCACATGGTATTGGGAGTAGGGTACTGACATGGATAGCAAGTTGGTTGGCAGACAGGAAACAAAGAGTAGTGATTAACCGGTCCCTTTCAGAATGGCAGGCAGTGACTAGTGAGGTACTGCAAGGCTCGGTACTGGGACCGCAGCTATTTACAATATACATCAATGAATTAGATGAAGGGATTCAAAGTAACGTTAGCAAATTTTCAGATGACACAAAGCTGGGTGGAAGTGTGAACTGTGAGGAGGATGCTATGACGATGCAGGGTGACTTGGACAAGTTGGGTGAGTGGGCAGATGCATGGCAGATGCAGTTTAATGTGGATAAATGTGAGGTTATCCCCTTTTGTGGCAAAAACAGGAAGGCAGATTATTATCTGAATGGTGACAAGTTGGGAAAAGGGGAAGTACGAGTTCAGGGGGTCCATGTTCATCACTCACTGAAAGTACAGCAGGCAATAAGGAACGTAAATGGCGCATTGGCCTTCATCACAAGAGGAGTTGGGGACTGGAGCAAAGAGGTCCTTCTGCAATTGTACAGGACCCTAGTGAGACCACACCTGGAATATTGTGTGCAGTTTTGGTCTCCAAATTTGAGGAAGGACATTATTGCTATTACATAGAAACATAGAAAATAGGTGCAGGAGTTGGCCATTCGGCCCTTCGAGCCTGCACCGCCATTCAATATGATCATGGCTGATCATCCAACTCAGTATCCTGTACCTGCCTTCTCTCCATACCCCCTGATCCCTTTAGCCACAAGGGCCACATCTAACTCCCTCTGAAATATAGCCAATGAACTAGACTCAACTACCTTCTGTGGCAGAGAATTCCAGAGACTCACCACTCTCTGTGTGAAAAATGTTTTCCTCATCTCGGTCCTAAAGGAATTCTCCCTTATCCTTGGACTGTGACCCCTTGTTCTGGACCTCCCCAACATCGGGAACAATCTTCCTGTATCTAGCCTGTCCAACCCCTTAAGAATTTTGTAAGTTTCTATAAGATCCCCCCTCAGTCTTCTAAATTCTAGCGAGTACAAGCCGAGTCTATCCAGTCTTTCCTCATATGAAAGTCCTGACATCCCAGGAATCAGTCTGGAGAACTGTCTCTGTACCCCTCTATGGCAAGAATGTCTTTCCTCAGATGTGGAGACCAAAACTGTACGCAATACTCCAGGTGTGGTCTCACCAAAACCCTGTACAACTGCAGTAGAACCTCCCTGCTCCTATACTCAAATCCTTTCGCTATGAATGCAAACATACCATTTGCTTTCTTCACTGCCTGCTGCACCTGCATGCCTTCTTTCAATGATTGGTGTACCATGACACCCAGGTCTCATTGTATCTCCCCTTTTCCCAATTTGCCACCATTCAGATAATAATCTACCCTCCTGCTTTTGCCACCAAAGTGGATAACCTCACATTTATCCACATTATACTGCATCTGCCATGCATTTGCCCACTCACCCAGCCTGTCCAAGTCACGTTGCAGCCTCCTAGCATCCTCCTCACACCTAACACTACTTCCCAGCTTAGTGTCATCCGCAAACTTGGAGATGTTGCATTCAATTCCCTCATCCAAATCGTTAATATATATTGTAAATAGCTAGGGTCCCAGCACTGAGCCTTGCGGTACGCCACTAGTCACTGCCTGCCATTCTGAAAAGGACCCGTTTACTCCTACCCTTTGCTTCCTGTCTGCCAGCTAGTTCTCTATCCACATCAATACTGAACCCCCAATACCGTGTGCTTTAAGTTTGCAGACCAATCTCTTATGTGGGACCTTGTCAAAAGCCTTCTGAAAGTCTAGATATAACACATCAACTGGTTCTCCCTTATCCATTCTACTAGTTACATCCTTGAAAAATTCTATAAGATTCGTCAGACTTGATTTACCTTTCGTAAATCCATGCTGACTTTGTCCAATGATTTCATCACTTTCCAAATGTGCTGCTATCCCATCTTTAATAACTGACTCTAACAGTTTCCCCAGTACCGATGTTAGACTAACTGGTCTGTAATTCCCCGTTTTCGCTCTCCCTCCTTTTTAAAAAGTGGGGTTACATTAGCTACCCTCCAGAATAATTTTGAAAAATTATCACTAATGCATCCACTATTTCTGTGGTTACTTCCTTAAGTACTCTGGGATGCAGACTATTTGGCCCTGGGGATTTATCGGCCTTTAATCCATTCAATTTACCCAACAACACTTCCCGGCTAACCTGGATTTAGAAACATAGAAACATAGAAATTAGGTGCAGGATTAGGCCATTCGGCCCTTTGAGCCTGCACCGCCATTCAATATGATTATGGCTGATCATCCAACTCAGAATCCCGTACCTGCCTTCTCTCCATACCCTCTGATCCCCTTAGCCACCAGGCCACATCTAACTCCCTCTTAAATATAACCAATGAACTGGCCTCAACTCTGTGGCAGAGTGTTTCAGAGACTCACCACTCTCTGTGTGAAAAAAGTCTTTCTCATCTCGGTCTTAAAGGATTTCCCCCTTATCCTTAAGCTGTGACCCCTTGTCCTGGACTTCCCCAACATCGGGAACAATCTTCCTGCATCTAGCCTGTCCAACCCCTTAAGAATTTTGTAAGTTTCTATGAGATCCCCTCTCAATCTCCTAAATTCTAGAGAGTATAAACCGAGTCTATCCAGTCTTTCTTCATACGACAGCCCTGACATCCCAGGAATCAGTCTGGTGAACCTTCCCTGCACGCCCTCTATGGCAATAATGTCCTTCCTCAGATTTGGAGACCAAAACTGTACGCAATACTCCAGGTGTGGTGTCACCAAGACCCTGTACAACTGAAGTAGAACCTCCCTGCTCCTATACTCAAATCCTTTTGCTATGAAAGCTAACATACCATTCGCTTTTTTCACTGCCTGCTGCACCTGCATGCCTACTTTCAATGACTGGTGTACCATGACACCCAGGTCTCGCTGCATCTCCCCTTTTCCTAATCGGCCACCATTTAAATAATAGTCTGCTTTCCTGTTTTTGCCACCAAAGTGGATAATCTCGCATTTATCCCAATAACCTCGTATTTGACCCCCGGTCCCCTGCTATTTCCGGCAGATTATTTATGTCTTCCTTAGTGAAGACAGAACCAAAGTAGTTATTCAATTGGTCTGCCGTGTCCTTGTTCCCCATGATCAATTCACCTGTTTCTGACCGCAAGGGACCTATATTTGTTTTAACTAATCTCTTTCTCTTCACATATCTATAACAACTTTTGCAGTCAGTTTTTATGTTCCCTGCCAGTTTTCTTTCATAATCTAGTTTCCCTTTCCTAATTAAGCCCTTTGTCCTCCTCTGCTGGACTCTGAATTTTTCCCAGTCCCCTGGTAGGCTGCTTTCTCTGGCTAATTTGTATGCTTCATCTTTTGTTTTTATACTATCCCTGATTTCCCTTGCTATCCATGGATGCACTACATTCCCTGATTTATTTTTTTGCCAAACTGGGATGAACAATTGTTGTAGTTCATCCATGCAGTCTTTAAATACCTTCCATTGCACATCCACTGTCAACCGTTTAAGAATCACTTGCCAGTCTATCTTGGCCCATGGTGGGGGAATGCAGAACCATGGCCCACAGTTTAAGAATAAGGGGTAGACCATTTAGATTGGAGATGAGATAAAACATTTTCACCCAGAGAGTTGTGATTCTGTGGAATTCGCTGCCTCAAAAGGTAGTGGAGGCCAATTCTCTGGATGTTTTCAAAAGAGAGTTAGATAGAACTGTTAAAGATAGCTGAGTCAGGGGATATGGTGAGAAGGCAGGAACGGGGTACTGAATGATCAGCCATGATCACAGTGAACTGGGTTGAAGGGCAGAATGGCCTACTCCTGGACCTATTGTCTATTGTCACAGGGCTCCGAGTGCGGTCTCACCAGCAGCTTGTACAGCTGAATCATGATGGCCCTACATTTGTACTCAATATGGACACAAAATGCTAGAGTAACTCAACGGGTTAGGCAGCCTCTCTGGAGAAAAAGAATGGGTGACATTTCAGGTTGAGACCCCTTCTCAGACAATATGGTTCCCAATGAAGCCAAGCATACCAAACGTCATCTTTACCACCTTGCGAGTTCTCCCCTCACTTGCAAACAGACTCTCCCAATTGACCCGGTGATGCAAGCAATGGCTGCCTCGCCAACAGTCTGTATGTCCCTTCCTTTGTTGTTTGTTTTTATGTTAAATGTATATTTTTAGTGTTCTATAGCTTGTTTCAGGTGGGGGGTGGGAGGGGTGGGGAGTTGTGGGAACATTTTTCTAATCTCTTACCTCGACGGAGATTCGATTTTTTTCTGCATTGTATCTCCATCCACATTGCGGCCTAACGTCGAGAAGTTGGCGGCCTCTTGCTGGAGACCGACTTCGAGAGCTCCACCGTGGGAGCTTGCAGACTTAACATCATGGAGCTCGCGATTCCTGTCGAAGATCCGTAAACTAATTTCTGCTTTAAACATTTCGAGTATCCACCTCTTTTCTCCTCCTCTAAAGTTACTTATTGAAAACTCTGGGTTATTTTTACTGGATGTAAGCTGCTATTTGGCCTGGGTGGAGTGGATGTGGAGAGAATGTTTCCATTAGCGGGAGAGTCTAGGACCAGAGGCCATAGCCTCAGAATTAGGATGTTCCTTTAGGAAGGAGATGAGGAGGAATTCCTTCAGATGGAGGGTGGAGAATCTGTGAAATTCATTGCCGCAGAAGGCTGTGGAGGCCAAGTCAATTGATATTTTTACGACAGAGATAGATAGATTCTTGATGGGTATGGTTGTCAGGAGGGAGAGCTAGTTCAGCCATGATTGAATGATGGAGTAGACTTGATCTGGATAACCTAAACAAGTTATCCACTTTGGCGGCAAAAACAAGGGGGCAGATTATTATCTCAATGGGGTTAGGTTAGGTAAGGGGGAGGTACAGCGAGACTTGGGTGTCCTTGTACACCGGTCACTGAAAGGTGGCGTGCAGGTGCAGCAGGCAGTGAAGAAAGCTAATGGAATGTTGGCCTTCATAACAAGAGGATTTCAGTACAGGTGTAAAGAGGTACTTCTGCAGTTGTATAGGGCTCTGGTGAGACCACATCTGGAGTATTGTATAGTTTTGGTCTCCTAATTTGAGGAAAGGCATCCTTGTGATTGAGGCAGTGCAGCGTAGGTTCACAAGATTGATCCCTGTGATGGCGGGACTGTCATATGAGGAAAGATTGAAAAGATTAGGCTTGTATTCACTGGAGTTTAGAAGGATGAGGGGGGATCTGATAGAAACATATAAAATTATAAAAGGACTGGACAAGCTAGATGCAGGAAAAATGTTCCCAATGTTGGGTGAGTCCAGAACCAGGGGCCACAGTCTTAGAATAAAGGGGAGGTCATTTAAGACTGAGGTGAGAAAAAACTTTTTTACCCAGAGAGTTGTGAATTTATGGAATTCCTTGCCACAGAGGGCAGTGGAGGCCAAATCACTGGATGGATTTAAGAGAGAATTGGATAGAGCTCTAGGGGCTAGTGGAGTCAAGGGATATGGGAAGAAGGCAGGCATGGGTTATTGATAGCGGACGATCAGCCGTGATCACAATGAATGGCGGTGCGGGCTCGAAGGGACAAATGACCTCCTCCTGCACCTATATTCTATGTTTCTATGTTTCTATGTTTCTATGATGGGGGTGAATGGCCTAATTCTGCTCCTTTGACTTATGAATGTATTTAAATGTAAAATTGAAATACTGCAGATGCTAGAAATCTGAAAGTGCCGAACTAGTTATCAGGTGGCATTTGTGGAACGAACAGGGTTAACATTTCAGGTGGATGAACTATAATCTATGTAAATGCAAGCTTTGATCATTGTTGTGGCTTTTGTTTCATCATCATCATCAAAAGCATGTGTAAGTAATGGTTGCCTGTTTTAATGAAGTCCATATGTTTGGTTCCACTGACTTCAATTGAACTCATTGTCAGAGGCAAGTTTAACAGGGGTGGTCAATGTTCAAAGTCAGTTCCCAACCCTGGTATTTATGCAGTGCCCCACATGTCCTCATACAGTCCCAAAGTGCTGCACACATCTTTCAATTCTTTTGGAAATAAAGTCTCAGTTGAGATGTAGATAACCCCACCAATTTACAGATATCAGATGAACAAAATATCACCTATTTCAAGTCTCGGGCTGCTGGGTCAATGCTGGCCAGGGCAACTTCTCAATTCAAAGAAAATAGTGCATTCACTGAGGCAAGGATAACCTGAACAATACTTTGTAAATCTTCTGTAAAGAATGAATCAGGAGCTGTAGACGAAAAACATCACATATTAATAGCATTGAAAGAGCAAGATATTACCAAATGCAATGTGTCACAGAATAGTAAGACAGGTTTCAGCCCATGATTTCCCCATGGTACAATGATCTTCTGTGATGCTGATGCATCTTGATTAATTGTACCTTACTTTTTACCTCTAATTATCCTCAGAAGATAATCATCATCTGGCTTCCTGAACCACTACAGTCCTTCACAATCGTTCTGAAACTCTGAACCTAACAGCATCACCAGAAGGTATATGCAATAGATCAAGAACAGCCTCATAACGAACTTCACCATTCATGGAGGGTAATAAATGCATGCTTTGCCAGTGAATACCGCTATTCTGCCAATGAATTAATAAGCTAAAGTTTAAATGCACACTGTTGGTGTCACCCTAATTGTCCCCTTTATCCCCACTCTAACCTCTCTGGTTGTGGCCTCTTGCACTGTTCTAACTAGGCCTAATTTAAGCTCAGGGACCTCGTCTTCTGACTGGGTTGTTGTAGTATCACACTAAATTAGGCGGAATCATAGATAATGAAGATGGTTATCATAAATTACAGCACCATCTTGTTCAACTGGGTAAAAAGGACTGATGAATGGCTAATGGAGTTTCAGAAAATAAAATGCAAGTGTTTTTTTGTGGTCAAACCAGGGTAGGGTCTTCACAATGGGAATGTTGTGGAACAGAGGGATCACAGAGTGCAGGTACATATTTCCATGCAAGTGGTATCCAAGGTATTTAGGGTGGTAAATAAGGCTTTTGCTACATCAACCTTCATCAGTCAGGATATAGAGTACAGAAGTTGGGACATTATGTTACAATTGGAACAAGATGCTGGAGGGGCCACATTTGGAGTACTGTGTTTTGTTTTATTCACCCAGCGAGAGGAAGGATGTGAGTAAGCTGGAGAGAGTGCTGAGACTTGAGGACTTGAGCTGGATAGAACTTTATGCCTTGGAATACAGGAGGCTGAGAGATGATCTTACAGGGATATATGAGAGGGATAAATAGGGTGAATGCACAGTCTTCTACCCAGGGTGGGGGAGTCACGAACTAGAGGACGTTGGGTTTAAGGTGAGAGCAGCAAGATTGAACCTAAGGGGCAACTTTTTTACTCAGAGGGTAGTGAATAAATGGGACAAGCTGCCAGATGATGCAGTTGGTGCAGGTACTATAACCCCATTTAAAGGACCCTTGGACAGGTAAATGGATAGGAAAGGTTTAGAGGGTAATGGGCCAAATGCAGGCAAATGGATTACCAAAGCTTAGAAGGGCCATCTTGGTTGCCATGGATGGGTGGGCTGAAGGGCTGTTTCTGCGCTGCATAACTCTGTGACTCTAATATTTAATTCAACTATTTCACATAACTTGTTTTTTCCTGTCAGTATCAGTACTGACCAGTCTGAAGAAGAGTCCTGACCCGAACTGTCACCCATCCTTTTTCTCCAGAGATGCTGCCAGACCCGCTGAGTCACTCCAGCACTTTGTGTCTATTTGGAATAAACCAGCATCTGCAGTTTTTTGTTTCTGTTGTAAGGTTATCCATTAGCAATATTAAGTCAGTTTTCCCACTGTCCATAGATATTGCCTGATGTGTTGGACGTTTTCCATGGTCTCCTTTTGATTTTAGGTTTCAGTGAAGGGCTCTAATTTGCATTCCACGTATTTAACAACTGCCTATGTTTATTTATCTTTCTCTGACTGCTCTCATTAAGCTGCTGGCAGATCACCGCAGCAAACCTGGCCTCACCCTATCTCCTTTGTCCCATCCATCTAACCCTACCCACTCTGCAACACAAAATTGGTGGAGCAGCCCGTAAAATGGGGACATGCATTTGTAGATGTGTGACAACCGCACAGTTAATAGCCCCTGCAGCCATGAACTGACTGGGGGAGATGGCAGCAATCAGCAGGCAACTGCTCGCATTTCCTTGCAAAATCTGGGGTAATAGTGCAGTGCAAAATGGTTTCCAACTTCTCTTTCAAAGACTGTAGGCTGAACCTAATTTGTGGGGTCCCTTTTCTTTTGGTCTAAAATGGATAAATTGATACTTAAATGCATTGAACTTCATTTACCACAGTTTTGTCCAATCACATAATGTATCAAAAGCTCTGTAACATAAGTTCATGTTGTATGAGACTTTAGCAAAATAGTGAATAACTGAGAACCAACATCAATCTTTCTAGGCTTTGCTTGTCACTTTCTTTGCAATTCAACTGCATCCGTTTTATTCTTACTGATTTCAGATCTGCAAGATTGATACAATGCAGGTGTCAGGGGACAATTTTAACATCTAAATTTAAAGTTACCCGCATTATAAGCAAAACTAATGTTTACCTAATTTCCATCTAGGGAGACATGGTATATACAAACTACAAGATAATGAGCTGCATTTTATCAAGCTGCTAATCTGCCTTCAATTCCATGAGCTTCATGGCTTCCTTTACATAAATGGAAACATGCTTTATATTTCAAAGCGTTAAATTATCGTTAGTGTAGCTTAGTTTAGTTTTGAGATACAGTGCGGAAAAAGACCCTTCGGCCCACAGAGTCCCCAACAACTAGCGATTCCCATACAGTCGCATAATCATACAAACTAGAGACAATTTACAATTTTTACCAAAGCCAATTGTCCTACAAACCGGTACGTTTTTGCAATGTGGGAGGAAACCGGAGCACCCGTAGAAACCCATGTGGTCATGGGGAGAACATCAGGATTGAACCCGGGTCTCTGGTGCTGTAAGGCAACAGCTCTACCGCTGCACCACTGCTACCACTATTATTAATAAAATCTACCGTTTGCTGTTATGAGGAAAAATGCTTCCATAAACCCAAGCTAAACATCATTTTTTTCTAAAATTAATCATATTCACAAGTTAAATGGTGGATGTTTTCAAGAGGGAGTTAGATTTACAGTACCTCTTAGGGCTAAAGGAATCAAGGGATATGGGGAAAAGCCAGGAACAGGGTACTGATTTTAGATGATCAGCCATGATCATATTGAACGGCGGTGCTGGCTCAAAGGGCCAAATGCAACTGCACCTATTTTTGAATGTTTCTATGTTTTCTTTGCAAAAGAAATCCTGACTGGTGTAATGGTTCTCTGCATTGACATACCTTCATTTTAAAAAGCTTCACTTCGTTGCAGAGAATGTCCTGATGGGTTCCCCTCATAGATGCTATGATTTTAGCAGAAGATCAATGTAAATTCCACTTGTCTATTGGGTTACCACCATTCAGGAATAAAAATGGCACTAGAATTTCCTTAAATCTCTTTAATTTTTTGGTTTCAACACTCAATATTTTAGTCATTCATCAAATTTCTGCTCTACAATAACCATGCCCACCATTCGACAAAGCGCTTTCCCGCAGGTATCAACAGTTACCAATCAAAAAGTGGAAGCTTGTGACATTCTTAAATGTCGATGCAAGGCAGAGGATGACTATAACATCCCCCTCCCATTCCCACACTGACCTTTCTCTCCTGGTCCTCCTCCGTTGTCAGAGTGAGGTCCGGCGTAAATTGGAGGAACAGCACCTCATTTTTTTTGCTTGGGCAGCTTACACCCCAGCGGTATGAACATTGACTTCTCTAACTTCAAGTAGCCCTTGTTTTCACTCTCTGTCCATCCCTTCCCCCTTCACAGTTCTCTGACCAGTCTTACTGTCTCCGACTACATTTTATCTCTGTACTGCCCACTCGCCTGACATCAGTCTGAAGAAGGGGCTCGACATAAAACATCACCGATTCCTTCTCTTCAGAGATGCTGCCTGTCACGCTGAGTTACTCCAGCATTTTGTGTCTATCTTCGATTTAAACCAGTGTCTGCATTTATTTCCTACACTATAACATTCATTTCACACATTTGGAGCTCAAATGCATCAGAAATCTACAGCATTGTTCAA
Organism: Okamejei kenojei; assembly: GCA_035221665.1. Lineage (NCBI taxonomy): Eukaryota > Metazoa > Chordata > Chondrichthyes > Rajiformes > Rajidae > Okamejei > Okamejei kenojei. Next base: position 101,560,517 of record CM069136.1, on the reverse strand, counting down.
CAATACCAGTGGGTAGTGGTACTGCCTTACAGTGCCAGAGACCCGGGTTCAATCCTGATTACGGGTGCTTCTTTGTACGGAGTTTGTATGTTCTCCCCTTTTCACCGGGATCTCCGATTTCCTCCCACATTCCAAAGACATACAGGTTTGTAGGTTCATTGGCTTCAGTAACATATTGTGAAGTTTCCCTCACCTGTAGGATAGTGTTTGTGTGTGGCGATCGCTGTTCAGTGCAGACTTGATGGACCAAAGGGCCTGTTTCTACACTAAACTAAACTAAACTAACCTAAACTAAACATGAATGGTGAATTCACGTATAACCTCACTGGAGAAACTCAGGAATGTAGAGGGCAAATTTCAAGGAGATTTCTCCAATTTCTGGCCATGTAGATACATAGACAATTGGTTGCATAGACAACCTTGTAGATACATAGTAAATGTTGCTTGCGGCAGCATCGCAGGCAAATGGCTCAGGCAAACACATGAAACATAAGTTACATAGAAACATAGAAAATAGGTGCAGGAGTAGGCCATCGGCCCTTAGAGCCAGCACCGCCATTCAATGTGATCATGGCTGATCAACCACAATCAGTACCCCGTTCCTACCTTCTCCCCATACCCCTTGATTCCGTTAGCCCTAAGAGCTCTATCTAACTCTCTTTTGAATGCATCCAGTGAATTGGCCTCCACTGCCTTCTGAGGCAGAGAATTCCACAAATTGACAACTCTGTGTAAAATAGTTTTTCCTCAGCTGAGTTCTAAATGGCCTACTCCTTATTCTTAAACTGTGGTCCCTGGTTCTGGACTCCCCCAACATCGGGAACATGTTTCCTGTATCTAGCGTGTCCAATCCCTTAATAATTGTATATGTTTCTATAAGATCTCATCCTTCTAAATTCCAGTGAATACAAGCCCAGTCGCTCCATTCTTTCATTGTATGACAGTCCTGCCATCCCGGGAATTAACCTTGTTAACCTACACTGCACTCCCACAATAGCAAGAATGTCCTTCCTCAAATTTGGAGACCTAAACTGCACACAATACTCCAGATGTGGTCTCACCAGAGCCCTGTACAACTGCAGAAGAACCTCTTTGCCCCTATACTCAACTCCTCTCGTTATGAAGGTCAACATGCCATTAGCTTTCTTCACTGCCTGCTGTACCATGACTTCAATGGAAAGTGAATGGAGAAATCATATAAATGGTAGCTTCTACTGCAGCAGTTAGTAGAGAACCTTGATGATATTCCAGGTGCACATCTCCAATTAAGTGTGCCCAGAAATGTCTTTGAATGGACCACTGTGCTGTGCGCTGTCAGGGAGTTCCACTAGCTCCACATATTAAATGTATTAATTTCATACTGCTTCATGCACTCATTCACATATGGTTAGTTGCAAGAACTTCTGCAATAAAATAGGAAGATTAAACGAGAACTTACCCGTTTGAAGTTTGATCTTTATTTTATGAGGAGTTTCGATGAGGGATTACCTGAAGAAGCCCGCCAGCCCGCATAAGTTTGGAATGTTCGCTCGTTTGACCATCCTGCAGCCGCTAGGATGTGGTCCAGCGGAAGCTCCATAACCCTCGCTGCCGATGTTGTTGCAGCCCTGGTGGAGTGAGATTTAAAAGCATCAGTGTCCACTCCTGCACAAGCCAAACACATCTTAACCACCTGGAGATGGTCTGCACTGATACCCTCTTGTGTGTTTTTTTATAACTAACAAACATTGCTAGTCCAGTGCCTCTAAGGCTCTTTGTGGCCTTCAAATACTGTTGTAGATGTGTGACCACACATAACCGAATGTCAATGGGGTTATGCCATAAACTCTAGTTTGAGACCTGACGCCCCTGGTCTGCTCTGCTTGACTAAGTCATGAACATAAAATGTTATTTTATTGGCAGATGTAACCATTCTGTCCAGTCGCAGTATATGCAACGACTGGACCCGTTGCGCCGAAAAACCAGTGCCATGAGCATAACCACTTTATAAGTGAGTTTGACCAAGGACAGGGATGTAGCTGGAGCCCACCGGCGAAGCAGCATCAGCACAATGTTGACATCCCATATCTCCGAGTACCTTGGCCTGGGTTTATAGATACCCTTCATAAATCTGGATATCAGCGGGTGAGACCCTACAGAGTGGTATCTCGATCCCAGCAACACGTATGACGACAAGGCACTTCTGGCACAATTAATGGCACTATAACTCAATCTCTCGTCAAAGAATAGTTTTGAGAGAAATTCCAAGACATCAGTTATAAATGCCATGTCATACGTTATGTGGGACTGCAGACAAAACACTTCCCATCTCTTGATATAGGAGAGGTACTGCTTCTTGGTGCTATCCCTCCAAGCCGCAGTGGTCATGTCCACAGTTTGATCTGACAGTCCGAGCCCCAGGAAAGGTCTTCTCAGAATCTGAAAATCAACAAATTGATTCGATCATGCAGCGGATGGCCCTCCCCAGTCATGGGATGAACCAGCAGATTTCTGCATTTGGGAATGGCCATAAAAGGCTTTGTAATCATTCCCAATATCAGTGGGAACCATGACTGTGTAGGGCAGTCAGGCACTACCAAAATGCCTGAAGTAGAGTCTTGCTGGATTTTTTGCAAGCACCGACTGATGAGGCAAAATGGAGGGAATGCTTAGAAGAACATTCTTCCCCAGTGTAGTGAGAATGCATCTGGGTCTGGCTCCCATGCAACATACTTTGGTAACTGGTGATTGAGCCTAGATGCAAATCAATCAATATCCGGTGTTCCATACCGAGCAACAATGTTGTTAAATACTTTATGATCCAACATCCATTCGGTGTGTCATTAAATTTTCGTGTCCTGGTGTCCGCCACCATATTAAACCTACCCGGCAAGTAGGTAGCTGAAATCCAAATGCTTCTTGCAATACACCAGTGCCAAATAAGGTTAGCCAATTTATCACAGGATACTGACTTGATTCCACCCATGTGATTAATATATGCCACCGCTGTAGTGTTGTCAATCTGTAGTTGAACATGCAGATAATGCATATTCCCACAATAAGCTTTCATCCCATAGAATGCTCCCAACATCTCTAAGTAGTTAATACCATGTAACTGAAGAATTGATGACTCATGCACATCCCATCTGCCACCGCAACTAGAGATGGTATTAGTAGCTCCCCATCCTTGAGCACTAGCATCAGTTTGTAATATAACTGAAGGTTTGCTAACCAAATGTTACTGGAGCAATGCCGAATATTGGTCGTCCACCATTGCAACTCAGAAATAACTTCAGCTGGTAACCGCATAGGTCTGTTAAAATGACATACATGGTATTTGAATGCATGCTCCTTTGCACGTTGTAAATTCTGATAATGCAAAGGCCCAAAATGTGCAGCTGGAAAAGCAGCCACTAATATGCCAATTACACTGGCTACTTGTCGAATTGATAGTTGCTCCATAACAACAAGGTTGTTACAGGCTTCTATTAATTCTAATCTCTTGCCCCAGGGCAGTCACAGACATGTTAATAGAGTTAATGGTAAATCCAAATAATCAATAACTCTAGATGGTACCAACTTGGATTTAAGGGGTTGGACAGGCTAGATGCAGGAAGATTGTTCCCGATGTTGGGTAAGTCCAGGACAAGGGGTCACAGTTTAAGGATAAAGGGGAAATCTTTTAGGACCGAGATGAGAATCTGGAATTCTCTGCCACCTAAAATTATTTTAGGACCTGGAATTCTCTGCCACCGAAGGTAGTTGAGGCCAGTTCATTGGCTATATTTAAGAGGGAGTTAGATGTGGCCCTTGTGGCTAAAGGGATCATGGGGTGTGGAGAGAAGGCAGGTAAGGGATACTGAGTTGGATGAACAGCCATGATCATATTGAATGGCGGTGCAGGCTCAAATGGCTGAATGGCCAACTCCTGCACCTATTTTCTATGTTTCTATGTTAACTGGATGGATGAGAAACCCCAATCTCTCAAACATGAGTTTAGTGGCTGAAAAAGCTAATTTAGCTAATTTCAGAGTTTTACCTATGATTAGGATATCATCCAAGTATGACATAACAATATGATTTTGAGCTCTAAGTAGCCCAAGCACCGGTTTCAATAATTTGGTAAATAATCTGGGGGCTGAAGTTAACCCATTAGGCAATGCTTTAAACTGCTATAGTTGCCCCATCCAGCTAAACTTCAAATAACTGGTGATCCCTGTGAATGGGTACCGAATAATATGCATCTTTGAGATCGATGCATGCCATAAAGTATCCTTTGGAAATCAGTTGTTTGGCAGTAACGAAGTTTTCCATTTTAAAATGTCTCCCCTTTAACTAATCGGCCACCGTTCAGATAATAGTCTACCCTCCTGTTTTTGCCGCCAAAGTGGATAACCTCACATTTATCCACATTATACTGCATCTGCCATGCATTTGCCCACTCACCCAACCTATCCAAGTCACCTTGCAGCCTCCTAGCATCCTCCTCAGAGCTAACACTGCCCCCCAGCTTCGTGTCATCCGCAAACTTGGAGATGTTGCATTCGCAACTTATCGCAAACTTTGACGCTATGGCAGGTAATTCTTGTGCTTCACGCACCTCGTGCATTCTGGCATGCTCCTCCAGACATACCTCCAAATTTGGAGTCAGTCCAGAACTGACCCTGTATGCTCCCCTCTTCAGAATGGGAGACATAGTGCAGCCCTGGAGCAGGCGCTGCCATGGGCCCCCGAGGAGACCCGCGCTGATATAACTCCGTTTCCCGGAACATATCATGATGGAGCATCCTTTCCATAAGGTGCTCCATCCGGGATAAACGCCCGAAGACGCTATCCATTGTAGGAGGCGAATCCTCCTGGCCTGACTCGTCCGATTAAACAGGCCTGTAAGACTTTTTCTTGGCTTTCCCCCCTTTCGGGGTTGCCAAGGTGCTTTGGACAGGCACCAAGTCTGAAGTCGCTGACCGCACCGTCAGCGACTCGGATGGCAAAACCGACGGCAGACGGCTACCCGCACTCCCGCGGTCCTCCGTAGCTGGTTTCCCCGTGGCCCGTCTGGACTTCGCCCTGGATTTCTGCATGCTTAGTTCGAACTTGAAACTCTGTAACAAGATTTTACCAAACAAAACGACCTCAGAATAAGTTTAAAACTTACCTGTGGGGCTTTTAAACTTACCGCTGGAGGAGCGACGCGCCTCCCAGCCAGTCGTGCACCATGCGTTAGACGTACATGCGGGCTGGCGGGGTTCTTCACGTAGTCGCTCACGTGACTCCGAAGTAAAACATTCTATTTTGATTTAAAACATTTGGATTCTTATGAATAGTGAACACTCGGAACTAACTATATCCCAAGAGATACAAATTAAAGCATCTTTGTGCTCCACCTTACTGGATTGAGCAGAAAGAAGGAACTTAGTAGTGAAAAATAATCGGGTTGGGGGGAATTTTCAAGCAAATTCAGGCAGGAGAGAACAAAGATCTTCTTGTGTTTCTGCAAACCAGATAGTGACCATATAGTGTTATATTTCCCAAAGTTATTCTGAAGATTTTGCACGTGAGTTGATGGGAATATTCTGCTATTGACGAATTCTCCTGGTATAGAAGCAGCTATGAGCGGGAGGGGAATAAAATGTAATATAATCATGGACATATTAGTAATGTGAAGCATAATTGGAAATGTCAGTTACATGTAAACTATAGTATATAGCATTTATAGAAGCTCAGTGGAGAATGAAACAAAAAACCTTGAATAAGGAATTTACCAGCTCATGAAAAGCTCCCTCCCCAACAGTAAATGCTACTAAGTGGGGGATCCGTATAGGTCTGCTCCAGTGTGATTAATGAGTGTTTTTATGAAGTACATATGCACAAAGTTAAGTGTTGCACAGGGATTTAAATCAACACTGCCTGGGAAGTCAATGTACAAACCTATGAACATGTGATCAGTTTGAGTGTCATTTTGAGCTATGCATTCATCTTTCGTGATTAATTCAAACACATTGTGTGTTCAAAACATGCCACACTCAAACTCACATTACTCAGGATCATTCCTTTGATAGCTCCTGTCAACTCAAATAATGTGCTGAGGATCCAAGTTCAAGTCCAAACCTGATTTGAGTTTTTCCAATAAAGTGTATTAACTAGAGGTCTGTAAGACAAAGTAATTTCAGTGCCACTGACTAATACTTAATGACGCATGAATGAAAACAAAACTGCATCACTATTTTAAGTCAGCTTCCCTTAAAATGACCTGCCAACCTTCAAGATGTTTCCACGAGCTAAATTACTTCAAAGAAATAATTAATTATAGACCAAAAAAAACTGTACAAGCATTTGATAGGTCTTGAGCTAACATTACCAAATTTGCGCAGCACTAAAGTGAAGCCTTTTCCCAACAGAGGAAAACTCAGGCAATCGGTCACACGGCCAGAGGCATCGTGCCAGAAGCCATAAAGAAACACCACTGCAAAGCTGGGAGTGGTCCTCCTTTCTGTCCAAGAAGGTTGTGTGACATCATAGGGTGGGAGAGGCAAATAAACCACACAAATTGCCATTTAAAAAGAACGAACAATTCATGCTACAAAATACACTTACAAAATTCTGTGATATTGTGTTTTCCAGATAAAGCTGCATTGCATCAGCTATTGAGCTTTCTCGTTTCCTCCCCCTTTTCTCTCACAGATTTATACTTCTCCTATCTCAACTTTAGGTGTCATTCAGACAAAATTGTATATTAGGTGCTCGGTAAACCAAATAGAAGCATTTTGCCTTTGGACATGATAGATATTTATTAGACAAAACCCTAGGTTAAAATATAATCTGAGTGATTATATAATAATGCAACATGTGTGCCATGCTTACCATCATGGCCTCAGTGCTTCCGAGTCCCGGTTTGATCTTAACTTTGGGTGCTGTTTATGTAGAGTTTGCAAGTTCTCACCATGAATGCTGCTCTGGGTGCTCCGGTGTCCACCCACATTCCAAAGATGTGTTGACTAGTGTAAAAAATTGGCCATTAGAAATTGATTCCCCCTCCGTCCTCCTGCCCCTGTATGGGTGGGTACTTGTGAATCAAAGTGGAGTTGTTGGGCATGTTAGAGAGAATGTTGCAGTGGAGAGGTGAAAGAATGGGACTGCTCTGGGAGCTGGTATAGGTTTATTGGGAAAATGACCTTTGTAATGTGATAAAAATGAAAAATAATTCCTATTTAATTCAAATCTTTTTCTATGTCCCAACCCTTGAGGAGAAATTGGTGTAGGAAAAATGTTGTTGAGCTGGAAAAATTGCTTGAGAAGATTTTCAAACATTGCCTCTTGGACTCAAGGGCTTGAACGATAGGGAGAATTTGGGCAGGCTAGGACTTTTATCCTTGGAGTGTAGGAGACTGAGCGGTGAACTTGTATGACTTTCAAAAGACATTTGGACACACATGTACGGACAGGAAGAGTTTAGAGGGACATGGACCAAATGCAGCAAATGGGACTATCCAACATAATCGGCATAGACAAGGTGGACCGAAGGGTCTGTTTCCATGCTGTATAGGTTTATGACTTCTGGAGGTGTATAAACTCATGACGGGGTAGATAGAATGAATACACATAGTAATTAGAGGGACGAAGGGGCTTAGTTTATTTTAGTTTAGTTTAGTTTAGTTTAGTATAGAGATACAGCACGGAAACAGGTCCTTCGGGACCGCCGAGTGTGCGCCGACCAGCGGTCATCCCGTACACTAACACTATTCTACACACACTAGAGACAATGTACAATGTTACCAAGTCAATTAACCTACAGACCTGTATGTCTTTGGAGTGTGAGAGGAAACCCACGCAGGTCACGGGGATAACGTACAAACTCCTATACAGACAAGCAACCGTAGTCAGGATCAAACTGGGGTCTCTCGCGCTGTAAGGCAGCAACTCTACCACTGTACCACCGTGCCGTCCTTATAGCTTTAAGGTGAAGGAGGAAAGATTTAATAGGAACTGAGGGGCAATATTTTCACACAGGATGTTGTAGGTATATGGAACGAGCACCCAGGGGAAGGCGTTGATGCTGTAAACTTCCATTCCTCTGCATAATGGTGGTGCACTATTACAAGTGGAAAGAATAGTCAAGTGATACAGGTCAGTTAATATCCAGGCAGAATTAATGGTGAATGATGCATAAAGTGTAGACTCCCGGGTGTTATTCAAGGCAGAGGTTCTTTGCTCCTCTATAAACTTTCCCCCTCTCCATCCTGTGTACTGCACTGCCCATGATATTCAGAACCAGATCTCCCAGCCTTGCATAATTATATTTCACTTTCAACTAAAGCCATAACTACAAGTATAACATCGATGATCAGATGCCGTGAGTCATCACAGGAAAGTAAGATGCTCTGCCTGATCTCAGCGATTCCTGAAACAGCGGAATGCATATTAAATAGAAGACCACCTCCAGAAAAATTGGATGCACAAACCAATTTAGTGATTATAAAATGAAGGCAGGGAATATCAAACTCCCAGTGCGACTGTTTCTCAGAATGCCGCACTGTAACTAACTGGCAGATTTCACCAGTAAAACTCACTTTAAACCTAATTCGGTATCACAGTCTGTGGCCTACCCTACGAGCAATAACAGAGGTGAAACCACACCTCTGCAGTGTATTATTCCCTTGGCTGTCCCCAGGTTACTAAACCCACAAACATCACTCCTATTAGTTGCTTGAAGTCACCGTGTCCATGGCAACCAGTTCCTGACCCCAAGGGAGTGAAGCAGAGGCAGGCTCCTTTTTATTTCCATGCTCACGGTGCCTTCCAATCTGGCAGCTCTTTACTTTTCCCAGCTTCATTAGGGCAGGACACGTAAAGCCAAACAGAGGCTTATAACTGTGCTCGATTGAGCTAAATACGATGCAACCTTCATTTTGTTTTATTAACTAAATCATTCATTGTCATTTGCGTCTTTCCGAGACAGCAAGCACGCAGAAAAAGCTGGAAAAGATCCATTGCATTGCTTTGCATTGCATTAAGGAAATCTAACAGCAAAAAAAATAGATTGGTCAACATCTAGATATTACAATTTTATTTTGATAATGAATGGGACATTTTATTTCCCACACATTACAAACACTGAGCATGGTGAAATCTATGTATTTATGTTTCAACTTCTGTCCACCCATTCTGGAGCATTACATTATGTTTTATCGAGCAGGCAGGAAAAACAATTTTGTCTGGACCTTTCATTGTTTCCTTCTTTCTTCCCCTCCCGCACTCATTATTCTTTTGCCGCAGTCACAGTCTCACAAGCTTGGGTCAGCCTCCTGTAACCTGTGCCACACGTGGACTGTGATGAGGAGCCGTGGCAGGCTTTTCAAACTCTGAAAGGGAATCAGGGTCATTTCCTTCTCATCCCTTCCATCCAGATAGGTCCACTTCCAAGGGATCTAAACACAACAATCAGAAAAGGGTCGCCCTGGGCAATTGTCCCTATCCTGGTTTCGATGCTAGGGTTAATTATTGTATCCTTGCTACCACTGGATGAGGTACACTGTTAAACCTGGACTGAGCAGTCTTTAATTACGAATAATAAAGAGATACAGCATAGAAACAGGATCTTCAGTTCACCAAGTCCACACCAACCATCAACCACTACCTAAGTCAATCCCACTTTTCTTTCTCCCCACATTCGCATCACTGCCCGCCAGATTCCACCAATCATCTACACACTGGGGGCAATTTACAGTGGCAATTAACCTACCAAGCGCACATCTTTGGGGTGTGGTAGAAGACCAGAGCACCCAAAGGAAACCCATGCTATCGCAGGGAGAGTGTGCAAAATCCACAGAGACAGGGTCAGGATCTCACGCAGGTCTCTGGCGCTGCAAGACAGCAGCTTTCCGAGCTGTGCAAATGAGCCGCCCGAGTTGGAGACCATCTCTTTACTTGAAAAATTAATTGGATCAATGTTCAGAAGGAATTATGGAAGATATGGAAGAAACATTGGAGCATGATTTTAAAGCTGATGCTTCTACTTATGGAACGAGCATTGATGTGGTAAGATTGTTCAAATGGCTGCTTTTTGCTGCAAAAATGTGAGACTTTGTCTTCGATAGAAGTTAAAACGTTATGCAAGATAATGAGCCACAGCAGTGATGTTGCCTTCAGATTTCATTGTCACTCAAGATTATTGTTCAGCTGTTGGTAGGAACAGCACCCTCTTGTGTCTGGAGGAATAAATTACTATGCCATCCTTGACTACAAAGTAACCATTGTGTACACACCTGAGATCTTGTCCGGATCATTTCATATTGGGTCGGTCATTATGAGGTACAGATAGTTCCCTGGGTTACATGAGATTCCTGATAACTGTCCATTAGCCAATTTCTCCACGTCAGGAAAGTATGTTTTCTACATCTATCCACGTCATATCGTTCTACATTGCACTTGCTATAATTCTTTCATTTCATCGAATCTTCACCCTTACACGACCCATAAATAAACTACTAGAACATCCAGTATCTGATCAATAATGAATACCACATTACATTATTATTAGTCTGTAAGAAGGGTCGCGACCCGAAACGTCATCCATTCCTTCTCTCCAGAGATGCTGCCTGTCCCGCTGAGTTACTCCAGCATTTTGTGTCTATCTTTGGTTTAAGCCAGCATCTGCAGTTCCTTCCTACACATTATTATTAGTATTTGGAGAAATGCTTTAAAAATGTATGGGAAACTTTGAGTAAAATTGTCAGGTCATTCATAGCCCAGGGAGCCCCTGTAGTTATTTTTTTGCACATAGAACATGCATAAAATAGTCTTCATGCTAATGTCTGTGTGTTCTGTAAATATAAAGTCACAAGTTCTTGTTAAAGCTACTCAGTGCTTCCAATTGTTGTAAGCCTGCCACCCCCAGGGTATATCATTTCTCTGAAGCAATGTTACGAAATGTCAAAATCCACAACCCAGAAAGCAGTTAATTTGGTGTGAAATTAGATGCAGTTAAATGGTCTCCATAAGCGAACCTGTGTTTGAAAAGATGAACATTAGCTGCTGCCAAAAAAAAATTGAAATTAGTGATTTCTGTATGTGGCCAGCCGAGAATAAACAAGGGAGTACAGTGCTAGCTTTCTTGTTGTTAATGTACAGCAATGCAAACTGAAGGCCACCTGCTGGTAGAGGCATGAAGCTACAATGCAGTTCAAGACCAATCTGAATGCAGAGTCACATTTCATTTCCATAGCCCCATGAGGTTTGGTAAACTTGGAGCTCAATGTTAACACTGTTTAAAGTCCGCTTAAATGTAGCATGGAGTGCAACATTGGAAGACCTGGAACAGAGTTAATGAGAGTGTGGGGAGGATAGGTGACAGGGAAATTGAAAAGTTGCTCTGTAAACCAGCATGGGTTACACAAAAAGCTGGAGAAACTCAGCGGGTGCAGCAGCATCTAAGGAGCGAAGGAGATAGGCGACGTTTCGGGTCTAGACCCTTCTTCAGACTGGTCAGGGATCAGGGAAACGAGAGATATAGACGGTGATGTGGAGAGATAAAGAACAATAAATGAAAGATATGCAAAAAAGTATCGATGATAAAGGGAACAAGCCATTGTAAGCTGTTTGTGGTGTGAAAATGAGAAGCTAGTGCGACTAGGGCCGTGGAGGAGGCTCAGGACCGAGAGGTCGGATACGGAATGGGAGGGGGAGTTGAAGTGCTGAGCCACCGGGAGGTCGGGTCGGTTTTTGCGGACCCCATGACCAGAGTGAGCAACACCGCAAGTTGGAGGAACAGCACCTCATATTCCGCTTGGGGAGTCTGCATCCTTTGGGCTTGAACATTGAATTTTCTCAATTCTGTTAACCCTTGCTGTCTCCTCCCCTTCCCACCTCTCCCTCAGCCCTCGGGCCCTGGCATTCCCACTATCTCTTTCTCCCTCCCCCACCCTAGTCGCACTAGCTTCTCATTTTCACACCACAAACAGCTTACAATGACTTGTTCCCTTTATTATCGATACTTTTTTGCATATCTTTCATTCATTGTTCTTTATCTCTCCACATCACCGTCTATATCTCTCGTTTCCCTGATCCCTGACCAGTCTGAAGAAGGGTCTCGACCCGAAACGTCGCCTATCTCCTTCGCTCCTTAGATGCTGCTGCACCCGCTGAGTTTCTCCAGCTTTTTGTGTAACCCTCGATTGTCCAGCATCTGCAGTTCCTTCTTTAACACTCTGTAAACCAGCATAGTGGATGACCTCCTATTTGTTGCTAAAAAATATGAGATATGAAACCTGTAAAAAAACAATCCAATAATATCCATCATTCTTCAAATTGTGATGAGGGTCAGGATTTTGCCAGGCTTTTCCAGTAGTCCTACACAGAACCCTCATGAAGTTTCATCAGTGATTTCCCCTCGGGACTTTGCTTCTCAATGATAATCCTCCCATAGTGGATGGTTGGAGATGTCCAGCACTTATACTGGAGAACATGCACTCCAATCCTACACCAGCCATGCCCCAGTCAACCCATCCAATTCAAAGTAAATTTTACTGCTGTGGCTTAGATAAATAGGTATAATTTACCTTTAATTAATTAGGTGAGGAGGCGAAGGACTTCCGGTGGTGCTATGGAGGGCTAGAGGGTAACGCCAGCCAGCTCCTCGTACAAAACGGAGAATAATCGGGGAGAAACCGACCTACCTGCTGCCTGCTGTCTCTGCACCGATTGCTGTGGGTGACGCCATCAGGCGCGCGACTTACTATGTCTACATAGCGCAGTCCACCCGTGGATAAACCGAAAGGTCGGGCTACCAGGCTGAAACCGGGAGAAGGCCCGACTGAAGCCGCGGGCTCAGGTAGGACGTTATCCCAAGAAGATGTGACGAAAAAAACGACAAAAAAATCGGAAGGTGAAGAACTTAAAACTTTTATTGCATGTGAAATTGCTGGTTTAAGAGAAGAAATAAAGCAGGTGAATGTTGGTGAAGAAATAAAAAAAATCAAGGAGGAAATGAAGGACTTAAAGCTTAAAATTAATACCAACATTAATACCACGACTAAGAATACATCGGATGATTTGAAGAAAGAAATCGCAGAAATAATGGTTGGACTGACAAAGGAGACGAATGATAAAATCAAAAATGTGAAAACTGACTTTGAAGAAAGGCTGAATCCTGTGGAACAGGCACTGAACCAACAGACGATCGTCATAAAAGGCCTTGAAGAACTAGCTGAAACAAGTGCTCAGACTACAGCAAAGCTTATTACAGAAAATCAACGTCTAACTGAATTACTGGGCAAAATAACCGATAAATGTACTGAATTGGAAGGTCGCCAGAGAAGACAGAACCTAAGAATTGCGGGTATTCCAGAAGGGGAAGAGAAAGATCAAGATCCCCGAGAATTCACTGCAAATTTACTGCAAAATGTTTTATCACTGGAACAAAAGCCTTTACTAGCCCGAGCACATAGAGTGATGAGACGTCAGACAAGACCAAACGCTTCCCCAAGACAAATGATAATAAAAGTACAGTACGACCACGTCTTGGAGGAGATAATGCAAAAAACATCAAGAAAAAGAATCTTGCATTTGAAGGACACAGGATCAGTATTTATCGATACTTTCCAGCAGAGGTCTCCAGGAAACGAAAAGCGTTTAATGAGACTAAAAGTATCTTGAGGGAAGTGGAGAATTTGAAATATGGTCTGAGCTATCCAGCTACCCTAAGAGTCACTTACTACAAGAAGGAACATTTTTTCACCAATCCTGTGGAAGCATTGGACTTTGCCCAGAAGATTAAGGCTTGAGAGGATGCTTGATGCCTCACCATTGAATAAACTGACTTTGCAGGACTGGATAGAATTGAAGTAGTGACTAAGGAAGCTGGAGAAAGATGCGGATTGGAAACTCTCCCATGGATACTAATAATTAGTATAACTGCACTACTAATACAAATAACTAATAAATACTAAAATTATACCGTGGCATCTTTACTAATCAGAATTAATAATTATCACTAATGACTAATGTTTACTTATAATGGAATTATTAGTCAAATATAGACTTTGATTTTATTTGTCCTCTTTGGAAACCTTCTTTCTGTTTTACTAGTAATTTTCATTTTTATTTTCTTTTTTCCTTTCTTTTCGCTTTTTTTCTAATTAGATTTTCAAACAAGTTTTAAATATATGTATCCTCACATTTCCGACTATTGGAACCCAAATATTTAAAAATTTAATATCCCTGGTAAAATATTGCTATGGAATAAAAATTCCAAGAAACAAAGGAGCTGGTTAAGTTCGTAACATCAACTACGGAAGTCGGTAGATGGTTAGCCATGCTAGTATGGCTAGCACTAACTACACTAATACTAGATGTAGTTTTTTCCTTCTTTGTGCACAATACTAATTTCTTAACCTATCCTCTTTTCTTTTCTATTATAAACTATCATTATTATTTTCAGTTTGAATGGAGTTACAAATTGGATCAAAGGAGATATACACGTGAGAGACATTCAAGGGTCTTAAAATTCATCTATTCGGAGTTCGGGTGCAAGGTCGGGTCTGTCGAACTGAACCATTGGCTCTATTATAGACCCCCATAGACAAAAGATGCAAGATTTAAAAATAATACGGGGAATGAAGGAATAATGGTTTGCAGCTGGAATGTTAAAGGTATTAATGAACCAATTAAGAGAGGTAAAGTATTAGCACATTTAAAAGCAATTAAAGCTGATGTGATTTTCATTCAAGAAACACATTTAAAAAAAGATGCCGAGCATAGGCTGAAAGCTAAATGCATAGATAAAATGTATAATTCTTCTTTTACACACAAATCAAGAGGCGTAGCAATTTTATTTCGCAAAGGCACTTTATTCAAACATACATCAACTATAACTGATAATGATGGCAGATACATTATTGTAATAGGAGAAGTAAATGCACAAAAAATGATTCTTGTCAATGTATATGGACCAAACTTTGGTAGTCCACTGTTTTTTAAGAAAATATTTAACAACATCCTGGAAATAGCACAACATAACTTAATAATTGGAGGAGATTTGAATTGTACATTAGATTCCTATTTAGACAGATCCACAAGACAAAGGAAAACCAAATCCCATTCCAGTGACTTATTAAATGCATATATGGATACTAGTAATATTAAAGATGTTTGGAGAGTAGAAAATCCAACTGGACGAGAATATTCATTTTACTTCGGAGTCACGTGAGTGACTACGTGAAGAAGCCCCGCCTGGCGCTGGAACGGCATTACGTCGACGCTGACGGCAGAGCAAGAGCTGCAGAGGCAGCTCCTCGAAAGCAGTAGGTACGGAACCGGCAGGTAAGTGCAGTTGAAAAACTTTTAGGGTCTGAAAAACTCCGTGCCTGGTGTATTGAACCAGGATTTAAAATGAGTTTAAAAACAAAAAATAAATAAAGTTAAAATAGAACAAAAATACTCTGTATAAAACAACGGAGTTTAAAAAAGAACGTCCCAGGGGAATACCCAGCGATCGGGACGGGAGATTAGTTACGGAACCGGTTCCGATACTGGTGGCCGTTAAAATTACGTTAGGGAGACTTTTAGATGCTCCACAAACTTTTGGCAGGGGGGGAAATTTTAAATAAATCAGAAAGGCCATAATTTAAAAGTTAATAAAAGGCCTTCAGACGGAAAAATAATGGAAAATATTCCCTAACCTACCCCAAGGGGGTTTCATATATTAAAATATATGATGAAATATGGTGGGAATATCTACCTCAGATATATCTGAAGGTAGTCTCCTTGTGGGAAAAACTCAGGAGTAACAAGGGCAGTGAAAAATAAAATGGAAAACTGACCCTAAAAATGCACTGATAGTGGTGGCTGGTCATGAAGTACCCACCACAGCACCAAAAAAAAAAAAAAATATATATATATATATATATATATATATATATACATATATATATATATATACATATATATATATATAATATATATATATATATATATATATATATATATATATATATATATATATATATATATATATATATATATATATATATATATATATATATATATATATATATATATATATATATATATATATACAGGTGTAGGCACAACACCTGAATAAGAAGTGAGGCCATGGAAAATTACCATGGAAACCAAAATTAGTTGGTCTCTCACTAAAGCTGTTATGGTTAAAACAGCAGAATAATAATAAAACTTTTATGTTTTATTCAAGTACACCTCAGCACAAAATATATATAGAGGTGTACTAGGTACGATACCCGAATGAATGAGTGAGGCCATGAAAAGTAAACATGGAAACTAAAAACTCACCAAAGCTGTTATGATTGAAACAGCAGAATATGATAAAACTTTTATGTTTTATAAAGATATCAACGGTGAATCCGTTTATGATATCCATGTCTCAATTATATGAGATATAAGGAAATACGATTTCAAAGTATTTCAAACTGGTGCATGGCATTACTATTCAATAAAAAAAACCCCATAAAAATAAAATAAAATAAAACGTTGTGCAAATAACTAATACATTTAAAATAAAATAAATTGCCATCAGTTTGTGGAGCTCAATGGGAAGAAATATATAATATTAATTTACCAAATCTGCACTCTAGATTGCAGATCAATACAAATCAGGTTATGTTAAACTCCTGATTATTATGGAATAAAACCTGCCTTATGATAAATCAAAGATATTGATTACAAAAGAACAGACTACTGATCTTTAAACTTTGAAGGGGAAAACTATGATCCAATGAAAGATTTGATAATGGATCAAAACAAAGGCAGAAGTATGGTATAATCCAACATAGCCTTATCCAAACCCATATAATTGGGAAAAGAAGGCTTGAAGTATGTTGAAGAGGTGCAAACAGCTTGGTACAAAATAAGTTAATGAAATCTCCAATTGTGGGGGATTACAGGTGTATTATGATCATTAATTTAATATAACTAAGAAAGGATTGGTTCACCTGTATAAGAAAACCTTAAAAATTGATTTTAGGTTTGCACCCAAAAGTAACTCCAATAAAGAAGGGGTACGTACATATATATATTATAAAATTACCTCAGTGTAAAGATTTGATGGTATAAACCATACAAAACATCATTTTATATACACTTTCACAGTGTAAGAACATTTTATTAAAATGGAAACATCTTGAACATTGAAATACAGTTGTTATTAACAAATTGTTAATCAATATTACAGGTGCTTGAAATTAATTAAAATGGGTCAAGCTGTGCAAGTTAAAACATTGTCTACAGGATTAAAACCAGTTCAAGGCTGTTAAACAGAATACTGGAAGAACAATTGTGCTGATAAAAAGATCAGCACTTGCACTAATGAGGACATGGTCATGGGTTATCTTGATCACATTTAAATTGGAAGGTTATAAAGAGTCAGCTTCAAATTTGTGCTGCAATTACAAACCTGTTGGAAGGGAAGGACCTGACCCATCACATAAAGCATATGCTTAGGCATTAATAAAATATTCATAAATTACTATTCTGAATTTAGGAGTAATTCAGCACCATAAGAGGGGGAAAATTGTTCCATGATACAAATATGTCTCATTGTTTTGTTGACATACTTTGTCCCTCCATTAATCTTTGTTCAATCTTTGGGTGTTAATGGCGGAGTAGCAAGATGGATTCAACAGTGGCTGAATGGGAGATGTCAGAGAGTAATGGTGGATGGCTGTTTGTCAGGTTGGAAGCCGGTGACCAGTGGGGTGCCTCAGGGATCTGTGTTGGGTCCACTGTTGTTTGTCATGTACATCAATGATCTGGATGATGGGGTGGAAAATTGGATAAGTAAGTATGCAGATGATACTAAGATAGGTGGTATTGTGGATAATGAAGTAGATTCTCAAAGTCTACAGAGAGATTTGGGCCATTTGGAAAAGTGGGCTGAAAGATGGCAGATGGAGTTTAATGCTGATAAGTGTGAAGTGCTACATCTTGGCAGGACAAATCAAAATAGGACGTACATGGTAAATGGTAGGGAATTGAGGAATGCTGTGGAACAGAGGGATCTAGGAATAACTGTGCATAGTTCCCTGAAGGTGGAATCGCATGTAGATAGGGTGGTAAAGAAAGCCTTTGGTGTGCTGGCCTTTATAAATCAGAGCATTGAATATAGGAGTAGGGAAGTAATGTTAAAATTGTACAAGGCAATTGGTAAGACCAATTCTGGAGTATGGTGTACAATTTTGGTCGCTAGTTATAGGAAGGATGTCAACAAAATAGAGAGAGTACAGAGGAGATTTACTAGAATGTTGCCAGGGTTCCAGCAACTATGTTACAGAGAAAGGTTGAACAAGTTAGGTCTTTATTCTTGCACAGTTATTCCTAGATCCCTCTGTTCCACAGCATTCCTCAATTCCCTACCATTTACCATGTAGAAATGATAAATGGTAATGGTAAATCATAAATAATGATACGTTATCATTATTAAAGTAATAAAAAAAAAAGGTTCACAAGCTGCTTGAACTATAAGCTTAGCAGCTATTGCAAACTGAAGCAAGTGTTAACAGATGATGGACAGCTTCTGTGAATATTTGGGTAAAGATAAGAATATTATCTATTCTTATAAAAATAATTGATACGTCTCTTGTTGGGACTACGGACAATAATACCAGGTGAGCATAAATGGATTGGCCTAAGAAATTTCTCCAAACATTTGTATTAATTATTGAAGTATAAGGAATTATGGATTAAATATCGATTGTTCTATTATGGAAGTGTCCATGTCATATCAAGGTGAACAATACCACGGCTGTGGCATATGTTAAAACACACAAGATAAGTAAAATAATAATCATGGGATTATCTGAGTAAACAGATGTGCCATATTCTAAAAGGTTTTAGTCCAGCTGTTTATCTCTAAGGAAGAGACAATGGTATCGGAGACAACAAATTAAGGGAGGAAAACACATTGTCATTAATATGGATTACTTATGATTAATCTGGTTGCATACAGATTAAATCACCGATCTTTCAAATGTTCTCGTGGGTAAACCAAGAACAGGAAAGGTGGATGCTTTTCTCTCAATTACATGAGGAAAGATGTTCTTTTATGTTCCTCATTTTTGTTTGATAGGGCAGTGTCTGATGAAAATGTAGCAGGACACCGCCAGAGGCATTTTGGTGGCCCAAAACGGATCCTTCATGGTTTCATAAATATTGAGTGATGTTGAACCACTTGTGATGATTCATAGTTGCAGTAATTTATTGAAGTCTGAGGAGCGGTCTCGACCCGAGGCGTCGCCTGTCTCCTTCGCTCCTTGGATGCTGCTGGACCCACTGGGTTCTCCAGTTTTGTGTAACCCTGCAGTAATTTATTGTTGTACAAAGGCATCCATGACATGAAAATATGAATTTGACTATCTGCAGGTTGACCAGACCATTACAACAGCTGATGGTCAAAGAAGTCTAGGAATGTTTAACTAATATAACTATATAACAATAAAATAATTATGTATAAAAGAAGTGCTATACCTGCAATTTGCAGAAATAAGTTTTTAAAAAAACAATATTTTGTTATAAGAAATTGGAAGTCTGTGTATACAGTAAAGTTATTTTGTCATATTAGATATATGTGAGTTCCTTGTGGATTGCATTTTTCTGAGTATCTAATTGATAGAGCCAATAATAGGGCTCAGAGTGTTATCGTCCTATTAACGGACAATATACTAACCAAGAAGTTATCGGGTGCATTCGTAATATCCCGATATGGAAAGGGATATATATGTAGATATAAATATAAATATATATATATGTATATATATATATATAATCTGTCCAAAATTGTAATACATAAGTCGGGAGATCAATAGTCCTGAATTGCCTTAGGCAATGGACTCTAATTCTATCAATGATTCAAAAAAGTTAACATTGAAAGTAATAATGCTGATGACTTTAGTATCAACATAAGAGTGCAAACATTGCAAATATTAATAGAATATTGACTGGCCTTGAGGGGGATACGACATATATTGCCTGAAGTAGATTCATATTGCCCGAGTCGAAGACGAGGGCAATATGGATCTAGTGAGGGCAATATATGTCGTATCTCCCGAAAGAGGACAGTCAATATTGATATCACACATCTAGAGGAAAATCTGAACATCTCAGTTCAGCGGACTTCCACGTAAAATTTAACCAAAATGGACGCGGCAGTCTTCCTGTCTGCCGTTTGAATATTCTAAATTTCCCACGCAGCGTCACGTTGCCAAGTTCCCGGATGTGAGACCAGGGGAATATAAGACTATATTCCCCGCTGTTTTAACAGGTAAAGTCCATAGGCGTTCGCAAGAAAGGGGAATATAAGAAAATATTACCCCTGCTGGCAGTAAAAACGAAGGGAATACAATTTTGTAAAAGCATACCTCAGATGTGTGATATGGGTAATAATACGTTATAATTGCATGTGGATACAGATTACATTATCATATATGTTTATGAATTTACCAAACAAAGCACACCAAGAAGAGCTGAAACCAAGGTAAACTTATAAGCATATCCTGTCGGCCTTAAGTTGTGTGTGTGTGTGTGAACATTGATGAAATATGTTGAAGTAGGTAAGAGTCTCTGTGGTGATGAGACAGCACTACTTATTACACACAAATAACCACATTAGGTTTCAGTAAAAACTGATGGTTCTAGAGGAATGTATTCTAGATGGTTAGAAATTGAATAACACCCAGTGGAACTAGACACAGAAATGTGGAAAATCACTCTGTTAAGGAGGTAGATACATTCACAGGAATGGCACAGGATGAGCCGCTCGAGCAAAGATGATAGGCCGCAGGAGGGTGTAAATTAAATGTTAAAGTAAAAGGAACCAGTCATGGTGTCAGGTTTGGACACGGAGTGTTGGGTTCTCTATAATTGTTGCTTTGTTCATACCATCAATATATATATATATCAATTGATATTTTGTGATATACTTGCCTTTCAATGGAAAGGACATTACTTTTATTCTTTATAACGTGAAATAATTTATCACATAACTTGAGGCAATGTTTGGGGAAAAAATGTGTTATTTGCTCATTACTGTGTTGAATGAGCCGGACTGTCGTATGGAATAAATTCTACGACATGAAAAACACAGAAGCTTCAAACTCTTCACGTAGTCACTCACGTGACTCCGAAGTAAAATAGTAAGATTAAATGAGAACTTACCAGTTCGAAGTTTGATCGTTATTTTATGAGGAGTAACGATGAGGGATTACGTGCCCTCCACTCCCGACCCTCATAAAATAAATGATCATCTGGTAGTTCTAAATCTATGTTGAGCCTTACTATCTTACTCCGGCTATTATGTTCTGTGTTTTTCATGCCGCTGCTTTGAAGTATGCCGTTCCAGCGCCAGGCGGGGCTTCTTCACGTAATCCCTCATCGTTACTCCTCATAAAATAACGATCAAACTTCGAACTGGTAAGTTCTCGTTTAATCTTACTATTTTATTCCCCTGTACATAAAACCTATTCAAGAATAGATCATTTTTTGGTTGGTGCTAAACTTTTCTCACTTACTTATAATTCAAAATACCATAATATTACAATCTCAGATCACGCATCTTTAACATTTATGATTAAAATAAATGGTAAAATGAAAAAACGGGGACAATGGAGACTTAATCCACAAATTTTAAAAAACAAAGCAACTCAGGAATATATTATAGAACAGATCAAGATTTTCTTTGAAATAAATGATAAACCGGAAATATCCTCTTCCTTATTATGGGAAACTTTTAAAGCATATGCGCATGGAATTATGATTTCTTCTCAAGCATTTCATAATAAAAAGAATCGGAGGGAACAACAGGAATTGGAAAAGGAGATCAAACAATTAGACACAGAGAACGCTGCTAATCCATCCATAACAATACATAATAAAATTGCTGCACTGAAATATAAATTAAATAAAATATACTCAGATCAAGTTGTAAAACTCTATCAATACACTAAACAATTACAATTTGAATTTGGCGATAAACCTCAAAAATTATTGGCTCATCAATTAAGAAAGATGGAGGGAGAAAAAAATAATCCATATGATTAAATCATATAATGGCGAACCATTAGTACAACCTAAAGATATTAATGAGAGATTTTTGCAATATTATAAAAATTTATATTCAGCTAAAACGACAGAAAACAGGATAGGAATAGAAGCATGTTTTTAAAAATGTAATCTGAATGGGTTGGATTCACAAAATAGAGAATCACTAAATGCTGAAATTTAGCTCAACGTGTGATATTACATCCTGAATTATATGGGTATGACATCAGAGATACTGAAAATAAAATCTCCTTATATGCAGATGATGTATTACTTTATATTACAAAGCCGGAAATTAGTATCCTAAATTTACTAAAATTAATAACTGAATTTGGATTATTTTCAGGATATAGTATTAATTGGAATAAAAGTGAACTTATGCCAATAATGGTAAATAACTTACATATATTACAACAATTTCCTTTTAAGATAGCAAACGAAAAAATTAAATATCTTGGAATTTATGTAACAAAAAGATTTGATTCTTTATTTAAATCCAATTTCCACTCTTATAGAATAAATTAAATAAGAACATTTTATATTGGAAAACACTACCTATCTCAATGCTAGGTAGAATTAATGCACTAAAAATGATTTTTCTTCCGCAATTACTATATCTTTTCCAATTGATTCCGATGTATCTTCCTAAAAATTTCTTTAAGAAGGTGGATTCTATATTTACCAACTTTATCTGGGATTATAAGAGCCATAGAATAAATAAAAAACATTTATGTAAATCAAAAATAAATGGAGGTCTAGCACTGCCGGACTTTATGTTTTATTACTGGGCAGTTAATATTAAAAAATGAATTTTTGGTTAGTAGTGACAGATAAACAACCAATCTGGTTAAAAATGGAAAAAGAAGATTGTTCGCCTTTTGAAATTAGTTCGATTTTATTTGCCAATACCAAACTAGGTAAGAAAACCTATAGTGAAAACCCTATAAAGTAGAATACGTATCTGGAAACAAATAAAGAAAACATTAAAATCGGAATGTATACCACTAGCCCTTACCATTGTAAATAACGTTACATTTAAACCCTCAATGATGGACAAAGGTTTTTTACAATGGAAAAACTATGGAATTAATAAGATGGGCGATCTCTACGGGGAAAATTCTTTCCTTTCATTTCAAGAATTACAACAAATTTATGGATTATATTCAAAGGATTACTTTAGATATTTACAAATTAGAGACTATGTAAAAGCAAACACACAGGAAATTAGAAATAGAAAGACAGAAATTTTAGATGAATGTCTAAATAAACACCCGAACACAGAAAAATTGATATCTTATATTTATAATATCTTATTGGAAAACGATGTCCCAACGACAGAAATATATAGGCAATCATGGTTAAACGAATTAGGTCAAATCATTAGACCTGAAGTATGAAAGTTTATAACACATACACCACTGCTCGTTAAATGCTAGACACTCTCTTATACAATTTAAAATATTACATAGACTACATTATTCAAAATCCAAACTACATAATATTTTTTCAAATGTATCTGCCATATGTGATAAATGCCAGCACTTAAACCCCTGTCTCACGGTGCGAGTTGACCCAACGAGTGACCCTGAGTTGTCATTCGCGGTAATTACGTACACTAAACGTAGCGGGAACGACGGAACTCTTGCGAGCAACTTAGCGACTCATGGCGCTAATGGCAGGTACTCGTGAAACTTGGTAACTCTTGAAAAAAATCAAACACGAGTCAAATTTACAGTTCAAGTTAAAAATTGAAACATTTTAAACTTGTTTATAACGTGGTGGCCCGTGCGTTTACCTTAGTGATTCGTGAGTCTACCGTGGGAACTCTTTTAACTCAGCGGGCAGGCAGCATCTCTGGAGAGAAGGAATGGGTGACGGGATGACATTTCCAAATTTCTCCAGCCCCATGTGTTCACTTTTTTCAACTAGCATCTGCCCTTTCTTGTGTATGACATTATTTGTATCTACAGTGCCTTGTGTCTTGGCAATTCATGATTCACACACACACAATGCTGGGGTAACTCACACACACACACACAATGCTGGGGTAACTCACACACACACACAATGCTGGGGTGACACACACAATGCTGGGGTATCTCGCACATGCACACACACAATGCTGGAGTAACTCACACACACACACACACACACACACACACACAATGCTGGAGTGACTCTCACACACACACACAATGCTGGGGTAACTCACACATACACACACACAATGCTGGAGTAACTCGCATACACGCACACACACAATGCTGGAGTAACTCGCACACACACAAAATGCTGGGGTGACACACACAATGCTGGGGTAACTCGCACACGCACACACACAATGCTGAGGTAGCTCGCACACGCACACTCACACAATGCTGGGGTAACTCACACACACACACACAATGCTGAGGTCACTCACACACACACACAATGCTGAGGTCACTCACACACACACACACACACACACACACACACACACACACACACACACACACACACACACAATGCTGGAGTAACTCTCACACACACATACACACACGAACAATGCTGGAGTAACTCACACACACAATGTTGGAGTAACTCACACACACACAATGCTGGAGTAACTCTCACACACAATGCTAAGGTAACTCACACACGCATACACACAATGCTGGAGTAACTCACACACACACACGAACAATGCTGGAGTAACTCTCACACACACACAATTCTGGAGTAACTCAGCGGGACAGGCAGCATCTCCGGAGAGAAGGAATGATGATGTATCGGGTCGAGACCCTTCCTTAGACCACTACCCAGAGATGCTGCCTGTCACGCTGAGTTACTCCAGCATTTCGTCTATCTTTAAACCAGCATCTGGACTTCCTTCCCACATAATAACCAATGAGATTCCCCACTAAACTTCCGTGTCCTCATTGTTCCCCTCTCTGTCTTCCCAGACCTCGGCTGCAATGTCACCGCTGGCAAATCCGTTCATTCTCGTTCTACTGCACCCGCTCCTCGGTGAAGCGGCTAACTTCATTCACAAAATTGGAATGTCACATTGGCAGCGCAGCAGTAGAGTTGCTGCCTCACAGCGCCAGAGACCCGAGTCACACATGAAAGGGATAAGACGGTATAGTGTCTGAACTACATGAACTACACACATGAAAGGGATAAGACGGTATAGTGTCTGAAGAACCGACCCGAAACCTCACCTATTTCTTTTCTCCAGAGATGCTGCCTGAGCCGCTGTGTTACTCCAGTATTTTGTGTCTATCTTCGGTGTAAACCAGCATCTGCAGTTCCCTTCCCGCACAATATAGTATGAACGTCGGGTTTCTAATCTGATACACAATAGATAGGGCACCATCCTCGGGCCAACCTGGTGTCAGGCTGTAGGAAGCAGCTGCAGATGCTGCTTTAAACTGAAGATAGACGCAAAATGCTGGAGTCACTCAGCGGGACAGGCTGCCGTCGTCCATATTCTAGTGACACGCAACACATTGGTGTTCCCGTGCAGCTCTACACCAGAACAAAACACTGAAGAAGGGTCTCGACCCGAACTGTCACCCATTCCTTCTCTCCAGATATGCTGCCTGTCCCGCTGAGTTACTCCAGCTTTTTGTGTCTATTTTTCCCAAACACTCATTAGAATCAAGAAGCCATCTCTTGGGCTTTATGTATGAGAACCATCTCCACTTTCAGGTTTTTTTCTGGAGGGATTAAAACTAATTAAATGTGTGGAACAAACTAAAAATGCAAAACTGGAAATAA
The DNA here is from genome assembly GCA_035221665.1 of Okamejei kenojei. Classification (NCBI taxonomy): domain Eukaryota; kingdom Metazoa; phylum Chordata; class Chondrichthyes; order Rajiformes; family Rajidae; genus Okamejei; species Okamejei kenojei. Next base: position 101,534,714 of record CM069136.1, on the reverse strand, counting down.
AATTAAGTTTGTCTAAGTATCAAACGCGTATGCATTGCAATTTGCAGCGGAGACACTGGATAGAAAGTATTCAGTAGCGCGCACACCACACACACATATGTCCTACTTCCCGCTGTTAAGTTACTATTTGCTTTCAGTGTTTTTGTTTTATCTCTTCTTATATTCCAGTTGGAGCTGTATTTTCACCGACTCGCCAACCGCCTCCCCCCTCCCCCGCTCCCCAAACTCGAGAACTTGGAATTCGCGAGAACTATTTTGTTTTGGTCTTAAAAAAGAACAACATTTTTAGTTAATCGGTCGAAGGCTGTGGATTGGCGAGAGATTTAGATTTGAAATGCAGGGGGATAATATTTTGCGGAGTTACCCAGCAGTAGGCAACCCAGGAATCACGCAAAGTATATATACAGCACATGGACATGTAGATATATATAGATAGATATATATACACACATACACATGTCCATGTGCTGTATATATACTTTGCGTGGTTCCTGGGTTGCCTACTGCTGGGTAACTCCGCGAAATATATATATATTATATTTTATATATATATGTGTGTGTGTGTATATAGTTAGGGCCACATCTAACTCTCTCTTAAATATAGCCAATGAACTGGCTTCAACTACCTTATGTGGCAGAGAATTCCACAGATTCCCCACTCTCACAATTGCAGTATATATAATATATATATATGTATTTGTAGTATAATATGTATATACATATTATATATATTATATATATTGCAATTCCAACCCTGAAGCACTTGAGAGGCGATTTCTTGGGGCCATGTAATTTAACGTGTGTCTTTGCTTTTAAAAGTGAAGCTGTTTAATTGTTTACGCTGCGCCGTGTTTCGTGTTGGGGAGAGTGCTGCTGTTACAATGCTTTCGATTCTATTCTGCCCTCCCCCTTCCACAGAAAATGCCTAAATTTGTCTTTGTGCCCGCTCTCCTGGGAGCAATCCAAAGCAGGGGAACAATGAACCCTCAGAGGCTTCGCGTTCCTTGCTCCTATATATGGACCTCGCTCGCTCGCAACTGTATGAACGCTCGATCAACCAGACATCGGCCAACATGGAGGCCTGATTACTGAAAACAAAGTCAACTTGTACCAGACCTCATCATCTTCCTTCCGCCCACCCGTAACCACGGCATCACACTTTCAACAGAAACCTTAATATTTAAAGAATATATTTTGGGACATTGGATTGTCTGAAGAAGGGTCCCGAGCAGAAACGCCACGTGTGTGTGTGTGTGTGTGTGTGTGTGTGTGTGTGTGTGTGTGTGTGTGTGTGTGTGTGTGTGTGTGTGTGTGTGTGTGTGTGTGTGTGTCTGTGTGTGTCTGTGTGTGTGTCTGTGTGTATCTGTGTGTGTCTGCTGTCGGGTCCCGGCGGCCGCTCAAAGTCAGTCACCCGAGCTGCTTCCTTCCTCGGAAGTGGCGGCCAGTTCTGCTGTTCGTGCCCGGAGCGCTGCGGCAGCCACCCAAGCTAATTCACTCCCCGGCCACAAGAAAACCATATAGCAATTACAGCACGGAAACAGGTCATCTCGGCCCTTTTACTCCGTGCCGAACACTTACTGTCACCTAGTCCCATCTACCTGCACAGTATTAAATACAGTATTTAAAAACATAAAGCACCAAGAAATGCACTTACCATGTTATTGGTTACTGGAGGGTGCGCAATTTCCCTTTGTAGGTCATATCAATAGATGCGGCCGCGCTGAAATAACTCAAAGCCACAGGATGGAGATGTCTTCTTTAACATTGTTGCTTCATTTAAACATACCTTCATTCACGGTTGGCTCAAGAGTAACGGGAGAGGAATTTGGTAACTCAGGAGAGGAAGTTGGAGCATCGCAGCAATGACATACCCATGGGAACTCGGTTAAACACTTGATCATAAACTTGAAGTCTCGTACACAACCACGAGTCTTTCACTCGGGGTACCTCGTGGGTCAACTCGCAACGTGAGACAGGGCCATTAGAAGCTAACTTAACGCACTCATTTACAAATTGTGTAAAAATTACTAAATTTTGGACAGAAATATTTAAGATAATTTCGAATGTTGTTAATATGAATCTGATCCCTGACTCAAAGTTAATAATACTGGGAATATTAGAAACAGATCAATTAATAACAAAAAATCAAAGAATCTTTATTGATTACAGTTTAATAATTGGGAAAAAATTAACATTGAAATTCTGGAATGGTCCTACATCCCCCACAATCAAAATGTGGATTACAGGAATGTCGGAGACACTTCATCTGGAAAGATTAAGGCTTGTCCTACTGGACAAGTTGGATCTTTTCAGAGGAATATGGTCTCCATTTATTGAATATCTAAAGGGTCAAAGTGGCTTGGTACGAGAGCCTGACTGAAGCCTGAATAATGGAATAGATGAAGAATCACGTATAACAAATCATGGATATATCTCCAATGATGGATAACTTTTTTAATACTCCACTCATTTCTTTATTTTTGATTTCCTACTTTTACTTTATTTTTCTCTATCTTTTCTTACTTGCAAAAACAATGTATAGAAATATATAAGACATAATTGTTAATATTAATAATATTACGAATGTATGTGAGAAGTATATTTTATTAATATGTACTTACGTCTAATAAAAATATTTAACAAAATTAATTAGGTGAGGGCAGCACAGTGACGCAGTTTGTGGAGCTGCTGTCTCACAGCGCCAGAGACTCAGACCTCTCCTCGATCCTGATCTCAGGTGCTGTCTGAGTGGAGTTTGCACGTTCTCCACATGACCGTGTGGGTTCCCTCCGGATGCTCCGGTTTCCTCCTACATCCCAAAAAGATGCGGGTTTGTAGGTTAATTGGCCTCTGTAAAATTGCCCCGAGTGTGTAGGGTGTGGATGCAAAAGTAGGATCATATAGAATGAATGTGATGTGTTTTCAGTAGTGTTTTTATTTACTTAAAGGAATACGTAAGTGTCTTTATGTAATTTCACATATTTTTACACTTAATGTTAGAAGAACTGACCCTTGCTTTTCAATCCTCTCAATAATGAGCTCAATCATGTCAGATGTTCTGTTATTCCCATTTACATCTCCCTTTGACCAAACTTCTGTTCCAAAAATACAAAAGCAGTACCATGGATGGTGCATGTCAGAAATAATACCTGAAATGCAGGGCATGCAGAATAGATCAAGCAGCAGCTCTGCAAACAGCAACTCTTCATGTCTCTTGCTAACTGTGTCTTTACTTATCCCACCACCACTCTCACCTGTTTTGTTATTGATGCTCTCCGGCCTTCCACTTAAATACGACCACCCCTTTCAACACCACAGCATTGTACTGATACATGTCTGTAGTTCCTTCCAGTTACAATGGAGGTTTATCATCCTGAAGGATTCGTTCCTTCTCTCTCCATCCGATACTGGCAGACTTGCCAGGCACTTGCATCATGTTTAAAGTTCATCCATCATAACGCTGGCCTTTCTGAAGCTGTCATTCTTGATCTCCTAATGCAAGCTGTCATGCACTAGCAGAACAATTGGCAATTGCAACATCGTGCCGCATATGGAGAAATGTTACATTGTTCAGGATCTTATTAGCCTTGACTTGTTAAATTAATTCATCTGAGAGGTTGCAGGAATTATAAATAATAAGTGTAATGTGCAGAGCAAGCTACTTCTGTTGAAATGAAAGTCAATTAAATGACAAGACATGACAGATTGAATTGGAGCAATGCACAAAAGGTCAAGGTATAATTCATTTTCCATGCACGCATATCTCATAACTCATGACCTGAACTTTTTGTGCGCATACTTTCTGCATAACATACTTGCATTTTCTTGCTGCGGAACAATGGAATGAAATTTACAACAGATAGATGAACACAGTGGCTGTGTTTCAAAGCCAAATCAATTACATTGATGAGCCATGATAATTAAAAGCTGCTTGAATTAACTCAAGTATAATATGTCATGGCCGAGTGCAAACATCTTCAGCGTATCTGTTCATCTTGGATTTACGCTTGAGGAAACATTTGGCGAGAAGTCTTACTCAAGGTTGCTGAAGTAAAATTCAACAGAAACTGCTTCAAGTTGAAGACCTAAAAATTCTATTGTGTAACATCAAGGTTACGTTTAGTAATGCACTGAGTTTTTTTCAGGAAAAAAAAAGGATTCTTTTTTACTTCATGTAGCGCTTCCTCTTTCTCTGCAATGCAGTGGGGAATCTATTTTATTAAAAAGTGAAGCATGATAATGTGGTCCTTCAATGGGGATTCCAAATGTTAAAGCTTTCACCTTGACACATTTATTGATGTTGGTCTTCTTGCTACAATGCTCCATTCTTGAGTGTGTCGCATTTAGAAGAAATCCCAGGATTCAGCCCCTAATTTGTGGGCCTGACCCCACAGACTAGAGGAGCCTTCTCCTCCTCCACAAGGGCGGCACGGTAGCGTAACGGTACAGTTGCTGCCTTACAGGGCCAAAGATCTGGGTTCAATCCTGACTATGGGTGCTGTCTGAACGGAGTTTGTACGTTCTTCCTGTGACTGCGTGAGTTTTCTCCGGGTGCTGCTTTTTGCTGCGACACAGCAAAGACGGACAGGTTTGTAGGTTAATTGTCTTCAGTAAAAAAGTTGTCACTTGTCCCTAGTGTGCAAGATAATTCTGGTGTATGCCGTGGACTCAGTGGGCCCAAGGGCTGTTTCAGCAATGCATCTCCAAAAAGTGCAGGGTTGTGGTCTCTGGAGTTCATGCCATTCACTGCCTTGTTTGCCTATTAAGCTCCTTCAGACACAAAATCAGTAGCACCCAGCACTGGGGTTATTACCCATATTTCCATGACATAGTAGGCCTATCTAAATCACTCCACAACCTCATTCCTTGCAACCTATTCTGCCTACATTCCTAACAACTCTTCCTAGATTCTGCCACTGACTTAGATGTGAGGGACAATGTACAGTGATCAATTAGTCCATCAGCCTGCTTGTCAACGGGATGTGGAAGGAAACCAGAGCACTCAGGTGAAAGCCATATGGTCACAAGGACAACATGCAAATTCAAGACAAATGGCATCCGAGATCAGGATTGAACCAAGTGGGTGACAGCAGTACTACCTGCTGATCCACTGTTGTCGACCTTGTGTGCTGTTGAAAAGGTGGCAGCAGATGTATCAAATTCTACGTTTGAGTATGTTCTCCCATGGCCTGCGTGGGCTTTCTCCAGGATCTCCACAGATGTACAGGTTTGTAGGCTAATTGGCATGGTATAATTGCAAATTCTCCCTAGTGTGTGTGTAGGATAGTGTTATTGTGCTGGAATTGGTGGTCGGAATGGACGCGGTGGACTGAAGGGCCTGTTTCCGCACTGTCTCTCCAAACTAAACTGAACTGGAATTTGTGTGAATTTGCGCATTAGATAGCATTGGCACATGAAAAGACAAGCATTCCTCCTTACAGGAATCGTAACAAAGGAAAGGAACAAAAAGATGACCTGGCCTGGGGGGACTGCCATGAGGGAGGGGGAAGAACAATGGGGGACCTGGCGTGGGGGGAGGGGGGAGAACAAAGGGGGATCTGGTGCGGGTATGCAAGCAAAGAATTTCACTGTGACTTGTCACATGTGACAATAAAGTATTCAATCCAATTCAATTAAATTCACAAAAAAACAATTCCAGTAGCACTGGCATTTCCAAGCTTGGAGGAAACACACATTGCTGGATGTATCCTCCTATTCAAGGAAAATCAAATTTCAGAACAAAAGAACCTTAACATATTTAGATGGTGTTTACCTAACAACAAAGGGTATTGCAAGCTAAAAATGCAATGTTAGTTTGCAAAAGAAAGCCATTCGCATAACTTTCCAACTTTTTAATTGAAAACAATGAGCTGCAGTCGCGAACGGAGTTTGTAACAACAGTTTATGTCTTTGGTGTTGTGGCATTCGTCTTGTTAATCTGACATTTGCAAGCACTTTTACCATGAACCCACAAAGCAATCATTGAAGTTTCACCCTAAGGTGAGGGTAAATAGGATAAGCACATCCCATTTATCTCTGCACATTACAATGTAGAACATAAAAGGCCTTTAAAAATAAATTGGATTACTGAGAATCAGAAGTAAATCGACAGCCACAATAAACTGCATAATTAGAGAACTCAACTAAATTGATTTTCGTCAATGAAATTATTACTCAAGTACCAGATAATGAGTACCTAAATAACCTGAAGTTCATGTCCCATCAGAAAGCCAACATTTTGGGGTATTTTAAGTGGCTTGAATTGCAAGGCCCACTCACTTTTATTTTTGGATAGAGCCCACATGTGGACTGGAAGGCTTTCACTCCTTCCTTCCTCCCCCCCCCCCCTCCCCACTGGGAGAGCATTTGAGATGGACAAGGTAAGCTCGCCCTACCTGCATGATGGCACCAACCGACAAACAAGATGGACATGTGAGGTGGGGCCTCGGCACCGGTGAAGCAGTAAAGCAGCGCTAAAGCCTCAAGGCAGTGGAGCCTCGGCAGCGGTGAAGCCTTGGTGAGGCCTCAGCAATGGTGGTGAAGCCTCATGACAATGGAGCCTCGGCGGTGGTAAAGCCTTGCAGGTCGACACGCGGGCGGCAGTCGATGAGAGCGAGGGGGGCCGACGTGAGGCAGGGGGAAACGCAATGGGGGTTGAGGGTGAAAACAATGGGCAATGGAGGACCCATCTTGGGGGACTGCTGTGGGGGAGGGGGGAATGAAGGAGCCGGCGTACTTCATAAGGATCATAAGATTCATTTATTGTCACATACACCAATTGGTGTAGTGAAATTTCACTGGCCAGGTCAGTTATGCAATTTAAAAAAAGCAACAGACTCAAAAAACACATTTTAACATAAACATCCATCACAGTGACTCCAACACATTCCTCACTGTGATGAAAGGCGAAAATAAAGTTCAAGTCCTTCCCTTTTCGTTCTTCCTTGGTCGGGGGCCTCGAGCCCCCCGTTGACGGGACAGTCTAGAGACCTGTAGCCGGCGGTGTTCGTGCCCTCTGCGTCGAGGCGTTCAGCTCCTGCATCGGGGGGATGTCAGCTCCCCCACGCCAGGCGATCAAACCTCACGTCGGGGCTGGACGAACCTTCTGTGGCATTGGAGCTCCCGACTAGCCTCTCCTGAGACTGTGAGCCCTTGATGGTAAGTCTGTAGGCCGCGGTGGGAGCCATACCAGGCAAGGAATCCGCTCCGATGGTAAGTCCGCGCCCCGCGGTGGGGCTCATGACAGTCCGAGGCGGCTTTTCAACTCCATCGATGTTAGGCCGCAGAGCCCGGAGAATGTGATCCGAAACTCGATCACCTCTCTGCGGCAGCGCAACTCACGTTGCAGTGGCCCCTACAGCCTGTCTGTCTTTTTTAATTTTTGTCTAGTTAAATGTAGTTGTTAGTGGGTTTTTTTGTACTGTTTCTAACTGTGTATATGTAGGGGAGAAACTTTTAAAATCTCTTCCCTGTACGGGAGACCCGACTTTTTCCCTGTCGGGTCTCTGTTGTCGTTGGGGCCTAGTACGTGGAGCGTCCTCTGACAGGGACGACCTGGGGGCTCCAGTCACGGAGCCTGCGGAGCCTGCGGAGCCGCGTACGACTCACCATCGTGGGGCTGGCCGGCCCCGGAGCGTGGGGAGCGGTGGTGGCCCGACTCCGGAGCTCCAGCTGTAGCTGCAGATTGGTGGACTGTCGGGATATCGGGAGCTCGTGGGTACGGGTGGGAGACTGCTTTCTGGAGCTCCCGCAACACAACTTCTCCTGCCCTGTGTCGCGGGGTTGGAACAACCCGGAGCGGGGCCGTACATCGCCCGGCGCGGCCTCAACGGCCGTGGGACTTAACATCGCCCTCCTGGGGCTTCAACATCGGGAGAGAAATGGTGCAGGGCAGAGAAAAGACTTAGCTTTATCCAACTCTCTCTTAAATCCATCCAGTGATTTGGCCTCCACTGCCCTCTGTGGCAGGGAATTCCACAAATTCAGGCGGGCGATGTTAAGCAAATGACAAGTAATAAAATCTAATCTAATCTAATCTAATCTAATCTCCGGGAAGGTAAGAACCTGGGGAAAAAAAATCCCCTGACCCTCCCCCCTCCCCCCCACATGCAACAAACAGAAGAACATTAAAACAAACTTTAAACAAATGCTAAAAATAACAAATAGGATGAAAGAACGAACAGACTGCCGGCAGGGCTGCCATCCTCCTCCTCTGGCGCCCCCTAGTGCTTTGTAACTTTGTCACGTCTTAGGTGGCTGCTATTTGTCCACCTTGGTTACACAGGCAAAGGATTTCACTGTGCCTTGTCACATGTGACAATAAAATATTCCATTCCATTTCACGATCTGGGTGGATAAAATAGGTGTGGCTGACACAGTCTGAGAATCTGCGGGTCTGTTTGTGGGAAGTCTAAAAGAAGGATAGGACAGGATCAAATCCAAACCTGCAATCCCAACACTTGAGGTCACTTAAAGGTGGACTAAGTAGCTCAGTACTGAAGAGAAATGGAGAATGGACTCAAATGATGTCCAAACAGGAACCCGCTGAAAACTAAGTCGAGGATTAACATACAGCGTAATGCTAAACTAAGAGGGTGGACCGGAAATAATGGACTGAGAGTAATTAATGATTTACAGAGAACCACACTTGGAGTCAGTGTCTCATTAAGCAGTTATTTACTTATTCATTTGCTGAGAGGTCACAACTCATGTATTAATCATTTAACAACTAATTTTGAATAGTGCTCAGCACAATATTGTTACCTGTTTCTCTATGCTGATAAAATTGTGCAGGGAATAACTGATTGCTAGGCTATATTTTATTTTGGTTCCGCAAGTAATGATGAATTAACTTGTTGAACCTACAAGGTAAAATACATGGGAAGGTATCAGGTGGCAGTAAGCATGCTAGCAATAAAGAGGAAAAGATAAGATGATGGAGTAGAAAGCTGGAAATTCATACACACAGAGCCATACAGTGTGACAACAGGCCATTCAGGCCATTGAGCCCATACCGCCCATCAAGTGTCCATTTACTCCAATCCTAGGCTAATCCCGTTTTATTCTCCCTGGAGATAAACACATTTTTGATTTTCCAGCATCTGCAGTTCCTTCTTAAACATTATTCTCCCTGGATTCTCCCCAACTACCTACTTTTATACTAAGGAAAATTTATAGTGGCCAGTTAGCCTATCAAACTTCATGCCTTTGGAAGGAAACCAGAGCGTTCAGGGGAAAGCCACAAAATAACAGGAAGAATTTAGGGTGAGACAGTGGCACCGCTGCTAGAGCTGCTACCTCACAGCACCAGGGACCTGGGTTCAATCCTGACCTCAAGTGCTGTCTGGTTGGAGTTTGCACATTTTCACTGTGACCATGTGGGTTTCCTCCAGGTGTTTCAGTTTCTTCCCACATTTTAAAGACATGCAGGCTTGTAGGTTAATTGGCCTCTGTAAATTGACCCTAGTGTGTTGGGAGTGGATGAGAAAGTGGGATGCACAGAACTAGTGTAAATGGGTGATCGATGGTTGGTGTGTGCTGAAGGGCCTGTTTACATGCTGTGAACTATCCAAACGCGCCTGTTCCACTTAGGTGAATTTTTAGGCAACTCCAGGCGACTAGTTTGTCACCACATGTTCGCCAGTGGTCGCCGGGAGTAGTCTCCTCAGTCGCCCCCAAAAAGTCGTAGCATCTTTCTGGTCGCCACTAAATTTTCAACATTGACAGTGGGTTTGACGCCAATGAGCATAGCTTGACTTCTCCTGACGTAGGTGCTGTCGCAGGTTGTCGCCAGGATGACGTAGGTTGTCACCGGTTTTTTGGCGACCTGCCACGCCTATGACAGTCGCCAGCAATTGCTTAAAAATTCACCGAGTGGGACAGGCCCATTACCAAGCATGCAAACACTGCACTCGTAGAGATAGAGGTCAGGGTTGAACCAGAGTCACTTGAGCCATGAAGCAACAGGTCTACGAGCTGTGGCACCCCTGAAATTAATCACTGCGTGCCAGGAATGGTGCGACAAGGTGTGAAGACTAATAGAGTACTTGTGAGTTGGTATAGTGTGGTGCCCACAGGGCATGCTCATGGAATGAGAACATTGTTCAATAAGGTAAAATAGTAAGATTAAATGAGAACTTACCAGTTCAAAGTTTGATCTGTATTTTATGAGGAGTTACGATGAGGGATTACGTGAAGACCCCGTCCAGCACGCATGCGCGACATTCTTCAAAGCAGCGGTGTGGATTTACAGAAAAAACACAACGATTGAAATAAATAAAGTAAAGAAAAAATAAGAACTTAATTACCAGTTGATCTGTATAATAGAGGGTGGGAGCGGAGGGCTCGTAATCCCTCATCATAACTCCTCATAAAATACAGATCAAACTGGTAAGTTCTCATTTAATCTTACTATTTTATTTCGGAGTCACGTGAGTGACTACGTGAAGACTTCAAAGCTCTGTGATTCCGAACCGTGTACCAGCTCATGCTTCACTCACTGTCTGAAGACCTTTGAGGGAGGAAGTATGTTATCACAATCAACAATAACCTGTTTGTGAACAAAAAAGGTTTATTAATAACAACAAAAACCAGAGAGCTCCCCCGGGCTTAAATTAAATATTATCTGCAGACTCTAAAATTCTGTCTGCAAATGGAGCAGGTTCCGCCAGCGGCTTATTATAAAACCTTTGGAAATCATGTTGATGGCGTCCTCAGACAGTCCCAGGCCCAGTAGAGGTCTTTTTAGAATCTGCAAGCCAGGAGATTGACTCTGTCATGGCACGGGTGACTAATGCCTGACACTGGGTGGATTAATAATTCTGGACTGCTGAGGAATTCCAACGGTGTTTCGACAGCCATGTCGATGGCCACTGGGAACCATAGCTGTGTAGGCCAGTCGGGTATTATCAAGATTCCTGAAGCGGAATCCAATTGAATCTTGCGTAATACCCGACTGATGAGGCAGAAGGGAGGAAAAGCATAGAAGAACATTTTCCCCCTAATGCAGCGTGAATGCATCAACTGCTGCTGCCTCAGGGTCTGGTTCCCAAGCGACATACGTTGGTACCTGGTGATTCAGCCTAGATGCAAATAGATCGATATCTGGTGTGCCATATTGCTTTGTAATTTCAGCAAATACTTTGGGATTTAACATCCATTCGATGTTATCGTTAAATTTGCGTGACCTGGTGTCTGCCACTGTATTTTGCTTACTGGTAGGTAATGTTGCTGATAACCAAATATGTCCTTAACACACGATTGCCAGATTAGGTTGACCAAATTGTCACATGATATCGACTTTACACCACCCATGTGGTTGATATAAGCCACCACCGTGGTATTATCTAACGTTGCAACGGACATGATCGCAATGCTGGTTTAGGAGCCACAGCCTTATGGGAAACAATGTTTTTCTGCCGCGTGCCAACCCTGGTCCTGGTGAAGTGCCCCAGAAAAGGTGCCCAAACTTAACTTGCACCACAAACGTGTCCCGCCTATAAAACGCAGTTTACGACTGTGAATCCTATGCAGATCAATTAATCCCCCCGAGGACTCGCATGTGTTTACCCTCCTACAGACACCCCCACCGCACTGACCGTATCTGTGACTGTCAAAGCTAGACACAGGTGCGAAGGTCAATGTCCATGAATCTTTTCAACAAATGACCCCTGGTTGCTGACGATGCAACCCTGCATGCCTAGAGAAATTCAAGGCCTGCGGGGAGGGTAGTTTCTCCCGTGGCCGACTCACCTCGTTCGTATCTGGTCGACTATGGGTACCATCTACCGAAGGAGCCGACAACACCTGCTTGCGGTTAATGAGCCAAAGCCGCAGCCCCCGGGGCCCTATGCCCCACCACTCTCCTACCAGCACCCTGCAGTGCCTGTTCTCCCCTCCTGTTTCTCCCACCCCACCCCTAGTTTCCCAGCGGGGAAAGGGGGAGACATCCGTACGCGCTCGGGCCGGATCAGCCAAGCCACCTGTTCGCTACGGCGATTTTGTTTAATTCTGCTGTTTAATTCTGTTGTCGTGACAACAATCTGCAACCAATAATATAGTTACCTCAGTCCCACTAAGCCTAGTTAACATCAATCATAACGCCCTTCCTGGGCGCAGCAGTAGAAGAATGTAGCTAGTGCTTGAAGATGTATGTAATAACCTGTGCTATCATTAAAAGATGTTGCACACTTTAAGAGTTTGTAAAGTGTTTATTTACAGTGATTATCCATTAGTTTGTTGCATGATTGTGCCAACTCTGATGCTTTCCCCTTCGGCAGAGTTACAATCATGCAAATAGTGTCAATCATAAATCCAAGATAGTCCATGGTTGTGGACGGTGTCAAATTGGATTTATCTGGATGTATGACAAACCCCAAAGTTTCAAACAAACGTTTGGTGGCTGCTACTGCCAAAATGGCTGTCTCCAAGGTTTTCCCTACTATTAAAATGTCGTCTAAGTACGCCATGACTATATGCTTTTGTTTCCTCAATAATGCCAAGGCAGGTTTTAAGATTTTTGTGAACAACCTTGGAGCTGAGGTTAACCCATTTGGTAAGGCTTTAAATTGCCATAGCTGTTTCATCCAGATAAACTTTAGGTATTTACGATGCTCCTTGTGTATGGGTACTGAGTAGTAGGCATCTTTTAAATCAATGCTTGCCGGAAAGTACCCTCTAGAAATCAATTGTCTGGCTGTTTCAAAAGTTTCCATCTTGAAATGTATATACTTAACAGATTTGTTTAAAGAAGTTAAGTCAATGATGATGCGACATACACCATCTTTTTTAGTTTTAGTGAAAATATTAGACACAAATTCCAAAGGTTCATGTTTTGTTCTTTCAATGACACCTTTTGCTAGTAGCCTCATCAGTTCAGCTTGACCCTCTTGTTTCTCTTTGACTGAGAGGGTGAATACCCTTTGGGTATATGTTGAACTGGCGGCATGTTTTCATGAACAAAGTCAATTTTATAGCCATGAATGCTGCTGAGTATATACTTGTCATTAGTGATAGACTCCCATGCATCCAAAAACAAGTGCAATCTCCCCCCTGTTAGTATAGAGCCCCTACTGCTCATATGCTGAGAGGAACCAGACCCACCTACCTCCATGGTTACTGGTGCTTCTTCTGCCTCTTCGCTGGACGATGAGGTGTCTGCTGGGCTGTAGAGGGCTGCTGTTGATGTTGATGTTACTGTTGATGTTGAGGTGGCGCATTTTCCATGGGGTCCGCTCTGGGCCCAGGCCTAAAAAAGGCTTACGGGGAATGGTTTGCGGACCCCGAGCTTTTCACCAGTCCCATAGTGGGTCGGCGACTGGTGGACGCCATGGGGTACTGCCGCCTGGGTTTGTTAGGTCTGCTCGGTCCCAAACCTGCCCTCATGAGACCAAAGGTCTTGGACTCTTCCTCCAGGTCTTTCACCTTTTTTGGAAGGTCCTTTCCAAAGAGCAGAATTGGAGGTTCTGAACCCGGTGTTTTGCAAAGTCCTGCAAACTTAGGGTTGAGGGTAGGCTTGATGATTTCCTTCCATAAATTCTCGAATTGAGTGGTGCACAGCAGAGCTAATGTATCTTGCTGATTTGTGGTAATGTCAACACCATCTATGGACCGAGCATATGAAGTTATTCCTGCTGTCAGGAGTTTTAGGGTTTTCTGGAGCTTCAACTCCAGGTTCCTGATATTCTGCCCCAAATGTCCCCACATTTGGCTGTTTCAGTGATGTACAATTTCCTGGGGCTGAATATAATTCAAGAGCCTCATTGACCACCCGTTCTTGTAGGGGTTTTGAGGACAGGTGGTCAATGCTGGCTGCAAGTTTCAGCTCTAAAGGCCGACCCGCTCGTGGAGTGGCCACGTAGCGGTTGACCACACCCAGCAGCTCTTCCTGATCCTGTACACCCTGCGTACTCCGGACATCTTCAGCCAGCGACCCCTCTTCTTGACCAGCCCAGACCTGGTCGCCAATGCTGCCTTCAATAGAAGGTGAAGCAATGGTCAGAGCCGTAAAGGGCACTGCGGAGTGCCTGAGCTCCCTTGGCGAGTCTGCTGCTGCTCTCTCAGCAGATCTCGCTGGAGCAATTGCTCCATAAGCCGTTCCATTCGGCTTAGGCGGCTGCCTGTGCCGCTCTCGAGCGGTGAGGCATCTTCATCCGAATCGTCAGATACTACCGGCCAGTTCTGGCTGCAGGTACCTCCAGCCCGCTGCTCAGGCTGCACTAGCGGTGCTGGGCTCGGCTCGGTAGTCAATCCTGCCGCCTCTTGCCCCCCCTCCAAAGAACGCTCCTCAACGGGAGACGAACGGGGGCGAGCTATAGATTTCTTTCCTCTGGTCTTGCTCATTCTTTCTGGAACACAAAGCAGACCACAGAGAAAATACACACGGCCACGGTAAAACACTTACCTGTCGGCCAGACTTTCAAATAGTAGCGGGAGCGCCTTGAGCTCCCGTTCGTCGCGGGTGCACTGCATGAACGCTAATGTCGCGCATGCGTACTGGATGGGGTCTTCACATAGTCACTCACGTGACTCCGAAATAAAATTGGCATCATTAGTGACTGCTCAACACTCCCACTGTTAAGAGGGTAACAAACAATCAAAAGATGATAACAGCGACACCTAGAATAATGGGAAGAGTTAAATAGTTGCCCAAAATGTAGTGAATGTACTAAAATAATTGCATAACGATTAAAGGATGTAATAAATAAAGGTAAGAATCTTGATGGGTAAAGGCTTTACACACCACGTACATTGAATACTTCTTAAAAATTAAAGCAGAAAAGAAAGTGAGGAAGATAATGTAAAGTGGTGTGACATGTATGAGGATCAGATGTCATGAGAGGTGCAAGGTAAAGTAGTCCCCTTTACCGTCCAATTTCATCTTGTCCTGTCATCCCTTTTATCATGTAATCTATTCCTTGCTCAGAATATTTCCCTTTTGTTCTCGTCTCCCGTCACATTTCTCTGCAATTTAAAACGTGCTTATTTCAAATTCCCAGTTCTCGTGGAACATTCATTTTTTTCTTGCTTTTCAGATGCACCCTGACCTACAAATTGTTCCCAATATTTTATGTTTATATTTCCAAAAGTTCACTCTTTGAATGAGCTAACATCTCATGAACCCAATGTGAAAATTAAGGGCATTTTTTTCTTTCAAATTAGATTTAATTTGGTCATAAGGTCAAATAAGGTCATAAGGTCAGCAGAATCAGGCCATCTGCCGGTCTAATCTTCTCTGCCATTCAATCATTGTTGATCTATCTCTCCTAACCCCATACTCCCACCTTCTCCCCATAACCCCTGACATCCATACTAATCAAGAATCTATCTATCTCTGCCTTAAAAATATTAATTGACAGCCTCAGTGGCAAAGAATTCCACAGATTCACCACCCTCTGACTGTACTTTGCACAACACGCTCATTTGTAATGTGCAAAATAAGGGTTGCTACTGGCCCTGATATTTAATCAGTCAATCATTGATCAAATCATTGATTGACTGATTAAGTCTAGGTTTTTTAACCGGCTAGGTTTTTTACTATCTTAAGGGAAAGTGAATGGATGATTTCTAGGGAAAGCACAGTAGTGCGGCTGGTTGAGATTCTACTTCCCATCTTCAGCAACCTCGGTTCAATCCTGACCTCACTCACTGTCCATGTGGAGATCAAGATTAAACCAGAGTTCTCCTTGTGACCGCGTAGGCTCGTCAAGTTGAGTTTATCATCACACGCCCAAGTGCAGTGAGGTACCGATACAATGAAAATGTTACTTGCGGCTGCATCGCAGGCACATGGGCTCAGGCAAACGCATGAAACATAAGCTACATAGAAACATAGACAATAGGTGCAGGAGTAGGCCATTCAGCCCTTCGAGCCAACACTGCCATTCAATATGATCATGGCTGATCATCCAAAATCAGTACCCCGTTCCTGCTTTCTCCCCAAATCCCTTTATTCTGTTGGCCCGAAGAGTTATATCTAACTCTCTCTTTAGAAACATCTAGTGAATTGGCCTCGACTGCCTGCTGTGGCAGAGAATACCGCAGATTCACAACTCCCTGAGTGAAAATGTTTTTCCTTATCTCAGTCCTAAATTTCAGTCCTAAATAGTCCTCAGTCCTAATAAAAATCCTGATCAGTCCTCAGTCCTAAAGTTGTACATAATTCCATCCCATGTCCAAATGATATATGGATTGGTAGCTTAATTGACCACTGCAACTTGCTCTGAGTGTGAAGGTGATGGTGGAATCCAGTTTGAGTCAATGGGGATGTTGGAAGAATAAAATGGGGTTAGTGTAGAATTGGTGTGGGCAGGCACAGACTTGGTGGATCAAAGGGCCTGCTTCAATGCAGATAATTCCATGATGCTCTGACTGATGATGAATAAACATGTGATCACTTGTAAGATAACATTTTTGGGCAGGTATCTTAATTAGTTTAGTTTTTTATCATAACCAACGGTGCAATTAAATTTCTAGTTCACATGAATCATAGAAAGAATAGTATACATATATTAATGATAAATACAGCAATAAATGCAATGGTGTATGCAAAAAGGCAGAATAATACAAGATTGTAATGGTTTCGTTCAGTATAGTTAATTGTCACATGTACAGCTTTTGTTGCGCGCTAACCAGCAGAAAGACAATACATTATTACAATCGATCCATTTACAGCGTATAGATACATGATAAAGGAATAATGTTTAGTGCAATGTAAATGTCAGATCAAGGATAGTCCTAGGGTCATCAAAGAGGTAGATAGTAGTTCACCACTGCTCACTGGGTCTGGTAGGATGATTCAGTTGCCAGATAACACCTGCGAAGACACTATCCCTGAATCTGGTGGTGTGCGTTTTCACACTTCTATACCTTTTGCCTGATGGGAGAGGGAAGAAGAACGAGTGGCCAGGGTGCGACTCATCCTTGATTATGCTGCTGGCCTTGCCGAGGCAGCGCGAGGTATAAATGGAGTCAATAGAAGGCAGGTTGGTTTGTGTGATGATCGTAATGCAATCCTAAATAGTGCAAACACATATTAAAGCAGAACAATAGAGCAGCCAATTGAGGAAGAGGTAAGAGGTAAGAGAACAAGAGGTAAGAGTTTGAAAGCAGTGTTTAGGAGCTGTTCTTCAGTCTGGACATCTGGGCTTTCAGAGTGGCAGGCATCCTTGCTGATGCTTCCAGCCTTCCTGATGCAATGCACGATGAAGATGGTTTGAACTGTGTTCTCCACTCTCTGCAGCTTCAGGTGGTCAGGCGCAGGGCAGTTGTCATACCAGGCTGAGCTGCATCCTGTCAGAATACTTTCTGCAATGCATCTTTAGCAGTTCGAGAGAATCCTTGTGGATATACAAAATCTTCTCAGATGCCTATGAATGTGAATAAGTTGATATGCTTTCTTGATCACTGTATCAAAATGAAGAGACCAGGTTAGGTCGCTGGTAATGTGATGCTTAGGAACATGAGGGCAATAGGTCATATCTCATCACCGCCTGATTACATTCCGTTACATTTGCACATCAGCTCAGTGACAACGGATGAGCTTGTTAGGGAGAGCTGTGCATCCAAAGCTCAATTGGTGTCGCTGGTCTTTGAGCTGATGAGCGAGGCTGTAGGATTCAGGCATTCTGTCAGCACATGGAGAAACCTCAGACAGTCCCCAACAGTGACCTGCACTCACCGTGAGTGCTGTCTGAAGGTCCACAGCTCAGCAATGTGTGCTCCCATCCCAGCCCACCCATCGTCATCTTCTCCACTTTAAGCCTGTGGGTAATTCATGGTGCGAGACCAGCCGAGGAAGGGTTTTCACACCAAGTACCCAATGCAGCAGAGCACCGCAGTGGAGAGGATGAAGCTTTGCCACAGGTTCAAAGTCAAAGTCAATTTTATTCGTCACATGCACCCTGAAGGTGCAGTGAAATGAATTTGCCAGCAAGCGATACACTTAAAAAAACACACACAATACACAATAGAATAGTAAGATTAAATGAGAACTTACCAGTTTGAAGTTTGATCTTTATTTTATGAGGAGTTACGATGAGGGATTACGTGAAGACCCCGCCAGCACGCATGCGCGACATTCTTCAAAGCAGCGGTGTGAAATCACAGATACCAGAGTTGACTGACATAGTAAGATAAGAGAACTAGCAGACCAGTTGTCCTTTATAATAGAGGGTTTGGGAGCGGAGGGCACGTAATCCCTCATCGTAACTCCTCATAAAATAAAGATCAAACTTCAAACTGGTAGGTTCTCATTTAATCTTACTATTTTACTTCGGAGTCACGTGAGTGACTACGTGAAGATTTCAAAGCTCTGTGATTTCATGTGCTGGAATGAGTCCATGCTCACACACTGCCATAATGACAAATGGAGGAAGTATGTTAACGTATTTCAGACATGAAAACTGTGCTGAAAAACAAAAGGATATTATATTTAAACAATACCAAATAATAATACCCTGTACAACATTGGGGAAAAATGCCAACATGCCATACACTGCACCTGCATGCCTAAATGACTGGTTACCATACTCTGCATCTCCCTTTTCCTAATCGGCATAACCTTCCTGTTTTTGCCACCAGTGGATAACCTGGCACGCATTTGCCCACCAGTCAGCAGTCTCCTAGCATCCTCCTCACAGCTAACTGCCCCCCAGCTTCGTGTCATCCGCAAACTTCGAGAAGGTTTTCTAATTTGTCCAACCCGCCGTTGCAAGGATGTGGTCCATTGGAACTTCCATCATCCTTGCCGCCGATGTAGATGCAGTCCTGGTGGAGTGAGATTTAAACACATTAGTGTCCACCCCCCGCTGCACCCAATACCACCCTTAACCATCTTGAAATGGTTTGCACGGTGACTTCTGTGATGAGGGACATTTGTGGCTTATAAGCAAAGCCCTCTCCGTGCCCCTGAGACACTTGGTGACCTCCATGTAGCGTAAAAGGTGGTTCACTATGCAAAAACGGCTGTCTACGGGTAAGCCAGGAAATCCAACTTTTGGCCAGATGATCCAGGCCTGTCTTGTTTGAGTAACCCCTGTATAAAGAAAGTTACCTCTTTGTTGGTTATAACCATGGCGTCCATACTTAACTTGTGTAGGGACTGGACCCTTTGCGCCGTCACGAGTGCCATCAGCATAACTATTTTGTAGGTCAATTTGTCCAATGAAAGGGACGTTATTGGTGGCCACCCTCGGAGCATGGTTAGTACTATGGCGATATCCTAGGTCTGGGAATATCTAGGCCTGGGAGCGATTTGAATTAAATATTCCCCTCATTAGTTTCGACACCAAAGGGTGAGACCCCACTGTTAGGTGATCGGAACCTCGTCCGAGATAATTGGATAGGGCACTTCTGGCACAGTTGATGGCACTGTAGCTCAAACCTTCATCGAAATGAAGGCTTGCCAGGAACTCCAGCACTTCCGTGATGGTGGCTGTGTCATATGTTTTGGTGTTCATTTTGGTACAGAACACCTCCCATTTCTTCACGTAAGTGAGGTATTGTCTTCTGGTGGACTCCCTGCACGATTCTGTGGTGATATTGATTGTTCGGTCCGAGAGTCCAAAATCCAGAGTGGCCTTTTCGAATCCTGCAAACCAATAGGTTTATCCGGTCATGGCACGGGTGACTCTCCCCTGTCACAGGGTGTACCAATAAACTCGGACGTTTAGTTATTGGAATGCATGGCTCTGAGACCATGTCCAGTACCACAGGGAACCATGGTTGAGTAGGCCAGTCGGGCACAACCAGAATACCCGATGCGGAGTCTTGTTGAATTTTTTGCAAGACCTGACTGATGAGGCAGAAGGGGGGAAGCTCTGTTCATATGACAGCATAGAAAAACAAATCAATTGTGAATCCCAAACAGTCCATAGTGGTAGAGGCATTAATTTTGATTTATCTGGATGGATGATAAAAACCCAGCTTTTGAAATAAGTGCTCAGTGGCTGAGACAGCCAATTTGGCCAACTCCAAGGTTTTCCCCATGATTAAAATATCATCGAGGTAAGCCATAACAATATGTTTTTGTTTTCTGAGACACGCTAAAGCTGGTTTTTAATAATTTGGTAAACAGTCTGGGTGCTGATGATAATCCATTAGGCAGCGCTTTATACTGCCAGAGCTGCCCCATCCAGACAAATTTCAAATATCTGCGATGATCCTTGTCTATTGGTACTGAATAGTATGCATCCTTTAGGTCGATGCAAGCCATGAAGTACCTCTTGGAAATTAGTTGTTTGGCAGTGACAAAGGTTTCCATTTTGAAGTGGGTATACTGCATGAAAGTATTCAGTTCTGTCAAATTAATAATGATGTGGCATCCGCCATCTTTTTTATATTTAGTGAAAATGTTCGATACAAACTCATGAGACTCTCTTTTGGTTTTCTCAATTACCCCTTTTGAATGTATTGTATTGTATTGTATTCAATTTATTGTCATTATCTCATAAGAGACAACAAAATGGATTTTCCTTACAGTCATGTAACATAAAAATAAATAATAAATAAATAAATAAATAAATAAATAAATAAATACAAAGAACAAACACAGAAGTCCACGACACATCACAACTCCACAGCGGCACCAGATCTTCCCAGCTGTTCACCCGTGGTCGGGGCCTCCCGCACCCGCAGTCGCCGCCACGGGCGGCCCGATGCTCAGGCCCTCTCGCCAGGAACGATGGAACCCTGACGAAGAACATTCTCAGCAGCCCGGACCTCCAAGTCAGCCACCTTCCACCGGAGTCCGCGGCTCCCAAAGTCCACAGGTCGAGCCGGGCGGAGCTGCAGGACTCCGCGATGTTGATCAGCGCCGCTCGCGTTGGGAGCTCCGCGAACCACAGCTCCGCGATGTCGGTGCAGCAGGCCCAGCACTCCGGAGCTCCAAACGGCGATCCCCGGTGAGGCATCGCCCGCCCCGCGATGTTTCCAACGCTGCACCGCTGCTGCTGGAGCTCTGGTCGGTCCCGGCAGGAAAGGCCGCGCCAATCCAGTAGGTAGGCCGCGGGGGGGAGGGGGGTGAGACGCGACTCGAATAATAGTCGCATCCTCTCCAGGAAGCGACTGAAGGACGGTATCCCCCTTACCATACCCTCTTCCCCTCACATAAAGACAAAACAACCACACACAAAACGCTCTTCAAACATAACAAAAACAACTAAAAGATACCGGACTGAAGGCGGAGGCAGCTAGCAACAGCACCACCGGATGCAACAGCCTTCTTAAGAGTAGTCTTAAGAGTTCAGCATGACCTTCTGTCTTTTCTTTCTGTGAAAGTACAAACTTTCGACTACGTTGTATGCTGAACAGGGGAAGGGAGTTTGTGAACAAATTCAATTTTATATCCCTGAATACTTTGCAGTATGAAAGGATCAGAGGTTAAAGTACTCCATGCATCCCGAAACCAGTGCAACCGTCCCCCAACCCGTGAGGAGTTTAAACATGCGATGTTCCTGAGGCAACCAGACCCACCTACCTCCATGGTTACCGGCGGTGCTGCATTGGTTGCCTCTGTCCTTGTTTCTTGTGATGTGGAGGCGCTGTGGTGTGGGGGTGGCGCATCTTCCAAGAAGGCCGTGCTGGGCCATGGTCTAAAATAGACCGTTGAGCAGGTTGAACGGCCTTCGAGCTTTCACCAGCAGGTGGTCTACGCTGTTGTAGCATTGTCTGCTGGTGGATGCATAGGGGTGCTGCCCCGGTGGTATGAGGACTTGGTGGCAGCCGGCACCTTAATCATGCCAATTGCCTTTGCCTCTTCATCGAGGTCTTTGACCTGTTTAGGCAGGTTGTCCCCGAATAGTAATGTTGGCGGCTGTGCACTGCTGGGTCTGCACAACTCCGCGAACTTGGGGTTCAGTGCAGGCCGGATGACACTCTTCCTGTAACTGTTTATCTCATACTGAGTGTTACATAGGAGAGCTAGAGGGTACTGCAGCTCCTCCGGCATTTCAACTCCGTCCACTGACCTGGCAACAGCCGTAATCCCAGCAGCCAGTAGTTTGAGGATCTTCTGGAGTTCCACTTCCTGGCTCCTGATGCCAGGGCTCATGTTACCCCAAACGGGGTTGTTAACAGCAGGCACATTGAGGGAGACACAATTCTCCGGAGCTAAGTATTTGGCTGCCGTGTCATTAATGGCTTGTTTTTGAAGTTGGTTTGTTGCCATGTAGTTGATACTGGCTGCCATCTTTGGATGCAACGGCAGCCCTTTTTGGGTAGGCATCGCAGATTTTGTGACCATTCCCAATAGCTCCTCTTCTGGCACCCCCAGCATTGGTGTATCTTCAGCCATGCTCCCCTCTTCAGAGTCAGCCCAGTTCTGACTCCTTATGCTCCCGTGCAAGGAGGGTGAGACATTTGGCAGTCCTGAAAAGGATGCTGCCGTGGGTCTTCTAAGAGACCCACTGTGACCATACCCCTGCTGCAGCAGGTCACGTTGGAGTAACTGCTCCACCATCCGCTCCATGCGGGACAGTCGACCGCCGTCGCTTCCCGCGAGCGGGGTGTCCTCCGGTCCGGACTCAGCCGAGTCAGCAGGCCTGCCCGACTTCCGGGTGGTTTTGCCGCCAGTCCGAGGAGCACCTGTGGGCTGTAGCGGCGTGAGGTCGGGGGCTGCAGATTGAATCAGCAGCTCTGGAGAACTCGACCGCTGCTGGCTGCCTCCTTCGCGGTCCTCAGCAGCAATTTTGGCAGCGGCTCGTTTGGACTTTGTCCTGGACTCCATGTTGATGCGCTCTGTAATGCAAACAACACAAGAGCCGACAACAACCTCAGGATTGGTAAGACTTACCTGTGGCCCGTTTTTAAACTTACGCTGGAGGAACGGCGCTCCTCCTGCCTGTCGCTTCGCAATGCGTTCGACGATATGTCGCGCATGCGTGCTGGCGGGCTCTTCATGTAGTCACTCATGTGACTCCAAAGTAAAATTTAACACAAACATCCACCACAGCATTCTTCACTGTGGTGGAAGGCAACAAAGTTCAGTCAGTCCTCCTCCTTTGTTCATCCGTGGTCGGGGCCATGATCCCTCCGTAGTCCTCCGGATGTACAGGCCCTGTCATCGGGATGATCAAAACTCCGACGTCGGGACGGTCAAACATACTCCGCGGCTTGGAGTGCCAGAATTAGCACTTTCCTACCGGAGACTGCGGCTTCAGGATGTTATTGGCCACAGGCCGATGGTCGGAGCTCTTTTCCGGCGATCCCCGGCTCCAGATGGTAAGTCCACACCACGCCCGCGGCTAGAAGCTCCGCAGACCAGAGCCCCGTGATGCCAAAGTCACCAGGCCAACAATCGGAGCACCCCTTTGTGGCAACCCCCGGCAAGGGTTCACCCGCTCTGCGATGGGAAAAGTCCATGCTGCGCCTGATGCTGAAGCTCTGGGCCTGACTCCGGGAAAGGCCGCTCCAATCCATGCTGTTAGGCCGCGAGCGAGATGACATGGAAAAAGTCGCCACTCTGTCGAGGAGGCGACCAAAAGCGGTTTCCCCATTCCCCCCCCCCCCCCCACAAGACACACCAAGAGACACCTAAACTAACATTTAGACACACCAAACAAATAAAAAAAGTCGAAATAATGAACACGCTGCTGGCAGGGCAGCCGACTTGCAGCCGACTTGCACCAACCCATTTCTGCCACAATAGTATGCAGCATGATCGGATGTGCATCTTACAGATCGTGTGTAGGAAGGAAATGCAGATGCTGGTTTAAACCGAAGATAGACACAAAATGCTCAAGTAACTCAACGAGACAGGCAGCATTTCTGGAGAGAAGGAGTGGGTGGTGTTTCGTCGAGACTTTAGACTGATGGTCAAATGTTCGCTCTTGAATGTTTTAAGTCTTGGAATAATTCGTTTTTGCAAGATCAATATATGCAGGGACCCAAGGACTTTCACACAGAGCTATGGTATTCCAGAGCTATTGTATTGGATAGACTAAGACTGACATGTCCTTTGGCACTATTTAATTTTGAAATGAGCACTTTGTTAAAAGAATTGCAAAATGTCAAAAAGAATTGCATATAATTTACAGCACATAAACCAGCTAATTATCCTGAATAGTCTGCGACACATGAGCTTCCTTCCAATCTATTTCTAACCCTATCAGCCTTCTGTTTTCTCTTGTATGCACGTGGGAGCGCTGTGCCTTGCCATCAGCACACTGCGCCTTCACCTCGGTTCTGGCCTTGAAGGTGAAGGCATGGTGATCTCACACTTCTCCCTCCAGTTCACCCTTTATTTTGGTGGCTCAGCTTTGGGGCCTGAAGAGGAGGAGTTGGTGGTCTCTGGATTATCCTGGTGTCTCAGTCTTTGCCTATGTGTGTGGTTGCAGACCCTTGTTGTCCATGGTCACTGGTGCTGATGGTCTCAAGTTTGTCCCTATCCTAGTTTTCCTCAAACCTGCGATTAGGGAATGCAATTAACGTTCCCTTTTCCTAGGATGCCTGGGTCTTATACGGAGTCGGCTGACAAGGTTCAGGTGGCAAACCAATGTCAGCTAATTGGTCCCAGCTGTTACCAACGTTGCTGGGGATTGGCCTCTCCTGGTCAGTCAGCCAATGATAGGGATCAGAGCAGCATCCGAGGGAGGGAACGCTATCACAGTATATAGTGAAATGTTATACTTATACTGTTACATGCACCAGTTGCTCAATGTGCTAAAAATTGTTTCAAAAGCAGAGTTCAATACACATTCATAATTACATTGCACGTTTCACACCGAGAGTGGATCTCAAATTTCTACTGCCATGTGTTTCCTTATTATTTCTCCACACAGGATGTGGAAAGTATTAAAATGTGTAGCAGCAATAAATCTGCACAGGTTTGAAACCAATAATTTCCAGATTATGGTTTGTAGTAAAGGGTTCATGTGTTCCTTCGTCTAAACCACCCAGTGAGTTTGTAAAGGGGCTGTCTCACTGCGGCAACCTAATTGGCGAGTACGCGGGGACTACTCTCGAGCATGAAGGAGAGTTACAAAGACCTCCTAGGACCTCGTGCCGACCATGCTGTAGGTATGAGTCGAGGGCAAACTCTTCTAAACTCGTGGATTAGGTCACCGCAGTGGGACAGCCCCTTTAAGTAACTCCTTATTTCAGACTACAGCTAACATAATTCTTAAAATGGATGAATCACTTTGTAAGTAGGCAAAACTATATCAAGTGGACCGGTAATTATATGCAACATCTTGTAATGCATAAATAAGTACAGTATATCATCCAAAACCAACAATAATCACAGTTCCCTTGACCAAAGCACAAGTTAAATTGGGAATAGACAACACAAACTAAATAGCATTTTTAAGAGAGTATGGAAATAAATAAATTTTATGTTTGGGATAAGAAGGGAAAGGAAAGATGTATGACTACTGGGCTTCGAAGTTAACAGACAAGCTAAAAATGTTTAAAAGATGCATGGGATGTTTTTTATTAATATATTGAGAGTTACTGCAGCATTTCTGAAAATTCATTTCATTGATTTTGATTCATGGTTGTTTGATGGTTGCATGCATTTGGCGGACCAAAAGGCCTATTTCTGTACCATGTGACTCAATGACTATGAAGTGAATGGAACCAAATTTTGGAAATGGAACATTTTGGAAACAATACACTGTTGTGTATACACCAGAAATGACCAAGGTCTAATTTCTCTTCAGGGTAAAGTCTAAAAGGACAGGAGTTTTACTTCGGAGTCACGTGAGTGATTCCGTGAAGAAGACCCGCCAGGCCGCATGCGCACCAGTACGTCAGCCGCATTGGCGCAAGCACCAGACTGGCAGGACAGAGCACCTGCCGGTGGTAAGTTAAACCTAAAAGGTAAGTCCAGTTTTTTACTTACCAGGGTTTTTCAGGCAGGAGCCTCTTTTTACAGAGGTTTTTCCTGCAGGTTCGCAGCCCAATGAGTTGCCGGTTATGGACTGTGGGGAAACTCCATTCCGACCGCAAATGCGGATAACTGGCAAAATTGATCAAGTTGTGAGATAAGGAGCCACTAACAGTGCAGTCAGCGGCTCCCAGCCTGCAAGAATGCTGTAAAAACGGCAAGAAATTTAAGCAGAGTCGCTGACAGGGGGATCAGCGGCTCCCAGCCTGCGGGGATGCCGTGGGAACGGCAAGGAATTCAAACAGAGTCGCTGACGGTGGGATCGGCGGCTCCCAGCCTGTGGGGATGCTGTTGGAATGGCAAGGAAGCAACGCTGGAGTCACTGACAGTGGGGTCAGTGGCTTGCAGACATTGGTCCCCAGGCAAGAAATTAAATGGAATTCATTCAGCCCTATTTGGACTCGGGTGAGTCGGGCTATAAAGGATTTCTCCTTATAATAAAATGTATGTATTTTATAGTGTTTTTCTTAAAGTTAAAAGCTAAAGGCAAAGTTAAAATGATAATGTTTTGACAATGTAATCCTTGTTGTTTAAGCACAAGTTGCTATGAATTATTTTTGCTCTTCACAGGTAAAGCCGTGCACTAAAAATGTTGATTTAGTGAGCTTACAGTGCAATAGCACGGGCCTATGGGACAGGCCACACCAGCAGTGCCTGACAGGGCTGCTTCATGTATGAAAGTGCCGGCCTACAGGAGAGCCGTGCCAGCAGCACCTGATACAGGGCTGTTTCATTTGTGACATTACCGGCCTACGGGAGAGCCGTGCCAGCAGCACCTGATGCAGGGCTGTTTCATGTCAAAAAGTGCCAGCCTTTACAAAAGGCGGCCCCAGCAATGTCTGGGACAGGGTTGCTCAAGTTCACACATAATCTGCTCGCCCATGGAGTCGGGAGATGATTCTCCACCGGGGCTGGAGAGCAAGGCCCACGGAGTTGGGGGATGAATTCCTCACCGGGGCTGGATAGTGCGTTTGAAAGGACTATCCCAAATACAGCAACTGTTGCATACAGTGCTATAGAGGTCTCCCTCTCGGAGGCAGAGACCAAGATGGGTCAGTATCCTGCTGACACTGAGTCTCAGGGTATGGCCGTGGGGCATACCCCATGGGATGAAGGGTGTCAGAGGTACCTTTTCCTGACAACAAAGTTGCCATCCCAGTAAAATATTCTATTGGTTTCAGGCCAATGGGTTTGTATCAGTATTGGTATCCTGCAGCCAGTGGCAGCGCCTGTTAGGGTTGCCTATGAATCACCCTCTCTGAGGAGGGAAGAGAAAAAGGTCAAGATAACTCCAGGCTCTAAAGATGTCAATAGAACAGACTCAAGCACATATGTGCCGGCAGTGAACAACGCCAACAGGGGGATGTGAGAGCCAGCCGCTGAATCTGTTATTCAGGTAGGTCTATTCTACAGGGGAAGAAGCCTGGCAGATGAATCAATTAGGCCCACAGCGGGCAAAAGTCATCATTCAGAATGCACCCAAGGCGCTCATCAGCAGTAGCGGTTCACTGGAGCTGGGGGCAGCATGATAGCTCAGAAATTCCATGCACCTTCCAATCATACTCAACTAAATGGGTCTAGCATTTCCAAAATGTGGGTAGTGCACCGTTCACAAGTTGTAATATTTACATTTGTTTTGTACAACAGACAAAGGGTAAAAATATTTGGTCGAGGCATAGCCGGAGCATTCCAAGTAAGTTTGGATTATGGCCAGGGTTTGGAAATTGGCCAAATGTCCGAACATGAAAACTTATTTTCCTGACTACAACAGATTCATAAGGTAAGAGATACATGCTATACAAATCCCATTACAGAGGTTATCAAAGACAATATAACTGTACTATAACAGTAAAGCTTTGTGGTATCGGATAAACTGTTTGTTGGTCATTGGGATTTACCTTTAATTATTAGCCTTGCTTCCACCTTGTGGCAAGAGATTGGAGTTATAGCAATCTGTTACAAAACTGAGTTTTTCATCAAGAGTAATTGGCAATATAGCAGCTTTGTTTCAGCCGAGCAAATCAAGGAACTGATATTGTGTAAGTAGCAATTAGATCATTGTTAACAACCTTATGCTATTGTCAGCTGAAGCTACCTCAGCCACAATGATGAAGCAACAGTATTCAGCATTGCTGAACATGACAATAACTCATTGAACTTGAACTTGAAAGTCGCTACAGTAGTGTGGTCAGTTGAATTCAGTTATTACAAACTGTTGCTTAGGACTCTAAGATAAGAAGTTCCAAATACCATCACCTACTCAGAGGTATTGGAGATTGCATGAGTTACCAATACTTCAGTTGTTGGTATCAACTAAATATATACACTAAATGCACCCACGAGTAAGGGGTTTTTGAGCGAATATACATATTCTACATGCTCAAATTCAAGATGCTACTCTACGATGGTGACATATGTTAGTCACATGGTAATCAAGTAAAAATATCCTGTAATTAATCTCCTTGCCACAGATGTATCATCCAGTTCAGATCGATGGTAACACAGAATAAGTGTTGGATCTCAAAGTATGATGAAAGTATGGTTCAATACTACATCGAATATTGATATCTTGGTGCATGTTTATTCACTGATTTCAAAAATATGTGGCACAACAGTGCGGAGAAATACATTCTCGCTTCAATAGGAGGAATGGTCTTTTTTGTCTTCCTCATTTTTGCCTCATTAGCCGGGTCTTAAAACAGTCAGCAAGACCTCGCTTGGGTTTGTACTATTGGACTGGCCAAGCATCCATGTTGCCTGCTTCATCAGGCATTATGGCACAATGATATATGGTTATTCCAAAAAAACAAGAACTTGCTGTTCAAACTATGGTTCCGGAGACCGGCCTTTGCACAGTAAAACAATTATTGACTTACACATTTTGAATGGATTGACTTATGCCTCAGGTTGTCATATCAAGCCATAAAGGTGCTCACTGCAGTGTGCAGGGATAGCACCCAAAAAAGCTGTACATTTCTATTGAGGGGATCAGAAGTGTTTTTTGTTAAGTGTCAATGTTACATTTAATACGGTACAGATTACTGATGTTTTCCAGTTTTAAATGGTATCTGACAATAATTCAGTTATAGAGACACTACAGCTCCAACATAAGGGAACTATGCTGTCAGGTTCAACCCAGATATTGAGTTGTTAAAAGATCTTGACACAAGTTCTCCCACTACAAGATTATGCAGTTGGTTATTGTAAATGTGTAAACATTACTTCACCAAGGGGTTCCAACTACATCCTTAGTTATGACTCTAATATCAATGACGGCAAACATTGCAAACGCTGTGGCTAGATAGGATGGAATTGGCTGCAGGTGCCATTACATTTTTCATTCTGGTCTACACAAGCAGAGTAAACTAGGGGCGGCATGATTTAAGATCATTTTGGATACCCCACGGTCTCACGTCTATGTTATCAAGGACACCAGAATCCTAAGAAGTATGGAATCAGCATTGTTTATTAGTAAACAAACAACTACACTAAGGTAGGTCGCAGACTATTTCAAGGTGGCTGCAGCAGGTTCTGGGTTATACAGGTATTAACACTGACGATTGTATATCTTATTCCACTAGGTGAGCATCAACGTCAGTGTATCATTTAGATAGTGCGTTTACATCTCTTTCCACTAGGGCAGCAGCTACGTCGGCGGCCAAGGCGAGGGACATGCCCGTCGATCATATTTTGGCGGCCGCCGGATGGGCAAATGAGTTGATGTTTCAGTATTTCTATCATCGGCCGATTGCCGATCCAGGGCTGCTTGCCAATGCTATTTTAAATTCTGTTTAAAGTGCCTGGGATAAAGGGGTACTGTTGTCTGTTTATATTTTTTAAATAAACATTATTATTGCATTAAATGCAATGTTACTACTAATGCATTAATTTCTCATTTGAGTCAATCACTGCAGTGGGATGCCAAGATTTGTAATCTGCAGCATGAAATCACAAAGCTTTGAACTCTTCACGGAATCACTCACGTGACTCCGAAGTAAAATAATAAAATTAAATGAGAACTTACCAGTTTGAAGTTTGATCTTGATCTTATGAGGCGTTACGTTGGTGATTACGTGCCCGCCACGCCCAACCCTCTCTCATAAAGGATCATCTTCCAATCAGCAAAGGTCCCAACATCAATCTTTGAGGAACACCATTAGTCACCGGCATCCTAAAGTTTACCGAACAGTCCTATCTGCTCCCTGCCACTGAGGTAGCAGTCACGTAGCAGCAGCTCCCATTGCCCCGCCGGGTTCCCTCTTTGTTCTCAGTGCCCCTCTCCAACTGGGTGCTCCTTTGTTCTCGGCGCACCCACCCCCGAGAGAAATGGTCAAATGACGTTTCCAGTTGGGACCTTTCTTTAAACCTCTATTTGCTCAAACCTCCAGCATTTGCAATTTCCTGCGCTCCATTTTACTGCTTGAACAGATTTTGAGGAGAGAATAATATAACTGATCCACAATGGTGGGGATGGTTGTAAGAGGCAGAGTCTATGCTTCAGGAATTATTTTGATTAATACACCAAAACCTATTGAGGGCTACCTCAAAGCCAATGGTGAGAACTTACCTCTTTGCTCATTGATCTGCAGAAGTCATTGGTTCAGAACTGAGTTTAGAATTCTTGTCTTGTTTTAAGTCCCTAAACAGTACAACCCTGCAACCGTTCCAAGATGTCACTGTTATCTAATCCTATTGATCAGATCATCACTAAATGTAATCATTCTATTGTTGTTTGTCATGTCTTCATCTGCCAAAAACCAAGAACTGGAGCTCCTGCGTAACATATTTGTGTCTCTCCACCTCTTTAGCGATGCTCCTTAAAACCACCATTTGGCTCTCAACTGCAATTATATTTAATATCTCTCTCGGGGATTTGGTGTCTCTTTTATGAAGATCATGTGCCTGTGGAGTTGAAGAAGTGATTTGCACTGATCTGTCGACTATATAAATGGACCTTATTCCTGCCATGAGAATAATAAGAAGTCACTCCAATTCAAGAGGAAGCAGTCCAATCAAATGTTTTTTGAAGATTTTTTTCTGGTTTCTTCAATATTGTTCAAAAATCTTACATGCAAAAGCAAATATGGGATTGCTGGATGGATGATGTTTTCTCGTTTGATAAGGGCTGCTCAACTAGTAGTGTTGCTTCCTCACTGCCCCGGTGGACATGGATAAAATCCTGACCTCTGCTGCTAGCTTTGAGGGGTTTGCACATTCTCCCTATCACTAGGACAATGGACATTTATTGTCACATACACCAATTGGTGTAGTGAAATTTGTCTAGCCAATGCAGCACACGAATAAAGATAAGACACAGCATTAAAGCATTTAACAATAAACATAAAAACATACCCCCACAATGGTTCCCACTGTGGGGGAAGGCAGCAAAGTCCAGGCCCATCCCCTGTTCACCCATAGTCGGGCCTATTTGTGGCCTCCGCAGCCAGTCAGATGTTTTTCAGGCCTTCTTGCCGGAAAGCTGTAACTCCAGAGTCGGGTGAACACTCAACAGCGGCCTGGAAATGTCTGGAGAGGCCACTTCTTCCCTGGAGACCGCGGCACACAAAGTCCTCAGGATGCGCTGGCTGTAAGCTCTGACTCTGGCGACCTCGAATCCCAGGCTCCGCTGTGTTTTAAATCCAGCGCCGACCACGGCCAAAACTCCTCGGATGTTGGAGTCGGCGGTCAAAGCACTCCGGAGCTTACCGCACAGCGACCCGGTAAGGCATCGCCCGCTCCATGTTGGAGCTCCTGTGCCACCGCCGAAGCTGTAGTCCCGCCGGTCCCGACAGGAAACGCCGCTCCAGATGGTAGGCTGCGAGGAGGGGGCGAAGAAGCAGCTTGGAGGGAAGCTGCCTCTCCGACCAGGTAGGGACCAGGAAATAAAGTTTCCCCCTTCCCCTCCCCCCACCCACCACATAAAAGACTAAAAGACCTCCAAAAAATAAATGGTGAAAAGACTAACAGCTGCTGGCAGGGCAGCCATACCCAATGGCGCCCCCTAATAGTTATATTACTATATGGTTTTCCCCAAGGTGCTCTGGTTTCCTCACATTGGAGGAACAAGCTAAAGGATAACTAGCTACTGTACATTGACTGCAGTGAATGCTAGCAGAATGGGATGAGATCATTAGCATGTGATAGGTAGCAGGTTACATGATTATAAGTGTGGGAATGGGAATGAACAGCAAGCCCTGAGAGCTGGCAGAATTTCAATGGGCCTAATGGCCTTCTTCTCTGCGAAAAGAAAATATGACCTCTAGTTACAGAAAATGCACTGTTTGAAAAGATAATGAAAGGTTGGAATTGCTTTTTCTTTGCTTCTGCTAGCAAAAAGGAATTCTATCATCCAAGAAATAGATAAATCTAGTCTAAGAGCCTTTGCAAATAGAGTGAGCTTCTTAATTATGTAACTCTAAATTCCGATGCATTGCAATCTGTTTAAAGCAAAAATTAACATTATAACTAGGAGCCAGTGACCATACGATGTGATATAATGATGTGCCCCATAATTCGAGGCATGTGTCAAATCTCCACTGTTGGTTAAGTTCTTTGGCAACCGATAACCGGGGTTGCTTAGAGCAATGGATCACATTTGCATTATATTTGATTTACTTTTATGTGAAGACTTATGCCAAGAGCCCTCATGGAATCAGTAAATTAGCCTCCAAGGTAATATCCCAGCTGTTAAGTTTTGTGGTTCAGCTTGCAATAACAAAAATCAATAGAACATTTTTAATTGAAATAAAGAATTCCACCGACACAGAATTGCAGGCATAGGAGCAGATAGTATTTCAGCACTGAAAGGTGGGACGTGAACAAATGCTGTCAGGGCAGCCTAATGGATGTGACAGATTTTGAGAGAATAATATAACTAATTCAAAATACATTAAATGCTGTAAAAAGAGCACTTAAACATCCACAGTAGTGGGAATGGTAGGAAGAGGCACCGTTTATTCTTCAGAAATTATTTAATTAACACATCAAAACCTATCATTTTGTGGGTAATAATGTCGGCTCATAATCAAGCAAGGGAATCTCTAACTCCCAAACATAATTCATCATCGTGATGAAGCCCAACTTAATTAGCAGTCAGTGTCATTGCCAGAAAAAAAAAAACTTCTGCAAGTTTTAATTTCTCTATCATAAATCTTCTTTCGGAATCCTGGATTCTAGCATGTTTCTTAAATGCTTGGTTTAGAGATACAACATGCAAACAGGTCCATCAGGCCACAGAGTCCACATCGACCATCAATCACCCGTTCACGCTAGTTCTATGTTATCCCACTTTCACATCAGCTCCCTGCACACTTGGGGAAATCTCCAAACTGGTATGAACAATTTTTGTACTTCATCCATGCAGTCTTTAAATACCTTCCATTGCACATCCACTGTCAACCCTTTAAGACTCACCTGCCAGTCTATCTTGGCCAATTCACGGCTCATACCTTCAAAGTTACCTTTGTTTAAATTCAGAACCCTTGTTTCTGACTTAATTATGTCACTCTCCATCCTAATGAAGAACTGAATCATATTATGGACACTCTTGCCCAATTGGCCACTCACAACAAGACTGCTAACTAACCCTTCCTCATTACTCAATACCTAGTCTAGAATAGCCTGCTCTCTCATTGGTTCCTCTACGTGCTGGTTTAGAAAACTATCCCGCATACATTCCAAGAAATCGTCTTCCTCGGCACCTCTGCCAATTTGATTCACCCAATCTATATGCAGATTGAAGTCACCCATTATAACTGTGTTAACCTTGTTGCACGTACTTCTAATTTCCTGTTTGATGCCATCCCCAACTCCAATACTACTGTTAGGTGGCCTGTACACAACTCCCACTAGCGTTTTCTGCCCCTTAGAGTTTCGCAGCTCTACCCATATCGATTCCACATCCTCCATGCTAATGTCCTTCCTTTCTATTGCATTAGAAACATAGAAACATAGAAATTAGGTGCAGGACCAGGCCATTCGGCCGTTCGAGCCTGCACCGCCATTCAATATGATCATGGCTGATCATCCAACTCAATATCCTGTACCTGCCTTCTCTCCATACCCCCTGATCCCTTCAGCCACAAGGGCCACATCCAACTCCCTCTTAAATATGGCCAACAAACTGGCCTCAACTACCTTCTGTGGCAGAGAATTCCACAGATTCACCACTCTCTGTGTGAAAAACGATTTTCTCGGTCCTAAAAGACTTCCCCCTTATCCTTAAACTGTGACCCCTTGTCCTGGACTTCCCCAACATCGGGAACAATCTTCCTGCATCTAGCCTGTCCATCCCCTTAAGAATTTTGTAAGTCTCTATGAGATCACCCCTCAATCTTCTAAATTCCAGCGAGTACAAACCAAGTCTACAAACCACAGATTCACCACTCTCAGTGTGAAAAATTATTTTCTCATCTCAGTCCTAAAAGACTTCCCCCTTATCCTTAAACTTACTCCTTCTATGGCAAGAATGTCTTTCCTCAGATTAGGAGACCAAAACTGTACGCAATACTCCAGGTGTGGCCTCACCAAGACCCTGTACAACTGCAGTAGAACCTCCCTGCTCTTGTACTCCAATCCTTTTGCTATGAATGCCAACATACCATTCGCTTTCTTCATAACCTGCTGCACCTGCATGCCTACTTTCAATGACTGGTGTACCATGACACCCAGGTCTCGCTGCATCTCCCCTTTTCCTAATCGGTCACCATTCAAATAATAGTCTACCTTCCTGTTTTTGCCACCAAAGTGGATAACCTCACATTTATCCACATTATACTGCATCTGCCATGCATTTGCCCACTCACCCAGTCTATCCAACTCATCCTGCAGCCTCCTAGCATCCTCCTCACAGCTAACACTGCCCCCCAGCTTCGTGTCATCCACAAACTTCGAGATGTTGCATTTAATTCCCTCGTCCAAATCATTAATATATATTGTAAATAGGTGGTTAATCTCCTCTCTCACCAGCAATGCTACCCCACCTCCTTTTTCTTTCCGTCTATCCCTCCTGAATAATGTATATCCCTGGATGTTCAGCTCCCAGCCTTGGTCACCCTGGAGCCATGTCTCCGTGATCCCAACTATAGCATAGTCTTTAATAGCTATCTGCACCTTCAACTCATCCACCTTATTACGAATGCTCCTCGCATTGAGACACAAAGCCTTCAGGCTTGTTTTTACAACACTTTTACCCTTTATACAATTATGTTGACAAGTGGCCCCTTTTGATCTTTTTCCTGGATTTGTCTGCCAGCCACTATTAATTTTCACCTTGCTACCACTTGCTTCTATTGTCATTTTATACCTCTCTTTCTCTCTGCTCACACCTTTAAGACACCCACCACCTCTTATTCTCTGTTTATTATTTTTTTCTTCTTCCCCCCCGTACATGTTGGGTCTGAGTGCTTCCCTTCTCTGCCTCCTGCCTCAGACACCGTCTCATGGCTATCTCTATTTGCGTCCCTCCCCCCCAACCTATCTAGTTTAAAGTCCCCCCAGTAGCCTTTGCAAATTTCCCCGCCAGGATACTGGTCCCCCTCTGGTTCAAGTGCAACCCGTCCTTTTTATACAGGTCACTCCTTCCCCGAAAGAGGTTCCAATGATCCAGAAACTTGAATCCCTGCCCTCCTCCACACCAATCCTTCATACAAGTGATTATAGGGAGAAAGTGATTATAGGGAAAAACTCTACTAGCTGTGCCAATGTGCTACCCTGAAGTTGGAGACATTACGCACACTTTTTCGAGGTGCCTGCAAGTAATCTCATTTAACAACCTCGCCGACTAGAACAGTGGACATAAAGAGATCGGCATGAATTACGTACATTGACATCAGCGACTGCACTACCTGAGAAAACTCAAACAGGCCTCACTCCCCACCAAGATCCTCGGGACTTTTTACAGGGGCACGGTGGAGTCTGAGCTCACGCACTGCATTAACATGTGGTACTCCAACTGCAACTGCTCCGACAGGAAGGCTCTGCAGAGGGTAGTGAGGGGAGCAGAGAGGATCATTGGCGCCTCCCTACCCTCGGTACAAGAACTGTTCCAGAGCCGATGCCTGAAAAAGGCATTGAGCAGTGCAAAGGACAGACTGCACCCCCTCTGCACCCCCTCCTGCCATCAGGCAAGAGATACAGTAGCATCAAAGCCCAACCAGAATGCTAAACAGCTTCCTTCCACAGGCTGTGAGGCTGCTAAACAGTCACTCCACCTGATTCTGCTGCTTTTTTGTACTGACAATTTCATAACAAACTCTGGCACTGGCCACTAAAATCAGCTGCCCTGGACAATTTATGACTGTTTTTAACTTGTATTTAATGTTGCTGGGTTTTTTTTTTTACCTGCACTTTTAATTATTCGTATTGTTTTTATCAGGGACTGGGTTGTTTTTTATTGTTTTTATTTATGTGTGAAATGTTTAAGCTTTATGTGCGATGCTCTGGTATTTCCTGGGAAACGTCTTCTCTTTTTGCACTGTACAACTGTTGCTTTGTAAGATGACAATAAAAGTTGATTGATAGGAAACTTGGACTCTTGTGACTCAGGCTTGCTGAGTTACATTCCCTCCTTGCATTCACCCAGCAGTCACATCAGAAATTGAGCCACAAGTGGTCTAGCCAATAAAGGGCAATTCAACTACACCCTATATATAAGTTAAAAATTTGAACTAACTAAGTTAATGATAATTATAAGCAGTGCAGAAATCTCTTCTTAGTTGCAGTGGAATAGGAACATAAGAAAAAGTAGGAGCGGGCAATCAGGCTCATCGGTTTGCTTCATTTTCGTAATATCTCAAGATTTTCAGATCAATTTTTTGTTGGAGAATGGATTGATTTTGGATAGTTATTAGGCAGAAATGGTATTTATCTCCAACAGTTATAGAAAAAATAACAGCTTTCATTTACATAGTGAACTTCATTTGGTATGCCAATGTTTACGGAAAGGTTGACCAGACCTACAAAAAGGAATGAAAATATACAGATGTTGCGTGGATCTGACTGATCTGCAAATACGTGGAAGGTGAAGCTATACTCTTGCTTGGGACAGTGTCAAGAACTGCACCACTGACAATGCAACTTTCTTCCTTCCTGATTCATACAAACATAGAAAATAGGTGCAGGAGGGGGCCATTCGGCCCTTCGAGCCAGCACCGCCATTCATTGTGATCATGGCTGATCGTCCGCTATCTATAACCCGTGCCTGCTTTCTCCCCATATCCCTTGACTCCACTAGCCCCTAGAGCTCTATCCATCTCTCTCTCTCTTAAATCCATCCAGTGACTTGGCCTCCACTGCCCTCTGTGGCAGGGAATTCCAAAAATTCACAACTAAAAAAGTTTTTTCTCTCACGTCAGTCTTAAATGACCTATCTTTTATTCCGAGGACTGTGGCCCCTGGTTCTGGACTCACCCAACATTGGGAACATTTTTCCTGCATCCAGCTTGTCCAGTCCTTTTATAATGTTTTAATTTTATAATTCAGAGGTCATCTTTCTGCAAAGCAAGCCTCCCATTAGATTGGACCCCCAGTGTCCCAGGCCATCGTGATCCTCACCCTCAGGGTCCATTTTCAACAGCATTATGTCAGTGCTGTGGTGCCCTCCCATTACCTCCACTTGGGATCAATCTGTCCTGAAGGGGAACAACTGGTTAAAAAGTGCAAGCCACACACTGAGATTACACGTGAAACTTGGCCCCAATGTACAGTTGGTACTTCA
Source organism: Okamejei kenojei (assembly GCA_035221665.1). Taxonomy (NCBI): domain Eukaryota; kingdom Metazoa; phylum Chordata; class Chondrichthyes; order Rajiformes; family Rajidae; genus Okamejei; species Okamejei kenojei. The sequence goes on along the minus strand of CM069136.1, from coordinate 101,497,116 downwards.
TCGTGCCACAAGCCTTGGATTGGTGAGAACACACATGGCACAATGCATGATTATTCATTTTTTTTTGTTATACACCAGACCAAAACATAATCAATTCTGTGTCCTTTAATTCAATGAACCAGCCGTTTAAAGTTTTTTTCCTCTTTTTATTTGAATTTCATGAAGTTGGCTTGCTGGAAGATGTTTCAAACACTATCAGACACTGTTAAGGAGAAAATAGACTTTGTTTTACATAAACTGCACCGTTACATAGTGTATAGACATTTTATATGATTTGGTTATATTTATAACAAACACATGAACAGTGGAGGACCAAACACTATATGACTCATTGGTTGGATGAAACAGTAGCGCAGTTCAGATTTTTTTGTTTACTTCCTTGCTTAATATTGTCCTTCTTCAGACTTTAGCTGGTACGTGGCTTCAGGAAGGGATTCCAATTTAAATGGCAGTCAGGAGCATCAACTGATGTGAAAGCAGTGGGATTTGGCACTTGTTCAAGTTCTGGCATTCAAGGAGGAGCTGATGAAACTGCGCTCCCTCACTATTCTTTGACAGCTGCCGACCATTTGCATTGTGGTGAAGAAGTTAATTGTTGCGATTATTTGCATCCACTGCCGATCAGATGAAAAGCACTCTGTTTCTTTGCAGAGGAAATGCATTAATTTCTCCCCGACATGATTTCTCCAAGAGTTGACTTGCACCCCCTCATCCCAGTGACTAAATACGGCAGGAAAAGAATAGTCGTCACAGAACCACCGCTCTGTCCTTTCGTCTTAGGATCAAGCATCTCGATCCCCGTTTCAGGACCAGAGAACATCTATAGCACGGCAACTGCAGTCACCGCGGGGTAAAAATTTTCAGTGTCCCACTGTAATGCTTTCCTTGCAAAAAAAAAACATAGAGCAGTCTGGCAATGGGAGTTTTAAAGTTACGTTGCTTTTTTTTTGTTGCAAAAAAGGGACTTTGGATACCAAGCTTTCTACATTCCCCGTTCTTACAAAGGCCTTTGATTATATCTTCTGAGCCACTTGCCAAGTGAAGCAGTGGCTCAAAGGCCTGGTAGAGCATACACTTCCCTCCTGATGATGGCTACAGGGGTTCTACTTGTTGCATTCCCTTCCTCATGGCTTATTGTTTCCTATATTGACTCTGCAACTGTCCACCTCTTCGTCCATCGATTCTTGCTTTCCTGACATGGAAATCACAGAGTTCTTCCTAGGCTGGTGGTCCCCATCAGAGAGGACATCCGGGGGCAAGTACTTGCGCATGTGTTCTATCGTCTTTAGGTGGGCCTGCTTCTCCTGCTCCATCGAACGGATCTGGAGCTTCATTTTATTCTCTCGGCTCAGAATGCTCTCAATGCTGGACTCCAGGTTCTGTATCTTGAAACGTGTGGCCTGTGGAGGCAAGTCAGAGAGTGTTTAATCAATGAGGCAGAACGTCTGTAGTCCATTTAACAGTGAACGTCAGTAGTACATTTTAACAGCAAATCCCTCATTGTTCATGCTCCTGTCCCCATATTCCCACCCTCTCCTATAAATCTACTGTTTTCTCCCCCTGCCCAAGCCCCAATGCCCAGCTACCTCAGGATCCCTCTCAGCATCTCTTCTTCGTTCCACTTGCTATTTCACCGTGAGTTCCACCTCAAGTTTTTCGACCTTGGTCGGGATGGGAATAACACCCAGTCTTCACCAAATTTCCACAGATCCATTGTATCTCAAGTTCAAGTTCAGGCTACATTTATTGTCACGTCCACCAATTGTTACAGTGAGATTTGAGTTACCATACAGCCATACGAATAAAAAACATAATGCACGATAGGATTTAACATGAACATCCCCACACAGCGGAATCAACGTTTCCCACTGTGAGTGAAGGCAATAAAATTCAATCATCTTCCTCTTTGTTACATAGAAACATAGAAAATAGGTGCAGGAGTAGGCCATTCGGCCCTTCGGCCCTTCGAGCCTGCGCCGCCATTCAATATGATCATGGCTGATCATCCAACTCGGTATCCTGTACCTGCCTTCTCTCCATACCCTCTGATCCCCTTAGCCACAAGGGCCACATCTAACTCCCTCTTAAATATAGCCAATGAACTGGCCTCAACTCCCCTCTGTGGCAGAGAGTTCCAGAGACTCACCACTCTGGAACCCGTGGTCGGGGCCTTTGAGCCGACTGCAGTCGCCACTACAGTGGCCTGATTTTCCAGATGATCGGAGCCTCCGGCGTCGGAACGGAAGAACACACTCAGCAGCTTGGAGTTTCCGAATCGGCCACTTCCTACCAGAGACCACGGGTTCCAAAGTCCACAGGCCGAGCCGGGCGGAGAATTCAACACTGGCGACCCCCGGCAAAAGATCCCAGGACACCGCGATGTTAAAGTCAGCGCCGCCCGCGGCTGGAAGCTCCGCAGACCACAGCTCCACGGTGCTAAACAGCAGCCCCAACACTCCGGAGCTCCAACACAGCGATCCCCGGTAAGGCATCATCCCGCTCCGCGGTTCAGTGCTGCGCCGCTGCTGAAGCTTCGGCCGGTCTCCGGTAGGAAAGGCCGCGCCAATCCAGTTGGTAGGCAGCGGGCGGGGGGGGGCGAAGATGCGACTCAGAGAAAAGACGTATCCTTGACCAGGTAGTGACTGGGAAACGGTTTCCCCCTCTCCCCACCCCCTCCCCCCCCCACACACATAAAAATGACTAAGAAGCCTTTAAAACATACTTTGTGACACACTAAAAACATTTTTAAAAGGTGATAGGACGGACAAATGCTGGCGAGGCTGCCACACTCGATGGCACCGCCACACCTTAAACCACTTGTCACTGAATGGTAACCTAGAAATAGGATCCTGTCTCAAGTTTATTATCTTCTCTTACACCCACAACCTCATAATCAAAGGACACCACAATGGTGCAGCTGGTAGAGCTGCTCTCTCGCAGCAACAAAGTCCTGGGTTTGATCCTGAACTCAGCTCTGCCAGTGCGGATTTTGCATAAACTCCCTGTGACCACGTGGGTTTCTTCAGTTTCCTTTCAGATCACAAACACGCGTCAGTTTGTAGGTTAAATGGCCACTGTTAGTTGCCCCTGGGCTGTGCAGAGCAGGTGCAAAAGTGGGATAATGTAGAACTAATGTGAACGGATGATCAGTGTGGTTTTGATGGGTCGAAGGGCCTCTTTCAACCAGGCTGTGATCAAGTAGCAGCTCAGAAAGCTCGATCAGGTAGCTTTATAGGCTCTCAAGTAACACACACACACTGAGTTCCAAACTGCTTGGAAATAGTCACTTCATTAATTCATTCACAGGATATGTGCATTCCTGAGCAAGACCAGGCATTGGTTGCCCACCTCTATTTTCTCCAAAACCGCAGCACTTGCTTGGCAGTTTTAAAAGATGGTTAAGAGCCAATTGCTGTGAGAGGGTCCCAATAGAGGCTTCCATTTCACATTCTGGGAGTTTGTCCAGCTGAACGTCCTGCTGTCAGGAAGGCATTGACAGGAAGACTGATGAAGATGGCTGTGGATCCTCCCTTACATAGAGAGCAGGTCAGCTAGCCACCACTGATTTCTATCCCTCAAGGTCACGAGCTTCCTTAAGTTCAGACAATAAATCGCCCATCGGTGGAATTATTATAATGGCAAGTTGATAGAAACATAGAAACATAGAAATTAGGTGCAGGAGTAGGCCATTCAGCCCTTCGAGCCTGCACCGCCATTCAATATGATCATGGCTGATCATCCAACTCAGTATCCCGTACCTGCCTTCTCTCCATACCCTCTGATCCCCTTAGCCACAAGGGCCACATCCAACTCACTCTTAAATATAGCCAATGAACTGGCCTCAACTACCCTCTGTGGCAGAGAGTTCCAGAGACTCACCACTCTCTGTGTGAAAAAAGTCTTTCTCATCTCGGTCTTAAAGGATTTCCCCCTTATCCTTAAGCTGTGACCCCTTGTCCTGGACTTCCCCAACATCGGGAACAATCTTCCTGCATCTAGCCTGTCCAACCCCTTAAGAATTTTGTACGTTTCTATAAGATCCCCTCTCAATCTCCTAAATTCCAGAGAGTATAAACCGAGTCTATCCAGTCTTTCTTCATAAGACAGTCCTGACATCCCAGGAATGAGTCTGGTGAACCTTCTGTGCACTCCCTCTATGGCAATAATGTCCTTCCTCAGATTTGGAGACCAAAACTGTACGCAATACTCCAGGTGTGGTCTCACCAAGACCCTGTACAACTGAAGTAGAACCTCCCTGCTCCTGTACTCAAATCCTTTTGCTATGAAAGCTAACATACCATTTGCTTTTTTCACTGCCTGCTGCACCTGCATGCCTACTTTCAATGACTGGTGTACCATGACACCCAGGTCTCGCTGCATCTCCCCTTTTCCTAATCGGCCACCATTTAAGATGTGTGAGAGATTAATTTCAATTTGTCCCAAAGCAGAGGCATGTCACCTAATTGGCTTTACATTTTAATGCCACTGGAGTGAACACTTCTCCTCAGCTGGAAGGTAATATCCTGACTTGCTGGTGGATGCATTTTGTCCATGGCCACCAGGTGGAGGATCAGCTCTGATGTTCTAGCCATTTGAGGTCGCAACGGATGTCAACTCGAAAGATTCGCCTGCATGCCTTTGCAGCAATCACCAGTTTCCATCCTGAGGTTAACAACCATTTTGAGCTACGACTGCTCAGCAGCAACATTGAACGACATTCAATCCTATTCCACATCTTCGGAATGTGATCTAGACTGTCACCGCAGTGTTGTACCAGAGGAGGGCAGCGTCATCGGAGGTTCCCGAGGTACTTCTCTCAAGAGATTGAGGACAAACCATACCATGTGCCATTGTGAACAAGTAAACTCTAGAACTGTTGATTGCTATTTTATGGTACGTTGCCAAATTGCAAGTTTATACATTTGCCAGAACACTACATGTCACAAGACCTGTCACTGAGACCTTTGGGATCCCCGAGAACATAAAAACATTAGTTACCTGCAAATAAATTAATTAATTAATTAATTGATTAACAAATTTTCTTTCCTTCATGCTGTCAGAAAAGAAAATCAGCATCATAACCAAGAGATTAGTCTGAATGACAGAAATGTTGCCATGACAGATTAATAGTGAACTGTGGAGAGTTTCAAGGTAGACAATATGGTCACCACAGGTCATCAGCATGGTAATAATTTTGCTTGTTAAAAAAAATGGAAATCAGCCAATTTGAAAGCATTGCCTAGGACCTTTGCACCACGACATACTAGCAACAAGCTCAATTAAATTGAATTCCACTATAAACTCACCGACTCCCACGGCTACCTGGACTACTCTTCCTCCCACCCTGCTTCCTGTAAGGACTCCATCCCCTACTCCCAATTCCTCCGTCTACGCCGCATCTGCTCCCAGGATGAGGTGTTCCACACCAGGGCATCACAAATGTCCTCATTCTTCAGGGAACGGGGGTTCCCCTCCCCCACTATAGATGAGGCTCGCACCAGGGTCTCCTCCATACCCCGCAACACTGCCCTCTCTCCCCATCCCCCCACTCGCAACAAGAGCAGAGTCCCCCTGGTCCTCACCTTTCACCCCACCAGCCGGCACATACAACACATAGTCCTCCGCCAGTTTCGCCACCTCCAACGTGACCCCACCACTCGCCACATCTTCCCATCTCCCCCCCTGTCTGCCTTCCGCAAAGACCGCTCCCTCCGCAACTCCCTTGTCAATTCTTCCCTTTCCTCCCGCTCCACCTCTTCCCCGGGCACTTTCCCTTGCAACCGCAAGAGATGCTACACTTGTCCCTTCACCTCCCCCCTCCACTCCTTTCAGGGACCCAAGCAGTCCTTCCAGGTCCGACAGAGGATCACCTGCACCTCCTGCAACCTCATCTATTGCATCCGCTGCTCTAGATGTCAGCTGATCTATATCGGTGAGACCAAGCGGAGGCTTGGCAATCATTTTGCCGAACACCTCCACTCGGTCCACAATAACCAACCTGACCTCCCGGTGGCTCAGCACTTCAACTCCCCCTCCTATTCCATATCCGACCTCTCTGTCCTGGGCCTCCTCCATGGCCAGAGTGAGCAACACCGCAAATTGGAGGAACAGCACCTGTATTTTAAAGGAGTGAATTGGGACACTTTGTTTCATGGGAAGGATGTAGAAGAGAAATGGAGGATATTTAAAGGGGAAATTGTATGAGTACAGAATCTTTATGTCCCTGTTAGGTTGAAAGGAATAGTAAACATTGGAAAGAGCCATGTTTTCAAGGGAAATTGGACACTTGTTTCGAAAAAAGAGAGATATCTACAATAATTATAGGAGGCATGGAGTAAATGAGGTGCTAGAGGAGTATAAAAAATGTAAAAAGAATCTTAAGAAAGAAATTAGGAAGGCTAAAAGAAGATATGAGGTTGCTTTGGCAAGAAAGGTGAAAGTAAACCCAAAGGGTTTCTACAGCTATATTAATAGCAAAAGGATAACGAGGGATAAAATTGGACCATTAGAGAACCAGAATGGACAGCTATCTGCAGAGCCAAAAGAGATGGGGGAGATATTGAACAATTTCTTTTCTTCGGTATTCACCAAGGAGAAGGATATTGAACTCGGTGAGTTAAGGGGAAAAAGTAGAGTAGCTATGGAAACTATGAGATTCAAAGAGGAGGAAGTACTGACACTTTTGAAAAATATAAAAGTGGATAAGTCTCCAGGTCCTGACAGGATATTCCCTAGGACATTGAGGGAAGTTAGTGTAGAAATAGCAGGAGCTATGACAGAAATATTTCAAATGTCATTAGAAACGGGAATAGTGCTGGAGGATTGGCGTACTGCGCATGTTGTTCCATTGTTTAAAAAGGGTTCAAAGAATAAACCTAGCAATTATAGACCTATTAGTTTGACGTCAGTGGTGGGCAAATTAATGGAAAGGATACTTAGAGATAATATATATAAGCATCTGGATAAACAGGGTCTGATCAGGAACAGTCAACATGGATTTGTGCCTGGAAGGTCATGTTTGACAAACCTTCTTGAATTTTTTGAAGCGGTAACTAGGGAAATTGATGAGGGTAAAGCAGTGGATGTTGTCTATATGGATTTCAGTAAGGCCTTTGACAAGGTTCCCCATGGAAGGTTGGTTAAGAAGGTTCAATCTTTGGGTGTTAATGGCGGAGTAGCAAGATGGATTCAACAGTGGCTGAATGGGAGATGTCAGAGAGTAATGGTGGATGGCTGTTTGTCAGGTTGGTAGCCGGTGACCAGTGGGGTGCCTCAGGGATCTGTGTTGGATCCACTGTTGTTTGTCATGTACATCAATGATCTGGATGATGGGGTGGAAAATTGGATAAGTAAGTATGCAGATGATACTAAGATAGGTGGTGTTGTGGATAATGAAGTAGATTTTCAGTCTACAGAGAGATTTGGGCCATTTGCAAAAGTGGGCTGAAAGATGGCAGATGGAGTTTAATGCTGTTAAGTGTGAAGTGCTACATCTTGGCAGGACAAATCAAAATAGGACGTACATGGTAAATGGTAGGGAATTGAGGAATGCTGTGGAACAGAGGGATCTAGGAATAACTGTGCATAGTTCCCTGAAGGTGGAATCGCATGTAGATAGGGTGGTAAAGAAAGCCCTTTAGAAATCAGAGCTGTTAAAATTGTACAAGGCATTGGTAAGACCAATTCTGGAGTATGGTGTACAATTTTGGTCGCCTAGTTATAGGAAGGATGTCAACAAAATAGAGAGAGTACAGAGGAGATTTACTAGAATGTTGCCAGGGTTCCAGCAACTATGTTACAGAGAAAGGTTGAACAAGTTAGGTCTTTATTCTTTGGAGCGCAGAAGGTTAAGGGGTTGACTTGATTGAGGTCTTTAAAATGATGAAAGGGATAGACAGAGTTAACGTGGATACGTTTCTTCCCATTGAGGGTAGGGAAGATTCGAACAAGAGGGCATGACATGAGAATTAAGGGACAGAAGTTTTGGGGTAACGTGAGGGGGATCTTCTTTACTCAGAGAGTGGTGGCTGTGTGGAATGAGCTTCCAGCAGAAGTGGTGGAGGCAGGATCGATTTTAACATTTAAGAGTAAAGTGGATAGGTATATGGACGGGAAGGGAATGGATGGGGTATGGTCTGAGTGCAGGTAGATGGGACTAGGGGAAAACAAATGGTCGGCACGGACTGGAAGGGCCGAGAGAGCCTGTTTTCGTGCTGTAATTGTTATATGGTCAGGGAATCTGATAGCACCTCATATTCCGCTTGGGGAGTCTGCATCCTCTCGACATGAACATTGAATTCTCTCAATTCTGTTAACCCTTGTTGTCTCCTCCCCTTCCTACCTCTCCCTCAGCCCTCGGGCTCCTCCCCCTCCTTTTTCCTTTCTTCCCCCCGCCTCCCCCCACCCCCCATCAGTCTGAAGAAGGGTTTTGCCCCGAAACGTTGCCCATCTCCTTCGCTCAATGGATGCTGCTGCACCCGCTGAGTTTCTCCAGCATTTTGTGTACCCTCGATTTTCCAGCATCTGCAGTTCCTTCTTTATCAATTAAATTGAAAATGCTCCTTCTATTACCTGGAGTTTCTCCAGTAACTCCATGTTCTGTCTCTTGAGCTGACAGTTTGCTCTCTCCAGCTTCTCCAAGCGATCCCCATCATCACACGGCAACACACCCTCCACCATCTCGTCTTGCAGAACATGGTATTCCACCTCATATGCATGGAGCTGTTTGGAGATATCCATCTCACATACCTGCAAAGCAACCGGAAATGATTTCACCAAAAACTGTTACCAATACTGTCTCTTTTTTTTTTTTAAATCATCGTGGTTTAAAGATCTCATTTGCTGTTTTGATTTATGACCGAAACTGAACTGTGGCCTTGGCAGCAATATATAAATAAAAGTTATTGAGAAACAGGAATTCATGGTAATTTCTGTGTTCCGTCAATTACAAAATTATATTAATGGCTGAAAGAGCGATAACAAGTTCATAGTATCGTCAGATGTTAGCCTGACACAAACCTTAGATCATCTGGCCTTAAATATACCTGGATGGTTCATTCTGTTCAGGAATCACCCGCACATAAACAATAGTTCATCTCCAGCTTCCGTGTCAGTTTTGAGATTACTGGTTTTGAAATGTGAATGCAATTGAATTACTGGAACTTAGACCTAGAATTCCTATGTCAGTAATGACGCAATTTGTGGTCCCAACATAAAATTCAACCTTCAACCAAGCTTGAGCAAGACAGTGGGCTTTTGGCTGTGCCTTAAAGGAGAAAGGGGTAGAGAGATGAAAATATTTTATTGTGAGAATCCTGTTAGCATGGCCATCAATGGTGAGGTGGTTAATTTTAAAGAAAAATCAGGGACACACCAGTGGCCTAAGTCAGAGGATTACGGAGGAGTTAGAAATGGGGTAGGCTAGGGTCAAGGAGGGAACATTAAATAAAGACAATCATTTTTAAATGAAAGTATTTTTGGAGCCAATGCTGTTCAAAAACAGAGGTGGTAGAAACATTTTAAATAACCTTTGTTGAGAACTTTGATGGAAACAAGTGCTGGGAAGGAAGTGAAAGAGGTGGGGCCACAACAAGATGGGCGAGGTGCTTCTGCAGACCGAAGTGACAAGATATGACTGGCCGTAACAGGGGAGGATCCCCATTACAGTTGCATCTTTGTGCAGGAAGGAACTGCAGATGCTGGTTTACACCGAAGATAGACAGTAAAAGCTGGAGTAACTCAGTGGGTCAGGCAGCATCTCTGGAGAAATAGGAATAGGTGACGTTCGAAGAAGGATCTCGACCCAAAAGGTCACCTATTCCTTTCCCCCAGAGATGCTGCCTAACCTACTGAGTTACTCCAGCTTTTTGTGTCTAACTACAGTTGTACTTTTATCAGTTGGCTTTGACCTTGACACGTTTCCATCATGAGGACAGTGAAAGGGATTTTCACTTACGAATGAACAATGTTCAATACTACGTGCAATTCTTAAAATGAAACAGTTCGGGCCCAATATTCACGTTTGGATTGCTAAATGACAAATAACATTTGTACTGCATGATATTTGCTGCTGGCTTTAACTTGCACTAAACGTTATTCCACTTGCGTATGTGCACACTGCAAATGGCTCGATTGTAATAATTTATAATCATTTATAATCAGTCTTTCTGCTAACTGGACAGCATGCAACAAAAGCTTTTCACTGTACCTCAGTACACGTGACCATAAATTAAACTGAACTGATATCTAGACCACATCCACCACCTGCACGCAATGACCTACCCGTGAATTCAACAGCAGAAATATCAATGGATCTCCAACATCACTGAGGTTACCTTGAAGGTAACTGGTCACACCACGTTAATCCTCAGCATACTAGAAAGGTTTGGGATCAGATAATCAATGGCATGCGACTCAGCTTCCGACTTCCTCGCGTCTGTCTATACCCAAGTCAGGGCTGTGGACAAATGCTGTCCGCTTGCCTGGGTGAAGGCAGCTCCAACAACATGTAAGGAAGTTAAACTCATCAAGAATAAAGTTGGCAAACTAAATGGAATCTCGTCAGCTACCTTAAACAGTCACTCCCCCTCTGCTGGTGTACTGTAATGTTAGCACGTACAAGATGCACTGTAGTTACGTATCTGGACTATTAGAAACATAGAAACATAGAAATTAGGTGCAGGAGTAGGCCATTCGGCTCTTCGTGCCTGCACTGCCATTCAATATGATCATGGCTGATCACCCAACTCAGTATCCCGTACCTGCCTTCTCTCCATAACCCCTGATCCCTCTAGCCACGAGGGCCACATCTAACTCCCTATTAAATATAGCCAATGAACTGGCCTCAACTACCTTCTGTGGCAGAGAATTCCACAGATTCACCACTCTCTGTGTTAAAAATGTTTTTCTCATCTCGGTCCTAAAAGATTTCCCCATTATCCTTAAACTGTGACCCCTTGTTCTGGACTTCCCCAACATCGGGAACAATCTTCCTGCATCTCGCCTGTCCAACCCCTTAATAATTTTGTAAGATTCTATAAGATCCCCCCTCAATCTTCTAAATTCTAGCGAGTACAATCCGAGTCTTTTCAGTCTTTCTTCATGTGAAAGTCCTGACATTCCATAGCACTTCCCAAACCTATGACTCCAGAAAGAAGGGCAAGAACAGTTGGTACCTGGGACCACCAACTACATATCACAAAACATTTGGAAATAGATTGACAATTAAATACGCCTTGCCCAACAGCACTGTGGGAATATCTTACCCAGATGGGTAATGAATGCTAGCCTTGAAAGCTATGCCTACTTCTCATGAAGAGAAGACTAAACAAGGTTCAGCGAGAAGAGTCTCTAAAGCACTGCACAACTGTGCTACATAAATATATTGTATAATGCTGTGTTAAACAAGCAATAAACTACACTGAACAAATAGCGACTGTGTCGCACACAACTGTGCTAACAGCAGTACTTAAGTGATCAAGAGTGTCATAAACCTTCGTCGCTTTCTTTATCAAGGTCAAATACTTCAAGACTAGTCTGTAAATTGCAAGCAGCATTACCTTTATTGCACCCTTTTGAGTAATGCTTGACTATTAATGGCCTTACAGTGTGCTACAGCGGGATTTATGGAACAGCACACAACAGGTCAGGCTGTATTTATGGCCACAGTTTCTTTATTAGATCAGAAGCAGGCACTTAGGCAATAAAAATTCTGAAATGCTGTATCAGGAAGAGTGTTCAGTTTAAAACCAATATCTCATGAGGATATATTCCAGTTGAAGTCGATGCAAAAGTCCATCCTAAACATGTTATCTCTGCTAGACACAAAATGCTGGAGTAACTCAGCAGGACAGGCAGCATCTCTGTATAGAAGGAATGGGTGACGTTTCTGGTAGAGACCCTTCTTCAGACTGGGCAAGAGTCTCGGCCCAAAACATCATCCATTCCATCCTTCCTGAGATGCTGCCTGTCCCAATGAGATACTCAGCATTTTGTGTCTATCTTCGATTTCCAACAGCATCCTTCCTACAACATGTTATTTATGCCTTCTGTTTTAAAGAAAGCCCTTAGAATCAATCTAAACACTATTGATTGGCAATTTATTTTCAGTGACAGATCAAATGCAGGAAGTGCAAAGATAAAAAATCAAAAAAAGTTAATTTTAATTAGTTTTTTTTTCCCCCATGTGGGGGAGTTGAGGATGGGGGTGCAGATAATTAGGATCACAGTCAAAGAGATAATAGGGTTCTCTGCAGACTCGCTACATCCTCTCTCTGTAAATCATCAGAAAGGTTTCATCAATTATTATCTCAATGGGGTTAGGTTAGGTAAGGAGGAGGTACAGCGAGACTTGGGTGTCCTTGTACACCCGTCACTGAAAGTTGGCGTGCAGGTACAGCAGGCAGTGAAGAAAGCTAATGGAATGTTGGCCTTCATAACAAGAGGATTTCAGTACAGGAGTAAAGAGGTTCTTCTGCAGTTGTATAGGGCTCTGGTGAGACCACATCTGGAGTATTGTGTACAGTTTTGGTCTCCTAATTTGAGGAATGACATCCTTGTGATTGAGACAGTGCAGCGTAGGTTCACTAGGCTTGTATTCACTGGAGTTTAGAAAGATGAGGGGGGATCTTATAGAAACATATAAAATTATAAAAGGACTGGACAAGCTAGATGCAGGAAAAATGTTCCCAATGTTGGGTGAGTCCAGAACCAGGGCCCACAGTCTTAGAATAAAGGGGAGGCCATTTAAGACTGAGGTGAGAACAAACGTTTTCACCCAGAGAGTTGTGAATTTATGGAATTCCCTGCCACAGAGGGTAGTGGAGGCCAAATCAAGGGATGGATTTAAGAGAGAGTTGGATAGAGATATCAGGGCTAGTGGAGTCAAGGGATATGGGGAGAAGGCAGGCACGGGTTATTGATTGGGCACGATCAGCCGTGATCACAATGAATGGTGGTGCTGGCTCGAAGGGCCGAATGGCCTCCTCCTGCACCTATTTTCTATGTTTCTATGTTTCTAATGCAAATCCTGTCACTGGTTTTGGAGCTAACTAATGTCGCCGGTACCTGGATAATAGTTTTCTCCATCTGCGAGTGACTCAGATTTGGAATGGTGGACTTCACAAATTCGACAATGGCCTCAAAGCTGTCGCACTGCAGAATTAATGCTTCGTGATTGCTGAGCAGGCTGAGGGCCACCTTAAAGATCACGTCTGTTCCTTGAAGAAACATTATATCTGTTTTTTTTGGAAGAGAGAACAGAGACCCACAGGTTTCATGTTAGTCAGAACATTTCATATCGTATAAATACTTATACATTTGCTCGCAAGTGGAAACTTTTAAAGAAACATAGAACTAGATTTTTTTTGTAATGTCTTTGTTTTAAATATGACTTGACATTGCTGCAAAATCATAGGACCTCAGACAAGCCAGTTCCTGCAAGGAGATCCCACAGGAGCCTTTTACTAAAGCAGCTTACTTGTGGGGAAAAAAAACTGCATGCTGTTTAACTACACTGGCTTTCCGAGAGTATTATTCATCTAAACTGTCAGACACCACAATCCACATGTCGCTCAGGCACCATTCTGAAGAATTCTCCAAAGCCATCCTGTAACCTAGTCGGCCATGGAGAGGACTTGCAATTGCCCAGGAGCTATGATCGTAAATATTAGACTGCCACCCTGGGCGATTACCCCATTGAGTTAAGGCACATTCCCACAAGCTCTCTTGCAGCCCATCGTAAATGCACACACAGTTGTATCGGAAGCACAGATACTCCAGAGCTCCGTGCGTGTGTGCATGCACTGAAATCCACCACATAACAGCAAGAGAAACCGACATCAGCAACACTCCTGCGGAGGAGCAAGGCTTCTGCTACACAGATAGACACAAAAAGCTGGAGTTACTCAGCGGGACCAGCAGCATCTCTGGAGAGAAGGAATGGGTGATGTTTTGGGTCGAGACCCTTCTATCTTCGGTTTCAACCAGCGTTTGCAGTTCCTTCCTACACATTCTGTACCACAGCATTTACTACCCTGTTCCAATTTCCCATCACAAATCCAGGTGCAAGTGAGCAAAGAAAGATTGGCTCAAAACAATATTGAAGTTGTGCATCAAAGCACCAAGTACTTAACTTATTCTCCAATATCAAATTAAATCCAACATTAGCATTTAAACGTATTTAATTTCCAACTTTCCTCTTTGCATCCTTGCCAAGGCGAGAAATATAAAAGATAATTATCAAGAAATGGGGATAGTTTAAGCTCACACAATCAGGTTTTAATCAATAGGGACTAATCCTACCCATTGACTCAGTCACAAGGTGAATTGAGCCGTATACTCAATAAGAATGCATAACGGGTGCATCTCAACAGCCGTGGTTCAGTCAGAAAATGGACACAAAATGCTGGAGAAACTCAGCAGGTCAGGCAGCATCTCTAAAGAAAAGGAATTGGTGACATTTTGGGTCAGAATTCTTCACACTGACTCAGTCAGAAACACTTTCACCTCTAGATTAGGTTTATAATTGTCACCTGCAGTAAGGTACAGTGAAATGATTTGCCTGTATGCTATTCAATCAAATAATACTATACAAACAGTGCCCTCCATAATGTTTTGGGCAAAGACCTATCATTTACTAGACTAAGTGGGACCCGTTGGGTCCCATGTTCACATGGGAGGGCTGGTCCCCCGACACAATATTCAACCTCTCCACCAATTCTAATATTGGTGGCCAGTGGGGGGGCTTTCTGGAGCACTTATATGGGTTCTTCGGGTGGCAGCTCAGTCCCTCAAGCCTGATGTGCTGGGGCTCACTCACGGCTGGTGGGCTGGCAGTTGAATCATGGCTATTCCTTGAAATATCAAATCCATTTGATATTGGTCATCAAATTCAAATCTATTTTCATACCACTTCAAGCAGGGTGCAAGGCCACCGAATTCAAGTGCAGTTTCATACCACTTCAAGCAGGGTGCAAGGCCACCGAATTCAAGTGCAGTTTCATACCACTTCAAGCAGGGTGCAAGGCCACCAAATTCAAGTGCAGTTTCATACAACTTCAAGCTGGATCCAAGGCCACCAAATTCAAGTGCAGTTTAATACCACTTCAAGCAGGTTGCAAGGCCACCAAATTCAGTGCATTTCCATACAACTTCAAGCAGGGTGCAAGGCCACCACATTCAAATACAGTTTCATACCATTTCAAGCAGGGTGAAACCACCATAAAACCACACAAAACTCCAAACTCACTGTTCAGTAGACATTCAGTGTATTCAGTTGATTCATAGCTCAGACAGTCGTGACCCATCATGCAGAGACTGAGCCACACCCACACTGCCGTGTTTTATAACCCCTCCCACTGGAAAAGGTGTGGCCATCATGGCGTGATTGACAGGAGAGAGATTCTCAACACTTTTTAAACACTAATAACACTTTTATTTTTCATTGATGGGAAGAATCCTCTGCACCTGCTGAGCGGAGGGGGACTGAGTAAGATGGCCAAAAATCACAGCCGTAAGTGGTAGCGTTTTATCTAAAATCAATATAGAGTGCAAACAGGAAGTTACCCAAAGCAGCCAAACCACCATTTGCAGTGTAGTGCCTTTTTACTTCAACCGAAAGTACCCAAACCACCATTTGCAGTAAGTAGTGCCTTTTTACTTCAACCGAAAGTACCCAAACCACCATTTGCAGTAAGTAGTGCCTTTTAACTTCAACCGAAAGTACCCAAACCACTGTTTGCAGTAAGTAGTGCCTTTTTACTTCAACCCAAAACACCCAAATCACCATTTGCAGTAGTGACTTTTAACTTCAACCCAAAGCACCCAAGCCATAATTTGCAGTAGTGCCTTTTAACTTCAAGCCATAGCATCCAAGCCACCATTTGCAGTAGTGCCTTTTAACTTCAACCCAAACCCCCCAAACAACCATTTGCAGGCAGTGCCTTTTTACTTCAAACCAACCATATTTTCATTTTCAAACCACATTAAGGGCACTCACAGTTGAGTAGACATATGTTCAGTGCTATTCAGAGCTCAGAGAGACGTGTACCTCTGGCTTCCTCCATCTTGCAGAGACTGAGTGAGGCGCACCACTTCCTGGTTTTATAGTCCCTTCGCCTCCCTCCAGCAGGGGCAGCAGAGAGAATGGTGCATTATTTTAAATCATTAATATCTCTCAGATTTTTCATCGATGGGAAAAATCCTCTGGTCCAGGAAGGCGGAGGGGGGCTCTGAGCGAGCTGGCCAAAATGACGGCCATAGGTGGCGGCATTCTCTCAGAAATCGCAGCACAGCTAGCCAAAAGCGGTCAAGGTCAGACTTTTAGTAATATAGATTTATTTGCCTCTGTACTCCGCAATTTGAGATTTTCTAATAGGAAAAAAAATCATATGTGGGCTATAATGCACATTGTCAGATTTTAATAAAAGCCATTTTTATACATTTTGGTTTCACCATGTAGAAATTACAGCTGTGTATATAAGGTCCTACATAGGAGATTAGTGGGCAAAATTAGGGCACATGGTATTGGGGGTAGAGTGCTGACATGGATAGAAAATTGGTTGGCAGACAGGAAATCAAGAGTAGAGATTAACGGGTCCCTTTCAGAATGGCAGGCAGTGACTAGTGGGGTACCGCAAGGCTCAGTGCTGGGACCACAGCTATTTACAATATACATCAATGATGAAGGGATTCAAAGTAACATTAGCAAATTTGCAGATGACACAAAGCGGGTGGCAGTGTGAACTGTGAGGAGGATGCTATGAGAATGCAGGGTGACTTGGACAGATTAGGTGAGTAGGCAGATGCATGGGAGATGCAGTTTAATGTGGATAAATGTGAGGTTATCCACTTTGGTAGCAAAAACAGGAAGGCAGATTATTATCTAAATGGTGTCGTTGGGAAAAGGGGAAGTACAACGGGATCTGGGTGTCCTTGTTCATCAGTCAATGAAAGTAAGCATGCAGGTGCAGCAGGCAGTGAAGAAAGCAGATGGGATGTTGCCCTTTATAACAAGAGGAATCTAATATAGGTCCTTCTGCAGTTGTACAGGTCCCTAGTGAGACCACACCTGGAGTATTGTGTGCAGTTTTGGTCCCCTAATTTGAGGAAGGACATTCTTGCTATTGAGGGATTGCAGTGTAGGTTTACAAGGTTAATTCCCAGGATGGCGGGACTGTCATATGCTGAGAGAATGGAGCAGCTGGGCTTGTATACTCTGGAGTTTAGAAGGATGAGAGGGGATCTTATTGAAACATATAAGATTTTTAAGGGTTTGGACACGCTAGAGGCAGGAAACATGTTCCCGATATTGGAGGAGTCCAGAACCAGGGGCCACAGTTTAAGAATAAGAGGTAAGCCATTTAGAATGGAGACGAGGAAACACTTTTTCACCCAGAGACTTGTGAATCTGTGGAATTCTCTGCGTCAGAAGGCAGTGTAGACCAATTCTCTGGATGCTTTCAAGAGAGAGTTTGATAGAGCTCTTAAAGATAGCAGAGTCAAGGGATATGGGGAGAAGGCAGGAACGGGGTACTGATTGTGGATGATTAGCCATGATCACAGTGAATGGCGGTGCTGGCTCGAAGGGTCGAATGGCCTAGTCCTGCACCTTTTGTCTATTGTCTTTGACTTCATGAACAGAAATACAGAGCTACACTGCAATATGCAAACCACTGGTTGGTTGCAAAAATAGGATGGCCAGGTTACAGTTTGCCAAGAAGTACTTAAAAGAACAACCACGGTTCTGGAAAAAGATCTTGTTGCCAGATGGGGGTGTTATGGTCTGGGCATGTATGGCTGCTGAAGGTACTGGCTCACCTATCTTCATTGATGATACAACTGCTAATAATAATAGCATAATGCATTCTGAAGTGTATAGACACATCCTATCTGCCCAAGTTTTAGGAGAGAGTTAAGGAGAGTTTAGGAGAGTTAATCTGGATTCAAGAGAGTTAGATAGAGCTCTAGGGACTAGTGGAGTCAAGGGATATGGGGAGAAGGCAGGCACAGGTTATTGATAGGGGACGATCAGCCATGATCACAATGAATGGCGGTGCTGGCTCGAAGGGCCGAATGGCCTCCTCCTGCACCTATTTTCTATGTTTCTAAGTTCAAACAAATGCCTCAAAACTCATTGGCTGGCGGTTCATTCTACAGCAAGACAATGATCCCAAACATACTACTAAAGCAACAAAGGAGTTTTTCAAAGCTAAAAAATGGTCAATTCTTAGGTGGCCATGTCAATCACCCGATCTGAACCCAATTGAGCATGCCTTTTCTATGCTGAATAGAAATCTGAAGGGGACTAGCCCCCAAAACAAGCATAAGCTAAAGATGGCTACAATACAGGCCTGGCAGAGCATCACCAGAGAAGACACCCAGCAACTGGTGATGTCCATGAATCGCAGACTTCAAGCAGTCATTGCATGCAAAGGATATGCAACAAAATACTAAACATGACTACTTTCATTCACACAACATTGCTTTGTCCCAATCATCATGGTGCCCTGGAATGGTGGGGACTATGTATAAACACAGCTGTAATTTCTACATGGTGAAACCAAAATGTATAAAAATGGCCTTTATTAAAATCTGACATTGTGCACTTTAACTACATGTGATTTTTTTCTGTTACAAATCTCAAATTGTGGAGTCCAGAGGCAAATAAATAAATGATGGGCCTTTGTCCCAAACATTATGGAGGGCATTGTGAATACAATCAAGCCAAACTCAAGTGCAATAAGTTGAGCAAAGAGAGAGAAATAGAGAGTACAGAATAACAACAAGAAATAATACTGGATATACAAGTTTTATACAAGAAAAGAGTTTTAAAAGAGAAGAGCAATTGTATCAAATGGGAAGAGATCATCCTCTGGGGCTACCATGCAGAGTCACCATCCTCCAGCATCATCTTTGTCATCTGGGAAGTTGTGGGTTAAAGTCCTTCTTTAGAGAAGGAAATACACCATTCCAGGCTCATGGTAGCCCATGGTATCAGAGCAGCAAGTGGCACCTTTTCAGAAATAAAACCCCACAGCAACATCGCGCCTGCCCTCCGAATGAACACAGAAGAATCTCAAGATGTTACTTCAAATAAGACCAGGGAGCTCTCCATGGACAATAGCCATTTCTCAGCCAACATCACAAAGGTATATTACCTGCTCATAACCACACTGTTTGGGTCCAAGCAAATGGCTGCGTTTCCCAGCTTATAACTGTGACCTTGCTCTCAGTGATTGGATATTCTGAAGACGAGTGGCACATAGAAACAAGCTTGCTCTTTAATTGTCCATTATGGGTCGGAGGCTCACAGCCAATGTGAAGATAGCTTTGCTCAAGATACTTAGACTTACGGGGTAATTACTTGTCCATCACAATCAAAACACCAGCAAAGGATGACTTAGCCCTTTCAACATTCTGTCACCTGTCAATCTTCTGCTAAAAGCTCAGTAATTCTGCGTAGAAATGCCTGCATTTGGCCCCTGATGGTGCGAAAATTCAGTAGTCCAATGAAAGAATTTGTGAATATAAAAATCCCACCCCTCAACAGAACTGATATCCTGCATTCTACCCTCTGAGGGTAGAACACAAACTGTCCAGTATAAGGATAGTTCTGCTTGAAAATGTGCCTCTAAACTGCGGAACACTGATTCCATCCATTTCAATGGAGGGGAATGATTGTAGGGATGAAGGGTAAAGGGTAAATATATATTTATTTTGTTCAGTTAAGTTAAATGCATGTAATTCCTTTTGTATTTTATGTTTTCATTTTTTTAATGCAATTTCTTAATAGTATGTTTATATTTGATTTTTTTTGAATGTTTTAAATTTCCACAACTATGGAAGCACTTGAACAGGTTTTGAAATTCAAAAAACTATGCATGTAGAAAATCTTAAAACAAAAATTGGAAATACTAAAACTCAGCATCAGCAGAGAGAGAAACAATGAGTATTTCCTATCTTCCTGACATAGAAACATAAAAAAATAGATGCAGGAGTAGGCCATTCGGCCCTTCGAGCCAGCACCACCATTCAATATGATCATGGCTGATCATTCAAATCTGGTACCCTGTTCCTGCTTTCTCCCCATATCCCTTGATTAGCTCTGAGCTATATCCAACTCTCTCTTGAAAACATCCAGTGAATTGGCCTCCACTGCATTCTGTGGCAGAGAATTCCACAGATTCACAACTCTCTGGGTGACCTGCTGAATATTTGTCCAGTATTTTCTGTTATTTGTTGGACATTCTTTGACAGATGATTTCTGCCAAGGGGCTTAGCTGGCTGTCAGAGCAACTCTGTGAGCAGGTTTGTTAAAAAAAATGGTCAGAAGGCCCTGTACAAATCAGCTTGGAACGAGGTTCCTGAGATGAGTATGGTGGGCAGTGACCAGTAACAGGTAAAGGTGGATGGGGAGTCACTCTGCAAAAGGTTCCAATTATTATTTACAACTTTGCATCAATGTCAATGTTGCCATTGCAGAGCAGATGACTGATAGATACCATAGTTGTACTAGTTTCTCATAGTTATTTAAAATTGAACTGAAATGATTCAATGGTGCCTCCATGGGGCCATACTGTTTAACAGCAACAGGGAAACATAAGGTTTCTCTTATAACTTTTCAGCCTTAATATAGATTTGTTTTCTTATGTCATGGAATCATGGGAAATTTATGATTAAAGGCCATTTGGTAAAATCAAAACCTTTTTCCTCATCACCCATCTATCCCTTCTACCAATTACTTTCAATCTACGCTTCCCTGGTTTTGAACCCCTCAGCCAAGAGAAAGTTATTTCCTACTCACCCAAGACCAATCATTACTTTAAGCAACTCAATTAAATCTCCCTTCAGCCTCCGCCATTCAAAAGGAAAAAATGAATCTCATCCCATCCTATCCTGTCTTGCAGCTAAAAATTCCCAGTCCTGCCAACATCCTCAAAAATCTCCATCCCACTGCAGTGCCATCTTTCTTGAAATGCGAACATTTGACTATATGCAGTGTTCAAGCTGGCACTTAACCAATGCTTGCATAGTCTTAAATAATATGCCATAGTAAATAGAAAGCATCCCTATCTCTTCTAACCAGCAACTAGTGTGCAGTTCTGATCTCTCTTTACCTCATAGGAGACCTTTGAACTATCTTTAATCGGACTTACACTAAATGTGTAAGACTCTTTAAGATAAATATAGTGTGCTTTATCCTTTATCTATGCACTGTGAATGTTGAGGAATGAGTTGATCACAGCTTAGTTCAGGAACAGCTCTGCCCAAGATCGCAAGAAATTGCAGAAGAGATGTAGATGTAGCCCGCTCCATCACCCAGGCCAGACTCCCCACCACTGATTCCATCTACACTTCACACTGCCTTGGCAAGGCAGCTAACATAATCAAATACTTCTCCCATACCAGTTATTCCTTCTTCTCCCAGGTCCCAGCAGGAAGAAGATACAGAAGCTTGAAAGCATTCTTCACAGACTCAGGAACAGCTTCTCCCTCTCTGTTATCAGGCTTCCCTAAGCTAGGATACTCTCCGATACACATCTACCCCATTACATCTGGAACTGGTGTACTGCAATGTTAACTATATTCTCTATTCTCTCTGGCCCTATGCTCTGCCTATTGTACTTGAGTTTGACAATTGTATTTATGTATAACATTATCTGACTGGATTAGTATTATTTGTATTATTATTAGCATTCTTTGATTTGATTGGATACCACGCTTTTCTCTGTACCTCGGTACATGTAACAATAATAAACCTAAACCTATGTTTCACGTTTTGATTATCGGAATGATTTTTCAGTGTTCAGGACTGAAGAAGAGTCCTGACCCGAAATGTCACCTATCCATGTTCTCCGGAGATTCTGCCTTTCCCGCTGAGTTACTCCAGCACTTATTGTCTCTTTTTGAGTAAAGAATGTAATGGCCAGCTAACACAGCTAACGTACTTCATAGCCAAAATCAAACTTCCATACAATGGCTTCTGGGGGAAATAAAAATGATTGGCTATCCTCTTCATACAAGTCTGCTCGATTTCAAATAGATTTCCCACGCTTCCTCGTCAGCTTTGGAGATCAGAACTTAAAGACATCACTTACCAAAGACTCTGGCAACAAATCCCAGTGGGAACTGCGAGGCGAAGAAAGTGAGAAACCATGGGGCTGCGTAGAGGCTGGGGCTGACCTCGTTTTCCTCCAGGTGGATGTAGAGCTCCCGGTGGTAATCATGTAGCAACCTCGATAGCTGGTACATCTGGATCTGAACAACGGTCACCGTGATGGTCAGTAAATTTTCCCCAGGCATACGTACTCTACTGTCGCATACACTCACCCATGTGTACACATAACCATGGGTACACATAACACACTTGCATTATAATATTGAACTACAGAAATTATTTTTCATGGAACAGTAAAGCACCTTTGGCCAACAATGTTTGTGCCAAATGTAATGTCAGGTTAAACTAATCTCCTCTGCCTGCCCATGCTCCATATCCCTCCATTCCCTTCATATCCATGTACCTATCTAAAAGCCCCTGAAAATCCACTATCGGATTTTCCTCCACATTCACGCATCTTCAACATAAAAATAAACAGTGAATGCATTTAGTTGTTGAAATCGCCCATGGAAAATATAAATGTTGATTCTCAATGGATGTTAAAAGATATGAGATGACTAGCTTCCAAATATGAGTACATAAAAACATGTAAGAACTAAGAGAATGTGTAGGCTACAGTCTCTTCGAGCACCTTTGCCATGCATTTAGATCATAGCACCATTTTCTAGTACAACCTCCAGATCCCTTGATTCCTTTCCTATTCAGAAATCAACTGGATCTGTACAAGGATGTTTAATGCAACATGGCAATCTTGCATCATAGAATCATAGAAAATAGGTGCAGGAGTAGGCCATTCGGCCCTTCGAGCCTGCACCGCCATTCAATATGATCATGGTTGATCATCCAACTCAGTATCCCTTACCTGCCTTCTCTCCATACCCCATGATCCCTTTAACCACAAGGGCCACATCTAACTCCCTCTTAAATATAGCCAATGAACTGGCCTCAACTACCTTCTGTGGCAGAAAATTCCACAGACTCACCATTCTCTGTGTGAAAAAAGATCTTCTCATCTCGGTCCCAAAAGACTTCCCCCTTATCCTTAAACTGTGACCCCTTGTTCTGGAGTTCCCCAACATCGGGAACAATCTTCCTGCATCTAGCCTGTCCAACCTCTTAAGAATGTTGTAAGTCTCTATAAGATCCCCCCCTCAATCTCCTAAATTCCAGCGAGTACAAACCGAGTCTATCCAGTCTTTCCTCATATGGAAGTCCTGCCATCCCAGGAATCAGTCTGGTGAACCTTCTCTGTACTCCCTCTATGGCAAGAATGTCTTTCCTCAGATTAGGAGACCAAAACTGTACGCAATAGTCCAGGTGTGGCCTCACCAAGACCCTGTACAACTGCAGTAGAACCTCCCTGCTCTTGTACTCAAATCCTTTTGCTATGAATGCCAACATACCATTCGCTTTCCTCACAGCCTGCTGCAACTGCATGCCTACTTTCAATGACTGATGTACCATGACACCCAGGTCTCGTTGCATCTTCCCTTTTCCTAATCGGCCACCATTCAGATAATAGTCTACTCTCCTGTTTTTGCCGCCAAAGTGGATAACCTCACATTTATCCACATTATACAGCATCTGCCATGCATTTGCCCACTCACCCAGCCTATCCAAGTCACCTTGCAGCCTCCTAGCATCCTCCTCACAGCTAACACTGCCCCCCAGCTTCGTGTCATCCGCAAACTTGGAGATGTTGCATTCAATTCCTCTCATCCAGATCATTAATATATATTGTAAATAGCTGGGGTTTGCGGTACCCCACTAGTCACTGCCTGCCATTCTGAAAATGACCCGTTTACTCCTACTCTTTGCTTCCTGTCTGCCAGCCAGTTCTCTATCCATCAAATGGAGTGCATTTTCCATATGCAACACAAATAAGCAATCTGAGAAAATTCTATTGTTACAAATCATAATTGCATATTTTAAGAAATAGGTGATTATCCAAAGCTGTTCCAGTGCAAAGTTGAGCGGTTAGCGCTGTACCTGCAATGACATCATGTCGGGCCTGTACTGCTTACGGAAGCCTAGGTCGTACATCAGGAACTTCAACATTTCGAAGGCCTGCTCCTCACTTGTGTGCAGAAGAAGTACACCGGCAACAAAGCTGATGCCCTGGCAGTAGCCCACCTCCTTGTCCAGCAACGAGTAGGCCTTGAGGAGATTAAACAGCGAGAGTTGGCCCGCTCCCAGCTGAGCCGAGAAATACGCATGGGTGGGAAAAGTTCGCCCTGTAAAAACACACAATGGAAACAGAAGAGAGTGGTTTCTTTACATGCTTCCACCATTTTCTGCGCCTATTTTATTATTTTCATACTGAGAATGTATTTGTTGGCGCTTTATATGAAGTTCTCATTTAGTTATTTGTACGTCACAAGCTAAACCAGCATTTACCGCCAATTTCCAATCACTCATGTGCTGGGCTGTTTCAGGCAGCAGTTAAACATCAGCCTCGTGGCTGTGAATCTGGAGTCACATACAGGCCAGTCAGAGCAAAGAGTGCCTTCCTTCAAAATATTAGTGAAGCAGATATACTTTTAACAACTGATGATTTCATGGTTACCATTCCCTACGATAGCTTTTTATTCTGTGGAGAGAAATAAACGATTCATTTTCTGGGCCTCAGATAGTGGTTCAGGAACTTAAGCGGTCTGGCTCTAAGTTTAAGATAATGTCTCCAGGTCTCTGCTTTCTCCAGCATGGAAACTATTTCCATGCTATCCAATCCTTTTAACAGTTCATGAACATTTTCAGATCTAGATTAAGAGAAACAAGCACCTTTGGGCCTATTCTGCGCATTCCAGTGGGTATGCCAAATTCTGGTGCAAAGACCAAATACTCATGTGAAGAAGTCAACAATGATTTGGGTATAGGGTCAGGCAGTGTGGCACAACACTAATCATGGTGTTAATCGTAGCCGGCTATCTTGTAAACAGCCATGGGTTGGCCTGTTGTTCTCTTGTCAGCTGGATGTGGGTACAAGTCACATGTTGGGTTGGGATGAATATCTGCAGGCAGCTAACTTTGGGAATGAAGCTTCAAATACTAACCTAATTGAATCAAGAGACTTTTGTGAGGTTACAAAAAGGCCATGCGTAGTGCTGACACTGTTCCACTGGGGACACATGGAGAAGGTCATGAACACTGTGCCGTCAAATGGATAAAATCCACTCTGCATTTGGGGATCAGCTCCTCCACAGGTGGCAGGTGGTTGAGGAGGACACTGGTGATGGCCATGCCTCCGGCAAATAGTAAAAATACCTGTCCAAAGTGATTGCAATTGAATGTTTCCACTTTCTTGATGGTGTTTATGATTACAGTGCCTCTGATGTCCAGTGCACTTCCTTCTTTCCCCACACATGAGAGATGAGGGGCTGACTGGTGTTAAGCAAGGCGACTTTATCGCCTCTACACTGTTCTCATTCTTTTGACTGCACCTCACCCCAATAGACTTCCCATTGGAGTAGAGTTAATGTACCGAGCAGATGGAAAACTGGTGAACCTCTGTCACCTCTACCAAAGTCACTCCAGCCTCCATCATCAAGCTGCAGTTTGTAGTCAAAACTTCTGCAAACATATATTTTCAGGCTACGCTCCAAATCATTGTTGACTTGTTCACATAAGTATACAAGTGAATGGGTCTTACATTTAACATCCACAAAATAGAGGTCCTTGATCAACAATAGACAATAGGTGCAGGAGCAGGCCATTCAGTCCTTCGAGCCAGCACCGCCATTCAATGTGATCATGGCTGATCATCCCTAATCAGTACCCCGTTCCTGCCTTCTCCCCATTTCCCCTGACTCCGCATTCTTTAAGAGCCATATCTAGCACTTAACTGTGGCCCCTGGTTCTGGACTCCCCCCAACATCGGGAACATGTTTCCTGCCTCTAGCATGTCCAAACCCTTAATAATCTTATATGTTTCAATAAGATTCTCTCTCATCCTTCTAAACTCCAGAGTATACAAGCCCGGCCGCTGCATTCTCTTAGCATATGACAGTCCCGCCATCCCGGGAATTAACCTTGTAAACCTACGCTGAACTCCCTCAACAGCAAGAATATCCTTCCTCGAATGAGGTGACCAGCACTGCACACAATACTACAGGTGTGGTCTCACTAGGACTCTTGCTCCTATATTAGATTCCTCTTGTTATAAAGGTCAACATGCCATTCGCTTTCTTCACTGCCTGCTGTACCTGCATGCTTACTTTCATTGACTGATGAACAAGGACCCCCAGGTCCCGTTGTACTTCCCCTTTTCCCAACTTGACACCATTTAGATAATAATCTTCCTTCCTGTTTTTGCTACCAAAGTGGATAACCTCACATTTATTCACATTAAACTGCATCTGCCATTCATCTGCCCACTCCCCCAACCTGTCCAACCTGTCACTGCTCCCCACCACAAAGCTCCACAATTAGATCCTAGCAAGTGAGGGCTGCTAACCATATCTTGGGAGACACCTTCCAATGAAGGTACATACTGATAGTGAAGTTCACTGCTACCTTCAGTAAGCCAGCATGGCCTTTGGCTGTCAAAGGAAAAGAGTATTGGAAGATCAAGATTGCACATCCAAAGCTTATGGTCCGGGAGGCAGCAGGGATTCCCAGCCCTCCTTTATGCTTCTGTGCCATGCACCATCCAGAGCAAACACCTCAAGGCGCAGGGGAAACCCCTCCAATATAGTCCCTAGTAAATCAACTGCCAGGATAAATTAACCAAAATTTGTGTCAGGTACAGTAACAACATTTAAAAGGTACAGGTGTATGAAGAGAAAAGGTTTAGAGTAATATGGGTCAGGCAAGTGGGATTAGCTTGGATGGGGCTTCCCTGCTAGCCGTGTTCCCCTGTCACAGGTACAAGGAAGACTGAGCCATTGGGGCAAATCCAAGAACACCAGTGCCACCGTGTGGTCAGGAATGAGCTGCCTGGATCGGTAAGAAGCCTGAGACAGCCAACGTCTACTGAAAAGTAATCGATCTGAAACAATAATTCAATTTCTCTCACTGCAGATAATAGACAATAGACAATAGGTGCAGGAGTAGGCCATTTGGCCCTTCGAGCCAGCACCGCCATTCAATGTGATCATGGCTGATCATCCCCAATCAGTACCCCGTTCCTGCCTTCCCCCCATATCCTGACTCCGCTATTTTTAAGAGCCCTATCTAGCTCTCTCTTGAAATCATCCAGAGAACCTGCCTCCACCGCCCTCTGAGGCAGAGAATTCCACACTCACCTGTTTCCTCATCTCCGTTCTAAATGGCTTACTCTAGACTTACTAAGATGCTCTAGACTTACTAAGATTTTTTTTCCAGCATTTTCTATTTCAATTTGCTACATTTTGGTAGACTGCACCATGCAACGGGCACCACCTCCAATAGTGCAGCACACCCCCAGTAGTGCACTAAGGTATACTAGGAGAAAAACATTTCACGCAGAGAGTGGTGAGTCTGTGGAACTCTCTGCCACAGAAGGTAGTTGAGGCCAGTATTGGCTATATTTAAGAGGGAGTTAGATGTGGCCCTTGTGGCTGAAGGGATCAGGGGGTATGGAGAGAAGGCAGGTACAGGATACTGAGTTAGATGATCAGCCATGATCATATTGAATGGCGGTGCAGACTCGAAGGGCCGAATGGCCTACTCCTGCACCTATTTTCTATGTTTCTATGTTTCTATGGTATCAGTTTAGATTTCAGGGTCAGGTCAAGGTGACTGAAATAGCTACTCAGCCTGATACCACAGCAATTGCAAGTTGAAAGCTCTTCGATGGTTATAAGTTGCTCTGGGAACTCCTGAGGTCTTGAAAAAAGCTGAGGAAAATAAACCTTTTTTTTTTTAAAGCGCAGCTGCAGGGATGTTAAATGTCCTATGACTGAAATCAAAGATGATGCAACGAACATATCCAACAGTCCCGGCAGGATATAGAATAACGGCGTTCCAGAGCTGAGACCCACTGGGGTGCAGATACGCCAACGTAAAGTCAAAAACTACAAAAAAAAAGACATGTTAATTAGCGCACAGCAGTCAGTGCAAATTAAACTGGAAGAAAAAAATAACTGAAGAAGAAAAATGTACAGAATAAATGCACTAGAAAATAAAGATACAATAATTATAGGCAAAATGCAAGCAATTGGGGTGGAAGAGGCAAAGGAGAAAAGGTGTAGCTTAATGGTATCTTATAAATTACAAAACTAAGAATATAATATCCAAGCAGACCACCAACTGGGCTCAAAATGGTACTGAATTGAATAAAGTCTGCTATGGTTTAAAGTACTTTTCTTGAAAGAGTAAGATAGTTCAATGAGTCAGGCAATACATTTATTATCTATTTCATTCAGCTAACTTGCCACATGATGGACCTTCAAATTCTACTTTGGTACAGATGAAGTAGTTCACTGTGTTGCCTCACAATCAGTCGTCATTTCTCTTACCGAGGTCGACTAGAATCGCGTGTTGCTGGGTGGTCAGCTGTTTCAGGAGCTCCTTGTACGAGATATCTCCAGGTTGCTGCTTCTCGGCCAACCGATGTCTTAATCGATACTGCTCAGCTAAGAACTGCCAAATCTCTCCTCTCCGACACTTTGGAACACCTGGTCACACAAGGACACCCTCCTTAAGATCAGAATGTGGCACCCGGTATAAGTTGTTCAGTTACCTCACAACACCGGTAACAAATCATCGTTAATTAATTCATCCAAACTATAAGCATACAATGTTAATTTTGCATGATAACTAAATAGTTGACAAGCGACTGCAATGTTTAGGCATGCACATGAACGTAGGGAATGAAGGGATATAAACCATTTGCAGGCATTTGGGATTAATTAAAATCGGCACCGTGAATGGCACAGACATCGTGGGCTGAGGGACTTTTCCTACGCTGCATTGTTCTATGTTCTAAATGCTCACAGATTTGCAGTAGAAAGTTCCTTCCAAACTTGCACTCTGCTTTGGCCTTCAATTGTGCACAGGAGTACGACTGACGTAGATGGGGTGGAAGGTTGCTGCTCCCATTAGCAAGTGGTGCACGGGTGAACGGACACGGATTTTAAATGCTGGGAAAAGTTTGCAGAAGTATTATGTGTACCGAGTTACAGATTTCCTGATGGATTGGCTGCGCCCAAACTCTCGGCAATTTCTTGTAGTCTTGGGCAGAGATTGATCCCCTAGAATTTGGCAAGAGTTATCGGAGACATGCCAATTTTCATTAGTCTTGTAATTAGAAGTGCTGATGTGCTTTTAAAATAAATGGTATCTGGATCTCACTGACTATAACAGTGAAATAAAAGCAGAATCAAGTTGTGCTTTCTTAAGGGAATGGTGCAGATACTTGAGAAATAATCTCTACAGGGCCTCATGGAGAGTGAGAGTGAATTTAATTAATGGTACTGCTGACCCAGGTGCTGTGGCATGGACTCAGTGAGCTGAATTCACCGATTCTAATTTCACAGAGAAAGGTACGGGAAATGTTAACACATGTTGGCTGAACAAATGGCTTGTGTGGAGCTTGTGGTCTTGGGAGACCCATTATGGCATCGTTCTAAGCAGTTATTTCAATTTTTTAATATTTTTTTAAGAGAATGGCAATAATGACATGAAATAAAAAAGCGATACAATGTCCAAATATATTAATGTTTAGATATTATATATATAAATATATAGATATTATATATATAAAGATGCTATAGCCAAATTAACAGCGTAAATAGATATGAAATGTAATGTTAATTAAGGAGATGACTTCAGGGTGAACACTGTTGGGAATCATCGTCTAGGAATAACAGACAAAAAGGAAGAGGATTCTTAGTGAAGTATGAAATTAGAACAAAGATATTGGTTTGCAAAATCAAGATAGAAAATCAGTCTTGTTGTACTTACGAAGCAGAATGTATGGATTGGAGTTGTTTATACATTTCTAACTAGTAGTAGCAATACATAGAATGGAACCAAATAGTAAATTAAGGGTATTAGAGTACTAGAGTACCTAGTATAATCTACCCATGGACTAGCCAAACCAAGTAGCAATACGACCATGGAGGATGAATTCCTGGGGATTTATTTTTACACCAATACGTTGAGGAGCTAACTAGGAATAGGATGTCCTAGAATTGGGCATGCTGCAATAAGAAGGGGGTTAGTTAACTATCTTGTTGTGCAGTCTTCTTTGGGAAGAATGACCATAACATGTTAGTATTCTTTAGGAAGAGTGAAAATGAGGTCATTTAATCTAGAGTCTTAAATCTAACAAAATCGAAGTACAAAAGCATGAGATATAAGATGGGTTGATCGACTGGGGAGTTTCATCGAAACAAGACCTGACGCTGGAAAGGGAAGGCTGACGTTTAATGACAAAATGCAGGAACTGTCATAATTGTGCATTCTTTTCTGGCACAAAAATTCAACCAAAAAAAAAAGACCATCAAGAATGAAATAAGTTAAGGACAAATTACATTCAAAATAGAATCATAG
This sequence comes from Okamejei kenojei, assembly GCA_035221665.1. Taxonomy (NCBI): domain Eukaryota; kingdom Metazoa; phylum Chordata; class Chondrichthyes; order Rajiformes; family Rajidae; genus Okamejei; species Okamejei kenojei. Next base: position 101,466,524 of record CM069136.1, on the reverse strand, counting down.
AAAGTTGCGAGTCTGAATAAGAGTTTAGAATTTAGCAAAAAATTTGGACTATGAGATTAAGAAAGCAAAAATGAAGTGTAAAGAATACAGCTTCTTCAAGTAAGTAAGACAAAATAAGATTAATGCAATAATGATTATATCCTTTTATCCTTTTTTTCCATTTTATCCTTCTGTTTATGTCGTGTTGCACGGGGAGCCAAATGCAACGGAATTTCGTTTGGAATTGCATATATCAATGTATTTCTAAATGACAATAAAGTTTGTTTGATTTTGATTTGATTTGATGCACTAATTGTCAGAAATTGGAGAATTTATAATAAGGACAACTAAACGGCAGAGTAATTCAACAAATTAGTTGGTTCTGCTTTCACAGAAGAGGAGACAAATAACTTCCCAGAAATTGTAGAGAACCAAGTATTAAATGAAAATGAGGAATTAAATGAAACTGATAACAACAGACTGAAATCTAGTTGTACCCCAGGACGTAATAATCTGTATTATGTGTACCGAGTTACAGATTTCCTGATGGATTGGCTGCGCCCAAACTCTCGGCAATTTCTTGTAGTCTTGGGCAGAGATTGATCCCCTAGAATTTGGCAAGAGTTATCGGAGACATGCCAATTTTCATTAGTCTTGTAATTAGAAGTGCTGATGTGCTTTTAAAATAAATGGTATCTGGATCTCACTGACTATAACAGTGAAATAAAAGCAGAATCAATTTGTGCTTTCTTAAGGGAATGGTGCAGATACTTGAGAAATAATCTCTACAGGGCCTCATGGAGAGTGAGAGCGAATTTGTTGTGCAGTCTTCTTTGGGAAGAATGACCATAACATGTTAGTATTCTTTAGGAAGAGTGAAAATGAGGTCATTTAATCGAGAGTCTTAAATCTAACAAAATCGAAGTACAAAAGCATGAGATATAAGATGGGTTGATCGACTGGGAAGTTTCATCGCAACAAGACCTGACACTGGAAAGGGAAGGCTGACATTTAATGACAAAATGCAGGAACTGTCATAATTGTGCATTCTTTTCTGGCACAAAAATTCAACCAAAAAAAAAAGACCATCAAGAATGAAATAAGTTAAGGACAAATTACATTCAAAATAGAATCATAGAAAGTTGCGAGTCTGAATAAGAGTTTAGAATTTAGCAAAAAATTTGGACTATGAGATTAAGAAAGCAAAAATGAAGTGTAAGAATACAGCTTCTTCAAGTAAGTAAGACAAAATAAGATTAATGCAATAATGATTATATCCTTTTATCCTTTTTTTCCATTTTATCCTTCTGTTTATGTCGTGTTGCACGGGGAGCCAAATGCAACGGAATTTTGTTTGGAATTGCATATATCAATGTATTTCTAAATGACAATAAAGTTTGTTTGATTTTGATTTGATTTGATGCACTAATTGTCAGAAATTGGAGAATTTATAATAAGGACAACTAAACGGCAGAGTAATTCAACAAATTAGTTGGTTCTGCCTTCACAGAAGAGGAGACAAATAACTTCCCAGAAATTGTAGAGAACCAAGTATTAAATGAAAATGAGGAATTAAAAGAAACTGATAACAACAGACTGAAATCTAGTTGTACCCCAGGACGTAATAATCTGTAGCCCAGAGTATTAAAAGAGGAACCCATGGAAATAGTGATTGCTTTGGTGATCATCTTCCAAAATGTTGTTGTATATGGAATCAAAATGGAGATCAAGATGTGGCACATGTAAAAGTATTATTTGCATGTGTAGAGTAGGGAGAAAGAAAACAGGAAACTACAGAGTGGTTAACCTGACATCTGATGTAAGCAAAATATTGGAATCTATTAAGAATGTGGTGCTTTGAAAATATTGACAGGACTTGACAAAATCAACATAGAGTCATGAAAAGAAAATATTTGTGACAAAAACCAACCGGTGTTTTCTGAGGATGTAACTGGGAGAATAGCAACGGGTGAGGGAGTAGATGTGGTGTATTTGCATCTTCATGCTTTTGATAAAGTATCAGCTAAGAAGTCAGTGCACAAGGTCAAAGTTCATGGAATTGGGCCTAATGAACTGACATTTTAAATCAGGTTAGTCCAAGGGATATTTATTTTATTATTTTATTTTTCACCGATTCTCATTATGAGGCTATGAATACCTGCATACAAACAATGATTGTTGACAGCTGAGGAGAGACCAGATGGTTAGGATGAAAACTGCAGTCGGCAATCAAGCACTGACCTTGACTAAGCGCCGTGTGAACCTTCTCCATGTCAACCTTGACCTTTGCCCTTCCTGGGGTGCTCAGCATTTTATCCCAGACTGCAGAGACCTCTTTCTGGCAAAGCACAAATTCCTCGTAGTCCAGTTTCACTTTCCTGGCCTGAAGTTCATCTCTGCTCGCTGCAAGATACAGGTGAAACAAAATCTCTCAGTTGGTAATTCAGACACCATGCAGCAGTGCAATATTAAGACCATGGGGGCTCACTCCGGCTAACTGAAACTACTCAATTAGGGAGGGGGGTTGCATAATTTTGCTAACTTTACTGTAATTATCTTTGGAAGTTTCAACAAATAACCATATAATAACCATATAACCATATAACAATTACAGCACGGAAACAGGCCCTCTCGGCCCTTCCAGTCCGTGCCGACCATTTGTTTTCTCCTAGTCCCATCTACCTGCACTCAGAATAACCTGTTGCTCCAAATGCCTCACCTAATTTTCTCTCGAACCTGCTCACCAATTTTACCAGAATATAGTAGGTATGTTACAATACCTACCTTGAGCGGCGCTGCAGTTCTGCCGCTCACCGTGTGCGTGACTTTGGCGCCTTTCAGAGGGGGGCAGGTTTAAAATGCCGTTTTTCCCTAGACAGTCCAAATCGATCCGTGTCGGGCGATTTCGTCGCTAAAGAGAAATCGCTCCGACATTTAATTCATGAAGCTATTTTTAAACTACGCCAGATTATTTATTAACTAGAGTAGTTTCAAAATCATCTTCTAAAGCTCTGAACGCCGACAGCAGAACGGACTTAACATAGGGGAGAAAAAAAAGTGCACAGTTTATTTTTACATGAAAGCTTGGTTTTTAGGAAGCCTTTAATCACATTTTCATGTTGCGAAATGGGGACAAAAAACATGTATGAACCTGCCGACTGTGGGTTAAATTCACCGCGACCGCAACGTTCCAATCCACCGCATTCCACTAAAACCCACTCACAAGTTGATTTAAATGGCCATTAAGTTACAGGAATTAAACACTAAATTCCTTCCATTTGGCCTATAAATTCATGAAAATGAGATTTAAAAATCGTTATATTGTGGATTATTGTGTGAATGTTATTTGGACACTTAGGCAATTAAAAAATGTTTATCATTTCTTAAGAAATGGATAGATGTTTAGATCTAGTAATTGAATTTTGTAATTAGCTACAATTAGACAACTAACTAATGATATGCTTTAATTTCAGGTCATCCAAGTAAGATTGTTTCATATTTGTTTCAGAATGCTTCAATCTATAATTGAAAATGTCATTGAGCTCTTAATATTTAAGAGAGTTATGGGCTTTTGACTGTCCTCGATCACAGCTTTTGAGTTAAGTCAATGGAAAGGCAATGGGGAACAAGATGCTAATTTCCGAGTATGAAAATGGCCATAACTTTTTTAATACTGAAGATATGAAAGTGAATTAGGTGTCAAATTAAGCTTCTTTTTATGCTTTATCTGATGGGATAAATTGCAGACCTGATTTTTAAAATCTCAAAATTTTGTAACATTGCTAAATATAGACAATTGGTCACAACCCAATATGTCGATCATTGCTTTGCCTCCATAGATGTTGCTCGACCCACGTTCTTCCTCTAGCAGTTTGTTTTTGCTAGATTCCAGCATCTGAACACTTATAGGTGCACACCTAGGTTGGTGGGGGAGCACAGGAGAGCGAGAGGGGATAGAGGGGGTGGGGTGTATTAATTGAATCTGGAAAATTGGAGAATTCAATGTTCATATCACAGGGTTGTAAACTACCCAAGCATAATATGAGCTGTTGTTTCTCCAGTTCCGACACCTCTATTTCTTCATCGTTTGAGGAACAAAGCTTTCTCTGACTAAATTCTGGAACTCAAGTGAACTAATTATGTCCACGACGGGTGTTTTAAAGCAACTGGAAAAGTATATATTTAAACTTATGATAGTACAAACCTTCCAGCCTTTGATTTTCTTTCTCCATCCGGAGCAACAGGATCTGCTGGTTGATGGCTTTTCGCCACATGTTCCGGAGCTCCTCTGAGGAACGCTTCCTCTTCTCCCCTTCAGGCATGTCATCGATCACCAGCAGAGAGGCCAAGGGGTCTTCCTCTACTGCAGGCGCAAGCGGAGAAAGCGGCGGCAACTCGATGCCTTCAATGTGATCTGGGGAGAAAGAAAACCCAACCTTAGGCCAAGTATCCTGATTGTGCAAATAACAGCAGAGAAGTTGTATCTCAAGTATTGAGTCAAATGCAGGAAATGAGCAAATGCAAGAAGTCATTCATCAATCCGAGAGGGATTTGCCCCAGCGTGGATTTCTGTTCCAACCTATTCAGTCCCAAAGGCACAAGAAACTACGGATGTACAAAGTGCTAGAGGAACTGAGCAAGTCAGGCAGCATCTGTCGAGAGGTACAATGTTTTGGATCAGGCCTTTCTTCAGACTGATGGGTGCAGGGGCCAGAAAGCTGGAAAAGAGAGATGCGGGCAGGACAAAGCCTGGCGGCAAGTAACAGATGAGGTGGGTTTTTGATTGACTGTTGGTTGAGTGGCAAAGGCTAAAGGTGAAAAGAAGGCAAAAGGGTGTCAGATAATGAGAGGAGAAGTGAAATGTAAAGCTGGAGGGAGGAATATGGATGGAAAGGGATGGGGGGGGGGGGGGGGGAGGGAGCAGGGGATAGATGAGAGAATAAAAGGGAGATGGGGGATGCAGGGATAATGAGTGCTTGAAGAAGAGGAAGGGGGATAGGGTGATTGGAGGGAAGGGGATTTTGGAGATGGTGGGAAAAGTGGGTGCACACTGGGGTGGTGCCTGAAATTTGGAAAACGAATGCTCAAATGATTGGATAAGAACTGATAAATTCTTCCAAATACTGAGGAATTGGAGATTTTAATTTGGGGGCAAAAAATACAAAGTATGCCAAAGGAAAAACATTTCAGAAATAGTTAGCAATTGTAATTCATGGTCTTGTTCAGGCTGATGGAAATGGAATTGATTAGGTCCAACAAAGAAAATATGGGTAGAGACACCCAGAACTTCACTTATTCCTTCTCTCCAGAGATGCTGCCTGTCCTGCTGAGTTACTCCAGCATTTTGTGTTTACCTAGAGAGAATACCTTGCCAGACTATGGTGAATGAGCAGGAAATGGGACTGATAGGATTACTCAACTTGGAGCTGACATAGGCTGAATGACCTTCCATGCCAAAACATTCAATGATGACTCTTCAATCTCAATTGCTTCATTGCACTATATCCATTGTGATAATACATTTCATCTTCACCAACTGAAACAATCCACTGAGTTTCAAACACAGGTATAATACATCCTGAATGAACGGTCCTGCAGATTACACCTGTTTGTCAATGTAGATCATCTCAGCTTGCTACCAATATCTATCTGGTGTGTTCATGTCCTTCATACAGAATCTGCCCTCCTTACACAGTCTAACAGTCTAAGTGTGATTCCAATCCAACTAGTGCAGTTGACTTTAATTTACCCTCTGAAATGGCCAGCAACCAATGAGTTAGTTCAAATAAGGATGAGTCTTAATGCTGGCCTTGCCAGTGATGCCTGGATCCTGACAAATGAATACATGAGGCGGGTCTCCTCTGGAAAGTTCTGAGCTCATATAAAACACTAATTTCCCAAGTTGAGGGAAAATCTTAAAATTTGCACCCTTGTTTTCAAATTCCTCCATGATTTCCCTCCCCTCTATCTATATCCCTCTGGAAAATCTGTGGGTTTTTTTGAGCATCTACAAGTTTATTTGTTCCATCATTGCCAACAACGCCTTCAGCTCCCAGCATCCAAATTCCCTCTCCCAGCCTTTCTGCCTCTTGTCTCGTTTACATTGGACACTCTGCGTCCATCTCTACACGGTTGAGTTAGATTTTGCTTGCTATCTCATCTGGAAAACATAAACATGAACTGTTACGGCTTTAAAATACAAGCAGAGCTGCTGCTGCCTCACAGCGCCTGAGACCCGGGTTTGATCCTGATCTCAAGTGCAGTCAGTGTGGAGTTTGCGCATTCTCTCTGAGACTGCCTGGGCTTCTATCAGGTGCTCCTGTTTACTCCCACATCCTAAAGGTGTGTGGGCTGGCAGGTTAATTGCATGTGGTAAATTGCTCCTATGGTGCAGGATGCTGGCAGAATCTGTAGATAGGAATATGGGGAGGACAAAAAAAAAAATGGGATTAGTGCAAATGGGTGGTTGATGGTCAGCATGGATTGGGTAGGCTGAAAGGCTTAGTGGTGAGCTGTGTGCCTCCGTGACTAGGTTTAACATGCTATCCTGCCGTTGCAAGCACTGTACCTTTCAACGTCCCTTTCTGCTGCATGGCGGCCGGCGACTTGTTCATGGGCGAGGCCACGCGCAGGAAGATCCGCTGGCGCCAGGAGATGCGGCGCGGAGTGAGCAAGGTCCGCGCCCCGCTCAATGACTCCGTGCTGCATCCAGAGAAGGCCCTTCTCCTTCCTTCACCATCGCTGAAGCATAAAAGGGAAAGCACGCTCAGAAACATGCGTGCGCGCGGCTCAAGGGTGTCGAGCTGTTAGCCTCTCCATTACTGGATACAGAAGTAACACAGTGCGCCGCATTAGACGGTTTAGTAGTAAGTGGCCGTGCCATGTGATATTAAGTACTGGGTGACAACACGCATTTAACCACAGTCCTGAGAGGAAGGAAAGTTATGTGAACACAGAAATTAGTGTGGCATAGGATGAACTACAGGACATTTAACAACCAATGTGGGCTTGTGTTAGGATGACGTGCAGTACAGGTTAAGGGCAGGTGATGGGCCTGCCCCATGAATCTATTCTTACCAGCTTGATGTCAGATTACCGTGACCTGCAGCCCTTCCTCTGCAAACTGATCCACCTTCAGAAATCATCCAAGTGGGTAAGAGACGCACATACTTATTGACTTGCTTCTACCAAGAGGTGAGTGTACATCGCATAGCTGGCAAGAAGTTATCCACTGGCTTGTTCCTTGCAGAGTAATTGTAATTATGCAACCTTAAAACCTGAGGTTAATTATGCAACCTTAAAACCAGTGAAGAGCAGAAATCTTCTCCTGGGTCACCAGGGTGAATCACCAGGAGCGCTGCCTGGCAACAATAGGTGTTTTCACTATTTGCGAATCATTCTCTTTTTTTCTTTAACAAGTCAATTGACTGCAACACCAAGCCTTGAAAGAAGCTTTGAAAACAAGTACCAATTTTTGAGAGCGTCCCTCTCTCAAGTAGTTTACCCTGATTCACCTAATTGTTGCACTTTTTGATATAAGAGGAGTTATTTTGTAATATCCAGCTATGGTTACACCCTTAACTGCCGGCACCTACAGGCTTTTCATAACAGACGATAGGCAAACATGATTAGGTACCTGCCCTTCTCTTTCTGACTTGTCTCCCATCCCTCCTTTGTGCACAGTTTGCTTGTGCAGGCTAAAAAAACCCCAACACCCGGTTCAGGGCACCTTGCATGCTGTGTAGTAGTAGGGGTCTGGCCCGGACCAACTCATAACACCGCACACCAATGGAGCACATCAGGATTGTATTCAAAGAAGTAGAACTATCAGGGTAAACTAATTGGGAGACGAGCGCTATCAAAAATTAGTACTTATTTTTAATGATCCTTTAAAGGCTCCATGCTGCAGTAAAGAGACCTTGGTTTAAAACTAGGAGAATGGCCTGCAAATAGTGAAAACATCATGACAGACTAACATTGCTCACGGGCTGTTATTACAGACCTGAGGCCACAGTCTGAGTATAGGGTGGGTCGATGAGGATGTAATCAACATTATTTATGTATGTATTAAATAATGGTGATCCGAGACCGCTTTCTCGGATCACCCTTCAGGGGAGGGACACCGCATTCGCCTGCCAGATTCCTTAAGGGCTGGGTGCCTGTAAGAAGCGTGCAGATGGGAGTGCAAGCAACCAAGGACAAGCTCAGGCTGGTCACTGGGAGTTCTGCCCTGACAATATACAACCGTGGATGAAACAATAAACCAGCACACTCACATTAGCAGACCGGTTGCCACTGAATCAGTGGCTTTTGCATGTAATCATAAGGTCATGAGGGTAGGAGTAGAATTAGGCCATTCGCCCCCCTCAAGTCTACTCCGCCATTCAATCATGACTGATCTATCTCTCTCTCCTAACCACATTCCCCTTCCTTCTCCCCATAACCTCTGCCACTTGTACTAATCAAGAATCTATCTATCTCTGCCTTCAAAATATCCAAAGACGGCCTCTACAGCCTTCTGTGGCAAATAATTCCACAGATTTACCACCCTCTGACTAAAGGAATTTCTCCTCATCTCCTTCCTAAAAGAACATCCTTTAATTCTGAGGCTATGAACCCTAGTTCTAGACTCTCCCACTCATGCTCAGATAGATGTACAGGTCCAAAGATTCTTGAAGTTAGCAACACAAATAGATCATGTCTAGATGTATAGGATACTGCCCTCTACTAGTCAGATCGTTTAATGCAAGAGCAGAGAAGCTATGCTCCAGTTTCATAAAACATTGGTCAGACTTCCACTAGTTTACCGATTGGTTTATTCCCATATACACCAGGGAACATCAATATTCCTTATTCACATGAAGCTTGGTGCACAATGCTAAATATAATAATAAATACAACTCTGGCTGCCAAACAGCAGAATGAATGCAAGGTTGTGGAGCAGTTCTGGTCGCCACAGGCTGGGGGAAGATGCAATGGTGCTGGAGAGGGTGTGGCGGAGATTCATTAGGATGTGCTAGAGATGTAGCTCTTCATTTATGTGGAGAAACAGGAGAGGTTTGGTCTGTTTTTACTGAAGCAGGAAAAAAAAAATGAAGCAGAGGGGATGATGAGAGAAGCCTCCTCATGGCGATCCCTGGAAGCGACAACGCGATTCACTCTGTGACATCTGCAATTCTGTCAACATGTTGGACGATGACAGAAGCCAACAGCGAGCTGCATCATCAGACACACGAGCCAACGAACAAACTGAAGCAGAGATTAAGTGAGGAGATGATTGAGGTACATAAGATTCTGAGGGGTGTAGACAGGATAGACTGCGAGAAAGTTAATCTCAGGTCGATACACTTTGAGGACAATGATTTGAGCCAAGGAGGAAGAGATTTAGAGGGGCTCTGAGGGGAACATCTTTTACCTACTGAGGGGAACATATTTTACCTGGAGACTGGTAGTACCTGGAATATACTGCTTGAGAGAATGGTGAAAGCAGAGTCACCGACAGCGTTTAAGTATGGGGAGAGCACTTGAATTGCCTGGCCACTGAAGAATATAGACCAAGTACTGGAAGATAGGATTAATAAGGATGGGTTCCCGCTGGTCATGATAGACAGGGTGTGCCAAATAGCCTGTCTTTACATTGTATGACTATATGACGATTGGTGGGTAAAGACTCCTGGCTATCAACAGATGGAAACATAGAAACATAGAAATTAGGTGCAGGAGTAGGCCATTCGGCCCTTCGAGCCTGCACCGCCATTCAATATGATCATGGCTGGTCATCCAACTCAGTATCCTGTACCTGCCTTCTCTCCATACCCCCTGATCCCTCTAGCCACAAGGGCCACATCTAACTCCCTCTTAGATATAGCCAATGAACTGGCCTCAACTACTTTTTGAGGCAGAGAATTCCACAGATTCACCACTCTCTGTGTGAAAAAAAAAAATTCTCATCGCGGTCCTAAAAGACTTCCCCCTTATCCTAAAACTGTGACCCCTTGTTCTGGACTTCCCCAACATCGGGAACAATCTTCTTGCATCTAGCTTGTCCAACACCTTAAGAATTTTGTAAGTCTCTATAAGATCCCCCCTCAATCTTCTAAATTCCAGCGAGTACAAGCCGAGTCTATCCAGTCTTTTTTCATATGAAAGTCCTGCCATCCCAGGAGTCGGCCTGGTGAACCTTCTCTGTACTCCCTCTATGGTAAGAATGTCTTTCCTCAGATTAGGAGACCAATTCTGTACACAATACTCCAGGTGTGGTCTCACCAAGGCCCTGTACAACTGCAGTAGAACCTCCCTGCTCCTATAATCAAATCCTTTTGCTATGAAAGCTAACATACCATTCGCTTTCTTCACTGCCTGCTGCACCTGCATGCCTACTTTCAATGACTGGTGTACCATGACACCCAGGTCTCGTTGCATCTCCCCTTTTCCTAATCGGCCACCATTCAGATAATAGAAACAAAGCTCCTCTGCCTGGGGTTGTCACAGGCATGAGGCACTGCCAGCTCTGGAGCCCCTTATATGTTCCATGTTTTTCCCACTCTGGCCTCATGTTCCCCAATAACGCACCCTCCACCACAACTACTATAGGAGTCCAACATCAAGCAGTTGGAGTGAGGAACTGAAAAGATAACAGGAAATGCTGGGATCACTTAAAGAGTCAGGAAACAGCTGCTGAGTGTTTCTGACTTTCTCTTCTTTTATTTCATTTTTCCAATAACACTGGTGGATTTTCGCAGAACAGAATTGTCATGAAATACTGAACTGTCAATTCAATTTGGCCTGTCATTGCGAATCAAATCTTATGTGGCTCCTATGTTCTTTATGTTTAACTGTCCAGTCACCTGATTGATATAGGGCCAGAGGGTCTGAAGAAGGGTCCCGACCCGAAATATTGTGTCCATTTGCTCCACAGATTCTGCCTGACCCACTGAATTCCTCTCGCACTTTATTCTATTGAATTATATCAAGCAATTGTACAGAATTGTATATTTGCAGGAACAATATGCAGTGAAATCTGTATCTCCGCACAATGCAAGCCCAGCACTGCTCCTAATCTCAATTTCTTAGCCTTTGGTGCGATTTCACAGCAGATTTCTTGCAATGCATATAACTTGGAGAACATACAGCACAGGAAAAGGCCCTTTGTTACACAATGTATGTGCAAGCCCAACCCTGATCTGCCTGCACATAATCCATACCCCTCGCATACCCTCACACCTATCCAAAAGTCTCTTAAATGCCACTACTGTATCTGTCTCCGCTACCACTCCTGGCAACACATTCCACCCTTTTGAAATATCTCCTTTAAACCTTGCTTGTCTCACCTTAAAGCTATGCCCTCCAGTACTTCATAACTTAATCCTGGGAAATAGGTCCTGGCTGTCTGCCTCTTATCATTTTATGTCCTCCTCTCTCTGGTCTCCCCAAAATCTCCAGTGTCCTAGTGAAATCAACCCAAGCCTGTCCAATCTCTCCCCGTAGCTAATACTCTCAAACCCAGCAGCAGTCTGGTAATCCGAGTGTCATTCTGACAAGTATTCAGTCTGAATATCACCACATTAAGGAGACTGAACATCCTTTGAAGGAAAGGGAGGTTTGTTAGCCATAAAAAACATATCAAGTTCGAGTTCACGTTTATTACCACATGCACCAATTAAGGTACAGTGGAATTTGATTTACCATGCAGCCATACAAACAAAAGAGCACAATACACAATAGAATACAACATGAACATCCACCACAGTGGAATCAACATTCCTCACTGTGGTGGAAGGCAATAACTTTTGTCGGTCCTCCTCCTTTGTTCATCCGTGGTCAGGGCCATGAACCCTCTGCAGTCGCCGCTACTGATGGCCCGAAGTACAGGCCTTCTCGTCGGAACGCCCGAAACTCCGACGTCGGGATGGACAGTCACTCCGCGGCTTGGAGGTCCCGAATCAGCCGCTTCCTACCTGAGACCGGGGCTTCACGACGTTATAGGCCGCAGGCCGGCGGTCGGAGATCTTAAAGTCCACACCGCGCCCGTGGCTAGAAGCTCCGCAGACCGCGGCTTCAGTATATTACAGGCCTATAACATGAGGGGAGATCTCATGGGAACCTACAAAATTCTTAAGGGGTTGGACAGGCTAGATGCAGGAAGATTGTTCCCGATGTTGGGGAAGTCCAGAACAAGGAGTCACTTAAGGATAAGGGGGAAGTCTTTTAGGACCGAGATGAGGAAAACATTTTCACACAGAGAGTGGTGAATCTGTGGAATTCTCTGCCACAGAAGGTAGTTGAGGCCCGTTCATTGGCTATATTTAAGAGGGAGTTAGATGTGGCCCTTGTGCCTAAAGGGATCAGAGGGTATGGAGAGAATGTAGGTACGGGATACTGAGTTGGATGATCAGCCATGATCATATTGAATGGCGGTGCAGGCTCGAAGGGCCGTATGGCCTGCTCCTGCACCTATTTTCTATGTTTCTATGTTTCTGGGCCGCAAGCCGGCGGTCGGAGCACTTCTTCTAGCGACTCCTCGGCAAGGAATCGCCCGGCTCCATGATGGAGAGTCCGCGCTGTGCCCACTGCTGAAGCTCCGGACCTGACTCCGGGAAAGGCCACACCAATCCAAGCTGTTAGGCCGCGAGGGAGGGCGAAATGCACGGAGCAAAGTTGCACTCCACCGAGGTAAGTGACTAAAAAACAGTTTCCCCCAATTCCCGTCCCCACCCCCCACACTAAAACACACAAACACACGAAAACCCACTTTTAGACATGCTAAAAACAAAAAAGTGGGAAAAGACGAACAGCTGCTGGCGAGGCTGCATTTAGACAGTTTATACCACTGAAAATAACACTCACGGTATAGACGGAGGAATTGAGCGAAGAGAATAGTGTTTTTGCAAGAGGCAGTGTAGTCCAGATAACTGTGGGAGTTGGTAGGACTGTAGTTGATGTCAGTCAATAGCCCTGAGTAACAGCCTCATAAACACTTCACGGGTTCATTGTTTAAAGAGGAAACATGAGTAACCTTGATGCTTTGTAAAGGTTTCACTGCACCATAATGTAAAATAGGATATGCACTGATTGCACTGAATTTCCTGCATCTCCTTTTGAAATAAAAATGTTTGCCAGGAAAGTCTGGAATGGGGATGCAGTGGTTCTTGCCGAGGTTCACCCCAAGCAGCTGTGCAACGGAAGACCCTGTGATCTACAGGGTGTTTCCAAGGCCACATACTGATGCAAACATCAACTGCTCATGAAAGGTCACCAGCTCAGTGATGAAACTCATTGGTCTTCCAGCGTAAAATATCCACAAATGAAGACTGCCCTCTTGCACCTTCAAGGGTGCTGAAGGACACATTGAAGCTCGAGGCAGTCATTGTAAAAGCTCTGTGGGGAAGGACAATCTTATTGTCACTGTTCTGCCACCACGGGTTACTGGTAGCTGGACCCAGTAGAACAGCCTCTCAAGCACTTTCAGGATATACTGTTCAAAGAACAAATGTGAGAGGTGTTCACGCATTGTAAGAGAATGTATTGATAGTACAATGAGACCGGAAGTGGTGGCGCTGCCTGGCAGCTGCGGCTCGCCTGCAGTCCGTCTGTTTTTCCTTTTTGTTGTTTTCTTTTGTCTGTTTTGGTTTAGTTTAGTTTATTAGGTTGTGTAAGTGCGGGGGGGTGGGAGAAACATGGTTTTGGTCTCTTCCTTCGGTGGGATGCGACTTTTTCCTGTCGTGTCCCTCGTCTCCATCTGCGTCTGCGCTGAGGCCTAATGGCAGAGCTGGCGGCCTCAGGCCTGTGGCGGCGTTCCGGCGTTCCGGCAGCGGCAGCGGCCCGACTTTGGAGCTGTGGCGGCGTTCTGGCGTTCCGGCGGCGGTGGCGGTGGCGCACGGCTTCGGAGGCCCGGCCGCGGGCCCAGTGGACGACATCGTCTGGAGCTCGCAGGTCACAGGTTGGTGACCTGTTTTTCCGGAGCTCCTGCGGCAACAGCTGCATCCGCTGGACTGGAGGGCGGCAGCTGCGGCAGCTTCGACCGCCCCGGGCCGCGGAGTTTGAACCGGAGCTGGATTCAGCCGCGCGACTTGCTTACCATCACCCGGTGGGGTCACAACATCGGAGGCCTGGATCGCCTCAGTGCAGAGGGAGAACAAGGAGGGAAGAGACAAAGACTTTAAGACTTTTGCCTTCCATCACAGTGAGGAGGTGCTTGGTGAACTCACTGTGGTGGATGTTAAATTTGTGTTTATTGTGTGTTTTGTTATTTTTATTATATGTATGACTGCAAGGCAACAAAATTTCGTTCAGACCGAAAGGTCTGAATGACAATAAAGGGAGCATTTCATTCATTCAGCATGGGGAAAGGCATGTTCCAATTGTATATAATGTGTAGGAAGGAACTGCTGATGCTGGTTTAAACCAAAGTTAGACACAAAATGCTGGAGTAACTCAGCGGGACAGGCAGCATCTCTGGGTGAAGTTTCGGGTCGAGACCCTTCTTCAGACTTTGTCTACAACGTACATCGTGAAAAAAATATAGTTTTGCAAAACAGACACATCCAATTTTCTCTCTTGTTGAGTTTCTAGTAAGAATTCCAATCACAATTCTGCTCAACCACAGTCTTTTCCTCAAGAGGCATAGAGACCTTTTATAAGGCCATTCAGCCCACCTTCCTCTCCTGTCTATCCACCACATTCGTAGATATGTCCAATGGCAAAGGCACAATGTAGGTCCATGAAACACAGATACACACCCTTTGGTCTATAAAGTTTGTAAAACTGCAGAGAATGTTGGGGAGGGAGAGGGCTCTTATAGGATAAAACCAGGGTGAGCTGGAAACAAGGTTATCTGGACAATTCATGATTTTTTAATTTTCATTGCGTATCTACATTATTACCATGTTTTGTCTTCTCCTTTTCACTGGACATGGACAAGCTGTTCTTCGGTTATTCAAGTGTCGGGGAAATTAAAGTGTAAAATCTGAATCAAGAAGTATCTCGCAAGACCACCTTTAGGATGTTTGTATCCTTTGAGTAGTTAATAGTTAGTCTTTTGTGAAAATCCCACATGACCCCAGGGCTTGTGGAAGAATTTTGGTTTGTTTACTTAGCATTCTTAGAAAATTCAACTTTGAACCCTGTTTAATTTGAGTAAAGCTAGATTAATCATGTTAAAATAAAAAAGCTATGACTTATAAATGCCTTGGGCAGAGGCCTGGAAATAATATCCTGCAAAGTTGCACTACAAATGTTTAACGACTTTATTTGAACATTTTTTAAATTATTGTTTCATGAGAGGGTTTAAAGTAATGATTAAAGGTCAGTATATGAACTCTGTACTGTAGGCCTTTGTAAAATATTAGTTAACGTTCCAGTAATAAAGTTTTTATTATTGAAATAATTTGATTAGTCATAGAGACATTGCATCTTACAGCAGGGAAACAGGCCCTTCAGCCCAACTTGCCCACACCGGCCAACATGTCCCATCTACACTAGTCCCACCAGCCTGCATTTGGCCCATATCCCTCTAAGCCTATCCTATCCATGTAGCTGTCTAATGTTTCTTAAACGATGCGATGGTACCTACCTCCTCCGGCAGCTTGTTCCACCTCCCACCCTTTGTGTGAAAAGGCTAACCCTCAGTTTTACTTAGAAAGGATGCACATTGCTCTGAAGCTCTTTACCTACAATCTGCGCAAGATGGTAGGCAAAACGTAATGGTATAGCAACAAAACGGTTCATTATCTAGGCGCATTCTTCTTGAGAGGTTAACGATTCTGTAAGATTTCACATAGTGGGAGCTAGATTTAGTTTAGTCTAGTGTGGAAACCGGTCCTTTGCCCATTGACTCCATGCTGACCAGCAATCATCTGTTCACTAGGTCTATCCTACACACTGAGGACTATTTTATTTTAAGGAAGCCAATTAAATTACAAACCTGCATGTCTGAAATATGGTAGGAAACTGGAGAAATCCCAAGTGGCCGCAGGGAGAATGTGCAAAATCTGTACAGACTGCACCCATAGTCAAAGTTGAATCTCCGGTGCTCGAAAGCAGCAATTCTACCGCTGCGTCATCCCTGATGAGGTGGAGGTTAAAGGGGGGTGGCATGCGGAAAGCTGAGGGAAACATAGAAACATAGAAAATACGTGCAGGAGTAGGCCATTCGGCCCTTCAAGCCTGCACCGCCATTCAATATGATCATGGCTGATCATCCAACTCAGTATCCTGTACCTGCCTTCTCTCTATACCCCCTGATCCCTTCAGCCAAAAGGGCCACATCTAACTCCCTCTTAAATATAGCCAATGAACTGGCCTCAACTACCTTCTGTAGCAGAGAATTCCTCAGATTCACCACTCTCTGTGTGAAAAAAAAATTCTCATCTCGTTCCTAAAAGACTTCCCCCTTATCCTTAAACTGTGACCCCTTGTTCTGGACTTCCCCAACATCGGGAACAATCTTCCTGCATCTAGCCTGTCCAACCCCTTCAGAGTACGCAATACTCCAGGTGTGGTCTCACCAAGGCCCTGTACAACTGCAGTAGAGCCTCCCTGCTCCTATACTCAAATCCTTTTGCTATGAATGCCAACATACCATTCGCTTTCTTCACATCCTGCTGCACCTGCATGCCTACTTTCAATGACTGGTGTCCCATGACTCCCAGGTCTCGTTGCATCGCCCCTTTTCCAAATCGGCTGCAATTCAGATAATAGTCTACTTTGATGTCTATGGGCAGTGGGATGTGCAGGGGTGATTTTACGTTGTGTATCACCAACGATCCGGATCAGACTGCTGGCCTAGATCATCACTTTTTCATTTTTAGCCTAGAGATACAGCGTGGGAACAGGCCCAACTATCGATCCCTGCACACTAACATTATCCTACACACCAGGGACAATTTACAATTTTACCAAGCCAAGTAGCCTATAAACCTGTACGCCACTGGAGTGTTGGAGGAAACCAGAGCTCCCGGACAAAACCCACGCAGGTCAAGGGGACAACATACAAACTCCATACAGCCAGCAGCTGCAGTCAGGATTGAACCCAGGTCTCTGGGACTTTGAGGCAACAACTCAGCCGCTATGCCATTGTGCAGGCTATTGTTATCGACTGACACCAAACAAATATGGGATATGACTATTGGACTGCAGACATTCCCTAATTTAGTAAGGAACTGTGTTCATGGAAAACATTTTGTTCAGGAAAATTTCATAAATTGAGAAGGCTGTGCAAAATGCATTGAGTGTATATCAGCACAGTAGGTTCCTGTGCATGGAGAGTAAAAAAGTAAAGTTAAAAGTAAAAGTAAAGTATCCTTTATTGTACCTTTCGGTCTGAACGAAATTTCGTTGCCTTGCAGTCATACATTTAATAAAATAACAAAACACACAATAAACACAAATTAACATCCACCACAGTGAGTTCACCAGGCACCTCCTCACTGTGATGGAAGGCAAAAGTCTTAAGTCTTTGTCCCTTCCCTCCTTGTTCTCCCTCTGCGCTGAGGCGATCCAGGCCTCCGATGATGTGACCCCACCGGGTGATGGTAAGCAAGTCCCGCGGCTCAAACTGCGCTCCGCGAACGGGCCGGTTCAAACTCCGCGGCCCGGGGTGGTTGAAGCTGCCGAAGCTGCCGCCCTCCAGTCCAGCGGACGAAGCTGTTGCCGCGGGAGCTCCGGAAAAACAGGTCACCAACCTGTGGCCTGCGAGCTCCCGACGATGTCGTCTGCTGGGCCCGCGGCCGGGCCTCTGGGGTCGGGCCGCCGTACCGCCGGGACACAGCCTCAGCCCCGAGTCGGGCCGTCACCGCCGGGACACCTCCTCAGCCCCGAGTCAGGCCGTCACTGCCGGGACACAGCCTCAGCCCCGAGTCGGGCCGTCACTGCCGGGACACAGCCTCAGCCCCGAGTCGGGCCGTCACTGCCGGGACACAGCCTCAGCCCCGAGTCGGGCCGTCACCGCCGGGACACCTCCTCAGCCCCGAGTCGGGCCGTCACCGCCGGGACACCTCCTCAGCCCCTGGAGTCGGGCCGCCGTACCGCCGGGACACAGCCTCAGCCCCGAGTCGGGCCGTCACCGCCGGGACACCTCCTCAGCCCCGAGTCGGGCCGTCACCGCCGCCGGAACCCGCCAAAGCCCCGACGTCGGCCAGCCTCGCGCTGGTAAGTCCTGGCTGGCTCTGCCTCTGGAGCCTCGGGTCGGTCGCATTTGGAGGCCGCCAGCTCCGCCATTAGGCCTCAGCGCAGACGGAGACGGGGGATACGACAAAAATAAGTCGCATCCCCCCCCCCCCAAGGAAGAGACTAAGACACGTTTCTCCCACCTCCCCCACACACGTACACACCCTAATAACTCAAATTAACTAGCTAAAACAGGACAGGGACAACAACAAAAAGAAAAAACAGACGGACTGCAGGCGAGCCGCAGCTGCTAGGGCAGCGCCGCCACTTGAACTCTTGAAGATGTAGCTTCATAAACTGAAGACATATGCTGAAGAGTCTGAGGAACTACAGATGCTGGAATTATGCGTCAAACTCAAAGTGCTGCGGTAACTTGGTGGGTCAGGCGCCATCTCTGGAGGACGTGGATAGGCGACGTTTCATGTTGGGATCTTTGTTCAGACTGCAGAAAAGCCTGACTCGATACGTCACCTATCCATGTCCTCTGGATATACTGCCTGACCCACTGAATTAGTCCAGTACGTTGTGTAACCCCTGAAGAGTCAATGGTATTCTTGCAACCATTTGTGGATCAACCACTAATAAATCAAGGAGTTATTGTTGGGCCAACAACAACGATTTACGAGTGAGAGCAGGAGAAATTTCCAAGCACAAAGGGGACAGAGGCAGAGGATTAGCTGAATGGCAGAGCAGGCTTGGTGGCCATGTGGCCCACTGCAGATTCTGTTTCTTGTGTTCTTCTGCACAGGCATAATACTGGTACAATACAGTACTCTCCCACAATTATGCTCCAAGATATATGTAGATTCTCCCTCCACCTCCAACCACCCATTGCCAGGACAGGGTAAGGCTGCTCTGGCAGTAACTAAATAGCAATGTGTTGAGCATGCATGTAATGAACGATCGACAGTGACGATAAGTGCATAAGGGAGGAATTGGCACGGATTTTGGACGTGCCAATGCTTGTTTTGGCAATGTGAACGTTCAGAAGGAAGGTAAAGTCAACAGCACAAAGCTGTGCAAATACCAGCACCTTGGCATACAACATTACCAGAGTCACTATGCTGCCAGTCTACCTGAAATCATTAAACACTGGTTGCATCAAATGGCATGATCTTCCATACCTTTGCATTGCTCAATGCAAAATATCAAACTCTTACTAAACTGGCGGAGAGCACGGGGTAGGTAGAACATAAATTACTGCTCATATTGCCCTGGCTAACGTAACGGGTCATTCAGCACACAGCACGAGTGTGGCCACTTGCCAAGCTAACCATGGTGCCCGACATAGGTAATCCCAGTCTTCTGCTTCAAAGTAGTCACTTTTTACGAGTCAACGCCACAAAAAGGAGCTGTGATATCCTGTTCGAATAAAGAGTATTTCAGGAGTATCATCACTGCACCAGTGATACTGAGGCTGCCAAACTAGGGATGAGGAGAGATGCATGGGCCTTAATGTAATTAGCCTCATTCAAATGACAGATATGCTGCCTAATGTGCTACAATGATGTTCCTCACTATTTGGCTGCTTCCTGGCCCGACTGCACGATTCAACCGAGAGACACACAAAGGGTTTAGAATAGTATTAGTTTAGAGATACAGCATCAAAACAGACCCTTCGGCAAACCAAGTCTACACCAACTACCAATCACCTATTCACACTAGTTCTATGTTAACCCACATTTTCGCATCCAATCCCTACACAGTTGTGGTTATTCACAATGGCCCATTAACCTACCATACCCACACCTCTTTGGGCTGTGGGAGGAAACCAGAGCACCCAGAGGAAACCCACATGATCACAAAGAGAGAGAACAAACTCCACACAGATAGTCCCCTCAGGGCAGGATCAAAACCGGGACTCTGACGCTGTCAGGCACCTGGTCCACCAACGGCAACATTGTGCAACCATCATTGAATTGGTTGCTCAAGGAACCAGGGTCTCCTTTGCATCTGGGACTGCTGGACCCATGAGTAAAGAGTGAGAGTATCGCAGAAAAGCAATGCTTTGCCCTTCCTGCCACAGTCACACCCAACTTTTCAGGTGGCGCCCCCCCCCCCCCCCCCGCGCGCACTGTCAGCCGTACTCCCAATCTAGGGATAAGGGTTCAGTGCAAGAAAATGGCACCACATTGATAGCTGAGCCACGATCTTTGTGAATGGCAGAGCGTGTCTGGGGACCTACTCCTTCGTCTACTTCTGTCATGTCCTCTTTGAAAAAGCTGCACCGTGCCTGCTGCCATTAGTGCGAGTACGACATACATGACCAGTCAGCGCCACTGCCCGCATCAGCTCTCGCCCCCATTTTCTCATTGCTTTCCCAACCCCTAACCCCTGGGCCACGGCTGAAGACTTTTGGACAATGCTTTGCTCCAGAAAAGACCCTATGGCAGCTGAAAGCACAAAATCAGGGCTCTCATGTCTGCTTGGAATGTAGTTGTCCCACCAGTTCACCTTTAGAGGGGCCAAATGACACTCCAAACGAGAGATTCTCTTTCAACTCTGTTCACACAAATAACAGGACTCGCACAAATAATTTCCATCAGGTCTGTGAACCGCCACCCCCACCTCTTCTGTGTAGCAGTACAGTTGGGTGGTGTTTATCCTTTTCTCAAGGGCGAGTACTTTTAATCGCAACCACAGAAAAACAGCCTGCCTCAAATCATGGTGTCATGTTTTGCCACATTTGCTAAAATAAGCCAAATGTGGTTTCTTGGAGAGTTGCCATCAATTGCCTGGGCCATTCAAGCTTAATACGGGCAGCGTGGTGCGTATTTCAGAGTCAGAATTGGATGGACATCTCCAGACAGCGCTTCAGTGGATGTCTACAGACAGCATTGCAGCCAGAAAGCAAGCTGCAGGTTCCTTCTCCCAAATGTTTCATCTCTACTCAAGTAGGTCAGAGATTCCCCCACCGCTAAATGTGCTTTACCAGGACTCAACTTGTAAATTGCTTGAAGGAATTTAATGGACAATTTGGTAATTTTTTGCAGATGACAGTACGGATTAATAAATATAAACAAAAGCTTAAAACCAGCAGACGACCTAAGCACATCCTTCCAGCTCACGTAACAAGTCATGGGATTCCCTTGCTCAACGATCCAAACAAAACTGTCTATGTTCCCATTTTCCCATTTACTGGCCATCAGTCGCATATTCCTTTCATTCCTATCTTTTTAATCAAGATGAAAATTCCTCCTATTTGAGTTGCTTTCCTCCCTTGAACTCCCTTTGCTCTCGCTATCTCTGCCAAGAAGGCAGCTTGACCTTCTTTTCCAGCAATGCCCACTCCAAACCAACACCCAGAGAATCTGTCTGCAAATGGAGAGGTGACTGGATTTCTGTGCAGCCCAAGCTGTTCCGTTTTGTACTTAGTTTTCTCTGGGTTTAGTATTTAATAAAAATACAATCTTTTGCCTTTCATATTAAGGAAATCAATAAACTATTCCCTTGACAGAGGGATAGCCTAATTACAACCTCATTACCAAATGCCAGTGTACACTCAGACCCAATCGACTCAAGTTCTCCCTGTAGATGTGAAGAGAGTCTCTGTTGGCTTAGCCCCAATCAACTTACATTCTCCTTTCGAGGTTTACAAGGTCTGGTTGTCCAGACCCAATCAACTTAACTTCTCCCTGTAGAAGTTTACAGGGTTTCTTGGTTCAGGCCCATTCAATTAACTTTTTTTTTCCTGTCGAGCTTCACAGGGTCTGTTGGCTCAGACCCAATCAACTTACCTTCTGCCTGTAGATGTGTACCTCCGGTCTGTGTCTTCTTATGGAGGAGACCGGAAATTCACTACGAGTGGCCATCTCCCGCTGGTATGCTGCGCCCCAAGGCTTACACCTTATAACCAGGAACAAGCTTGTTGCAACATGAACTCTTGTTTCTGACTACGTCGCACACGTAGTTTCAAATCAGATGAAAAAATACCAACAGCACTTGAAAAAACATGCAAATCAAAGCAAGATTTTCACCTGCCTCAAATATCAACTGATACTAAATAATTAAAATTATTTTTATGTTAAAGATTTATAAATAAATTACTGCCGTGTTTAAACTCACTTCAATAGATTTATTTTTCTGTGTGCACCAAGATTTTGACTGGGTGACATTTGCATTAAAATCATAAATGTTGAGCAAACCAGCAATGTTATGATAAATAGCTAGAGATACTGTCAAGGACATTATTATCTGAACAATTAAACTGGCAATATTAACACATTGGTACGCTAGGTATGGTGATCCTTGTTTTTGAAAGGTATTTCTGTCTTTCCATGTCAATAAATTACACTAGATCATGTCTCACCTTCCAACCTCACTTTTCACAACCCTCAATAGCTTTTCCTATCAAAAATCCATCATGTCCAGGTATAATCTTTTGCGAGTAGGTGCTAACTGGTGAGATTCTTCCTCATTCCTAAACCTGATTTGTATGTAAGAATAGCGTCAAGGTCAGGTAGCTGTGTGGTGTCTCCAGGTTGTACGCTGCTTCTAAAATTTGGTTCCATGGATTTCGGATTTGCACAGTGACGCACCTGGTCGAGCTGCTGCCTCACAGCACCAGACCTGGTTTCAATCTCGGGCACTGTCTGTGTGGAGTTTGCACGTTCTCCCTGTGACTCTGGAGTGTTCCGTCCGAGTGCTCCAGTTTCCTCCCACATCCCAAAGAAATGCAGCTTTGTCAGTTAATTGGCCTCTGTAAAATGCCCTTAGTGTGTGCGGACCAACTGCTGGAGTTTTTACAGACATTTTCAACCTGTCACTTCTCAGGTCTAAGGTTCCCACCTGCTTTAAAAGGGCATCAATAATACCGGTGCCCAAGAAGAGCAAGGTGATGTACCTCAATGACTAGTGGCACTAACATCTGTGGTGATGAAGTGCTTTGAGAGGCTGATCATGGCGCAAATCAACTCCTTCCTCGACAAAAACCTGGACCCACTGCAGTTCGCTTACCGCCACAACAGATCAACGGTGGATACGATCTCACTGGCTCTCCACTCCGCTCTGGACCACATGGACAACAAAAACTCATATGTCAGGCTGTTATTAATTGACTACAGCTCTGCATTTAATACCATCATCCCCTCCAAGCTGGTTACCAAGCTCTCAGAACTGGGTCTCTGCGCATCCCTCTGCAATTGGATCCTCGACTTCCTCATTCACAGACCAGTCTGTCCGTATTGGTGGAAATGTGTCATCCTCGATAACAATCAGCACGGGAGCACCTCAAGGCTGCGTGCTCACCCCCCTGCTGTACTCACTCTATACTCATGACTGCGTAGCCGGACATAGTGCGAACTCCATCATCAAGTTCGCTGACGACACCACAGTTGTAGGATGTATCACTGATGGGGACGAGTCAGAGTATAGAAGTGAGATCGACCGATTGACTAAATGGTGCCAGCACAATAACCTGGCCCTCAACACCAGCAAAACCAAGCAACTGATTGTGGACTTTGGAAGGGGTAGGATGGGGACCCACAGTCCCGTTTATATCAACGGGTCGATGGTGGAAAGCATCAAGAACTTCAAATTCCTGGGCATGCACATTTCCGAAGATCTCTCCTGGTCCCAGAACACTGATGCAATTTTTAAGAAAGCACATCAGCGCCTCTACTTCCTGAGAAGATTACGGAGAGTCGGTATGTCAAGGAGGACTCTCTCGAACTTCTACAGGTGCGCTGTAGAGAGCATGCTGATGGTTGCATCGTGGCTTGGTTCGGCAACTTGAGCGCCCAGGAGCGGAAAAGGCTGCAAAAAGTAGTAAACACTGCCCAGTCCATCATCGGCTCTGACCTCCCTACCATCGAGGGGATCTATCGCAGTCACCGCCTCAAAAAGGCTGCCAGCATCATCAAGGACCCACACCATCCTGGCCACACACTCATCTCCCCGCTGCCTTCAGGTAGAAGGTACAGGAGCCTGAAATCTGCAACATCCAGGTTCAGGAACAACTTCTTCCCCACAGCCATCAGACTGTTAAACACAACTTCAAACAAACTCTAACAGCCTATTGCACTTTATCTGTTTGTTTATGTGTGTGTATATATATATTCTATGGTATACGGACACACTGATCTGTTCTGTATTTATGCCTACAATATTCTGTTGTGCTGCGGCAAGCAAGAATTTCATTGTCCTATCTGGGACACATGACAATAAACTCTCTTGACTTGACTCTTGAGGTTGGATGCAAAAGTTCGATAACATAGAACTGGTGTGAACAGGTGACCGATGGTCAGCACGGCCAAATGGCCAGTATCCAAGCTGCATCTTTCAATCAATCAATTCAAAACAGGGGGGCTCACATTCAGCCAGTGCTGTCTGTACTATACATGTGGGGTATATAACTCAAGCTGAATTGCTCCCTGCGCAGTTTACACTGAAGCAAAAGCAGATTACAAGGTGTCAGCCTGCTACGACAGACTCAGAAACATTAATTCACTGCAGACCACAACTGTTAGATCATCAAAGAGACAGGGTCAAGACATCAGCTACAGCCACAAGCATGTCAATTAGTCAGGCGGACCAGGAACAGATGGGGTGTTAAGGGCAGACTTTGCCAGCAGGTTGCAGGCCGCTCTCACCTCTTGGGGCTGCCACTGTCGGACTGCAGGTGCAGCAGCCTGCTCGGGCTGGTGTAAAAGGACTTCAGGAAAGAAGGGGCGGACAGGGAGTTGGGAAGGCTGCTGGACGTGCTTTCGCTCTCCGAGTTACAACGGCCACGTCTCACGATGTTGATGGGGCTGCGCGAGGGCAAAACAGAGAAGGTGGGAGAACACAGGAGACGGGAAGGAAAATAGTCAACAGTCACTACGGAGAGGTGAGCAACAACAGTTTCAGCAAATAAAATGGCACCTCTCTGGGAACAGGAAAAGGCACAAGATCCCCAAAAGAGAGATTAGGAAAACAAAAAGGAAAAAAACAACAGACCTGTTAGCATTTGCCTAACAATGAATTCTCAATTTGTGTTAATAGTCTGAGTTCTGACTCAGGTGACCCATCTAGAACATTAATCTGCCTTTTCTCAACAGCCTTTAAAATTCAGTTTGACAATTTTTTATATTGGAAAGAAAAGATGTCATGACCAGTGGGGGTTAACTCAAAGAGATCAGATAATTTTTTGTTGCTTTTATAGATAACCCCCCTCCCCCACTGTCTCTTCTCTTTACATTCTCTCTCTCCCCGCCCCCCCCCCCCCCTCTATATCTCTCCGTTCTCTCCCCCTCCCTCTTTCTTCCTCACTCCCCCATCACTCTCTGTCTATCCCTCTCATGTAGTTGAATTATCTGTTTTTCAGGGGACAGCACTCTTGCCTCTGCGGCAGAAGGCTAGGGATCTAAATTCTGATCCTGCAGTATAATTACAGCGGGAAGTTCTGCACTATCTGCAATGCCGCTTTTCAGATCAGATATTTAGTCAAGTCACAACTGTTCACTTTATTGGGTGTAAAATAAAACACGCAACGGATGTGATAATGATCACACAATTCATCCCATCTGTTCGTTAAGGGGTGTATATTAAGGGGGAAATATTCATTCTTCCACTTGTCTTTAAAGTTTTCCATGCCTCCAAGACCTTGGCTTACCACCACTTTCAAAGGAAGGCACTTTTGACACTGAAGCGCTCAGTTGGCACTGCAGTGGGACATCAGCCTACATGATGTGCCCAAGTATCTGCAGTGGGCAAAGGTGTGAGTAACAGATAATGTTGATCTAGCTTGGGGGTATTAGACAGAAATATATCTCCAAAGGCATCACTGGGACTTGATCATGTCTCTGGATGATAAAGGGAACAATGGCTTGTTCCCTTTATCATCGATACTTTTTTGCATAGCTTTCATTCATTATTCTTTATCTGTCCACATCACCGTCTATATCTCTCGTTTCCCTGATCCCTGACCAGTCTGAAGAAGGGTCTCGACCCGAAACGTCGCCTATCTCCTTCGCTCCTTAGATGCTGCTGCACCCGCTGAGTTTCTCCAGCTTTTTGTGTAACTCTGGTGTTAAATTGCCGCTTATTCATAGGGCCTAGTTATTCCTCAGTTGGAGAAACATAGAATATCCTCAGAGAAATCACATTTCCTGCTTTTAAAATCTCCCTATGATTGGAAGCCTGATCTTTGCTATCTTAATTCAGCTGAACTATGATGAAGGGGATGCTCCAGTTGGTTTGAACATTGTTTTTTGGCCGAGAGTGAAAAAAAATCACCCTAGACATGGAAACATAGAAAATAGGTGCAGGAGTAGGCCATTCGGCCCTTCGAGCCTGCACCGCCATTCAATATGATCATCCAACTCAGTGTCCTGTACCTGCCTTCTCTCCATACCTTCTGATCCCTTTAGCCACAAGGGCCACATCTAACTCCCTCTTAAATATAGCCAATGAACTGGCCTCAACTATCTTCTGTTGCAGAGAATTCCACAGACTCACCGCTCTCTGTGTGAAAAATGTTTTCCTCATCTCAGTCCTAAAGGAATTCCCCCTTATCCTTAAACTGTGACCCCTTGTTCTGGACCTCCCCAACATCAGGAACAATCTTCCTGTGCATCTAGCCTGTCCAACCCCTTGGAATGTTGTAAGTTTCTATAAGATCCCCCTTCAATCTTCTAAATTCTAGCGAGTAGTTTCTTATTCACGAGCGACTTCCAATTATTCCTCTTGGGAAGTCTGAATGTCATTGTCAAGCAAAGACAGGAAGCCCACCTCTCTCTAGAGTTGAGATGCACACAGGTATTCACACTGAAATCAGCTGCATCTTGACTGATAACATATAATTTCTGCCATAAGAAGGCAAGGGTCATTTTGTTGCACAAGTGTTGTGCATAACTAATGGAATGTCATAACTCTCAGCAGCTTGTCTGTTAGATCATTGAGCATCTGGAAATCAATTCAAGGTAACATCACAGGCTGCCATCAATTGATTTATGGTGACAATTTTGTGAAATTTGCCTGAATACCTGGCTTTTATTTTTAAAGATGTTAAACTTTTCAAATTATAAGTTCTGCTGAATCATTTATTCGTTATATTTTTATATTCATTCAGTGCATTTTCCGTGATTTTGATGTCAACCTCCAATGTTAAAATTCAGATGACTGCAACTTTAGTTGGAAATAATTAACAAACAGATTATAGTCACTTTTAAGTGGATGCTCCAATATATTATTTCAGACTTTCCTCTCCGGGGAAATCTAGCATTCCCAAGTTGGGAATACAAATCTGGTGTGTGGATACATGTGATGTACTGCCAGTCTGTAACCCTGGCACATAGGCATTGCCCTGAGATTGCTAAAGATGAAAACAATTATCATTTCAATCATTTTCTCTCCTCTTCTGGGTCCTCCTAAATGATTTTCTGGCTGGGAGCCTCGGGAGACAGGCTGTCATCAGATCTTTGTCAATTCTGCCCTAGGATGTCATACTCTGAAGCTTAGCACAACTTAGTGCAACATGCTGGAGAAACTCAGCGGGGTCAGGCAACATTTTTGGAGAAAACCAGGCCCAAGTGACCCTTCTTCAGGCCCAAACATCACCTATTCCTTCTCTCCAGAGATGCTGTCTGACCCCGCTGAGTTACTCCCAGCTTTCTGTGTCTATCTTCGGTGTAAACCAGCATCTGCAGTGCTTTCATACACATACTCTGAAGCTTCCTCGATTAGAGAAGGTACCCGCTTTCTTATTTTCCCTCTCCTCATCCTTGCCATCGTCAGCTGGAGAATAATAGGGCTGAAAGCAACATCTAGTTCACAGTGTCACACATCCACAGTCACCTGTGGTGCATAAAGTTCAAAGAGGGTCAAGGTAGCATATTTAAAAGTTATCCTCTATACCTCATGTGTATTTTTCATGCTGGGTTCGGAAATATTTTCTGGATTTCTCTTCAGAAAGCAGAATGAAGAATGCACAGATGGTAAATAGAATAGGAACATACCTTGCTCTGAATGCAGGACTAAGTTATCAGTCATATAATCCCGCAAAGGAACTTACCAAACTCTTAGTGGAGAGCAAAAATTACATTATGGGCAAGTATCAGGAGACTGGACCCAGTATTGTGGTGTAGCGCTCACTAGGATTAAGGAAAGATCCACTTTCCTATCTTGATCCAGCAACCAGACTTCAGCATGAGATACAAACACCACATTTGAGAAAAAAGATTGGTAAAAAATACAGAGCGTTGGAGATCAATGGAAGACATTATTATAGAAGGGACCACTAACATGTATTTAAATGAAATTTAACACATCAAAGTCATTGTTTCTTTTATCTGCCTTTCATTGATCCAATTTTAGTTTGATGAGCAACAGTTCACTTAGCAAAATAAATATGGGAGTAAAATTAAAATAAAATCATGAAAGCCACGCAAAATAAATAATTTTCAAAAAGAAACGTAAATGAATTGATAAACATTATTCAGTTTCCAAGGAGTCATTCGGGAGTAAACTTTAGTCTTGTCCGTGGGGAAAGCGGTTCTACTGCACAAGCTGCATGACAAGGGGACAGTCTCCTGGATATCTTCAACATGCCACGGTCCGTTTGAAAAGTGATCTTATTTTACAATCACCAAGGAAGCGGCAATACTTTCCTGCATCTAAACCATAACTAATATTAAAAGCATGCTTACAGCTAGCTTCATTGGAAAGACTTTACGTTCATAAGTTATAGGAGCAGAATTAGGCCATTCAGCCCATCAAGTCTACTGCGCCATTCAATCATGGCTGATCTATCTTTCCCCCGTCAACCCCATTCTCCTGTCTTCTCCTCGTAACCCCCGACACCCTTACTAATCAAGAATCTGTCAATCTCTGCCTTACAAATATCTATTGACTTGGCCTCCACAGCCGGCTGTGGCCTGGTGAGAGGAAAACCTTTCCTAATGAGCTGGGGAGACAATGAATTGACCACCGGTTGTAATTCTTATTATTATTAGGCTTGGATCAAAAATCACTTCTGGAATTCTGCGCAATGAACCCATGGAAGTGATTTGACTTCTGGCTTGCGTGCCATAATAGCACATTTGACATTTTCTTTTAGTCTTGTTGGTCACCTGGGTTAATATTTATCGCTTAGAACAACAACTCTAGCTGTTATCTAATCTGTTGATGCATCTCAGATCTAAAGCGCGGCACATGACGTTCAGCTAATCAGTCCTTTTAAAGTCACCCCACCACAAGCTGGTCTGGCCAGGTAAGGTTTTACAAAATCGCTGAGGTCAGAGAATAGTTGCCATTAAGTTTGAGCCTCCATGCCACTAATTGGCTAGGTTCCAAAATTCAATTGCAAAGACTGGCTTTGAGCATGTGAGGTCTATGATATGCATGTCTTTTGTACAGTAATTAACATTATCAATAATTTCAAGGGTTGCTGGATATACTTCCCATAGTCCTACAAACGAGTGCAAAGAAGGACTTGGTGAATACTTTGAGGTGCACAAGACAGTGCCAGTGGGAAGGAACAAATGAACGAGCTGGAGCTCTCCAAGGGTGTCTAAGAGGAGGCCCTGACTCGCGAACAGTGCAACTTACAAGAGGTTCATCAGTCACCATTTGAAAAAGTCTTTGTATAATTTGTGTACAGCGACACCAATCCCCATGAAATTTTAATTCCACGTCTTTCTCACTTAATAATTGCTGGGGATTTTTTGTCAAGGCAGCTTATTGTGAACAGGGAGGGGATTGATTTGAATCGCCAAGGAACCCCGCACCTTGTGATTTAAAGATGTATTTAAAGAAGTATTGAATTTTTAAACAAAGCCTGATGATGGTCCACAACGCACTTCCCCTGACGGCGATTGAAGCTGAGATTTCACCAGAGATTTCAAGAGAGACTTTACGGGAAAATAATTTGCAGGGTTCAGGGAAAAGGAGAATGGTTAGATGCAACGGCCAAAGGGCCTCATACGCCGCAATGATTCTGTGATTCGACTATCCTGCTTTGAATTAATATCCCACCGGAGAAAGACACAAAACGCTGGAGGAACTCAGTGGGAGCGGGACAGGCAGCATCTCTGGAGAGAATGAATGGGTGATGTTTTGGTTCGAGAACCCACTGAGTTTCTCCCCCGCCCTAGAAACAGTTTCCTCCCCAGCTGTTATCAGGGAACGGAACCATCCCACCACAACTAGAGAGCGGTGCTGAACTGCAATCCAGGTCTCTGATCACCCTCGGACTATCCTTGATCGGACCTGCTGGCTTTACCTGGCACTAAACTCAGGTTGTTCCCTTACCATGTACGTATCTGTGCACTGTAAATGGATCGATTGTGATCATGTATTGTGTTTCTGCTGACAGAAAGCTTCTCAATGCACCTCGGGACACGTGACAATAAACCAAACTGAAACGGAGTTACTCCAGCATTTTGTGCCTTATCTTCAGTGTGAACCAGCAGCTGCAGTTCCTTCCTACTCTTAATAGTCCGCAGCTCCTTACATCCTGGATGCAGAGTTCCTCTGCCTCCGCCTCGTCGCGTGCAAGCATCCTACCTGCTCTGTATTATCTCCGATTGCTGGCGAGCGATGGGCGACTTGGCCTGGTGCGGCTTCTCATTGGGGAAGCTGATCCTCCGCTTGCTGCTCGAGGGCGGGTGGCTGAAGGTGTGCGCCCGTCTCCGGAACAGCGGCGAGTCGGGGTCGTGTTCCCCGAAGGGCTGGCCCAGCGACGAGAGGGGGGATGCCCGAGGGCTGACTGGCGGGGATCCAGGAGGAGACTCCCCGGGGGAACCGTCCTGGACAGAAGCACCACAGTGAGTCAGAGCGAGAGAGAGAGAGAGAGAGAGAGAGAGAGGGGGAAGAGAGAGAGAGATTACCAATAGGAACAGACAGCTAGTACAAACTCTGTAAACCTGTCAACAGTTCTCCAGCACCCATTGTATGCTAATTACTGCTATCTTACCAGCCCGTGTATCCTGCTGCTCTAAATCCAGTGAAGATTTACAAATATTACTGCACACTACTGATAAGTAGCTTTAAATTTCAAGTATTCTGCACAAAGTGTGCCGGGGAACAAGCTTTCCACCCTTCTCTTTTGCTGATAAGGAAATGCACAGTGTTTTGAAAGCGATCCCTGAAGCTGGAGCTGCTTTCGACAGCACTTCCCCTGGATATCAGCAGTTAACTTCCTGCTTCAAGGAAAGTATCCCAACCAAATGAGTCTGTCACTTGAAAGCGTCAGCAGTCCACCCCGATCAGTGGCGTTGAGAGAGAGAGAGAGAGGGTGGGGGTGAGAGGGAGGGAGAGGCAGACAGAGAGGGAGGCAGACAGAGAGAGAGAAAGACAGAGAGAGAGAGAGAGAGAGAGAGAGAGAGACAGAGAGAGAGACAGACAGAGACAGAGACAGAGAGAGAGAGAGAGAGAGAGAGAGAGAGAGAGAGAGAGAGAGAGAGAGGGGGGAGGGGGTGAGGGAGGGAGAGGCAGACAGAGAGGGAGGCCGACAGAGAGGGAGGCAGACAGAGAGATAGAGAGTGAGAGAGACAGAGAGAGAGACAGAGAGAGAGAGAGGGAGAGAGGGGGGAGAGAGAGAGGGGGAGAGGCAGAGGCAGAGGGAGAGAGAGGGAGAGAGAGGGAGAGGGAGAGAGAGGGGGAGAGAGGAGAGAGAATGTGAGAGAGGTGAAAGAGGGTGGGGAGAGCGAAATGCAGACATAGAGTGAATGTAAGAGAGATGGGGGAGAGAGAGAGAATGCGAGAGGTGAGAGGGTAGGGTAGAGAGAGAGAATGAGAGGTGAAAGAGGGGGAGAGGAGAGAAGGGAGGGAGAGAAAGCGAGAGAGAGAGTGCGAGAGGGGGTGAAAAGGGGTTGGGGGTAGAGTGAGAATAGTGGGGGTAGAGCAAGAGGTGAAAGAGGGGGAGAGAGGGGAGGGGGAGAGATGGAGAGAGAGAGGAGGGAGGGAGAATGTGAGGGAGAGAGAGAGGGAGCGGGAGGGGGAGGGGGGGAGGGCGAGGACGGGGAGAGAGAGAGAGAGAGAGAGAGAGAGAGAGAGAGAGAGAGAGAAGGGGAAAAAAGAGAGGGAATGAAGAGAAGAGTGAGGAGAAGGAACAGAGAGAGATGGTAAAAGGAATGGGGAGGGAGAAAGGGGTAGATGGGTAGGGTGCAAAAGGAACACAAAAATGTACTAGCACCAAGACTCACCCTGGATGCATCGGAAGCCAGGCTGTTGCAACGTTCAAAACTGTCCATGCTTCCCAATCGACCACGCATCTTGGCTCCCTAAAATGGATAAAACATTACAAAGAGAATCAGTCAGGTTGCTGCTAGGGAGGCTGGTGGCTTCTTACCACATGGGCTTTGTTGAAGGAAGGTAACTACATGATATTGTCCTCAATGTGGCTGCAAAGATACAACATTCCTGGCAGCAGGAATCTGCATGTATTTGCGACAACGCCAGTGATACGTGGGAATGAAAGGCACGACTCTGGGGCAAGAAGCTCGTTACTGGACAACAAAGTTAAATACCTGTGTTCATCTTCCATGCATTTAGATCCATATAGGACAATACTCACACTGCAGATACAAAATGCTGGCGTAACTCAGCGGGTCGGGCAGCATCTCGAGAGTATCTCGGGACCAGAAACGTCACCCATTCCTTCTCTCCAGAGATGCTGCTCCAGAATTTTGTGAGTATCTTTGAAAGTTAAAAATTATGTCTTGCGGAGAACACGAGCATAGAAAGGGCCGAAGGGTTAGCGAGACTGAACACAAGTGGGAACAGGGCTATAACTACAAAATAGGGCGCATTTGCCAGGTTGATAAATGAATTAGTCCCAGGATAGACAATCAAACTGCTGGAGGAACTCTGCGGGCCAGGCTGCATCTGTGGAGTGAAATCAACAGTCGAAGCTTCAAGTCGGGATCCATCACCTGGACTAGAATCTCCAGCAGGTTGTTTGTGGCTCCAGATTCCTACATCATCTGACTCTTGTGTCTTCCAGGACTGCAAGCTCTTCATATACAATGATGTTAGCACCTGTTATCCCAACCTTCAGATCATCAAACCAGAAGCACCGAGAGCACTCTCAGTGGAAAAGGAATTCAGCAGATATAGAATCAGCAGTCATAGGGTGATACAGTGTGGTAACAGGCACTGCGGCCCAACTTGCCCACACTGGTCAAAAATGTCCCAGCTACACAAGTCCCACCTGCCCGCATTTGGTCCATATCCCTCCAAACCTGTCCTATCCATGTACATGTCCAACAGTTTCTTAATCGTTAGGATAGTCCCTGCCTCAGCTACCTACTCTGACAGCTTGTTCCATACACCCACCACCCCTTGCGTGAAAATGTTACCCCTCAGATTCCTATTAAATCTTTTCCCCTTCAACTTAAACCTATATCCTCTGGTCCTCGTTTCACCTACTGTGGGCAAGAGACTCTGTGCATCCACTTGGTTACTGATCTGTCAAGACCACCAGTATGTGAGTTTGCTCTTGCATTGGCTCCCCAGAGAGAGAGAGAGATAGAGATTCAGTAGAGAGAGGCTCTTGTTGGACATCAGTATTGATACAGTGGCTTGCAAAAGTTTTCATACCCTTTGAACTTTTCCACATTTTGGCACGTTACAACCACAAAAGTAAATGTATTTTATTGGGATTTTATGTGATAGACCAACACAAAGTGGCGCATAATTGTGAAGTGGAAGGAAAATGATACATGGTTTTCAATTTTTATTTACAAATAAAAAACTGAAAAATGTGGCGTATTCGGCCGCATTTACTCTGATGCCCCTAAATAAAATCCAGTGCAACCAATTGCCTTCAGAAGTCACCTAATTAGTAAATAGAGTCCACGTGTGTAATCTAATCTCAGTATAAATACAGCTGTTCTGTGAAGGCCTCAGACGTTTGTTAGAGAACATTAGTGAACAAACAGCATCATGAAGCCCAAGGAACACACCAGACAGGTCAGAGATAAAATTGTGGAGAAGTTTAAACGAGGGTTAGGTTATAAAAAAATATCCCAAGCTTTGAACATCTCACGGAACACTATTCAATCCATCATCCGAAAATGGAAAGAGTATGGCACAACTGCAAACCTACCAAGACATGGCCGTCCACCTAAACTGACAGGCCAGGCAAGAAGAGCATTGATCAGAGAAGCAGCCAAAAGGCCCAAGGTCACTCTGGAGGAGCTGCAGAGATCCACAGCTCAGGTGGGAGAATCTGTCCACAGGTCAACTATTAGTCCTGCACTCCACAAATCGGGCCTTTATGAAAGAGTGGCAAGAAGAAAGCCATTGTTGAAACAAAGCCATAAGAAGTCCCGTTTGCAGTTTGCCACAAGCCATGTGGGGGACACAGCAAACATGTGGATGAGACCAAAATGGAAGTTTTTGGCCTAAATGCGAAACGCTATGTGTGGCGGAAAATTAACACTGCACGTCACCCTGAACACACCATCCCCACTGTGAAACATGGTGGTGGCAGCATCATGCTGTGGGGATGCTTTTCTTCAGCAGGGACAGGGAAGCTGGTCAGAGTTGATGGGACGATGGATGGAGCCAGATACAGGGCAATCTTGGTAAAAAACCTGTTAGATTCTGTACAAGACTTGAGACTGGGGCAGAGGTTTACCTTCCTGCAGGTCAACGACCCTAAACATACAGCCAGAGCTACAATGGAATGGTTTAGATCAAAGCATATTCATGTGTTAGAATGGCCCAGTCAAAGTCCAGACCTAAATCCAATTGAGAATCTCTGGCAAGACTTGAAATTTGCTGTTCACAGACGCTCTCCATCCAATCTGACTGAGCGTGAGCTATTTTGCAAAGAAGAATGGGCAAACATTTCAGTCTCTAGATGTGTAAAGCTGGTAGAGACATACCCCAAAAGACTTGCAGCTGTAATTGCAGCGAAAGGTGGTTCTACAAAGTATTGACTCAGGGGGGCTGAATACTTTTGCACGCCACACTTTTCAGTTTTTTATTTGTAATAACATTTGGAAACCATGTATCATTTTCCTTCCACTTCACAATTATGCACCACTTTGTGTTGGTCTATCACATAAAATCCCAATAAAATACATTTACGCTTGTGGTTGTAACGTGACTAAATGTGGAAATGTTCAAGGCATATGACAACTTTGCAAGCCACTGTCGGATCAAGCTGGACTTTCTACACAGCCCTGCATTAGAAGTCCCAACATGATCATCCTGCACAATACACCTGGGTCACTCGACCCAACAGCCCATGCTTTACATAGAAACATGGGCTGTTGGTCAAATGTGAAATAGAAACATAGAAACATAGAATATAGGTGCAAGAGGAGGCCATTCGACCCTTCGAGCCAGCACCGCCATTCATTGTGATCATGGCTAATCGTCCCCTATCAATAACCGTGCCTGCCTTCTCCCCATATCCCTTGACTCCACTAGACCCTAGAGCTCTATCTAACTCTTTCATAAATCCATCAGTGAACTGGCCTCCACTGCCCTCTGTGGCAGGGAATTCCATAAATTCACAACTCTCTGGGTGAAAAAGTTTTTTCTCACCTCAGTCTTAAATGACCTCCCCTTTATTCTAAGACTGTGGCCCCTGGTTCTGGACTCGCCCAACATTGAGAACATTTTTCCTGCATCTAGCTTGTCCAGTCATTTAATAATTTTATATGTTTCTATAAGATCCCCCCTCACCCTTCTAAACTCCAGGGAATGCAAGCCTAGTCTTTTCAATCTTTCCTCATATGACAGTCCCGCCATCCCAGGGATCAATCTCGTGAACCTACGCTGCACTGCCTCAATCACAAGGATGTCCCTCCTCAAATTAGGAGACCAAAACTGTACGCGATACTCCAGATGTGGTCTCACCAGAGCCCTATACAACTGCAGGAGAACCTCTTTACTCCTGTACGGAAATCCTCTTGTTTACCTTCAGCTGGTTCTGTTTCTTACCTTCAACAGCCCACATTTTAATCAACTCAATGCACACCAAAACCATTCCTGAGCTCCCTTTCGCACATGTCACACATGGGGCAAGGTTGAAGCCTGCAATGCCACCGGTACACTGAGCTCTTCTGCAGCTCTCTTGAATGACCCTGCGCTGAGCGGCTTTGGAGAGGAATAAGGCAACTGCACAATCGTGGGGACATAGTCGAGAAAGAACAAAGCGCTTTTGACTGCGCCAGCGGTTGGCGGTTAGTTTGCAGTCGTTTGCAAGTCAGCAGCAGCTGCTCGGTGTTGTTTTGTCAAGGCCGTCATCAACAGCAATCCAGACCAGCAAGGTCATTTCCAAAGGGGCAATGTGCAAAACGGGAAAGGAAGGAACTGATTGCAAGGTTACTTGCGCCAATAGCAGGAAGAAAAGCACCAAACGGTTTAAATTTGTAGGCCATTTATCGAAGGCTAATCTAAAATAATTTTGACACTGTAGCAATAATTGGCCTGTTTGCTAAATTGTCTGCAGGAGCATTATCAAACGGAGGTCGAATGGAATGCAGGGTCATATGACGAAAATGTAACAGCCACAAACACTGGGGCAAGAGTGCTGAGGAGCTTATCTACCACTGAGCAAGAGATATGGTTACATTTTAATCAAACGAAACGCAATAAACAATCACAACATATGTAAACAGTTAGAAACTTTGCCCAGTAGGAAATGATTAGCCAGGGATGGGGGTGGGGGAGGGGGGGGAGGGGGGGGGGGAGAGGGGGGGGGGGGGGGAGGGGGGGGAGGGAGGGGGGGGAGGGGAGGGGGGGAGGGGGGGGGGGGTAGAAATGAAGCCATTAGCTCACTCATGATGCTACCATGCTGTCAATATTTAACTTCCCAATTTCTTAATTGGGTGCAAGAGGAAGAAAAGGAAGCGGTTGAAATGAGTGAATTTCTTTGGGCCGCGGGGCTGCAATGAGAATAAGTCCGTTCTTTTGGACCGTTCAGTCGCAAAACAAAAAGCAACGCTTTCATGCAAAGGTAAGTCTCCAATTAGCCTACATCGTTCCTTCATTAACGAAAAAGGCTGGTGTAGTGTTCTTAAACATAGCGCTCCCTCAGTGCATTAAACTTACTCAAATACCACACAGCTGATGTTGCTGGGAGGTTTTACTGTGTCAAAGGAATTGCAAGCTCGCTATTTTAAACATTAATCAAAGCATTCAATTATGTTTTCCCACTTGCATACACAAGTAACCCAAAGTTGGGTCCAAGGTGCAATGTAGATTTTAACACGTTAATGTTTGCACAAACATACACATGTGAACAGGCCGTTCAGCCTACCGAGTCCACACTGACCAACAAGCGCCCATTGAAACTAATGCTATTATATTCTCCCCACATTCTCATCAACTCTCAGACTCTACCTATTACCTATTTACTTGAAAGAATTTATAGTGGCTAACTGATCTACTAATTTGCACATATTTGAGGTGTGGGAGAAAACCGGGATACCCGGGAAAACCCACCTGGTTACAGGGAGACTCTGTAAGCTCCAAATAGGCAGCACCAGAGGTCATAGTTAAACCCAGCTCATTGGAGGTACGTGGCGACAGGTGTACTAGCTGCGCCACTGCACCATTTTAGGTAAGTGCTAGTGCTACACCTGAAACTTCCCCACCCAACTTCATCGTGTATTTCAACATATCACTCAGCTCTTTCTCCATTACGCAGTTTCCCTATAATTGTCCGATGAAGCTGCCATTTTGGTAACTTAAAAGTGGACCATCCTGGCCATGCCCTCTTCTCACTGCTACCATCAGGCAGTAGGGACAGAAGTCCTACATTGCATCAGCAGGTTCAGAAACAATCAGGTTCTTCAAACAACCAGCACAACCCTAATCCTACCTCTACAATGGAATACAACAAACCCTCAAGATAACAGATCATGCGGGCGGGGGGGAGGGGGGGGGGGGAAGTTGACAATTTTCCACTATAACCACGTAAGGGATTATTATTGCATAAGTAGTGAAACAAACAACTGCACATGCTGGTTATTACCCAAAAGGACACAAACTGATGGAGTAACTCAGCAGGTCAGACAGCTTCTCTGGAGAGCTTGGACAGGTGAGGTTTCGGGACAAGACACATCTTCAGACTCTCGGTCTGAAACTGGGCCTGGAATCCAGGTGAGTTGATGGCCCAGGCCTGCTGGGTGCCAGGGGAGAGACGAGGATTGTTGGAGTCATTGGTCGCGGCACGTGGGCAACTGGAGCGCGGATTAAAGTCGGCAGCGGCAAGTGCGGCCTGGATGCGGCCGAGGAAGCTGTGGAGGTCTACAGAAGTCTACAGAACGGTGAAGCCTACAGAACATTATAAAGGTTTCCTTCATAGCACTTTTTCTTCTTTTCCCAATCTCCTTTAACTACTGGGACTGTTAATAACATGAAGAGACTTGCACTGTTGGACTGTTAAAATGACTTAAAACACTTTTTTTTCAGGATCGCTGCTTACAAAATAGGGGTCATCCATTTAATCTTATTGAATGGTAGAATAAATCAAGGGTGCCAACTGGCCTACTAGTCTGTAAAAAAAGAATATATATATATACATACAGTATATATATACACACACAGAGACACACACACAGACACACACACACATATATATATATATTTTTTTAATATATATATATATATATATATTTCATATATATATTATATATATATATATATATATATATATATATATATATATATATGAAACATAGTTCATATGGTTTTTTTTCAGAATCAATCTATATATATATATATATTCTTATTTACAGATTAGTTAGTCACTTGGCCCCTCGATGTATTCCGCCATTCAATAAGACTAAATGGATGATCCCTATTTTTTAAGCAGCGATCCTGAAAAAAAACTTTTTTCTTCTTTTGTTATATTGTTTACAGAGTATTATGCTTACATATTCTGTTGTGCTGCTGCAAGTAAGAATGTCATTCTTCTGTCTGGGACATATGACAGCAAAACACCATAGACTATTGACTCATCTTTGCTATTCTGCAGGTCAAAGGCAGCCTTTCAGTTGGGTTGGGTTGTGTTGGGTCTCTGCCAGTGTAATCCTGGTGCTGGGCCCCATGTTGTGCGCAGTGACCTCTGCCATCCACACTCTCTACACATGAAGCACGGTCTATCACCGGGTTTTCCACATGCCGAGCATAATGTGATCTGCGGGTGGTTTCCTTAAACATCCAAAACAAAGATGGGACTGGGAACTAAGAAGAAAACAGGAAGCCAGATTGAGAAGCAGATCACAGTGCTTCCCTTTGCGGCGATACAGCAAACAAGGGAACTCACCAGTACCTCTAAAACGACACAAAGACAAACATACAACTCAGCCGTGGCCCTGTTTTTACTGTGGGCACATTTGCAATGTCTGCGGACAAGCTCCAATTGTGGCCTTCAGCAGAGGTCTGATCGGGCCTATTCCTCAGACACATGTACGACGAATGTAGAAGTCTAGTCAAGTTTAGTTTAGTACAGCCATTTTGTTAATTTCTTTCATTGCACTTGTTTTTAAACTGCACAAGATTTAAATATTAAAATTGAGAAAGCACATTTCATTACATCTACTGTAGGAATTTAAAAATAAGTGACTTTCTGTCGTCTGAGTCATTGTGGTCAAATTTTCCATTCCTCGAAACCTGACACAGAATAAACAAACAAAAAGCTGCAGAATTTGAAATAAAACTTGAGGATACTGGAAACTGCAAAGTGGGTAACAGAGTCAAGCATCAAGGCTTTGAGCAGTGTGTTTTCTGGTTGCAGCAAAGCAGTTAGCAAAGAAGATTTAAAAAAGAACGTTGTTCTTTCAAGGCATTAAATCCTAAATCAGACAAGTGCCCAGGTGAAAACATGAGACTGCACCTTTCCAAAGATGTAAGATCCGTTAAATGGAGACAACGTGTTTTGATGCCAGGAGGAGTGGGATGACAAATTTTACATTATTTCATGCTGGTGTTGTGAGCATGAAGGCAGTCAACAAAAGCTGCGTTTAATTGGCCCGCTTGAGATAAAGATCATCGATCTGTAGACAAGTGTGCTATCTTAACAGGAGTAACCCATCTTCATAACATCATAAGACACAGGAGCAGAATTAGGTCACTCAGCCCACCGTCTACTCTGCCATTTGATTATAGCTGATCTATTTTTCCCTCACAACCCCATTGTCCGGCCTTCTCCCCCGTAACCATTGATGACCTTGATGGTGTTATCCAGTAATGGTAGTCTCTTTGATTCATTTCTACTTCAATCAATCAGTTTTATTCAATCAATCAGTTTTATTCGTCACTCGCACATAAAGTGCAAGTGAAATGAATTTGCCAGCAGCGGTGCAATAAAAAAAGGAACCCGCAAAGACACAATCAAAATTGAACACAAACATCCACCGCAGCATTCATCACTGTGGTGGAAGGCACAACGTTTGGCCAGTCCTCCTCCATTCCCCCCGTGGTCGGGACCTCAACCCTCCACAGCCGTCGCTGCGGGCGTCCAGATGAGTAGACAAGGTTAAGTCAGGGTAAGTCCGGAATCGGTGCCTCCCCACCGGAGACCGTGGCTTCAAGCAGGCCCACGGTCGAAGATCCAAAGTCCCCGCCGCACTGCAGTCAGATGCACCGCAGCACTTAGCACATTATGAAGTAAATACTGTATAATTTAATGCCAAATGATGGACCAGAGAGGCCACTCAAAATGTGTCAAAGATTTGTCAATTATTGCATGGACCATCAACTTTTAACAATTAAACTTTGCTTAGACTTTCCACTAAATTGCAGAATGATAATACATTTACCCGAATTACAAAAACTGCAGATGCAAAACAGAAACAGAAACACAAAAATCCAAACACTTCAATCAATTGGCGGGTCGGGCAGTATCACTGGAGAGGGCAGCAGTGTTATCATTTTGGATTTCAACTCCTTGCTTAGAACTGGTAAAACAAGGGAATAGGTGTGTTTTAAGTTGCAGAAACAGGAGGGAAAGGAGTGGGCAGAGAGTAGGGTATTCGACAATGTTGTCAGGATCAGAATTTACTTTAAAACTGGCAGTTTGTTAGAGGCAGAAGTGACAATAAGGAAAGAAACAAATTGAAAAAGGCAGGAACGGCCACAGTTGACACAGGTTTGGAGAGCGAGTAAAGAAAGTATGGTCACCTGGAATCGGAGCAAATGTGAGATGTTGCATTTAGGGAGGTTGAATGTATGGGGAATGTATACAGTTCATGGCAAGATCCTTAACAGCATTGATGTACTGTACATCGATTGGGGCCCCAAGTCCATAGCTCCCTGAAAGTAGCAACACAAGTAGATAGGGTGATAAAGAAGGCATATGGTATGCTTGCTTTCATCGGTCTGGGCATTGAGTTTTAGTGTCAGGAAATCATGTTGCAGCTTTATAAAACATTGGTTAGGCTGCATTTGGAATATTGTGTGCCGTTGAGATCGACCCCTTACAGGACCCCGTGGGGGGGTTTGACGAGACTGCAGAAGAGAGACTGCAGCGTGGATTAGAGGATATTAGCTACCAGGAGAGGTTGAAGAAACTTGAATTATTTTCTCTGGAGCATTGAATGTTGAGGGGAGACCTGACAGAAGGATGTAAAGTTATGAGGGGCACAACAATCTCTAGCGTGTAAATGCTAAAGACTAGAGGGCATAGCTTTAAGGCGAGAGGGGGAAAGTTTCAAGATGACCACCAGGAGCGCCGGGGAGATGGCCAGCCCTGCCGGCAGTCTGTTTGGTTTTTTTTCATCTTTTGTTATTTTTAGTGTTTGTTAAAATTTTGATTTAATGTACTTCGGTTTGTTTTATGTGGGGGGGGGGGGGGAGAGATCGAGGGAAACCTTTTTTTCAGGTTCTTACCTTGTTTAGATGTGATCATTTTTCGGACCGCATTCTCCGGGCTCTGCAGCCCACCATCGCTGGAGCTGGAAGCCGCCTCGGACTGTCGTGAGCCCCACCGCGGGGCGCAGACTTAACATTGGAACGGATCCCTTGCCTGGGATCGTTCCCACCGCGGCCTGCGGACTTACCATCAAGGGCTCGCAGTCTCGGGAGAGGCAAATCGGGAGCTCCAACGCCGCAGACGGCTCGTCCAGCCCCGACGCGAGGTTTGATCGCCCGGCGCGGGGAGCTGACAACCCCCCGATGCGGGAGCTGAACGCCTCGACGCGGAGGGCCCGAACGCCACCGGCTACAGGAGTCAAGATCATCCCGTTAATGGGGGCTCGAGGCCCCCGACCGAGGAAGAACACAAGGGAAGAACTTGAACTTTATTTCGCCTTCCATCACAGTGAGGAATGTGTAGGAGTCACTGCGGTGGATGTTCATGTTAAAATGTGTTTTTGAGTCTGTTGCTTTTAATTGTATGACTGACCTGGCCAGTGAAATTCCTCGTATGTTGCAACACATACTTGGTGGGAGAGGAAGGGGGGAGAGGGAGAGAGAGGGGGAGAGGGGAGGGAAGGGGGGGGAGATAGGGAGAGGGGGGGACAGAGAGCGGGGGGAACAGGGGAGGGGGGGAAAACAGAGAGGAGAGAGAAGGAGAGATGAGAGAGAGAGAGAGAGAGAGAGAGAGAGAGAGGTGAGAGAGAGAGAGAGAGTGAGAGAGGAGGGAGAGAGAGGAGGAGAGAGAGAGATGAGAGAGAGAGAGAGAGAAAGAGTGGTGGGGGGAGAGAGGTGGGGAGAGAGAGAAGAGGGAGGCGAGAGAGAGAGAGAGAGAGATAGGGGAGAGCGGGGGAGGGGGGTTGCAAGGTTTTTATCAAAGGACTTGTGAGAGGCGCGACTGGCAGCACATTGGGTTTGCAGCGGGTGGGAGGGAGGGGGAGAGGGAAGGAGGATGGGGAGAGGATGGGGGAAGAGAGATGGAGAGGGCGGACGTGAACTCGGTGAGCAGGCGGCGCGGAGAGCATCGGCAGCTCTCGCATGACGATTCCCCGTGTCCCTGCGATCAACGGAGGAATTTCAGGTTTCCCAGAGGGAGTAATGCCCCGCGCGACTATAACTGCCGCCGCCATGTTCAAGCCTGTGGCCTCCGGTGACCGGCTGTGACCTCCGGTGACCTCCTGATCTGCAGAGCATTTTAAGAGGGGGGGTTGGAGTGAGCGGGCGGGCAGGCCTGGGAGTCCAGCTGCGGGAGGCGTGGCGCGAGCGTACTTGTGCTGGGACTCGATTGGTGAGAATGTGGGCATTGTGACGTCCGCAGCTGGGCAGCGGTCTGATGAAGGTCTAAGAAAACAGTAAGTTTTGCGAAGAATTTTACTGAAAATGCGTACAGATAAATGACCAAATTTAATGAGGAGTGGATATCCGAATTCATAAATTAAATCCCTAGCGAAATGGCAAAAATCTCCGCGTTTTTGCGTCTGGTTTTCGCGGAAGTAACGTTTCAAATGCTAAATGCCGTCCACCCACACACACACACACACACACACACACAGAGTTTTAAAAGTATATAGATTGTGCAAAAAGTCCAAGTGACAATTGTTGCATTATTTCTCAGGCCAGTAGAATAAAACTCAAACGTTGCAATACACAGCTATGGCAGCAGATGGCAGGCAATGTCACCAAACAATTGCTGGATTTTTCTTCACAAACAGACCTTCTAACGTGACTGCAAAGCCTCCTCTGTTCCCCTCACTGTTGGACCCCAACCCCATTCAGGACCTGACCCTGCTCACCCTGGTTTTAATTTTAATCACTCCCAAAATCTTGTCTGCTAATTTGAGTCTCGGGGCCCTCCCAAACACCCCACTCGCCAAAACAGAAGCCACGACCCTCCTTTGAGGTATCTCCCCACAATTGTATTGCTGGTGCGCATACACCAGATAATAGGGCTTTTTGTCTGCCGACAGTGCAAACATTGCAAGTTTAACACATCTTTCCCAGCACCTGACAAAATCTAGACAAAGAATCTCCTGCTGAATCTTTCCGACAGTGTGGAACTGGATTCAGATGAGACAAAAGTGTTAAACTTTCATTGTCATGGTGGGGTGAGATTGCTGTGCACAGCCCCTGCTCATTAGGAAGGTGTCAACAACCTCAATGCTGCAAAGCCACAGATCTGAAGAAGGGTCTCGTCCCGAAACGTCACCCATTCCTTCTCTCCAGAGATGCTGCCTGTCCCGCTCAGTTACTCCAGCATTTTGTGTCTATCTTCGATTTAAACCAGCATCTGCAGTTCCTTCCTACACAAATACACCCAT
This sequence comes from Okamejei kenojei, assembly GCA_035221665.1. Taxonomy (NCBI): domain Eukaryota; kingdom Metazoa; phylum Chordata; class Chondrichthyes; order Rajiformes; family Rajidae; genus Okamejei; species Okamejei kenojei. The sequence continues at coordinate 101,422,263 of CM069136.1, read as the reverse complement.
TCTATATCATAACAATTCTATGATTCCATGACAATCAAGATTGGGAAATGAATGTACATAAAGGATGTACAATGTACATGATGCTCAGGAAGGGTAGCAAAAAGAGGAGGGCAATTGTAATAGGGGACTATAGTTAGGGGGTCGGATAGGCGATTCTGTAGACGCAGTCGGGAGACCCGGATGGTAGTTTGCCTCCCTGGTGCCAGGGTCTCGCATGTGTCAGAACGTGTACAAAAGATTCTGATAAGGGAGGGAGAGGAGCCTGATGTTGTGGTACACATAGGTACCAATGACATAGGCAGAAAAAGTGATGAGGTCCTGAAGGGAGAATTTAGGGAGTTGGGGGGAAAGTTAAGGAGAAGGACCAAAAGGGTAACGATTTCAGGATTACTGCCTGTTCCGCGTGACAGTGGAGTAGGAATGAAATGAGGTGGAGGATAAATGCGTGGCTGAGGGACTGGTACAGTGGGCAGGGATTCAAGTTTCTTGATCACTGGGACCTCTTTTGGGGAAGGCTTGATCTGTACACAAAGGACGGGTTGCACTTGAACCCGAGGGGGACCAATATCCTGGCAGGGGAGATTTGCAAAGGCTACTGGGGAGACTATTTAAACTAGAAAGGCTGGGGGGAGGGACTCGGGTAGAGGGGGCTAGGGGTCAGGGTGTGGGGCAAGAGGCAGAGAAGGGAAGCACTCGGATCCAAAATGTAGGCGAGAAAGATGAAAAAGATAATAGACAGAGAATAAGGGATGGTGGGTTTCTAAAATGTGTATATTTTAATGCTAGGAGCATTGTAAGTAAGGTGGACGAACTTAGAGCCTGGATTGACACCTGAAAATATGATGTTGTGGCAATCAGTGAAACATGGTTGCAGGAGGGCTGTGATTGGAAACTAAATATTCCAGGATTTCGTTGCTTCAGGTGTGATAGAATTGGAGGGACCAGAGGGGGAGGTGTTGCATTGCTTGTCAGAGAAGATATTACAGCGTGCTTTGGCAGGATAGATTAAAGGGCTCGTCTAGGGAGGCTATTTGAGTGGAATGAGAAGTGGGAACGGTGTTTTTGTAGTGTATTTGTAAGCAACACTTTTAGGGGTATATTATAGACCGCCAAATGGGGAGCGTGAATTGGAAGAGCAAATATGTAAGGAGATAGCAGATATTAGTAGTAAGCACAAGGTAGTGATTGTGGGGAGATTTCAATTTTCCAAAAATAGACTGGGAAAACACATTCTGTAAATGGGCTGGATGGTTTGGAGTTTGTAAAATGTGTGCAGGATAGTTTTTTTGCAGCAGTACATAGAGGTATCGACCAGAGAAGGGGCAGTGCTGGACCTCCTGTTAGGAAATGAGGCAGGTCAGGTGACGGAGGTATGCGTTGGTGAGCACTTCGGGACCAGTGATCACAATACCATTAGTTCCAATATAATTATGGAGAGAGTCAGAACTGGACCTAGGGTAGAGATTTTTGATTGGAGAAAGGCTAACTTTAAGGGAATGCGTAAGGATTTTAAAGGAGTGAATTGGGACACTTTGTTTCATGGGAAGGATGTAGAGAGAAATGGAGGACATTTAAAGGGGAAATTGTAAGAGTACAGAATCTTTATGTCCCTGTTAGGTTGAAAGGAAAATAGTAAAATTGGAAAGAGCCATGGTTTTCAAGGGAAATTGGACACTTGTTTCGAAAAAAAGAGAGATATCTACAATAATTATAGGTGGCATGGAGTAAATGAGGTGCTAGAGGAGTATAAAGAATGTAAAAGAATCTTAAGAAAGAAATTAGGAAGGCTAAAAGAAGATATGAGGTTGCTTTGGCAAGAAAGGTGAAAGTAAAACCCAAAGGGTTTCTACAGCTATATTAATAGCAAAAGGATAACGAGGGATAAAATTGGACCATTAGAGAACCAGAATGGACAGCTATCTGCAGAGCCAAAAGAGATGGGGGAGATATTGAACAATTTCTTTTCTTCGGTATTCACCGAGGAGAAGGATATTGAACTCGGTGAGTTAAGGGGAAAGAGTTAGAATAGCTATGGAAACTATGAGATTCAAAGAGGAGGAAGTACTGACACTTTTGAAAAATATAAAAGTGGATAAGTCTCCAGGTCCTGACAGGATATTCCCTAGGACATTGAGGGAAGTTAGTGTAGAAATAGCAGGAGCTATGACAGAAATATTTCAAATGTCATTAGAAAATCGGGAATAGTGCCGGAGGATTGGCGTACTGCGCATGTTGTTCCATTGTTTAAAAAGGGTTCAAAGAATAAACCTAGCAATTATAGACCTATTAGTTTGACGTCAGTGGTGGGCAAATTAATGGAAAGGATACTTAGAGATAATATATATAAGCATCTGGATAAACAGGGTCTGATCAGGAACAGTCAACATGGATTTGTGCCTGGAAGGTCATGTTTGACAAACCTTCTTGAATTTTTTGAAGTGGTAACTAGGGAAATTGATGAGGGTAAAGCGGTGGATGTTGTCTATATGGATTTCAGTAAGGCCTTTGACAAGGTTCCCCATGGAAGGTTGGTTAAGAAGGTTCAATCTTTGGGTGTTAATGGCGGAGAGTAGCAAGATGGATTCAACAGTGGCTGAATGGGAGATGTCAGAGAGTAATGGTGGATGACTGTTTGTCAGGTTGGAAGCCGGTGACCAGTGGGGTGCCTCAGGGATCTGTGTTGGGTCCACTGTTATTTGTCATGTACATCAATGATCTGGATGATGGGGTGGAAAATTGGATAAGTAAGTATGCAGATGATACTAAGATAGGTGGTGTTGTGGATAATGAAGTAGATTTTCAAAGTCTACAGAGAGATTTGGGCCATTTGGAAAAGTGGGCTGAAAGATGGCAGATGGAGTTTAATGCTGATAAGTGTGAAGTGCTACATCTTGGCAGGACAAATCAAAATAGGACGTACATGGTAAATGGTAGGGAATTGAGGAATGCTGTGGAACAGAGGGATCTAGGAATAACTGTGCATAGTTCCTGAAGGTGGAATCGCATGTAGATAGGGTGGTAAAGAAAGCCTTTGGTGTGCTGGCCTTTATAAATCAGAGCATTGAATATAGGAGTAGGGAAGTAATGTTTAAAATTGTACAAGGCATTGGTTAAGACCAATTCTGGAGTATGGTGTACAATTTTGGTCGCCTAGTTATAGGAAGGATGTCAACAAAATAGAGAGAGTACAGAGGAGATTTACTAGAATGTTGCCAGGGTTCCAGCAACTATGTTACAGAGAAAGGTTGAACAAGTTAGGCCTTTATTCTTTGGAGCGCAGAAGGTTAAGGGGGGACTTGATTGAGGTCTTTAAAATGATGAAAGGGATAGACAGAGTTGACGTGGATACGTTTTTCCCATTGAGGGTAGGGAAATTTCAAACAAGAGGGCATGACATGAGAATTAAGGGACAGAGGTTTCGGGGGTAACGTGAGGGGGAACTTCTTTACTCAGAGGGTGGTGGCTGTGTGGAATCAGCTTCCAGCAGAAGTGGTGGAGGCAGGATCGATTTTAACATTTAAGAGTAAAGTGGATAGGTATATGGACGTGAAGGGAATGGAGGGGTATGGTCTGAGTGCAGGTAGATGGGACTAGGGGGAAAACAAATGGTCGGCACGGACTGGAAGGGCCGAGAGGGCCTGTCTCCGTGCTGTAATTGTTATATGGTTAGCCAAGGGGAAGCCAAGTGATGTATATAACAAGAAATCGCAGGACAGACCCGTCCTCTGATGTGGGCCGTATGGTGCACTCCTCTTCCTCTTAGGCACAAATACGATGGCCCCATTCATGCCCACTGAGACTGAATGTCCTATTAATCAGGCAATTTATCAGAGAATAACTGACCACGACTGAAATAAATAGTGCCCAGAGAAGAGAAATAGGGTGAGGTTTGAATTCTCCAATTTTAAATAATACCCCCCTACCCCCTCTCCCTGTCCTGTGCCCACCCCCTGATGCACACCCCTTTTTCCCACTATCTCACCCCTCTTGCGCCATCCTCACACCACTGCCCCTTCCACCCGTATCAATCCCTCTTGCTTTACTTTCGCTCTTCCTCTTCTCCCCTTTTCTGACTCCCTTTTGTCTCCTTTTAATCACAGCCTTTCTTCACTTACTCCATTCATCTGACAATCAAACCCCCCTTCATATACATCCACCTGTTATTTGCCAAGCGTTGTCTTGACCCCCCCCCCCCCCCCACCTTCCCCATCTTCCCCACTACCATCAGTCAGAAGACGGGTCATCCCGTCACAGATGATGCGTGACCCGCCGAGTTATTCCACCACTTTGTGTTTTGTACAAAGTTCCTACATTCAGCACAGCTGAACATCCACAGCGGACCAATATCGATTGAGAGAAACCTTCCTTTGCAATGGGGCTATTTTTACAATGCTGGCACCTCCTGAATTTAGGGTGTCAAATATTCCGATTCAGATATGTTCAGATTGAGTTGTCCTGGAAATATTCATGCCCACAAAAAAAAACCACGTGAAATAATGTCCCTTCCACTCCCACCGCCTTTCCCGTCACTGTGATAAAGACTACAAAATAGGTCTGTTGCTCATTATCTTTAACAGAGTTTTCTGAACTTTTCTCCTATCTTTTCCCCAGCTATCGTATTCCCTCCATTAGCACAGTCGCACCCCTTGGGTTTCCTGTTGCTTATCTTCCCCCTTCTGTGCCCCCACACTTTCTACATCTCTCTTCTGCCCCATGCGATTGAAGACTGTTAACCTGCTGATTCTGCTCCCAGCAAACTGAGAGGTGTTTGACATGGTTGCTTTGTTCTATTTTGTGAACCAAAGGCAGAGAGAACAATTAGTGCAACAAGGAATGTATTGTGCATTCTGCTTGCAACACTGAATATCAGTAAGTTCTTTCAGTCTCTGTATTTCTATCAAGAATTGCCATGGAAAGCATGATAGTATTCACATATGATTGCAGCCCAAACTCATTACTTTGGAACCTTTCATTACAGTGAGATATTTGTTAAAGTCCACAAAATTCTGGACTGCAGAGAAGTGTGGATCAAAGGGTAGATGTGCTCCCTTCATATGTTCCCCCCAAATTCGCCGCCGTCACACACAAACAAATGGCAACCCTTATACCAAGCTACGGCTTAGCAATACAAAGAGTCTTGCCCCAACTGGTTCTCAATGCCCTGAATGGCATTTCTCTCTTCTGTGCTTATTCATTTTATGCAGCACCTCCCCACCTACCTATTCCAACAACAAGCTGTTCAAGGCAAACTGTCAAATACTTGACGATCAAAATCATCAAGATTTGGAGGTTGACCCAAAGTAGCACAGCAACTGTAAAGCATTCAATTCAATTAGATTAGAGGAGGACCCGATTAAGTGTTCATTTTACAGGAACCTTAAGCGCAACAGGACTGTTTACAACTTTTGTTTGCTCTTGGATTGTGACGTCCGAGTAGGTTTTGTGAAAGTATTGGGTGAGTACTTTTCTTGAACCACTATAGTCCACACGGCATAGTTAACGGCAGGAAAACAAAAGCGTCAGGGCAGGCGAATGATCAGCAAAGTACATCCAAGTCAAGAAAGAAAATCTGACATCCTGACTCAGTCTGCCCTTTATGTGACTTTGTCACAAAGCAAAGTGAATGTCTCTCAAATATCCTTGCAAATGGTACTCACGTCAGCATCTTGACTAATATTGTGGTGTGTACTTAAATGTTGTGATGAACCTTTTATGTGATACATGATCAAAAATAGTTAATGTTCTACAGCCCTGGAGCTTCACCCAGTCAGCTTAAAAGTGAAAGAAATACCACAACTTCCGACTCATTTGCTGAGATGTGGAAGAATCTTCCTTGATGGACTGTAGGAACATAATCCTCTGGTGTAAAAGGCAAGTGCTGACAAGCCCATAGAACAATGCTACAATTTAGCTTTGCCAGCCATTCATAGAAACATAGACATAGAAATTAGGTGCAGGAGCAGGCCATTCGGCCCTTCGAGCCTGCACCGCCATTCAATATGATCTTGGCTGATCATCCAACTCAGTATCCTGTACCTGCCTTCTCTCCATACCCCCTGATCCCTTCAGCCACAAGGGCCACATCCAACTTAAATTCTCTAAATATGGCCAACGAACTGGCCTCAACTACCTTCTGTGGCAGAGAATTCCACAGATTCACCACTCTCTGTGTGAAAAACGATTTTCTCATCTAGGTCTTAAAAGACATCCCCCTTATCCTTAAACTGTGACCCCTTGTCCTGGACTTCCCCAACATCGGGAACAAGCTTCCTGCATCTAGCCTGTCCAACCCCTTAAGAATTTTGTAAGTCTCTATGAGATCACCCCTCAATCTTTTAAATTCCAGCGAGTACAAGCCAAGTCTATCCAGTCTTTATTCATATGAAAGTCCTGCCATCCCAGGAATCAGTCTGGTGAACCTTCTCTGTACTCCCTCTATGGCAAGAATGTCTTTTCTCAGATTAGGAGACCAAAACTGTACGCAATACTCCAGGTGTGGCCTCACCAAGACCCTGTACAACTGCAGTAGAACCTCCCTGCTTTTATACTCAAATCCTTTTGCTATGAATGCCAACATACCGTTCACTTTCTTCACAGCCTGTTGCACCTGCATGCCTACTTTCAATGATTGGTGTACCATGACACCCAGGTCTCGCTGCATCTCCCCTTTTCCTAATCGGTCACCATTCAAATAATAGTCTACCCAGTCTATCCAAGTCATCCTGCAGCCTCCTAGCATCCTCCTCACAGCTAACACTGCCCCCTAGCTTCGTGTCATCCGCAAACTTCGAGATGTTGCATTTAATTCCCTCGTCCAAATCATTAATGTATATTGTAAATAGCTGGGGTCCCAGCACTGAGCCTTGCGGCACCCCACTAGTCACTGTCTGCCATCCTGAAAAGGACCCGTTCACTCCTACTCTTTGCTTCCTGTCTGCCAGCCAGTTCTCTATCCACATCAATACTGAACCACCTCATCATCTCAATCTACTATTATTATTTAGTGCTTATGTCCACACCACCTCAACTATTCCCATAACACCAGCCACAACCTAGGCTCCCCAAAACCAGCCTTCACATCAAGCAGCTATAACGTGTGCTTTCATTATGTGAATTGGATATAACACAATTGATGAATTATAGAATGTTATTTGTATTATAAGGACCAAATTGGATATAACAAGATTTTGATCAAGAAGTAGAGAAACATTTAAAAATCACTACGGAAATTGCAAGGAGAAAAAAAGTTGTCTTGGTAGGGAATCAGTCTAGGGGGAAAAGAAACTATATTCTGTGTAACTTCCCTGCAGCAGTCAGGTACCACTGTCCATTATGAATACAGTCTGTCACTTTCCCCACAGTTAGCCATTGAAATTGACAAGCAATCACTTCTCGATATTCTATTGACATTTCTCTATTAAACATGGCAAATCCTACCTTTGGTACTCATAGTAAGTATAAAAAAAAATAAGCATGCACCTATTTAAAAGGCCTTTATTATTGAAAATCCTGTGAGTTTGAAATTCTCTACACCCTTTTCTCCTATTTCTCCAACAATCGTTTTTATAACACAATTTTCCATACTAGGACGGCAACTATCGTGTTCTAGCAGAACTACCTGTACTAAAAGGTACATTTTTGATCTTGAAAATGGGCAATGGCTGGTCAGCTACACAAAGGCTTTCGACCAGGAACACAGCTGAAGATGAAATGGTGCCAATGGGATAATCATTTGGCACACCTAATTAGGGTGCACTTGGATTTCTAAACAACCGCATTAATGGTTAAACAGGTCCCACAAATTGATGCCACCAAGAAGCAGCTATAAACCCAGCCAACAAATCACACTAATAGTCAGAACAACATTTCTTGCCCCTTACCCTGGCGAAGATATTCTCCAGCGAGCTCGTTAAGGATTTCTTTGCCTTGTTTTTCAGAATGTCGAGTTTAAACCTGCCCATGCTTGCAGATTGTTCTGGGATCACGTTGTTTGGCAAAGGCTTTGGAGAGAAAACAGAGGTTTACACATTTGCAAGCCCCACAAGCAAATCCACTGTAGCATGCAACTAAATAAATGTGAAAAGTGATGCCCAAAAATGTGGGCGTAATTGCAGGAAATTGCCCTTGCCGTCTAATGCAGGGCAGGCATGAAGGAAGGGGCAGCCTCCCTTAATTATTTGCAGTCTTGCTGTATTTCTCACCGTACAACCGATTGCTTTGTGGCACCGAAAGTTATAAAGGTCAGAAATTCTTGAACAGAGTACTTTCTCGATTGTATCTGCAATCTGCAGATATGACATCTTATCATTTGAAGCAAGCTTTCCAATAAGAAGATCATCATATGGCTTACAAGTAGCAACCCCACAACCACAACATCAAGGTGAGTAACAACAAGCACTGTACCATAGGGGTCTCTCCAAGGTGAGCATGGTTCTTTTGTTTGGTCTCACACATCTGCCTCAGAATGAGAATCACCAGTTCGTTCTCATCTTGGTCGTCAGCTGGCTTCATTTTCTGTTAAGGCAGGGATTATTTTAATATTACAAATAAGAATATCAAAGGTTCTACGGTTTATCCAGAGGTTAACAAGTTATTATACTGCAGCTAGTTCACTAATCATTCCTTCTTAAACTTTGAGCTGTCAGATCGTACCGCAATGTAATGCAGGACATGGGGTTGTAGCACCGACGAGAAGTAAGACCAATTATTTTCTGACCTTGTCTTCAATTATAGACAATAGACAATAGACAATAGGTGCAGGAGTAGGCCATTCGGCCCGTTGAGCCAGCAATGCCATTCAATGTGATCATGGCTGATCATCCCCAATCAGTACCTAGTTCCTGCCTTCTCCCCAAATCCCCTGACTCTGCTATCTTCAAGAGCCCTATCTACCTCTCTCTTGAAATTGTCCAGAGAACCGGCCTCCACAGCCCTCTGTGACAGAGAAATCCACACTCACAACTCTCCGTGTGAAAAAGTGTTTCCGTTCTAAATGGCTTACCCCTTATTTTTAAACAGTGGCTCCTGGTTCTGGACTCCCCCAACATCAGGAACATGTTTCCTGCCTGTAACGTGTACAAACCCTTAATAATCTTGTATGTTTCAATGAGATTCCCTCTCATCGTTCTAAACTCCAACTATACAAGCCCAGCTGCTCCATTCTCTCAGCATATGACAGTCCCACCATCCCAGGAATTGACCTTGCAAACCTTCGCTGCACTCCCTCAATAGCAAGAATATCCTTCCTCAAATTAGGGGACCAAAAATGCACACAATATTCCATGTGTGGTCTCACTAGGGCAATGATCTGGATGATGGGGTGGAAAATTGGATAAGTAAGTATGCAGATGATACTAAGATAGGTGGCGTTGTGGATAATGAAGTAGATTTTCAAAGTCTACAGAGAGATTTGGGCCATTTGCAAAAGTGGGCTGAAAGATGGCAGTTTAATGCTGATAAGTGTGAAGTGCTACATCTTGGCAGGACAAATCAAAATAGGACGTACATGGTAAATGGTAGGGAATTGAGGAATGCTGTGGAACAGAGAGATCTAGGAATAACTGTGCATAGTTCCCTGAAGGTGGAATCGCATGTAGATAGGATGGTAAAGAAAGCCTTTGGTATGCTGGCCTTTATAAATCAGAGCATTGAATATAGGAGTAGGGAAGTAATGTTAAAATTGTACAAGGCATTGGTAAGACCAATTCTGGAGTATGGTGTACAATTTAGGTCGCCTAATTATAGGAAGGATGTCAACAAAATAGAGAGAGTACAGAGGAGATTTACTAGAACGTTGCCTGGGTTCCAGCAACTATGTTACAGAGAAGGGTTGAACAAGTTAGGTCTTTATTCTTTGGAGCGCAGAAGGTTAAGGGGGGACTTGATTGAGGTCTTTAAAATGATGAAAGGGATAGACAGAGTTGACGTGGATAAGCTTTTCCCATTGAGGGTAGGGAAGATTCAAACAAGAGGGCATGACATGAGAATTAAGGGACATAAGTTTAGGGGTAACGTGAGGGGGAACTTCTTTACTCAGAGGGTGGTGGCTGTGTGGAATGAGCTTCCAGCAGAAGTGGTGGAGGCAGGATCGATTTTAACATTTAAAAGTAAAGTGGATAGGTATATGGACGGGAAGGGAATGGAGGGGTAAGGTCTGAGTGCAGGTAGATGGGACTAGGGGAAAACAAATGGTTGGCACGGACTGGAAGGGCCGAGAGGGTCTGTTTCCGTGCTGTAATTGTTATATGGTTATATGCTGATATGTACAACTATAAAAGGACGTCGTTGCTCCTATATTCAATTCCTCTTGTTATGAAGACCAACATGCCATTCACTTTCTTCACTGCCTGCTGTACCTGCATGCTTACTTTCATTGACTGATGAACAAGGACCCCCAGACCCTGTTGTACTTCCCCTTTTTCCAACTTGACACCATTTAGATAATAATCTGCCTTACTGTTTTTGCTACCAAAGTGTATAACCTCACATTTATCCACATTAAACTGCATCTGCCATGCATCTGCCCACTCACCCAACTTGTCCAGTCACCCTGCAAATTGTGGGAGCGTTTTACATCTCTGAATTGACAAACTCATTTAGGGCTGTCCTCATGCACCCTATGGCACTGGGACATTGCAATGTCTGCGCATGCCAGCTTCTCAAAGACACAGAGAAGAAACCTGGGACCCTGAAGAGAGTGGTGTTCAGTTGACAGTTTATGTTGGGACGCTCTCGCTTGTTAATGCAGTTCACAAATCAGGTGTTGACCTGCATTAGTGACAGCCCCCATTTAGAGTTGACCACTTGTGGAATAGGATCTGTGAGGATTGAAATACAATGTGAAGTCACATCCTTCTGGGTTCCAGCCTTGGCATAAAACAACAACCAAGTTCTTACTGCCTTCTTTCTTTAATATCTTTGTCATCTCACTTCAAGCAATCCCAATGCTTGATTGAGGATTGGGTAATGTTTAAAGAACGACAGAAGATAACCAAAAAGACAATACGGGGAGAAAAGATGAGGTACAAAGGTAAGCTAGCCAAGAATATAAAGCAGGATAGTAAAAGCTTCTTTAGGTATGTGAAAAGGAAAAACTTAGTTAAGACCAAAGTTGGACTCTTGAAGACCGAAAAAGTTGAATTTATTATGGGGAACAAGGAAATGGCAGATGAGTTGAACAGCTACTTTGGATCTGTCTTCACTAAGGAGGACACAAACAATCTTCCTCATATAGCAGTGGCCAGAGGATCTGGGGTGACGGAGGAACTGAAGGAAATCCACATTAGGCAGGAAAAGGTGTTGGGTAGACTGATGGGACTGAAGGCTGATAAATCCGCAAGGCCTGATGGTCTGCATCCCAGGGTACTTAAGAAAGTGGCTCTAGAAATCGTGGATGCATTGGTGATCATTTTCCAATGTTCTATTGACTCAGGATCAGTTCCTGTGGATTGGAGGGTAGCTAATGTTATCCCACTTTTTAAGAAAGGCGGGAGAGAGAAAACAGGGAATTATGGACCAGTTAGCCAGACATCGGCGGTGGGGAAGGTGCTGGAGTCAATTATAAAAGATGAGAAAGCCAAACATTTGGATAGCAGTAACAAGATCGGTTTGAGTCAGCATGGATTTACGAAGGGGAAATCATGCTTGACTAATCTTCTGGAATTTTGTAACTAGGAAAATGGACAAGGGAGAACCAGTGGATGTAGTGTACCTGGACTTTCAGAAAGCATTTGATTAGGAGATTAGTGGGCAAAATTAGGGCAGATGGTATTGGGGGTAGTGTGCTGACATGGATAGAGAAGTGGTTGGCAGACAGGAAACAAAGAGTAGGGATTAACGGGTCCCTTTCAGAATGGCAGGCAGTGACTAGTGGGGTACCGCAAGGTTCGGTGCTGGGACCGCAGCTATTTACAATATACATCAATGATTTGGATGAAGGGATTCAAAGTAACATTAGCAAATTTGCAGATGACAAAGCTGGGTGGCAGTGAACTGCGAGGAGGATGCTATGAGAGTGCAGGGCAACTTGGACAGGTTGGGGGAGTGGGCAGATGCATGGCAGATGAAGTTTAATGCGGATAAATGTGAGGTTATCCACTTTTGTCGTAAAAACAGGAAGGCAGATTACTATCTAAATGGCATCAAGTTGGGAAAAGGGGAAGTACAATGGGATCTGGGGGTCCTTGTACATCAGTCTATGAAAGTAAGCATGCAGGTACAGCAGGCAGTGAAGAAAGCGAATGGCATGTTGGCCTTTATAACAAGAGGAATCGAATATAGGAGCAAAGAGGTCCTTCTGCAGTTGTACAGAGCCCTAGTGAGACCACACCTGGAGTATTGTGTGCAGTTTTGGTCACCTAATTTGAGGAAGGACATTCTTGCTATTGAGGGAGTGCAGCGTAGGTTTACAAGGTTAATTCCCGGGATGGCGGGACTGTCATATGCTGAGAGAATGGAGCAGCTGGATTTGTACACTCTGGAGTTTAGAAGGATGAGAGGGGATCTCATTGAAACATATAAGATTGTTAAGGGTTTGGACACGCTAGAGGCAGGAAACATGTTCCCGATGTTGGGGGAATCCAGAACCAGGGGCCACAGTTTAAGAATAAGGGGTAAGCCATTTAGAACGCAGATGAGGAAACACCTTTTCTCACAGAGAGCGGTGAGTCCGTGGAATTCTCTGCCTCAAGAGGGCGGTGGTGGCGGGTTCTCTGGATGCTTTCAAGAGAGAGCTAGATAGGGCTCTCAAAAATAGATATGGGGATATGGGGAGAAGGCAGGTACAGGATACTGAGTTGGATGATCAGCCATGATCATATTGAATGGCGGTGCGGGCTCGAAGGGCCGAATGGCCTACTCCTGCACCTAATTTCTATGTTTCTATTGTCTATTGATTGAGCAAATAGGACCAGTATAAGATCTCCACCAATTATTGTACTGGGAAAAGCTTGAAGCCATTATTGAAGAAGGACAGGTCACCCATGTTAAGGATATTTGCATAAAGCATGATTACTTGAGAGCCCTCAATGACTCTTGACCGCAAGCAATGACTTTTCAAAATAGGCAAACACCCTCGTAATTAATTTAGATTACCTCAAACTCTGATTAGAAATTTCCGTTCAATCCTTCCAAAATTTAAATTGATTTTTGTAGCCATAAATAATTTATGATTAACATTTGTCAGCATTTCCTTGAATCAATTTTTGATTTGATAAGATTGTGTTGCAGGGAGGGGAGACTATGTATTGTTACCTGTACACGTTCAAAAATATCAGCCTGCTCATTGTCACTCAGAAGGGACACATGCCTCTGAATCGCAAGCTTGGCTCTTGGTGGATAGAGACCTGGAGAAACAGAGGAACATTGATCAATTCTCCTATTAATTGCCATAACATGACACAATTTGTGCTGGTGTTTTGGACCAACATATTGACTGACATCTGCTTTTGACTGTGAGTCATACTATGGTATTAAAACCACTCTGCAACAGATCTGCTTGCTACAAGTGTCTGAAGCTGCTGCAGTACCATCTGCAGGATGGACTCCAAATCACCAAGAATTATTTAACAGCAGCTCGCAAACCCATGACGGTCCTGCAGCCGGGAGATAGGCTGTCATGTCACGAAAAGTACCTCTGCACCTAAGCTCCTTTCCAACCATAATACTAGGGCAATATGGAAACATAGAAACATAGAAAAAGGTGCAGGAGTAGGCCATTCGGCACTTCAAGCCTGCACCGCCATTCAATATGATCATAGCTGATCATCCAACAGAATTCCACAGATTCACCACTCTCTGTGTGAAAAATGATTTTCTCATCTCAGTCCTAAAAGACTTCCCCCTTATCCTTAAACTGTGACCCCTTGTTTTTGACTTCCTCAACATCAGGAACAATATTCCAGCATCTAGCCTGTCCAACCCCTTAAGAATGTTGTAAGTCTCTATAAGATCCCCCCCTCAATCTTCTAAATTCTAGCTGAGTCTATCCAGTCTTTCTTCATAAGAAAGTCCTGCCATCCCAGAAATCAGTCTGGTGAACCTTCTCTGTACTCCCTCTATGGCAAGAATGTCTTTCATCAGATTAGGAGATCAAAACTGTACGCAATACTCCAGGTGTGGCCTCACCAATACCCTGTACAACTGCAGTAGAACCTCCCTGCTCTTATACTCAAATCCTTTTGCTATGAATGCTATTCCATTCGCTTTCTTCACTGCCTTCTGCACCTGCATGCCTACTTTCAATGACTAGTGTACCATGACACCCAGGTCTCGTTGCATCTCCCCTTTTCCTAATCGGCCACCATTCAGATAATAGTCTACTTTCCTGTTCTTGCCAACAAAGTGAATAACCTCACAATTATCCACATTATACTGCATCTGCCATGCATTTGCCCACTCACCCAGTCTATCCAAGTCACCTTGCAGTCTTCTAACATCCTCCTCACAGCTAACACTGCCCCCCAGCTTTGTGTCATCCGCAAACATGGAGATGTTGCATTCAATTCCCTCATCCAGATCATTAATATATATTGTAAATAGCTGGGGTCCCAGCACTGAGCCTTACGGTACCCCACTAGTCACTGCCTGCCATTCTGAAAAGGACCCATTTACTCCTACTCTTTGCTTCCTGTCTGCCAGCCAGTTCTCTATCCACATCAATACTGAACCCACAATACCGTCTGCTTTAAGTTTGCATAAGTGTAATATATTGCAGTTACTTAACTGTTGCTGGGCTAACAGCTTGGAACTCTGTTAAATTATGTGTTTATTGTGTGTTTTGTTTTAATTTATTGCATGTTATGACTGCAAGGTAACAAATTTCGTTCAGACCGAAAGGTCTGAATGACAATAAAGGAATCTGAATCTGAATCTGAATCTGAATCTGAACTACTGAATTATCAGCACAGTGGAATTCCTTTCAACACATGGGTTGCAGTCATTCAGATAATTCAAGAAGAAGCCATCCTCCTGGGCAACCAGGATTCGGCAATAAATGCTAGCAAGGCCATTGAGTCAACAATGACATTTGAAAATGAAATATGCTGTAAAATCATTTCATTACCCACAGGCAGTGCCAATATTGAAATGTAATCCACAAAATATAATTTATCACAACAAAAAGTTCCATATGATTTTCACACTTACTGCTCAGAATGAAATGCTGGAAATTTTTATTTCCAGTATGCTATCACGCGCTTAATACTGTAAATATTTAGCTATCTAGTGACTCAGTAAATCTTGTGGACACTGCTAGTTTTCTGTCCCAGGTTCCTTCCCCTTCTGCACTGTGCCTTCTAGGGGTGCATTTGGTGAATTCAAATCCTCAGGGCTCTTCTGACATTAAATTAGACAGCTGACCTGCATCTCAGCTTCCATTTGATCAATGAAATCTGCCCACTTGCAACAATATTAAACCACTGTGGAAATCCCACAAATGTGTTCTTTCGTGGTGGAGGAAGTAGATGTTTAAGATAGTGGATGGACAACCAATCAAAACAGGAGATTTGTTTCTCCTAGACTGAATTTCTTGCAGACCTGTGCCAGTTCAAACTCACATTTAATAGTTCATCATCTATGGCAAATGAGTATTAAAAATTGTTTTCTCCCAAAGAGAGTTTGTATTAATAAAACACTCAACACATTCAAAGACCTTCATAAACCCCTTCGTTTTTGGATTTCTTTTTGTGTTTATTTGACAAATAGTCAATTTCAACACAGCAAATTTGAGAAATGAATGAAATGGATCCGGGCTCTAGGGTAATTCCCTGGAGCTTTGCCCATGAGTTTCACGGGATCCCTAATGCCCACCTCAGCCGATCACATCTGAGACAATACACTCCAATCTCACCAAGGCACACCCTTTTGCAATCCTGGGGAGGAAAAGTCCAAAACAAAGTAACCTGTTCAGTACGCACCATGCCAGAAATGCTGGAGGATGGTTTTGTATGGCTTGGGCACATTAAATTCCTCTCTGAACCCCACCTCATGTGTCTGGAGATTGCTAATACAAAGTACCAGGTTGGAAATCCCCGCAGTGGTGCGAACCAACTGAATGGTGCAGCATCACAGAGTTAGAGGACCATACTGCATGGATACCGGCCCTTTGACCCACTGACACCATGTCAACCAGGTGTAACCCATTTACACCTATCCTACATTGATCTTTTTTTTTAAATAATCGCCAATAATCACCAATCACCAATAATCGTCATCAACCTTCCAGATTTGACATTCACCTATACACTCAGAGCAATTTACAATGGCTAAATAGCCCACATTTCTTTGGGATGTGGGAAGAAATCAGAGCATCCAGAATAAGCCCACATGGTCACAATGAGAACTTGTAAATTCTAAACAGACAGTGCCCAAGGTCTGGATTGAATCTGTGCCCCTGGCCCTGCGGGACAATAGCTCTACCAGCTGTGCCACTGTGCCACCTGGTTATTCCCTATTTTGGAAGTGCCAGAAAAAGGGGCCTTAAATGAAAGAATCACATTCTTTATGATTCAGAGCCATTTGACACGAGTATTGGATTATGCTCTGAATCCTGGTAGAATCAGTTGGAATTAAGGTGTAACTGGCCTGCGGCTTGTATTTACCTTCAATCCGCTCACAGAGCTTATGCAGGTAATGCATAGGGCAGGCCTCACACAGTTTAATCTGAGTCTTGGCATTCTGCAACGCAGCAGCAGTGCTGAACGCCTGCTTCAAGGTCAGCATGACTTCATCCACCTGTCAAAGGGCAAAGTTCAAATGTATCACTTCACAAATCCAACCGTTTGAGAAAGAAAACATCCAATAGTTGAATATAATTATACTGACAACAGCAACCTGTTTAACGTGGGTTTACAAGCAGCAGAATGGTGCAAATAATGCAGTGCGATGCAAAATAGTGCAATAAAACGCATGAAGTGGAATAATGGCACATCATAATGAGGTAGAGTTAAGAGTAAAGGGCCTGTCCCACTTGGCCATCATTAACTCGACAGGCCGGTAATGACTGACGCGCAACGGTCGCGCTCGTCATCATGCGTCCGCACAGCCGCCTGGAGCGGGTGACGTCATTTGAAAATAGACACAAAATGCAGGAGTAACTCAGCAGGACCGGCAGCATATCTAGTGAGAAGGAATGGGTGATGTTTCGGGTCGAGACTCTTCTTCAGTCTGAAGAAGGGTCTCGACCCGAAACATCGCCCATTGCCTCTCTCCAGAGCTGCTGCCAGTCCCGCTGAGTTACACCTGCATTTTGTGTCCATCTCCAATCGTCTTGGTCCCGCTCTGGGAGTAGGAGTGGGAGCGGATCTGGATCCCCAACGGCCGTGAGCCCCAGGCCGAGCTCGGCGATCGTTTGCCTGCTTCTGCTGCTGTTGGAGGTGAGACGTTGCGCCGCGCCAAAGTCTTGAGCCTGTCCCACTTTGGCCGTCAGTTACGCGACAGGCCGGTGGAGCGCGAAGATTTTGTGCAGGACGAAGTCCACGCTCCTCCATGCCACTCCACACTCCTCCATGCTCCAGTCCAGCGCTACCCATGTGCTACCCACGTGCTAGCAGGTCTCGTAAATTACGCGCTAATGACGGCCGAGTGGGACAGGCCCTTAAGAATACGGCTGCATCTCTGGGAAGGGGGTTCAGGAGTCTGAGAGCAGTGGGGAAGAAGTTGAGCTTCTTGTGGAAGTGGATGGCTGGGCTTTCAAGTTCCTGTATCTTCTAAGAGAGGAGAGGAAAGGGAATGGCCAGGATAGCAGTCATTTTTGAAGCCACGTCTGTGAAAATGGAGTGGATGGAAGGATAGTGACAAGCCTAAGATGGACTGGGCTGTGTTTATCCTCCGCAGGTTCAGGTGTTCGACAGCAAAGTACATTAAACCCTCATAGATGCTGGCCATTATTGCCGATTGTCTGCTAAAACCGAGTAAGTATTATCATAGGATGTAGTTGAAACACAGAACTACAGATGATGGTTAATATACAAAAGGACACAAAGTGCTGGAGGAACTCAGCGAGTCAGGAAGCATCTCTGGGGAACTTGGATAGGTGATGTCGGGAACCTTCCTTCAGACTGATTCAGTCTGCTGAGTGACTCGAGCACTTTGTGGGGGTTTCACCTTCAACACGGCTGTTGTTGGGACTCGCGCTGCAGCCCATGGCCGTCAGCGCTTTCTTCAGGCTGCCGCTACCAACAGATGTGCTCGGTCAACATGGGGCTCCTCCCCTCTCGCCAGCTACTACTTCTTCCTGTCGGCCGTCGCTTTGTCTTTTCCCTGCTTCCAAGGTGGAGTATGCCGGCGATTCCAGGGGAGAAAGAGGAGGAGGAGGCGGTGGAGGGGGGAGAGGCCGAATGGACAAAGCGATGGACAACAGAAAGAAGCAGTAGCTGGTGAGAGGGGAGGGAACCCCAAGGTGACCGAGCACGTCCTAACGGTGACAATGGCCTAAAGAAAGCACTGTCCCCAGTGGCTACAATAATAGCCCCTTCAGAATCCTTAACTGGACCATGCGGTGGGTGAAGAAGGACTCACTGGTGCACCTTGCAAACCGGGGGTGGCATTGGA
This sequence comes from Okamejei kenojei, assembly GCA_035221665.1. Classification (NCBI taxonomy): domain Eukaryota; kingdom Metazoa; phylum Chordata; class Chondrichthyes; order Rajiformes; family Rajidae; genus Okamejei; species Okamejei kenojei. The sequence continues at coordinate 101,403,714 of CM069136.1, read as the reverse complement.
AGCCGGGGCTGGGGAGGCGGTGCGAGCCGGATTGGCATTGGCTGGTCTGTCCGCTATAACCAAAATCCGTTATAAAGGATTCTGTTAAAACGATGGTTTATTGTAACTTGCCAAATCAGGCTGAGATGCAATCCATCAGAACCCTTTCTATAGAGCATCTGTAAAAGCCTTGATGACATACTGGGTCATCTCAGTTGCCTAAGAAAGCAAGTACACTTAGGTTGCTGGTCATGTAGATGCCCAGGATCGTGAAGCTGTCAGCCATCTCACAGCGGCATTATTGATGGGGACAGACATGAGATCACCTCTCCTCCATCTTCCACACTAACCTGCATCACCCTCCGATCCACTTTACAATCAACACTTTCATCTTGCTGATATTAAGGGCTAGGTTATGGTTCTGACATCATGACACGGGTTCGCAATCTCTTTCCTATGCCCTGTTTCATCGGTGTGATTGAATCAGCGGTATCATTGGCAAACTGAAAGATCAGCTTGGCCAGACTGTCATGGTTGTACAGGGAATATTGCAAGGGACTGAGCACACAACCTTGAGGGGCACCAGAGCTGAGGGTCAGAGTGGAGGAAATGTCATTGACCAATTCTATCCAATTGATGTCTGCCGGTCAGAAATTCGGAAACAGTTGCAGATGGAGACACCAAGGCCAAAGTGCCGATGTTTTGAGTTGAGCTTATTTGGTGTTATGGTATTGAATTGTAGTTAATGAATAGCATTCTGACGTAGATGTTCTTGTTGTCAAAGTGAATCAGAGCTCATATGGTGCATTGGAGATGGAGTAGACCTATCTATCCTTTATGTAAATTGCAAGGGGTCTAGATTCCCCATAGGAATGATTACATATCTGGACTATTATCATTATTTTACTGCACTTTAGTATGGTTGATGATAAAGCTATTGGGCAGTAGTCATTGAGCTAGGTCTCTTTACTTTTCTTTGGGAGTGGAATAATGGAGGTTTTCTTGAAACAGATGGGGATGGGAAAATTAAAATTACAGGTTAAAGATGTCCATGAAAACTGTGGCCAGTTCATTGATGCACAATTTCAAAACCCATATAGGGACTCAATCATGAAGACTTTCATATTACTGTTAGCAACATCAGAGGAAATGGGTTGGGTGTTAATGATGAGAAGACTTGCATGAAAATACATTTCCAAAACGAATGAGCAAAATCAATCACATAATAACAACTTGGAGGTAGTAATTCAGAGAGCAGGCCTTGCATTTGTGTAGCAACTTTCATATTCCTTTCAGGATGTCATAAAACACTTGAAAGCCAATTACCTTCTTGAAGTGCAATTGCATTGTAACATTGGGATTGTGGCAGCCAATTTGCACAAAGTGTTACTGCTCAGATGAATCTCTTTTAGCGATGTTGGCCAGCATACCAGGAATGATCCCCTGCTTCCCACTGAAGTACTACACCCATCCCGTATTTTATTACTGCTTCCAAAACACAGCAACTGAGGTCAGGATTGGAAACAGGTCTCTGGCACCTTTGGCAAAGCAACACAACTTAAATGTTGCACTGGAGCATCTGTTGCGCTCGTGAGTCTGGAGAAGCAATTGAGGTTGCAGCCACCAGTAGTCACTAACAACTTACAATGGAACTGAATGGCAGACGTGGAGTACAACGTATTCATTATTTCAATGTTTGTTTAGACAAAGACTAGGGTGAAATTCCATCTAAAACCATTTTCAGGTCTGCCCTATCCTTTAAAATAAATAAATACATTCTATCCATTTAGCATAACTGAAACCCCCTCATAACATTGAACATAACAGAGCCTTACATTCTTTATGTGTTCAAGAAGAGCACAGTAACCTCATCAAATCAATCCTGGTACGCTGTGCTATTGGCCACATATGGACTAAAACAACAACAAGTGGTTGTTGGTCCAATATGCAGTGAAGAGGACCTCTGTAAGATTTGCTGCACAATTACTCAGTGCAGCAGGAACTTACCAGTGACTCATTGGCACACTGAAACACGTAACATACGTACTGACTCAGGCCAGGTTCAACGCTCTCCCGACAGATGAACCCAAAATGGTCGACGTGCTTTATACCCTGTAAGGAGACAGTTAAAAGAGAGTGATTACATACAACTGGGTAACCATTGATTTGTCAGGCAAAACTAGGAAATTAGATCCTCCCCAAAAGGCAAAACACTGCAATGATGGAAATCTATCACAAAAAAACAGAACATTTCGGAAATACTCAGCTGGCCAAGCAGCAAAGGTGGAGAAAAGAAAATTTCTGGTTGGTAGCACCTTTGTTTGTTACCCATCTCTGGATAAACTCGGTCACTGTACAACTGAACATCACCTACAGACTATTGGTCAATATTATTGATAAGGTGCCAGGGCTAGGAATTAACTCCATTCTAAGCTAAAAACGATTCCCTTATTTTAAATGTTAATTCAAATTAGGCTAAGAATAACCCAGTTAATGCATAAGTTAAATTGCTGACACCTTCATTTATAACATTTCAAACTGTCAATTCTTTCAAGCGTTCAAATAATTTTATCGAGCAGTACAGCACAGAAACTGGAATTTAGGCCCAAATTATTCATGCCATCCACGTTTGAGAGCTGTCCTTGTCCCTTTTGCTTACATTTGATCCATATCCCTTGAAAGCTTTCCTATCTACCTCTCCTAATTCCTTTTAAACATCAACATTGCGGCCATTTCAACAGGTTTTTCTGGCAGCTTGTTCCTTAAATGCGCCATCCTTTCCATGAGGAAACTGCCCCGTGGGTCTCTTTTAAATCTTTTCCCTATTTGCTTACACCCATGCCGTCTTGTTCTGAACTCACCTACCCACGGAGATAGACTGTGACCACTCACCTTATCTGTGCCTCTCATGATTTTGTATACCTCTATAAAGTCACCCCTCAGTTTCCAATACCCCAGGGAACAAAATCCCCTTTATAGCTCAAACCCATGACTCCCAATACTTCCTGGTGGATTTTGCACCCTTTCCAACATATAGCCTCACCAACGCCCTGTTTAGCTGTGGCAAGACGTTCCAACTCGTGTGCTCAAAACCCTTACCGATGAAGATCCGCGTAGCAAATGCCTGCTTCACCACCCGTCCACCTGTGTCGCTTCTTTCAGAGAACTCTGTACCTGTAATCCGAGGTTCTCCCTGCTCTACACCAGTTATTATTTACTTTGGGAAAACCTGCTCTGCTTTGACTTATCAAAATGCACCACCTTACATTTGTCAGAGTTAACATCTGTCTGCTGTTCCTTGGCCCACTTCTCCTAGTTGACCCAGATCCTTTTATAAACGTAGATTGCCCTCCTCCTTGTGCACTGTGCCACCAATTTTAGGGTCATCTGCAAACTTTCAAACCCAACACTGGACGTAAGGTCATAAGTCATAATGTCCCTTTGGCACGCCACTGGTGAAGGACTTCCATACCCCTACCATTGTGCATCGTACACCTCCATCATCACAAGGCATTCTTTTATTTCCGAACAACTGGAAAATTGTCTCAGATTTCTATATCTAGTAGAATGAGTCAAACACCCTTTGCTCCATTTTTGTGACTGAAATTCATAATTAAATTAAAAATGTTTTAAAAAAGAAAGTACTCATGTTTTTGTGACATCATTGGAGATCCTCGGACTATCTTTAATAAGACTATTGAACTTTATCTTGCACTAAATGTTATTCCCTTTATCGTGTGTCTGTACACTGTGGGCGGCTTGTTTATTTAATAATGCATTGTCTTACCGCTAACTGGTTAGCACACAACACAAGCTTTCCCTCTGCATCTCTGAGGAAGGGTCTCGACCAGAAACGTCACCCATTCCTTCTCTCCAGAGATGCTGCCTGTCCCGCTGAGTTACACCAGCATTTTGTGTCTGTCTGCAAGCTTTTCACTGTACCTCGGTAAACATGACAATAAACTAAACGGAACTCTTTAATCTTCAGGGTCTCCAGATCATACTAGAAACATAGACAATAGGTGCAGGAGTAGGCCATTCGGCCCTTCGAGCCTGCACCGTTGTGAGGGATAAAGTGATTAAACCCCACTATTGTAAGGGGCTTTAAAGAGGATTCAAACCGATAGAGGCCAGGGAGAGGATTCTGACACAGCTGTGTATAAAAGTTACCAGAGCCATCCTTGAGTAAGAAGTGATAGCATTGTGCAGCGGTAGAAGGGAGTGATGTAGATAGATCCCTATCAGTAGAAGGGAGTGATAGATGGGACCCTTGTCACTATAGCCTAGCTTTAGTGCTGATATAGGAGAACTGAGAGAGTTCAGTTGGAGGTGAGTAAAACTAGGGCAGGTCATAGACAACTGAGCATGCTTAATAAAATAAATGAATATTACAACACATCCCTGGTCAAGAAACTGCTCATTACCATGCACATGTCTGGACATGCGATGTATGATGTGGGAGGTACTGGGGGGACGTACCTACAGATTGTGCACCTCAGGGCCCTGATTGGAGAGGGTCCGAAGGGGAGGTTGAATGTAGAATTGTGTGTATAAAGGGGTTTACCTTTCTGACTTTGGTGCGTCTCAACTTGGAGAGGCACCCGACTCTGCAGACTCGCAAATAAAGAATCTCTTGCTTCCACGATTTAGTCTCTGAGTAGTGATTGTGAGCACAATGCATATCTCACAACCGCCATACAATACGATCATGGCTGATCATCCAACTCGGAATCCCGTACCTGCCTTCTCTCCATACCCCCTGATCCCCTTAGCCACAAGGGCCACGTCTAACTCCCTCTTAAATATAGCCAATGAACTGGCCTTAACTACCTTCTGTGGCAGAGAATTCCACAGATTCACCACTCTCTGTGTGAAAAATGTTTTGCTCATCTCGATCCTAAAAGACTTCCCCCTTATCCTTAAACTGTGACCCCTTGTTCTGGACTTCCCCAACATCGGGAACAATCTTCCTGCATCTAGCCTGTCCAACCCCTTAAGAATTTTGTACGTTT